>CM065939.1:2500000-5000000 GCA_033459515.1 Theretra japonica
AATATTTTCAACAAACATTTTACTATTAATATTTGGATCATTTTACTACTAAATTAAATGGTAAACACTGAAGATTAATTTTGTAAACATTTCTATTTGCTTAAATATCAACTTAAATGAGCTAATTAACTGCATGTTCATTATTATCAATAGAATTTATAAAAAAAAAAATTCTTCAACATTCCATATAAGGCTTCCATGTAAGATTCTTTTATACGTAAAATAATAGTGTAATCTATATGTCTTCCGACTGCTTTGTCTGCTATATTAATCAGCCTAGTTGTTACTCTCAATTGTATTGACCTTACTACAAAGAGGCGTGAGTGGAGTTACTACACCGAGCGGCGAGCTCTTTGTTTTCCAACTAATCAAACACTGTGTTAATCAACTCGAGTGCTCTGACTAATGTTCAACATTAATTAGCGTGTACAACACCGTGTTCTGTGTGTCATGCGAAATTGTTAATTTAATCTTATCAGACTCTCAAAGATACTGATATGCGTCAAATTGTTTGTTTATTATCGATTAGTTCTTCCCCGTTAGTTCGTTTACCTCGCCTATGTAATTCCTTTATAATGTTTAATTAAATCAAAATAATTAATTGAATCTGTAAAAATATTCAACATCATTTAGATTCAGTATTTTTTTTATTCTACCACCCGGTTCGCAAAGCGGTTTTCACGAGAGAAGAACTAGCAAGAAACTAGTGTTGCTCTTTTTAAAACCAGTTTACAATGCAGTGACAATTATTATATTTCTATTATCTACAAATGTTACAAGTTGGTTTAAATCAGAGCTGTTCATTAACAGTTGGTCATAATAAGCAATAATTTATTTATTTATTATTTTTTGTAAATATAAATATGATTACGTAATTCAATGCGACTGAGTGAACGGAAGTCGCCCAGAACTAAGAAGAATCAGTGCACTCTGTTTCGCCTGTTATGTGTAGAACAAAAGATTATGAGTATCGTCCTAAGATCCATTCGATCAAGTATAACTCAGATTATAGAAAGAGGCCGACCCTGTAGCCATATTAGACATCAATCAACGGAAACATGATTCTTTACGGAATCAAGATTGTGATTGTTTGAGGAAAATATGATATATAATACCTATATAGGTGTGAATCATTAACACAACTAAGAATTTTATAAAAAAAAGCGTACTGTTATGTAAATTATAAATATGAAGACTTGTTTTAACCGTCCAAAACATTTATAAATTAGACTGCATTAAGGAAGTAGAAATATTGATGTTAATTTTCGAATTCTCCAAGCAGTATTAAAAATGTGATATTTATAGATGTTAAAAACATAATATTCCATAGCAATAAACCTAAGACTAAGACTGCCTCGGTGGCGTAGTGGTACTACGGTACGATTGCAAAGCTGAGGTCTCGGGTTCGAATACCGGGTCGGGCAAAGTGATATTGGATTTTTCTATTCATTATCAGCCCGGAGTTAGGATTTTGTGCCCGATACGGCGATAGGCTCGCCCCCTATCACATAGTGTGACGGAATATACAAGGCGAAACGTGGGTGTTCTGGTAGCACCTCTGCCTACCCCGTCTGGGAAAAAGGCGTGTGTTTATGTATGTATGTATGTATGTAATAAACCTAAGAAGTTAATAATATAATTTTCCGCGTCTATATTATGTAACGTGTCACTGGATAATTAATTATAGTCTCGTGCGATGTTTCACGTGATGACTGTTGCTAGTCTAGTGTTAGATTTGCATATGTTCTATGATCTATCATACGGTGACTCATTGGAAACTCTCCTACAAAGTAGTCATGTGTTATCTTATTAAGGACAACTTAATGAGAGCGTATCAATTATAATCCGTGAACATACATAAAATAAACAAAGATTCCAACGAATTGAGAACCTCCTCCTTTTTTTGAACATAAAGTCATACATAAACTCCCGCCATTTTCCAGAAGGGGTAGGCAGAGGTGTAACTAAAACACCCACGTTTCGCCTTGTACTTTCCGTCCCACGATGTAATAGGGGGCGAGCCTATCGCCATATCGGGCACAAATTCCTGACTCCAGGCTGATAATGAATAGAAAAATCCAATATCACCTTACCCGACCCGGGATTCGAACCAGAGACCTCAGCTTTGCAATCATACTGTAGTAGAACTGCGCCACCGAGGCAGCCTTTTCTTGAAGTCAATTATTAAGCAGAAATGGACAAATTATATTAAGTAACTTAATAAATAATCGATACCTAATAAAGTAACGATTTGTGGAGTTATTCATGCACGGTCTATTAACTATAACACGATTATTAGCTCCAATACAATGGGTTTGTTATTTAGTAATTAATGCCATTTAGCGTATATTTGTATACGTCCGTATGGTATACACGAGGTATACAAAGAATTTATGTCGCGTTCCAGAAACAACCTACCTATGGTTTCGATCAGACAGAAATAATTTATATAAATTGAGGTCTGATTTCACCATTCATTTCTCTGCCTAGACATTACTGCACTTACCTTTAGCTCCAATGAAGCCATTTTTTGAAATACTTCACCTATTTCAGATACACAATATCCCTCCAACATGGCGACTTCACGTGGACCATCAAGAAGCGGTACAAACACATCTTATATCTTCATCAGCAGCTCACATTATACCGGACTTCGCTTAACATTCCCTTCCCCACCAAAACACACAAGTCTAGGCGAGCCAGCTTCAAGAACACGGTGGTCACTGAAGAGAAGGCGGAGAAAATCGCCCTTCAAGCAGTTCCGAGAAGTAACTCTAAGAGAAGGGAAGGGAGACCTAGGAAAAGAAGAGGCGCGTTGCCCAGGTATTGTGAATTGACCTAAATAGTAAGTTTGTATGTTGTTAGTGTAGAGCTGAATTTAATATGTAACTTTGTAAAGAGCACTATACTAGTCAAAATACACATGAGTTCGTTCTTTAACTCTGACAGTCTCTGTGGCGCAGTTGGTTAGACGCCGGCCGTGAAACGACAGGCCGCGAGTTTGATCCCCGCACCGATACAAGTATCTGTGAGACCCACAAGAATTTGTGAGACCCAAAAGTCTCTCGTAGTTTCTGATACCCACGACATAAGACTTTATTGATCTTAATGTGGGGTCAGGACTGTGTATGTGACTGTTGGGTGTATTTATTATATTTATTTATTAACTAGGTGTTATTCTGGCAAAGCCTCAACATTCAACATATTTATTTAGTAGTAGAACGAAAAAAAAATCATTTTCTTATTAATCAAGTTATTAAATAATTTTAAAGGTATTAGATTGCGTAACAACACGTTAAGATATTTTGTAAACGCACCAAAATGTTACAAAGTGTTCAAAAATAAAGCAATTTCAAATACTAATTGTTTGCCCTATTAACAGGTTCCCAAAGAAGCCGGAAGTGATGATCACATACGACGGCATTCAGCTAAGAATGAAGCAGCTAGAAGAATACCTCTACAATCTCTTAAACATATCCATATACAGAAATCATCATGAGACTGTGAGTTTTTATTTATTTAATATATTTTATTGTTCATTCATAATTTATTGCTATAAGAATTTATTCAACTAAAGATACTTGTTGCTAAATGTAATTATTGTCAGTGATAAGACTATCGCAATTTTGAGTAATTACAAGTGTACTAATATGTATATCATAACAATAATATGAAGTAAATTCGAATTATATCAATTACACCGAAACGACAAAGTGACAACTGGAAGTAAATACGATACAAGAAAGTAAAAGGGTAGATGACTTTATAGTTTCATCAAAAAGTTACGCTATTGACACAAAATATCACGTAATTATTGGGTTTTAAGCAGTCTTGTAGACTAATGGGAGTGCACTTACTTGCACTTACTTTCAACTCAGTGCTCTCTCACGGAAACAATATCATTGCCTTTCTATACCAACAAATTGCCGGATACCCAATACCCCTTTCTTCTTCCCATCCTTTTTCCTTCCCGCTTCCCTCCCAATTGGGCCGGCAACACATCCATGATCCAGCGTTGTGGATGTTCATGGGCGGCAGTGATCACTACCATCAGATGACCTGTTTGCTCGTTTGCCTGATGTATGTAATAAAAAAAATCAAAATTCACCAGACATTACATCAATACTATCGGTACTATAATAAATAACCAAACCTTCAATTTAACTGAATAATTGTTTACAGGTGAAGTTTTTAGAGGTGTCGAATCTCTCGTTTGTATCTGAACTTGGCGACAAAGGTAAAGAAGGCATGATTCAGAAGCGGACTGGCTCCACGCAGCCCGGACAAGCGGGGTGCAACTGTTTTGGACTACTCGGGACTATGGTGTGTGTCAGGTGAGGCACAATTGTTTGTAGATATATATAGGTTATATACGTCCCACTGCAGGGTACGAGCCTCCTCTACAATCACAAGTACAATTGAGGGGAGGTTAGGCCATATAGTCCACGCGTTGGCCTAATGCGGGTCAGCGGACTTTACATACCATAGAAATCCTTACAAATCCGTATGTAGGAGGCTTCCTCAAGATGATTTCTTTCACCATTATAGTGCGTGGTGACTGTCTATCAATACACACAATGTATTAATATACGAATAGTCATATATTTGACAAGAATGAAGTTGGTCTTACATTTAAAGCCCTACATTTGATGGCTATGAAGTTGCGTACGAGTGTTGTTTTAAAACGAATATTTGAAAGGTATTTGTTTTAACGGTATGTGTAGATGTCGGGTGAAGCGATTAATTTCAGAACCGTTATAAAGTTTAGCGTTAACTATTTCACTTGACTAAACATAGTATGCTAAATATTAATTATTATGTTAATGAGGTGATTCCCACATACCCAAAAAGGCAGACAGAAGTATTTACCACTGAAGTTACACAGTTCGTGACAGTTTCCATCCCATGTGATAGGAAGCGAGAATATTGCCATTGCAAGAAACAAAACCCAGTTCCAAGCAACTCGTATACGGTTTATTGGATAAATTTATATCCTATAGGAATCGATTGTGATAAAAAAAAGTGAACTATATATGTCATCCTTCAGTCTACATTTATGGATAAAATCGTGCCGCTTCGTTTTTACGGTGCTGCATTAAAGATAAAGTATTGCAAAATTCAAGTAATAATAAATTATGAATGTTACTTTAACTTTCAATATACTAAGTTAATATAAATTTACGTTCGAAATGGGTACTATTCCATGAATAAATCTGATTAGACATATCTAAATGTACTGCAGTAGATGACGCAGTGAAGGTAATCTCGACCTTAAAATATGAGACTGATAAAAAGACGGTATAGTAAACAGCGATTTAAATCTTTTACATATTGCAAAATGTTAATATGATAACAGTAAGACATATTTATTATTTAAATACTTTATTGTTAGTATGTTAGCTAGGCCTATGAAGAAAAATAAGATTGTTAGTTATGGCTCATACATACCCTATCACATCTGGGGACATTAATAAGTTATGCGAAATGTGGGATGCAATAGAATCAACTCTGTCAATCGTTAAGTACTTTATGACCAAAGATTTAAATACTTGAGCCACCCTTAAATTACTTTTCTGACGGTTGACGGTATCTGCTATTTTATTCAAATGATTTTCGGCCATTTTTTGCAAACAAGCGATATGAAGTAATAATAATAAAAAAATAATAAATAAGAGATAATTAATGAAGTTTACAATTTTCTGCGGGACTCAGTAATCCTCTCTATCTATCTATGTATTAGCTACGCAACGGCAAGTGCTGTAAATGATGATTATTTTCCAGATGCAACTACTTCTGCACAGGTCTCGTGTGTGCCAAGTGGCAGGAGCGGTGGTTCTTCGTCAAAGACACGTTTTTTGGTTACATTCGGCCTTCAGATGGCGTTATAAAGGCTATCATGCTGTTTGACCAGGGGTGAGTAAAAAAAATATATTTTCTTAGTTACACATTTTATTGCCTATATTTTAACAGGACTTTTTATAGTTAATCTGGATATAGCGATGTTTTAAAACCTTCCATAAGACATCACATTTGTGTAATAGGTCAATCTAAACATTAACAATTGTGTAGCAAAGGAAAGGACGCCAATAGTTATTTTATCATTTAGATAAAATATAATAATAAAATTTTTGTTCCACGCAGCTTATGGAAAAGTAAGTACTTGGAAGCAAGAGTGTATTTTAATAGCTGTGTAAATAATGTAGCTCTTTTGTTTTTCTGACATATATAAAGCATTTTACATTTTTGTTACATTATGATATATTTACATACATTTTTTTTTTATTTCTGTATCTTGATATTAATAATTGACATATTGAATCAATTTCTAATATAGTAGTTAGCATAGTATTTATAGCCTAACCACTCTCAATCGTACTCTCGATTGCAGAGGAAGCCAGTGCCCTGCAGTGGGACGTATATGGTTCAGAGTAGTATATAGCACCATGTACTTAAAATATTAAATAACATATTATTACTTTTTGGTTCTTGGTTAAAAATTATGAAAATTGATATAAGACCATCTTGTATTGTTTGCTTGAATGTCACTAATACATGTTTAACCATATTGTGTTTTGAAGAGTTATTTATACTTATATTGTTCGCTTTGCATTTTTATCGATATTTACATTAATTTTAGCAATACTCTCATGTCTGGTGGTATTAAATTATTAATTAAACCTATTCCGTTGACTAGCGTCATTAAGTCATACCAGATACCATATTATAATTTTCCGATTCATTTAATTTCTACTATTAAAATATCGATAACTTTTCATCAGTTTTAAGACACTCGTAACTCCACCATTCTCAATTTGGTTTATTCAATAATTAATATCGACGAAATTAGTTCATAATAGCACACGCAGCATGTACCAATACCATTACACATTATGTTAAGGTTCGAAGTATCGAGCGGGATGTACTCGACGGGAATGAACCATGGACTTCAGATACTGAACCAGAGCCGGCAGATGGTCATCAAGTGCTGGACCAAGCGCAAGAGCAAAGAATGGATGCAGTATCTCAAAACTGTTGCGAACCAAAGCGGTCAGTATATCGATTTGGTTCAAAAAAGTTTTTATTATTGAACTGTAAAGATTTTCCTAAAATTTATTGTTTTGTGCTCTCGTGTTTAGATAGAATATCAACTGACAGGAGAAAAAATTGTATAAAGTTATAATTGGATGGAAAGTAACAAATTATTTTGTTACCTAGTATTTTGTCGAGAAAATTATCCCATCATATTTGAGACTAAATATGCATAAATTGATCTCAGAATAGTTGCTCTCCAGACGGACACAAGATTATAATTAGCAAAAAACATATGGTTATAACAAGGCTTGCATCCACGCCCCTCAAGAGTTCGTTATGGAAATCAGCGGAGGCATATTATGTTCAATAGTATACTTGTTGTTCACAATGATAGTGATGAATATTTGATCTAGATTATGAAGATAACTATTATGAGTAGTTTTTTCTATGATAATAAATAAATAAATACACCCAACAGCCACATACATAGGCCTGACCCCACCCTCGAGTCTTGTGTCGTGGGTATGAGAAACTACAAGAGACTTTTCGGTCTCACAAACACCCAGACCCGAAACAAATACCAGTCGTACATAAAAACATTTGTATCGGTGCGGGGATCGAACCCGCGGCCTCTCGTTTCACAGGCGTCTAACCAACTGCGCCATGGAGGCTGTTAATAATTCGTTATAATTTGACAACATTAATGTACAGCCCGAGACTTCACGCACCCGAACGTGCACCACTCGTTCGCTCCGCCCCGCGCCGCCACACTGGCGGGCGCGCTCGTGGACGGCTCCTCCCACTTCGCCGCCGTCGCCGACGCCATGGAGCTCGCCAGGGAGGAGATCTTCATCGCAGACTGGTGGCTCAGCCCAGAGGTGTACATGAAGAGGCCCGCGCTCAATGGAAACTACTGGCGGTTAGATACGCTGTTGAAAAGGAAGGCGGTTAGTACATTCTTAAAGGACTTAATAATCTGAATTCATCCTCTCTTCCTCATCGTCATAGAATGGCTATATGATACCTGCTCTTCTCGGTTCTTTGTATATTTATCAACATCAACTTACTCGCTTAACTAAACAATGTTATGAGGTGACCCTGGCATTACCAAAAGCTCTTCTCTCTCTTTATTCACATTAAAATAATATATTGATTTCAGGCCCAAGGCGTGAAAATATTCATAATGCTGTACAAAGAAGTGGAGATGGCGCTCGGCATCAACAGTTTCTACAGTAAGAGCAGACTGGCTAGCGAAAATATTAAGGTAAAGATATTTCTTCATTGCATATTTCGTGATAGAATCGTATGGAGTAAAAATTGTGCGACAACAACCTAAAAATATATATTTCGACTAACGAGACAAGCTTAAATATTAGTAAGGGAAAAATTCAGTATATTTCTATTTATTTTGAAAATACGCCTTTCTTCAGCAGGCTTAACTTAACTTAGACTAGTATAAACCATAGAAATCTATTTGTATCTTGGGGCCCTAAACTGCTTGTCGATATTGAACTTATTGAACATCAGTAAAATCTATAAATTTATCTAACAACAGCTTATTATCTAACGGTAGGTTTTCCGTCACCCAGACCACGCGAAGGCGGGCGTGTTCTTCTGGGCGCACCACGAGAAGCTGGTGGTGGTGGACCAGACCGTCGCCTTCGTGGGCGGCATCGACCTGTGCTATGGACGATGGGATGATCCCAAACATAGGCAAGTACTATTTATATTTTATAACTGTTTAAAATTTAATTTTGGGACGATTTTGTTGTACTACGTTGCCTTATGAGAAATGTCATTGTGAAAGATTTATAATGTTTCATCGGTTTTTTTACTGTAAGATAAAAAATTAAATTATAGTTGTGTATATGGATATTAGCCTAAAACATATTTAACCTTAAAATAATTCTGCCTGACTAAGGATCCAATCCAAAATTTTATTCGTCACTTGTAATTATATCGATAAACAATATCTCTATCGATACGGTAATGTCTAATTTGTCGATATTTTTGCAAACTTAAACCTGACAGTATTCTTTAAGGTGTTTGAATAAGATTCTAATTATACAAAAGTTTATTTTTATAAAATCTAATATGTACTGCAAAATATGTTTTACCGCCATAATATTGACAAAATACCCTCAATAATTATCGAGACCCTTTTAACCTTTACAATGTGACGTTTGTGTTTAGGCTAACAGACCTGGGTAATATAACGCAGCCCTCAACGACAATAAGGACTAAGAAGAAGACGTCCAGTTCGCCCGGGGGAGGGGGGTTATACATACCCAACGCGAACGGCATCGAGGCTGCGCTGGAGCTCGCTAAATCTTCTAAGGATCTGGTTATCGGGTTAAATAAGTGAGTTCTTGATTTACTATTATTCGATTTATTGATGTTGAAAAAAAAAATCGATATGTGCTTTTTTCGATAGGACAGAAACATGGGTGAATACTTTACCTTTCAAGGAATATTATAAAGAAATAAAACCATAAGTTAATTCGAACTCTTTGTCCAACAGTGCCACACTCAACGACCCAGATCCCACTGAAACTACATCTGACCAAGCGGAAACAGAAAACCTTCCTCAACCAGACCTGCCAGTACTAGAACCAGGAGACCAACTCCTAATAACGTCACATCCGTCCGGAGACCCAGTACTCATCAAGCGAAACCCATCAGATCTGAACACATTCGACACTCCTGATGTACAAAAACGGAACGTACTAAACAAGATAACTGATAGAGGGAAAGACATTATCAGCATAATATACCCGCCATACGAAGAGGAAAGGAATGAACAGAAATTCGACGATTCTGAAAGGAAAAAGGCTGAGAAATACGCCTTGTCGAACAACCAAGTGTTGTTGACCGATGTTTTGGGAGTGACTGTGACTACGGGTAAGGTCAGTCAACCCACCCCCTTGGCGCAGGTGGTGGAGGGGAGAGTTATAACTGAGAGTACTAAGGACGCGTTGGAAGGGGTTGAGGGTAACTCTAAGCTGTGGATCGGGAAAGATTACACCAATTTCATAGTTAAGGATTTTAATAATTTGGATCTGCCTTTTGTCGGTAAGTCTATTGTCATTTTTGTTCTTTTTTCCTATTTTATTCAATATGGTGGATTTTACGCTGTCATATAGTGTTATTTAAATAGAAATGAATATCCTACTATGGTTAGCGACTTAATGTTACTATCAGTTAGACTTAAAGTTGACATTAGAATAATTTATGCAATGTTGTATAGCATATTGTGTTCTCTTCTTTATTTGACACTCTAAAATTCTGAAAGGTGTTTCCAAGTAAATGAACCAAGTTATATCTGCTTCGAATCGATATCCGAGCAATTTTAGCGTTTTATTTAAATACATATAAAGTAATAGGATCCTACCGACTGTAGACTATTGATGATCATGGTGATGGTCATGATGATGGTGGTGATGGTAATAATGTTGTTTTCAGACCTGGTGGACCGGCACGCGACGCCGCGCATGCCGTGGCACGACGTGGCCTTCATGGTGACCGGAGCCGCCGCTAGAGATGTAGCCAGACATTTTATACAGAGGTGGAACGCTGTCAAACTTGAGAAAGCCAGGTATGCAAGAAAATATCGGATAGATACTTGTTTTACTAGAAACCTAATACAAACACTGAAATACAGTGGCCAGGAATACAAAAAATATATATGACTGCCTCAGTGGCGTAGTGGTACTACGGTATGATTGCAAAGCTGAGGTCCGGGTTCGAATCCCGGGTCGGGCAAAGTGATATTGGATTTTTCTATTCATTATCAGCCCGAAGTCAGGAATTTGTGCCCGATATGGCGATAGGCTCGCCCCCTATCACATCGTGGGACGGAATATACAAGGCGAAACGTGGGTGTTCTGGTAGCACCTCTGCCTACCCCTTCTGGGAAAAAGGCGTGTGTTTATGTGTGTATGTATTGGATATAAACTTGTTTTAGTAAAACAACAATAAACCTAATACAAATTATTATTGTACATTGAAGTACACTGGAGTAATGAATGGGTCTGATTAGTCTACATAAAATATAAATGTGTCAAGGTACTAAGCTTTACTTTTTTATCGATATTAATATTGCAATAAATTGTTGATTAATCTAATTGAACACAAAAAATCAATTTTCAAATTGACATAACATGTACAGTGACAATAATAAAAATATACAGACATTTTTACTTTATTTTCTTGTTTTCAGACAAAACCCAAATTACCCGTATTTGTTACCGAAGACGTACACGAATATCAAACCATTGACAGATCTGGACAAAGTACTTACATTAGATATGCATAACGTTTCGTGTCAGGTGAGTGAATTTAATGCTATTTCTGTACACACTCATCAATTTCGGTCGATTAAATTAAAAATAAACAACTTTTATTGATATTCTCCAATGTTTTCAATTATAATACGAATTTGAGAGATGAACCAGAACCACAATTAAATCAGTGTTCTATTAACTAACATTAATCCTAAACAAAACACATAAAAATTGATTTAAAACTACAATAAAATTAGTGACCTCAAATAAGTAATGTAGAAAGTAATTTATGCTATTAAAATATATGCTAAAGCCCTATTTACACGGGGAGCGACTCTCGCCTCGAAGATACGATTATCGTAAGGATAAAAAAAATTGCATCGTGGAAACATTTGTCGGAACACGATAATCTATGGTGGTTATGTCATATGATAATCGCATACGATTCTCGGCGCGAGAAACTCTCCCCGCGTAAATGGCGCTTTATATACGACTCAAGGTATCCTAAGTAAAAGAAAAATTATATTCATATAATTTTATAGCCCTTGTAATGTCTGCAGATTCTCCGCAGCGTGTCCAGTTGGTCCTGTGGGTTCTTAGACCCGGACACAGTGGAGCAAAGCATCCACGAGGCGTATGTCGATACTATCACCAGGGCGCAGCACTACATCTATATTGAGAACCAGTTCTTCATCACTTTATCGAGGTCCAGCCATACTGTGCGCAATCAGGTACTTATTTTTATATTATTATTAAGTAGTACAACAACAACACGTTAGATTGTCCAAATGTAATATTTTATGATATTTTGTTATTTAATTCCTGTCCCTGATTTGTGCAATATGTGATCGAGATGAGACGAGATTGATTCAAAGTGTAGTGCTTCTTTAAATCCTTTTTTTTATATCCATATGATAGGTAATTAAGCCCTTACTTACTTTGTTAGGTTCTCTCTCTCTCTCCCCCATCAGCCACAGGAAGTTCTCTGCTGAACATAGGCCACATAGACCTAGCGCCACATAGCGACTTCCTGTGACCTTAATCAGGTCGTCTGTTAATAGGTTCGAGTCCATGAAATGATGTGTTTTGATGGTAAAGGCAAACATCATGAACAAACCTGCATAGTTTCGTAATACTCGTATGTTGTCCAGATCGGCGAGGCGATATACAACCGCATCATGCGAGCGCACCAGAGCGGCGTGGTGTTCCGCGTGTTCGTGGTGATGCCGCTGCTGCCCGGCTTCGAGGGCGAGGTGGGCGCGCCCTCCGGCACCTCGCTGCACGCCGTCACGCACTGGAACTACCAGAGCATCTGCCGGTACTGCGTCTTGTATCTAGCTATACTGGAAGAAAGATTATTGTCACAGAATTATATGTCGAAAAGCTGGAGATTAGTGGTTGCTGCCAGTCTATGGACCTAAATGGCTTAGTACTTACCATTAGGTGCAGTGCTGACACAAGCGAGATGGACTGAAAAAATACTCCCAGTATAAGACATGTCAGATATAGTATTATTTTTTATTTTGAGTCTCCTATAAACCCCACACAGTTAAATCTCACCTTACGGGTATTAGATAAATCCTTACTTTAGTGTATAAGTTGTCGAGCATTAATGGCATTTGACTTAACCCAAACATGGCATTATACGATGAAGACGCATATAAAGTTTCAAATGAAAACGAAACTCTAATAGTCAATTAAAACCACGACCCCATAATCTTACCCTCAACTTGTAACATTCCAGGAGTCGCGAAGCCATCCTGACCCGCCTCTACGAATCAGGAGTCTCAGACCCGTCGCAGTACATCACGTTCCACGGTCTCCGAACCCACTCCACGCTAGAAGGCGAGCCCGTGACCGAGCTGGTGTACGTGCACTCCAAGCTCCTGATCGCCGACGACAAGACCGTGATATGCGGCAGCGCCAACCTCAATGACAGGTCCATGCTGGGGAACAGAGACTCCGAGGTGGCGGTGCTTTTGCAGGTACGTGAATTAAGTTGAGGGGTTGAAAACTATAAGTGAAATAATGTTTTAATATTTTTATTTAACGTTGTGTAGAGATCAAATTCTTATTTCCTTATATTTAAACTATTGTTATGGTTTCAACAAGAAATTTAATAAAAGAAAAGGGATCATTCAAGAAATACAACTTACGAAAGACACTAACGCCCCATTTACACGGGGCGAGTTATTCGCGCCGAACATCGTATGCGAGAGTCCACCAAAGCGCACACCACAAAGTCCGGCTTTATAGAGAGCTTTCAAAAAATTAACTTATATTATTTTCTTGCTTATATAAAAATCAATAATTAAATTTTATTTTAGAAGATCACCAACGAAATTTAATACATCTTCAGTAAATTGACCTATGAATAATATAATATTATTATAATTTTATTATGATATTATATTTTTTGTCTCATCTCAGGACGAGCAGTTCATAGACGGGGTAATGAACGGCGAGGCGTTCCCTTGCGGTCGGGTAGCCGGGGGACTCCGCAAGAGACTGTTCAGGGAACATCTGGGAGTGCTGGACATACCTCCAGAGCAACTGGACTTCTGTATAGACGACCCCTGTGACGAACACTTCTTCAGAAACATCTGGCAGGCCACCTCGCAGAGGAACACGCAGATTTATGAAGAGGTACGTCGATGTTAATTTTATTATATGATTATGAAATTGTTCTTTCAGAAGTGTTCTTTCTGTTCAGTTCTTTCTTTCGGGGAGAAGTGAAAGGTAAATGAGATGATAATAATCCTATTAGACTTTGGTCATTAAATAAAATACTTCTACTTTACGTACCCATTAATCATCATCATCATCATCATCAGCCCATTGCAGTCCACTGCTGGACACAGGCCTCTCCCAAGGTACGCCACAGAGCTCGGTCTGCTACTTTATGCATCCAGTCGCTGCCGGCCCTCGTGTGCAAGTCGCCCCGCCATCGATTAATCGATTTTCTTAAATTATCCAAGAAGCATTTTAATAATCACTTCAAACTTGCCTTTACTGAGTTAGTTTTGACTTCATCATATAATTAATTAATTTAATCATTGACTAGTTGCTTAATCTCTCCTGAGAATAAGTCTAAATACCGGCCTGTACATTAGCAATTTACAATACACATTTTGCAGGTGTTCCACCCGATACCAACAAACTCAGTGCACTCATTCGCGGAACTGAAGCGGTATCAAGAAGAAAATCGTGAGACGCTCTGGCACAAGGACCCGGCGCTCGCCAACAGGAAGATAGACCTCCTAAAAGGATACCTAGTAGATATGCCCTTAGACTTTCTATGTAACGAGGTTTTAACACCTAGAAACACTTCCATGGAAGGCATGATGCCAACTTCATTATGGACGTAGATTGATATTCCCATTATGGGAATAATCATATTCGTGAACCAAGCCATAAAGCCCCATTCACACGAGGGGAGATTCTCGCCTCAAACACACGATTATCGTAAGGATATAAAAAAAGTTGCATCGTGTAAACGTTTTTCCGAACACAATAATCTATCCCGAGTCGAGCAAAGTATTGGATTTTTCTATTCATTATCAGCCCAGAGTTAGGAATTTGTGCCCGACATGGCGATAGGCTCGCTTCCTATCACATCCTGGGACGAAACAGATAAGGCGAAACATGGGTGCCTGGTTATTACCCGGAGAACCTCTGCCTACCCCTTCTGGGAAAAAGGCGTGAGTTTATGTATGTATAATCTATGGCAGTTATGTCATGCAATAATCGTATACGATTCTCGCCGCGAGAAACTCTCCGTGTAAATGGGGCTTAAATCATTTGCAGTGTATGATTATAAATGTGTATATATTAGGCTCTATTATTGATATAGGTTAAACTTCCTAAGCTGGGAATGTGATCAAACTGTACAATTTTAAACTTATGTATTACAATTTAGGCAACTAGCTGTGTTGTAAGATATGACGCAAATGAGTTATAAAACATATTTTTTATGAATCTGCTAATGTAATTTTATGAATCGTTTTAAGCATTTAGCTATGTTACGTTTACGGTTATCTATATAGGGACTATTTATAAATATGATAATATTATATTTCATCGAATATAATTTATTTATTACTTTTCGGTGCGTGTTAATTTGGTGTTAAAGAGTGCAATGTTTAAGAATGAAATTCTATATTGCTTTTAAAAAAAAATGTTTACAAATCTCCTAGAAGTTTTATAATTCACACTCATAATCATTAAGAGTAATAATATATTGATTATTATGAAAATACAGCTGTAATTGTGATATCAATATTTGTTTTGTTATAATTTATTCAATATTTTAATTAAAACATAGGATATTAAGTTTAAATACATACGATCAACTCTCTTTAAAGATAACTACCAATTATCATGAATGGTACAATTTTGGATATTTTTTAAATGTTTATTTAAGTTTTGGATAATCAAATAGAGTTCTTTATTTTTATAATAAATTTTTTATAAAAAATTTCGACAGTTGTAAATATCAAATTAAGCAAGCAATACCATTATTTCAGATATTATTTTCAGGTAAATCTTATTTTTGTAATTGCTTAAAATATTTACATAATCTTAAGTTGCGAAATCCACTTTTCACGTTTTCATATAACGATAGGCCTCTTTACATCCTACTACAAAACTGAAATACCGATTATTTACAAGACTTATCTTTACATACCATATTTTAATGCTTATTATTAAGTTAGCAGTCTTTACTTCAGACAACCATAATCCTTTCCGTATATAATTAAGATACATTTGTATTGATATAATATAATTATTCTATGTCCAAGATAAGAAAAAATAAAATGTAAACAAATATAAATAGTAATAGGGTATTTGACTCCATTTTTTCATTATATCAAAAGGTTGATACCATATCCAAATTCTAATAAGAAACAAAGCAAACAAAGAATTTTATAAATCTATTCAGAATGAAACAAATTATAAACGTTTTAAATCTTGCAATGGGAATGTAAGAAAATAGATGCAACACAAAACGAGTGACGTCATTACTTTTAATATGCATTAAAATGTACGCGTGTGAAAGAGACGGTAAGATGGCCCAACGACGATCCCACTCGTTTTTTAAAATACTAATATTTGCCTCATGTTACAAGCTACTTTAATACTGTTTAGACGGAAATGTTTATAAAAGTATTCGTGTTTGCAGGCAACAAAATTAAATAATAATGTCATAGTCAAATACCCTATTCACAAATGGAGGTGGCATTTCAAATATAATTTTTGTTTTGATATTTCTTTGATTCGATTTGGTGTATTATCTAAAATTCTATACATAATTGACGGATCTAAATGCATTTAAAACATTCCAACACACTGCCAGTAGGTGCTATCAAGTATTATTTTATTATATCTTTATACAGAATATATCCAGACTGCTAACAAAAACGAAGCCAGTTGGTGGTATTAGTGACTTCAGATAAAATGAAACTAGAAATTTCGCAAAAAATAAGCATCATTTTTTTTTATTGTCTTTTTTTACTTATTAACGTCTTGTTTGGGTAGTAAATACATAGTTTTTCCAAAATAATAATGTACACCTTTTTATTGTTAAAGACACAACAGTACGCAAGGATTAAAATTATAATTTAAGCAAAAACTAGAGATTTTCCATCCAAACACGATGATGTCTAAAAATTTGCAAAATAAAACGTTTCCTTTTTTTTTTGAAAGTTTTATTTGCATTGCGTCTGTAATCACTAAAACTACCACCTGGCTTCGTTTTCGGTCGCAGTCTTGATATATCCTGTATGTAACCCAAACCATTCCAAAGCAAATCCACCGCTTCAAACTTTTACATAATTACAATATATCTGACTACTCCGTCTTATTTAAAGTTGCAGTAAATACAAAAATTAGATTTTTACATTATTTGTTTCCTTGTTACTTCCTTTTATAGTACGCATAATGGCTTAAATGTAGAATATTATTATTATGTAGAAAACGACTAGTTAGAGTTTTGTGTGTGAGTTCATATACTTAACCCATAGTTTATAGATATTTTGAAAATGATGATTTAGCAGTGAATATTCATTGATACTGTAATTTCTGTAATTATGACATGAAAACCTAATTTTGCTATTATATTTTACTTAATCATTGTTTAGTAATATTTATGTGAATATGAAATGTTGTAACTCAATAAATTAAGGTACTTTGTGTCGGCTATTTGTGTTGATTTATGAGATCTTATGAAATGTTGTTAAAGGAGATTATGTAACAAATAACGTAGTTTTAAGTATATGTAAGAGAATGTAAAATTAAAGTGTATTAACAAGTACAATGGAAGGCATGTTTGGTACTTTATGAACGGGATCCAGTAAATTCTCTTAATTGTATTTGAGATAGTTACATTTATGCGATTCCAATACGATTTTCCTCGCTTTTTTTTTACCAAACGAATACTTAAATATGTAACAATTTAAATAATAATGTTATGAAATCCTAATGAAAACTATGCATTAATTTTCTTGCCATAAATTTCTAGGACAAGTTATTAGCTTGCCTCAAATGTAGTTATCAACCCATATACGTCCCACTGCTGGGCACGGGCCTACTCTAAAATCGAGAGAATCGATTGAGAGTGGTTAGGCCATATAGTCCACCACGCTGGCCTAGTGCGGGTTGGCGGACTTACATACCGGAGAAATTCTTTTAAAAATCGCTACTGTATGCAGGTTTTGCCTCAAATACATACCCAAAAATTGCTGCCAGCTCTCTGGCTATAAGTTCAGTTATAAGTTTAGTTCAGCTACAAAGTTTCGAATCACAAAATGGTAAGAATTTTGACTTTAAATTATATTAGGTCATAGCCTTCTCCAACTCACAGTGAAAAGTGAATTTATCAAAACCAGAAACATATACAACATTACAAATATTATACAAATAATGCGTAACATAAAACCTATTTGAATATAACACACAAAACTGTTCATTGTGAATGTAATAAGGTGTCACACTTTGTAAATTGTAATTTCTTCAATCCATTTCAAGTGGTTAGGGTAGACATAAATGCCGAACTTCCACGACAATCATTGTCAAGCATTCGCAGCCTTTCGTACCATGACTTGAATATTTTTTGCTTTACTTAGTAACTCTGGCAGGTATTTCAAAATATTTATTGACTAATAATTAAATGACTATTTTCATTAAACTAACATGTGCAATTGTTTTTTAAAAGTGCTTTAGATGTAATATTTATAATCCTAAATATCTATGTACCTCGTGATAGCTTTATTTTTTTATTGATGAATTGATTATTGTGTGTTGTGCCGTGAATGAATATATTATTTGTATTTAAACTCGTAGTTTTATTTTCATAACAAAATTAAGTTTAAAAGCCCCTGATAAAGTAATCGCTACCACAAAGGTATCATGAATCCAATAGAATAGACAATTTCATCATCCATGTACATTGTATGTTTGACTGCCTCGGTGGCGTAGTGGTACTACGGTATGATTGCAAAGCTGAGGTCTCGGGTTCGAATCCCAGGTCGGGCAAAGTGATATTGGATTTTTCTATTCATTATCAGCCCGGAGTCAGGAATTTGTGCCCGATATGGCGATAGGCTCGCCCCCTATCACATCGTGGGACGGAATATACAAGGCGAAACGTGGGTGTTCTGGTAGCACCTCTGCCTACCCCTTCTGGGAAAAACTCGTGTGTTTATGTATGTATGTATGTACATTGTACATATAATAATGTTCCCAGCAGTATCAGACTATATTTTCATGTACAAAATTGTCTTAAAATACTTATACATAAACATCAAATTTTTTCATTGGATTGATTAATCCCATATTGTTTTTATAAAGAATCCTATAAAAGCAATAAAAAAAATGTTGGCAACATTTACTACTTTCGACATTTTAATCCATAAATTATCAAATATGTCTAAAGTGACATCTTTAGGCAATTTGATACAACGTTTAGTCAAACATTTACAACCCCTAATACTATTAATAATAGATGTCACTTTCATAGTTTTAAAAGCAAACTCTCGTCTGCATATTCCATTCAGGACCGTAAGAGGGCAGTAGTGGTCGCTACATTACCATTTCTAATGTCAGAATTAAAAATACCCTCTCTTCATTTCCACGTTTTGTACAGTTGCCGCAACTTTGCAGAAGGATTTTGTATAATGTTAGACCTGGACATCTGGTGAACAATAAGCCTTTTGTCAAAGTAAGTTATTATTGTAATTAACTATCTAACTACTTTGTTATTATTTATGCTCAACAAAAGGTCATGTAAAACTATTGACTTTCATATAAAACAAGCAATTAAATAAAACGGTCAAAGTGAAGTAATCGCCACAAGATACACTAAATTCTCGTACCTGGTTTCTTAGGTAAAATCTTAGAGTACCTATTAATAATATAGAAGGTGCGCTAGTACCTACCTTAGAAAAACGTAGATAAAAATGGTGGTGCCGGGCTACCTTTTTCTGCCCTCCTATTGGCTGACATTTGACAGGTTGTCCACATGCACGAATTATATGAAAAAGAATAAATAAAAAAAAAAATTAGGGTTATTGAATTCCACTCGAAGTCGTTTGAGACGGATAATAACTAAATATACTGTCGATTAACAATGGTTGTCAGACGACCTGGTAAAGGTCGCGGGACGTCGCTGGATGCAGGCAGCCTCCAACAGGTCACTGTGGAAATCATTAGGAGAGGCCGATATTCAGCAGTGGACTTCCTTTGGCTGATGGATTGGATTGATTGATTGATAACAATTGAATTTAATATTTATAGCAATTAGTTGTTAAATAGTTGATTCAATGTTTCTTAATATAGCATTACTACCAGCATTATAAACAAAAAATACGTCTTTGAAGACGCAAATATATGAAAGCGCTCCCTCTATATTATAAATAAAATAATAAGGGTGAAATAGACGATAGATTGTAATACCACGATGTCAAATACACATCAAAAATGGCCCTTCCTTTGTCTTACCCTATATTCTGGGACTAGATGCGCCCCGCGGTTTTACCCCTGTGATTCGTAGTGTACCTATACTATACCTATATAGCTTTAAGACGTCCAGCTAGCACCGAATTCAAAATAATATGTAACTGGCATGTTAAGGTATTTTGTATTTAGATTTCTTAAAAGTTAACCAAAGACCAATATAGTATATACATATCTACATTGTGTAGTAATAAAAATGTTGTAATAAGATCTGTGAGGTATCACAAGAAAATAACAATTTTTATGTTTCATCCTTCGTTTCCCCTACCGAGGGTGATAAAGTAGGGCGTCGTCAAAATTAATATCATGTTAAGATGTTTTTTTTATACTTACAAAGAACTCAATATCGGTTTAAATATTAACACCGCAAATTATTCTTGCTTTATAAAAAAAAATAGAATATATTAAAAAAAAGAATGTTATTAAACTACTTGGAATAACCACAGCTCATGAATGGACAGGCTCATCCGGGGTGGTACCACTGTCTCACAGGAAATCGACGTGAAGAGAAAGCTTTGCTGTCGCATTTCGTTCTGTGACTAAGATTGCCAGCTATCCAATACCCCTTTCCTCTTCCCATCCATTTTTCTTCCCGCTCCCCTCTTGATTTTAAGGGCTGGCAACACGTCTATAAGCAAGCGTTGTGAATGCTCATGGGCGGCAGTGATCACTTATCATCGGGTGACCTGTTTGCTCGTTTGCCGCACCCATGCAAAAAAGGATCGACAAGGCACCAGGCTTAACACAGAGATCCAGGTACATTCCGACGTATCCAATGTTTCAAAGGTTACTTACGTTCAACATGTTACTTTCATGACTGCCTCGGTGGTGTATTTATACTACAGTATGATTACAAAGCTGAGATCTTGGGTTCGGATCCGAGGTCAGGCAGTGATATTGGATTTTCCTATTCACTATCAGCTCAGAGTCAGGAATTTGTGCCCGATACGGCGGTAGACTCGTCCTCTATCACATCATGGAAATGAACACATTGGTGAAACGTCGGTGTACTGATAGGCTGCATCATGTATGTTATATTCATAGGTTCCGCTTGATATTACTACATTACATTACCACAAGTTCATGTATAAATAGCTAGTTTTTTTTCATGCATATTTTTAACACAGATCTTCATAATGGATGACACCGCCAATCGCAACCTACATAAAGCTCTCACTGTATAAGAGATTGTATTAAACAAAGTTAAATTAACTTACTAACTTAAAAATTGAATTTTATTATTAGGCAATATACGATGTTGAAAGTCGTGGAAACCGACGAACGTGTATGAAGAAATTAATGAAAGTGGATGAAGCCAAAGAAGTATGTATGAACCGAAGCACTTGGCGCTCTATAGTCTCTGTCTACCCCAATGAAACAAAGGTGTGAGCATAATATATCTAAAGTATTCAGGTACATGAAATTAAATATGTACTACTTACATACTTTTCTTACACTCGATACGAACTCCCATACCTACATAATATGACACGGATTATTATACAAAAACAAATACATTCGCGACCCTCAGCAATGTTCAACTCGAAACACAGAGGAGGAAATTAATAAGGTTTCTATTTTTATTAGTTTTATTTCAATGTGTAACCTTCCGGTAAACATAAAGTTAAAACTATTAAGGTTTCCAATATTTGTTATTGCTAAAATCATACTCTCTCTTTCTCTCTCGGTCTCTCTCTTTCACCCCCTTTCTCTGACATTTTTTTTATACTATAAGTCCGGAACCGAGCAAACAGGGCGCCTCATGGTCAGTGATCACTACCATAAACATCCACAACGCTTGGATCATAGATCTTTTGCCGGCCCATCAAATCGGGAAGTAAAGGACGGGAAGAGAAGAAGAGTATGTCTGTCTCCGCTTTCCCTCTCTCTCTTGCTCCGCCTCCCTCTTTCTATCGCTCTTACTGTCTCCCTCGCACTCTTATGAGTCACAGCAAGTCCATTAGTGAAAATAGGCCTCCGATCCCCACCAACGATTTCTATAGCCAAATGTCCAAGGTCACTATGTTGAAGTTATTTTAAATTATAAACTGACGGGTAATTTTTTTGTTTTTGTAGATAAAGATATACTAGATGGATACAAGGATGCTGAACTTTATTGATAGGTACAACCATCTTTGCTACAACTCCTGTCCCGGAGTAATCAGTGATAAGATAGAGTTCAGCATTCATAAAATTTGTTGGTTATACAGAACACTAAGCTTGAGCACTAAGGTTGGCGTTTGAGTGTTCGTGAGGCCGAAAAGTCTCTCGTAGTTCCTGATACCCATGACACAACTCGATCTTGGGGTCAAGACTATATATGTAACTGTAGGGTATATTTATTTATGATATATGAATCAAGTATAGCGAGAGGGTTCCTATACTGTGACCAACTCACCTGCCCAACGTGTTTCATTATGGGAAAATCTTTCCTAATAAGGTTCAATAGATTTAACTAATGTGTCGGAGTGCAGTGATGGGTCAAAAATTCACGAATACATAAACATTTTTATGGAGTTTTTGAATGCTGCAGTGTAATATTATTTTTATTTATTCAACTAGCCACTAGAGATTCTAGAGTCAAAAATAAGAAGATAATTAATGGACGGAATTGAGGGGGAAGGGCGCCAACAAAATGGATTTGATAAACATTTGAAGGACCTATGTATCTAAATGCATTAAGTATATGGGGAAGGCCTATCTTCAGCAGTGAAACTCTTATGGCTGAAAAGAGAGAGACGTATATATGAATAAAATAGAAGTACCTACCTATGTTTTAGTATAGTTACACATTATTATGGACAGCTACAAAACGTTTAGCTAATGCATTTTTAATTACAGTCAACAAACATATTAAACTTGCGCATTGTGACATTACGTTCTTCGTGTCTTTTTTCCAAGACATTTATTTTGTTATTGTGTCTGAATTCTGCGGTGGTTGGTTTTGATTTTGTTTAACAACTTTTAGTACACAACTCTTTAATGCTATAAGTTTTGATTGCTTATGTGTTAGTTGGAGTGAAAACATGTAAGGGTGTAACGTGTCATTAATTTCGCTGCACTTGTTACTGTGCGTGTGGTGCGTGCGGGCGCGTGTGGGCGTGCGTGTGTGCCGCGTGGCGGGACGCTGTGTGCGTGGGTGCGTGCGTGTGCGTGCAGCGCGCTCATTACGCTGCATTATTTGTTACGTTAGGGCCGGGATGGGTCCGTCCCTATCGCCGCGAGTCCTACGCTCCCTTCCGCGCCAGTATTTGAATAGGCGCGCGCGTTGCGTAACCCGCGGCCAATGACAGCGTCCGTGCACATGCACGGGGCGGAGTCCTTACGTCACCACGCTCTGCCCCCGCTGTCGCCGCGCAGCCGCCGTGACGTCACGCCACCGTCGCCGCCCCGCGCGCCCTGCCTTGCGCCCCGCGCACACTACGCGCGACATCAGCGCTCCTGCTTGGCGGCGGCATCGCACAGAAACTCGCGACAAAACACTCGTGCGCTCAAAGATGGCGGATGGGTCGCCCGAGGACCGCGCCGGCCCGACTAAAATCAACGATTTAACTTTTTCCGCGCCCGATAAAGGACATCGTGACACAAAAAAGTGCAGTGACGAAACATTTAACGGCGACAGTGTAAAGTTATCGTTGTACAAGAACCAGAAAGCGAGTGATTCGTGTGAGAAAAGTGATACGCGCGGCGTGGCCGCCGAACGCGGGCCGCTCGCCGCGGATACACGAAAACAGACCGATGCGAACGTGCCGGAGAGCGACGACAGGAAGAAGAGATGCTTCGACAGATACGACAGCTCCGAATCTTCTGACAGGTGAGCGGATGACGGTTTGTGTTATAATAACGCGAGCTCGTGGTTGTTTGTTTGCGATCGTAATATTCCAAAGAGTCAATGCTCTAGTGACCGGAGGCTGATTTCGATGTCATGGCCATCGTGAAAAACTTCGGTGTTGCTAGGCCAAATCGGGGCATCGGCGCGGTTGAACGCCCTCGAACTATTACGCTGGGCGGTTTAGTTGGGAGCGCAGTATTCAGATCGGCCAGTTCGGCGATGTCATAACGTTACGAATTTGTTACTATAATGACGCGAAGATGTTGCGATAGCGCGAGCCAGCCCGCTGATTACATCTCGTGAGAGACGTGCAAATGTCCCGGTTGCCAGGGAAGACGCGTGACACGGTGACAACGCGTCCCGCGAGCAGAGCCACCGCTGCCCGGCGTGCTGTTGGTACTCGCTAGTTGCCACTTGGTCGCAGTCGCTAAACACGTAACCTTGGCTTGTAATTAGCCGCCAGCCGCTAGTTAATGCCAAAAATAAACATGTCGCTGACGAATTTTTACTCGTTTCTTGTTTACATACACCTTCTGTAAGTTATTTAATGTGCACACAAGTTCAAGAGCGCTGCCCGAACTCGGAACACTTGTTCTTGACGAATCGAAACTTGTTTCGTATTAAATATTTCACAGTATTTTTAATCGTGTAATGAAGAAAGACCCATATTGGCGCTCATACTTGTCTGCTAAAAGTTTGTTTCAGACGTGATAACAGCGAATACGTATATCGTGTTTGAATTCGGACACATGCGAACGTGCCTAATAGAAAAAATAATTCAAGGTCACAACTTTCAACAATGTGTTAACTTTTCAAATTGAATGCGTAAGTTCCACGGTCGTGATTCAAATTAGCTCCTAAACAATGTTATGTAACGCAAAACTTAGTTTTAAAGTTTTGGTAACTAAATCAAAATTCAATATTCAATTGTTTTAATGTGAAATACTAATGTAAACACGTATTGGGGGAATTGAAACACGTAAATGGGCAAATTGCGCAATGGTATAGTACCAAAAGGGTCTGTTAATAATGCCAGATAAATAAACCAAAGTATTTACTGAATGGTGCTCACTTGGAATCCTGCTTTGTAATCATAGTTGTCTTATAAACTAAAAAAAATCTATTGGTATCAGCTTTAAAAAAAGTACAACATTAAAAACTTTTTGTATATGGTAGCACTAAACAATAGTAAAGTTAATAGTAATGGTTGAAGTTTTAATGAAAAAAGTTTGTTCCAATGTAGTTTCCATTAGTTAAAAAACAAAATTAATAATTGTCAACTTTGACATAAGTAATTAAGCATATTTACACCTCACTGACTGGAAATGTTTTATGATTAGTAGATATTGTTTTTTTGTTCGATATCTTATATTCATTTAATATGTTCTTCTGCTTCCTATTTTTTGTTTAAATGTCTTTGCTAAAATACTGCTAATAATTCTCATTATAATATGTAGTAGTATCTTGTGTTGTACTATTAATTATAATCTATTATTTATTATAAGTTTTCGTGTTATTTATTTTTATAAAGTATATTGTGACCAGAATATGGAGTGCTGAGTATTTGCTTTATTATTATATGATTTGAACAATAATATTATCTGGTATTAAAGTATTTTACAATACTTAATCCTCTTTTAGCTTTTAGGTTAAGATTATTTTATTTGACTCAAGTCCACTGTAATTCCTATGGAAATCCTTAGGCCCTGTTAAATTGGGGTGCCTGTTTGTAACAGTGGACTTCTGTATCTGAAAACAATAACGATAAATGATAACTGTAGCTATCATTGTACATATATTAGATATTTTAAAACTATTTTTAGCATTTTACTTATTTATATGCATGATTGTCTATCTGTCGTATTAACATAGTGTTTGAATGAAATGTTGCATGCTGTTAATTTTATTAGTTTGAGATTCATTAAAGCTTGTAATTCTCGGCGGGTACTACCTACTACTGTAAGGGTTACTTTTACTGGCACTACATTGTGGCTATAATGCACTTAATAGTAAACGAAGATCAGACTAGATCAGATGACAAGTAGGTATCTACTGTTAAACGTGTATCTGTTAACAGTCGAAATAATTATGCCGGCTGTTATAATGTACGTTGTACCCCGCCGATACAATTACGTAACGTGACAGACAGACAGCATCACGTTGAACTTGACTCGATTATATCAAGGCAAACATTATCGCAAACGGTGACGCAAAAAATTGCTCTAGTCGAGATATGATAACGCAATCTTTTTGTCTTTGCGCAGCCACTCGATAGTTTCGCGAATTTTGTATTAATTTACTCACGTTTATCTAGAGTGGAATTTTAGGCCTAGTTACTGACAACAATAAGTTGTTTTAGTACTACCTTTAATTAAAAAATTAAGCAGCAGACCGGGCTCTGTGGCGTACCTTGGAAGAGACCTATGTCCAGCAGTGGACTGCAACAGGCTGATGATGATTATAAATATATATTTTTTTCGTCATCATTTATGCAGATGGTGCGGTTGTCAAAATGATTGGACACTAGGCGGATAGATAACATGTTAAGATTGGTCAGAGTTATCTAATAAATCACTTTTTGCTAACTGATTGAGGCTATAAAATACTGCGTTTGTGCAAATATCTATTTGGATTAATTTCACATTTTGTTATCGTTTCTTGGCTACAGTTTACAGGCCTGTGTTTGCTTGTGGAATTCATGTAGCTGGTGATGATGGAGATAACCTACCTATAAAAATATACCTATAAAAGATGTTTGTGGAAAATTTCCGAGTGCATTAATGTTGATGATCCTTTCTTCTTTTAGCGGCGTTCCGAGATTTAGGTCCGAAACTGGTTATAACTTTAGATTTAATTGCGAGGAAACTCGTGTGGGTGATTTATGGGATAGTTTAATATGTTAACAATTTCTATACAATCTATTATATTTGGCTCTATAGCTAGCTAGTTGAAACGTGGATTAAGAATAAGAAGTTAAAAAAAAACATAAATTCTATGAAGCCGTGAAATCTGTGACTTTACATAAGACTTAAACTATATCTTAATTTCCGTTATGAACTTTTTATATAAGAAAAATTTAATTGTATTAAAACTAATGAGTTTTTTTTAATAGAACGGAGAAGGCTAGTTAATTAAATTTCAAAATAATTTATCTTAATTGCCACCAAGATTACATTAATAAAGTAATTATACGTACCTATTAAGATTCATATTTTTTGCCGCGTACCATCTGAGTGCCCGTAGTTTCTTGGGTACACATTGCCATGACAACACCTTTGTAAATTGAAACAAATGTACACTAATTTATTAATGTATAATCATAATAAATTCAAAGTATTATCCGTAATGCAATGTGGGTCATTGCTGTTGTCAGCTTCTCTATATTTTGTGTTGACTTCGTTAAAAAATAATATCACTTCTCTATATTTTGTGTTGACTTCGTTAAAAAATAATATCAATGTATTTAATTAGGTCGTTTATGGGTACATGCGGTAGGGGGACAGAAGGGCGGATTTGACACAATTGGACACGATGTACACGTATGTAATGTTAGATAACAACGTTTTAAATGTATTATTCAATTTTATGTTGTACTACGGTATGATTGCAAAGCTGAGGTCTTGGGTTCGAATCCCGGGTTGGGCATAATGGTATTGGATTTTTCTATTCATTACCAGCCCGGAGTTTGTTTGTGCCCAATATGGCGATAGGCTCGCCTCTATCACTTCGTAGGACGGAACATACAAGGCGAAACATGGGTGTCTTGGTTGCATCTCTGCCTACCCCATCTAGGAAAAAGGCGTGAGTTTATATATGTATTTATGCTAAAGCTGGTTGTGCATATGGAGTTAAAATGAACATGCGGCAGTAACTACAGTATTTTTTTATTTGTTTATTTTAATTTCATGAAAACGGCATACATCAATTACATTAATTAAATTCTTAAATCTAATATACTTAATCTAGACAAAATCAAAAAAATATAAACAATATACTTATAATAACAAAAACAATTCAGTAATAAAATTAGTATAGACTATAATAACAAAAAGTAAGTTCTAAAAAAATTGAGTTGATTTGTAATTGTAGAACATTAGTAATGATAGCTGTAATTAATGTGCTTTGGTGTGTAAAGATGATACATTGTCACCAAGTAAAACGATTTAATAAGTATAGAAAAAATCAATTGCATTTTTACGGATTATAATTAATCATCGACAGCAATCATTTTGTCTCTAAATTTGCTTACCTTCAGTTTTCTAAACACCATTTTATCAATTATCGAATTACCCAAAATCTAGTTTTAGAAATCAATTCTCAAACCTAATAGAAAATGTGTCATCGTTCATAGTGAAGTCCCCACTGGCGCGGTGCGTGCTGTCGCCGCCGAGTCCCAGTTCCTCGGCACGTTCGATATCGTAGATAGTGTTATGTGGGTCACACGCGGTGACTCCGCGATAACCGTGCAGGCCGCGCCCCTGGGTGCGCCGGCCCACCCTACCAACTAAGTACCAACTAGCAAGTACCAACTAACATCTAGTCCATATTGCTTGACAATTATTACACATGTCAGGTGAGGTTGTGGATCACCCCTTCGCAGATTAACTTGTGGGATGTTTAATTGAGTGATTAGAACTAAAACTTTTTATCATTATACCATATGTGTCTCGCACGCTGACGGCCTTATTCACAGAAAGTTTTAAAATCTAATTAGGATATCTAATGTTTTGTCCCTTTCGAATGATTTTTGAATTCAGTTCGAGCGAAGAAGACAAAACATTCGTTAACTAAAATACATTTTAAATACATACATACATACATAAACACACGCCTTTTTCCCAGAAGGGGTAGGCAGAGGTGCTACCAGAACACCCACGTTTCGCCTTGTATATTCCGTCCCACGATGTGATAGGGGGCGAGCCTATCGCCATATCGGGCACAAATTCCTGACTCCGGGCTAATAATGAATAGAAAAATCCAATATCACTTTGCCCGACCCGGGATTCGAACCCGAGACCTCAGCTTTGCTATCATACCGTAGTACCACTACGCCAACGAGGCAGTCATTAAATATATCTATGAATAAGGCGGTAAGTCGATCTAGGAGCGGAGGTTGAACTAATGGAATAATTAAAAAAAGCCGGCTCCATTTTTACGGTACCATGAAACATGTGGAACAATTTTTTATTTGAATCCAGTAATAATACAGAGTACCAAATAGTACACTAAAATATTATGTCGTCGTGTCCCAAAAATCAAAATAACTAGATTAACAGGAAAAGAGGCCTGTCTGATCAATATTACCTTAATTATATTTTATAAAAGAAAAACAGAAGTAAATCTGTATCAACATACATATTAATGTAACGCTCGAAATTTATCCACATGTAGGTAATATCTTTGGCTCACCCCTGTGTTTTCAAGGTCCTACAATACATAATGCATTCAATATATCTCACAAAAAACTTTTGTTTCCTGGAATAGGAATTAACCTACACCACCTCCGTCGAAATGAACTTGTTCCGTACCTCCATCGCTGTGGGAAGGAAGGATAAGCTCACGCAAAACACGTTACATTAATATGGATTATGAACTATTAAAATATATTACGTTGTTCGTCTAGCCTTAGCGTGAGAAATTCATAATCGTAAAATTGGATATGAAGTTCCCACAAAACGAGAAAGATACTTGGCGAGTTTACTTCCTGATGCCCGCTTCCTTCACCTTCAAACGTATCTGAGCATTTAATGTGGTATTAGGTTAATGACACTTTCCGCTACACGTTGATATCCGTGGATTTCCTCGGAATTACCGTTTATGACGCTGTTTTTTCTTACGTAATATCACGTGTACTATCATCCTGCTCTTTGATATAAAGATTGTGTTAATTAAGCCAAGTAAAATAAATTTAGAAAACTTCATAGACGTACTATTTTCAGTTAATAGATTAATTAATGGATCGTTGTCCTCCGGCAATAAGCATTGGCCTCGATTCTCTAGTTAGTTCTTACTTAAAGGTTTTCAATTCTACCAAGTGACAACTAAGACTGACAGCTTAATATTTACAAGGCTATCAAACGCTAAGTCTGCCTTACAATGTGGTCGTTGCCCGTACTGATATTAAAATTTTATCTCTCAAGCAATAACTATCATCTGATCGACATGATCACTCATTGACCAAGCTCATTAAATAAAGAAAAAAAATAAGCATCAAAAATTGTACTATCCCTCATGCAGGAGACTGTACCTACTGAAACTCCTTTAAGCCAGGGTCAACAGTGGCACGCATTTAATGACACCGAGCATTGAAGCTCAGCGCGTCTCCGGGAATGTCTAGCTTGTCTAACTACTCCCCTTACAGTCATCTAATAACGAACGGCAAAATAACTAGTCAGTTAATACGATATCTGGTCAGCCCTACGATCCAGTATACTGAGTACTGACAGCTGTGTTAAACTAAAAGCGACAATGTAGGATATTAGTTATTAGACATAGTAAAAATCAGCAACACATCGGTTATCAAGGGTTCAGTATAATCGATAGAGCACTCGAACGCGGTATCTCGAGGCCTTATCACGTTCACTAACAGGTATCGATAGTTGCGCGGCACTACGTTTTTCCTCTAATTTCGCTCATGGCAACTGTAATCTGTTTTAGCGCCGTTTTATCGCGTTTTGTTTCCACTTCACCTTGTCTGATGTTTGGTTTTGCGTACGTGTTCTATGTGGTGTCGCAATTTTCTATGATATTTCGCCATCTTATTAGATAAATGATCATGATAAAAAAGTATGTAACAAATACTTTAGGTATTGTAGGTTACTGGTTGAAAACTTAGCAATTAATGTATGGCACTTCACAACGCTAAGAAGTTAAAATATGTTATGGCAGTCTTAATGGTTGAAGTACTATGTTATGTAAACATAGATCTTTAATATAACACATATATTTGCAAAATATTAGTCATTTAATTGAACAATTAGTAATTTAGAATTAATGCAAATAACTATTCATACAAGATATTATGTATTAATTGTGGTATCAATTAGCATTCAAATGTACAGTTCATGTTTATTGTCATAGTTCAAGGCTTCATTTATTCAAATAAAATTTAAAACGTTGATATTTTGCATTTGAATAAAAAAAAAGATATAGCCGAGATGTTGAGTCAATACAGTCGATAATAGCCTGGCACAAAAAATGTATTAAAAAGTTTAAATTAAAACACACCACACACTTTGCAAGGGAAAGGGGAATCTAAACAAATCGTTATTTAGCAATTTCATTATCAGCCGGAAGATGCATAAAAACAGCCTGGCTGACGTTTAGGGCTGCCCTGCGTAAAATTACAAATATAAAAATATCATCACGTTCTATAGTGTTGTTAGTGTCATTACTTTTGCCAAAAAAATATTTTTTTATAATGCTTATTATATTAGCCAATTCTATAAACAGAAAATAGACATGTTTTTTTATACAAAATGTACTAAGTACTAACTACTATAATCTACATCTTAACCACGATCAGATATAAGTTTAAGTCATGTTTGGTTGTTCATTGGCAGCGTTTAAGATTTATGAACTACTAGATTTTGACTACGATTAAATGATTCCATTATCTATTGAATTTTACACCATTAGTGGAAGCTTAACTTGCGAAAAAATATTTATATTATGGCCATAGACTTGCCATAATACATATTATAGAACAATAGTATTGATGAAACATTAGCACACTTACTCTCTGCTCTACAGGTCTTATTCATAGTCAATTTTTAAACCTATTTTTGTTATCGAATGTTTTGTCCCTTTCAAACGACTTTGGAATTCAGTTTGAACAAAGAAGATAAAACCTTCGATAACTAAAATAGGTTTTAAAAGTGTCTATGAATACGACGTTGTAAGATTGTAAGTAGCGTTTATTAATAGTAAAGACTATCACTTGCCAACCCTACGCCGTTTCTCCTATAGATTTCCATAAACCGCTATGTTATGCATCTCGTGGTGCGTAAACACTACGTGTAATATGTCAGCTGTAGAATACATAGTGCTGGTATTAAACTTATCAACCACTTTGGCGCTCCTTATCAGTTATCACTTCTTAAGTGACGTTACATCAGCTGTTTTATTTCACCTACGAGATGTCACACGAAAGAGGCTTAAAATAAGGCTTGAGTCACGGCCAGTTATCTTTCTACTAGCCCGTTCCCTTATAAAGGGTCGTCGCGAACTTATATGCTAAATGTTATTAATTTTACTTTGGATGTTGCAAAACCATTCTAAGGTTAGCCTTCAGTCGTTTTTTATAACGGCTATAAAATTTGTACCTTTAATAATACGTTCACCTTAATTTAAAAAAAACGACCCATCAAAGGTAAGACTCACTAATGATATAAATGTCTGGTATTTTTTATATAAATTTTCTGACAAAGACTAACGGAAACGTCGTTTTTTTTGTTTATCGTAAGTATGGTAATCGGTTCGAGTACCAATAGTTACCCCAATCTATAAGAAATTCCCTCAGCCACCTCTTAGGGCCCCTTAGAATATATAAATGAGGGACGATTGGTATTCTCGAGCCGTTTCTCCGCAATAAAAACGCCGTCGCGTACAGCCGTAATATAGAATCTCTTTGGTCATTTTTTTACCGACAGTAGTGGAAGCGTGTACTGGAAGGAACAATAGACAACGATACACCGGCTAGGCTGTTCCAAGTCACATTAAACGGAGTCATTAGGAAACTGGCGCGAAAGTTTTTAACAAGTGACGTGGAAAGGGCCGGCAAAACGAAAACAAGTTAGTTGCACGATCGGTAGGTAGGGCGTTCACGCGTACCTAAGCCACAAAGGGTGAACAGTAAAATAAAAAGTTAGGAGTTCTAACCGGGCGCGCCGGGGGACACCGAACGGGTTCCCGGCAGCGCTACGGTAAGTTACTGCAACTCTTGGAATACTTTATTTTTCACTGCCATGCCGGCGTAAGTTTCTTTTATGTGTATCAATGTTCGATTGATTTGGAAATCTATTAATTTATCCGAGCCGCTGCAATGTTTGAATTTCAATTGTAAGTGGTTAATGTATTTTAGTGTAGGAAGTTACTTTACTTTAGATATTTTGACGCCTCATTATTCGCTGGGTAATCTAGAGGTTAAAATGTTCTGGGTGCTACTTCTAGCTTGGACAAGCCCCTGTGAACTATTCGTTTTGAAAAACCTCATATTTCATGTCTTATTACCCGTTGGGACAAAAATAACTGTGACTAGCAGTATTGGCACCTCTGCCTACGCAAGTGTTAACTTAGATATAGAATATACGAATGAAATACGAAATTGTATATATATGTTTTTTGTTATCGGCACGAGATTCACATTTTTTAACAAAATCGAAGATTTATTATAGTTGACTGTCAGGAAAAGTGTTATTCGTAGGTGTAAACATGATAAATAGGCATGCATGGACTATACATAATGAAATAGAGGACGGCTGCGAACGAAAAAGATAGCGCGGACTTTTTAGGTATAATTAATAACACATGTCGATGTGTAGTATTCGCCAGCTATGAATAAGTTGACACGTTATCGCTCGCGTATTACGTCAATGATTTAATAAAAAAGGTCAATAGAGCAACGTTTATTTATACGTGTTTTATCCTTTCAACATTTTTATGCTTTAACTTTTACGTAATAGCGTAATAACGTTGTTTGTTCTGCTCGTATGTGCGTGACTTAGTAACACGCAATCACTAGCCAGCTAGATATGGTTTCAGGTTTGAGTCCCGGAATGGTCCCGGTTGTTGCAAAATTTTAGCGTTTGATACGCCACATCTTATGGATTCAGAATTCTAACACTAAACTGGTTATTAGTCACACGATTAAAACGTACATTTGTATGGAAAATTCGCAGACGTCCAATTAATTACATCCGAATTCTTATCTCTGTAATGTGATACCAGATATTCATCATCGTGACTTTTTTAAATGCTGTTTGCCAATTATCCGCTTTTCTCAACTTAGTAATATTTTAAAACTACTCTCTGCATTATGTTTTCCTAATAACATTGCAAGTTTTAGTTGATATTTTAGATTACAATTATTTTTAGAACATGATGTGATTATCAACGGGTAAAAAATAAAAAATAAAATTGGATGAAAAAATATATAAATTCCCCCCAGTTGGCTACCGCGGCGCATCACGCGACCGGTCGCTCCCCCGTCCCCCGCCCTGTCATTAGAAGCGTGCGCGGGCGCATTGGCCCTGGGCCGTTGCATGCCGCGGTCACGGGAACCTCGCCACTACACACTACACACTACACATGCAACCACTGCTTGTGCGCGTGGATTCCGACCTCGTTCTGTTTAGTTAGGATGCGCTTGTGGGATATAGCTTTTGAGTCATATCATTGCGTCTATACATAGATAAATCGTTTCGTCATAAGTCAATGATGTAACCCAATACATTTCAACGCAAGGAACCTGAGAACATGATAATACTCGTATGTATATTTCAATAAACACAATATAAGTAATTGTAGTCAGAAATGCTGTCATTAAGAGACAATGAGAATACCAAGTTTGTATGCGATATCGATGTACATCCATACATAACCCTTCTGTTTTGATAAAATTAATGGACGCTACGTGTCAAAACACAACACATTTTTTGCGTTTAAATTAGGACCATTCTTCGAAATGATCCGCACTTCGATAGCTTGATGTATTGTCGCCAACTACCGAAAAACTGATCGCACACGAGAATACAATGGCTTATCCATTAGGCCGACGCGAGACACTTGCTGAATGTGTCGAAAAAATTAAAAAAATATTTATTCATGACGTATAAATCATGCGAGGAGGACGAATGTGATTGGTATAACATTCGACCGTAAATACGATGGAGCAGAACCTCAAATTATCTGAGCCTCCCAACCTGCAGTTCAGGAATGTTTTGAAAGAAACTTAACAGCTCAGCTCTTTTGGAATTGTAAATGTATTTCAAAGTATAAGCCCGCTGTAAAGAACAGGCGTTAAAACTCAAGCACGAATTTGCATATAATTTAAGGGGTTTAATGACGGAAGACGGGGTACCCGAGAACTACCGAAGTTGGTATTATCACTTCCGCCATTTATCATGTCATCATCATCAGCGTCATCCGAAAGATATCCACGGCCGGAAACGGCAGATTCGATTCCACAAATTGCTAATGTATTTGGGGTATGTTATTTGTAGGGCTAGCGTAAATTATTCAACAAAAAGTTCGTACTTCGTAGTACTAATAACAATGTTTCAAGCGTTAGGGCATCGATTTCGATTACTAAGTGGCGGTTATCGAATACAAAACAGAGGGGAGAGTGTAAACTTTATCACCTAACTGACCATTAGTCACGCGAAGTGATTGAATGAATATGTAAGGCTTTGCACGTTTTTCTATTGATGACATCCTGAAAGTTGTGTGGACAGTGCTTTCTATAACATTAATGTTTGTTCTTGGCGTTTAATTAATTACGTAATACCTATTGTGTTCCATCGAATCGACGGTTCGACGATGACCTGCAAGGAGGCTGTCTATAAAAAATATGATTGGGTCTCCAGTTCCACGATAATCGATCTAATTTTATTAGGCAGCGACATATTTGGATTTTAAGTCTGCTGAAGTACCAAGTAGACCTGAAGTTAAAACCTATTTCAATTAAATGCGTTTACAAAAATTAAATACGACCGAAGCACGAAACCCACCCTTTCTTTTTATAAATAACGAGACATAAAGTTGAGACACCTTTCTTAACAAGGATTGGCATAAAGTTTAATAGTTGAAATAAGCATTCGTTATTGCCATCGCGGCGACACGACTCAAGAGTCAAGCTGCACGTCATTACATAGTAACACGGTGGTGGCTTAATGTACAATAACTTGGCTCAATGCGGACTTGGAATATTTTGTAAATTGCATGCTCATTATAATGGAATGAATGGAAACAGTGACATCTGTGTATATAATATAAAGTGATAGTGAGGTCAGCCACAACCGATACAATATTATTAATAACATATTTAACCGAATTACTTTCATTATAAAAATGTCAGATACGTTTATATGAAACTGTGGTCATGATAGAAATATTTTTTATGTTTTAAGTGAGGTTAATGAAAAAAAAAGCGAAGAAAAAGTTAACACTTTTTTTATTTATCTATTTTGACCTTTTCATACCTCCCAACGTATATTCAAGTCACGTCTCATCGTATATCGTAGAGAAATTCAAATTGTGCATTTATAATAATTTCTAATAGTGGCAGTAGAAGCAATTGATATTAGTTATTGGCTATCGCTTATTGCGGTGACCCTAACTGTGGTGCGGTGAAACCTTCCCTGACCCTGCGTTAGCACCAAGATATAAATTGATACTCGCCTCGAACCTCCGCCATTTATTTATATGACTATTTCATCTTGATGGTTTCTGTAATTTTGTTTAATGAGGGAATGTTTTCTGTGCAAATAATATTAATTAGGCATTAAAGGTTAAGCTTAAATGTATATAACGTGTTTTGTGTAGAGGCTATCCAAAAATAATAATCAGAAGCCATTCGATGGGGTTTATAAATATATTTACATCTAAATAAGGACAGCATTTATCATTTAAAAGTCCTAACTTCCTCTGTCCGCGTGGCTATTATTATTAGGTACAACAGGTACCCGTCCAACTCGCCGAACGTATCTCGAGCGCTGTCGTCGGAGTTTCGATCGGTAACGTCGATAGGGTGTTTCTCGTCTTTACGATCGGCGACGGCCGTGTGACGATCCGACACCGGTCCAGTCAGGTAGAAACTGAGTCATCAGCGCGTCCAATGGTCGTTCAACTTGCATTATTGTTTATTTGTGTTTTTATTGTTTGCTGCATGACGCGTGCGCACTGCGTCGTAGAGCACGACGCGAGACGACCGGCCGCGCTGTATCTCGCGTCTCGACTCCACACAAAGACCCCAGACGGTGTGTAATCATGTTGTAATTTTTATGAAAATCGCCTGTCTTGAGAGTAGTAAAAGTTTTGAGTTTTATCGCTTTTAGAAACTTATGGCGCTCGGTTGAGGTTAATGACGGGTATGTCAGTCGAATTGGTTGGATTTACGCGTTGCATGTGGAGTATTAAAAACAATACTTAAATTATCGTCCTTGAAATATTACGAGATAACATTTAAATAGAACTCTTTTATTACGTAGTCTGCGTATTTATATAAATTAGTGATAAAATACTTTTTTCCCCGTGTGCCCTTTTACCATTATTGGGATTAAAGGTTAAAGTTTCCGTAGTATGTGGATTTTTATGTTCATTACCAAACTAAATTATGTGTATATTGGAATTGGAATTTCTTAGTCAATATATTTTGTGCAGTTTCTATTTAGTTATTAGTTAATCGAATAGAAGCATATTCCGACTTAGAATTAAGATTGTTACGATTATCTATAACCAAGAACAGGGGCTTAGTGTTTTCCGAAATCGACTCGATATCTATTATAATGAATTATGAAACGTAGATAGATGTAACTAGTAACCAACTAAGACACGAATCTCCGAATTATAACAACTCACGTAACATTTTCGCAATCACAAGACACGTTCCGTTTTCCCTATCATTATCAAGGCCGCAAAAATTCCCACTATCTGATAAAGAACCGGGCGTATCACCTAATGCGTGATTTCACAAATAATTTAAACCTGCAAAATTCTTTGATCACGATTACAAGATTTTTCGATTGTACTATCTGTATGCGCTAATTGGATATAAATAGATGTTACACATATTTTATAGTATTAGTCTGGTGCCTTATCTCAAAAGGGTTAAGAGAAATATTTAACAAAAATACTATGAGATAGTATACGATGTCATTATTACTCAGATCAACGAATCACAAGATCGAACCCGACTCATCTTTTGATACTTGACATGTGAGCCAACAATGTCACAGATGCTATCATTACTTAATATAGTTATTTCTTGTTTTTGATTCTATAAAACCTTACACACGGTCTATTTCCTAATGCTTTGATTTCTTTTCTAATTTCTAGACAGCCATTTTTAGCACACTGGCTTAGTGCAGATAACCTTAATCTTTAATGCAGAAGTGTAAGTTGTGAGTTTCCACTCGATATTAATATAAACTCAATTTAATTTCATATTTGCATTAAGTTATTAAGGCGTTGTCATATCAGCTAATTCTATGCACATGACTAATCCGTATCGAACATAAACACAATGTTTCGACACGGACGAAATGGCTCGCTAAAACTTGTTAGAAATGAAATCCAAACGGGCGGCATTCTTCATGCTCGGAGCCCTTACAATTTTAACGGTAACTAATGCGGCGTGGCGCTGTGTACTCTGCACTATACATATATACATACATACACACAGTAATGCTTATAGTAATACCCCGAACTTGGCGGTCGGGGAAGAGCGGGCGTTTACTCGAATTCGCGCAATTTAGCCCTCGGGGTACAATTTTGTATAGAAATACCTATAGAACAGTTAATTGGGACCGGGATTCATGGGAAGCAATAAAAATAAGTAATTCATTTTATGTACAATGAATGTTAGACGGTATTATAAATAAAAAGAGCATTTTTTGACCCAATAGTCTGTAAAACAAAATCCTTTCTGTTTTAATTAATAGAATCTGTCGTAAATATAGATCTTTACTGCACGAAGTTGCTGGATGCAAGTTATTTCAAACAGGTCACAACGGTCTAGGCTTAGGGGAAGGATTATGTTCAATAGTGTATTGCAGTGGATGTGGATAATGATCATACAGGCAACTTCGAAAAATCACTGCTGTGTGCATCTCCGTTTCGGTTACACTTTTCAACCTGAACCAACAATCGGTTGGAGAAACAAATTACCTAACTCCAAAGTCCAAACTCTCGTAAATCGAGGATAGCCTAAGTCGTTGTATTAGTGCTGTGTATGCAGTGATGTCGTGTAGCAGGCAGAGTCGGGTCACGCGGCTCTCCGCCGGCGTGCAGTGCCGTGGAATGCTAACAGCCTTGGAACACTATCTGTTTGTTTACTGCACTATTAGGTTCACTCATTATACTGGGGTCTGTTGGGATTTTCGGATACTGCCACACACTGTGCCTTCTGCAGTATGTTTTTAAGGGTTGTCCACATATCCAATTACTTAAAATGTGACCACAATATCAGCAGCTATTCTTTAAACATAATTTCATCACAAATGCCATAGCAGGCTAACTTGTACATGGTATTCATACTGAGGATTTCAATGCTTTTAATCCGTATGGCCCATTCGACTAGCAAACAAGCAAGCTCTTTAACTGATTAAAATTCTTTATAAAATCATACAGAACCATCCACATCAGCAAAAATGTAGACGAGAAAGGAAAGGGCAGGGGGAGGACCTTCGGGCCTGCAGCAATCTCCTTGTCAACTAAACACAGTACAGTAACTTCACGTGAGTCTCGTACGAGACGGTCAAGCCGGCCCATTCATGTTGAAGTGTGGCTCCACCACTTTAAAAATATACTCGCCAAAAAACCTTCCACGCTCGAGTGCTGTCGCCTCTGGACTGTGCTCTAAATAATTGGGCTCTCCTACATAAATATATAAAACACTGCAAATTGGTTAGTAACGAACCGTATTATTCTGTAATTAATCAGTTTTATAGCTTTAAAAATGGCTTTGGTTGTTATGGTCAGGCTTTGAAGTATTTAATTCTTTTGTAAAGGACTTATTAGGATTGATGCTGCGAAATTCTGAATCCAATACATTGATTCTGACATTGGATTACGCTACTACATGAAGTGGCTATTTTGATTATTGTGCGTCAGAGTAATTATTATCTATCAGTCGTTGAACTCAGTTAAATATTACAAAGAATTCTGGTAACCGTTTTAATTTATATTTTAAAATGTAAATATGTATCAAAGATGGGAAAATTACTTTATTGGCAGGCATATAAAATATTATTTGTGCAATTATAATGTAAATAAAAAATATTTATAAAACAATTAGCGTCATTAAAAACATATATAAAATGAAAAATATTAAGTCATTGCTTTGTTAATGTTTTACTCAAATTAATCGCTGAATTTTATTACGTTCATGTTGTTTTTGTACTGATAATCAAATCAATACACAATGGAATTGAAGTATCAAATATGCCACTCAGGCTAATTAACGACAGTTCCTTTTCTGCTTTAGTGGTATTCACACATTTTTATTGTACTATCAGGGCTATACAAAATGCGGTAATATCCAAATCACATCCTTTTTATGAACTAGTCACAATTACTATTTCATTAGACTGTTATCATCATCAACATCAGCTTTTTATTGTCCACTGCTGGACATATGCCTTCTCCAAATTGCGCAGGTTGCACCCTGTCACGGCTTGTCACATTACATTAAAGCCTGTATATGACGGGCTTATCGACCGAGGTGGCACCAATATCCTATAGGAAATCGAGTTAAAATAACACTAGCAGTACTCAAGGATATTGCAATACTGTATCTGGATGTACTGCACGAGTATAAAACGAGTATTCTGTATGACCTAAAAAGCTTTTGTTATGAGACAAAAATACTATGCCCAAAATAGAAAAAAAATAGGAAACAAGAACAAAACATTAAAGTTTTTTTGTTAACACAATTCTAAATATAGATGTGTTATATTCTCATTAAAACATATTGAAAGTGCTGCGTATACAATATTTCAATAGTTTTCCCAAATTGTCTTCCCACTCTGCCTATTAGCTGTATTAACTTCATTACTGATACAGTAGACCTGGTAAATAACCATATGTTATGGACAACTACGTGGTAGCAGGTAGAGTAAGTGTTAATGACCGCCTCACATCTCACTATCGCTAAATATCACCGTATTTGGGAGCACGACACACAAGGACGAATTTTCCAGTATTTGACTGTGTGGATGGTGGGGAGTCCCGCGCGAAGCGTCTAAGTCAGTCATTCATACACAATATGTTCAATTATAGTCAAGATTCCTAGGATAAACAAAATTATAAACAGTGTTTCTAGAACATGTTAAAAAAAATCTCCAGCCATGAAGTGAAAATAATGGGAAACGGAAGAAGAAAGAGGAACTTCCTAGCGCATTTTTCTCTTATTGACTCTTTAAAGTGATTAAACAATGCATCCATGAAGGAATTCAAAGCCTTATGCTCTTTGTCTTCTTAGTCATAAAAAAACAACCTAAAATTGAGGATAATTAACTACATTTATGATTAACCTATATTATAATACGAGTAGAATAACATCACTTTGAATTTGTACAAATATGACACAACAAGACATGGTACACAAAAGAGCACGTCGATTTCACCAGATCTCACGTTACCACCTCCACGTCGGAAAGAATCAGTGCACTCGGAGGGCGCCTAATGTACGAACTGGTTCTCTGTTAATGCAATTATCGGGCCGTCTTGTCGGGACTCGCTGGCCGGTCTAAGTGACCGAGTAGTCATGAGAAGCGAGACCTTAAACCGAATAGGATTACTTTGTTTGGCGTTCGTGTTCATATGTTACATTGTAAACATTGTCAACTTGTGTGAAACAGAATATGTGCGGTGAAGGTATATTGGATAAAGGTCCACCGTGTATTGATGAATGCGTATCGTGTCGGTGACAGATTGTTCGATTAAAATAGCGACCGATTCTTGTGAGCGTGAATGTGGAAATATTTTTGATGTAACAATTCCGTTGGGTTTGTTTGATTTGATTTTGTTTATGTTATTTACTTATTGACTTATCTAAAAATCATTGATGAATCGCCTAATAAATATTTGCATCATAGCTTTCCTATAATTGTTATCTGTGTTGCGTAGTTAAAAGATTACATGTATCAAGTCGAAATCTTAAATTTATTTACGTCATTAATGATATCAGTGGTATTTATTTTAATATAAGATAAAAGTGAAATCATTAGGGGACACCTATGTTCAACAAGTAAACTTGTGATCAAGGGTGATGAAATGTTTATTGAAAATGTCTTTTTTAATTATTTACTAACGTCTTTTACGTACGGCGGATGTGTATCTAAGTCTTTACTTAGTTATTTTGGATATCTTGCAGTGACAAAGATTTTGGCAGTTGCAAATATTTGATTGTAGAATTGTGTTGTATTTGCGTTCTTTGGTTCCATGTTCAAGATACTTTTGGTAATAGTTTCTAGCTTCAGAAATTACAAATTGCTTGGTTACGGATATAGCTTGATTGACGTCAAGCGATCTGGTGAATTAACAAGCGAAATCAATCTGAAATAATGAAAATACATGCACGCCTCCGATTTAATGTTGGGATCATAGAAAAAAGAATAGATTTTTTTTTTTTATTTAGGCGGGGGAATGTTAATGCGTGATCAGTCGTAGTACGTGACTGCTAGGTGTAATTATTGGTTTTTGATTTCACGTCGTGCAGTGTACTGACAGGCGTCGGTACTGTGTGGGCGCATGTTCGACAGAAATCCATTGTTTCCATTGGATTTGGACACTAAATTAATTGAATGAACATTGATTTTCAACGGTCTGCCTTGGCGAGCATTGTTGGCGTATATTTTTTTCAACAAAAAGTGCTTTCGCAGTATTTTTTACCGCGTTTTATGATTGAGCCTTTATTGTTTTGTTATATATAATTGTTCGTGTCGATATTAAATTGTATCTGTGTTTATTTTCGCGTCCTCTGGCGCTGAGGGCGACGGAGGTCAATGTCAAGGGCGCATCGCTTATGTTAGAATGATTGTGGCTCTGAGTTAGGTAGGCGGCTTTTATATCCGTCTTGTTGCGACGTAGGTAGATGTAATTATATAGTTATATACATGAATATTTATTTTAATTGAACGTTTTTATAAAAAATAATCAGATGATTATTTTAAGTAATATTACTAATATTACCTAAGCCATATAATATAGAGGTAGGTATATAGAGTTAAGGAATCGTTATCGTAAGTCTTGTGACGCCTATTCATGTTTTTGTTGAAATAAGAAACTCCTCAATATTTTAGTCATGGTTAGTGAAAAACCAATGCCTTATCTGCATAGGGTATTGACTCCATTTTTATTGTATTTATTAAAAGGTGTCCATATCCAAACCCTAGCAAACAAATAATTTTGGAAATACATTTAAAATTAAACAAGCTAGAAACGTTTTAAATCTTTCATCGGCAGTGAAAAAAATGGGACGCAAAACAAAACTAGTGACGTCACTAGTGTTAATTATGCACAACAGATGTCCGCACTACGCTCCCGCTTTTATATTTAAATTCTAATATTTGCCTCATCTGACAAGCTACTTTTATACTGTTTTCACAAAAATGTTTTATTTCAATGGGTTTTGTGTTTTTACGCAAAATAATAAAAAAATATGTCATACAAGTAGTCAAATACCCTATTCTGTAGAACCAAAGTTTAATGTATAAATTGCTAACGTTTTCAATGATACGCCTTTTAAAAAAAAAACTTGTGTAGTATTGTACTGAAATAATTATTATTATCACTTTGCCTTTGTAATTGCTGTCACTAAATTAACCACATAAATATTCAAGTTTACTACATAAACAACCAATACTTATACTATCAGGTGCAATGTTAGACGTTTTGTCGATAAAAGTGTTACAAATTTATGACTCTGTCAACTTATAAAATAACCGGCTGACGTTTTGTAAGCTGTATAATATTTAAGGAACAGTATTGTAGAACACATTTTTATAGCTTTATTGCGTGTACATAATAAAAATGTAATTACATAAGTTATGCGTTTTTTTATTTTAAAATAATGCATTTGATAAATAATAAAGATAATTTTATAGTTATTTTTTATTTATTCATGCACGTATGAAAAAGATAAATTATATTTCGCAAGAGAACGATATCAACGCTTTTATACTTATTAATTGTATGAAGTACTAATTACAATCCGTCGGGTTATTAGTCAGGTTTATGTATCTACAGTTCAGTTTTTACTAATTATTTTACTGCATATCGTAATTCTATCATATACAGAACATGTTTACTGCTTATTGTTTTCATATATTTGATGCTTAAATATTTTGATTAATTTAACTACTGTTTTGTTTGTTATATGTGATTAAATAACAAACGGTGGTCGATGGATATCTAATATCTATCCGCATGTTAGTAAGCAATTAACATTAAAGCGAATATCAACTACGCTTCTAATGGTGTTAGAGGCCATTTCGAATTTCGAAAAACAAGTTATTTTTGTAATGCAGAGAAACATCCCCAACTCCGCTTTTATTTTGTTCTTTAAATACATTGTTTGGTTTGGAAGGCGCCTATAAAGGACCTCCAATAACTAGTTCAATAAGTTCAATAAATATCGTGCAAGAACAGCGCAGTATAGAGCAGCTGTGAGCCGCACCTGCCTCCGCGTCGCATCGCACTTTCGCCTTTGACATTTCTGCTGTTTTGTATATGGGCCCGATGCGATTATTTATCGTGATCGCTCATTATTACGTTTATACGATAATTACTTTTAAATAACATTTGATGTTATATTCTTTATATTGCCAACCTTAATTGGTCTTTATTGCGTGTTTTAAGTTCATTGTTTCTTTTATATAATTGGCCAATCAATCCACTCTGTAATATTAATTTGTGATATGTGTGGCCTACGTAGAGATAACTTAAACTTATATTGAAATAGTTGTGTTAAAAACCCTAAGATGATAACATCAAAACGTTCATTTCTGATCGAATACAGTAATGCTGACTTGACATTTATTGGTTAGAGAATTGATAATTTGTATGGAATGTCTTTATCGTAGTGAATTAGATAGCGTTCGTGGCATCACTGCCTACCTGTTCAAGAATACAGGTGTGAGCTTATGTATTTTTTATATACATATTTACCTTTTTTTAACATGGGGAATATCCTCTTGGATCCCTGTTTACCTTGGGGATGAAACAGATTATGCCGGATTTTTACCGGCTAAAAACCCCATGATCACCTTCAGCACAAATAGGGGACTTCGGGATCTCACGAGGAACACACCGAAGATATACATATTTACCTAAGAGAAATATGGTTAAACATTCCCATTGGCGATTGGAATTATTATGACGTCATATCTAACAGAATATTTCAACAATTCCGATGCCAGATGCGATAGTGGAATAAATCATCTGCCGATACACAAATCACACACGTTATAAATTATTGCGTCAATGACTTGCACCAAGCATTATCTGTATCGATGATTCATAACCATCTGTCCAACGTCGGGATGAAGTGAAAATAGATAACGTCGATAAAAAGTGCGCGTACGTGGGCGTATTGTGCTTTGGATATTACATTAAGTTCAATAACAATACGTACGAGTATGTTGTAAAGATCGTACCTATGTTATTTAGTTCGTAAAAGTTTTCTTCATGCGTTGATCATTGATAAATGTAGTTTAAGACCACATGTTACTTAAATGTTTTCATACACTCACTCGCTATCTCCTCAGCCATAGGAAGTCCACTACTGAACATAGGCCTCCCCCATAGATCGCCACATTGACCTGTTAGAAGCGGCCTGCATCCAGCGACACTTACACTTCATCCCAATAACTTCTTACCTTCTTGTTTAATTCTAGATTTTTTGCCTTCATTCTTTAGAGGTCCGGTGATTCAAAAAAATGATAGTTAAAAATTAAAGTCTTCAGACAACAGTTGACCTATGCAAGCCGCATCCTAATGCACAAATTGAAAAGGCGAACATGTTTTTTCGTCGAATTCATAGATGCATACGAAGGTCGGCTCAACAAAAGCGCGCTGTGCTGGCTCAACAAAAGGACGGTCAGATGGTAACCCTTTGTTATTGCCCAAATTATGAGCGATTAGGTTCCCGGCGTTGCCACGGGCGGCGCGTGCTCCGCGTCCCGCGGTATTTAACTTTTTTCAACAATCGAAGGACACACAAGGACATACAACCGTTCATCTACGTTCTAGAGGTTAATTGATGAACAGTTTTTTGTTCTAGCTCGTTTTTTACGATCATCTCTTAGGAATTTATGACAAATGGTTGTTAATATAAATGATGGCTGTGATGTGTAATTTATGTCATTACCGCTACGTAAATTACATCATTACGCAGATGCCTCCATCACATTGATATTTATAACTACCAACAATACTATAAATATAGATTCACCTTGAGCAAAACAAGATTGAACGTTCTTCTTATCCTCTAACATTACTTCTGAAGAAATCGGTCGAACTAATCTATTTGCATTTGATTCGCGCGTTATTTTGATTGCAGTTCTTCGATTAACTTCCGATAAGAAAGTACAATATAAATACATTAAATATGGAGTTAATAAACTGATATACAGATTACTACTTAATGATATGCTACAATCATTTTCAAATGACTACATTTGTAGCCAAACAAATAGGCTATCTTTATGTTCAAAATTTCACGGCAACCAAAACCACTTAATTTGATATACACCTTAACGGTCCTCCACAGACAATGGGAGGCATCTTCCGAATTCCACCGATGCATCGGGTTGGGCCAACTCGCTTCAACGACGCACCCGTCATTCCAATTTAGACGCAGCATGCGGGGAATTTATCTAGTGGGAGGGGGGGGGGGGGAGTGGCCCATGGTCGTTACTGTTTGTGGTTGAATACAAAACATTTTGCTACACTAATTGGACTCCAGTAATTGAGAAGCTAGGTCAATTTTATTGGAATTTTAATGAAAATTAAAACAGCAGTTAAAAGCTTGACTGTAAAGAATGAAGGTATTTTCTTGTTAACAAGTGTAACGGTCCGGAAAGGTAATAAACAAAATCGAATAGTTTCATATATTATGTTCTATTTGCATAATTTGTTTGTTTAATGCACGGTTTATTTTATTTAGTTTTAATTACAATAATATTTTATGTACTGCAGGTGTAAAATAATCGATAATTCGTAAAGAAACGAAAACAACAAACGAGTTCTTGCATACTTACAATAAACAAAAGTATTCCATAATGGGAGCTGTTTGTGTTGAAAGTGAAGCCAAATAAATACCAATTATAAGCTGAAAACATGTTCGTAACGTGTTCTTTGATCAATGACTTTTTATTAACAAAGTAACAACACAAAGGGGCATACAAGGATTTCGAAGATCCATCTTCCTTTAGGGCTATGTGTGAATACGTCTTTCTCTTTCACTCTACTGTGGTGTGAGCGAGAAGAAATAAATATAGAAAAACTAACGCCAACCCGAGCATGAGGGTGCGATGCTTTTGATAATGCACGCTCACATAACCGTGAAGTTATACCAAAGGTTCCCAACATTTTTTGGATCTTAGATGTGAGTTGGAGCAAACTTTTCGGTGCTTTCTTATAAATTTTGCCTAAGGGGATGGTGAGGCCCTTAATTGCCGGGCTGTCGTCGGTTCGTTTTTTGAAGTTTTGGAAATGTCCCGATGGAATTTGGGGCATAGTCTATGGTCATTAAAATTGTAACTGCTATGCATAAATGTATTATAATGTTCCGTCGCTTAATGTAATCTGGCTATCGTACGTATAATTCATTACCAACGACATTATTTTGTTTCTGGTGTAATTTGATTGATAAGATTTTTCAAGGTTGAAATAATGAAACTGTAGAAAAAAAACCTATAGCTCTTAGAAGGGTAGGTAGAGGAATAATTTTTATAAATAAAAATTAGTCATTTATAAAAGGCAATAATTACAGATGACTTTGTACATACTTATTAATCACTCAGAATTACTTTTTAAAAGTAATTTATATCGTATATTAAGGAAAAAAAGAGTTGAGAACCAACAGTCTGCACCGAGCAGTATGAGCTTTCGAAAACATATTGGATCCCATCTATCAAGACATTTGTCCCACTATAGTACAATTAAATTCCTATTTCGGCCAGCACGGAATTCGTGGCCGCCCGGTGTAATACTTAATTGATCTTACATACTTAGCTCTTAATAGAGTTGAGATATTTCAAGTGGACTGTTTTGTTTATTGGTGTGATGGATTACGATAATAATTCTTTCGCTTGTTTTATTTTATGTTATTAAGTGGATATATTAATAGGTTTTATTTGTAAGTTGGTAATGATCTATAATGGGTCATAATTAAGTTATAGATAGTATTTTTATGTATAAAATCAATTTAATACTATTTTTAAAGTCTTATTTGGAATCCAAGTGGCAAGCAACCCGCCCAAACATCTGCCAAATTACTGAAATACTGACAGTAACAAGACCCAACTCGGCCCGAACCGCAACCATACCTCACGATGTATCCGTCCGACCGTCGTATTAATTTAGCATTACAACCGTCGCTAATTTCTGCCGATGCGCCCTCGATATCTGCCCGAGGCGCGGGGTAAACACCAATTAATCCCTGCAACGCGATACCGAGAGGGGAATGCCTCAGATTGCAGAGTAATCCAGCGTTTGTACCGCTTCCGATGCAATCGCGCAAGGGGCCTTCAAAGCCCCCCTCACGCGTCGTGGCTAATGTATATTTCTTTTACGCTATTGTTTGTCTTGACTTGCTTTTAGTGATTGGCGAGGACACGTGCTGGGTTAATGTCGGTTTTAGTTCGGTCGATAAAGCTATGGGTCGAAGGCATTTAGGTAATTTCGATAAAAAAAATGTACAAACAAATGAATGGATCTTTGTTTTAACAAATTGAACGCTTAGAAAATCGTCTATAGCTTTATCTTTGGAATTGAAAAAAGTTCAAGATTAGGGAAAGTAATGAAGTGATAAGTAAATAAGATTTAACAAGATAGAACGATATTGCAAACGTCACAGGTCGTAACAAGATTTGATTGGCACAGGAGTGATGCGAATGGTTATGAAAAGAGGGATCTGCACGGTAAAATAAAACAGATGGTGAGATGGCGACAATCTCATTATCTCCAATCTGTATTTGTTCTCCTTTCATTACATTCAACATCGTAAAATCTTATTACCACGCAATCTGTGTTCCTCGAAGACAAAGTTATTCTACCGTACAATAATGTTACTGTTATCTACATGCATCAAATAGCGAAACAATTGACGACGTGTCGAAACTAATAGCGTGACAAAAAGTTGGATGAGACCCAAACTTTATCCATCGGATCTCTATCGATGCATATAGTGGGGGACACAAAGGGACGTAAACTAATGATCTTTATTTTTTTCTCCAAATGTCCCCTATACATAGTGGGACACTAGTTAATTTTGCTTTTTCACGCTCATTTGTTGGGCTGACTCGACATTTTGCGCTTTTTAGTTGAGAATGACGAAGAGCCGTGGAAGTTTAAAGTTTACGAGTGCCGCCGGTTCGCCCCCGCGCCGGCACCGAGCAGGCATTTCGTAATTACACCGAGGCATACCGTTAGACATTAACATGAAACAACCGAATTATTTTAGTGTTGTGCTGCATACGAAACACGATTACTCGGAATTTTAATCGATTGTGTTCTCAATTCGTTTAGTTTGAGTTAGACTCTCGAGTTTATTCGATTCTAAAATTCGAGAGCCATTCACCGCTCGGTTTCGTTCCCCATTCTTCAAGCACCGTAGGCACTCGATCATCTGTCCGGCGTGGAAAAAAAAGCATTTGTCATCGCAGACCCACTAGCTTTGAGGACACTCGGACGAAATTATGTACATACGATGACCTGTTTCGTAAAAATACAATACATATTTGTTTCGTTTTTTACACCGTTATTTACCTATTTCAAAATATGTATTAGATATATTCGTATTTAAGGTTTGAAACATTGTTGCAAGATATTTTATTTTAATAGAGTTTGGAGGTATTCTAAAGCGTTTCAATATCAATCTGTTAGTGTGAGCTACAGCTTAGTGTCAGCTACTGTGGGACAGCAGTTGTATACAGGATGTTTACAACCACAAAACCTATATTTCGAAGCTCCTACACTACTAAACTACGTCATACCCTTAAGTCCTGAAAAGTTGTCTTCCTATATTAGAGTTTACGGGTTCCATCCATTAACAGATAAATATTAATAAAAAAATAACGCACGCGGGAAATAAGTTTCTAAAACGCATCTACAATTTAGCTGTAATCCCACTCTGACACAATATTTTATGAAAGCTTATTCGGATTATGCTGATTCACTTTAAAACGCATACTTCCCTCGTCCCACAACGGAGCTCACTTGTGCGCATCACTAACAGTTATGGCCGCTTATCTGGTATCTTCACGAGGTATGACTCCGTACGACCATGCGACCATAAGATTTCACATGCAATTAGTGGACGCCCGAACAAATATTTCGTGTTTGTGTACTGATGTATCATATGAAATTACTATAGACCACCTCGCGTTAGCGGCGCGGTGTGAAACATACACGAGTATTATACGAATTGGTGTTGTACGGAATTTACTATGTTTGACTATTATATTTCCACGGTTTCTTCCAGGTTTACTCAAGGTCGTAGTATTGTAGTTTTAAGAAATAAAATTATCTAATTACGGGAAATACAAATCAATATGCGTAATATACGCGGAGAAGAATAAATTCTTCTAATCATACTCGTATCGAGCGTCTTCCATGACATGCTCATCTTCAAATGTAGGTAAAAAGTGTTATCATTCCAATTAGCGAATGTTATTACGATTACATTATGGATGTTAATGTTTCAAGGTTAAAGATAATTTCGCATGTAAAATGTGATGGTCAAGGCGAATATAATGCCGCAGTTTTTATCAGATAGTGAGAGTTCACCCAAGTTCATTAGGCATAATTATGTTGACGGTAATCAAATTAAACCGATGACGGACAGTATAGAATGCTCGGCACAACAATAGCAGAAAGTCTTCGTACCAACAATTTAAGATATTTTAAGACAATCGTGTATAAAAAAGCTAAGGTAGAATTTTTCCCCAATAGTATAGCTGATTTAGGATGAGATAAAAATGCTTTTCTTTACTACACTTCACAGCAAAGGTAGAATAACATACACATAATATTGTTGACCTAACCTTTGTATTATTTTCGTAGCCACCTTCTACTAGGTAACTTTATTGCTTTGTGTGAAATAAAATAGAATGAACTCAACTGAACCTAAATGTATTCTCCAAAGACGTGGATCGCAAAATTGCCCATAATCAAACGGAAGCACACAAACCAAGTGACACACAGAGACACTCCAACTTCAATTACCCGCGTCGATGCTGTAATTAACGCGTATCATAAGCGATGTTATCACTCACGTATACTGACGTAATGCCAGATACAGCGCCATGTGCGAAACACGTGACCCGCCACAAAAACCCGCCGATATTAACACGTTATCTGCAAGTCATTGATTAGTACCGCGAGATTGGTCCCGCTGTTCTTCACACAATGTGCTGGCATGACAGCTAATAGCCTAGTTTGTTTTAGTTTATTTTCCACTCGGTAAATGTGTTTCTTGTCGCAATCTATTCACAAGTTTTTGTCGTGTTTGCATGTCTTAATATTGTGAAGAATATATTTTGTTATAGGAATTTTCCTTTCGGTCTGTTGGTAATTGGAACTCAATTATTTTAAGAAGACGTCTTCCTTATAACACTTTACTCCTTTAGTTATAAAAGTGTCTTGAAACATGGCACAGGAGTTATTTGTATATTTGTACTACCATTACTCCACCTGCCCCTAATATAAACATGCAGCTAAACTAACAATATGTAAGGTGCAATAAGTTATTTAGCCGACTGTCGGAAAGCATCGGAAGCGGGGCGCATAACCCATAAAGGCGTCATCAATAATTCATGGGCTCCTAAAACCCGACACTAGAGCGGTCGAGCGCAGCCGATCTGTCAGTAACACGGCAAATATGCAGGCCTGAAGGGAGTTTACTTACTCTAATACATATTTACTGTATTCAAATATCTATACTATAAACTTGGTCATAAATTCTTGAATACGCCCGTCCCTGTGTTTACGATTGTGTACTGTCATTTAAAGGAGAGGAAACCATTCGAGGCAGGGTAAGAAAGTGAAGAACTTAATTTTGAGCATTTCTTGTTGATACGCTGTATAATATAAAAAGAAACATTTTCCTAGGTACCCGTCAATAAAATAAATGCAAAAGTTAGCCCTGACTTCCAACTTTCATGCAGCAATGCACACATGATTTATGATAGCTCATGGGTATGACTGACATAGGCTAATTTCCAGGAAAAATGCGCGTTTCCTGTGAGATATTTAGATGAACGTGTAATTCTACGAGAACAAAATCGCAAGGAAAAGCTAGCACGTGAATGGAGGAACAACGTAAAAATATTTCTTTCACAAATTCCATTAGCCGTGCATATTTTACTCGGAGTAAAGGCACGACCTTTCTTTCAACGCGCTTCTATAATTAGAGGGACGAGATTTTTTGTTTCTTTCATGAACTTTTATCATCTGTTTGCTTTGAAACCAACTTGGCAGAACTTAATTAATTTAAAATATTCTCTAACTTTTCGCCGTGACAAAACTTCGGAGTGCACTTCTGAAGAAAATAGACTATTATTTTTATGTGGAATTGCCACAATTATGTTTATGTCGCTACTTGAAAAATATGGTAAAGAATAAAAAAGGTATTTGTTATCTTAGTATCTGCATGTTCAGTTTTAGAAAGTGAGCCTTTGTTTGATGCTGTGTAATTCTTTATTATTATAATTAGCCCGACAAAAACAGAAAAAAGTGATTATAACAATACATATTATTAAATTACATTCAAGTAACTATCTAATCATTTTCAAGAATAGAAATTGCTCAATTTTACCAACCGATGCTGCATTTTTTCCATCGCGAGTATAATTATCACCACACGCAAAGAGGAACTACGGCTTATTAAAATATTTCAATAACATTCCCGTGAATGGGTTTGGTCACAGCTATGTCGATAAACACCGGATTGGATGTGTTAAAATTCAACTCAATCAATTTACGGTTTACTATCGTGTAATTATAGTAAAAACACCTCACACGACTTTGCTTTGGAATGGGCAAATTGATGTAAAATACTTCTTAGAATCTATTTATGTTTGTCCACGAAAAAACACTTTGTTAATTATTTGTGGTATGGAAATGAAATTAAAATATGTTTAGGTAATGTTTGAGTAAACATTTGGTTCCTATACATAATGTATCCAATATTAGGAGTAAATAATGGAATGAAATTTTGAATATTGACGACAAATAGGGAAATTAACTCTCAATGTAAAATAAAAATCACCAGGGTAAATTCGAATCAAATAGTCACCTTTCCAATCTGTCTTGTTTTAACTACTAATATTTACGCAAACCCAGCACCATCAGTTTACGTGCGCCATTCAGCCGTGTCTAAATCGGCCCCGAGCCAAACACACTTCGGCACCACGGCACTCCGATCAAATTCCTCGTTGCAGACCGAACGATCGATAACTCCACCGGCTAGCCACTCGGATGATTTTATTAAATTCCATCATTAAGTATCCACAGGCAACGTTTGATACTATCACGATGTATCGACACTTTAATGACGTGACTCCGGTAGCAACTATGCATCTCTTTTTCCGATGCACAATCGTCAATTCTCTTTTATAGCTGTGAGAAAACGGACTTAGCATTATTACAAGACACGAGACTCGATCTTAGTTTGACGTCAGGACTATGTCTGTGACTGTATTTATTTTATTATATTTATAATTGTGCCTACCAAGAAGTTATCGATTCTTGCCTGTCGATACTATATTTGGGTAGCACTGCACTTATCGTAAATTGTAGTGCATTTACTTTGCCATGCTATTAATTAATAATGTCTTTGCCATTAAATACATACATAAAAATCACGCCTTTTTCACAGAAGGAATAGGCAGAGGTGTTAAGAGGACACCAATGTTTTGCCTTATGCGTTCCGTCCCATGTTGTGATAGGGGGCGAGCCTATCGCCATACCGAGCACAAATTTCTGACTCCGGGCTGATAATGAATAGAAATAGCCAATATCACTTTGCCCGACCCGGGATTCGACCCCGAGACCTCAGCTTTGTAATCATAGCGTAGTATAACTACACCGAGGCCTAAATGAAATATCAAATAATATAATACGTTCGCGAAAATTACACCAACAAACTGTATAGAAATATTTAACAGTTCACATAGGCAAAGATTATCAATTACGGCATCAAATATTACAGTAACTGCGTTCATAAATCTTACCACGCTCATTAGCGTCGCTATTTTCGATTAATGTAATTTGGAAACCTATAATTTGTAGAATACACCAAACACATTAAGCATTAAATCTTATAGTAACGTGTTTCATAAATGCACCAATGGCTATAAGCGATTGGCATTCTGTAACTTTAATTATTTAGAAGCTGATAATTTGTGTATTTCTGCAGAATTAATGTAAAGGGGAATAACTTAGCTGCGTATATTATTTGACCCAAATATAGTAATACAAAACAATACGAAACTATATTTTTATTAGGGAACAATATCAGCTGGAACTATGCTTAATTTAAAATTATATTTCGATAACTACGTTCTTGCGTTACATGGACTGATATTGGAACTGATTCAATAAGCTTTATAACATGACATTCACTTATTTTTTGCCAATTGAGGTTTTCGGAAGCAGCAATACTTGTAATCGTTTTAGTGTTTTTGTTTCGGAATAAATATAGTATTTTTAAGTACAATTGAAAGGTTTAATATTTATTTTCAAAAGCTGGAATTTCTCTTTTGATGATCCAAACAGGCAGCATGATGTAAACTGTTGAAACCGAAACCTGAGTTGAATGGCGCGACATCTAGTACTGTGAATAGATCCCCTGTTTCGGGGCCCGCGGCCGTGACCTCGCCGGTCAATGCATCCCGCGCCCCACAACTTAATGTGATTAATGCAAACAATATCTCCACCGAATCTGGAGAATACAAACGGAATTTGGAATAATGCGGGCTTGTTGTTGTTTGTACTGATTGTTTGAGAAATTGGAGGTACGAAGTTTTGTTGATGGCTATAATTTTATTTCCGTCTTCTAAATTTTCGCCAGCAAACGAATAGTTGTTTTTTTAGAGCTTAAGATGCCCAAGATGTAATAATCGGTGTACTTGGTGCAAAAAAATACAGAATTTGGACCAATCTTGGCACTGCAGAATATCTATTGTTGCAGAAGGGCTTTGATAAGAATCTATGTTCACAAATCGTTTACCACCCAACGGTACCTGTTTTGTCATTGGAGATCGATAAAGATAATGGGAGAGCTCATGGAAATGTTGCTAAAATGTAAATACTGATTTGAATTTCTCATTTGCAAGTCTTTTATTATATATTTTTTCTTATTTTTAATCCAAGTAACTCTTACTAACGTCAAAATTAGGGTATTTGTGCTCTTTCTAAAATAATATTCCCACCATAGAACTACAAACTTTTACAGTAATCACCCAATTTTCATTAAGCGCGACATAAAACAGCTGTTTCCAATTTGCATAGCCATTTATAAGCGGAAGAAAAGTGAGCGACCTTAATGACGTCATCCCTCCGAATCTAATGTAATTGAAACCCATTCCCCGTCTAATTAAAGACATATCCAAATAGGGCACCCCTGGTATCCTGGTCCCCTTCCCGGCGTCCCGGGCAGGTGCGACGCCGGGTTGGCCGTCCCAATAAACGTGAAAAGTTACGCGACCTGTTCTACTAATGGGACACCCCTTTACTTCCCATAAAAGAACGCCTTCCGACGCGTTCGTATGAATGTAAAGTGGTAGCTGTTGAGTGTTAACTGGATGACTTGGTAATGCATGAGAAGTGGCTCCCATTGTAAATGGAATTTGTTGGACAGATGACTGTCTGTAGAGGTTAAATCACTTGGTGATGCAGAAAGTGACAGGTTTGATTTTGTCGAAAAAAATCATATACATACGTAGTAAGCAAAAGAAAACATGTGAATCGTAAAAAAATATTAAAAACGATCTTAAGATTGTATCGATAAACGTGATTTGAAAATTAAAATTTACACGAATAACAATGGTACGTAAAGGTACAAGGGTATCGCAAAAAAAGTCTAATAACCCACAAAAATTCGAACATTTTATGTTCGAATTAAGTCACGGTTCACAGCCGACATGCTCTGCCACTGACACTAAGGATCGAGTAATAATTACTCCAAAGATCTAACTGAAGCTTCACGATTCCGTTGCAATGTTTAAGCGTTGGAAGTGGACATTAACCCGCCGTAATGATGGGCATAACCGTACATCCAGAGGTTCAGGCGTCACGAGGGCCACTTCAATACTGTCGTAAAACGGAATCACACCGTCTAACCGAACTTACTGTTAATATTTATTAATGATTATGAAAGTGAGAAAGGCAGACGTTAGTAAATGGGTTTTCGAAAAATATTTTTACATGTAGTATACTCGTACATGTAAATAAAAATAATAAATTGTGGTATGTGTGAATTCTTAGACCTTCATTCACATGACCGTAATAGCCGTAATTTTACAATGACAACATTATATCTGCGAGTCAATATCTTCGACACCTACGGTATCGTGCACGAATTCACCTGCATTCCATACAATAAAAGACAAAAAATGGATATTTTTGTGCTGTCAAAAATCCACTTAATTAAAGTCGACAACAACTTCCCGTCAATTTTCAATGTTGTCGAAGCTACAGAGTGCGACCCCGCTGCCATAAATGGCACAAATCCAATCCCGGCTAAATTACGTTCAATTACACGAGTAAATCGAACAATTCCTAGAAAAGATTGCTTGGCCGGCCGATCAAACTCCGGTTAACTTCAACATTCTGTGTACGTTGCTAATAGGCTAAAGGGAGAACCTAAACTACAATTTCTTTACGAATTCGTACAGTTCTTTAAAACATTTCTGTAAATGCACCAAGAATGAACTTATATTGAGTTCAGTTTTAATTGTATCAGAAAAGTATTATTCCCTTGTATCTGTAGAAAAATACTTTAAAGACACAGAACTCCAACCTATGGCAGAGATGGAAAACCTATAAAATATGCTCCATGATGTCCATAAAAATAAGCCATGTCATTGTATTCAAAATATCTGGTAGGCTGGCCGTTTTCAATAGGCTGAGGAATATTTTGTATTCGTATCTCGTAGTAGTTTTTCACCTGAGAAATGTTACAAAGTCGATGGGCAGGTGGTCGAGAGCTCAAGGTGCTTAGAACGAAATGTGCTTATAAATTAGTGACGGCAGAAATACGAGCGTATGAATAGCTCTGGATACCATTTCATGTTTGCTATCAACAATTGAATTAAGTTTGTCACTGCACAGGGGGTACTGACTGGTAAGCAATTTGGAATATGGATAAAACATGACAAGGCGTTTCACTGACCCTCCATGTTTGGTTACGAGTAAAGAGGTCTCAATAGAAACGGAAGAAAAATTTTATCCATAGAACAATGAAATCTTTTATTCTACTAGAAATAGGAGGTGCAAAAAAAGTAATGCCACGAGTTATGTCGTCGTAAATTTTTGGTAAAAAGTGGTAAATATAATCGTGAGGAAAGGCGCTCCTGTAGAAAGTTAAGGAATGTTTATGAAAGAGGCACTTTAACCAATATAAAAATATTTGGAACGTATAAACAGGCTTACAAGTAACAGACAAGGGCAAAACAATCACTAACAATCTAACGAGCAAAAAATCCCGCCACCGTGGCACATATCAACGGCTTAATCCATCAAGCGATCATCAAGCACTACTACTCGTATATGAAAAACGTCCCAAACACACGTCAAGGCACCGCGCTGTTTGAACAATGTATCAGTCACCGGCTCTGTAAAAACTTGAGCGCTGACAGCTAATACTTTAGCACGCCACGCATTAATGGCATATGGCCGCGCCAGCACGCGACACTCGCAAAGGTCCAACGTCGACGACCTGCGACATCTGCCGCGCGAACCATTATAAACTAAGCGTTTTATCTACGCAACACGTCAAATGCCCTTTGACTATACTACTGAACACAACACGGTACACGGCAGTTGTTCCACGCGCGCACTAAATTGCAGCAATAAGTATCATGTTAATGTTATTTGTGTTTATTAATATCCCATTAAAATACTCATTAATCGCAATTTATTTGATGCTAATTCACATTGGTTCATGTTATGTAATTGTTTGTCTGACTGTAGGGAAGGTGTAAGTGGAAATAAACAATGAGTCGGAAATAAACTGAAAGCTATTGGGAATTACAATGGAAACGTTTTGACAGTTGTTGTTGTTAGAAATGTTTCGTGCTTTTTTTGTAATAGAACAAAGAACATATTTATATAAGACCGCTTTGTATCTAGAGCATAACCTTCGCAGTTTCAAATGATGAATGGAAGATTTAAAAGGAATCTTGAAAGAGCAAAGGATCACACCGAAATAATTATGTCGAACGATCAGAGGTTAATTCTCTATCAGCAATCGTAACTCCTCATTTTGAAATACAACGTTGTCATTCTGCTTAGTTTACTGTTGCGTATACAAAATCATAATAAAGATACCCCTCAAATTGTATAATGATATGACCACCTTATCGCTTACAAAAAGAATGCAAATGATTAAAGATTGAAGACGACAAGTAATTGAAGGTAAACACAGTTTATCGTATCAAACTCACGACACCCTTTAATTGCATTTAACAATTGGTCTTCAGTTGACGGTACAGGCCACGGTGACACACCAGCTTTATTTTTAGGGTTGTCGCATTGTTAATATTTGATTTTTTTGCTATATATATAAGTTAACGGAAATGTATGAATTCCGTCATTGTATACAATTCCTAGGAAATGTATACATTTCCTAAATAGCGGTCGGAAATTTAGTACATTCTGAATGTGAGAGAGTACGAACGCTAACGAATACCCAGGTATACTTAAGACAAAAAAGGGATACTTAGGTTAGGTTACGTTAGGATTGAGATAAATTATACAAGAACAAAAGTGGATACAATAAAAAAATATATAATAAAAAGTTCATTAAAGATGGAAATAAAATAACCTAACCTAACCTAACGAATGTTTCGTATACATTTCCTAGGAATTGTACACAATTACTAAATTTCATACATTTCCGGTAACATACACCGCATTGACGCAGTGTATACGAGTATTATGATGTTAGCTTTCTACAGTTAAGACTGAAGGTTGTTTGCATGGATACACGTATTAAATACAAAGTATTAAAAATTACTTGTGTTGGCGCAAAGAGGTTGAGATGAAAGATTAAAATTTTAAATATTTGTGATAATTAATAAAAATATGTGTGATGTAAAATTGTAATCGAGCGAAATTTTTCCAGTTCAGATATTTAAATTAATTATGCGAAAGATATTTATGATAGGAATACGTTTTTATAAGATAGTTAAAATGATTAGATAGGAAAAACATCCTTTGATTTTAAGTAACGGCGCGGCGCGGCGTAGTCATAAATTCTGGTCTAGACTACATTATGTAATATGATAAAACTATACCTGGCAACCCTAATGATGGAATTAATTCGTATTCATACTATGTGTACGCGAGCAGCTGCGATGTTTTCGCGTTTAACACTCTGATAAATTGTTTGTGCCTTGCGCACTGCGGCCGGCCGTCACATGCCTGTTATCTTGTCATCGCGGCGTGTTAGCCGCTATTGAAGGTGACATAGAAAGTGTACGCCACTCGCTAATTAACTACCTAATGGTGATTAATCAGAAAGAATATTACTTTTATTTATGCGTGATAACTGATAGTGGTTCGTAGGATTTTGTGTTTTTTTTCCAGAGGGATGTAGTTTGTCATAATTTGCATTTCATGTCACGCATGTCTCTTTAACTGACCTGAAAAGAATATCTGGCAGGCCTCGACTCCGCTATGCTCTTAGTACTGTCGACGTTTATGAATAACTGCTATTACTAGCCATGAGATTGATCGGTACATTGTATACCAATTTCGGTTATTAAAATACATTTCTTATTTTCTAAACCAGTATAAAAATAGAATTTATAAATGTAGACTAGACGGAATCACGGATCAAATATGAAGTGAAAACGAGAACAGGTAGAGCTCGCCTGATATGTGAAAATTATACACATTCAGTAGTTGAGTAGACATCAAACGATACACCTGCGAGTCGTGTTGAAAGTAGAAAACCTATTACAGACTAATCGCATCTAACCATCAATTTACTACACATGAAACAATATGCAATACAAACACCAACCCAGAATTACTACTTACAAACACTCTAAGTATACATCATACCAGATAATTCGACGATAAATGAAGGTACAATTTCATTGCGATCATAATGCTTGGTTAATATTTCAGTTTTTATTGTTCGCTGTCGATAGATGGCGGGGCAGCTGCGGCGCCGCGGGGGATAAATGTCACAGGTCCACTTATTATATGAACAGGACAGTTCCCTCCGATGAACTCATTGTGTTCTGTCATTAACGTCCTCTATTTATACTTTATTGGGAGTTTTAAAGTGTTTCGATGGGTGGAAATTTGCTAAATGTCATATGGCTTTTGAATGCACAAAAGCATTCTTGATGATGATTTTAATAGTCAGTTTCAGTTGTGCTAAACGTAATAGAGAATGTTTTGCAGCCCTCTAGTTGAGATTTAAATGTACTCAAGTTAGTTAAGGGTCTGTAACATGGATGGATCTAGTAAGATTTGTGGTTGGATCTGAGATGTAGGAGATCGGGTCATTGCAGCAGAAGGGATTATTACAGGAATCTAACGCAATGGCAAAACTGCCTTTATGATGAAATTAATGTAAAATAGTACAATAGCAACAAAGTAGAAACACACTAATAGGATAAATAAGTATGCGTACTGCGTAATTGTGTAATTTTTTTAATGCTGCAACATCGTACGAGTGATGAACAGATAAGATAATTCTTAATGCCTTTTATATCCTTAAATCAGAATCGCTATATTTTATCTTTATTAAAGACAAGTTATTGAACAGATACGCGCTATCAGGTATGAGGAATTTCTTCAAGTAAGGTCCGCGCTGGCCGAGCCCTCAACTTGAATCGCGAGTTTTTTCATTCATTACGCTAAGGATCGCCTCAGAACGTAACTATCTAAAATATACAAGACGCATCTCAACAATAAAAACAAACATGATCCCTGGAAAAACTCAAATCGATTACCACATGACGAGTTCAATTTTGATTTATTCTCTGTCCGCGCACGACGATTGCATAATTGAGGCGCCTGCACTTGAAACTGGTTCGATATTGCATAGTAGCATTTCGATGTTATACGTGTTTTTGCGGCGGGTGCGGCATTAATATGCATTGGAGGCGCGTGCCGGCGGTCAGCTGTTTCTTCTATGCGGCCGCAAGCTGCCACCGCCTTAAATGGAAACAGGCCCCGTGGATGGATTACGCCGATTACATCGCAATTATCCGCCGCGCCGAGCCCCGCGCCCCGCGCCCCCTGCCCGCGCCTCTACGTAACCGCGGAGCACTTTCGCGATCTTTGTTCGGTGCTCGAGTGGAGTCGCGACATTGACCTCGCGCTCCACCGTCCGCGCCGCTTATGTAATATTTTTTCGGCGTCCGTGTGTTTGCCATTGAACTTGGGCATTACATATAAATGCGTAAACACGCGCCGGCGATTACCGTCTCTGAGTTATCACGTTTAGCGCGACGTTGGGTAAACAGTTTGGCAGTAGGTGCGACGCGGACTTACCTCCGCTATGACATTTTTGAGTTAAAAAAGTATTGCGTCCGCACCTCTATCATAAAAAGTAATATGGACATGCAGAGGCCTCATTCGTCACACCTTTCATTCTCCAAACTAATTCCCGTCCCAAGGAATGAGAAGAATAAAGAAAAAGACGGACCTACATAACCCAGTTTAGAGTAAATCGTATCACAATTTTTAATCTGCAAAACTTCGTTAATGTGTATGGTTCAACATGAAACCCGGGAATCAGGACCCTATTGGTTTACAATCCGCTGCTACTAGCTTAACACGACGACGTTTTTATGTGTTGTCTTATTCCACAGGCATAAGATTTTTATTGTCAGCAGGCCGGCACACGAGCACAGTTATGTATGTCGCTGACTCCTCGGAAATTTTTAATTTTCCTCTCACGTCGTTGTAAAAATCCTAGTCGGAGTACATTGGCAAGGTCCGGTTGGACGAATTCCACTAGTGGTCAGCATCTGTTTAGTCGTAATTTATGTAATGCGGGTATTAACTAAACACGAAGTCATAAATATTTGACAAGCGTCCAAAATAATGATGAGTTCGGCTACTTAGCCGAAATGAGCGGTACGTTCTCATTATTGGTCAAGTCAATTTTCGTGTTATTTTTCCTGTAACATACTTTCATACAACATTGACCATTTACTAAGTAATTACGCAATAACTAATATGTAATTTCTTCAACAGGTATGTTCGAACAACGGTTTGTTAATCATCGAAGCGTCTAACATTAAGGCCCGTAAGTTTAAATTCATTAATTACGATAACTAAATTAATAAAACTATAATCATCCATAATGAATAACAAGTTATGCCTACTGTTTTTGCCTTACAAGAGCTTAATATTTGAAATGAATAAATGTAAAGAAAACATTCAACCTGATTGTGGCAGCCTTTAGTCCACGAGTTCTAGTTATGTCATAACTAAACCAAAATAACAACGTGGGTGGTCTCGTGAAACCTTGTTGGCTCTATACAAAGTAACAGGCGTGAAGATTAGTCAAAATTATACATTATTATGCTTTACTGGTTCAGTGGTATTAGCTGTAGGTAAGGGAAGCATTTTGAACTTTGTCTTTAAGTCTAAAATGGGAATGTTTTTATAGAAAATGAAGGCAAAAAGCTAATTCTTCAAATACCAATATTTGTAGATATCTTAAACATTAGAAAATCCTGTATATTTTCTCACGAGTGTCTTTATCGATTAAATTATTCAACACTATAATATAATCGGTATTGCCAAGTAACTGCATTCCCATAGTTTTCATGAAACCATTAACCAAGCCTTGTGTAGCGTCAGCAACGAGAAATCATTAATTAATTCGGAAGGCCTAAAAACTTGAGCAACGACCGAAACCGAAATTTTGAATAATTAAAAATTTAACCATTCCAAATAATCGTACACTTAATGACTATCCCACAGTCGAGTACGGGTTAATTGCCCCATTGTCTAAACAATATAAATTAAGATATACCGGCAGATAATCCGACTGAGCGCACGTGACACCACTACCGTACATTTCTTTAATGGAAAGGTGCAACTGAACGCGGCAAAGGAATATCTTAAGGCAACATTCGAGGCACGTTGCCCGTGACTACTGTGATACCATCTGCCATAACCAACGTGATCGGGCTTAAAAAATGTAAGGACTACTCGTGTTCGAAAGAATGTTGAGCTGAGAGCCGAGTCTATCCAATTATGTTTGAACCGGTAGCGGAATCTCATGTGAGATATGACTATAGTTTTTATCTGCATCTTTAATGAGAAAATATCATGTTGAGCTTCGACGTTTATGATATCCTGTTATAACTCCGCTCAGGGCACGGACCTCTTCTATGCTTGAGAATGTGTTTTTAGCCTATCACACTAGCACACTGATTGCTAGACTTCACATATTGAAATTGGTTGTAAAGAACTGTCAGCAATTCAGATTTCTCCATGATGCTGAGACTGAACATTTATGACTGACCTATTCCAAATGCAACATTTTATGACAGACTTATCTCTTTCATGTCGTTTGGTTACTCGTTTTGAGTAATAAGAAAACAAGTATTTTTAATTTAGGCTAATATTACAACGCCTAGTTGACCGACCATGTCGTCGTAACTTCTGCTGCGAAGAAACTCCTTGTGGTTTTACAATAAACTTGCGGTCACATTCCAGTAACCTGTTCCTTCGTGCTCGGCTTACGAGTACATCCACGGAACAATGTAACCAGGGCTAAAACAGTGGCTGCGAAACTTTTAAGACGAGGGAAAACACAACAAAGCCCCTAAATAATCATCAAGATACTATAATTTGAATTAAGAACGAAAACCTTTCATTACGATTAATTTCTTGGTCAAATGTTTCGATTGTGAATTCTTATGATAAATGTACCTTGGTGACTCTGCGGAACCTTTAGTTTCAATGGAACTCATTTTGGGAATCTCTGGGCTAGAGCGTCGCCTCAAAGTAACAAATAGTGAAATGAACATTTACTTTGATAAACTTTAATAGAATATAAATTAAGTTGTTTAACGTTGCGGCGGCGCGGCGTGGAATTGGAAGACAATTGTCTGCCTGTTTGACTTGCTGGTGTGGAAATTCTAGACTGCGAAGTTGTTGGTTATGCATTAATTGACTGTTTTCTTGTCATTTTGAATGATTTGATGTTGCTTATTTAAGCCTTTGTCGCATTGCTTTTGTCTTCATGTGTAACTGGTTTTAAAATTCGATTTATTAGGCTTTTGGTAGGTAGCAGCTTCATCGTATCTCTTGCATTGCCAAAGTTCATGACTTACGGTATCCACTTACTATAAGGCGGGTAGCTGCCTAGTCCGACTACGCAATAAAAAACTAATGATAAATATGACATATTGAAAGTGCATTCCATGTATATTGTAGTTAACTTCCTGTAGCTAGTTAGCAAACTATCGACTTCCAATCAGGATCCGTCAAATGAAATGTAATCACTATCGAGCCTTACTCAAAATACTAAGTAATTAATTGTAAGATAACTCGAGATGTGGCGTATCGAGTGACGTGTTCCATACGAGCTGAGAAGGCGAAGTTGTACGAAACATTAATTATGCGGCGATATTGAGGCGAGTGGGGAACACAGGTAGCGGGCTCCGACGGACCGATACTTGAGACGTCTCGCCGGACTAGCGTCGCCCGCGGCGTCGCCCGCGCTCCCGCGTGGGTGGCCGAGCCGACGCAGCGGACATGTTGAGCGTGTTATGTGTTTATCTATGGACAGTGGTCTAGTGATTGGCGTCGAGTATAAGTGTTTGGTGTGCAGAAAAAAAGAATGAGAATAAATGAGAATGTAAGTGGGTTATCTGTGGGGTCTGCCATGATTTAAGTATCATAATTTGTTGGTTTATGAGGCTACTATAGTCCAGGGTTCGACTCGCAGGTCTAGATATTTTTTCAGTGATAAATAATAAACCATATCTTAAACCCAATTCATGTTACATTGACTTCGCGTTAATTTGAATAAGTTTCAGCAGATGAAAAGACAGGATAAATATACAGCCCTTTCAATGTCAACTTCTCATAAGTTAGCTCATCTTCTAAAAGTAACGAAAATTAAAACCTGAAATAAAATACTTCTTTGTAAAGTTTGTTTACATCAGAGATTATTGACCCTGATACCTAATGTTATTTTAAAATAGCAATTATGCAGACGAGCGGAATTAATCTCACTAGTAATATCAAACTTAACATATTTTATTACCAAAGACAATGGTGAATATAGTCTTTGTTCATTATAATTTCACTTCAACAGTTTAAAATAATTAGAAGGTTGCACGACACAACAGTACAACCCAAGACGTGTTGGACCGCCGCCAGTCTCCTTGTTCTTGTCGTTTGTTCTTACTAAATCTGTTTCTAATTTCATTTTACTACGCGTCGGTTGTTAATGCGACACTCGTTTGTTCTTTTGAGTTGTGGTTGTTGTGACTGAGATAGGGATCTCTAATAAACTATGCTCCCAGCGGATTTATGTTTATGCACTCGGCTATATAATTTATGAACTCGCAGGCAAATTAATTTGACTGTGGAAGTTGAAGCTTGAGATCTTATTTACGAGATTTGGATCTATTTGTAAATTATTTAAATTCTAACGTTTCATAAAAATAGAAGAAAAAGTATGTAAATTAAGAAGGTATGAAAGGTATTAACAGTTTAGACTAAATACAATAAAAATACCACCTACATTTATTACATTGACGAAGAATGGTAAAAGAAAAGAATATGCGCCCATCACAATAAAACTCCGTAATAAAACTCTCACAAGTTAAAATGCATGGCAATTAACACATTAACAAGCGATGCTTGATTTAGCGAAGATCGTAACAATGTACAATCTCACACCTGCCCTCCATATATCGTTCTGCCAAATCAACTCTCGTGAGCTTTGTCGGAATCGGAACGGAAAAAAACAATCAATCACTTGAAAAAAACCTACCACTCCATTTTCAACCCTAATGCTATTTAAATAACGTCGTTAGCAAGTTACGTAATTGTATAAAAACAGCTGCAAAAAGTCCCACTTGGTGTCCGATAGAGTATAGATTAATCATGCGATAATTAACAAGCAAAGCGGTGCGGAACAATCAGATCGGACGTAAAGCATCACGCGACGAGCACTTTCGTCGCCATTCGCTGATCCCACGAGATCCGCGGGCAAGACGCTTATCCCAACCGCATAGAGATCTAGTTGGCACCGCAGGATGGCAGGCATAGCATCACGCGATCGCCAACTTACCTCACGTAGTGTTGGCAAAAAGTGATCCAGAACTAACCGTGGGAAACAGCGCTAGATATAACGTGTATCACCATTATGTTCCACTGTTTGAATAATTGATTACATTACTGATTGTTAATTGATCGCTGAGGTTTAATTGACAATATCGTTATGATAATTCATCTTGATGGTTTAATGTTTTTGATGCGAGTACTTGGTTACTTTAATAGAATCGCTGTTAATTAGGCTACACAAAGTTATGTACTAGATGTTAGAAACGTTAGAAAATTTTGACAAATCTACATAGCATCAAGAAAAAGTTTTGAAATGCAGGGAATAAAAGCTATTGAACTATTTCCTAGCCTCATTTTGTATATTGCAAATTGGAGAATTATTTATAAATGTGTAATTTATATTAAATACAGTTTTAGAAACTTAACTTTATTACTGAAGTGGATACTAAAGACGGCATTTCTCGGTTTTATATCGTCACTTTCTCTTTTTATATCGTCCAATTTCCATTACTCTTCACTAGAGGTGAAAGGGTTGCTCCCTCACTCCGCGATCTAATGTGATCTGATCTTAACGTCTACAGTGACTTAATAGGATAGACCGCGTTCAAAATGGACTTTGACCCGAAGGTATTAAAGGGTCACTTACTTCCAATACTGTTGATAGGCATTACCGCAACACTAATAGGTATCTATGTTGTCCTCTTCCTGACTCCAAGACTTTCTCAGCGGAATTGTTCACGCAATTTAATTTATCACATTGACCAAGCAGCTGCTTATCGGCGAGTGATCATCGTTAAGAACACAGACGATACTGGGGAATCAATGCAATAATTTATACATCTGAACTGACTGGTACCGAAAATAGCATATTGGCTACCAAACATAACACCTACCTCTCTCTCCCTCTCTCCTCAGCCACAGGAAGTACACTGTTGAACATAGGCATCCCCCAAGGATCTCCACATTGACCTGTTGGAAGCGGTTTTTTTTCTTTAATTTCTCAAAACACCTACCTGATAGCAGTAGGTAAGGGTACTGACGGAATTGTAAGAAAATCTGAAGGCCCTTATCCAGCAATAGGTTTATGTGGGCCGATTGACTATAGAATAGTGCGTAGTTAAACATCTAGCAATAAACAAGTGTAACTAAACGGCAAGTAAAGCTACAATTTGTACAGATAGGTATCGGTGCGGCGCACGTTGCTTGTGCTGACGTGGCACTTTTCATGCGCGACGCACGCAACCCTTGCCTCGGGACCCAAAGCCTCGCTCACAGCGCATTTGCATATATTATAAAGCATTTAGGTGGAAGCGATTTTTTACTAATAGCTGAGATATTGGCCAGGCGTGTGCGACAGAATATTACGACAACTTTTTTTGTAGTGTTGCAATTTATATTTGGAACCATGTTTGAAGTAGTAGTAGTATTGGTATGTATGTTTCGCGTGTTATTAATATTATGTTACTTAGAAAATTGGCTATTAATAAAGGGTTTTTATGGTAGTAGTAGGTAGTAATTGAAATTAATTATGTACCTGTATATCTCCGCAATAATATTACAGATTTTATTTCAAAATACGCGACACTGGTAATACACGATATTGGGGTTGTAGGAAATTATTGTGCAAGTAATTAATGATGATTTATTCGTTCGTAACATCTGTGTAATTAACTGCTTGTCTGAAGTTTTACTTACCTCGTCAACGCACGTATGGTAATTAGGAATTACTCATTTTGTAAGCTGATTGTTAAGAAAAATTCGCAACGACTTTTGTTACTTGATTTACACTGTAGCAGTACACGTGTACTGAAATCGTAGGTTCTAATATGAAGATGAGCAATCTCAAATATACTAGTTTTTTAGTTTGGAAATCATATGTAGGTATTGTGATTTTAGCAAGGATGGACAACAAGAACAAACAGGAGGCCATGAATTAAACACTCACGGCCTTATTCATAGACAATTTTAAAAATGACTGAATGCCACGGTGGTTTAGTTGTACTACGGTATGTTTATAAAGCTGAGGTCTCGGGTTCAGTTAGGAAAGTTCGAGTCAGGAATTTGTGCAAGAAGTAACGATAGACTCGTCCTCTATCACATCGTGGGACGGAACATACAAGGTGAACGTGGGTGTCCTGGTTGCACCTCTGCCTACCCCTTCTGGTAAAAAAGCGTGATGTTTATGTTTGTAAAATTATGTATAATATCCAAAAACATATTTTTTTAAATAAAATAAAAAAATAAACATTAGAATCGATTCTAGGATAATTGCACATTTCCAAGTTATATCCTGACCCTTCCCAAAACTGCGGTAAAAAGATCACAAAGGGGCGACTTAACATAAAATAATGGGTTCGAACCGGCACAAAAGTCGTGGGAAATTCCGAGCTGCCATCCTCAGGAATCCTTAGTCAGGCCATTACTTCCGGAACATCAGACCGATCCGCCTGGAATCTTAAATATACTAGCGTTGGTTTAATTAAAATATCTTACTAAAACAGCTTAGTGATTCAGATATTTTGGAACATTTTTGAAATGGTAACAAATTAACCCTGCTTGTAAAATGTGTCCGTTAATCAATTTTTTAACCTATACGAGTATGTGACAATTACGTCATAAGGAAGAAACAAAGTGCCCAACATTACGGGAGTTTTAGATATGACCCTTTTTTGACAAACATCGTAATAATACATTGATATTTCTTATATTCGCGTGAATCAAATCGCAAAGCCAGCAGGCAATAAATAAGCCACGGCAGTTGCTGTTGATTTGCGATGTTGCTTTTTTCGTTTTACCACAAGCCCACCCCGGGCAGGGCGGGGAGCACTTCGCAACTCCCGCCGGCCAACATTTAGATGGAATTAAGTACACTTAATCGCGGGCGCAGGCGCTGTGCCCCGGCAGGGCAAATTGTGCCCGCAATGCCCGCATTATTGCGTATTTTTTATGGCGGCACGGTGCTTCCTCGCTAAATTTCAGTTAGCCAGCACTTAGCACTACTTTGAAGTGTATTCACGTGCTCCTAATGACTCGGTGAATGTTTGAATATAAAACGGAAATTATAACTTGCAACACTTTACACTTGCCGGAATAGGGCACTTAATTGTTAGATTATGAAGTATTGCAGTTAATGTATAAAAGAATAAGTAATTAGGAAATGTTATAACTCGTCAGTTGTATCTTGATTTTCTGGATAGCTGTAAATCTACCTCGTCAAATCATCGCAACTATAAACTTCACTACATTTAAATTTAACGTTTAACACACACATATGTACCAGTTTAATGAAATAGTAAAATAAAAAAGTAGTTTGTTATCAACATAAACTGAAGTCTTTATAAAGAGGCAAGCACTGTGGCTCAGAATTTACAAGGATGGTCACCAGTCAGCCGGCATGCTGATCTGTTGTATCCACAGTATACGAGCACTTGTATCAACAGCGTCTGCACATAATTTAATAAGCGAGAATCGCCGACGCTCGTCCGTTCAGCATTGTCAACATGTTGTATGCTCAAGACATAAGGCGGATTGGTACAGCGATGCTAGTTTCATGAGAAAAACTTTGGCCCATCCAATTTTAGAACATTTATAGGATTTTTGTCTGTTAAGCTCAGCAATTGTGGGTGTGTTTAATGGTATCCCTACTTACTTCTTCGGAAATACGGATGTACAGTATGAAATAATATAATAGCCATATTCATAATTAAAGCAATAAACTACTACATATATTACTACCTACATCGTAACTCACGTCGATACTAACGCCAAAAATTAAATTATTACTAGTAATAACCAATATGCAGCCATCAAGTTTCGCTTATCAATATACTTAATTGCAATTTCAACATTCGAATTGCTAGTGTTGGCAGCGAGACGTGAACCTAGATCGAGCCGGTTTAGAACCCTAACTGATATCCCCCTGCTGATAGGAAATCTATCGGTTGGCCGGACTTTGATTACAAACATCATTTCTAATTTGCAAGCGACCATGCCTTCAGGTCCTGCCATAGATTGCAGTTTATGTTCGCTTATATGCACATCGATTGAATTTGGCTCGTTTTAGATATATATACTATATATATATATATATATATATATATATATATATATATATATATATATATATATATATATATATATATATATATATATATATATGCTACCTTAGATCATTTATTGGCTATTAAATTTTTGTTTCGTTAGTTACATTTAAAACTAAGTTCGATGCCAAATACTGTGTTATACAATTTACAATACGTGTTTCTTGGACTAAAGAGGATTGTTAGGTAGATGAAATTTAGGTGTGCAAAACTCACAGACTCGGGAATTAAAAACGCTGGTCCTCCAATATCAATAAAATATTATTTCCACCAGGAAACACAGGTCCCTTAGAGCAGTAATCCGTTAAATAAACCACGTTGCCACAACTCTGCGACATTATATTGGAGCCGTCGCGTCGCACACAGGAAATAACGTCAAAAAATGAGTTTCGATCGGGAAAACTCAACTGAAATTTATGACTGTTGTTTCGTCAAAATATTATATCTATAGTCTGAGATAATGCTATGTGGATTTACCAAATTCTCACTAATCTTGTTTTACCAATAGTAATTTAATAAATAAATCATATTTAAAAAAACAATTTGTTGTCCAACAGTAACAGAACAATTTCTATAATTGACGCTAAAAGCTCAGTTTATTCAACATGTTTAACCCTAGCCCAGTTCCTTGACGGTTGTTTATGTTCAATAACACTCGCGGAGCGCGTATGTCATAACAGTTGCATCGACTTTCTCATTTCCTACAAAGTCGACGCCCACCTTTTAGGCTCGGGGCGTCTGTTGTATTTTCTTATAAAATACAGGCCAACGGTGGAGTGCGTGTTCTTTTGTGGATGTTTCGCTCACAATGGGCCGGTTTCATTATGCAGGCCCGATGAAAAAGGAACGAACAGATGTACGGCTAGGTTGCGGTGGCTCGGTGGTGCGCTGCTCGGTGCATCGCGAACAATGGTCACGAACGGGCGATCGATCCGCGGCTTTTGTGCTGGCACGGAGCTCCAGTGACACGGCTCCCGACTCCCGACAGCTGGCGTCCCATTCACTCTTAATGCTGATAACACTTACTCGACACGCCGACTTGAAGACGAAGCCTTCGCTTATCCATATTAAACCGGTATTACATAACCGAGGTTGGAAGTTGTGAGATGTGTACGAGACAGAAAATAAGTTATATAGGTACTTAGGTGCACACCAAACTCGCCAACTGCTTCAAAACCCCAAAACCATGATGGTTAAATTTTATCCAAATTATTAGCTTATTGTTGCGACTTGCGGGGCACATATATTTATTTATTTTTGCCGGAGGTATAACATTTTTCATTTGTACTGAATTTAAAAATAGCAGTTATCTAACGATATTCACAATTTCACATTCATATCAAAACAATCCCGTATCGACAATGGCGTAGTCGGAAGCACATTTCATAACATAACGGTGAAGAAATTAGCGAACAAAGAAGCCGTTCTGGCCGTCATTATATTTCTACAATCACGTCTCTTTGCGTCAACCTTAATGTGTAAGGTGCAGGGGTCATTTTTGGTTGTGAGTTGTTTATAAAAACTGTGGGCTCCCGGCAGACGCGCGATGGTCGCGTGCGTGCGCGCCCGCAGCCAGCGGACGCGGCGAAATTACCTACACTTATCTACAGACGGGCCATTAGGCTGTTTCGCGTGCACCCCAAGAGGATTTCGTACGTTTGTTCCGGGCTCGACGTTGCATCAAATTACCTACACAAAAAAAAATACTTTCCAACTGAAAAGCAACATGAAATAGAAGGCCAGCTTTGATGAAGTGGAAGTAATATTTACTAAACTCAATTAACCCCTTAAACGGACGATTAATAGCACCAGTGCGGCAGGTGTCCGCGTCAATTATGAGATGAGCTTAAGTAAGGCCATTAAAGGACAAAGTGTTGCCAGGACAACTGACGGGCCCGGTGAAATAGCCGCCGGCAGAAATTTCGCTCAAATTCATACCGCAAAAATAAATATTACATTTCAACTCAGTTTCGCGGTGCCGCTGTTCATTTAAAATCGTGTAATGAAAAATTGCAGTATATCAGTAAACGCAATACGTATATTTGGAAGTATTTCAATTTAAATGATATGGCCATAATCACAACCGAAATGAAATGTATTTCATTCTGGCAAAATGCAATCAAATAATCAATATCTGTCAGTGGGAATGTGTGCGGAACATAATAGCACAGCACAGGGAACCAGTTCGAAAAAACTTACCCGACGTCGAAATCAACTCGCTTGGTTAATTAACAAACCCTTGATTAATATTGAGTGAACTGACTTGTAAGTTTCGTTTTAAACAAATCGCGTTGTGGAACTACCGCGCGGGACGCCCGCGGACTTGAACATTTTTTAATTAAAACATTCCCCGTCTAGAGAACCCTACGACGAAGAAAAAGACCAACCGGTACCGATTGAAAGAAAAAACAACTTCGCCCCCACCTTTCATCCCTAATCTCGTAATTGTCGGTTGGCTTTTTGCGCTGCCGGTGAAAAAAGTACCCTTTGTGAATTTGTACCCTCGCACGTGTACGCGGCCAGGAATCTGTTTAGCACATCGCAAATGTTGGCTGTCGAAGCTGCGGATTGTTCGCCTCGCGACGCATTATCGCTCGGTCCGATCCGCTCGTTTTTTTAAACATTCGACCTTATCTGTCCTACATGGATGAATGACAAAACGTTGTAAACAATGTGTAGAATGTGCGGCCCGGCGGATATCGTTGTTTTCACTAAATGTCGAACGGGTCAGATGGCGAGACGAATTCGTTAATGGGTTCGTAATGAAGTGAAACGCGGGTGTCACCGCGTCGCGCGGGTCGGTGACGGCGGCAGGGTCGCAGGTGTCGAGCTGAGGGCGTAACCTTTACAACAGCTGTTCGATGGTGCGGAGGAAATGGCTACACGCCCGATCAGCCCAATGAAAAATAAGAAGAATCGTTTTTTAATCTATTTCTAATTTATAGTAGCTGCGGGGCCCAGATGTTTTGTATATTTTACTAGCGAAGTACTGTTAAGCCGGCAGCTGCGGGTTGAAGAAGCAATATTTCGTAAAGTATTAATTGTCGGATAAAGGGCAGCTCGAGTGTGGCCGGCAGAATGTTTACACAAGTACCGACACCGCAATGTTAATGGGACTAATACCGTAGGATCTGGTGGGCTGCTCGCCCAAAGGCTATTTGAATATTAAATACGCGGAGTATAGGTGGTGCGCGGGGCGGTGGCGGCGGCGCGGGGGGGAGAGGGCGGGGGGCGCGGAGTGTGTAGCGCCGCGCATACATTACGACGTTATGAGCTTATAAATAATGTGACTTTGTAATGGGAGAGGCCGTTAAGTGTGAAACCGATTTGAGGATGCGGTGAATCGGTGACGGTATCTCCATTGGCGCGTGAAGGTGCATAATTTAAAAATTCTTTGAGTATTTTGTACTTAGAAAGTCTGCTTGCTAGTTCTATTAAGAGGGCACGGTGCATTACTTGAAATAAGATTATCGGTCACGATAACCGATACCATAAATATATTACGTAAATACGTAAGCACGTATATTAACAATATAAATATGTATGAAGAAATCGTAGACATCATCAAAAATAAAAAGGAAATTATTCAGCCCATTGTCCTAAGACGATATAAGCGGGGAATAAGAAAACAATTTAGGGTTCCCGTCACCAATCCCGTTGATTCCGTCCCGTCAATTCTTTTTACCATTTCCCTGTATTCCGCGATAACATTGCTGCAATAGCCGATAAAGGCCCATCCTCTTACTTCCGCTCCTCAGTGCCTTCGAAATCCTTTGATAAATTACTATTTTCGTCCTGTATTTGGAAGTTTCGCACGGAACTTTTGGAAATTCACCCTCGCTTTTTTGCCGGGGCCATGGTTCCCTGGCGGGGCGGTAATCCCAGGGCCGGACAGTTTCACCGGAGGTTTTTAATTTGACGACCGCCCGCCGTGAACGGATTATCAGGCCGACGGAGTCGCAATTAGTGTACACGCTGAGGTCGCCGGCGTCACTCGTTTTGGCGACTTTGCGAGGATTAACTGGCGGCCGTTGTGTGCCGAGCCTTAGATCATTTATTTAAAAGCTCGGAGAGTTTTGCCAAGTTGCGACAGCGCCCGTTCCCGACGTTCTTGGCCGTCTTAAGATTAAAATTGGAATGTTTACAGTTGAATGCTGAAGTTTATGCAGTATCCGTTTTTTTTTGTAGTGATTTAAGTATACGCTTGATAGAGGATTTTTTTGTACTGACTTGACCACAAAAGAACTACAAAAGAATATCAATTAACAATTATGCCAGTTTCTTTGGATATTCGGTTTCTTTAAAACCGGACTATAAACTGACCTTTTGTTGTCAACGACGATAAACGATTTTCTACCATCCTATACGGTGGTATCCGGGCTGTAATACATTTCCTACCACCAGCTAAAATGATAAACACCACTCATTCCATTACCACTGGCGCATTAGAAGTAAACATTTCAATGATTAATTAGTCATGGGCAAAAGTTGTACACAACTTGATTTAAAAAGCTTCAGCTTTTACAATGTCGGCTACAATTTCATCTGAAACAATATTACTGAATGTTACACAACATGAAGTCAGAAAATAATTCCGAACACCAAAGTTACTCCGAAAGAAGTCTTACGAAAATATAGGTGTTTAACACAAAAGAGGTGTCATAATCGCGCAACGAAATTTCCATAAAGCGGCACCATACTCAATTTCAAACAATTTTCAACGAGCAAACGCCCAAAAACAATATGCCTTTGAACCAAACCGGTGGCTCGGCGAACTACAAACGCTGTCGCTGCCACTTCCATAAAACCCTCCTCAGGGAACACTGTTGTTTCAAGGAATTGACATTTTGCGCCATTTTTCATCATAAAATCGAGTCACGAAAATTAAGTTACGTATTTATGGAGGTGTAAAGGAACAGGTACTGGGTAGGGCGTCGGAATGCGTTTCTATTGTGAAGGAGGCGAGGGTTCCACTATTGTCGATGAAAGGGATTCGGAGTTTTGTAGCGCTTCACGGGTGTAGATTAAACTAAAACAGGGTATATTTATCCAATATCATTAAGAAATCGCATAAAAGTTCCATAAAGATGATTAGTCAATACTTTTCATAACATCGTTTACATTGCAGAGTTCTTGTACCATAAACCCTTGGTGCAATCATTCTGGTTGTTTTGATGGTGATACATAATTAAATTATGTACTCACAAAGGTTGTAATATGAAATGAAACGAACTAAGTATGTGAACCGTTACAAAAGGATTGTAAATAAACAAACCTTATAAAATGTCGCAATCACCACCGGTCTATACGACTAATCCCTGCCCAAAATCAAGGGTGCCAAGTTTCCCAAACTTATTTTTGCATAAAACAGCGTCCAATACAAATGCTAATCTCTACAAATAAATAACAATGCATTTTTTTGCGCACGTGCGACCGGCCATTGAAGATAACATGTGCCGTGTATATGTATGTAGTATGTACAATGGTTATGCTAAGCCAGATTGTGATTAAACAATAATAGGGCCGGTGAGGGCCACGACGATCGATACGCGACCATCTGGACAGTTCTCGCGGCTCCTGTTGCTAGTTGTTTTTAAAGTGAATTCCAGATTAGGTTGCTTCGAGCTATGATTTAAACAGAAAGCGGTTTATTTAGTTTTTTTTCAGAATTGGAATGGTGGTAGTCATAAAAATTGTAGGTGTTTCGTAGGTATTGAAACTACAGAGGAGTCAAAACTCGTAATTCGGTCTATAAAAGTTCTTTGTGTTGAAAGAAATTTCCCTGAAGACAGTGACTTTTGTAGCAACTAAAATCACTGATCTTACAAGTGATTGATTACCATGAATATCAGTTGGAATGTAGAAAAATAAGTAGGAAGACGGATCAGTAACAACCTAAATAACGCTAGGAGAAAAAAATAGAATGATTACGATTGTTTTCAATTTATGTTACGATCGTCCAACATCACAAAGAGCGTCATCAATCACACACACATCACTTATTTACTTCAAAGAATGAAACCGGCAAAAAAAGCTCTTTCATTCCGTTTTGACGTACAATTCATTCAAAATCACAAACCACGACACACGAGACTGGCCAAACATCAACGTGAACAACAAAACGCATTCAAAACTGTAGCTCTGGAGCAACACACAAATAATTGCGAAATTATCATGCAAATGAACTTGACAATACAAATTTTATCGACATGCACGATACTTAAAGCACACTTAATTTTGCGAAAATAATAAAATCACCCCACGCGAGTGCAGCCGCCGGCTCAATATTGCATTAATGAGCCTCTCAACAATGACATTTAAAATGTTCAAAGAGTCGAGCCCCAGCCTCTCACAAACTCACATCTGCCGGCCCACTAACCCTTATCCGTCAACAAATAAGACACATATTCGGCCACCCCCGATAAGGAAAGTAGCTGTCATCTACAACGTTACTTTTGCCGCTCGGCTGCTCTTATTGCTTGTAACATAAAGTTGAATTTATATGGATTTGTGTGCGTGTCTTGGGGTAGTGTTTAGGGTGGTTGATAAGTTCGGGGGCGGACGCAGCACGTGCGCTCGCATTTTGTGTATTACCTAAATAAACACGGCCTTAGCTCCTTGCTTTGTTTGTGTTTGACGGTTCACACGAATTTGTACTTTGTGTTTATTCGCACCACGCCGCGACGCGACGCACCGCGGCGCGTTGGAGTATTCTTTCAGTTGAATTTATAATTTTATTACATTTAAATTTTGGATAATTTTGTAAATATCCTTTCTTAATATATAAAGATCTGTTCGAGGACTTCTCTCGTTATTAACATTTCACTTTACTAAGTTGTTTAACCTTTACACGAAAAACAAAGATATGGATGGATAACAATATGAACTTGTTATATCTATTTGCATTGTGAACTCCTTTTAAAAGTACTTTTTTTTCATATAAGGCGAACACAGAATATCACTTAACGTCAGCTACATAACAATAATCTGAATGAACGCGTGCGAGTAGCGACATCGAGATCGGTGCGTATGATTAGAAGCAGCCATCGGAGCGTAGTACACATTAGCATAATCCGGCGCGTATGTGCAGTACGCTCGGTGCGCACGTGAGCCGGCACGCGCGCCGCGGTCCTCCATTCAAAACAACCTTTTCAACCGCGCCGCCCGTTATTATGAATTTCATTGAGAGCTTTGTTGACAATGTTTGCCAAATGTCAGTTGGCGCTGTTCGTACGAGATGCGCCGTTTTGGATCTCGGCGAGGACAACGGACTAATAATGATTGGTCACGGTGGCTGCGTTAATATGCTCGGTAAAAGGCTCATTGAACTCGCTTTGTTTGTTACGCAGGTTCGATGGTTCAGTTCGATTTTGGAGGTTGATCCGATCCTAATTGGTGGGCGATGACGCAAGTGTAAGTCCTTGGTTGAAATTACAAATATTTATTTTCCATTATTTATTTATCGATTCGTTTCGATTTTTATTATTTCGCAATGGGAGTTTTATTTTTTTAAATAAGTGACAACCCGTTTTGGGCTACGATATAGTAATACGAGAGAGGGTTATGCCTAGCAGCAGGATTTATTAAAGATCTCTCTATAATATACAGTATTAAGATGATACATATATTATTTAAACATTTACTTATACACGAAGAAATCGTTTAAAATATGTAAATAAAAATATTTCTAAGATATGAGGAGTTACCAAGAAAGCAATTAACAAATTGAGAAAATGATGTCATCTTGTAGGACTTCTTTTCAGAAAGTTAAGACATTTTGTAATTGCTACAAGCGTAATACTTCGCAATCATGTCACGATAATTTTAAAATATTTTTACATTGACGTCTGGATACCTGAAATCAACACTTTTGGGAACATGTTTTTTAGCCTAACAATTTGTCTTTATCAATGACGTCTTAATAGGATTTGTAGAGTACATGACAGCCATCAAAATGAAATGAAACGGTGAAATGGCGCAATTTGGCGGAGGCCTGTGTCCAGCAGTGGACAATAAAAGACTGATGATGAATGACAGCCATCGTAACTGAGTTGATAAGAAATCTACTGTGATTTGTGAAACGAGATCGGTCTACAAATATTTATCAAGGGTCTGCGTGTAGGACCTCAAATTCTTGTAGTTTTGGACACCCACAACACAAGAATAGTCATCTGTATCATATGGTATCAGGACTATATGTATATAGGTTGTACTTATTATTAATGCCGATATAAAAATGAAGATGTCCTTGGTGCTGCGTGAAACTGTGAGCAATAGCCCGTGGCGTCGGCGACGTGCAGCGAGCTCGGGGTCGATCCGACCCCACCCGGTTCGTTCACACAACGCCCCACCGACACTTTTGTTTTGTCGCAACGTAAATCTCTACTGGATGCGATAAGGATTTTTATTTCTCGTGCTTGGAATTGATAAAGTATGATTTAAGTAATTTGGTCATGTAAGTTTAGATTGAGTATGAATGTCAGAAACGTGAAATAACTTTGAAAAATCCCCAATAGGATCTATTACAATAGTTTGTGGTTATCCAAACTCCAATTCCAATTTGGATCAGAATGCTGTCAAATTAGAAACTTTGAAATAAATCAGCTGTGCTATAGAAACTGTTTCAAGAGTATTAAAATCGTCAGTTGCCTATCCCTTCCTAGCTCCCTGTGCCGCTTTCTCGCCCTTTAATCACCATTGCGTCACAGGGCTAATAACTCAAGTAGTTTGTGACTACACATAAATTTGTATATGGAAATGAATGTGACACCATTAGTCACCGGTGACAGATGCCTAAGTATAAGGCTATGCTGTATGTTATACATAGTTGTTAATGTTCGTCGCCATAACATGAATACTAAAAAATGTTAATTGTAATAAAATGCCATATGAATCAAAGACAGGTGGGCATGTAAAATATCTACTGCCGGAGCGGGAATATATAATAAATTATAGTAAACATTTGCGAAATATGCTACGACAGAATTTACCACCTGTGGCATCTGCTAGTGTCTCTTACAGATTTAAATAATTAGATTATCATATGTTTATTAGAGGTAAACATGGACACAATTAGAGCAACGGACTAGAATAGGTGATGTCGGTGAGGTTTTGAGGTCAATTTCTATATAAGACAATATTTTGTATAAAGTTTTCAGACACAATGTACGGTGTTTTTCGTGTCATGGTTGAGAAATACTGGCGAAAAGAGTGATCACATCACATCACTAATAGCAATTAAAGCCACATGTTAGATAGCCGAGTACGCTTTGATTTTAATAATGCCACATTCAGTTACCTAGTATCTTGGCACCCAACCCTCGTGTTCGCATATTGGGTTACCAGTGCCGAGTGTCGTGGGGTGAGCTCGGGCGGGGCACGATAATATCGACTTTACTATTGATCATTTCTTATTTGATTGATAGTTTTAATTAACGCACAAGGCATTTGTCGTCCGTGCTTTTGTGCCAACTCTCACAGTTAGCTGGCTGAGAAAAAATCAAGGCGTGTTTTTATTACTAGCTGCATTGTGCTGACGTTTTCGTCGGTTACCGTATTTTTGTAAAAAACTGTTTCTCATGCCACGACTAAAAATGTTTTTCGTAGGGGTTGTATTTTTACTCGAAAAATGCATTTCGTTTGAGGGGTCGGAATAACGTTTTTCTCTTCCATTTACTATCGCTTTCTAAATCAGCATCCAATTTCGCAACGTTTTCGCGACATTGAAGAAATGTTACTTACTTTTATCAAAGTGACTACAAGTTTACACGTTGCTATTTATTTATTTGTGACAAATTGCTAAAATTATAAACGAAAGTGATATCCTACAAAACTGCACAAACAGTTTGATTGCAGGATCTTTTTTTGGTTTTTATGATTATTGATATATTGGGGCAAGTTGGCTATGAAATGTTTATTAAGTTAGATTTGAATAATATTTTAATACCTCTTATTGCCTCGGGTCAATTGGTAAGAGTGTACGGAAAAGGTTTTTTAGAGTAAACATCACTGACTCTTGGCACTACTTTAACCGAGGTTAAAGATCTCGCAATATAAATGTTATACACAGATATTACATTAATACTACATTTTGTTTCGAGTATTATACATGTAAATATTTGATTTTATTTATCATTGGCTTATATTTCTACATACACTGACTAAAGCAGCGTTACCCAAACTATGGGTCGCAACTCGCAACCCCTGGTGGGTAGCGAGCAAATTTTAAGTGGGCCCTGAATAGATAAAGATAAAATTCAACATTTCACATTCATTTCAACATTAAAACTAATAAAGTAGATACCGATATAAAGTGGACTAATCAAAGTAACCGCGTCTAAAAGTACCTTACTAAAAATGAATTTGATGTTAAAACTATGACAAAAAATAGTAAACAATTGCACCCTACGTATTAAAATTACAGTTACTGTAGATATTTGGTTTTTAACAATTTTATTGTAAGTAAATGTTTTACCAATACCTTTATTCTCTATTACCTTTAGTTAGTCGCAGTCCAATCAATTTTAGGAACCACTGGGCTAAAGGGTTTACAGTAAACGCCTCGTAGATTGTATGAAAAGAACAAAAAAGTATAAATATTCGGCCTTAGGTCTTTTTGTTGTGCATAATACGAGTATAACAATTAATAAATTATTGCAAATAAATGTGCATCCAATTTCACGGGCGTTTGTTATTATATTTTTTAAATATATTTAATATGATTATTACTTTTACTTCACTTGCATATACTATGTATAATCCTTGACCGTAGTTTTTGTATCGCGTAATTCAGTTTAGTCCCCATTTCATTGCATTACATCCTTTGTATCGCAACAAATGTCCGCGGGGGTTGGAATTTTTAATTTACTGGCCAATTATACATTTCCATTGGTAGCCCCCCCATGAATAAAGCATCCCTGTGCGAATGGCCACTGCTCGCCCCCAGGGACACGCCGCGTAATGCCCAAGTAGAGTTAGGCTTCCTACTTCAATTACTGTAATAACTAGCCGCCGAGCTTCGGCCCAACATAAATAATTGCCTTTGAGCTTTCTGCACCGGCAATACATTAAACCAGTTTTAAAATAACAATAGATGTGCGGTGTAGTGAAATTATTATTGTGCGATCCCGAATGTGTCGAGGGAATGTGAGTGTGTGGATTTAGTTTTATTATTGTGTGTGTTTCAAGTAGTTAAGTCTGGGTTTATAAAAATTGATGCAAAGTTGTATATTTTTAAATATGATGTTATTTTATATTATTATAGTCCTTATATCCTTTTTTTCTACAGTTACAATGTAAGATTATCAGAGAGTAGCTATCACGAGAAAACGAGTATATTATTATGCGAAAAAAATGTTTTTTAGTTAGTCTCGGCGCACGCAGAGACGTTTTTTGCGAAGCTACATTTCCAACATTTTGTCCATTAGAATTAACAACATTGAAATGCGCACCTTCCCGAATTTTAATCAAAGGAGAGCCTGTTTCCCCATAAATTAATCAAAAATGTTAAATAAGCAATCTGGAATTACTCGGGACTCAGCTGCTGAAGGGAATCTCTCAAAGAGAGCGCCTCGCCGTTCAAAAGCTAAGGCATGGTGACAAGACAAGCCTCGGGATCTTTAAAACTCTCCACAGCTCCAAAAATACACTTTAAACCCCTCATGTAAAGTTTAAAATCGTTCGGCGTGTGTTCTAATTTTCTATGAATAGACGGAGCTTGCAATCCAGGGCTGCCAACTAGGATTTAAATAATTGAAAACGTAGGCTCGGTGTTGCGATTGCAATATTGAAGGCTCTTAAGGCGTCACTGAGCCATTCAGTGGTATTTTTTGTTTAATCTCCAGGATTGGATAAGTTCTCGGCGCAGTGACGATCTTATATTTCAAGAGTGGCTGGCGCTTTGAATAAGTAATGCTTTTAAAGATTTTTACAGGAAAGTGACCCGAAAGTGTAAAGGAAGAGTCGGGAATGAGTTAATATTTTATACCAAAAATGATAAACCTTTGTAGCTGTGTCTGAAGGCTTACAAAGATTGATTTTTTTTTATCAAGCCGAATTTGAATCCTTGTCAATCTATTGCTTGTTGTATGCATGAGTTCACTCGAATTGTGGGTAACGTTCTTTCAAAATTTAAACTTCGCCTGCTTAATTTTCAACCGTAAATGTAAGCAGATTCTTACCAACTACATAAGAATATTTTATCTAATTTACCACGTCACAACTTTACTATGCACATTACGCACGTAATTACAACGTAAATTTATTTAGGACGTACATTGCTTCCATGACTATTTCTAAATTAATTGTCCCTAACTTCACTGACAAATCGTGTCTTAAAGATAAGAGTGAGAGTAACAATACTAATATTAATATTTTCTTCCAGCGATCTCGGTCACAACTGCACAATACTGATATTATTTTACATCACAGTACATCACTTATACTTCGCATTCTAAATACAACAAATCTTAAATACAATTTGAAGGTCGGTGAAAGTTCTGCAAACTATGTTTAATAACATTCCCCCCGCGTGCAGATCACGTATTAGTTGCGCGTCGGCGGGCAAACGCAAATTACAGACCACTTAAAAATTACTTTATGCGGAGGGTAGGGAGCCCTACGCCGATTTCCTAGTTAAATCCTAACAACGATTAGCTAGTTGTGGTGGATTAGCGTTTTATTTGGCTGGAGACGGAAATTATTTCATAATGCATTCTTCTTGATTTTGGTAATAACTGAATGTATTTTTAGGCGTGGGAGTTGAACGATCAGGTATAAATTGGAAGATATTGCCACGGCTTTGTAATCATACTATTTTAGATTAGTTAATCAAAATTCGAAAGGTTAAAAAACGGGAAACGTAAGAACGATGCATTTTATTGTAGGTTTGCTTTATTTTGTACAACATAATGATAAGGTAACAGAAGTTATAGCTATGGTAAAGTCCACAGTGGACTATATGGCCTAACCACTCTCAATCGTATTCTCGATTGTAGAAGAGGCCCGTGCCCTGCAGTGGGTCGTATATGGGCTGATACAATACAAAGTCCACAGATTAATTAACTCTCAAAATAATGGATACAAATGTATTTTCTGTATTAATCAAGGGATCTTGACCTTATAACATTTATGAAGACCTATGCACTGATATATTAATTATGATCGTAAAATTCATTATCCCCTGTGAATTCATCAACGTATTAAAATATATTAATGACTTCCATCGGACGTCGGCTGGTGCTGCCATCTCCGGTCTCATCCGGTTGAAACTGTAAAATGCATCAGTGCCTAACTGTAAGACTATGTAGAATTTCAATTTGATGTTATATTATTTCTTAGTCTTTGGTTGAAGTTTTAATGACTTATTCATGTCAACAAAACTTTCTTCTTTTGATAAATTTCTAGTTATTTTTATGGTTTTATATCATTTTCGGCAAATTCTTTTCATCAAAACTCATAGATCTTTAAAACATGTATTAGTCTATGCGAAACAATACGAGTAGAACCAGCTAATTGGCAGCTAAGATTTTTACACAATATGTCAAAAAAATGTTAACGAAATTTCCCAGAATCAATTTTACTCAGAACTAGTACAACTTCATACCCTTTACAAACCTACGCATGCGGCTAAAAAATAACAACCGGTTGGTGAAGCCGGCGTATGCATTACAAAAGGAGACCTCACCAATTCAGAATTTATTTATTTCATACGCATGGCAATTACATTACACATAGGACTTAGACTAAGTAATTAACCATTAACACATTACACAGCATAAGGTTATTTTATAGGTATGCACAACACTACAAAGTATTGACTTACACGAATAAAACAATATAAGAAACATAAAACAGATATAGGGGAATTACCAAACTAATTCAAAACAACCAATTTTTATACACGACTACTAGTACTCACAACCAAAATAACCTATAATAAATAACCAAAATAACCAAAATAACCAAAAGCCTTACGTAAGTAAGGCTCGAAAAAGGTTGCATCCAGTTGGCCAGTTGGAGTACAAAAGGAAGGATCAGTCCTCCCGTGGCCTGCGCAGCCCTAGCCGAGGGTCTGATTGGTCATTAATCACGCACGCCTGTAATTACCGCGCCGCGCACTACCGGCTAATTCCGAACTCCATTGGCTTAGATATATCTCCGGTGTACCAACAGATTCAGTACTAAAAAGAAGATTCATAATAATTAATCTCATTTGATTAAATTACAAATGGAATTTATTTTAATAAATTTTAGCATATGGTGGCATATTAGTAAGTAGCTTAGTTGTTTGAAGGTGAAGAAGATAGAGGGAAAGATGAGAATGAAAACAGAGATCTCGCAATTTCATTGAAGAAGAAAAACATGTTAAGCTCGGTTTACCAACGTTAGTTTTATGTAAGGTAGATGTAGCTGTAGCCCTGGTTTGATTAATGGCCAATGAATAATGTTTTGCATTTCCAAGATAAATAATACAACAGCGGAATAACAAAGCATTGAGTATAATATCAGAATTAATATTGCACACGCAACAGACGAGCGTAGTTCCTATTAAATAGATACCCTGTTTTTGTACAGTTATTATGAATCAAGACTCAATTAAGTCGAAACCAGAAAAACGCATCATAAAGGTAAAGATGTAACGGAACAAAAACATAATTATAGCTTCAATAAGTCACGGAAAGGTGTTGTGAGCTCGCGGTACGAATGCGGTGACGTGTTAAACCCGCTGCAGCGATCAACACTGCATGTTTAATAGTATCAAAAAACATGATTTATACATATGCTTTTATGTAAGTACGTCCATCACCTGCCTACAACCGGATGCTATAAATTATCAAACATATACCAACCCTCTTGAATTTGGGGATATGCTTCGTGTCTATAGGGATGTTTGATCTGATGTTGCTTTGAAAGGGGATTAAGTTAATAGTAAAGTTCAAGGGATAAAAAATACATACAACAGAGACATTCACGTAGTTTTTATGTTAAGAAAAAAATGTGATGTAAAGGCGCCTCTGCAACAGTTATTTTTTAAAAACTCTTTTGATAAACTTGCATTTTGTTATAACACCAAATTTATACATTGTCGAATAAATTAAATGAAATAAAAATACTCTATTAAATCTTTAAAATGTTATACATTATTTAGATTCAGTTTTTTTCCTCTATCACCTAGTTCACAGGGCTATTTTAGCCAGAGAAGAACGCGCAAGAAACTCTAGCGTTTTTCTTTTCAAAACAAGATTACAATACAATGATTACACCGGAGTCGCAGATTGGTTTAATTCAGAGCAGTTCATAAACGATTTATAATAATCAATTGAATTGTAATCGTATTGGTTAAGTCATTTTGTACGGCTGAGTTTCAGTAAAGTCGCCCAAGTGAATCCACATTTAATCAACGTGGTAGACTGAGTCAGTCCCTCCCAAAATTAATAATAGAAACCCGACTATCAATAAATTACACAAAAACAAACTTAAGTGTTTAAAGCAATAGAACTCGGAAGAAGCAATTCACATTCTATTACTAAAACAATAAGGGAAAATCGAGTGTGACTGTGTGTCGCTGTCGAACCAAAATTAACCGCACAACTAATGAACTTGTTACCTACATATATCAAGCCGGGAATCACGTTAACACGAATGGTAAGGCGATAAATTGTGTTCTACAAAGACACTGGACAAGAGTAATGCGAGCTCGGCTTTCGGTGCGCACCGCGACGCCTTGTTAACTCGAAATAGTGTAGGAAGCTATCACAAATGTCTTCGCTTCCAATGAATTGGACGGGGAAGGAATGACGGGCATGCGCTTGTTGGTATGTCGAGTGCCGACGCGCAGGCGGAAATCCCTGCTGTGATGGTATGAGTAAAAAGTAGTTTAAGCGTGTCCCAGAAGATGTCGCTATACTCATTTATTTATTGACGGATTTATAAATTTATTAAATTTTTTGTGATGAGACGTTATCGTATTAGCCAGGAAATAGGCTCCATGAATCAGGGCGAAGAAACTTACAAGAGTTACAATAGATTCTGTAGTAGGTTCTTTGTTAAGAAGTAAGCCTTTATGTTATTTAGAATTAAGCTTAACAAATAAATCAACTACGGAGTAAGTTGCGCCATACCATTAAAGTATACGAATATTTTTTGATGCCTGGCATGAGCAGACAATATGCGGTGCAGTAAATTGTGATCATGCCTCTTCGGTAGATAATTTTAAAATAAATCCCGTAAATTGTAGGCACATTTTATCACGCATCTATTTAATATACACAGCGATACATGTACGCCGATACGCGGGACTGATTGCCTCCAATCAGGGCGTGCGCGACTCGCATATCAGTCAACAAAATGTATGCGGAGTTAACCAACCAATTTATGTACACAGTATCCATTGTATTGCTAACTGGAGCCATTTGCGTTGTACACTGATGGATTTTCAATTAATTAGCTTGTCGTGTGTGCGGTCGCTTCTTTTCTGGTCGGGTAAACATTTCGCGACATATCGGTTTTAATGATACTGTCTTTTGCCTTAGTTCTTCTGGTGGCTTTTTATTACACTTTGCGAAAGATATTGTGGTAACTTGTATTTAATGCCCTGCCCGTCTTCCTCTGGGCTCAAAATCGTATAATGACAACAAAACACTCATTTCTTACTAGCTCATACATGTACTTGTTCTATACAAGCAACGATTCTAGACGAGTTTCGAACCTTTCAAGGCTTCTTGTGAGGTAGTTACATTGTAATTCTCCGGCGTCAGATGCTCTGAAATGATAACGAGGCGGGCTACCGAATAAAAAACATGATAGGCTTTGTCAATGGTAATGTTATAGAGTAATTGTAATGAAAGAATTGCTCATTTCACTGGTCATCTCGTTTCTTACAATTGGTACCGTGTACCGTTACAATAGTTGTAATGCAAGCGTACACATCGGCGGGAATGTTAAACGCGTTTTAATGTCGCTTCATAGAAACCGGCCATCAGATATCAAACACATAAAAAGGACATTGTCAATTCGTTCTTCGTGTGAAATTGTACACAACAACCTGTTTTAGGCCAGCGGCTCTGGCTTACACCTTTTTATGTGTGAGGAGATTTCAGCAATGCTGCAAAAACGCTGAATATTTAATCTTATAACACACTCATGCCTGTCTCTTGCAAGGCTCGAAAGGAAAAGATCGAATGCCTCCCTAAATTGTCAGTATGCCTGTCATACAATTTGATATGGAGAGATATTACCAAGCATAATATCGAGCACGAGTAAATTTGTTAACTAATCAATTGATTTATACAAAATGGAATTTGTAACTTGCGTATAAAGTATTACCATTATTAAGAAATCGAATACCCTATTAATATTTTTAAGGAAATAACTTACACACACACACTTACACAAACACAAGAAGGTTGTAAGGTTTACCCGCGGCAAGTACCAGGCTACCAGGCGGACGGGGAAGTGTGCCGAACTCCGTACACCGGGTGTGCGACGCTAACGGAATACTAAACACTTGAATAACAGCCCCCTGCCATGGTGTTGCCAGGTGCATTGCCAAACTGGATTTTATGGACTTTTATTAGTTGAACTCGTTACTATGTACACACATTGGAGAAGTTTAAATGATTATACATATTGTTATTTTCAATAGCATGTTATAACAAATATAGTATGTGTATTTTATGATAAATTTATGATTATTCTTGATGAACCACTCTCAATCGTACTCTCGATTGTAGAGGAGGCCCGTGCCCTGCAGTGGGTCGTATATGGGCTGCACCACGCATGCACCACACGTGATGAACTATACTTTAAATCACCAATTTATTTTAAATCTACCGTTTCGTATATCTTTTATTTAACAATTGGAAAAAAACTCATTACATTATTGACTAAAGAGCGTAAATCTACTCCTTCATTCTTCCAACCCTACTATACATTAAGGCCGGCAATATACAAGCCATTCCCCAGGTTTTGCAGATATCCAAATATGGGGAAGGCCACAAACCTCAATTACTGCTCCTATGACGTTACATGCACTATAATTCATCACTTAAATATCAAATTTAATTCTTGGTCGGCGATTTATTTGTTTGAGGCTGGAAACACTAGTTGCAAGTTCTGAAAGCTTTAACGCGCGAGGCTTCTTTCTAATCGGATGGGTGTTGTGTCTCTTTCCCACACACTGCGAGCGACAGAGACGCACTGCATTCAATACGATCCGATGGGCCGTAGTACAAAAACGCCTTTTTCCGTAATTGTTTGTAGAGAAGTCGTTAATGGAACTAATTTGGTGCTGTTGTTTGTTGCAGGTAAGGCAAGCGGAGCATTTTGGACCATGCGTGGACAAGTTATGTGAGCGATGACGTATCGGAGTATCGGACTGTATAATGCAACTGATGCATTCGCGATCTGCCTGGTTGGAACTTTAATTACCTCGAGGTGTTTGAGTTGAACTTGAGACACTCGACATTTTTCTTGCTTACTTCAAGTATTCTACGCTTATTTTAGGTTTAGTTTAACGGCTGTTGACGATTGCAACATTTATATCCCGGAATGAAAATGCAGATCTGTCCGGGAATATTCTAGAAACTTAATGTGCTTAATATAATTAGACCCTGTAATTTCGTTGTAAAACAAACAATCTAAGTTTGGGAGACTACAATCAACCAATAAACCAAATCAAACGGCCGAGACGTCTTGCTATCGCATCGCAGACAAGATCTGATTGTCGCCTCCCGCGAGATAACGCGCTGTTAATTATTAGCCGATGCAATAAATACCATTGTGCATCGTTAGTTTATAGCCCAAACTCAAGTCAACACAATCGTATAACAGACGTTTGAATTAATTAGAAATGCCTCATTGTGGTTTCGGAGATGCTTCCAATGTTTGAATGTGAATTAAAGGCGCTTTGATCTAATTAACTTGCAGTGATTTGGTTCTTGATTGTGTAAATCTTGTTCTTCGTAAAATATAGATTTAAAACTATTCGTGCGTTCTTAACGATTTTTTTGTTTGCTGCCATTATAAGACGGGAAGATGTTGTGTTATAGGAATGTGGTTATGTAAAAAGTCTTTCGGAATTCATCCAGAAATCCCCGAGATAATTAAATTTGACTTGTTATTGGACACGCAAGAAGAAGCCACGAGCAAAAAACAGTGTTTATGTAAATATCGCCCGACTTGGCAATTGAATGAACTCGTGGAATTAAAATAGATAGTGACGAAACGGTAGCAATGCTCGCGGCGCTTATCGACACGTAACGACACTGTCGTCTTGTGGGAAAATCACTTGATCGACGGACAAAAAATTAATTCCCGCTGTTGGAGTTATAAGGTCTCGGATTAGTCGGGCAGCGGGGCCGGGCGCAAGGCACTGGGCCTAATCGCCGGAGGGTCAACGGCATCGGGCAGGTACCGTCCCGGCGTTTTTTGTGGTCCGCACCTCGACACCCCCGCCCTCCCCGCGCCGCCGTCCCGGCACATTCCACCCGCGCCGACACAGCCCCCTTGCGGCGGCTACCGAATTCTATATCGCACTAAGTTAAAACATTATTTTCTTAGTCAAAAGTTTCGCGGGACAAGTTAAGTTAAGCACAAAAAGCGAATAAATAAGAAATGAAGTTCATAACAGACTTTCCTATTGTTTTTTAACATTTCAATATTAATTATAAATTATTTTAAATACAACATGCTGAAGAAAGGCCAAAAATAAACAATACAAGTTTGGTTTGACTTGCGTTGTAAAGTATCACGTATTTGGTTGGTTGCAGTGTCTACTCCTTAATTATTTCTATTTCTATTCTATTGCATTAAAGTTTATTACAAGTGTTTGTCATTATTCAATTAGCTGATAAGCCGAAATGTCTTAATCAAAGTATAATTTAATGGTACCCTTATCTATCGGTATATTGAGACATATCCAAGATATTTACTTATCTTATTGTTTATCTAAGTGTCGGATCTGATCGAAATCGAACAGCTACTACAAGCTTATTGATTTAAAAATATCTAATCTTTATCAATTTCCATGACACAGCGGGTGGGACGATGATTTTACTTCAAAAAGTTACTGGTTCGAAGTAATTTTCATATATTTTAACTGAATTTGCGTGTCGATGGACCAAAATTCAATTACAAACTTGAACGTTTTTAGTGTTTTATACAGCATCTACGTAATTCCTTTAGCGTAAGTAGTTACCTAACGCATATTAGTTATTACAAATGTATGTTATAGGTAAAAAAACAAAGTCATTTATAAAAAAATTGCCTCATTTTGTCCTTCAGATACAATGCGTTGGATTATTATGATTTTGTGCATATTGTAGAATGTGTTGATTTATGATTTTTGTGCATCATACGAGTAAATAAAGTCTTGATAAATCATGTATGGATCCTAAAGCTTTTATTTTCAAAATCGGCTTTTTCTATTGCACCATAAGGTTATAATACTTTAGCATGAATTTCCAACAGACATGATGTGCTATACCAACGATGGATCTGCACTGTATAGTACACCGGTGGTTAAAACCGGTTCCAACACCGGCGCGTTCATAAATCGGATCAAAAGTGAAATGAGCCCGGCGCGGCGACGGATTTATGCGTTACAATTACGCTAATGGCCGTGTTGGATACTCACTTATTACACAGTAGTGTTATACTATTGCCATGGTTGACGCCACCGAACAAGCTTTTAGTATTCAAATTATTTTATAGAAAAGGGTTTGTCGCGTTTGTCTGGTGACCAAATGAGTAGGAATATGTAAAGTCAAAGGTTTGGTTTCTGTTTTTTTCTTGTCAAATATAATAAAAAATTAAAATTTGGTTAAGTTTGCTAGAGTATGTTGGTTTACGATGACGTAATAAATCTTTACCTACAATGATTGTCTCACGTCCTAATAAAATTGAAGAGTTCGTGCTTAACCGCTTTTATACATTGTCACCAGACCAATGCAACGAGGCGATTGAAATGAATTTATTTTGAATTTATCCCCGAAACTCTTTCACTTCATGCGTCAGTTGGTTCTGTAATCGATTTTTTGTTGTCCAACTTTTTCACCCATCCACCCATTAATCCGATGATCCAAAGATCGTTCCGGTGTATTTTTTACGCGATTTAATTAACGTCGGTAATATTTCACTGGTTAATTTCACACCGCATTTGATAAAACAAAGAGTTTGGTAAGAAAATCATTAAGTGAGACAAAGGTGTTATGGTAAGAAATTGTGAATGTAGTAGTATTAGCGTTGCATGAGCCGGGCCAATTACAACGCAGATCTATCAACAGTAGCCAGTATTAATTGCACCTTGCTAACTATGAGGCGTGAAATTGAAAAATACAAGAACGTGGTGATTTCTCTGACTCAGGAAGTGGTGGGACAAACATATAGAGATAGAAAAAAGCGCGATTATATCGTCGTAGTTTAGTTATGGTCTAAGAGCCGGTGAAGATTGTCCTTTACCTATCTGATAACCAGATGAGATATATTTTTTTATCAAATATTATTGATTAACAAACATGCCTATGATAACTTACTAATCGAAAAGTGTTCATGAATATTTTTAATTAACACATACATTCCCGGTGACTACATATAAATATAGGTTGCAATAATTGTGTTCCTGGGCTGCATATGCCTTCAGAGATTAGGTATAAGAGTAAATAGCTGTTCAGATAAGAAGCATTTTTGATAAAACTTTAATTATTTTGACTTGCCATGAATACCCTTATCTTGATTTAAGAATATGAAGTATCCAATTAGAAACAAAAATATCACATTGTTTTATCATATACAATTTCTTTAAATCAACAATATTTTTCTCTGTAAATAAAGCGGGAAACGTTTGACTGTTTTTTTCATGTTTCTTCGGCTGTGCGTTCACAATAGACGGCGCATCGTCACGTTTTATGAATGCAGTGGATGTTTGTTATTTATGTATCCTACGTCCCGTGTGCATTAGATGCTTAGATGTATGTGGGTGTGTTCAAATAACGCCTCGTTCCCACATTTACTCACCAATAAATCTATTAATCGTACGCATGCAAGGATTTGTAATATTGAATGGAACTTGCGAAATTTGCTACCGGTTGTACAGTTAACTAATGTGAAATAATTTCTCGTCGGGTCTAGTCGTGCTGAAATATACCTATATAATAATCATGCCAGTAGGGTAATTCACGTAATTAAATAAGTTCAGTTGCAGTGCAGTTGCAGTTAAGTTTCGATCAAAACAGACCTTTTCGTATTCTCGTAATTTTGACAACCGCTGTCAGATACGCTCGCGTCAAGTCCGCGTCACGCGAGCGGTTTAGCGTATTCTACTGCTGCGTGTTTTATATGCGTGATTCACATCGCAACTTGATCGGTATTCACGTGTAAGCTTCTTGCATACGACTGACGTATAGTTGAGGCGCAGCTAAACAATTACAAGAATACCATTTTGCACTAAGACGTAAACTTAATTGCAACTGCACCGCAACTTGATCGGCGCGTCTAAAAATTACGTGAATTAGCCCGCTGATAGCAAATGTTTCAAATTTGAAATTATACCAAGTGTGTTATTTATTCGTCGTCGTTTTGCAATAAATGTATAGCATGTGGAAATATTTAAGATTTTCATCCATCGCGGCTGATCAAATTAAAATAAAAAATAATTTAATGTAAGTTATATGACTAGAAACCTGGTTCGCAAAATAATAATTTATCTAATGCCTGTGATAAACAAAATCGCATGAGAAACGAACATTACAAAACAACGATCTATGTTCCAAAACTGAGCGCTATTCCTCGCGCAGCTACGGAGTACGGACATCGGTTGCGTCAGCTCTCAGCTATCGTCGCGAATCGTACCAGTAAGCGGGTCAGGGAAGTTTCGCCCACTCGACGCCCCGCGCCGCGCCGGACGATAACTGAGTTCCCACAGCACGGCGGATATAGTCGCTACCATTACGCACGGATACTGCGGTACATCTGCGTTTGAAACTATGGACTTTGGTGACGTAGGATTAGGAATTACTTTCGTCAAAATTATAGATATGATCTACTAGGAAACGTTGACCCCTGACTGAGATATCGATAGTGACTTGTTCGAAACAGCTTTTATCTATAAACTTCTTGGGATCTTGATCAGTTGGCCTGTCGACTGCCGTCATAAGTTTAGAAACGGTTTAAGTGGAAAAATTGTTTCCGGAGTGCTAAAATTCTTATCATCAATACTCTCGTCTCTGTCTAGTCCTAATTATATGCTACATACTTAAACTCATTAATAAAATACAAATACAGGTAGGTACTAAACCAGATAATAGCTCCATAAAGATATATTAAAACAACAAAATTAACTAGAACAAGAACCATTGACAAACATAAGTTTTAAACGTATAATAACATTTCCTCTCAAGCGTCCCGCGCGGCAAACAGAACAGTGTTTATGCGAAACAGCCAATACGCTTAAGGTAGCATCGGTTCGATAAAACGGAATACATTTGGGAGATTTGCATCGGGTCGTTGGCACTACGCGTTGTGTCGATCGCCTCTCGAGCCTTTTTCTCATATAACTAATCAATGTGGGATCTTAAGCGTTTTATTTCCATGCTTAAATACCTAATGTTTTGATTGCAAAAATATTTTATATTATTTTAGAGAAGCGTATTAATTGATGATTTTACTTATATTGCCTAGTTGATTAAACACGAAGGCAAGACAGCATTCGATAGCATTCAATGTTAGAATTTTGAAATTAGAAACTACAAAAATGTTTACGATACTGCATATGAAATAGGAATGTAAAGCTGTTTACGCCGGATGTAATAAAATATAATTCATTTTACTAAAACGGCTGTTCTCTGTAGCAGAATGTGTAGCCTTTATTTTCTCTCTTTCTCTCTCTTCAGCCACAAGAAGTCCACTGCTGAACATGAGCTTCCGCCAATGATGTCCACATCGACCTGTTGGAAGCGGCATTATTTTAATAAAATAGTTTGTTTTGTTGGTTAATGACCATGCATTTACTGGTCACTGCTCAGTAATAACATTTTGAAATAAATCGGAAATTACAAAAGTAATTAAATTACATATTACTTAGTAATCAATATTTAAAATTAAATTCGCATAACATATTCTACGTATGTTTAACATTGAATGCTTTGCGAAATATTGGTACAACACAGCGAGGGGTAGAGCATTGTATAGGAAATTTCCAATTGCAATTTTGTATGAGACCGATTTTTTTGCAATATCATCATTCTCGGAACACAAAGTAACGTTAAATGTAATTTTAATCAAACGTTGAGTCACAAGTTTTTGTGGAACAATTTCGATGATACATGAAAATAAGCGCAACAAATTAATGCAATAACGCAAGTCTGCTTCGTACTGAGTTGGCGGGAAGTATCAATCGGCATTGGTTTTTTGTACTGTTTGTGACTGGGCTTTGATCAAAAATGATTATTCTGTTTATTCATTATCCTTTCGCTGTATTGACGCAGAAATCAAATTATGATTCATTGCGATTTCTTTATTCCGTTTTTATGATATCTACATCGACATATTGCAATAGGTAAAATTTATATTAAATTTAATTTGTTCTGTCACTCATAATATTGATTCATGCTTTTATATTAAATCTTTTTTATTACTACTAATTTTTATGCTGTTTTGTAGGCAACTCACAATGCTTATACACAAACACCTGACTATAAAGCGCGGCTTTTACAAAATAGGGCTTACATCGTATCTCTCCGAGTCCCCTACTAATTAGATTATCAAAAACAAAAACGCTCGTATCTCCCTTTCTTGCCTAATCTTGGATAATAACGCCATATCTGTCGGATTTATCTCGACTCCTGACCTAATGTGCTGCGCCGAGCCATTGACCCCTACGTGTTTACGTCCACCGCAGCCCGGCACTGTCTGTCTGTCTGTCTGTCTGAACGCTGTTGAAACATTGCTCTCAGCTGTTGAGCGAGTATTATGTGATTCATAAGCCATTGAGGGATTGTTTTGGTATTGTATTGTCTTAATAGATAACTGTGATATATATTGAATTATTACATTAATGGGTATTTTAATGATAAAATGAGGACTTGCTTTTAGCTCTGATGTTTGAAGAATAATATTGTAATTGGGATCTAATCATAGATTAGACACAGGTACAGAAGAAGCGTTGGAAATGCTAAAATTTATTTAAAACTTGAATATAACTATCACCATTCTGCATGAGTATCTATTTATTCTACAAATCGTAAACATTACCACATAAAATAACAATAGAGCAGCTTCCTGCCAAGTCACGCACTCGAACGCACGTACCTCCAGAAGACGTGCGTACAAACAACTGGACACAGTTTCCCACCCACACACCCACCACTACCACTCCATCCAACAGTGGCGAAGAATTGATACCAAGCAACGGGACTCAGCGAATATCTTAGGCCCAGTTGTAAACTTCGCAGTTTTTTAAATTATAAGGATAACTTTAGCTTTGAAAATTTCAACGCCATGCATTTAAGTTATGGTTTAAGTTAATAAGTGCAACTGTGCCCTTGGGGACACTATTTTGTCCTTCACCCGCATCAAAACTAACCAGATGTAAGAAATCAGAGTTGGAAACAAATAAACAACTGGACAGTAGACACTCGTGGACCGTGGAATTCGGGTGGGAGGAGTCGCTCGCGTGATGGCTGTCATTTGTCGATCAGACGGTAATTGCAGCCCGAATTTGAGTGGGTTAGGTTTAATACGCGTGTTCTACGCAGGAAGGGGTATAGGGTTGCCAGGTCAATTCGCCATTGACAGTGAGGTTATGTGAATGAGAACATTGGGTTTGAGAACGGGTTATTGAGGTATTATGCTGAGTTCGGTTCTATGATATTGTGCCAGTTAGAAAGAAAACTTTAAGTGGAGGAAATAATTTCTGTAAAAGGCACGACAAATTAATGGGGACCCAAAACCACAACAAAAACCTAGACGACTGATTTTATCTCAACTAAAATTATTTTAGCTAACGAAACGCTGACTAAAAATCATAACGTAACAGCTGTATGTGATAAAATATTTAAGCTAATAAGATAGATAAATAAGATACCTGATAGCAAATAACTCAGGTAACAGAAACCTGAGATATAGTCCATATGCGATCTCGAAGTTTATTGTTCCTACTCGCCTTGCAAGACAAAGGCGTACGTTCGTGACAACATTGAAAACATTACCATATGATACGCGAGCCTTACTGGCTTACGGGCTTACGTCACCTGATCCGAGTGTGTTTATGATCTTATACCTATTGACATATGACACACAATCCGAATGAAAGCGACGTGGAAGAAAAATATTGGGACGTTTGAGTGAAGTGTCGGTTTTGAACCGTTCCCATGAACGTGATTTGCACCGTGGGAATAGCAATGTGTTGATCAAAAAGCGTTCGAGTGTTTGAAATTTTGGGAACAAAAAATCACTTCAAATTTCGATAATATATTATGCGTATGTTTTGGTTTACGGTTTGGTATTTTTAAGAAATAACGTAATATGTTTTCAAGAGCTATAAAAGTTTTCTGATTAATTAACGTCTTAATATCGTCACACACATTATAAAGAAAACAAGCAGAAGACTATCTGAAATCTGAATATTAAAATTTCAATCAAACAAACTTCACAACTATAAACTTTGAAGCGAACTTAAACGACATCCACGCATACAGTCAATACAGTTCCGTCGCTTTGCAGTTTGAAGCAAGACTTCTTGCTCGTATTTAAGGCATCGACAATGGCTTGCACGTGCTCATAAGCACTGAACGCTAAAGTATATGGAGGCAGTGACGGGCGGACCAGGGTCGGCGTCGCGGCTCGCTGCAGTTGTGAGCCTCACCTTTTCTTATGCATTTGGAGTGCGGGACGAACGATGAGATGTAGCGGAGAGATATACTGATCCATAATTATTGGGAGAAGTAAAACTTCAAGGTTCAATCGCAAGGAATCCTAAATTGTTTTTGTAGTACTAAAATCCGATATACGAGTATAATCAGGGTTAAATAGGACGAAGGTAAAATGTCAAATGATTTAGAGAGAATGAGGATAGAAGAATCGGTCAGAGGAGATTAACTGGACGCATATTTTAAACCGTGGTGTTATACCATGCCTCAAGGGGGTTATACTGCAGAGTCAAAGAAATGCTGTATAGTAGTTAGATAAGATATTTTAAAATCAAAGCACATAACATGTTAAAGCCCGGATCCTAACAAAATCAGAAATGTTTGGAAAATATCGACATTAAGTTTGCATCCTGAGTAGTAATCACTTTCGTTTATGATTCATATAGTCATTTTTTTCAGATCATCCATTAAACCAGTGCATAATATTTGCAATTATTTTAATACATTTGACCCCTTTGAATTAGCAGCACAAATGTCACAGACGTTCAATGACCAGACCTTCAGTAGATGCGCATGAAAAAACAATGCGCTGGTTAGTGCCGATGACCAACGAAGATTGTTGCGAGTTGTGACCGTAGCGATACGACTGCGGTCTGCAGTCCTAATTAATTTAAATTCGCCATAATCTGTTTAACACACATTATGTGACTAGGGATTTAGAACCTGATAGTAAGCTTACAATTTAATTTGTATTTAACCGTATTTTAGTATCAAACATGTTTGTCTTTTAATGCAATTACTGAATATTAACTTTTCATTGAATACTTGAAAGAAAGAAAAAAAGAAAGAAAGTAGTTAATATAAAAATTGTATATTATATTGGTGCTTCGAGATAAAACTTGAGTGTCAGGAGAATCCTGCTTTAACAAATTAATTTAAAGAACGTACGTTACTGTTATTTCCAATATTTGAGATGTCCAAATCCTTGTTATAACAAAAACTTCGAAAGCTTTTAACTTAAACCCTCGCTGTTCTTAAAGACGTTGCAGTGAATGGCGATAAACAACAAAGTTTACGGGCCAACCTTGGCGCTATGAGTTCTATTGCTACCACGGCGTGGTGCAGTGTAGATGCAGTCACGAGCATCGATACTCGCCTGTCTGAGATATGGTGGCGCTGCTGAATGATGATCGCGTACGTGCACCTCTGGGGCGTGAGACTAGGTTAAGACTGCCCTTTGGTGATGGAGGTTAATTGATGGATTTTGTAGTGTTTGTTCAGCCGGTATATTATGTAATTCAATCAATATACTTGATGGTAGAATAGTTGTCACATTACTTTTCACTTATACTCGTAGCATCTATATGGTAATATTAAATGATTGAACTTGTTTTAGTAATTATACTTTGACGACGAAGTACTCCACACTACGTCATGTATTCAATTGTGAAATGTAGGTAATACAATGAGACTTTATTATTTTGCAAATCGTTTAATGGTATCGTATACTGTACGTGGAAAAAAGCGATACGTTTTGCGCTTTTTTGTATACGAGTACATATTTGATAGAATACTGTCATAGGTATTCGGTCTTGCAATGCTCTTGGCAACTATAAAAGAACAATGTTTATTACAAGCTGTTGAGTTTTGTTTACAATATTGATTTATGCTGGTAATGCAATGCTCTTGCAAGTAATCAGTGATATAAAATCGTGACCTAATCAAGAAATTGTATTTCTTGGCCTGTCGGAAATGTGATTTATATAATAACCTTAATTTCCGGATTATTGAAAGTGCATGAAACAATATAACCACGACCGTTCTGATCGTAGGATTTGTTCGTGTTTTATAAAGTAATTTATTGAACTATGTCATATTTACATTTTAGCTATGTTTACAAATACATCTATAGACTAATACCGGTGCCCATAATACGTATATTTTAGATACATAATACAATGATTTCATTTAGTATATCGCTAACATTCCCGATGCATTATCCATAGTTCATTACAAAACGTTAAAGCACAAAACGCACGTGTCAATGCAACCTATAACCTCACAATACCCAACCATTGTGCTCTACGAATTGCTATGCCAAGTATGCGAAGTGAAGCCAATTACCACAACAGCATTGCAAAAAACCATAAACACTTTATTACGACATTGAAAACAAATGTCATAACTACAACTCAGCCATCATATTTCCCAGCGATGCAAATAGCAGCTATTGGAGTTAATACGAGTCGAATAGTTATTATAATATAGGTTAGTCGGCATAAAGCGACGTGTCCACTACGAACAGACAGTAAAGAGTATTACACTAGAGTGAAATAATAACTTTATGCACCGGCCAAGGCCCCCCAGGGCTGCCGGACTTCGAAACTCGATTATGGTTGAGTACTGGGTTGACTAGGTTATATTAATTTCATAACAAAATTATGGAGTTGTGTAATGGTGTAGCACGCATTTGTATGGACGATTGGGGGATGTTTAACAGTATTATGGGCTGGTCTTGAGTATATTAGATTGCTTTGAAAGAAGATATATGCACAGTAAGAGGGTAGGCTATATTTTTAAACTTGAGTTTTATCAGTATGTCAGACATGTGTAAGTGGATAGTATCTGTGTATATATCTGTAAATTAAATACCGTGATCGAATGGTATTTCATGTTGGTACATGCTTAATACTGATAAATCGACGTTAAGCGGCAGCAACGCCGGATGCCCAATACCCCGTTCCTCTTGCCTGCCATCCTTTTTCGTTGCTGCTCTCCTCTTGATTTCAAGGGCTCGCATCACATCTATGATCCAAGCCTTGTGGATGGTCATGATAAGTGATCACTTATCATCAGGTGACCTGTTTGCTCGTTTGCCGTACCTATGCCATAAAAAAGTGAACATTGTCCAGATGTACTCGTAGTCTACAATAGTATGATTACATTTTTGAAGAAACTATGTGTATATAGATTATAGAAAAGCAAAATAGACCCGTATAATTAATTATTGGTAAATAGTTATCTAATCTGGTGGGTCGTTTAAATGTACAAAATAACTAACCCAGATTAAATTGTATTCTATGCGATAACTGCCATAAATCTGGTTCAGCATCTATAGAGTTAATCTCGGATTAACCAAACCGGACAAGATTATTGTTAAATCGTAAAGTTTATAGCAAACACATTTATTAAACCGTTCTAGAGGCGCCTTTGGTTTACGAAATTGTTATTCAAACAGTCATTATAGTGGGCATAAACTTAATTACAATATTTTTTATTGCTTCCTACGTTTACAAGTAAATTAAACCGGCTAGTGTTTGCGAAATAATAGTGTTTGAAGTATTTCTATATTGTAGATTGTAACAAGTGAAATAAGCCTTATTCATACTAATCTAAATAACATAATAAATTCTTTCAAAAACATGTCCAATACTTCTTTATTGAGACTTAATCAATTCCTTCCCTCATTTCCGAAATACATATTAAAAAGTTAATTAGAGTTTTCCAATTCCGCAGCCCTAGTGCCTAGTCGTTGAGCACGGATATAGAACTGCAGAATGTGTCATCGGTGTGGCCACACAGATACGCGCATGCAACTTTGTCCACGCTAATTGGTCGCCGCATATTATTAAGTTTGTATCGAAAAGCGCCGCCCTTATTCCGATGAACTAATTAATTTGTAATGATATTGTAATTACTCGTAGGTCAATAAGCATAGCGCGCGAAATCGTTTTAATTACGTCCATGATTTTTTAAGTATTCATAATAATGAGGTTCGATGATTCTGAAATGATTGATAAGTTAAGTGATATCTTTTGAAAATTGTGAATTTAAGAATAGTAAAATATTTAGAAACTTTTTAGGTTTTGACAATGGTCTATCTCTACTATTTTTGTGAAATGCATCTTTCCTTCAACGCGTTCACATATACATTGATTTTTTATTCTTGGTCTTGAATTGTAAATAAGACCCTGACAAGATACTTTTTTTATGATTCCCAATTGTCTACGTAACACTGGCATCACTAAAAACAATTTTAGTGATGTTAGCCACCCATGCTGCAATACACCAGTAGTGATCGTTCAGAAAGCGTAGTTCATCAACAAAAATAACAACCTTTTGTTTGACCCGAAAGTAGTACGAGCTTTTTATTCGCGCATTGTTCGAGTTAGTGCGCTCGTCGCGCGCAGTCGTTTCCAGTTGGCCTGTAATCCTTCAGACATTTGCATTTTATTATTTGGCCACACTGATTTACGGCGGGCCGCGCGTCTCCTCTTTCAACGGAGCGTCCTTTTGTCGTCCGAGACTAAGTTTTTTCTAAAAAGCTTTTGTCTTAAACAGTTCTATTGTTGGCGCGTTTGGGTTGTAAAATAAATATTTTAGCTTTATTGCCTTTTGCTCGTATTGTACGATGGCTTAGTAACGTTGTTTCGTCAGGCTGTTTATGAATTTGTGTTACTCGACACACGTACAACATAATGTTTGTTTCTGTAAAAGTTAGTAGTATTTGTGAAGTTGCTGTATTGTTCGTTAACCATTTCGCTCTGAGAACTTTATTTGTTTTTTAAGAACTAGTGCGAAAATGATAAATAATGTTTTATTATATCATTTTCACCACACTCGTCTAAAGGGCAGAAGCTATTAAATGAAATTAAACTATTGTTTGAAGAAAAAAATATTGATGAATGGCGAGACATCCATGCCATTCGCCTGATGGCAAGCGATACCAAACAACACCATGAATTACAAAGCAATGCTTGGCATTCAATTGCGCTCACCATACTGCGACATGAGATGGTTAAGTCTCATTATGTCCAGTAGTTACTCTGGCTACAATGTCCTTTAAACAGAAACACAAAAGTGCATTTACACTGCTGTTTGGAGATAAATCTACTAAATGAAAATCCATTTCTCGCGCTACGCCCATACTTGTTTGTGATTAATATAATTTCATCACAAGAAACAGCAGTTTATACATCTTAATTAGTCTACCACGCTCATAAACATATATAATGAATACTCATGTCAATTTAGAATTTAATAGCTCGGTTAATTGGTGGTATGATATCTCACTCAGAACAGAGTGCAAAGAAAAATGTGTCGTCCTATATCTCGGCTCGCGGTGACTAACCCGTGGCGTAGTTATTAGAATGGACGTTTCAATTCAACAGCTGTTTACTACTGGGTGACGCAACACGTCGCGTAGTTCGCTGTTCGCTTATTGTACGATCGCGTTCACACTACGCGAATTTTGAATTATTAATTACCACGGTGATGGATATAACTATGTCTTTTAATTGTCAGATCTTAATGCGTGAGATAAAAACTCAATTTAATTAATTATTTCTGTGTACTTTTTAATTTCTATTACTTTGGTAAAAAAACAAATAAAAATCTGATTTTTGTAGTCAAAACCTCTGCAAACAAAGCGTAAGCAACACAAGGATTACGTGGATTCCTCAGCGTGAACGAGAAGACATGTAAATCGTATTCAGTCTAAAAATGTAATGTCATGCAAATAGGTTTGGGACACTGAACAGCGGATGATTGGCGCTTATTTGAGGACGCTTATGTCCAGCATTTAACAATGATAGGCTGATTTATGATTGTGGCTTAATATACCATATTCCTCGTTATTTTACATGTTCATGGATATGATTTGTAAAGCAGAGAAACAAATGTAGTAATTATTTACTACTACTACTACGTAGTATACGCCGTGCGATAAACTCCTACGGCCGCGTTCACACGATGCGGGACCGCAAACATAGATTACACGAGGATAATGTTAATAGATATTATGTGGCTTAGCTTTTTAATAGTTTTTTTTAATGCAAAATTATAAACTTTAAACCTGAAAAGAAATGTATTTTGTTAATTTATAAATTCAGACAGATAGCAAATGTTATCGTTTAAATAGTGGTCGAATAGAAGTCTGAAGAAGTTTTGTTATTTAAGACATACATACAAAAACTCACGCCTTTTTCGTAGAAGGTTTAGGCAGAGGTGCAACCAGGACACCCATGATTCGCCTTGTATGTTCCGTCCCACGATATGATAGGGAGCCCTTCATCATGTCGGACACAACTTCGTTACTCCGGGCTGGTAATGAATAGAGAAATAATTATTTTTTTAAGAATCTATGCATAACGAAAGCTTTACCGTCATTAGAATCTTAAAATATCTTCTCTATTTAGATAAAAGTCAAACTAATGTATTCAAAATCAATTACAATACTTTCATTCCCAATAAAACTACTCTGCCTGCAATAAAATTCATTCATGAAACGTTTACTACTATTAAAATCTTTTGTAGCGATAAGATAAGGCATCGACGACGATTTTTATCGCCTTTGACCTTTTTAGAAGCAACGATCACGCTGACAACGTTATCGCAGCGCGTCGTCTAAATAAACAAAACAATTTGTTTAAATACTATGTATTTGAAGTAGTCGAAATGGTTTTTATCGCTCTTTCATAATAGCGTCCTGAATTATCGACTCGTTTTTAGAATCAACTGAATTATGAAAAATATTGTCTTAAACAGAAATGTTTATCTTAATCTAAGTATATTCGGAGTTAGTAGTAATAGTGTTAGATTAAGTTAACTTAAGATTAATTCACGGCCAACGTACTTTACCACTAGATAAATGATCTATCATCATTATAGATATTATCTTGACGTTTGTTATCCCTTCAAAGTGCGCCACAGTGTCTTAGGTCCCCCTTATCAGGTCATCTAAACGTATCACTAGTCACTGCCTGAAAAAAAGCGAATAATAATAAAAAAAAACATCCGTCTGTATGTGTCTGTGCCACTGCAGGGTACGGGTCTCCAACGAGAGTACGATTGAGAGGAGTTAGGCCACGTAGTAAAAAAAACATGAGCCATAAAAAATTAAGGCACACTCCACAGATTTTTGTGCCAAGTTTAACGACCGGACTGTATTATTTTAAATGTATTACTTGCGAGAATTTAAATTTGAAATTAATAAAACATGAATTATTACCACGAATCGTATGTATTTCCCTGAACCCGATAAGAATGTGGACTGGAACGTTCTACGTTATAATTGTACTAGAATATTTGTTTTTTCTCTGTAGTAACACGACGGCGTTAGTTTTCGGAATCCCGAGAAATTCGTGTACAAACACATTAGCTTTGACCCCAACTTGTATTCTCATTTACTCTTGTACTAGTGTGTGGTGGTTTGCTTTGATATTGTATTTTTATAGTGATATGTGTGCCTTTGATGGCTTAAACTTTGAAGCAAGAATAGTTCAGTCTGCAAGTTTAAACTCTCCAACAGGTGGTAACTTGTCAGATTTTAGTGTAACAAGTTTGGGGAGTTAGCTACACGTGGCTGACGTCTGATACAGCTCAGATATCGTATTGTCGTGCGATTTTTATGTTTAAAGCATTAGATAGCTTTTAAAGTTTTTTAGCTTTTAACCGACGGGCATGCATGAAGAGATTGATGAATGTGGATGAAGCGAAAGTAGTATGTCAGGATCGACCAAAGTGGCGATCCATAGTCTCTGCCTACCCCTATGGGATACAGGCGTGATGATTATGTATGTATGTATAGCTTTTAATATATTGATGTATTGTACACTAATTAAGAAGCATTGCTATGATTGGGAAACGAGAGCCTGTGGTACTTATAATATATTGTAATGCGTATTCTAAAACGTAAGTTGGCGTATAGCTGTAGGGTATAGATAGTAAATCATACTCCTAATTGAAAGTAACAGATGGGTCATGAACATTCGTTTTAAATTATTTTTACATACTACAAATTAAAAGCGAATCGACCCACGTTCATCTACATAGCTTCCACAAGACTTGCTAACCATGCAGGTAATCCGCTTTCGACAGCACACAAACGTAATCACTTGGTATATGGTATATTATTGGAGACTGACTAAAATAGGTATGACAATATGTTATATTATAGTGAATAAATAAAGTCGCCAGTGTGAACGCGGCACAAGCGGCACATGCGCGGCGGCGTGGGCGAGCGCACCGACGCGACGAGACGCTCACACGTGTTCATACGCGCATCGCACTCGCACCATAACACATAATACTCGACGATAACTGATTTATCAATCATCGTGTGCTCCACTTGCTACGTCCCGTGTCGCTTCATATCCATGTTGCAATTAATAGTTATATGTAACTAACATTTGTTAATTAATTATGTTATAGTTTTATTAAATTACGTTTATATTTATATCGGCACACGCCTATTCATTGGACTGTATCATAAATTATAAGTTCTGTTACGGATTATGGTATCCCATTATAACCTACTTGGGTGGAAAATTAGTAACTAATTCGATGCGGATTAGTCTGGTGTTCGAATTTCCAAGTTACTAATATTATAGAATTTAATACAGTTTATTTTCTTACAGATTATGTTGCTATTATTAAATAAAAACTGGTGTTGTTGGACAGTAGGTTTAAGGCGCATTCCGAATCACTGGGAACTCGAGCTATTTACCGCTAAACTTGATCTTTCATCGCGCCTAATCTGAAGCGCATAATGTGTACATTTTATTCTAATTCCCTCAATAAAATCGGACACAAATAGTTATCTGAATTTTGTTACGCAATTCCGAAGTCAGAAAAAATTGGTTACGTATTCCCAATTATCTTATCTTTTTAACTTATTATATAAAGAATTTAGTAGATAACATCTAATGTTCGTATTAGCATATTCTAAAAGATTGTATATTCAAAATAATTTCTACGAGAATCGAACGCGTTGCGGTCTCAATACGTTATTATGCGGTTCCAAGCATCGACAATCGCTTATGGACTATTGTGAGACAATTGAGACAAGTTAATGTCGGTTATGGTCGGGATTATTGTTTTGATTGGTATTGGGGTGAATTTAATTTGATTTATTAAGGGGTAGGTAAAGGATTTGTGTTCAATTGACTGTAAAATACGTCCAATCTAACGTTTTATACATGTCAGTGGTTATTTTGTCCAAAAATATAATGAAAGGCTCTTGTAATTTGTAACTGTATTCTGTTTGTTTCGTTTTAAACATCGCAACGTTGTTCCATTACTCCAAAAGCACCGCACACGGTCTATGAACTGTGAGATCTTCAGTTTCATGTCGAATAATTTGCTTTTCAATTTTATTGGATTGTAAAATGTTTAGGAATAGTGGTAGAATAAGTGGCCATTTAAAAGGTAGAGGATTATAAAACACGGTGACGACATAATCATAAATATCTTTTGTATTATAATTACAAAGATAATATCAAAAATTCCCTTCCAATCCCCCGAACATAAACTTATGTTGGTGGAAGGTATTTTATTAAATCGCCAAGCGAACCGCACTCCCCATTCTAATTCAAAAACAATAGGCCAACCGGAGCGGCGTTTATATCCGGCGCCTAAACAGCCCGCGGCGACTGCCCGATCGCAATCCCACTGATATTACCCGGAGATTAAGACTGCAGAAAAAACTATAATTGATCATTTCTGTTTTATGTTTCACCTCTGGAAGTGTTGAGGTTGTATATGTAGTGTAAGGAACTGACACAATACAAATTACGTTATGTATGTTTATTGTTTCATTAAAGCGACCGCTATGCCGTTACGTTTCATTTAGTCAGTGAGATTACAGGGGGCACAATAAGACCCTTTTCTTATTTGCGTCTTTTTTCATTTTGAGAAATATACTTCGCACCTATTTTCTATCTATTGTTGATAATAAAGGGCGTCAGGCTAGCCGTTTATTCGTTTGCAGGACGTACGCAATAAAAAGTGATCATTGCATACTGTATACTTACAAATTCCTAGCTACAATTATTCTAACTCAACTCAACGACTGCTACATTTGCTGGCAACAACCGATAGCTAAAAGTGCTCATCAAAAGTGATGGCAGTCCAACCTTGAATCGAATCTACGTCATCTTGGCGCAGTAGCGTACCTGAACCCTTTATACGCTCATATTTCGTCGAAGTAATATGTACTGCCTGAGCTCGAGTAACTCCGCACACTTCTCGCAAATCGCGGAAAGGGTTCTCAGATCGGATTGTTCCATACATGCGACGTACGAAAAATGTGATTTAGCCGGGATTGAATTTGTGTTCGATATTCCGATAGTCTCACCCTATCACAGGGGCGGAAATACCGTTAGCGAAATGTGGGCGGCCCGTACCACCCTTCGGATACAGGTGTGACGATGTTTGACGTTTTTAATAACATATCCGGTGGGAAATACTGTTTTGGAAGGTTTTTTATTATTATAAGTCGGACAAACGAGGCAGCAATTTACTTGATGATATGTGGTCATTGTGAGTCATAATTAAATACAACTATGAGTGATCGTGAGGGCACTGTTGGCCTTTAAACATTGACAGAGAAGATAGGGAGGAAGGAAATGGAAAGGGAAGAAAAAAGGATTACCAAACGAAGTACTGTTGCGTTGAGTGTTGCTAACAGCAACCTCTTCACCGTGCTTTTCGAGAAAATGGCCATCCCAGTCGAGAGGCTCATTTATAGTTCATACTATAGTCAATAATATCTACGGCGATACTCATAAAAAATTTTGTTATGAGGTAAAGGTTACATTGACACCATTTCCAATATGGCAGCAATATGTTACGGTGGAAATATCACAATAATCCGGTTTAAGCATTTATCCTGCGGCACACCGAATGGCGTTTCGGAACGAGCGGTTACGCAATCTTCCTTGAAAACAAGACCTAGATCACGTTTCTAACTGACCACAGAGATTACTGGATCTAACTCAATTTTGTAATCTCAAGTGTAAATTGAACGCTCTAAGTATTCACAATTTTGGTATTAAATTCCTTTACAAATGTAAATAAACAGAATTCCAGCATGCGGTAACTTGACAAAAGATTAATGAGCAAAATACAGGTGATTACTCAAAAAAATAATTAGCGAAGGAAGTTAAAAATTATATTAATAAATCAAAAATAAAGGGGCAAAAGATTTACGCCTTCGCCGAGGTTTTAAACTTTTTTAATCTCTTAGGAGGGTTGTTGAATTGTACATTAACAGGCGTTTTCCAATCTGTCTGTTTTTAGATATATTTTTTTCTTTAATGTTGATTTAAACTACTTTATTTTTGTTTTACGCCATGGAAACGTGAACATCAAATAAATATTTTTGATAAGTTTTTTCATTGTGAATAATCGAAAGATAAATGTTGATTCCCAACATTGGTTCGACAACCGCCGACGCGTTGTACATTCTTTCATGACTTTAAAATGTTTAAACAGTGTTATTTATCGTCTTATTTGCCGTGTAGATATACCAGGCAACCGTATTTAGATCAGCCTCGTACATTTAGTAAGACGGCACGGTTGAGTCGAGTAATATAGAAGGATTAGTGCAACTAGTTTCGCCCGTGATTGTGGTCGCCGGTCGGTACTCGGTGCGTGAAAGCGGGTATTTCGGTCCAGGGCCAACGCGCCGGCTCGGCGAACGCAAGGCCTCTGTGCACTGTTGCAACAACTGCAGTTGCACTCTAATGCAACAGCCACCTTCGATGTAGGGCTGGCGCTAGATGCATACAGATATCATATTTTCTATTATAGATTTACTGGTTGTATAGGAGCTTTTTACTAATGCTGGTTGTCGGTATCAGGGCGGATAGGAATATCCTAACTCTCCTTTTTTATTTTTGAATAATAATGTACATACACTGCAACAGATGAACAGCGCCCAGTTTTCCAATTAGAGTATCGACTGATAGGGCGAGATACATAAGTAAGTATGCGTTTTTATACTAGTTAATGACTTGATATAACAAAGTAATTTGTCTAGCGCTGTTCCCTGGAACTTGGAACTTGATCAAAGACGAATAAATATTCGCTCTAACCCTTGATAGTGTGCTAACTATTGGTCCTTAACGCCGATTAGTCGAGCTCCCTGAAGTCACAACTTGTAGTTGAGTTAGTTCCATTCAATTTCACAGCTGCGTCTAGCAATCCCTCGGGGATGATTGTGGGATTTCAACCAATGTTTTATTCGTGATATTATCTCGATTTTATTTCACGATCTAGTCTTTTGCTAAATGTACATAATAAATTGTATAGCAATGGGTATGCATCGGTAAATACCCGTGTATCACATTTTTCTACATTCATACTTTTTCATTATTCCTTTCTTACGCGAAGTCCTCGCAATAATTGTTCATGTGTTCATGTGTTCATTTTAATCGGTCTCCTTCACGAGATATTTCTGTGGTATTCTGACATCAGCTCTTTTTCAAAAACATTGTTAATAATTACACATTTTGTAATAAAATGAATTCTCACGGATTTTATCGCGAATTTGATTTAATTTTTAGATTTTGTAACTTCCTGACACGACGTTCCGATCACTTTACAGCTTTCGTGGTCACGGGGTGGATTGAGGTATATTCTTCCGCTTAGTGACTGTTACAACTTAACTGCCCTTAATTTAATATTATTAAATTAAAAAGTTAATTGGTTTTTGCAACCCGATTTTCGCAACAGGAGCTCACTGTGTCTTGAAGTCTGGCAGTTGGTCTTTTGGGTTCCGATTAAATTAAATGTAGAATTAAATGCTGGTTCAAGCTTCAGGTCATCTTCTCTACTAAAATTTGAATGTTTTTAAATTTCAATAGCTTCGCGGAACATCCTGGGCAGGAAACGGTGTTTTTTAGCGAGGACTTGGGGCTGGTCAAAACGAAGGTAGTGCTTGAAGCCCTTCTCTATGTGTTCAGCAACTGCACACATAGAGAAAAAGTAAAAAATAAATTAAATTCCCGATAAAATCCGTAAGAAATCGTTATATTTTAATGTGTAACATTCTCGTAAATCTAAGAAATCATTAAGCAATTACACATTATCAATTTAATAATTAGCAATGCCAAAAACGATTACAAATGATACGTCGGAGAACAAATTCGAGTAATTGTACAATTATAAATCTGTATTTGGGCGGTGCAGCCCTGCGCGGAACATTCTCGAACCGGTACCGATACGTTTGGTATTGCTATAGCGGTTCATTTGCATGCGTATCGGCCGGGAACGCTTAACGCCGGGTCCATCGCTGTTTTCGCCCATCATCGTAAACGCTTTATTTATGATACGAAACATCTCGACTCCGATGAACTCTCGCACTGCCTCTAATGTCCAATGATCATATTAAAAGCATAATTAAAGTATCGCCTTACCGAGTTTAATCTTCGTATGTGATCTCAATACTTGATTTTTCCACGTTTATTTTGATGCTTTTACGGGTGAATGGTTTTCGCATCCGTAATTTGGATTAACTAGTTTTTTGCTCTGTTGTGCCTAAAGCTTAAGATAAGGTTTTTGGAATCTGCTAAGAGCGGGACATCATCTTTATAGAGCACCAGCTCCCAGTTATGTCCGTCTAACGCGCAATTAAGATCATGTTGGACGCATAGTATAAGAAACGTATAATTTTGTTACTCCCGCCTTGTCTTCGCAACAATTAAAGACAATTTCCTTTAACAATAATTGTCATAAGTCGTAACATCTCTATAATCCACAACCATCCAAGATAAGCTAATAGGTCCATCCAAGCGCAGCTCAATGACAATCAGCTGATAGCGTAATGACGTGGAGCTATGAGATTTCCCGCCACGTAATTGTAAGCAATACACGGCGCTATTGAATTACAAAGGTCAACCGGCGACCGCCTCACGTCCATGTAATACGTATGACCGAGATATGAATTGCCCGCAAATGGTACTATGCGAATATTGTTTAGCAATCGTGCTGTTTTGATTGTAAACTGGGTAAATATAAGTCACTTGATGTTGGATTTGAAATGTGTGAGGATTTTTTGTGTTGTCATTGTAGAATTTTATTAACATTGAGAATCTATGTATCAACATTTATTAGAGTAGATAGAGACCGATTACATTGTGATTTTAAAGATAAATGTTATCATTTGAAATGTACTAAAGTGGCTAATTGTTAAGTAAGTAGCTAACTGTTTCATCAATATTTACATTTATCTCATATTTGTAACATCATAATATAGGCTGCATTACCCATGGCACAGGAAATGGTAACTTACGTTTTTATTTACAACCAGGCAGGTTATTGACTGGAAAAAATACTATCATCTCACTATCACCTTCAACTGCTGTAAAGCAATTGCTGAACGTTGGCTATAGTCGTACACACCTACAACAATTCCTCAAATGTCCCAGTTCTGAACAAATAGAAAACCTTACCAGTGATCACCATTTAGCAGTAACCTCATGCGGCCTTATTCATAGACAGTTTTAATACTTATTTTAGTTATCGAATCTTTTGTCCCTTTCGAACGACTTTTGAATTCAGTCCGAGCGAAGAAGACAAAACGTTCGATAACTAAAATTTTAAAACCGTCTATAAATAAGGCCGATGGTAGCGAAGATAGAACAGAGATGTTGAACATCACTGTTGGGTGTTGCCCGTGTGTACAAGCGGAGCGGCGGGCGGTCTTCACTTTGTTAAACGGTTATTTTTAACTTATTCCCCAAACATTCCCGTACAAACACACAAACATTTCACGGTTTATATACGCAACGATCGCCGTAGGTGGCACTAGGAATGCGGACGGAAATCGTCTGTTAACTTAAATTGATCGCGTCGTTATCACTTTATGTGCTACTTAACAATGTTTATAATCATTTTAAGCGTGTATGAAAAATTACGATAATGGCCCTAATGAACTTGTGCGACTTAAATATTATTATTGGTATGGTTTATTGCGTTATTATGTTGCGTTGTACATAGATTTTTATTGTTATATTCTACGGCTGTTTAATGCAGTAATAAAATACGAGTATAATATAATATGTGCATGTGTATATTTACATATTTTGAAATATTTCCGTGTAATACTGAGATAGGTAATACGATTAGTATTCGTAAAGCGGCCACAAATTAATTCACGGTAAATTTTATCGTCCATATTACAACCGAAATGCTTACTATACTTCAAACCCATGACATTGTACTGTACTCCACACTCCACAGGCATACCATTTGAAATTACCTCTTAAAACCTTGTTTTTTGTACACCCATTACCTTTGAATTCACATGAGTCATGAAATCTTTTCTAACTGGGAAGTTAAACTATCAAACGTCACGAAAGGACATAGATCGATTTATTAGATTACTATCAAACTTCTGTAATAGTTATTATGAAACTTCACTAAGCACATACATTGGTCTATCAGAGCAATTCCACATAGTGTTTCAATACACTGATGCCTGAATCCGCGCAATCAGCCGCAAATATTTCGACGATTTTAAAGCCAACGTTCATAACAAACAGGCCAAACACAAACAACTGTTGGCCCAAATTGCAATTTACGAGCCAGAAATGACCCGTGCCGCTCTCACGATACGTTCTCATGGCTTTTGTTTGCTCCAAGCCCGAATGTAAGTTCTCAAATTGTGAATAAGTGCTCCATAGTTTTAAGTGGTGTTAATTATGTATTAGCCTATATGGGCTGTTTTTTTTTTTGGTGCAAAAGTCTAATTACATTGTTTTAAAATCTTTATGGTATAACATTATCTATGAATATAATTTAATTTTATGTTTTTCTGATATCAATAAATCCTCTATACTTCAAGAATTTGTCAAGCTTCGTTTTAATTTTTGAGATTTATTTGTTGCCAACCGAAATAGGACGTAATGATTGGTGAGACTTTTACAAATTAGATAAAATATCTGTTGTTTTGCACGGTAATTGTGTAATAAAACGTTACGTATTGCTGATGATACATTTATTGTAGTATGAGTAATTTCGTACCGGAGGCATCTTAAGGCTATGTAGTGCTGTTTAAAGGTATGTATAAAAAAGTAAATACAGTATAATCCAAACAATAACAACATGCATCTGTCGCCAGTCGGCATAATTCTACCGGGCTGTTCATAGCTGTATATATATGTATATAAATTTTATTCTACTATGCAGCATTTACATAGGTCATTGGGACGGGTATTCGACCATTGTTTACTGTGATCGTTGTATGGACCACTACGAAAATCCCAAAAATAAGATTTTTTTTTTTTGTATTGTATCAGCCCATATACGACCCACTGCAGGGCACGGGCCTCCTCTACAATCGAGAGTACGATTGAGAGTGGTTAGGCCATATAGTCCACCACGCTGGCCTAGTGCGGGTTGGCGCTATAATAAAAATAGGATCGTTGGCAATGAAAATATAAAACACAAAAAAAACTATTTTATTTCGGAAAATCAACAATTCTTGGAAAGTAAAGATGGAAATTTTAGATTTTTTGTAACGTTGGAAGGTATGCCATGTTTAAAAGCTAGTTTTAAAATAATGGGATGATTACGTACATTGTTAGCTCGAAATCTTTAAAACTCAAAACGCTAACAAGCCTTTCTAACGAAATTCACGACTTCGAAGGCTTAGCTACTTACTTTTAGTGTTCCCGTGGTCTGATTCATCATTCCCGCTACCGTTAAGGTTCCGTGGAGGTTATAGAGTAATTAGTTTTTTATCTAGACAAGTATTACATTTTTTTCAGGATTTAAAATTATGAAAACCTTGGATCGGCTAAGAATACTCATACTCTATTTATATATTTTCATACATTTATTTTAGTGACCGAAATTATAATAAAATGCGGCTTGCCTTAAAGTATTTTTGATTGATGAGATTCCCTTTTTAAACAATTAATTTAATCGCCAGGTATTAATGATATATTTAAATATAAAGTTATTACAAAATGTTTTAAAACCATTGATCGTTGTTACTGTTAAAGATAAGACAGAGACAATAAATATCCTGCGATAAATTATGTTTAAAGTATGAAATATGAAACAATACGGCAAAGTGTAATTTATTATTTACGCAGACGCAGTCGCCGGCGAACATTAGCATAGTGAAACAGATAAATATATCATTTTGTAAACGAGCATTGACGTGTCTAGGTAAAGCTGAGCTGCAGTGAAACAGTGGGCCAGGCTCCAGCCGCGACGCGTGACCGAAGCCTCGACCGGGGGCGTAAGCCGGCACTAAGCCCCCGCAACACAATGAGCGCCGCCCGCCCGCACTCCGAATAAATACAAATTTATTGCGCCCGTTCACACCATATCTCATATAAAACCAGATTTTTAGGTATCGCATTACGCTTTCTTTAAATTCTACTCCGACAATGGCTTCTTCCCACGTGAGATGCGCGACATCGACCGGTCTCCGAGTTTGTCAGTAAACATTGGAAACAAAGGATACAGTAACATTTAGCTCGATCCCTTGCGGTTTGCGAAACAACACTTTATGCAACTATCGCTCTAGGCGTTAGTTCGCGCGACCACCCACTGTGATCCGTGCTCCCACACACAGACCCGCCTCGCCCCTTGTAATGCGAGGCTCCGACGAAACTGGCCACGCCACCCGTATCTTGAAACCGACTTTCAAAGGTGTCCAAACTGCCATTGAAACTGAACGAGGAGAAATAATCAAACTTCTCACATTGTGGATATATATTAATATTACTCCGGTCTTTACGCTGTCTGTATGAGTTTTCGAGTGACATTTTGAAGCCGTGTGAGGGGTATCTTTGCGTACCTTGGCAACGTGATAACTTGAACTTCCAGTAAAGTTGTGAGAAAATGTATTAAATTATCAAACCCGTAAATACAATTATAAATATTTAGATTTATTCTGTTAATGCCACTAAGATAAGAGCATAGGTTATTTAAATTTCCTATGGCCTTTGACACCGTTTAAAGCTATTTTTACTGCACCACGTGTTAACGTGGTGTTAACGTAACTTTCAAATATTGTGTCTTTGCTATAACAGTATTGCGATATATATTAACATCACAAAAACCTATGTATACGAGCTTCATAACTATACCGCGACATAAGTGCCTCTATGAATAACTGCCTACTTTTTATATTAGGCTGGTTACAGCCTAATATAAAAAGTAGGTAATACTGTTATAGCAAAGACACAATATTTGAAAGTAACGTTTGAAATTCCATCGGTATAACGAGTCTTAAACAACAAATGTTACGGCTAAAGCGCGGCTCGGGTACACGGCCCCCGACCGCGCGCATGTAAATACGTTCTATATTTTCAAACGGATTCACACGGAACGAATGCATTTAGGGCATCGGCCGTCGCACCTTACCGTCCGGACGCCGTCCGGCCGGTGTCCGGCATTGTCCGGGCGCGCCGCGGACGGGCGACGTCGATGCTTATCGGCGCACAATTAAAACGTTGTTTCGCGACCTGTTGCTTCCCCCACACTTTAGTCGGTACTCGCCAGCCGCGAACCCTTTGCTCGCCAACTATTTATTGGACTGTCGATATTGGCGTATAACTCTGTTTGCGGTTAATTTGAACGTGCCGTCTTGTAAATATGGGGTTGTCGGTGAATATAATTTAAAATACGTTGGAAATTTTATCGGATACGTCTCCAAAAGGTTTTTTTAGTATTATGTACTTTATCCATCTTTCGCCCCTTCGAGAGGAAAACCATAAAAAGTATTCAAAGAGGGTAAACTTTACCCCGACTTTAATCAAGCCTCGAAACGTGAAGAGCATTAAAGTGTTTTAACGAAGCCGAAATTATACCTAAATATCAATAAGTAAATTACTTTTCAAACATTGCATACAACTTTGAATATTAATACGTCGGTGTGTAAATAAACCACGAACTAATAGCTACTGGTTTCAATACATCTTCGCACAGTGAAAGCAATAATAATAATCGCATATTGAATCGCTACAACCGCCATGCCTCTATTCATGTGATTTACAACTGTAATATTCATTCACTGTAGGCAATGTGAGGATAATTTTCCGAAGCATGAATAGAAATAAGAAATGTTACTGTACTCCCGTCTGATATTGTTTACAACACACGTTACACGTGCTTTTCCAATAAAAACTTTGGAGGTCAAGTGTAGTAGGCGTATTTATATAGAAACGAGGCTATGCGCCGCGCCGCGTCTGCGGGCCGGTCATTAACTGGGTCGCGTTGGGACAAAGACCTCTGCCTCGCCCCGCCGGCGCGGGGGATGGGGTGGTTTTCGCTTTCCTCGAGCCTTCCCCGCGGGGCCCCCCACCCCCGCTGCCAGATCTTTCCGCGAGCTGCGGGCTGACGGCGAGTTTCCGCGGGCGCACTTCTCGGCCAAGTCGAGGGGATTAATTTAGAAGTCCTGAGGCATTAATTCGCGTCCGCGCCGGTTTCCCTTTTTGTTGCCGTGTTGTTAAACGTTTTTGATCGGACTGTGGGTGCGATTATGTCTCGTATTTTTTCCTTATTCCTATGTTGTTTTTTTTACAACTTCGTTTGATCTTGATTGGTTTTGCCGACGACGGGAACTAGGGTTAGCGATAGTTAGAACCTTATACAAGAACGATTTAAAGTTTAATTCGAATGGGATAGGAATAGGTCGTTTCGTTTTGCATTAACAGAAAAGCAAAGCTTCTAAGAAAATTAAACGTTTTAAGTAAATGAACAGTGAGCGCGTACAAGTCTAGTAATTGTGGGAGCTAATTACCGAGCAAGCGGAGCGCACCGCCGCGCCGCGCACCGCACCCGGACGGAACCGCTTCGCATTACTATTAACCAAATCAACATAAATTCTACCGTACAGATAATTATTCAACTTGCCTTCATTTGCACCTAATTTAACTACAAAGGGCGAACGGAAATCCGTATTTAAAAAAAGATTTTGTCATGATCAATATTAGTTGGCGTTTTGTTTTGTTTCGTCCGCGCGCAGGGGTGACCCCAATGAATGCATAATGTTATTTAATTATGCAAATGATCAGTGCACAATGACGAGTGAGCGACATCCGAACGTCGCCTTCATTATCGTACGCGTTCGACTTGCGAACTGCGCCAACTTGTCTTAAGAAATGTTAGTATCATTCTCTTTAAAATGTCTAATGCTATTATAAAACTGTCAGTATGAGAATCCATTCCCTTTATTTCATTTCCTTAGATGCTGCTTCCAAGCATGCTTAAAAAATATTAACTCGTTCAAGTGCTGATAATAAAAAAGGAAACATTTCAAGTGCTGTAAACAAAAACACAAACTTTTCATGCCATACAAATTGTTCAAACGTAATAAGTTTAGTAACGCTCGAATTTAGTAGAATAATAAATATCCTTCGCGAACTTGTGAGCGTAAATCAAAGTTAAAAGGGTCATTAAAATGCCTCACAAATACTTACCCACAAATATTGCGCGTGCTCTACAAACTTTATCGCTCGCTTGTATAGCCACAGTTTATTTAGGTGACAAGCTGTTAGGTGTCGGGTTCGATTCTCAGCTCGGATGGAGTAATTTGTACATTCGAAGAATTTGGTAAGGCTTAATTTAAGTCTTCAAATTAACCAATATATCCAACGCGTTAGCCTTGTTAACTATGATAAATGATTACTTCACTTGTGAAAGCTTAGATATAATTATAGCGCAATTATATACCTGCGCAACTACTTCAAATTTGTATTCACAAAAATGAAATGCTCTTGAGTATATCCCCTGTCTTGCTCTTGTATTTACACCTAGAAAAGGTCTTAATTATCAATCTTCCTTTCTGCAGCCATAAGTTGAAAAGCATGACTTATCACAATAAAACAACAAAAAGGCAGTAAATTATGATTTATTATACAATAAGTGACAAAGCGATGGCCGATGAGATAATATCGAGCGGTGCGCAGATAGGCGAGCTCGACACAGGAAATCGGTGTCGCATTGCGAACGCCGCGAGCGCGAGGCCATCGACAGCGTTCAAAGAACACGCCGTTTATAATGCTCGAACAATGGCATTTTTGTTTTTATGTACAGTTTTCTGTGCTGCATCCACGATGAACCGACGAGTCGCGTGGTCTGCGCCGTCTCCTGTGTGTCTCCTTAATTTTTACTAAAGAGTAAGAAGTCCTTAGTTGAAATCAGATTCTAAATACTCTTTATTCCAATATTCTTAGAATATGTAGTAGCTGTGAAAATGGTATAGTAGGCTAATATATTTTATTAATCATTTTTAGTTGCGTAATTAACTGCCGAACACTCAATGGCCGAACATAGATTTCCTTTGCCAAAAATATGTTCTAAACTGCCTGCAACCTGCATCGTTTATTTATTCATTATATTTTATTGCTATCATATCAAATTTGAAGTTATTAATGGGCTAAATACTAGCCTACAATAGCATTGTTTGGTGTAGCTAGTTTCAGTGTTGGGTTTTAGTATATCGTGGTGACTAAATGTGGCTTATCGGCAACTTGAATTTATCAGTAGTTTAGCACCAAAGTGGTAGCCAAATTGAATTAGTGCCTTATAAATGTTCTATATTTTATAGTTACCTCTAACTTAAATCGCTTTGAAATACGTATAAATTCACGTCAATATAGTAGCAGTAGTTTATATTACACTTTAAACTGTTTTAAAAACTTAATAAAATATCCATCTCCATTCCATTTCCGCTATGGAAGAAAAAAGCGAGGACGGGATGGAAAAATTTCATCCACTATTTTTAAAACGAATTTAGTAGTAAAACTGTGTCAATTCGAAGCGGTATCTGTAGGAGCAGAGCCGCGCTGTGCTTTTTTATTGGAATATGAATGTATCAGTAACAGACGAAATTCGACCAATTTTATTTTCAGTAACGTTTCCTTTGTTCGGTAAGGAAGTTGGAGACTCAAAAATCCATAGTTTTTATCTACGCTTGTCGGTTACCCGCACTACTCATTATTTGGCCGTTTTAATTTAAATCCCTTATTTGCTCTGTAAGACCGCCAGGGATGTCATCGGCAGATATCACATAATTTCGCAACATATCTTCCGTCATCCTTGCAACCATTCAACAAAGCCAAACCACTAACACTATTACTACATTATAAACGTACTACTAAAATAATAAACGTAAACTACAGGTAAATGGGTGAAAAGGTCAACAATGGGGTGACGTGTACAACCTAAACAAAACAAATTCACGTGGTCCGGCGCGGTGGTGACGAAACTGCGAGCTCGCACGTGCCACTGAGCATTTGTCATTTGGAAGTGTTATTGATCAATCGACTGCCGACGCCCGCGCCCGCCGCGTACACTGACGTCGTGCATGTAGATGTATGGAAGAGACAGTGTTTGTAAATTGTAAAATAATGCAATAAGTAATAATATACAAATCCTATTTTTGCTCTCGGTGGCGCAGTTGTACTATGGTGTGATTGCTAAGCTGAGGTCTCGGGTTCGTATCCCAGGTAGGGCAAAGTGATAATGGATTTTTCTATTCATTTATCAGCCCGGTGTCAGGAATTTGAGCCTGACATGGCGATAGGCTCCGCCCCCATCACATCGTGGGACGGAAAATACAAGGCTAAACGTGGGTGTCCTGGTTACACCTCTGCCGACCCCTTCTGGAAAAAAGGCGTGAGTTTATGTATGTATGTAAATACATAAATATTTACAAGAGCCGTTTGTCAATCTAAACATTCAATATTGCACTATAGAGTATAAAAACTTAGCAATAAACTTAATTTTCATAAACATAATATGAGGAGTCTTATTTTATGCAGCCGTAAACACAGGAATATGTTACAGATTTCACGTTCGTTTTCCTCCTTCGTATATTTCCACAGATCTATTGCCCCACAATATATTACACTCATTAATCTTTATTATTGTACACCCAATTTCAAAACAATATATCAGCGTAGGTTCTAAAGCAGTCCACAAAATCATAAAATCACATTAAAGAAGTATTAATTTACTATGAAAATATAATTTTATAAACCGAGATGAATCACATGACACTCCGCGCGGTTTATTCAAAACAGCTATTATCTTACAAATAACGTAATTACCAACAACCAACAACGTATGATTGATGCATTACAGCGCGAAACATCTGAAAATGATACAAGTCCTTGACACACTTTCCATTATAACAATTTAATTGATAAAATATATCGCCGCGACATTCGCGTGGGCAGAATCAGTTATAGTAAATTGCCTTTATATTTGACGATAAATCGAACGTTATATTGATGGTTCGGCCGAGTCATAACGTTAATACGCCGTGTTAATTATTTCAGTTTATGTCGGCTGAAATTATCTTCGCGATGTTTAATCGTGGGCTGATATTTATACGGTTGAGTAATCTTCGATGTTATAGTTATTTACTATGGATTATGTACCATAGACGGGTTTAGTAATTATTTTAATGGTGTTTATATAAGTTGTACGTTTTTAAATATACGAATGTGTATTTGTAGCTGTTTCAATGCAAATTATTAAAGGAAGCTTAGTTATATTCATTTTTCATCTTCTGGCAAAAACACCTCTTTCAAAAAATTCATAGGAACCTTGTTGGAACGATAGTATTTAATTCTGTTTTATTTATGCGCCTAAAAATGACTATTTATTTTATCTGTTTCCAAAGAGCATACCAACACCATACATCCACGCAATATATAAAATAAATCAAGCGTTGAGAAAAATCCAAGATAAAACAAAATTATGGACGGTAACGCTGAAGTGTCGTCCGGAATCGTTGTGGCTATAACCATCCATCATTCTGTGTTCCCGTGTCTTGTGTCGTAGATTACCACTGCATATTTGAATCCCACGGTTCAAATTGGAATGTTAAGCCTATCTTCCGTTAAGGCGGACTGCGTGGATACGTGGCTAGGAACTGACTCGGTATTGCGTTGTGAATTCATGTTTATATCACATAGCTTCGATGAATCAGCAAAAGATATATTATTATAATCGATCGCTGCACGTAAATGCTGCAGAATAGAACGCTGAAAATCTTAGGCCAAAAATTTCATTACTGAACTTAGAAACGCTAGGGGATTAATTAATGATAGAGATCACAACATTTGTTACTTAGTAAATATAATTTGTCATTTTTTCTTTTATTTGCAAAGGCACGTGACCGGCATGTAGCAGCCCTAAACAACGCTCGTATTTTATTAACACTAATTTATTACCCATCTAACTAAAAATACAACTTGATCACTATCGACAGTTTTACTTTCGCCTGCGTAGTTAACATACTAAAATCTGTCAACATGTTTTAAAATTAATAACGAGGAAATGGGCTGATTTTACGGGCAACATGGACTTCGTAATTTTGAGTTTAAAAGTTACGCAATATGTGAAAGAAAACGTTGTGTGGATTGATTTTTATGTTGGCAATAAAGTGCATCCCATCTCTAGAGATTGTTATCTCGAGCACCGAAATATCAGATTTCTTCAACAGCTGTTGCGAGGGCCGTGTGTACTTGTATAAGTTTCCTGCTAATAAGTAATACGGAGAAGCGTATTTAATATTTGTTAGTCATCACAAGTTAGTTTAACTTTGTTAATATTCAGATCTTTCAAAATACTATTCAATAAAACTAAATACAAGCCATTGTTGTCGTATCCAGTTATTGACTATCCACTTGGCACGACGTTAGAAATAATAACACGCATAACGTCTTAAAAAACTACACAAAAACTATGATGAATGGTTGTCACATCCAGCTACACAGCGTCCGCACTCCGCACTCGGCGTGCAATCTACGTCTGATGACGCATTTGGCCAATACTAGCGGCTTGTTGGCGTAGGTCAGTACCGCGAATCCGTTGATTGTCCGCTGCGCCGGCCGACTGCTCGCATTAACCTACGCCACACACTAATATTACTAACCTATTAATAATGTCATTGACTCGCGTTTATATTTGCCTACCGACGTCACTGTACTTTGCAAGTGGGCCGGAATTCTTCGTGGAAAGTTTCGTATCAACTCGCGGCCTTCGAACTGTCTATTAGACTTTGTAAGAAGTTTGCGGGGTCGTGTTTGTCTTTTTATTGTTTTGTCGAACCAAACTGAACAGTTGTTGAAGTGTTATACCTAGTTACGTATGACTCAAGATTATAATAGCTATAGAGCTAACCTCGCATGACGAATAGTCGTCATGCGAGGTTTCATGGTTTGGTCGTTTATAATATACACATCATTTCAGGCAGCTACCATTATGGAGCCAATACATATTATATCCATGGTGCTACTCGTATATCCATCATTTCCTAATGTCCTAGTCTTATATAGATACGTAGACACGCACACACACATAGGGATAGGCAGAGACTATACAGCCTCAAGTGCTACGGTCCCTACATACCTTCGATTCATCAAGTCTCATTAATCTCCTCATTGACGTTCGTCGGTTTCGAGTACTCCGTATTTTATCTTTATATCTAAAGATACTATTTATTAGCCCGATACGTCTCATACTTAAACATCACAGGAAATACATGCACTTTCAACACCTGCTGTTTAATTGATTTATAAGTATTTTCATAGCGTATTAAATACGAGTAAGTGTGCCTATAACTCGCGTGGTTTCATTGCTCGGTGTCATTTCGGCGCATGTATCTGTCTATATTGTTTGGACTTGCAACTGTGTGGGCGGGAGCGTAAAGTTCCGCGAATGTTAAAGCAGAAGTTATAATAGGAGCCAGTATATGAATTGATGTTATCGGTTATCAGTGGATGATCGTGGCTATTGTTTGGACTTTGCAATGCATTTCGCCATATCCTATTTAAAATGCTGAGTCCTTGTCCAAAAATATTCCACGGTGCTTTCATGAGTAAAATATTCTCGGAAATATGTCAATGCTTAATTACTATATTAGCCGCAGTGGGATTTTTTCTACGGTTATAAATTGTTTCTCTGCATTTACTTACATTATTTACGTATTTAACCATTTCTTTTTCTTGTTTCAGGTATGCCCAGCCTCAATGTAACCTGTTATAGCTTAGCTATAAATTATTGCACGAAAATGAAAATAGTTAAGGAGCATGCCCGTAAGGATTTAGTAGTTTTTACATTCCTTTTATTTCTAAGTGTTTTCTATATTTATGTATGTATATTGAAATATGTTGCAACAACTATCAATAATTTAATATCTAAATTCAAATATCCATTGAGTATAATCTAGATTATGTAAAGTTTAATTAACAATTCTGGTCGTAAATACATCTGCTAGTTAATATTTCGACTGCGGCAGTACTATCGTGCTGTTAAACGATTCGATTACTGAGGAATATTCTAATATACCACGTAAAAGGCTTGTTAATTACGCAATTCGCCTTAACCAGCGCTGACTTATTAAACGTCGATATGATCTCTTTATTACAAGGCTAGCTTGATTTAATAGCAACTAATGGATTGTAATCGACTTTGTGTTTGACCTGAAAGTTCTAAAATGGATAGTTTATATTCTGTCTGTAGCAAATAAATTCCTTCCCTTCGTCTTGCCAGTCATTCCATTAAGGCAGGCACATTCACCTGCAATACTTTATGTCTCGTGTTCATGAACTCGCTACTATTCTATCGGACACTCTAATATAATCAACTCTTAAGCGTTAAGAAATTATTATGATTTTAAAAAACAAAAACATACAGTCGAATTGAGAACTTCTTCCTTTTTGGAAGTCGGTTAAAAATCGGGATTAAACACTTCTTGTGAATAGAGTAATTCTGACCCAAATCATCGCAATATCAGTACCCCGAGCAGCTGAAAGGGAGTATCTGCATTTTTCGTTTTGGGCAGACGCGCCTTTGTAAATATTGGGGGCTTGAATGGAACGCCTGACAAGTGTAAGCTGACCCGAATTTTTAATTACTGGGAACAATACGGCTCAATCCCAATGTATAAAGCTATGGCGAGTATGAAAATGAGTATTGTATTGATCCAAAATTGTGATTACAATGAGATCCAACGCATTTTTTCATGCTTGATTAAATTCTACATCTTTTTGAATTCATCATATTATTTTAAAATAAATTTAGATTATTATTTCACGCTTGTTAGTTATTCGAAAATATATACATAAAACTTGATTGTATTGAAGGAAAATCTCTTTAAACTGTTATTTATTATTATTATGGACACCTGGGACTTATTATATGCAACTCAACTAATACAACAATATGCATGCTAGTAATAAATTACCCATAAATGGAATTTCTAACCTTATTATGTCACCTAGCAAAAAACAATGTTTCCCATTTTTAACTTTAATACCAAACGAAAACAATAATAAAAGTATCTGACCTCAATACCGCGATCCACCCGTCACCTAGAGCCTTAAATTAATTCCTCGGCCAATGCGATTGAACGCTCAGCCAACCTTGTTTACAAATAACATCAAGTTTTACTCGCCGATTTTATTCCCGGCACTTTTTATTTATAGGAAGTGAAAGCGGAATTGTGTTTATAAATAAAATTGTCTCGCGGCGAGACGTTTCTGATCGAATTGTTCCGTTCATTTTCTTATTATGTCTCGTTAATGTATTAGCACCGGAGATGAGGGTTCCTGGGTCTCCAAGTCTATCAATTTGTGTTGGAAATCAGGTAGTAAGCGGATTTTGTTTAAGCCAAAGCATCAATCACACAGTCACGATGACCCCACGCTAAGATCCAAGTCTTTTGTCGAGGATATCTGAGAGACGGCGTAATTTCAAGGCCTAGACCGAAAACAAGTACTTTTTGATCACGTAACTTTCCTCCCCTGTACGTTACGGAGTCTATCAATTTGAAGAATAAAAACTCGCTTAGAAAACTTTGTCGTCTTCTGTTTGATCTATCTATGAGTGACCGTCTAGCAAATAGACTAGTTCATAAAAAGGTCACTTTCTCGGAACCCTGTTTATAAATGCCAACGTCTTTGAATTCTAAAGAGCAGTCATTGTTTGCCGTAAGTTTTGTAAACTTTTTCATATCTCAAATACATTTTTTTCCCTTTCTATCGACATATTTAGAAAATATTCATACCGACACGCCAAATTGATTGCAATCCATCTGATGAGATATCGTTATCCTCCACTAATCGACAAAGGAAACAATTATGCCTGCTCGGAAATATATAAAGTCTAAACACAAATCTCCGAATATAATATAAACGTGTCGATATATAATGTCAGTTTATTGTGAGATATTTTTTGAGTGGCGGGGCATGGAGTGTGCTGTGTGGCCGCGCGACGTTATCTCCCGGGTGCATTGATCAGTTTCTGGCGCGACCCCGATACTCGACACTCGGTTATTTAATATTGTGTAACGTTCATTATGATTACCGCGATCGTTGCGGTTATCAGTTGCAGCGCACGTCACGAGCGTAAGCGATTTACAGTTATATAGGTTTTGTTGTAACTGGAATAACTTTGTGAGTGAAGCGTCTACAGATTGGTCGACGTATTTGTCATTAATTTTCAGACACGTCCTGTAGGGTAATTCACGTAATTTTATGACGCGCCGATCAAGTTGCGGTGCAGTTGCAGTTAAGTTTACGTATTAGTGCAAAATGGTATTCTTGTAATTGTTTAGCTGCGCGTGAACTGCGCCTAAGCTATGCGTAAACTGCGCGGGTGCTGCGCGTCAACTATACGTCAGCCGTATGCAAGAAGTTTAAACGTGAATACCGATCAAGTTGCGATCTGAATCACGCACATAAAACACGCAGCAGTAGAATACGCTAAATCCCTCGCGTGACGCGGACTTGACGCGAGCGTATCTGACAGCGGTTGTCAAAATTACGAGAATACGAAAAGGTCTGTTTTGATCGAAACTTAACTGCAACTGCACTGCAACTGAACTTATTTAATTACGTGAATTACCCTACTGTTTTTATAATAAGTTTAATAAAAATATATAACGGATGTTAGATTTTCCACGGCTGTTGCACTAAATGTACATATTAAAAAGAAGTTGTCCGACAGACTGTAATCAGAACAATTATTAGTAGCTAAATAATCATCCTCCCCCCAATGATTTCAATGTTGAAATTATTGATTCTCCAACAGATCACTGTAGAAATCATTGGGGGAATAAAATAATATTCAAAAAAAAAATTCAATATGTTTATTTCCCAAATTTTAATTAAAAAACCGAAACAATATAATATGTCCCCGCGGCGAGCGGTTGTCTCGCGGCGCGCGCAACCAATAACCCGCGCGTTATCTCGTCCTCTCGCAAGTGTGATTTATTTATGGCCCAACTTGCCTGATAACTGTACGTATCTCAATCCCGACCGGTTTGGGGCCCGCGTCCCGCACTCACTGTCACATACACAAACATGCGTATACATATATACGACATATAGTATACAATATACAGTATATAAATATACACGTTCCCACATACTAAACTCCCTGCGTGCTTTACATTACATCGAATTTATATCAACCCTAGAAGGCAATGGCATTTGTATAGCTTAAATGTTGCCGATTGCTGCAAAATTCAATGTTGAGTTAAATATCGGAATATTGGATTAGCAATCTGTCAGTTAGCTTGTGATTTAAACACGATATTTAGGATTACTCAAAATTAATTGTTTTTACCCTTGTAAATTGTAATACATATTTGATAAATTCGTACTGTGAATTTTGGATTATGACCAAACGATTTTTGACTTTAAAATCTGGTACCAAAGTCTCAGATTTAGTTTTGCGTGATGTGTCGTAACAGGATTAAATCCTGCGACTCGTAAAGGGATTCGTTTACAGTACAAGGGTGTGCGAATGGGGGTCCTTTTGTACCACGCATGGACATATGGTTAATTGCTGCTCTTGGCTGCATTGATGGTATATTTTACGATAGATGAAAAATTCGATATGGAAGGAGGAATCAAAGTGTTATCATGTATTGCAGTAATAGTGTTTTTTTTTCTTTCAAAACATAATATGGGGCAATAGTTAAAAAAGTAAGTAATTTTCAACACACTTTTTAAATCAATATTTGTCAATTATTGCACTTTACTTACACAATAGTAAGACATTATAAAAAATAATTATTCTTATAATATTTTATTCATTCATATGAGATAATATGTTACAAAATATATAATATATCAAGTCATACATATTCGACTATGTAATTACTGTCATGTAGCTTTTAGCACTATCGGTTAGTGTGCAATAGCTCCCCACTTCCATATATTACATTTGCATTAATACTTTATAGTGCTTTTAAACAACACTTAAAATTATCTACATGCAATTTGCTTATAAATATTTACGCACTTAACATGATTAGTCTGAAGGCATAATATGACACGCTTCAGGGTCCACTTCTATAACCGTAAATTTTATATAATATCCTACGCCGAGCGATATTTTCTAACTTCAATTGTAAGATGAAGAATAACGAAGATTAAGAATAGACGTATAAAATAAAAGCTATAGACTGTTCTTGTTTTTAATCATTTATTTTTCTTGTTTATGTTTTTAATCTCGCACTTTCTTTCAAATTAAGTTGAAGGGTTTGTTTTACATATTTTTAGCATCAAAAACTCTCTGCGCCTGATTTCGTCACACATCAACAAAGCAGCATGGTCGTATGTTTTGCATTTGCCTTTAGGGAACAAAGCTTTTTATGACAAATGTACATACATATGTCGCTTAGTATATACTGCTGCAGTGGTTCCCAGCATCGTAAAAACTGTGTCAAGTTCGATTTGCTGTCTCCCTCACTTTTGTGTTGATGTATTATGCGTGAAAGAGAAGGGGCATGTGTTAAGGTATAGCTAACTGGCATGTTTTTTCCAAAGCTTGTAGCTTTGCATGTTATGATTTTTAGTAGAATCAAGCAATAAATCGTTTAGATAAGTTTATTGCAGCAGACAGTACAGCATGAAAATTCTTGATATAATTGTATTTATTGGTACAACATTTTGAAAATACATATATTGTAATTAAATATCTTTTTTTGGTGACATTCCAGTGAAAGATACGGTAAAATAAACTGTAAGCTGCGGTCGGCATACATTTTTTTTATTGATTTTGTATTAAGTTTCGACCCCTCGTGCGCCCTGACCGCGTTTCATCCGACGTTTGGTCGTCCCCAACTACACGAACCAGATCCAAGCCGACAGTTTAAGTTGAACCACTAATTTGTGTCAGCGGAGTTTCTAAAATTATTGATTGATACAATTATGTAAAAATACTTTTTATTAGACTTTTTCATCTATTTAAAAAATGTTCTAAAGGTTTGAAAGTTAGCCTGCGAATGATGATGATAGAAAACATAATTATGACTAGTAAAAGGGATAGCTTTATCTCCCATATAATTACAAAGAAGTCAACAACATAAATAAAGACAAACGTAAACAAAACAAATATGATTGACAGTTGAATTATCTAACAAAACTCATCACTTCACTTTGTAATCTTTTAACAAAATTAAAAACAGATAACCAATCTTAGAATAAACCATTAATTATTTTACAGCAAAACATTCAAACTAACAGCTGTAAATCCAGTCACGACCGACAACAGCGAACGTACAAATCTCCGATCCTAATTTTCCCAACGGTTAAAGGTTTGTGTTCATGCCCATATCGGTATTAGTTTGCGCAATGTACCTGAAACGAACGAATACAAGTGATCGTGCTAACTACTCGCGTTGCCGTGAACGCTACACGTTCCGATTGTCACCGCGTGTGAATGTAAACCCAGCGCCGCACCACACCACCAATATATCAAGCTATAGTTTTTATTACGCAACATGAATTAGTTCGGAGTTCGGAGTAACGAAACACGCGCAACCTTTGATGTTCTTCCGTCACTCTCATCAATCCGGGTGTTTGGTGTTTAATGAAATTAACCGTGTGATCGGATTTTAGGTCGTTATGTTTGGAGGCAATTTAATTTTGTGGGAATACGTCTGGTTTATGTCGAAGGAGAGTGAAAGGGTTATTATGGGAAACGACAAACCAGCTTTTCTTTATGATGAACGGACACACATTATGTGAATAGACTCCTACGATCATAGCCTATTACTGTCAAATGCTGTAGTATACCAGAATTTATCGCATCTTATTAGAATTAGTGTAATCTTACATTAATAAGCATAGACGTGGGCGGTTATTCCATTGTAAAAACCATATGAGAATCAATATAGCGTAATTTATGTGGCACGTTAGCGTTAATTGCACGCACGCCGGATTTCTAATGATGTACGAGAGTCAAGGGCCGCAGGGCTAATGGCGGCTTATATCTTAGAGCACAACCGTTAGACACGTCGAAGTTTGCTCTTACTCGGACCGGTACCGTGTGGGTGTCTTCGTTTTGAAACTGGTTGCACGCAGAAACAAGTTGTGGCACGTGTAACTAATACATTTATATGCACACTCGCTCAACTGATTGATTTAATGTGCTGTAAAGAAATTCAGTGTGAGGTCATTACGGAAATGATCATTTTTTAACACTTTGTAACACTGCCCGAAGATATTATGAATATTGATTATCAGAATATTTATATGGTAAAATTATTACTTTTTAAATGATGCGACAAGATTTTCATAATTTTATCAGATGTCATGATCTGTTTCCATTTATGAGAATCGGAGTGTTATGGTGAACATTCACTATTTAAATTAGAATATTTAAATACATTTTTTCCCTTATTAAGTTTTATATTTTACATATATTTAATAGGAGTTCTTAGTGGTATGTGATACGTATTTTACTGTTCATATTGTGGTTTAAAATGTTAACAGTTCTACGTAACTTACGTGTTCAGCTTTAAACAATCATAATAAATAAACGACCCCTTTTAGTTGTATTTTGTCATATAGTTATAACTTATAAAGTTACTATCATGACTCAGCCCACCTTTGTATTTACAACCTGCATGGAGATGCAATATGTCGCTGTCTCGTTTCCTCAGTCACTTTTCACCTATCTGCATAACACTTACGTTGTTTATTGTAAAGCATAAAATTTAGTCATATCTCCTGGTTATGCACGTAGTAAACATGAGTGCAGTGTAACTAAATTTATAAATACATATAATACTCACATAATCACGACCCAACACTGTTGACTGACCCTCCCCCCAAGTGTTGCATTATTGCCATCTGAAATTACGAAAAACTTCTCGACTAGACTACAGTCACATCCAGAAATAAATATTAACGATCTTTCAATTTATTTTAGTGCGGTTTACGGAACGCAAATCGCCACCGCCCGCAATTTATACATTAATATCTTGGCTATCGCACCGAGTAGCATAGCACAGTTAGTACAGTAACAGCCTAACATCTAATGGGTAATTGCACAGAGCAAATTTATCGCACTCCTGAAAGCTGAGGGTTTTAATGTTATGTGATTTCGACTCATTAGCGACGTGTTAAGTTTATCTCGCGTTACTTAATGTAATTAACAGCTAAGTTTTCTTACTCACGGTGTAAACGCATTGCCGCATCGAGCCATTTCCTTTGGCATTGTGATATGGCTGATCTTTAACGAGCTATAACACGTTTAATTGAGAAGTGAAGTCTACGGACACAGTCTTTGATTTAGTGTTACGTTATTAAAAATATTTTATGATGATTTATTGGATAAGTATTGTGTAATTGCTAAAGTAGAATGAGAAGATATTTAATATTTATAGCATATTTTTTTATGTATAAGGAAGACATGTGCAAATTGAAAGCGTTTTTCTAAATCTAATCTGCTATTAAAATTAACTAGCATATTTTATATGCTTCTAATGGTACCTTCCAGGTGCATTATAACGCACACTTCCTACAATAAAGGGTTATTAAAAGATAGGTTTAATTTTTGTGCACATTCCGATGCATAACAATTTCCATAAAATATGTTATGGAAAAATGGTTTGCCCGTGTATCATTATTTATAAAAGCTGTTCTGAAAAATTATAGTGTTGTGCCGTTTTATCTGTTGCCTGCATACGCTGCTTACTGCCGGGCTATTACACGTTGCAGTCAAGTGTGAAATATAGTTAAATAACGACTAGGCTAGCTAATTAGACGGTTTATAACGTCGTAAACCAGCCCAGCTCGTTTCTCACGTGCCCGCAGCCGCAGTCGGCGACGCGACGGCTTCCTTATATTTTACTTTACAAACCCCTTTGTTACGAGAACAATACTCGTGTTTTGTACACAAACTCTCTTCGAAGGATAGTTGAGCAGATGTTCCAAGGAAAACATCATTGAGTTTCGCTGTTCGCGGCGACATTATCGATTGTCGAGTATCTGCTATCGGCTCACGTCACGTCCAAGTTGGTCTTCGTGGATGGCGTAGCTGCAACAAAGGCGATTGATTCGCGCTCTCAAGATCAAATGGGGCGAATTTCGGGCACAGGCCAGGGGCGGGGCCATGGTTGCTTCGTACCGAGGGGACGCGGGTGCAGGGCGGGTAGCAGGGTGCGGGGAGTGAGTGCTAGGGCAACAATGCGGCCGGGGTATCGATCCGCCCCCGCCCGCGCGCCGTCTGCCGACGCACCGAGCCTATGCGAGCGATGCGAGCCTCCTCCGAACCATGCATCCCTGGTACTTTTCCTTTCTAACACCGCAAACACATGCGGTTATCGCACACGTGCACCGACGCTGATTAATTCGGGATTAGCCATTAGTTGATGTGCCGCTTGGAAACTTTGACGCCATTGATTAAATTTATTAAACAACGCCCAACAACTTGAACTTGCATGGGGGCGCTTGTATTTCTGTATTTAATGGAGTACTCCAATTTTAGAGGAAAGTGCTTTAGAAAATACAATATTTAGTTACTACTTTTATTATAAGTTTTGATTAAAGTCAAGGACTTGAATTTTAGAATATAAATTCCAGTTTCCCTATATACGCAAATTAACGTGTTTCCGAAAGACATGGTTAGTAACAAAGCGACCTACATTTCCTATTTCACATTTTTTCCTGGTTCCCGGTCGCATATTCTTTCGCATTCATATTTTACCCAACATTTATTTGCAACACAACCCAGCATAAACTACAGTAACAGTATATCCATCTCCAAAACGACCTCGTCTACGAACTCGGTAGAAACCCGACACTAATCGAATTTTAAACTATCGCCGTCAATTAAATCGGCAAGTTAATCCTGCAGTAAACACGGGCGTCCCTTGGGAGCGTCGACAAACCGTACCTGGAGTACTGATAACCGCGGGCTCGCCGCCACATTGAACTAATATTTGGCTCGAGGACAATCGTACCCCTTCGCGTCTTAGGCCCTTCGTACACTACCTACAACTTTGGTACGCGGCTATTTTATTATTGAGATATAAATTAAAGTTTGTACTAAGGTACGCGTCGTCGATCGCGCGCAAATTGCTGATCGACATCATCGATACCCATGTCGCTGAGACTCAAAATATCGTATCATTTATATGAGATTTGACATTTAGAATATTTGTGTCCCAATGTTGGACGAATGATTCTAAACTCGGGCAAGTGCTCGCAAAATACTCGTCATGCGTATGAGCCGACCAGCAGCATTTGTCCAGAAATCGAGTGAAGTAGCGTAAACGCGAAAAACTATCGAATTCGTAACGTAAACGTATCGAGTATTCGAAACGTTACCTTAGTATCGAATATTTCGGTAGCGTTGTGTACGTCGGCCTTAGTGGCTCAAAACCGCCAGAGAATTAACTCCGAGACGATATGCGAAGGGGGATTTTGATACCTCAGCTGACGGCTACCGTTTGCGGTATACGATTTGATTATATTATTGGTATGATTGTCATGTTTGTGACGGCATAAGTGTGAGATTGGTTTAGGTTTTGTACATGAAATGAAATGAATGAAAGTAAATGAAATGATTGTATTCGTGTTAAAATAATAGAGATTGAGTGAGATTTCAGTGTGAGTAGTGTTTTAGGTGAGAGTTGAACATCAACTAACAGGTTTTTTAGGTGACAATATCATCCAAGGCACCCGAATTATTGCTCTCTTTGTTTCTACTAAAATATAATTGTTAAACGACTATAACCTTTTGCTGAGTGATTAATAATTACATATGAAACAATAATTACTTATTCGATTCGCGTTTCCAAATTTCAAATAACTATGTTTCCCAATAGATACAAAGCAATTGTGGCGCAGATGCTTAGAATATTTTTCGTAAGTTCTACAATAATATTGAAACCGTAAAATGAAAGCTATTCGCCATTGAGGACGATAAAACTCTTCACACGTGTTCCCAAAACGGCATGTGTTGCGAGTGGGCGGCGCGGCCGATAAGGTTCAATACCCACTGAGATGCGCAGCTTCGCGATGCATGCTAAAGAATAATATAAAAGTATAAAAGACATACAACATATACGTGGAATTGCATCAAATTTATTCGAACTGCATTGAATTTGTTGTGGTCAAAGTTATAGCCTGTGACAAAACCCCTACTATAAAAATAAAGAGAAAGAAAGTTATAGTCGTCAAAATGTGTAACAACCAATCATATGCTTATTGCTTTAATATTAAGATAATCATTAATAAGCTTTGGTCTCGCAAAAGTTTCAAAATATCTTGATCTCTCTAAATGGCATTAAGTGTCTTTATAACCATAATGCATCGTTATCGTTTTAAGTATATAATGTTGACTACTCAGAACTAGTAGTAAAACGTTAAAAACTAAACATCGACATCTAAATCAACCCGAAAAATGGTCCGTGTGTGACAAAGGGTCGTCCCGCGACGTCGCCGCGGGTCGACTTAGGGCGCCGACTGAAACCTAATAAAACCGGTTATGCTCGGTGCGTGACGCGTGCTCCACTAATGAGTTTTCGGAGAAAGCCGCTGCATGTGCTGTTCTCAGTACCACGTAGGGTTACCATGAGAGAACTGATTTTTGGTGGTTGGGTTTTGCTATGTGTACTGTTGTTGAGAGCTTGAATGTAGAATGGGTTGGGAGCGGAGATTCGTGTTATGATTTTAAAGGCAATGCTGACATTCCGACTCAGTCAGTCTTTGTTAAGCTATATCTAAAGTGAAAAGTTAAACAAAAGGCTAAAAAATTTGACAAAAAAAATTGATCCTCAAAGAAATTTCAAATGGGCAAGATCTTCTTCTCGCATCATAGTGTTCATTCTTATTCATCAGGAAAACTCATATCCTGCATAGGTTTGTTACCAAAACATAGCAAATGTAACAGGAATAGTCGCTCCCATTCAAAATAATATGTAAAAATAGTGGCGCGTCGTCACCGTAGCATTGCGGTCGGCGGCCCCACGCGTTCCGTGTGGTAAATCGTATGACGTGTCTGTATAATTGTGGACGGGCTCATTAGAGACTATTTGATTTGATAAAATATAGCTTTGTGCCGACCTCACGCACTCACAGCATGCCGCGTATTGTTCGACGGTTGTTTGATTGTAATGTGTTCTTGTAGATGTTCGCATTTAAAGATATGGTGCACAATGTTGCTTTAAGGATATATACAATTTTGTGTATCTGTATCTACCCGTATACGTCCCACTACTGGGCATGGGCCTCCTTTACAATCGAGAGTACGGAGTGTTGAGAGAGGCCTAGAACGGATTGGCGGACTTAACATACTGTAAATTTTTTAGTGTACTAGATTGAATATATTTATTTATTTCATAATGGATTATTATTTATTAACCAACGATCATAAATACGGTAATTTAGACTTAATATTTAATAACTCTTGTAGTCACCCATTTAACTTCACAATATGATTATCTTTAATAGGAAAAGAGATTTGAATTTAATAATGAGATGTTAGAAAAGACCGTTTTATAGCGATCTTATGATACGACTCCTGCTAGCATATTTGGTAATATTGCCTCACGTTAATATCGTAACAAGTCAGAAGTTAAGCTTGTTATGAAAATTACTTGGCAACTTGGGAAAAAGTTTAAAGCCGTAATAACGTTGAGTAATGTCGCCGGTATTGTATAATAAAAGTAAAATTATTTAATTTTACGATGACTTAACGTTGGGCATTTTGTTGTTTACAAGTTTTCTTATTACGCAACTGTATAATGTCTAAAAACGTACAAAATGTTCGAAGTGTTGTGAGGCTTCCAACTCGGCATAAAAAATATTACGGCAACTTTCGAACTGTGGAAGACTCAATAAGTCAATACTTTGATTTAAAAAAGTAACAAAGCAATCGCTTATTTTGTGATTGTTAAGGAATATAAATAGGCCAGTCACAAATAACTTATGTATTTCGAGATCGTGAGTCGTATTTAGAGTTCGGCTAGGCCGACAAAAATGTGTTGACCGGCCAGAGATGACCGTTATTCAGCGGTAGATAGTAGATAGTAGAAACTGTTTGGATAGCCCTGCGTTTACCATCACGTGTTATTTTTGAATGTCAATACAAAAATATGTCCTGCAGCACTTTTACCACACATTTCCTTAACATGTAGATAAACGAACACATATTTTATACTGATGCATTTTACAAGATACACACGAATATCTTAACAAGTGAGACACGTATAACATAAACGAGTATACCGTGCGAAATATAAGTCGTACTTGCGTACACTTGGCGGGAGCTTAAAATTCGAGCCCTCCCGTATATCACTCGGTGGCTCTCGCGTCCCGCATCCGTTAGCAGTTTACGATTATACGCGGCCGTAATAAACAGGAAATGGTATTGTAGGAAATAAAGAACCGGCCAAGTGCGAGTAGGACTTGTGTATCTAGAGTTATGTACCGTAGAATACTGTTTTATGCGACACCAATCGTAAATAAAATATTTTTACCAAAATATTTTGGATTTATTCCTATACTTACGAATACTATGAGACATTGCTCATTATTAAATGTTGATTTTGGTCTAAAAGGAAATAAGTACCCCATACAATTATTTGACAGACATACAGACAGACATAAGACGGCCAATTCAGTATACTAATTATTCAATTTTTAATACAGAACCCTAAAACCGAGTGCATCTCTAAATGTTGTCTATCCCGCTTGCAAGGCGTGCGAATGTTCTGGCTTACTGTTGCTAGCCGAGATTCACGCGGAAATATCGACGTGTTCCGGTAATTTATCTGTCTTTATTTCCTCGCTAACGGAAGGGTGTTGATGCTCTCATATAGGTATGAGTTGCTTTCTATGTGAGATATTAGACTTGACTGAATTGTTTCAGTGAGATTAGATGAAGTTTTTAGTAGGAATACTAAGGATTAAGTTCAAGAAATTTAAGAAAACAATGTGTAATATTTACTTTGGCGCACGTACCTAACAAGTAATATCTGTATTTGGTAAATATTATGTATTATTAAGTTAGTTATAGTTTACCTCCTTCTTTTTTATTTATTTTTTTTCTTTTTCTTTACATACAGTTCATATCAGTGAAAACTTGTAATTGACCTTTTATTTGTTTACTGTTTATGTTGATAATGTATAATGCTAGTTGTAAGTTTTCCTTAATAAATAAAATAAAATAAAATAAAATAAAATTTCCCTAGTGGACAGCATATGACTGAAATAATCAATCCTGCTCGATACCCCATAAGGTGACGATCTCTTCTAAGTTAACAATCGACGACAAACCAACGACCTCAAAAAAAACCCAAAAAGAGGTCTTTTTCATCTTGGATCCGAACCCAAGTCCAAAATATACACCCTACCAATTGAAACATTAACCCTTAGAATTTTGATTGAATATTTCAGTGATATGAAGTGGCTACCGATCGGTATGTTAACTTCGTATTTACCAAGTCCACGAAGCGATTGCTAATCTACTATTCACCCCTTAGTAATACGTGACCAATAACCAAATAAGTAACCGCCCTGCAACCCGACGACATAGCCTCGTCAATTTTATTACCAATATGTCAATAGGGCCATTTGTGCTGTGGAATCGACGACAGTTGGACTGACTTTTATTTTCTTTGTAATGTGAAATAGTTGGTACTAGATACCTAGATTTCTTTGGTGAATTCTAAGTGTTGGTAAAACTTAACACTACCAAATCAATACAAACGCGATTATCACCAACACCGGCCAACACAAACTAATAACGTTGAGTGCGGTGACGTAGCGATATTTACAAGGGTAGGTTTATCAGTCCATGGGCCACGCTACCCGCGTGCCTCGCATAGCTACATCATGACGGTAGAGAATGCATGAGATTCTGAAGAAAAATGTGTGGTTTTGGTATAAAACTTTTATTAATTTAGCAAACTATAAAATACAACGTAACGACAGGAGAATTTTTGAAAAGCAACATACAACCATAGACAATTGACATAAACATTCTATTGCGGTTGCGTTCCATTTCACCTAACAGATTCTATATCAAACCTGTAGTGCGTAGTGCTCACTTTTATACGACTAAGTTTTTTATTTTTTTAATGCAATGAATGGCGAGACGAGCTTGCCATTTGCCTGATGGTAAGTGATACGACCGCTCTTGGACAGTAACAAAACCAAACTATACCATGAATTACAAAGCAATGCTTGGCATTCCACTGCGCTCGCCATCCTGAGAAATAAGATGTTAAGTGTCATTATGTACTTATTCTAGCTTCAATGTCCTTTAAACCGGAACACAACAGTGCATTTACACTGCTGGTGGGATAAATAGGCAGGCGGCGTCTCACGTATGAGAGACCTACCACCAGTAAAAGTTATGTTTTAAAAAGGTTATAAGTGGAACTTGGAAGTGGTGAGTTGACGTTAAATTGTATTTGTTGGTCTGAAAGGAAGGCTGAAGGTTGTTAATAATTTTAAAGCTGGTGATTTAAAAGTTTATAGTTTAAAAAATATAGCTATACATTTTCTATACAACATTTTGAACTTTCGATCACAGGCTCTAGCTAAAGTTAATAGCGCCTGTTAGGGACACTTCGTTAGCGGTCTAATTAACGGTTTTGGATAAGGTTTGTGTGAGTTAAATGCGTCATTACTTATCAAAAGATTTAATTAGTTATTTAGAATAACGTTTGAATCGCCGTTTAGAATCGTGTTACAGCTGTAAAGAAACGGTGCAAGCTGCCACAGCAACTAGACTTTTCGTTTTTTTTTTCAATTTGCTTACATGTAACCGGCATGTAAATTAAATATTTCATATAATAAATCCAATACCGGTAACGGACAAAACCTAACAGGCTTAAATTCTCGTTAATACCTTAATGCATCCTCGCCGCACCTGAAAGCCCTTCGCATTACCGACAAAGAGTACTAATTGATATGAGTCGCGCAGACGACGTTTTTTTTACACATTTTCATTATGATATTTCGTTGTAACATTGCTCCCGGCCCGGTCCCAAATACACCCGGCTCATTATTATCCGTTATTACCATTCCGACGAAAATTTGCGCTCCGTCCTCTTACTTAAAAGACAAATGGGACAGAGGGGCGCTAATGGCGCCGGAAGATTATAAAAAATAGATAAAAAAACGCTTAAGCTGCACAATAAAACGTGCCGCTCGGCGTGCACACGATTCTGTTGCTCTGCGTTAGTGCTGACTGCTGACGTCTCATTCTCACATCGCTCATCGCGCACTCGAGAGAAATAGTGTTTGTATGAGAAAACAACGCTCTCATACGAGAATGTCGACGAATGGTAACAAAACACAAACGAATCAATTATCGCTTGCAGCCACCTCGATGTTTGTCGTTTTAATTTTAAATCCAGTGGAAGCCTTTTGACTGGCCAACTTAACATCGCCGGCATTCCTGGGACGCGTGATATCGGGTACGTACGTCTCTTTCTGTTTCCCTGCGCCACCCTTTCGCATCATCAATGTTTCAATGTCTCAATCGAGGGGCAATAGCGGTTGAAGTTGTGTTCCGGGGTAACTGATGCCCCGAAATATCAAAATCACTTTTTTAAACAAGACATAATGATGTATTTTCAACTACTTATATTAGTTCGTTTTGTAAATAATAATATAACTGCATTTAATGTACATTAAACGCATTACGAAAAGTAATTCGTAATTCAATCTCCACTTTGAAATAAGCACGAGCAATTCCAGCACTTCTTTAGCTTCAATTGTAATTCAAACTAGTTAAAACTTCTAAGCAACCATGTGCGCCGTCTACCTTTGGGTATGGAGAACGAAAGTTAGCTGAGGGGATAAGATAGGCATGAGTATTTATTATAGTACATATTTACTGTGTACAGCATTAATCGCTGAACTCCGCTATCTCTCGTACCTCGTTCGCCACTGCGCACACCAGGCCATTCCGCTCAATTAGGTAGAGCGAGTTTGCCTACTCGCAGACGCGAGGAGCGGCGCGTTTTGTCGGCTGCTTTGATTAAAGTTTGATTGGGCGCTGTCACTCAACCGCCGGATTTACTACCACGCTCGCGTATTGATGTCAAATGCGCGTGCTGGCGATTTTTCATTCATGTGATTATTTTTTTTTGTGCTTTTTGGCGTCGAAGGAAAACGGTCATCGTTCCACGCGTTGTTTGTTTTTTTTTGTATAAATATTTTTATTGCTGTCAATATCAATTGTGTTATCGAAAGTTTTCATTGTGCGACGTGTTGGAGTTTATTTTTAAGCTGCGAGTTGAAAAATATATGTGAATTGAGTGAAAGTTTTGTTGTATGTATCCCGTCCACTTTAAATTGTTAGTAGATTTCTTGTATGAAACTAAATATAGTATTCATATTTTTTTCTTTCTTTAATAGCTTTATCGGTTTCCGTTCTCCGCTCCCAGATTTAGCATTTTCCCTCGCATATATTTTTTTTGGTTTAATAATCAATATTTTAATCATTATTTTTATGTTAGTTACTACATTACACTACATTTTAAGCTAAAACTTCTACAGAGAATAAATAGTTTTCTGCATAATTTCCGCCATATTTTCATGTGCATCTCTACTTAAATACTACTTGAACAGTTTATACTATTAAATATTTGAACCAGGGTATATGAATAAAAAAAAGGTAAAAAGGTAAAGGTCGCGGAGCGTCGCTGGATGCAGGCTGCCTCCAACAGGTCACTGTGGAAATCATTAGGAGAGGCCTATGTTCAGCAGTGGACTTCCTTTGGCTGATGGATGGATGGATATGAATAAAATCATAATAATTTTCCCCGAACGGTATAAATGTGTTTACGTGTGAGTTCATACGCGTAATTTGTGTCAAACGCGTCATAATCTCAAGGGGCAATAAAAGTAAGGCTAAATAAATTATTAGCTAATTCTCGGGACACGGCAACGCGGACGCTTCACAAGTTTCACCCTCCGAGATAGGGGAGTCTTACCGCACAGCTTCTCTGAAACTTTTCCTAAATCGTACTAACACTTCGAGTAGGTTCGCTTACTTTGCCGTTTGTATTTGGATTTTATCCATTTATTTATTTTTATTTGGAAATTCGTATTGGTTTGTATTAAACAAAATATGACAAATTGACAAGAAATGTGGCATAATATGAGATAAGCCTATACCCAACAGTGGGACCCTACGGCCTGTGCATGATGAGGACGATCATGTCAAATTACCTTGTAAACAATTTCAATAAAATAAATGCAGCTTTTATACTGGAAAGACAATGGGACTACAATACATCTAATGGAACACAATGCCTGTAGAGTATCCACACATCGACACTATTGTCCTAACCAAATCCGGATATAGTTTTATTTAAATTACTCGAAAAATCCGAAGTAAAAATCACGGTCACCCGAATTATGGTTGTGTAATAATTCGTCTCGCCGAGGGTCCGCGTCGTTGCGTCAAGCGAACTTCTTCCCGTAAAGTCGGGAGTGCGAACTGGCTAGTTACATCACAAGCCAGTACTCGCGAATGTTGGGAGGTTTCGCTCAGCCTTGTCACCGCGGTTCTAACCTACATTCCGTCAAACAACAACTTTGAACACGACTGCGTAATGTTCGGTAATACGTTGCTTGTTTTTTGATGTAATGTGGATTGTTTGTGTTGAGGGGTTTCTTGTTTCCTGATTTGTAGGTTGTTTTGGCGCGGTTGATTTTTATGAGACAAAGGTCGGTGGTGTGTTAAATTTTGTATTAATTCGTGAATATTAAGCGTTGGTATTGGATTACACTTTATATACCAAATTGTTTTAAATTTTCTGAACTTTATCAGAAGATAATATCTAAAGAGAAGTTTTATGACGCCTAAACCATAAATGTGCTAATTATCGCCAGTTCCTCAAATCTCAATCAGACAGCTCTCGGGCCGACAAAAAATATCCGAACAACATAATTCCACTCGACAATAATCATACAAGATAATTATACCAAATGGAATTACAGTGCAATAAAAATTAACGATACGTAAATGAGACATAGTTAAGTACGAACGGTGTTTAACTAACAAAATTTATAATTAGTGCACTCGTTGCTAAGTGCCACTTGACCGTTTACCAGACCAATTATTGTGCAGGAAGTGATGATTGTGTGTAAGTGATATTGTCGTGTTTTACATCTACCCGCATTTTACAATACTATGGCTGTCAACACAGGGATATAATTGTGTCAAATGTCAAGAAGTGATCATGTCTAGAATTAGATAAAAGGAGGAACTACCTTAATATTAGGTGCAGTTTTTTGTTGCTGGCCTTTGAAATCGTGAAGGGAGCGCGAAGGAAAAAAGGATGGGAAGAGAGTATTGGGCATCCGGCAATCTCACTCACCGAATGACACGCGACAGCTAAGCTGTCGCTTCACGTCGATTTCGTGTGAGACAGGGGTACCACCCCGGATGCGTCTACCCATTTATGCTGAGTCATGACTGACAAAAGCGTGGCTCTACTACATATATTAGTCGTCTGTTGCGCCACTTTCTTTAATTCTTATATACTTTTCGGTTTGGTGGCAAAATTTACCTTAGCTTGGAATAGACTTGATTTAAAAGAAAAAATGGAGATACAGCTATTAAAAAAGCAATAAAAAATATTATATACGATTAAGGAGTTAATTGGCATTTCAAATGACACGAAGGATATAAAATTTACTTAATTGCAGTTGTTAAAATATTTTTTCAATTCTATTTAAGTAATAAGTATCGTTTCTGAGAATTATAATTGCTTCAATAAATAGATGTACTTACATTTTGTATAAAACACTTGTTGTAATAGCAATTGTTGACTTGAGGCTGTTTTTTTATGTTTTTACAAAATTGGATAGTGATTGGCAGCCACACGAAGTTTACTACTACACATTACTTTCTTTTCAGGATTTCTTACCTAAGACACGAACTGATAGAAAAAATATCCATCTATATAATGTTTTTTTTTTAATCTGATTTAAATGTAAATAAAATAAAAAGAGCAAATTAACAGCAGCTTTACTTGCTAAGTTGCTACAGCGGTTTGCTTAGCGATTGCCCGAGAGGTGACGACGCGACCTTTTTATTATCACTACTATTTCAAGTACAACTCATCACAAACATACCTAATAATCGTATATTTATTTTCCATTAGGTTTTTCACAAAGAATATCAGGAGCTCCATTAACAACATAATAAAGTAGTGCTTATAATCCGAGGGTAAAAGCATGGAACGGAAATCCAACCCCACGGGAATAGCGTGCGACTAGCAACAATAGTTTACAATCGGCCGAGTACGTTCCAAACTAATATTGTAAGTGCGAGTCTGTTTGGTACTTCGTCACGGCGAAACTATCAAGACAATTGCAGGCAAACTTGGCAGACGATGCTGAGTACATGGAGTCTGCAGGTTGTTTTAGACTTCTGAATCTAGAATGTGAATATGGCAGGTAGAGACAAAAGAGTAGTAAGAATAAATAAATACGTAAATACACCCAACAATCACATACATAGTCATGACCCCACACAAACATTGCATCTTATGTCGTGGGTATCAGAAGCTACGTGACCTTTCGGTGTCACAAATACCCAGACCTGAAACAAATACCTGTGGATCACACAAATATTTGTTGCGGTGCGGTGATCGAACCCGCGGCCTCTCGTTTCATAGCCAGCGTCTAACCAACTGCGCCACGGAGACTGCCAAAATGTTCAATCAACAACAATCTGTTCAATCAACCCATTAAGTATATTGCTGGACTCGATTATTGAAAGTTAAAAATAGTAATTGAAACATATGCCCACATTATGATATAAGTGATGTGTCGCGTGGGTCCTGTGTTTACAGGTCGCACAAACATTAGTCTCGGTTCGACATCGAACCTGCGGCTTCTCGTTTCATAGCCGACTTCTTAAACACCTGTGCCACGTAAGCTAATGATAACCACAAATATACAAGTAACTTAGAAAGTGAAGGCGGCAGGGCTCGTGGATTTCTCGAACCTTTGACTCGGCAGCCCGCTTCTTTCCAACTAATGCATTGCTCACTGAAACGCATAGACAGAGCTTTAATTAATTCAGCGGCCGAATCGTCTAAAAATTAACCAGTCAAACGGCTGTTTATTATTTCCTGCGCACATTGTTTTGACAGATGACGCTCTATTGGCCCGCGTTCAATCACCACGTTGTACACATTGGACCTTATGGTACGGGCCATAGTGACATGTTTAGTGCACTTTGAGGACACGTGTACCGGAGGCGTGGTGTCCGTCTATTTCGGGATTTTATGGGTTCAGTCGCCCTCGCCACCCTCTGGTCTTCATCCCTCTTTGGATGGGTCTCACGTAGAATTGAATAATTATCTGAGCACGTCCGTGGTCGTTAGGAGGTCTTATTGGACGCGCCCTCGCCGACGGAACGGGTAACTAGGCAGCGTGGTGCGTTTGGAAAAAGTAATTTGATGTAATGATGTCTGTTGTTGCGCCGTAATTAATGGATGTGTCAAGAATTTATTACCTACTATTAATTTTGTATGGAAAACTGTTTTGTTATGCGGCAGTATATGCTACAATGGTTTCCATGGTGTTTTAGCGACTTATGCTTATATATAAAGTAAAATTGTAATACTGTTAAAAAACTACATGTCCCTTAGGATACAGCTAAAAGACTAGAAGTTTAAAAAAGCGTCAAAATCTATTCAAAAGTTAAATATAACTTTTGCCTGAGGCCTTCTAAAACACGTGTTTAATAATACGAAGAAATATAACTAAAGAACAGTTTAATTAAGGGTGAATATGGTGAATGTTTAACAAGTGACGATAACCACATACAGCAGTGGGTACGTCATTAGTTCGTGTCAACAATTCATCATTACCCTGTATAAATAAACCATTCCATTATAACTAATTAAGATATTAATCAAACGTTTATTCAAAATTATTGTAATGAATTGAAATATGAGACATCATTTAAATATAGAAATGATGAGCGCTTGGAGATAGTGTCAATGTTTAGAAAATATACTTTTTCGTAGGCTTGCGGCTATTTTTCTTTAGGGAAGGGAGAGACTAGTCTGATAATGACGTTTCAATTTAAGTCTCCCAATTTGACTGTTATGATATGACCCATTTAAAATTATAAATCCGAGGCTTTCAAAAAGACCTACCCATTTCCCTTTAATGTTTTTAAATTTCGCCTGCCTACAACGGTCGTCAGAATCTTTGGCAACATCGTTCTTGGCTTTAACACGTGTTAAATAGGCTGCTCTAATACTTTTGACCCGGTTCGTGAGGATTTAGGAGTTAACGTTAAGGCTGTCAACTGTCGTCATACTAGCCTGGAAATAAAGATTTTTTCATTAAAGAATTAATTAATGAAAAAGTGAGTGGGGGCCAGCAGCGACTGGATGCATAAAGCAGCAGATCGTGTTCTGAGGCGTACCTTGGGAGAGGCCTATGTTCAGCAGTAGATTGCAACGGGCTGATGATGATGACGATGATTATGAAAGGAAAAATAAATAATTGGTAACAAGCCTAGTTGAAAACGGCTAGACCTCCGTAAAAGGCATCGGTACTTAAGCTATAAGTGGTAGTGGTATACCTTTACTTTAGCTAATTTGAATCACAGTAGAAATGAGTTGTCTGGACCACGATAATATCCATCTATCAATTGTGAGAAGAAATTCACCTCGTTTCTATCTCTCTTTTCAAACACTAGTAACATACTCATAGCGGCAATGTGATAGTCTGTTTTGTATGGTGAATGAAATTTTCGCAATCCTGAATAACCTTCCTTTTAAAGTTCTTTGAAGATTTGTGCGTATTCCTAGGATGGTAGGTGTCCTCTAAGTAACGTCACTAATTTTTTTTTAATTTATTTTATTTAATAGGTCCGGCGAACGAGCAACCAGTGGAGTCATTCACGTAATTAAATAAGTTCAGTTGCAGTGCAGTCGCAGTTAAGTTTCGATCAAAACAGACCTTTTCGTATTCTCGTAATTTTGACAACCGCTGTCAGATACGCTCGCGACAAGTCCGCGTCGCGCGAGCGGTTTAACGTATTCTACTGCTGCGTGTTTTATGTGCGTGATTCAGATTGAATTCAACTTGATCGGTATTCACGTGTAAGCTTCTTGCATACGACTGACGTACAGTTGACGCGCAGCACCCGCGCAGTTTGTGCATAGCTTAGGTGCAGTTCACGCGCAGCTAAACACTTAGAAGAATACCATTTTGGACTAAGACGTAAACTTAATTGCAACTGCACCGCAACTTGATCGGCGCGTCAAAAAATTACGTGAATTACCCTACTGGTCATCTGATAGTAAGTGATCACTGCCGCCCATAAATATCGTAGGATCATAGATGTGTTGCCGTCCCATTAAATCGGGAGGGAAGCGGGAAGGGAAAAGGATGGAAAGAGGTATTGGACGACCGGCAATCTAATTCACCGAACGAAACGCGACAACAAAATCTGCCGTTTCACGTCGATATTCTGTAAGACAGTGGCACCACCTCGGACGAGCCTACCCATTCATTCTAAGTCATGACTGACAACAGTGTGGCTCTACCACAAGAAAGATCTCAACCAGAACGTGAATTAATTATCACTACGTTTTATAATTTTTTTTTATATTCTTATTGTCCAGTAATAACTTTTTTTTTAAATAATTGATTCCCCGTTCCCCAGCTGTAAAATGTAGCAATAAATACGCGACATGTAGCCGGGCGAGTGTTCCCCGGTCCCCCCCGCGCTGCTATCGTAATGGACAATTATTTGGACGCAGGTCCCACGCGTGGCCCGCGCGTGCTCTCTTATTATAAGCGGAGGAGAGCGGGCGTGCGTGGCCGCGCGTATGTGGCGCGAGTTTAGTGTGCCAGCGAATTTTATATACGTTTTAAATTGTAATGTTTTTAATGATAATGATTAGTGGACCGCAATATACTTAGATCGATTGATGGTCTTTATGGTGGAATTTAATCCGAGATATACGAATTTTCTGGGTTTGATTAATTATATCTGGGTTTGATTATATATATCTGCAAAATACTAGTTACAAAAATTGCACAAATTACATAAAATTATTATGTCCAGAAACCATGACGAGTAGTTCTACTGTTGTTGCAGGTTTCCAGTATTATCCATATAAGTTACAAATGCAATTATTTTCCATTTTAACGCATTTATGTACATAATACTTGAATGTTCTATATTTTTTCTAGGCAAAAAAGCAAACCGATAGCTTTATTTTAGTGTATAAAATCAGTGTAGTCATTATCAATCCACGATACTTGATATAAAACACTACGACAGACACATTATCGCAAGCATATCAAAGAGCGATAACGTTAACCCGCTGTCACTCACTTCATGCGTCGCGGCGTGCGCCAGTGCGTCAGGTCGATAAGGCCATGTGTGCACCGCGGGAGAGCGCCCCCCCTCGCCGGTTATTTTCATTTATCACTCGCTCCCGACTCCCGACTCCGGTCGCGTAACCTTCCCGCGGCACCCACCGGTAGCGTCGGATCAAATTAAATATTGTGATCTCGCGGTCATACCGGCCCATCCGCTGTCTTTTTTGACACAATTAATATTAGTGTTTTTGAAGGATTCTGATTCTGCACAACTGATAGTTTCTTTACTGGTTAGTTGTGGGGTTTTAGATCTACTTAAATCACTTATTACGATAAAGTAAACAACAAATTGCTCATTTTTCACCATCATCGTGAGCTACAGGAAGTCCACTGTTGAATAAATAAATAATTACGTATTTTTATTTGATTGCAATTTACTCAAGTGACTTTTAATACCCTGGTTTATGATTTAGTTGTCAATTCTAAATATTCTTTAGAATAAAATATGTCACTTTGTTTTTTTATTGTCGAGTTTATGATCAAATAGTAACGTTAGTTCTGCCCACACGTGGTTGTTTATGAGTTATATTTCACGATGACATAACAATTTTACGCCCGACCAAATCGAAGATGGAAGTAATTTTTAAAATTGGGCCTGAATGAATTTCTTGCGAACGTAAATTAACACCCTGTTGCAAAATTGATGGAATATAACTTAGTTATCAATTCTCACTCCTCGCTCAATTTGAGATTTATCGCAGACTGTGGAGCTTCATTTTTTTTATTACATGCTAATAACTGACTTTATTCCTACCCTCCACTCCCCCGCGGCCGTGAAAAGATCCAAGGAATCAAAACGGGCATCGATCCACATCGGGGGTAGTAAATCTAATAAGTTTTTTTTTTGTAAGAGGCAAAACGAATGAGGTAAAACGTGTCTGAAATGGACAGGGGATTAACTATCCCCTCGCGTTCGCACTATGAAGGGTGGCTTCCCAGAAATTTAGTTTTGATCAACGTACTGAGAACGTCGCGTTGCAGTTGCTGTATAGGATTATGGCGGATTGACAGGTAACCAAGTTTGACACTACTGTTTTGTGGATTATTCGGTTCAATAAATATCACTAGTATGCTAAATAGGAGTTTGTTTGGTCTTTAATAGAAAGACAAAGTTGGGATAAAAACAAAAGATTTTTTTGGTAAGGCTGTGGACTCATCGGACCCTTCGTATACATGAATCCAAGGGCGAGTGTGTTTGTCTTAGGGCCTGTATTGTGTATGTGTGTATTTGTGTTGTGTAGTGAATGTGTGTGTGTGTGCCCAGTGCGTGCTCTTGGCTTGCTCTTGCGGATCGAGCGGATCAAATTCACGCGGATCGATTACTCTTTGTAATGGAAAAAAAGGCGTCTCGCTGGATGGCACAGCAAATAACGCGGCAGCGGCCGTACTCTTATTTTGTTTTTGCGTTTGTGTATTAATGAAGATTGACTTTAGTGCCGTCGGCTTATTCAATTTGTATGCGGCTCGGAGCCGGACCTGCTGAATATCGATGCAGTTAAAATGCAGCTAGTTAGTGCCAGTTAGTCTATTGAATTCTTTTTTGAGTAAAGGTTTTTCTTTTATTTCTGTCAATAAATTATAAATCAATTGACTCGATTGACAAAGAAATGCACTTTAAATAGAGTCGGGTTTAGTTGTAAATTTCTCTATGAATCTGTCAGCGGCAATCAGTGCGCAAACGTCGCCGCATGTGTCAATACAAAAGTAAGGCATTAGACAAACGTGTGTATTTATCGCAGGAAAGTGTATTTGGGTTGTGCTGCTTATCAGGCAATCTACTGCGTCCTCAAGGGACGCACGAACAAACAGCCGTCTCGGTAAACACACGCAGGTACAAACAGCTGGTTGGGTCGGGTCCGTACCATTGTGCGCCCGCGCCGGCTCCCGAGCCCGCCCGAACGTTGCCGAAGTGAACCCGAACCCGTCCGGAGCGGCAACGTCGCTTAGTGTTTACGCCGTACTCCTACGAACTTGCGCGTAAATATTTTGACGGCTTTTAATTATGGCGGCGATTCTCTACAATATCAGAGGTTTTCAAACAAGGCTATGTGTACACGGGCGGAACAAAGGTACAATGAGCGCTTTCACGGCTGTTCGTGGTATGCGCAACAATAACAGATGAGCTTAGCACTAAGCACACGTGTCGGCTGGCCGGCCCACGCTTTGTTTCTACGTGGAAATTAAAACTCCTGTCTGCCAGTTTGCCTGTTTGTGTGTTTAAGATGTGATGAAGATACATTAACAGTTGACGATTGATGTGCTGCTACGAAATCATATCTGTAGTTGTGAGAATTGGGAGACTTTGATGTTAGATAAAGGAGCGTACTAATGCGTTCCAAGTTAAAAGTTCTTTCTTGGTAGGATATTTTAAAACCTGTGGCAGTAGAAACTGTATTTCAGTCCGCAGAACACCTTTATAAAGATAAATGAGAAGAATAAAGATTAAATTTGGAACCTCCATTGGATCAAGTTGCGTTTATTAATTTCTCAATTAATTTGTTTATAGTAAAATCAAGGATGTATTCGGACTGCCTCGGTGGCGCAGTTGTACTACGGTATGATTGCAAAGCTGAGGTCTCGGGTTCGAATCCCGGGTCGGGCAAAGTGATATTGGATTTTTCAATTCAGCATTTTTCAGCCCTGAATCAGGAATTTGTGCCCGATATGGCGATAAGCTCGCCCCCTATCACATCGTGGGACGGAGAATACAAGGCGAAACGTGCGTGTCCTAGTTACCCCTCTGCCTACTCCTTCTGGGAAAAGGCGTGAGTTTATGTATGTACGGATGTATTCATGGTGTAAGTACCTTATTTTCTAATTTACTTATCTACTAGTATTTTAAATTGGATTGCTCTAACATTACTTTACATTTAGTTAAATTGTTTTCTAATATTCATTTAAAATATTCAATAGCAGCACCAATAACTCCCTAAAATGCACCAATTCAAAATCAAAATCCTTGCAACCAATTTTTCTTCTAAAGGGGACACTTGATTAATCGACGCGCTCGCACGCCCCCTACCACGCGATTCGTACAATTGTAACGACAGTCGACAGTCGATACGCGCTGGGTACCGGACACGGCGAGTCGCTTCCTCGCCCGTACACGTCCGCCCACGCCGCGCGCTTCCTGCAAACACCGCTGTAGGTTTGGGCCGCTAAGTTTGCGACATGTGTAGGATTTAGGTATTGGGTGGTTGGTGTTAGGGATTTTGCACACTTTAGTAGAAAGTTTATATTGAACAGTATCGTATGGCCTATGGGTTATCGAAATGCAAGAGTCATTGAAATCTACACAGTGCCGTCTCAAAGACAAGAATTTTATAAAAATATCAATTATTTCTAGGTAATGTGTCAATATGTATTCGCGATAAGCAGAAGCAATATATACCATGGATAGATTTTCTTGTTTTATCTAAATTGCAAATATGTAGCTTGTTTTACATTAATTAATTGATGACTGATAACAAATCAACTTACCTTGTAAACACACTTATATACAAATATAGATATTAAAGTAAGAACTTCTGCCTATGTCAAAAATAAACAAGAGAAAACAAGAGCAGTGTACATGGGACCTTTTAAGTGTAGCACATTGATTGTGGCTTCCAGCATGTAGCGTTTAATCGTTCGTGACACTTGTCACTTTTTGCGCGTCATTTATAAAAACAGGTTCCACGGCCGCGACATTGTTTTTTCATTTTGATTTCGAAAAACTTGTATTACAAGAACGACGACACTGTTGCGTAATACGTACTTATTTCCGCCGATAAATAGACGTGAAGTTATTTTACCACGTATAAAAGACATTTTATTTTAAAAAACGTTTATACATGCGGTCATCGGCGTTACGGTTAAAAGCCTACGCAAACCAATGATTGAAATATAAAGAATGTTTATTTGGTTTATAAATTGCATTTACACGAAAATCCTTTTACAAAATTTGAATAACCTTCGTGGCCACACGGTAACGGTGCCTTTGATGTTCACCTAACGCCGACAGATACAAGGGATAGGAAGCAGTGCGGAGTGACAAGAGCTTCCAGTGCGTTCCCTGCCGAGTCCCGACGAGAGTACCAGATACTGGCCGATTTAAACCGAGTCACTGGGCAATAGCGACGGACGTGAGCAGAGCGGAGCCACGCGGTGACGTCACGTTGCATAACAGCGGTCATTGGCAGCGTTATCGAACAAGTGTACGAGCGAGCGGTGACGCCATACGCTCATTCTAACATTTCTTCGCTCCACGTTTTTTGTGTCAAGGACCTGAGATGTTAGCCTATTAGGGGACTAGTCACTACAATGAGTGTAACCTAAATTTTTACTCGTGTTATTTATCGCTGTTCTCGTGTTAATTATAATCGTTGTTTAAATTACAATTAGCTTTGCACGTTGTAAATTATTTGAGAACGGTAGTTTTGTGACGGAAATGCTTGTTTGGCATATCCGTATAGGTTAAATATAATGCCTCTTCGCTAAGTGTTTGTGTCGTGTACAATATTTATTCTTAGACCATATTGCTCTATATTTAGTATTTACTGTTATACACGAGACAAGATCACGATCACTGATCAGGGATATCTTTACATGTTATGACTGTAAATTATGTTAAGTTAAACAACATTATTATTATTATTTTTTTTATAATTTTCCCTACCTCGGTGGCCTAGTTTTACTACTGTACGATTACAAAGCTGAGGTCACGGGTTCGAATCCCGGGTCGGGCAACGTGATATTGGATTTTCCTATTCATTATCAGCCAGGAGTCGGAAATTTGTGCCTGATATGGCGATAGACTCGCCCCCTAACACGTCGTGCGACGGAACACACAAGGCGAAACGTGGGTGTCCTGGTTGCACCTCTGCCTACTTCTTCGGGGATAAAGACGCGATGATTATGTATGACAATTTTACTTTAGGTCAATAGTGAGTAGGTTTTATTGCTTATAGCATTTACGATACCTATGTATATAGACGTCTCTAGTTCTTACAAAGACGCTCGTTTATCTGTCCACATTAGAAAAAAACAATATGTAACAGAAACTTGTTTACTTCATGTAAGTATTAACATTATATCGCTTTGTCCGCAGGTACGTAGTGCGTGGTGCGGTGTGCGCCTGCGCCCGAGCCCCGTGGGAACACTGCGGGCGCTTCCTCAAACAGCCCCGCACGCAGACACAGCTTCAGTTACAGACAGGGCTGGCGAATGCTTCCTCCTAACTTGCTGGCCTAGAAGGTTTAGTTCTTGTAAGATATATTATTCAGATGGTCTGATGATAAGGTGTGGCTTGTAAAATATACAGGTACCTAAATGGGATATACGAGTTATAAGAGAGGGGGGCTATGCAGCAAGGGACTTGCTGTGGAGGAATGAAGATGATATACTTGAACTTATTAGTCAAAATGATGGTAGTGTCTTGATAATACATAATTAACGGTGAAAGTATTACTAAACGCTTTTTAGAAATTTCCGAGTTAAATAGCAACAATAAAACGAGTCGTCATTTGTTTTAAATAATGAAAAAGTTCGAAGCGTTATTTTCACGGGAAAAAGCTCGGGAAAACCTTTTTATAAAATGTACCGTTAACAAACGTATTTGTATTGTATTGTATCAGCCCATATACGCCTCACTGCAGGGCAAGGACCCACTCTACAATCGAGAGTACAATTGAGAATGGTTAGGCCATATAGTTAACAAACGTACCTCATCTAAAGTATGACCGAGTTATAATATAAAATTGATTTCTAATTTATTATCTATTCGTGTTTACAACGGGACTGGCAACCCTCGTTCCGGTACATCTTGGGTTGCGCGACGTAACGAGCATGCGGGACGGACCACGCCAGCATGAACGCAAACCACTCGCTACCAACACGTGCTTAATGAAACTTTGCACAAAAACTTATAACATATATATTTATTGTCATTTAGTTGCATCCTGCAGATATTTTTACTAGTGGATATGTTAATACACCTAATGCAAAAAGAACCATTGTAAACCTACTCAATTTTGAAGAGTTTTTTCGAAGATATTCGTCAGATCTTGACCAATATTTTATGGCACCACCTGTGAAGTATACGTTTTGAAACAAAGAAGGAATATTCCAAAATTTTTACATTAAAAATATGTTTAATATGTGGTAATACGTTTAGATGAAGTCACGTTCTTATTTTTGTATTTAAGCTATTCACGTTTTAACGAAAAAAAATATTACTGATATATAAATATGTGTGTAAAAAGTTTTATAATGAAATAATTTATTTTACGACTAATCAATTTAATACTAAGCCTATCGCCATATTGTCGTAATGGCACCGTGCATTTATTTTGTTGTATCCGAAGAACTCCCGAACCTAATTCGAGTTGGGGCAAAATATATTGCTCGCAGTTTTTGTTTGGAAAACATTATGTACTTGTTAACTCTCTACAGGGGTTGATTCCAGGTAGAAATAAAAACTTGGAATCGAATTGCATTAACATCATGTATAAGAAGGGTTAGTTGGGTGGTAAATAAATACATATTCATTTATTTTTTCATAAACGATATTAAAATACGTCCCAAAAATATTTTCAGTTCAATGTATGAATGTGAAAATTAATCAATGAATTCCGATTTAATAATTAATTACTAGGTCATCTGTCATTGGCAATTCATGCAAAAACACTACTAAACATATATCCGCTACGTGCGCAGGTTTTGTGAGAGACAAATTGTATAACTATTGCACATCGCACACCGCGAAATAAAACGGAAGCGGATATTCGACTGGTGAATTTGTAATTCGGATGTTCGTCACCGTTCACCGCCGCCGCGGGGTGAGGGGTGGCAGGAGAGAGGGAGGGGTTGAAGCAAATGCGCGCTGGCGATTAATTTACACACATTAATCATAAGCTTTGGTTATATAGTGATAATGATTCACCGATGAGATTTTAGGAATGCGGATTTCTTGGTTTCTTGACCCCCTTTTCTTTGAATTGTGATGGTGCAAGTTTCAAATTGTAGTATCCTTTATAATGGCGTGAGTCAAGTTGTACATTGGTACATTTATAATAAAGGCGATACTATTGGCAGCCTGGTTGGTGTGAAGGAACATTGTCTAGACATTTTATAAATAAGTTATGTTTCCCTAGAGACGTTCGTCGCCTTTTAAGAGAGAGATATATGTAGCCTAATAATAAATAAATGTCGAAAACAATATTGGATTAATTCTGATGACAGTTAATCTTTGATGCCTTCTGTCAATCTTTAATTTTCGCATGAGTATGTGATTATAAATTATATTAACAGTCTTATATTACAATGTCAAAGAAACATGCCGATAAAAGACCTCAAACCCCCGAAATCATAATACCGGTGTGAACGTTTTGTCATTATTCAATATGATTTGTTAAATAACACCAGTCTGCCATACGTTCAGTCAACAATACACATACATCACAATACATTATTCCACCTACATACATTATCGTCTACCTGGCTTCGAAGTATTCTTACGTTTCTTCACAGTACACTTAATACCTCAAAAAGCGATCTTTTTGTTGTGCACAATGAAAGGAAAATGCGTTCCGGTGTTTGTTGGCTTCTCGATTTTGATGAAACAGCTGAACCGGTTAATACGAAACTTGGTTCAATTGTATGGGATAAGCTAAAAGGTGCACAAAGCACAATAGGTATGGGTTTGATAATATAACTCGTTGATCAGTATCAAATTCAAGTAATATTGAGAACGAGAACTAGTGTAATAATAGAGGAAAAAATATTGGAAGTCTATGGGGGAAAATTTTATGAAGAAATTCAAAGTAACATTAAACACATATTGTAATATGATTATAAAAGAATTTGAAGTGGCTATAGCGTAGTATCTAAGATACAGAAACTAAACCAATTATATAAATTGCGTTTAGGAAGGGTCCAATAAATTGGACGATTCATAATTTGACCAAATATTTGATAATACTTCAACAAAGGTGGAAGTCCTACAACAAATACAAATACGTCACAGCTTCAAATATCCAAAACGTAAGAAGTGAAATATAAAAGCTACGCGTACAAAAGTGCGCGTGCATTTACACTCGACGACGCACAGCGCACACCCCAGCCAGACCTCGAGTAGTACATCTAATGGATATGTCAATAAGTAACTTTACACCGGCGAATTGAATTACAGAACCCCACAACTGCGTTTACACACTTTAAATATTTATAATTGGATATCTTCTAAAGGAACCCTTTTAATATACAAAAATGTATATTTGACTTTTAAATTCCACATTCATAGCAGGGAATCGAAATGTCAGGAGGACGTTTTAATGCTTATGAACCACTCAATGTAATATTGTTTGATCGAATATAATAATAAAATGGCTGTTTGAACTAATGGCTTTTGCTTAGTGTGTTAAAAATGCATGGAAAGCTTTTTAGGCTTAATGTATTGTACCTAATCGAAGTAAGCACTGGTAGGCTGGATAAAATAGAGTTAATAATTATAGGTAAACCTGTTGTGAATGCATCGTACCGGTTTTTGCTTAGCGATCTTTATGGGGTTGCAATGTAGCGATATCAAAGTATCAACAAAAGTTCAGGAGAGGTTAATAGTTATTACGCGGGATCAGTTTTAAGTATTCCTTTTTAAAATATTAAATTCTATTAGAAAATGTAGTCAGTTTTATGCATGTTATTAAATGAAATTTAATCTGTAAAATTAAAATGTCTTGTTGTAGTTTACAACCTCTGTTGCCAGATTAACAGTTCAGTGTATCGCCATTAAATGTTCTATAAAAAATAACATTTTATGGTTATTTTTAGTCATCAGGGTTCAGCGGATTCAAACTAATAGTTAAGTGATTAATGTTTCCTGCAATACACATTATTAATGTTTGTTTTGTCGATTTAAAGTTTGTATTGAAAGACACATTTGCTCTTCTAAGAATATCCGGCTCGAAGGATTAAATCTTCCGCACGAACTCTAAGCCTTGTTCAGACTGGATTAAAGTGAAAGGGTATTAATATCTAATGTTATTGAATATTTCAACCGCACTGTTAAGCTTTTGTCTTTATTTTAGCCTTGAACATAGACTAAACAAAATAATAGAGAAAATAATTTAGATGTACTTGTGATTTTCTAACCACTTAAGAAGCCTGATTCTAGATGATTCATTTCCTTATTTGTTGTATTTAACAAATATCTCGTATAAGTTTATTTTGTATTGTTAGTGTTAATTTTATATTTGTTTAGGAGAATAATTTTGGAACTTATTGTGTTCTATTAATAAAATCGTTACTAAGGATGTCTACTGTCTACTGTTAAGAGTCAAGGGCTTTAAATGTAATCGTGTTTGGAAAGTGCAAAGTAAAGGCTTGGTAATGTAATTCTTTCGCACGTGCAAGCGAATGACTTATGCATGCTGCATTCAACGTGGACGGCATGCGGATGTTCCTTCGAGGCGGGTTCTACTCTTACCGAATTTCCGATGTTCCAAGTGCTGCAAACATTGTATAAAATAATATGTTATACGATATTTAGGAAGAATGGTTTGGAATCACATATAAGACATCATTCATATATCCTTAGAAGAATGAAATTTATAAAAGTTATAAAATAATTACACGGTTTCTTGGTTTTATCAAAAAACTATGTACTATTAGGAGATAGAAATAGCTAAATATAATCGTATAAGATGAATGTCAATAGATTTTTTGATTTACATTCGGGCTTGCAGTTAACGTCTGCACGTTTTTTAATGCCCAATAATTATTTACATGATATGTCGTAGTTTAATTATTATTGTTAACATCATTGACATTATTCAATACGATTTCACATGTTATTCAGCGTCAATTTTATATTTGTTGAGGAAAATAATTTTGGAACTTTTTGTGTTTTTCCTATTGAAAATTGCAATAAGACATTGGGCTTACTATTATCCAGATACATAATAATCTTTACGCCTGTATCCCATGGGGTAGGCGGAGACTATGGATCGCCACTTTGCTCGATCTTGACATATTACTTTCGCTTTATACATAGGAAAACAATACCATTACGTGCTCGTATAAAATACCTATACAAATTGGAGCGTAGAATCTTTTTTCCTGGATTTATCTGCAAAGTTGAAGCTCTTATACAAATTGTTTGATATTCATTAAAACACTGGCAGAATCACAGTTATCACGAGACGTGTGAAGCCGGCTCTCGAGTTTACGCGTGTTGCGTAAAAAGTGTGTGAGTTACAACGAGCGGGGATGTTTCCAAATCCATTGGCTTTTTGGCTTTGTTACTCCGTTCGGGCGGGAGGTGCAAAAACTGTTTTGTTTTTGTCCTCTAACAGCATCTCTCGTTCTGGTAATGTGTTGTCGGATTTATGAATACTCACTAAGTGAAGCCTGCTGTTTTTTTGAAATTAAAAAAAGATTTGTAAGAGCGACATTCGTTTTTTCCCGCGCGCTCTTATCTCGCACTTACGTGTGAGTGCAACCTGTTATGCATGTTACAAAAATTCTACGATTTTAAAATAGGCAGTCTGACGTCATTTATGGAAACGGTTTTATAATTCCTAGGCCGGTGTTATATGAGTCTAGTAGCGAAAAAAATAAGTTTATCGTCATTCGATAGATCAATCTGGAAGGCTATGCTTTTACTATCAGAAACAAAACGGTTTGATGTGCCTTTGTAAAATGAAGAAAACTTCACATTAGAAGTTTGTTTAATATAGGATATAACGTAGCCATAATTACTTTGAATAATATACACAGTAATATCATAAACAGCGTTCCACTGAAATATCACGACTTGTAAGCTCGTGTAGAACATAATATTTGTGTAACTCCTAGATCAAGATGTATTCCCGGGCATTTAACTGTCCGAGCGATCGCTCGCGATGTCATTCATTACCTCGTTAGCATAATTAATACAAACGGGCGTGTTAAATTAACTTCAACAAGCGAATTTAATTGTTAATGTTCAAATAATAATTTATGAGTACGATATCTGTTAATTTTAGATAATTGACAAGTAATCTGTTATGAAATTGGACTTGTTCGTAATTTAATCTGTGGTTGTGTATTAGAAAATACGGATCTGCTGAGACGGTTGTGGGTTTTAGAAGTACTTAAGTGTAATTAACGATCTTACCATTGTTTTATAGAAATAATATCAGTTAATTTTATATTTATGATACATTTGTTAGTTTAAGTTATGGTAAAATATATTTTATAATTAGTTTTATAATATTAGCAAACCCTAATCTTGAGAGTCGTAAAATTTTGCACCGAATCATTGTGTAACATGAATGAAACTTCCTATTGTACGCCACCCCCAAGTATTCGTGGGATAAGGGCAGAGAGGCAGAAGAATATACAAAACGCAATAATATATTGGTCAGCAGTCACTCCCTTAAGATACATGTAACATTACAATTTAAAAAGCGTCGAATGAAACATTTTACCACCCGCATCTATACGCAGCTGACTTACACACGAATCGCCTGTCCTTAGCATCGCATTAACATTACACGTCACAGTATTAACATCGTAAAATATATTAAATTAATGTTATAGTTGGTAATGTCGCGGTAGTTATATCGAAAGGTTATTTCTATAGAGCTCTTTAAAAGGTGTGCAATTTTGTATGGAAATATTTATAAATTTGTTTTGTATGGGCTCGACGTCGGAGTAAGGTGTTTTCATTTACAATTTGTCGCAGTTACGAATTTGTTTATTGATGTTTTTGGCATAGTTTTAACAGCAGCTCTCTTCTTTACGAAAAATCTTTTGCGACCTTTGCGGCCTTATAGTAATAGTAGTTTAAAATCCAAGTTTTATGTGCAACCGTAAAATATAAGAAAAGAACAGAAAATGCTGTATTTCCAGTGATATTAAAGTTCATTCATTTTCATTCAATGCGCTTTTAAATATACACATCACACTATAATTTTGCCTCGGCCCTGTTAGTTTTTCTGTGTCGCTGAAATGGCACCGTTAAGTATCAGTTACGAAATTGGGAATTCGATTTTTAAGATACAAAACATGCGTTTCGTCATAAAGTGCAATCATTGTTACGAAATAGACTCGCAACAGTGCATAGCCCATAGTAGCAATGTACTCAGATCTAATTCTCGGCCGGTGACGCTACGGACCACTGGCCGATTGATTGGAAAATTGTCCATGTCGCCGCGACGCGCCGCGACGCCGCGGTGTCGTCTCGCCGTCGTCTTCCTGCCGCGTCGCCCTGCTCTTTTCGACGCCAATCATTCCACAAGTGCTTACTAGGCTACAAGTGGACAGCCGGATGGAAGTGTCAAATGTGGGTGTGGGTTTTTTACGCCTGTTTGGTTGAAGTATTAATAATTTAAATTATATTTTATTTTTTTATGTTGAAATTTTTTATGAGGTCAATGTTCAGGGCTGGTCTTCTTATGGGTGAAAAAAGAATTTAATTAAAATCGTGTCAACATATCTTCAATACTATTAATAATTATGTTTTTACATTGGTCCTCTATAGACAGTAACGGGCACGCTATGGAAAAAGTATTTGTATGTTAATTAGTAATAGGATATGAGTTGGAGACATTTAAAGAACGGAAAAGAATCGTCCAACAACACGCAGCGAGTGTCGAAATGTCACAGGAAGTGGTTTTACAACGGAATCGAAACCAAAACTAGTACGACTGGCACGGGAAAATGTCTTCACGTATCGTATGTCCAAAAGCCTTTTTATCGATTTCTCCACAAAATTGTCAGTTTGTGTGTGGAGTTTGGAAGTTTGGAGCAATTAAGAAACCTAGCTTATTATTCGAAATTGTCGACAATATACGCTGAATGTTACAGTTCATCTGGTAGAAAGTGCGTCGGGATAATTATTAGATATTATTTGACCACATAAAAAATACAAGTACCTTCGGCTGCTAGATACGCAGTGTTAATATTTTCCCACATTAAATGTAAGAACGTTAGCAACGACACGTTAAAAAGGAGCTAAAATAGCAGCCGTAGTTCATGATGTCTTAATTAACATTAGCTCTGTGTGTGGTCGCAGCAGGCATTTGTTCAGGACGATATTTGCACTCGTTTTAAGCGAAGCAAGCGGAACGCGCCGCGCGACGTATTCCACTTTTTCAAAAACTCCATGTAAAGTTTCTCGTATTGAATTATGCAGACATCCATATGCGGAGGAGTTGGGAAGACTCGAAGTAACGCCATTCTAATCGCTCCCAAAGACCCTAGCCCATAAATATTCCATAGAAAACGGGAGATAGGGAATATTTGCGGGATACGAAGTGGCGTACGATTTTGTAGGTCACGGCGCGGCGTTGGGCGTCGCGCTCCAAGCTAACTCCGCCTCTCGTGCGGCGTCGTGACGCTTCGGGTTCTACTCGGGCCGTGCTCGGAACGTGGCTGGATCGTGGTCGGGAGTTACACGGAAGTTCCTCGCCGCGGGTGTTTTTCACCCTCGAACGTTGACTGCGAGTCTGTGACATCAAACTCCGAGCCTTTGTTATGTTATAGGATCGAGCAAAAAAATATGACCTACTGGAGCCAAGTTTTATTGATTGTAGAATGTAGAGTATAGAAAATATAGATAATAGGTATATTAAGTTGGTTACTATAATGTTTAGTGTTAAGTTATATCAGACTTGTGTGGTAGCTATAAATGTGAATTGGTAGATTCTCAGATTAAAAAATAGATAAAACATCTATGAGATGAAATTATTTGAGTTGTTTTGGTTAATTTGATCTTAAAATTTTGAATGAATGGTCCTTTTTGCCTAAGAAGTTCTATGCAGTAATATTATGTGGCCAGTCTGGAGCGCAATTCGATTACACCCGCTAGTCGGAAGTGGCGCTGCGCAGACAGTGGCGCTAATAATTGCCGCTGTAAAACTTAATTACTCGTTGTAAGTGCGGCTCGTTGCGTTCTACCATAACACGCCGAACTTGCTATTGAACGAGTTACAAACTCAGACTTTTGTAAATCATTTTGTGTGACTTTTTGTACTTAAATATACCTAATGAGCATGTGACTGGTCACTGGACTGCTTAATAGCTCCTGATGAAACATGGACGTAATGTCAACTCTTTCAAATTGACTGATTGAAGCAAGAAATTATTCGGGGAGAGGAAAATAAGGATTGGCAATTGTCGCTCTTATTGATACGCGACAGCAAAACTGTTACGAGAACTTCGAGTTTATAAACGTAAGTGGTATCACGGTTGACCCAGCACATTTATACCGAAATATCTCCAAGACATAAGTGTGCCATTTGTTATTCGACAGTCATTTTATAATTTACTACCCAGCCATAAATGTTGTTATTTAACTAATAGCACTGATACGAGAATGACCGTTTAATAGAATACACATCATCCCACACATAAAATTTCCGTTTGTTATGATCGCGGCAGACGGCACGTTTCGATTCCTTCAAAACAAAAAACAAAACAAAAAGATTATAATACAACTCATGAAAAATGTAATTCTTGCTTCATCGAGATTTTTCAAACGTATATCAAATCGGTAGTGACTGATGTGTTGACGACCAGAAGCGTATCGATTCCAACAACAAATATTTCAAATACATGGGTAATGTGCTACGTGAATTAATTTACATGGAACAGTCCATTCTCATATGTAAAACAACATTCTTAGATAACGCACTACCCACGTTTGAATTGTAGATACTGTGTAAACTATAGATATTGGATGTAAATTTATGTCAGCACAACAGATTTAAATTGTTGTGAATGGCTTTCGTTAGTTTAGATTATGTTGTGTGTTGGTTAAACGAAAACAACGAAGGAAGACCACATACGGTTTTAAGTCGTCACAGCAGGCCCGAAAAAATTGTCGAGACGAACTAGACTTGTGTTTTAGCCGGACAGGGATATCAACAGAAATTAATAAGTGGGGTTGAAGTTTTGAAAAGACTGTTTTTTATATTATACATGTATGGATCGGTACTTATATTTAATTGATTAATGAATCAATCAATACGTCAATAAATGCTTTAGTATCCACGCGGATGAATTCTGCCATTGTACAATCATACATCTATTCTCTGTCTGTCATTGGTTATTTTTATTACTGTTACTTAAGCAAATGTTATCACACCCGATGAATGGTCTGCTCATAATATGAAATTCATAAGTATACATCTTTTTGAACTTTACTTACGATCTTACCTATCAGATATAGTGTCGATATAAAATGACGCGTAGTTAATGGAAACACGTCAAGTTCGGCGGCAGCTGTGGCGCGTCACTGTGTCAATATTGTTGGATGGAGCTGCGCACACCACGGTCGTGTGTCAGTACTGTAAAGGGCGAATAAGGACGCTCGGGGCGACGCACCCGCCGAGCCTCGATACCATCGGTCGCATGATGATGTTAATGGTTACAGTTTTCACACCTGACCGACTGTAGACTAGATTGTTCTTGTTTCGTGTTATAATATTAGTATTTCGCCACTGCTGGAGGTAATTTCTTGTTTCATTCAAAGGCGTAATCTAGCTGTATGAATAGGGATTCTGGAAATGCATAATAGTTGGCCTAGTGCATGCTGACAGAATGCATATACTTTTTGTGAAGTTTGCATAGAACATTATGAAATTATCAATTCTAATATCTAACCAGGACATACTACGTAGCTCTAAAATAGTTAAGCAGTTAGGCCACTTAAAAATGTTGATACTAAACTGACCACAATAACATGAATGAATAAACGAGTAGGTGTAAACGTGTGCCGTTGCCTTTTGTGTAGGACTAGTATGTGTGGGGGCGTCGGTAATTATTCCAACCAAAATGTATTGGAAATGTTGTCTGTTATGCTTTTTATATGACTGTAGCAAAAGTAAAAAGAAGGGTTTTTTTTAAACAGGAATTTGTGCCCGATATGGCGATAAGACATAAGACCTATGTAAATTTAAATGCCAATTAATTCGATACTACCCTCCAAGTATCATAAGACACATATTTATAGGATTTTTGTTGCACCAGTATTTTTGAACCCATCAGCCGGATGCAATTTAAGTTTGAACTAGCGTGACCCCTTGGTTCACGTGCACCGTTGACACATTTGCGTGTCCGTTCTCAGCTGTCTAGACTCTAGACAAGTGTCGTGAGTTCATGCCTTTAGTTATACTACACAGTACTCAATTGAATGGAGTTATTGACGCCGCGGATCACGGAGATCGCTAATATTTAACATAATACTATTTTTGTCTTGGGAATTAGGATAAAAGGGAAAATAATATTTTGAATGTATAAATTATTACGTATAATTTAGTAAGGATAGGTACATCAGGTTAATTTACTTTATTTGCATGTTGTAAATAATATTATTTAATGAACAATGTGAGGAAAAAATATAACTAAATGCGGAGTATAGAATTAACACATTTTATAAAATGATAGCTTTACTATTTTGTGCATAGTTTTCCTGAATATTATTCTTCAGTAGTCTAGAATATGCATAGGAATTAGGTGTGTGTTATTAATTATGTTATGTTCTTCATATCCGCTCCTGTATCTTACCAACAAACATTCGTATCTTATCTTTTAATTTCTCGTAGGCGAAATGCAGAATACAAAAATATTATATTCACTCCAAAAAGCTTATCTCAAAATCAATTAAGAAATCGATAAAAACGCCGCACCGACAAAATGTAGTTCATTAACAATTCTAAGTGTACGACATTTTCTCGAAAGGATTAAAGTTTACACGTTTTTATCTGTTGGAGATAGATTTTATCTCGAATGTTATACGGCGGCGTATAAATAACGAACGCTGCAGTGATCTGTCACCTTGTCGGGGTGGTAACACAAATACTGGCTAATTGCTTGCATATTTATACTTGTTAGATCGGTAAACGATTCACCTGAACATGGATTTGTGTGGTTGGTGTACTGCTGATTGGACGATTTATTGGTTTATAGAAGTGATAGTCCACAGGATCTTGCGATCTAAGGGTCCATTTTAGATCGAAAATATTGTCCTGTATTGATTTTCTTTTTCTATGAAGGTTGATATTTCATCGCAATTTGTTGTGTATTTGGCATTGATGTTTTCAATTAAAATACAAATCAAACAGAATATAATATAAATACATTACATTTACAAAAAAAACGAAATACCCAAAAAGTTTCGTGCGTTCACTATACGTGATGTAAGTATATCAAGCAACAATAAGGCAAAGTAAGATATGTATGAAAAAACGTCCCTATCCCGGCATTGAACAGGGAACACAACAACGCACTCAGGTCACGGCGCACGGTGACAAATGGGGTAGGCAGAGTCCCTCCCCGACACATCTTGTTACTAGTGCGACTGGGCCTTCTGTGCGTGAACATAATGATTGTAGTATATGTTATTCTAAATAGGAAATTATTTCTTATTCCTGAGTAGTTTGTGTGTTTTGCACATAGTTTAATGGCTTTTGGTTTTACTCTAGTCGTCTGACCCCAAATGGGAATTCCTTTTCCATTTAATTATGTATTCCGCATTGCTGAAAACATACAAAAATAATATTAGTAGACTTTGTTATCGAACTTCAGATTCTTACAAATCCAAATAACAGTTTACCGTACAAACTCAATACATAGCAAAGTTTTGTATAGTTGTTCGGTTACCATGTTAGAAGCAGGAACCAAGCTTCCACTATGATTTTATTCAGTATCGACATTGTTACATAAAAGGCTATATGCCCTTTAATACTCGTGTACTTTTCCAAGTTTTTTTTCCAATTGTGACAAGCTGTCAATCTGCAAGTTGTAGCGGCCGCCCGGCAAGGTTTTTCTAACAAATGCACTTTATCGCTACTTTGTCATGTAACATTATAATGTTGACATTACATGGGATGCAAGTTTTATTTTATGTTTAGTTTTTGCCTGCCTTGTATGCTTCTTATGTCTTTGCTTTTGTTAATTTTATTTCATGGAATCAGTACTTCCGCGACGCGTCTGAGTAATGTCCTTTTAGAGCTTCACGTAAAAAGTCCCTGTAAATTAAATACTTGCAATTTACCGCAAAATACACAATGAAATACTAGTCATCTGACTCGGTTTTGCTCACATCACTCAAGGATTGTTATATGTACTGTATTTATAGCCTTTTCTTTCGAATAACCTTGCTCTAACTGACTAATCATAGTCCTCGTGTCATTTATTTAGCAAAATATTGGTTTGCCTATATCCTATGCTACTTTTTATTTTTTATTAAAGGCAATATTTTTTCTTTAACGATTATAGGTAACCTATCAAAACCTAACTTTTTTCAGAACAAAATTAAAAATATTCTTAACCAAACCGAATGACTGATGATTTTCGCATAACAGGCAGACATAAAGACATGACGTATTTATTATGTAAGGATAATTTAATAGTAGTAATTGAAGTGGATTATGACTAAGTGCAGTAGTAGGAAAAACAAGTGCGCGGAAACCCTAACGTCATACGTGGTCCAAGTTATCACATCCAGGAAAATGGATTGCGCACAGAAGTCAATCGGTTCCGTGGATTATGTCAATTAACACGTCTCGTACTTATACACGTATGCTCATTATTTACTTGGAAATCATTGTTGGAATTCCAGAAATTATGGATTTTATGTTTAGTCATACTTTAATTATAATGTGTGCAGAGATAGTTTGAATTAGAATAAAATTTTCCTGGATTTGTATAATTTATGCGGCATATAACATTTATCAGCAATACTGAAACTGTGTGATGTTCATATTATTTATTACATAAATGAAGTAGGAAAATAATAATACTCTAATCCCGACACGAGAATCAGACGAACTTATTACTACTGAAGTTCATTCATTTCACTGGGATGAAAACAAAGGTTTTTGAAAAATATAAAAACTTTTGGATGGGTTCTTAAGTTTTTCGCCCGGAGGCCTGGTGTCTTAGGGACCCTTGACTTATCTTTGAGCACGGTACACCCTAAGATCTCCTCCAGCTGCCCTCGGGTTACACAAAATTTAATTTTACACTGAATTTGAGTTTAACTAAAAATCATCCAGCCACAACCAAAAGCTTGGCTGCTTTTGAAATCTTTTCGTAAATTATAATTTCTTCCTTTTTGACGCTGAGATTTGATCGATTTTAAATTTACACATATGGTAAGTATTTGTATAACTATAAAGTGTGCTCCATTGAGAGAAGTATACGAAAATATGAACAATAAATATAAGTAGGCCGGTAAGCATTGTCTGATCAGGCGGTTGAATAATGTCGTCCAGTAACACAATTCATTTATCGTCCAGCACAATGTACCGTGGTCCGTGGGCTCTGTGCTGTGCGCTGCAATCTCGCGTGATAAATGAGAGCAAAGCCTCCGCGTCCGAGCTCCGTGCTCCGCTCTCATATTTTATCCCACACTTTGTCTTCCACCACCATCCGTCTTCCGAATCAAAGGAATATTAATGCACGCGTAACACGTATAATATGAATTATGTGTTAATTCACAAAGTAACAATGTAAAGCTGACCGCTTGCGAGATGTGTTTCGTAATGCCTACGTACATAATTAATTTACCGTAGCTGCACGACGAGTCCGCGCCGAAACAATGAGATTATGAAGTGGTCAGAAAAATAGGGGGAACGACAAAGGTACAGGTACTGACATACTAACTTAGTGTTGCCGCGCGGGAACCACGGAGATAGGCTTACTGCAGCAGGAATAAGGGCTATATTCCTATTATCGTGAGTAACATGAACGCATGATAGTGCGTGGTACGCACAATCCAAAGGATAGCGCGGAGACTGTTGCCACAAAGCGAGGCGGCGAGCGCGGAGAATACGCAAACAGGTGTCGACTCCGAGGTTATATTTGCATATAAATAGAGTTCCTGCTTAACTGTAACACCGGCTCGTCCCTTTCTCTCTCGTTGGTGGGCATGGTGTAGAGCAGCGTGGCGAGCGGCGCGCGGCGCTCCTTGCGGCGGCGCGGCGTGGCGGCGGCGCGGGCGCGGGCGCGCTCACTCCAGGAGATTCTATTTATGTGCGGTGATGTAACGTGGCCAATAGACCGCTCGCGTAACTGGAACCCGGGACGTTCTATTGTTATTGAACTCAGCAGATAGGAAGTCGCCGACGCGTCGATCGCCGATCAATTGCCCGGTTCCTCTTGGAAATAATGATGGCTTCCTACGGGGTTGAAGACGCGCGTGGCATGCGCATGTTTTTTGCCGTCGAGCATTATAACATTTCAACTGATGAGACGTTTTCAAACGCGAGTCGTTAGAAAATATTCCGAGGGCCGCGTTGCCGTCGCCGGTGCAAGTTTTTCTCTTGAGCGCGTTACCACAATGCGCGACCGGACCGGTCGGGGCGAGCCTAGGAAGCGCTCCAGGCATTTTATCGTGCCTAGCTTACCATTAATTCGCGTGGAAAAAGTTCATCGCTTACGCTTCACGAATGCCAACGAAGCGCATGAATAATTGAAGTGGAGATAGTCATCAGTGGAATATTAGTATGTATCCTTGAGTGGCCTTCGCGGATCGATCTAGGTGTGAAATCACAAAGTGGGCATCGCGTCAGGTGATTAGCGCGCCGACGCGACGTGGTGCGCGCTGTGTGCGAGCGAGGCGCGCGAGCGCAGCCAGGTCTGCGCCTCTTCCGTTAGCCGTTTTTTATGGCTGTTCTATTACATCATAGGAGCACGCGGTGTCGGTGCGTGACCCGTTTGCGTGGGCGCAGGTGACACGCGAACTCCGCATCACCGCCACCTCCGCCCGGGGAGCGCGACTAGTTCTGTTACTCGAGACCCTCGTTATTTGTCCTTTTTTTGGGATCAAGCGTTTTCTATTTGTTCCGTCGGGGCCCTTTTTTGCTGGGCCGCATCGGGCGTCTCCGAAGGTTCGGAGCGTTTTTACTCGGGGCGGGGGCCGCGGTGGGCGGCGCGGGGTGCGCGGCGGGGGTGCGCGGCCCCCGCCCCGCCGGTCGGCCCGTCCTTGGCCCGAGCGTTCACCTTGGCGCGCTGCGCTGCCGCCGCAGCACAGGTAACAAAGTTCCGCGAACTACGTGATTTCTATGGCTGTCTGCCGAAAGTGGATCTCGCGGGTATCGGGCCGCGGCCTGCAGCCGGCAGCTCGGCACTAACGCTACGTGGAACGTGGTAATGCAACACCGGGGCTGCACCGCAGAGCACTCGCTGCCTCCGTGCCATTCTACTTTTTACCATATCTAATGTCCGCTGTTAGACGGCGCGCAGCCGGAGGATCGACGTGGTGGTCCTCCCTGCTTCCATATTGTATTTCGGTGTTGCTCTAATTACGACACTTTAAATTTATAACCCTCCCGCGTCGATTTTATTACCTCAGCGGTTCTAGCACAGAGCGATAAAAGTTTTGCTCTTGTTATTGCGAATACAATCGTCGAAGGATATTTACGATATTGGACATATTTTGTGCACTATTGCTGTTTCAAGTTGTTCCCTTTCTGTTGTATCAATTGCTGTTTGCTTACAGAATTTATTAGAATGTAATGTTTTTTTTTCTTTGACATAATACGATGTATAATACCTATCTATAGCGAAACATAAAAGAGGAATACGTGGTCTAATTCAGAAACACGACGCTTACAATTACCCGTTTCACACAACAGTTCACATAGCTTAAACGCTTTAAGTTTTTTCATAAGAACGAGTGGCGACGAGCGTTCGTGGAACTGAAAGATAAGAAGTAAGTTTTTAAGTTGTTTTCACGGAAATAAGATAAATGCAAAGATAAACTTGGGTCGGCCGTGAAAGTCTTTTATGCGTAGGCACATTTGAGCGAGGCTCGTGCATCAGTTCCCGTCGTGATTAACATGAGAACGTACACTTGACGGCGCTGGTGCTCGACTCGCCAGCCGCAGTCGCAGCTCATACCTCGTTCCATTCTATTTTTACAACTTTTTTTATGGTCGGTACGGTGATTTACTGCCTCAAAAGTGTATTTGCGGCTTACAACAGAATATAACTTGGGAGTTATAGGAGTTTTAGTGCTTTCAGTGCCAGCCGATGCCTGCCCTCGGTTCGTTCACCTGCCCCGCTGTCATATCAATCACCTCCACGGATCACATCGGCCGTGATTTTCGATCGGTGCAACGTTTAATCCTTCAACGTGCAGCCTGTTAATTACGCGACGTGCGGCGCGGCGCGGCGGCGGACGGCGCGCGAGGAGACCAGCGCGCACATCCCGAACATCGGCCGCGGCGGGCGTAATCTTATCGCATTAGAGGCCGGACATAGGAAGGGCATTAAATTTGAACGATCGTCGTGGAACGGCGGGCAGAACGAACGCGCCTGAAACCGGTCGGCCGTCCGTAAATAATGGATTAGAGGCAGGGGGTGGGGACGCGGGCGCGGGCGGGGTGTGTGTGCGCGGGGAGCGGGTGGTACACGCACCGGCTGCGCGCGCGGGCGCGAGGGGCGCGCGGCGGGCAGCAGCGGGGCGCGGCGCGGCGCGGGGAGTGCGCCTCCCGTCAGCTGTTGCGCGGCCGGGACCGCGCGCGCACCGCCACACCGCCGCCAATGCATCGGTGTTGATAGTGCGCGGCGCTCGTGTCGCTCGTGCCGCTCGTGCCGCCAGTGCCGCGACTGCAGTGACATAGTGTGGCGTGTGAGTGCGTGTGGTGCTCGGTGCAGTGAGCCGCGACAGTGCAGTGTGGTGTGTGACACGCATGAGGATGTGCAGTGCCGGAGCCGCAGCGAGGAGCTGACCGCGGCGCGCGCGGGAGATGACAAGTTATGTTACGCCGACCGAGGTGATTATCCCGCGGTTTGCCGCTAAAACATCATGCATGCGCGCGCCCGGGCCCGTGCCGCGCCTCCCTCGACGCTACTCTTACCACTTAATCTCCGCCGATACGTGACGCTCGGTAAGCCTCGCCGAAATATATTTTGGCGCTTTTTTGGAACTCGCACAAAAAATGCACGTTCCGCCGGGCGACTGAATAACTTCATGGGATTTTTTTTTGTAAAATTACAACAATGGATGTCGCCCTTTCGCTCGGGGGACTTATTATGTCGGAGGTGCGGCTGTATTTTTTTACGCGTCTACCGTCGGTTTTTTGGACAGCAGTCGTAAAGAAAACCGGTACAGGGGCACCGCTGCCTACGTACTTTTCGTAATGCGCCTCCGTGAGCTGGTCCAAAACGGCAGTTATCTCACGTTCCTATTCGAGATGGTTGTTAGATAACTTCCTCGTTTACATCGCTCGCTAATATTTGGAGTGCGGAGTGGAGTCGGTAATTAAATCCGTCGGTGGTGCGGCGCGAGGTGGTCGGGGCTGCACGATGTCGCTCCGGTTCAATTACCGCGGGAGTGTCGCGCCTCGCGAGTGCCGCGCCGTGTACTCTGCTGAGAGCTGTGTTATCCGCTTGATACTGGCATGTGAGTAATGCAGAATTACCCGTAAGCGCACGATCCCCCGTCGAGCGTCACAGATCAATCACGTTCAGGAAATTGAATAAAACCGGCATAAATTACGGTATTAACTGGAAGTGCTGTTTTGTAATCCATTAATTGCTCATCGTTAATTACACACTCGTGTTGTTTTCCTTCGTAAACGAGTGTACAGGCAGGAAATCATTGTTATTGTGTAGACTCTAGTCCTTACGTTTCAAGTATGATGTTGAATGCTATAGCATAACAAAAGTTAAGCGCGGCAAAACTAATCTATTACCGTTAGATATTTTTCTTTCCATTCATTCACTGTGAATCGAGTCTCGGTTTGTAGAATTTACAACCGATTTTACTATAAAAGCGTCGCAAGTTTCTCGGCGTTTCCCATTTCATTCGTATTTTCCGAGCTTTTCCCAGAATACTCACTCTATTACTCGGAAAAGGTAAATAAATATCTGAGCGTGGCGTATTTCGAGGTCAACGTCGACAAATTCTAATATTGTTAGGAGTAAATTCGCACGTGTTGTTTTCTTTTCAATTGTCTGCGATTGTTTGGAGTGATGAGAATTTACTGATATCACCAACTTACAAGGTCTGGTTTCCATTTGAATATTTATTTTGTATAATTTATGAGTAAGTGACTTGGTTTTTACAACTGCATTATAATAATTTCCCCTCTTTTTATACCTCTATCCCATGGTTGCCAGCAATTTCTTGAAACTGTAAGACTACCCTTTCTTCATCGTTTCTTCATTGAGCAACACATTTACTCTAATCTCTTATATTCAGAATTAATTTATAAAGTATTTAACAAGTAACAGTACCTTTGATCTTTACTCCTCGTTTGTTCAAGACCTCGTCTGTTAACACGATATTTACAAGAACACTAATTAACCACTCATTAGTACTGCCGTCTTTCGACAATTAAACCGCTTCGAAAATTAAGCCTTCATCGTTAAAGTTGAACATTTTGCTCGCATGACACGCATGAAGTACTTGTGAATATTTTTTGGGCATTTGTGTATTTTTTCTGAGTAAAGCGTATATTCTTGGTAATAATTAGATCGTAACAATAGATTAGTGGGTTAGAATAGTTAATTAATTATAGTACGCGTGTTGCCAATAATCGCTAGGTTGAATTGTGTAACATGTTTTACGTAAATATTATGATCCTTTTTATAAAACACTAAATATTTTCTAGAAAGAAAATAAAAAAAATATTAGTAATAACTATAAACAACTTGCTTGTAGTAAATAAATGATTCGAACGAAGTATTCACTTCATTCATAACTTTGAAGGTATCTAAAACAAGTCCATCCGTAAGATAAATTTAACTAGGCCTAAAACAACCTGCACAATTTAATTCCTTTCAAAATATTCACTACCAAACAGCTTTAATTAAACAGAAGTGCTGTATATTCTATCAACGAAACAAAAGAAAGTGGCAAAGGTCATATCGCTATCGGCGATACCAAACGGGGCAATAAACTGACCAGTCAATGTGGAGAGGAATGCACATATTTGAATGTAATACTTGTTGACACAGCGCCTGCTTCGTAAAAGGTCTGCGGACAGGTGCAGCTAGCACCTTGTGCCTTCCGCTTTGCACATTGAATAATTTATCTACTCTTTGTTTCGTCTATTCTAACACTCTGTGTAAAGGTTTTGTTGTACGACTTATTCTGCAATCAGCTGCTGGTTTGTTGGAATTTCTGTATTAGAAATAAGTAATTACATTAGAACCTCAATTCAACAATTATTGAAATAGCTATTACAATCCTCAGAAATATCATGGACGTAATAGGAAACACTGTGATTAATGTCCTAAAACGTTTCAATAAATCTTTACCTCTGTAATTTTTTAGTCATATTTGATAAAAAAATAAAATGGATTAATTGCTCGGAAGGAAGTACTTAATCTCTTTTACATGACAATTTAGTGTCGTCAGTAAAATTAATTTCAGCTCAAATTCATTTGTTGATTGTGTTGAAAATTTCGTCCAACTGTTTGGAAATAAACTGGCGATAATCGTAATATTACCAGTAGTAATTACTTAACCTCGTACAAAACCTCGATCAAAGTCACGGACAAGAAATAGTGGTATCTGAGTATCGCGTCGCGTGCGATCGCTAAGGCTCTGATACGAGGAAGTCATTGAAATTCTTCGCTGCTTCGGATGGCGAGTCTTTTTGCGGCCTCGCGGTGACTCACGCCATTCTTTGTTACAACATTTCTATCGGTTAGGCGATCTCTATCAATAACGGCTATCAGAGGATTTTCATTTACATACTCAACTTGATTCTGTTGTCCATGTGTTTCATTTATAGATTCATTAATAAAATCATGAGGTATATCGGTGATTTTTACATGTGCCTTTGGCTGATTAAACTGATCAGATTCAATTAACAGAGCCGAATTCATGTGTAGTATTATATGCATGAGATTGATTCCTATATTAAACTCATTATTAATTGTCATGCAGGAAAACTAACATGCTCCAACAATCTCTGGTCAGAAAATCGACTACTTGTACATCGGTGGTGTAAAAGTTATTATTATTCGTTGAACTAAAAGTTATATTTCGTAAATTTTACGCCGCGCCGGTAGCGGCGAAGTTATCCTCCTTTTATATTAAACATAATTAATAAATACTACTAAACATCGTAGCAATTGCAAAGGACGTTAGTGTACAATTAAATACGAAAATATTTGAATCGTGAGAACAGCAAGCAGTCGTAGTTCGGACAGATGCGTCCGACGGTAAGGTGACCCCGATGACACTAGCGTTATTATTTCGCTTGATTGATGATCACCGTCACGGATCGCCATTAATGCAGTTGGATAAATTTGTATTATGCTAGTAGCTGAGATTCCGTAGGTTGACGTTAAAATTACCGGAGATCTTATAGGCATAAGGACTGAACGCGCTGAGGTGATTTAAAATGATATATTTGAGGTTTTTATCTTAGTGTATTAATTAAACAAATATATCCGCAAATATAGGAAATCCTGAAGTAAAATAATCGAAAGAAAATATCCCACATATGTTTTCTTTAAAATTAAGGTAAGATATTTGCTTATTGTAGAAAAGCTTATTCCATTGATTCAGACCTGCTTGTAAACTACTAACAGCCACAGAAAGTAACTTATGTTCATAAATTATTCTTATATAGGTTTTATTATTGAATTTATAAAATTAATACAAATATAAAGCGACTGAACAAACTATAGGTTCGGTATCATTCCGGAAATATGTTATACGGGTTCGAGAAATATCCATTAACCATTAACGATCTCTGTATTTTTTACAAGCTTTATTTAATTTTAACAGCCCTTACTAACATAGGTTGATGACTTTCGAACACCCCTCATCGACCATATTTTTTATATATTTCCGTTTTTTTTTTTCACCGTAACAATAGCGAGGGAAGGTTTTTGTCCGTTGTCCAACACATCGGGTTTGTTTTTGCCTATTCTAGCAATCGTATCGAGTTTTACGACTGATCCCTTTCGGTGTTGCGATTTTATTTGACGCGGACATCGTTTCAGCTGTGTTGGCAATTGTTATTTTAATTTTCTGCTTTGTTCGCTTCAAGGTCCCGGATTTTGTTCTTTCTTCGCGAGTAAAGTTCATTCTTATTGCTCGTGTAACTTTGTTGTTCTTAATTTGGCTTCGGTAATATTTTGTTTGGGCCTTACCGGTGTTTCGAAGTTACGTCTTTTGCACTTTTTGTGTCTGGTGTTTAAAGATGTGATTGCTTACTTTGTTATTATTTGCTTAATGATGATTAAATATGCGTATCTGAGGTGATTATGTATAACTACGCAAATAATAGTGTATGTTCTGCACGTCCAAGTAGTCTTCATGTGTTTGCTATGCGGAGTCGCTTATACTATTGTCAGATGTATATATGTTATACACTTCACGGTGACATAATATATTAAAAGTATCTCAAGAATCTAAGATAATATTCATCTGAAATGAACTTTTCAAACGTTGTTTAAAAACGTTGTTTGATTATGTATTAAGTATTTGTGTGAATTGTGATAAACATTGAAGACTTTAAGAAGAACTTAAAGTTCGTATTTTAAATACTATCATTATTTTGACGTAGCAGAGATGAAATTTATCAAAAAACTCAGTAGCAGCAGCTATGTCATCTAGCATCAATTGCGCAGTCTCAATTCCAATATCAAACTTGGGACCAATATCCATGAAAGCTAACCGATCTTAAAAAATCCAGGATAGTAGTATATCCCTGATATTGCTGGCACGTTTAAGCCCCCCCCCCCCTTCCCTGTCCTCGTGCCCCGCTGCACGTCTCATCTCTCGTCTCGCAAGTGCTCTCGTCTGCCGCCCGGCGCATAGAGCGGGTAACGCGATTTAAAAGCAATCTCGACGGCCTGCGCGGTCAATTTCCGCGGCCTGTATGTCAAATGGCAGCGATTTCATCACACCGACACCTAGCTAGCCTACCTATAGATACCGAACATGACGCCGAATCACTCCGGGATTTCACGAGCATGATTTATATTTGGAACGTAGGATGTTTGGTCAGCCGATGTGGTATGGTGAGGCTTTGGCGTTTACGGTTTGTGATAAGTGACTTTTACGACTGCGTTCCATTGGACTAGGCAGAGTACTGAGCCGTGAACACTTAAATTTATTTACTTACCTGTTATTAATAATCATAGTACGCTTAAAAATATGTCATAAAACGTCAAATACGATATAAAATGTTTTATTACGTCCATTATTTAACCACATACCGGCTAATGAGTTTTTCACCTCCCGTAGTGAAAATAACTGTTTGTAACGCGCAGGTTCGGCATAGTTATTTTATCGAGTCAATCAGAAATAAAACAAGTAAGCATTGTATGTTAATGACAGTTTTGGTCATAACATTAGTCAGAATAAAAATTCTCGGAATACTTACTGCCGAAAAGTTCAAAAGCCGTATTCATTCAACTTAGTGTCACGGAAATGATAAGTAATCTTCGAGATATGAGGTGGTCGTACAAAGTTAAGTATTAAAGCTCCCTTTTACGATTTCGTAGTATGCAATGCGTGCTTTTTTTATTCTGATTTTAATGTTAATTTTATTACACGTGGCCTATAATTTAATTTTGTGAAGGTTGTATTTAACTTGTAACATTAAATTTTTGCAATAGTATATACTTGAAATACAAAATAAATAAATTGATTATTTCGCTGATAAATACTCGCAAATTTGTCATTTGTCTAAGCTTGGTGCGTTTCTGTCCATACCCCTTGTTGTACAAGCTTAAGTATACGTATGTAAATGAATGAATATAAGAATTTAAGCGTTAATATATTCCGTTTCCCACAACAAAGTGTTATGTAATGCTATCTTCAATCGTGCATAAACATAATTAATTACGAGGCGACGCTTGCTTTGTACTGACCAGTCTGGTAGACACATACTATTAACACGACTGGTTTCAATTTGGCAACAAATTGTAATGATGACATAAAGGAATCTAAATATACACTGTGTTACCTAAGTTTCTATTGTTCACGGATTGCACACAAGTTTAATTTACTACGAAGTACGATCCAATTAGTAATGTAAATAATTAAATTGATAGAAATGGGCCAGCCGTCCCGTTTAATTCTTGTCACGGGAAATTATTTCCAATAACTGAACATTTTATTCATGTTTAAATAAAACATTTTCATATTCAAGAAACATATGTATTGCGTTAACTCACATAAAAATAGGATTGGCTAATTGGTTCTTTAAATGTCCAGATGAATAAAGTAGGAGTTTCTCAAAACTCGCACTGATAGTTTTAGGTACCCAACCCGGCAACGTAAGGATATCAGGTATACCTAGTAAAGTAGATACTAGTATAGGAGATACATAGTAGATAATAGATATATAGGTATATCTAGTATCCACTATGTACAACTAACACGTACATATCTCCACCGTCGCATGTATCTTCATACATCGTACGTTTCAGTGTCCTCAAACTGTCGGCCGGCCAGCTCGCGCGGTGTACTCGTATATTCCCGACAAGTTTAATGTTTACGGATGCGTAGTTAATTACAAGTGCAGCGGTTACTATTCACTGCATATTCTATGTATCGTTCCTTGCGAAATGTACCGGTAATTACTACGTCTATTATGATTTGTTTGCTTATTTACATGGTTTAGTCTTGGAATCGATTCATTTGTCTAATTTACTTGTGGATTGTGGAGTCTGGAAAGCAATGGCTAAAGTTCGAGTTAATTGTTTATGTAAGAGGGTTCTTTGTAAGCTAAATGTTGTTTATTATAAAAAATTAATGCTATACTAGGTTCAAGACAAATGAGTAACAGTATCGCAAAGATCGTTATTAAAATATAATATCTACATTTTCTCACCTGTTTTGAAATTGGTAAATGTCTGCAAAGATATTAATACTTAATTAAGCTTGTTAATATTATATATGCGATATGTTTTTATTGAGCATTATCTCTCTCAATAAAACTTGACCCAATCTTATCTGTCACTACTTTCCCACGCAAATTCTCACACTGCAGTCTACATAACAAGTTTGATATCGCTCTAAGGCTTAGTGTTATAGCTTTTATTTTTAGCTGGTTTGCTTAATTTATATTATTGTGTCAGCCCATATACGTCCCACTGTAGGGTACAGGCCCACTCTACAATCGAAATTACAATTGAGAGGGGTTAGGCCATATAGTCCACCACGCTGGCCTAGTGCGGGTTGGCGGACTTCTTGCATACCGTAGATTTTTTTATAATGTCTATGGAACGCAGGTTTCCTCACGAAGTTTTCTTTCACGTTTAAAGTGCGTGGTGATTGACTATCAATACACGCATAACTCAGAAAAGTCCGAAGTGTGCCCTGGGATTTCAACCCGTGACCAGCGTGACATTTTGGCAGTCGCGTCTAGTCCGTTACTATCAGGCCACCACGTATATATTATAAATATAGTTTTTAATACTGTGAAATTTAAATCCTTTTGAGCAATTGAATACTGAATAAGTAATCGAGTTTTCTCAGTATTTATGCATCATAATTTAAATGTTAAACGCTGTCGGTTTCAACTGTTGGCAGTATTTTTAAGCTATTTGCTTTTTGCACTCCTCGCAGTTTGCTCTAATAACATTACTCTGTTTTTTTAAGCTTCATTTACGCTTGCACTAACAGTTTGTTTATAACTGTTTAGTTTGAATTCTCAGAACTATGTTTTCATATCATTTGTCGAATGTATTTGCTGCCTTTTTTAATACTATCATGTTATGTTAAGCGTATTAACGCTGCTTCTAAATCATTGAGGCGAAAGCAAGAGTTTGACCCAAAAAACTCAACAGCAATACCAATCTAACATGATGAAAGTAAGGTGCAATTTGAATTTTGACTAATTTAGTGAGTCATTTTTGTGGTACGGTTTCTTTGTCTCGAAGGTTTTTAAATTATGCGTCATATAGGCTGCATAGGAAATGTACAATCATATATGTACATAAATATTCATGGAATAATACCACATCTTCTGTGCTTCCACGACGTCATTATTAATGAGTTAGATGCGGTTGTTATCCTTTTTACTTTTATTAATAATCAGGAATATGCTGAAAATATAGCGTAAATACAGCTTCCTATAAGCCTACGGCCTTATTCCTACACAATTATGAAACCTACTTTAGTCATCGAATGTTTTGTCCCTTTTTTACTTTTAAATTCAGTTTGGGTGAAGAAGACAAAACATTATATAGATAAAATAGGTTTTAAAACTGCATGAATAAGGCCGTTAGATATTAATATAGTCTTGCACAGAACAGAACACATGGTAAAGTAAATCGAAACTGACAGTGCCATTACAAACTTGTTAGCTACGTAAGGGAGTTGCGTGTTCTGATAGCATTTATTTTAAATGTTGAATGATTTGTGCTCTATACAATGGGTTCACAACCTATCGCGTCTCAAGAAAAACTTAAAGAAATATACGGTTTCATGTGTGTTGCTATAACACTATATCTTTACTTATGTAAGTGTCTGATTCTATTAACACTGTAAATATTTTCTTGTGATGTAAAACTTCACTTGAAGAGGTTAATTATGACTTTTTCTTTTTCATAGTGCTGTATTTGTTATTGTGTTTCAGTGGTAATTAACGTGGGTTAGTCTCGGGTTTGATTCTAGTAAAACATAGATTTTTGAGCATTTTTTATTTTAAACGTTATTTACGTACATTGCTTACGATAAAATGTTAGGAAAGGTTTAGCGATCAGCAGACAGCCAATACAAAAGCGCAAGTTGAATGCTATTGCTATATGCATTAAAATATGGTGTTGAAATCTTTCATAAGAATCGTATAGACGGATGGAAAAATATGAAAATATTGTACAATATTTGAATGGTAAATAAATCATTTGTGTAGCCTTAAATTGCTTGGAACAGCGACTTGTGGAAAAAGAGGAGGGAGACCTTTGCCCAGCAATGGAAAGATAAAGGTTATTTAAAAATCATTGTAGTCACCAGTCATACCACATTTAGAGACTTTAAAACAGATTGCGTATCATGAATGAAACCCAAAATATCTTCCGATTACAGTTACGAAACGATAATATAATTAAAGTATCCGATCGGCAGCATTTTCGATTGGGTAGATTCATGTCAATGTCCATTTGTAGACAGAACCGTTAATGAATTCACGCGTAAAGACGTCGCGTCGAGATTATCGTGGTTTCATAAGCATTACTAATGTATAACAGAACTAGGAAAACAAATGGTTTGTTCGATGCAATATCATTTGCTCCATTTGATAAAAAAAGTTTCAGTAAGTGGATCTGGGAATCGAACTTAGAACTTCATAACCTCAGTGTAATTCTATGAATTAACTGACCAGGAAGTGGAACTCCAGCTTTCAGTATTCACAAGTATGTCCGTCGCTAGAACCTCCAGACAATATAATATTTCGCTCCAAGAATTACGTGTTTGATGTAAGAAAAGTGTTGTCTCTGAGAAATCGTAAAACAACATTCATTTGAGTGTTTCCTACGAAATTCACGCGAGGACGTTTCGCAAGATTTTTATCTTACGATGTGTCATGTTTTCGGTGGTGTCCATGTGCCAGCGAATGTCTAGATAATTTCTACCTCTATTTGTCCTAATCCCACGAGGTCGGTAACACATGGTTTCATTTTGCATGTGGTGTAGGATGAATAATTTTATAACCGGCAGTTACGGGTCAACCATCCAAAATTTTACTAAACGTATCAAAACGACCTCACTTGCTGTCATAAGATAAATTTGCAAACGATTACCAGAACCAATAAGCTATTATGTTAATTACACAATGACACTTAAAATCGTGACGAAATAAAGCGGTAAACTAACGCGGACCTTCGAACCACGACGCTTGCTAAAAATATCCTCTATACGTCGCGCGCGTCGCATAACAAGCAGCGGTCGTACAGTGCGTAATACTAGGTAGTAGGTGGACGCAACGCGTGTCAACGCAAGACGCGCCGACACCATCGCCGCGTGATAGCGCGCAGGGTGAATGCACCTTTATAATTTAATCGGTCTGTCTACGGCTGTGATGTTAACTGTAAAACGAGAGAACGCGGGTTCGATTCCTCGTCTGGATAATTAAATTTAGTGTCCGGAATAGACATAAACTCGTCTGGGATCATAATCCGGCGGATATAAATTCAACGATCTATTGCAGAGACTTCTGGTAACTCTGCCTATCCTTTTGGGAATTTAGGTGTGAAATGTATGTACACATGTAACATCCAATACAATAGTACACTTACTAAAATTACTAGGAAATAGGAGCATCCATCATCCAGGATAGGGTGCAAGTTTACAATAAGACATCAAATGTATCGGTTCCCAGATCGATGTTTGAATCAAGTTCAGACCAACTTTGTGGATACACTTTACGAAGTACGAACCTCAAACTTGTAGGCCAATCTCGACTTGTACAGTGTGTTCGAATCACACGCGAACAAACATGTTTAATTAGTTGATTGATCTCGTGGCGCGATTCATAAAGCGACGCGAGGGGATGAAAACCTTCTTATTTTGTCTACAATCATATTGTTTGCTTTCAATACAATGAATCCTTTGACTTACCTGTTTTTATTTTTTATTGGCATCAATATGCTTATTTCGGATTAAAAAGGGGACTGGCATTAACGCCGCATCTGGGATTGTTTGAAATTAAAAGTTGGTAATTCCTTTCTTACTTCTAGGTGGAGTTTTGATTTGCAAATATTGAGTTATAAAGTAAAACATGCGGTTTGATATTAATTAATTGCTTGATTAGTCAAGTGGTGGTTGGTTATATATGGGTTGTGAACCGTGATGTTCCGGGTTGGAGTCGTAGGTCATGCGTGGCTTGTTGTTGATATGCTGCAAGGTATAAGGAATATTTATTTGAAAGATGGGCATTTAAATGAGTATTTCAAGCTTATTTTATTCCTGGAATGTTTAGCATGGAACTGCAACTTTACAAAATTAAAACTGTCGAAATTCGTCACGCAGATCGCAACAAAAGATAAAAATGCTGCGACAGAATTTATTCGCCATTTTATTTTGTTTATTGCTCCAAAAAAATGTGAATAATATTTTGATATTTCGTCCAAACACGGCCGTTTGTATATCGCCCAAACTAAATGTGCATTTGTATGTAAATGTGAGAATAAAGCCTACTTACGTAATGAAAATAAAAAAACAAGCCGGTCGAGTGTGCGAGCCCACGCGATGTCAACGACCTCCCGCCGCAGCTCAAACTTAGTTGCTCTAAGCTTATTGACCTTTTCGTACCTTTTATCTTTTATTACTAAAATGCATTATATATTTTCCTATATCGGTATTTATTCACGTAATTATCTAATAGTTGTAAATGGCAATTGTATAATGGCCTTGAAGTGTATGGCTGTGGTTCTGTCCGACGGGTCTTGGTATTTTGGACACGGACGTCGCGACACGACCGTTGTCGCATGGCATTCTCAATTCACTAAACCCGCCTACTAATTACTACGATTAACAATTAATTACGTATATCGAATATTAATTACCGCCATTATAATATTTATTATGATATGTATAATGATCTTTTAATTAATATGTATGGTACATGTTGTAGTTGGCCTATTACAGCACTAGAGTATAATTAGTACTGGTTTTTGTTTAATTATTTCAGGTTTTATAAATATGTAATGAAAATTTTGCTAAATATATGTATAATTAAATATTTATGTTTTATTAACGTCATGTCCTTGTTGACCTCGCATAAAGAGGAAAGAAGCTCTAACACATGTAAAAAGCAAATAAGTAAGTTTAAAAAATAATCATATAATTGCTATCATTTCCGACGCTACTAAAATTGCTATTACTTAAACAGCATAATAACCTGTATTTTATAAATTCATCAATGCTATTTTAATTCAAAAATAAAACGTTAAATGACAAATTACGTATGTGCAAAAACCGCTTTACAACCTTACGCGCTATTTCCATCGGCGTCTCTTCATGTGACATCTTTATTTCGATTATAATAACAAAAAAAGCCACCTCACATCTGCCGACAGCCGACAGCCGTTCAGGCTCCTCTATTATTATAATTTACTTGATTGATACATATTAACTGAACGGAAGCGAGAACAGGTTGGGAGAACGAGTCGGTCAAGTTTACACGGCGATCCAGTGCCGCTCGTCCGCGAATTATATATGATAATTCAACGGAATATACGACCGCTCTCGTGCACGTCTTTATGCTAAATGAGGTAATTGCGCGACGGATTGCACGCTTAGCCAATCAGAATCGAGAATAGATTTAGACGCACAGCTATTTCTGACATATTGAAATAAAATCTTTATTATTACTATTTATCAGTAAAATGACATGCAGAAATAAAGAAGAATTCTGTAATTTAAAATTGCAGGATAATATTTTTATTATTGGGTAGTCTGATAGAAATTAGAATATTATGTTTAATATTATTGTTGAAACATATTATATTAAAAGGCATGGATAGCAGCGGCGCATGTCAAGAACGCTAAGTAAACATCACATTAGATAAAGGAATGTTTTCACATAAACATCTATTAGCGGCATTCGTTGAAATGCGATGTGTATTAATATATAAACCAGTTGTAGGCAAGAAGTTGGATTTCAATGTTGTTGAAGATAATTGCAGTGATAAAGACTGGTTCCGAAGAATGTGATATACTCGGGCGGCGCACCGCGGCGACGTACAGTCTCGCACAATTTACAATTTAAGACACGTCTATATAATTGGACATCTGTGCATTGCACTTTTCACTCAATGTAAAGGGGCCGTGCTGAAACTTTAGATATATATAGAAACCCTTTACATTATGAGAATGATTTATTTTTATGTAAATACGGTGAAAATATAAAAGAAGATGAGCAAAGTTACTTCAGTAAACCACTGTTTTTAGACGCATTTAATCTACCAATTCGTTAACTGGTAATTACTCTGTTACAGTACGTCTAGAGAAAAACACACTTCGTAATCATTTATAGTACTAAGCATACCAGTATTTTACCTAGTAATTCAAAGACAATACGTCTAGTTTTTGTCCTCAATGCATCAAAATCGTTCACATGATATAGTTATATAAATATAAGTTTAGTTACTACTTCTCCCCGCGTTAGATCCAGTTGAGCGCCGCCCAAAACCGGTTCGCATTATCCGACGACCCTCCGCATTTTTCCCTTATTGATTTTATTATTGTTATTATCAAAAACTTACCCCAAACTACCCCTGACCGTTGTCGAAAGCCGGACAAATAATATTTATCGAGCACGGCATTGTAAACGTTCGAGAGATTGATGAGCTGCAGTGCAGAAATGATGCTGCAATCTATTTGATTTATACGAGAATGTCTTGAAGTTGACAGTGCTGTGTGAATTTGTGCAGTTGTTTTCATGTTGAGTAAATTATGATTTTAATATTAGGCCGTGGGCAACCCACTGAAAGACACGGGGTTTCTACATTTCATTTTTCAAATTGTCATTTAATAATATCTCTGAACGTAAATCTTAAATTAATTGATTATAATCTATGCTACTTTGTGAAATGCTGGGCAAGGTACTGAGTTTAATAAAATAAATATCTGTCAAATTCTAGTGGAAACGTCTCAGGTTTCCTTACAATGTTTTGTTGCGGTTGTAGTGAGCAATAAGTAACTATTAATACACGCATAACTTTTAAAAGTCAAAGGTGCCTTAGGTTCGTACCCTCTGACCTCTGATTTGTCCGACAAGTCTGCTGCCAACTGATCTTAGTATTTACTATGTAGTGGTTTGTTTATCTTAACTATACATGTAGTAAGGGAATAGTTATTCAATTATAAAATAACGAACACTTGAAATCAGTGTATGTGGCTGAGGACATTAGAACGGTATCTCGTTTGGACGATGTAACTAGGGTTGTTACTTTCAGGTTAGTGAAAACGAAGTCTTGACTTCAGTTGTCAATTCCTGGCTGGACAATGCGAAACACTTCATTAACTGGTACATATCAATTTTTCAGTAACATTTTTCTTATATTTTCCTTATTTTCTCTTTACCTATAGAGTGTAGGTGTATTATATAGGATGTTATCGAAGTATAGAAATCGAATCTATAGAAATCTGCATCGGTATGAAATCTAAAATACATTATTATTATAACCAGTTTCAATTAACACGTTTGTCAATTGTAACGTAATAGTTTTACAGTAGTTCGTGTGTGTAAGCCCTGTGGCCCGTATCTAACCAGCCGCAGTGGTCTAAAAGCGCACACTTCCTACACGACGGTATCTCTCATTGGGCCTGACCCACATGCGCTAATTGACGATCATGGAATTAGGTAAAACTGTCTCGGCTAATATGATTCATTTCCGCAACGATAGCGCGGTCTAGCTGAGTTATCTACCTGCATGTACTAGGAATTGTTAATGCCTTTTAACATGGAAGGGTTTGATTGAAATCTTTTATACTATACTTAGTTATCATAATGTCGGCGGTCTATTAAGCCACTTATAATTCAAGGGCCTAGTAGGAACATATATGTAGGTTGTTGGAGAAACAGTGCTTTGTGTTCGTAAGGGTTCAGATTTAATTGATTTAAAACGCATTATCAGATATAAACTTGTGCGAACAATATGAATTATCATCGCTCCAAAAGTGCTGGCACAATAACGTCAATCCGCCGACGCTTTATATTAATAAAAGTGACAAAGCAAATAAAAGTCCGAGCGATCACAGAAATGCCAGTAGCAAGCAAACATTTTAACATAAGTAATGCTCTGCGCGCACACGCTATCAACAACAAAGATGTCAAACGGCACAAAGGACATGTGCCTGCAGGCGAAAAGTAGAGCTTAATTAAATAAAGTGAGTGGCGTCAGGGCGACTGCACACTGGGCGATATTACGCGCGTTCTACAAACCACAGCGGGCGTGTATCGCAAACACGCGCTTTATCTGACCGTGTGTCGGTAGCGCCTGATAAATCAATACGCAGATTGACAGAATGTTAAAATTTGGTGTTATATTTATTGGATATTTTACCTGGCTTTATTGCATACCTTTACCGGGATCGGTGATTTTTGTATTTACATACTTGTATAGAATGGATTTTGCATATCTTTAGGATAGACCGGTTCAGCTTGATTACAATCCTGATGGGAATTAAGCACATATTATTTTTGTAAGTATTTATAGACTTTCATACAATACTGTATTTTTAACAAACGCAACTAATAAATTATCATATTGCATGCGCTTTGCCTATCCTTTGCCTTTTGCCTTTCCCGTTCGACGCACGTTCATGCCTCCAATGTGTAGTGAGTCTTAGGGCGACGGCGTTTATTGGCGCCGGCGATGGTGTGGCGTGTAATGTGTTTGTTACGGCCGTAGGAAATGTAAATTAATATTAATGCGTCGCGATAACGCGGTGAAAACTCGTACACTCGCTCCGAGTACAGTATACACGGACCGCCCGCTCCTAACCGCGCTTTTACTAATTATATTGAACGGAAACCTGCTTTAATGGGTATTTGAGATGTATGTTATGGTTTTTGATATTTTTATTTATATCATGGGTTAGCATGGCTGAGCTTTTCGTTGCATGGACTTTAGCTATGTAACCACCATAACACAGCTTATTCGGCTATTCTGAGGCATGAAAAGACTGATTTTTAGCTGCTGTCGAGTTCTGCCAATACGATTGCTAGAAACTCAATAAAGGGAGGGGTAGCGATCGCGTCCTTTATTCTATATTTTCTATCATCCATCCTAGAAAATCGGCAACAGACTACTTACTACTTACTATTATCTGACCAACTTACTATTACTTTCTAAATATTGCGGGTGTTGAAAGGCCGCTTTCTAGGTTATGTCCTTACTTTTTGTCGCTCCTGTTTAAAAAAATATATCAGCTCATTACCACTCCAGCTTGATGATCATAACACAGTATTTGACTAATCATTAATTACAAAATCATATCAGCAACCTTTACGCAATGCAACTGTCAATATAAGCTCATAATTAATGACAGTCGCCTGTTATAAAACTGCATGCGTCTATGATTTATTGTATCGGCCCGTGATCGCCCACTGCTTTGCTTGTCTAAAACCTAAGATTCGATTGAGAGGGCCTAGTGTATAGTCCATCGCGCTTGCTTATTATGTTAATTTTATACTATATCATAGAAATATTTATATAAATCTTTATAGTATGCAGTTTTCATAATGTTTCCTTCAGCTTTAAAGTGCGTGGCAATTGACTATTAATACATATGGCTTCAAAAAGTCCAGAGGTGTGCCCTGGGAATCGAACGCAGTCAATATAAGCTTAATAATTAATGGCAGTGGCGTGTCGTAAAAGTGCATGCGTCTATGATTTACTGCCTTCGCTTTATTGACAAATTCGTGCGGTTGCGACGTTTTTTATTTATTCGATCATGAGAATGATGGCACGTCTTAATTGACTAATAAATTGTACTGGTTAACTGCCGTCGTAAATACGGTTCAAGTTAAGTTGTGCGTTGGAAGTTTACGTTAGTTTAACTCACAACAGACGGGTTTATGACCAATGGATTTCGAAAATAGTTATATTTGAATTTAAGACGTAAAAATATCATATATTCAATTGTGACGAAATCGAACGAAGCGGAATTTCATTTTGTGTATTAATTGTGCAATGACTTGAAAGTTATCAAAGATGCTACTTTTGTGATTTGTATAAATATCACCTTATAAAAAAACAAACTCTTATTGTAACAAGCTAATATTTTAATTTATAAATAGACTTGACGTCACAAATTTATAAATAACTTAAAAAAGCTTTATTGTGGGAGTAATAATAACAGTTGAAACAAAACTTATTCTTGAACGGTTTCTTTTGTGTCCGAAATGCTTTTCACATTCTCCAAGCATACGTAGACTAAACAAATGCTGGTGGTTACCACAAGTGGACATTGTTCGCCGGACAATGGACATGCGGGCCCGTGGTTCAAGGTTCGTTGCCCCACCACAAATTACCCCCATGATCCACCGGCCGCACTGATACCATCACCCATTAAAATAATAATGTTATAGAATTTACGTTCACGACATGCGAAGCTTATTATGAATGGGTTGACGAAACTGACGTGGCGTGCATACGGTTATGGGAATCGTGTCGGTTACTTGTGTTTTAATAGTTTAACCATGTGAGAAAATCATAGATGTTTAACTTGATTTTTTTAAATAGTTATCAAAAAAAAATATAAATGTGTAAAAAGGGAGAAATTATTAAATGAACTATATAATATCCTATTTATAATTTGAATATAATTGTCCGAAAAACACCTCACCAAAACGAAACCTACCGAAATATCCGCAGTCAAATTGGAACGCTATAGAGACTGTATATAAGTCCCGTAATGAAAAACATCTATCTTATAAATAGAGGCTACGTAGGTATAATATAGAAAGTCACAAGATATCTGCAATTTAATTGAAACAGGCAGCTGTGAGTTGTTAGAATAGGGCGCGTAATGAAAAAGATCTATCTTGTGAATAGAGATGATATGATATAGATAGCAACGGAGATGGTTTTCTATAATTAATATAACCTGTCAATAAATAAATAAATACACGCAACATTCATATACATAGTTCTAACCCCACATTAAGATCAATTAAGTCTTGTGTCGTGAGTATCAGAAACTACGAGATACTTTCGGTCTCACAAACCCCAGACACGACACAAATATTTGTGGCCATACAAACATTTGTGTTGTTATGGGGATCGAACCCGCGGCCTTTCGTTTCACAGTCGGCGTCTAACCAACTACGCCACGGAGGCTTTCCTATCTACAAGCTGTTCCGGACGATCGTTTAGGATAAGTATTTTTTTAAATAATTCCTATGATCTTAGGATTTGTTTTGATGAAAGCGTTAGATACACCAATCATAAATGTGACTGGTGCAACGGTGGGATGTATACTCATGTAAATGAGTTCATAATATTAAACATTCAGCTCGTATGCACCATATTCTCCATACAAGGCTCCGCGAATGATATCACATGAAAGCGTAGGTTTGATTCCGTCTCGTACGTAACGGCTTTACTCAGATGGAATAATAATAAGATCATATCAGTTCTGGCAGGGCATGATATCATGCCTCTGTAAACTTATAACTAAACCCTTCTGTCACGTACGGTGTTGTTTTTGAGACTAAAATGTGATGTGTTTTATCACTATGAAGTAGTTCAACGAATAGAAAACCTTTGAATGTATTACAATGTATTACAACCGATTGGGATAGGCATAGATTAGTTTTCTTTATCGGAATTGACGAGTTCGATCCCCGCATGGGCAGCGCTGTAATGTCTTCACCACAGTACAACAGATGGTCAATGCAATCCAGTCCAGATAAAGTTTCCACCGATGTGACATGGTTTCTCTCTTCGGTTGAAACAATTATGCTGAACTGCATGAGACCAGGTACACACCAGTGGCGAAGGCTCCATATAACTCGATTCCCTGCGGCTTACCTTTTGTAATTTATCATTACACTATAAACAAGCAAATTTTTCAAAATTATTTATGTAATATCTAAACTCATTTTATTCAACGACATCTGTCGGCCACATAGGTAAATATTACTGCGGAGGCGCACAGCAAACACGTAATTACATTGCGACGCGTTGCGACCTCTGGCGAATTACTGCCAAAATTGTTCGGCTTATTGAATAACAATGGCGCGGCCCGTGCGCCGACCGCCCGCGTCGGCTGCATGTTACGCATTGGTGTGACATGGTTGTGTAGTTTGCAACAAATCACGCAAAATTGTACCTTAAACTTATAATGATTTAAGGTTCAATTTCCGTTAAAAAAGCAGAAGGCATGCTGCAACTCTTCAGCATTTGGTGTGTTTATGTGTGTATTTGTGTAGATATCACTGCATTTATAAGTGTTGTATTAACATTTTGACAGTATACGCGTATTAGCTGGTTCACGTATTTAGTTTTCAATGTTTTAAATTACAAAATGTACATAAATATTAATAGTATTATTATGTTGTAATGGAAATTAATAATCGTGAGGGACGTACATGTTTAGATTGTCAATTTCGGAAATAACGTTACTGTTTAGATTTTAGGAAGTGCTCGACTACTAATAATACAACTAATAAAAGCGCGGCTAACGTACTTGTTAACATTGTATCTAGATCATTAATTTTTCTTTATTAATCTTATATTCACGTGCGGTTTAAAAATATACTTTTTTTAATTTTCTCATGATGACATTGCAACTTTTGTATATTGGAAATATTAAAATATAATTGACGACCGCAGTACGTAGATGCCATCATACGAAACGCAATCGTTTCGTTTGGTGAGTGAAATTGTCGGAGGAATAATTTGCTGGCGGTTGGATATTCGCAAACGTCCGGATATAAGGATACACGTACAAATTATGTAAATGTGTCGCGTTTCGGGCTAATTCTCTGAAGCATCTCACGATAAGTTGATCTACTCAATCCGGACTGCACTATGTTTACTATTAAGTATCAGTCGCATTGTCTTCCCTATGTAGGGCCAGTAGGTATAAACACACTTATTTCGCGTATTGAGCTTCGGCTTCCCTTTTTAAAAAAATCATCCTTCGCCACTGGTACACACAGACTTAACCGAAACGCGAAACTTGTGTGGTTTACTATGACGCATTTTTCACCTTTATGTACGCTTGTCGCTATTCGGATGGTTTTGAATATTCTATCAGCAGCTTAACACGTAGTATCTGTATCTCTGCTTCAGCCCATATACGTTCCACTGCAGGGCACGTGCCTCCTCTACAACCGTACGATAAAGAGGGATTAGGCCATATAGTCCACCACGCCGGCCTAGTGCGAGTTAGCGGTTTTTAGTATATCATAGAAAATGTAGTATATTCTTAAAATAAGCTCACACTACTATGACCAATACATGAAACATTTGGGCCAACGTTTGCTCGTCGTAAACAGTAACAATGAGTGAAGCGTAGTGTTGCGTAAGCAATTCCTATCGGCACGTGAAGCGCGACTGTTCACTTTCGCTCGCAAAGCGTTTGTTCGCGCCGTACGGGAACTTCATTAACACTACATGTGTTACATTAACAATATGTGACGTCATCGATTGTTGGTGTTGTCGGCGGATTGGTGAAGCTATTGTATTGGGATGTTCGTTTGGATAATTAGAGAAGACTGCTTAGTGTTAAGCCTAGAAATTGTTGCAATGGGCACCTATGTTCTACATTTAGCCTACTGTAATAGGGTCGGTGAGGTCCATTACTAGGTTAAACGAAATAGAGAAGAGAAAAGAACAAATAAGTACAAGGTCCGTGTTTTTTTTTCTAAAATATTAAACAGCTTTTGTCAGTTTTTAACCTTTATCTTTAACCTAACCTTTGCTTACATGAAGAAGGCCAACGAAGCATCGTAGATATTAATAATAATAGCAGGGATTCTCGAACATTACAATATCTTTAAAAACAAAACATTTCACCCTCAGCCTGTCCTAACAATTGATACCAGTAACTTAGCACACTATGTTTTACAACCATAGACGAACGTTTTACACCGCTGTCGAAACGTCTGCGACCAGGCACAAGTTCGCGATAAAATATTTACGACCATGCCAATACCAGCGAAGTTTTACTTTATGCACCATGCATGAGTAACCTACTATATGTTCAACTCAGATGATAAGCCTAAAATGTTTGCCTATTCGCTTAAAGAGCCTCGTGGGAGATGGTTGTGGCTGTAGGGAATGTCAACGTGGATAAGATTTAGCTGTCTTCGGGTAGAGTCTGTCTGGTCCTTAAGAGCGAATTTACATTTTTAATAGTTTGTGAAAAAGATCACCGATTTCTGTGAGAGCCCGTGAAATGCAAGGTGTACTACCGGTATTTGAGAGGTGAGGATGGAAGGGTGGGATAATGTAGAGACAGAACATTTAGACCAGACATCGAACGGAGAGAGAAAATTATATTTCGCCAGTCGATACCTACTCTGCTGACACTCTCTTCTCAATCTCTCTCTGTCTCTCTGTGTGTGTTTTCAGCCACTGCGGAATATAAGCAATATTGAGCATACATTTAAACAACTTCTCAGACTGCTTCGGTAACATAGTTGTACTACGGTACGATTACAAAGCTGGCAGCAACTCTGCCTGCCCATTATGGGGAAAAGGCGTGAGTATGTATGGACTTCTTAGTGTGAAGAACAATCCACTCAATTTACATTTTCAATGGAATCTACATAATCGGCTAATAGTAAAGTCGGTAGTGGCTCGTGATAAAAGTACATCCGCGTTCACGGCACCACACATCAATTATACACAGGAACTGGACTTCCTTTCAATTTGGTTGCAACGCGATACCATATTCGACTGTGAGAGATTTTTTTTGTTACGTAACACACCCAAACATCGCACACATGTGTTGAATGCTATGTTAATGGAATAGCGTCAAATCCATTGTACATAAAGAAATACACGTTAGATTAACCTGAGTTATTAAGGTTTGATGCCAAAGCAATAAACTTTGTAATTTTTTTGATTAGAGGAATTCACTCAGTGTAACATTTTAAGTTTTAAATCGATATAATAAGCATAATATAATATTACTAAGTGGTAGTTACGTAAAAATAGGATACGGAAATTGCAATTATTTAGGAGATTGTCTGTAGGTGTTACAATATTCTAAAAAACAAACCTTTCTAAATACATATATTTATATTTCTTTTTAAAGTTTAAACGGTAACCGAATCTGATTTTTCACGAAATGTTATAAAACCATCTAAAAATAAATACGTAACTTGATCACAATACAAAAAATCAGCTGGATCGAAACATTGTGTCTCTATTAATTAATATTCTCTGGCTTCAATTTAAATCACGGCTTATTACTGCGCAATCTGTAATTAAATTTGCAAATGTATTGTAATATGAGAACGGCGTGGGAATAAATTAAGCCAGTTCTCTACGGACGGTATGGTACCCAGTGAATATGGGGTGTGCTGCCAAAATTATTTCACTTTTGGTAGAAATATCATATTTAGATTTTGTTTTAGTGGCTATTTTATGCTGGCGAGGCGTTCTTGATGATAACTGCAAAACAATATACAGAGAATAAAGAAATTAGATAAAAAGTTAGTTTTGACGGTTGACACATTTATGCCGGCCTGATCGATATACATAGGCTGAATTAAAAATATATAATCCATATATGTACATTATGTACTACATATTTCGAAACCCGTTTTTCTCCTATTGCTACCACGCACTGCATATGTCAGGAACAAGTGCAACATGACTTCTTTTTGTAAAAAAATGTTTACGATTTTATGACGAGTCGCTTGTCCGATACCAACACTTGCAAGATATTTAGAGACAATGTTTTTTAATTTAAAAACATGTATCGATCTAGAATAAATATTGCTATTTGATTTTATTCACACGGAAATAGAATCAACGACATTTCAGTGTTATGAAAGGTTAAAGTTGCCATACGTTAGTATTACTAAGGGAGCCTGCTCAATTGACAAAGAACCTAATTCACAATCGCACGTCCTAGGACGTAGGCAGAATTTACGACAATTTAAGTAGTTGAAATGAATTTATGACGAGTTACTCGTGTGTACAATGTTGTACGGTGATCGTAACGTGAAGTTATTATCGAGTCTATTGGAAGTTTGAAATAATGGTAGGGGATGCGCACATTGAGTTGTTGGGTGATTTTGTTTTATAAATGTTTGAAACTTTGCCATTTCAATGGGTTATTGCCAATGAATCTTGGTTTAAATATTGTTTTTGGTTTACCATCGTGGTGTATATCGATATGGACTTGTAGGATATGAAAATTGTTTGTGGGGCGGGTGGTCAATTTACAAAACAAGTGTAGTTTTTTGTTAATTAATCGTATAATATCGATTTGAATGAACATGTTTTTCCGTTCACACATCATTTGATTTTGCCGTTATTTTAGACGTGTCTAACACCGTGGTGTTTTTCGATAATTTCATAATTTATTGTTTACACATATAAATTACTTTCCAATTACAGTGATATTTACATCATTTTAATGGATCTGGAAGACACCTCAAACATTTCCGATATTCGTAAACTCGTAAATACGCAAATGTGACGTTAAGTGGACGTAAAATGTGAAAGTGGCATGTGTGAATGCAGCATGGTGGGTGGTTGACAGTGAAATCCCGACGAGCGTCCGCCTGTCCGTTCCTGTGTGCCGGAACCGAATTATGCAATCCGACAGGCTGGACAGGCGACATCGGATGCCTCGCATTGTATTCGCTATAGACAATCCGGCTAGAATGTGATAGCGGTTAAGTACTTCCCCTTTATTTGGCTAGCTGTGTCACTATGTTTCCGTAGTATGTCTTACATCATATTTGAGGTTTCTATGTGTCTATGGCTTCCCGCACCATCATCCATAAGGACCTAAGCATGATTCTTCCTGCGCCTACCGTGTGGGTTCGATACTACGTTTGCCATTTATTTTATTACTACACATTTCGTAAAAATTCGACAATTCAAATTACGTAAATTATAACAATATTTAAATCTAATGTGTTCATTATTCAGTACCTCAGATAAATGACAATGGGTCGTCGCATTAGCAGCGTCATTAGTACTCCGGTGTGGTAGTGTTGTTTTATGCTCACGACTCGCCGCGGCGACGCGACGCGAGGTCGGATCACACAGCTGACCAAGGCCGGGGTGCTCTTGCTAAGGACTACAGTACCTTTGTGTTATGTGTTTTGTGGTGTGGACAAATTTATACAAGTAGCCTTATAAAACATCTATTCAATCCTCAATTAATGGTACCAACGCTTGGAAGATGTAGCTGTGACGAAATGGTGCATCTTCCGCACTCGGCAACGAGTCTTTTTATTTCTTTCTTGTTCTCTTTTAAAGACATGTTTAATCAGTATCTAAGAACTAAGACCTGAGAGGCGTATATTTTATATTATGTGGGCATGATTACGCTCTTGGTAATTGATATTCGTATGGCGATGATTATGTTTTACTTTGATTCAATACAAGCGGCACGGCCAGACAAACTGTTATCCTGCTTCGGTTACTAATTATAGTATGTATTTTATTTACAATTATGCATTATATTAAATTATCGTGATTCAAACTTGTTCAACCTACACACCTTTTTAGTTTTTATCGTGATGGAAATCGATTAGGATTTGCGCCCACATTGTACCGGTGATCGAGGTACACCGGATGTCTATTCAATGGTAGCTACATGGTGATTACTTTTAGGTATGGTATGAATAATCTGAAAAAAAATCCAAATGCAATAATCAATGACGGACAAAATATGGTTGTGTATAATTAATTCTAGTTTGATATGAATCAAGACCATCGCAAAAACTATTTGAACCTAACCCTAAGGTGATCTAATGCATGTATATAGAAAGGAGAACATAATTAGCCAGCATCGTCGACCTTAGCGTTGATGCGACGACGCGAGGTCGGCCGATCACGCCGACACAAGGCCGATGCACTTGCATTACGGAATTTATGCTGCAACACGCATCATACCTACTAATGGTTCGCGAACTGCAACTAGCAGTATTTAAACTATGTATATAGAAAATAATCAGAAATGAGGAGATCCGTAGGAGATCTAAAGTAACCGACATAGCCCAACGGATTAGCAAGTTGAAGTGGCAATGGGCGGGGCACATAGCACGGAGAACTGATGGCCGATGGGGCCAAAAAGTTCTCGAATGGAGGCCACGAAGCGGAAAGCGCAGCGTAGGACGTCCAACCACTAGGTGGTCAGACGACCTGGTAAAGGTCGCGGGACGTCGCTGGGTGCAGGCTGCCTCCAACAGGTCACTGTGGAAATCATTGGGAGAGGCCTATGTTCAGCAGTGGACTTCCTTTGGCTGATGGATGGATGGATATAGAAAAGAGAACATAATCCTCCAGCATCATCGCCCTTAACGTTGCCGCGATGATGCGATGGAGACGCGAGGTCGCGCGATCACGCCGCCACAAGGCCTATTCACTTGCATTATGCATTATGGCATGTATACTCAACACGCGTCATACCTACTAGTGGTTAACGAACCTCGACTCCCAATGTTTAACGGTATTCTGTGCATGTATACGTGTTGCGATGATTTTGAATGTGATAAGCGGAAATTACTGCGTTTATGCGAACCATATATGGTATACATTTGCATGTTTATTAAAATAATGCCTTGTAAAGAAATATGATCTTGGGGCTAAACAAAAACAAACAGTGTTGTAATTATCATGAGTACAATTTTGTCATTATTAAAGGGTTTCAATGCTTTTGAATTTATGAATGTAATAGCATCATATTACAATAAAACAGTTCTGTATATCTAATCTAACCCCAAACCAAATATTAATTTGATTCAGCATTTTGATAAACGCATCAACTCAGCGTGAATATAAAGCTACGAACAGCAATTACAACAGACCCGGAAATTAAAAAAAATGTTTTCATACGGCCGAACAATTCCCACGCAAATTATAATGTGATTTAAATTAATTAGAATAACAAAAATCCCGTTGCGCACACATCCCGACGCGCGAGTGGCGCGACACCGTCGCTCGCTGTTCCGATAATGAATTATATGAATGTGTTTCTAGTGTCTACATAATCTGCTTGTGTCCCACGGATTTATATCTACATATAGTTTTGTAATTATTTTTTCTAATGGTGCTTAAGTTTAGGAACTACATGTTTAAAAAGTATTACCTTATGGCTTAGGTTAGATGGAGCGACAATATATTAGACAAAAATTAGCTCAGTAACGAAAGAGAAGGCTTTGACTGTGGAATAACAAATACAAAACTTATTTTATCCAGAAATTTAAAACGGATCAGTACTAGGTTACAGTACTGTTCTAAGAATGTAAATGCTTGCGGATGTTTTGTATGTTTAATGAAAATTAATTTATTGGCGGAAATTAATCTATTAGAGAATATAGGTAATCTCGAATACATTTGGCGAGTAACATTCGAGTTACGTTCACTATCGACAACACGTAGTAGCGCTCGAATCCTTTAGCGATGCATCCACAACAGAGCGCATATTATAATGAATCACTGCAACACTGCAACACCGCACTTGACATACTTTCCGAACAAAGAAGTAGGAACTCGTTACGAATGAGCGGCAGCGAGTTACCAAGCCTCTTGATTATGTCAATTTGTTTTTGCCTGTATTGTTTACGTCCTTTATGCCTTATAGGGGTGTAATAGACGTTATTCGAATAACTGAGCGTCAACTCATCAACATTGTTTGTCTGTTGTGATCTACGATATCTGATTTTTGTGTTTTAGTATTGTCGGAAAATACTGCGGAACAATTGTAACGGCGATATTTTTTGACGTCACTTTTCTGATGTTCCTTTTTTTATCCATGTTTCAATTTTTTAGAGTCTGCGTAGTTTTATTGTTCCTGGTTCAGGACATATCTCATGAGTTACTAAATACTTGCCAAGCGTAAATTCTTTTGTCATTTTATTGCGTGGCACTGTTAACTCATGCTTATATAAGTAGAAATAGATGTGTTTGACGCTTAAGATATTCTTTAATTCATTATTGAACGAATAGTTAGATTATACTAGGAATCTATGTATGGACGTATTTTTTCTAAAACAAAACCATTAATACATAGGCTATTTATCAATTAATTGAATAATACGCAATACATTGCGGTTCGCGGTCCGGCTGTTTACGTGCACGCGTTATCACAGGGGACGCTGCAAAGTTATCAGTGCAGCGCGGTGCAACGCCCGACTATTTTGTTAATTGTTTGCCCCCCGATACCCCCCGCACTGTCGACAGCAGCGCTGATACGTCGCGTGACATCGCAAGTCAGTTGAGAAATGACTTGTACTTTATATAAGTTTATTTTACTTCATTTTTAAGTCGGAGTTGTAATGGTATTTTAAAAATATAAGCTAAGAGGATTAGGTTTGCAGTTTGATATGGTAATTTTGTAATTAATTTGGAATATCAATAAGGTGAATTTTCAAATTATTTCTTGTATTCAAAATTAAAATGTTTTTAAAAACTAATTATTTATTATTTTTTAAATAAAAATGTATGGCAAATTAATAATGGTCAGAAAAGCATTCAGTTATATTTTAGTGATCAACAATTATTAATATTAATCTACGCTAGTTTGTATTAGCAATATGTAATTATTATATTTTGCATTTGCTAATTGGTAATGGCTTATCGTTTCGCGCAAATGTATTAAGTAATTAAATATTTGTTTATTATGAATCAATGAGGATCGGTAATTATAATGATATTTACTAAAGGGAAACAAAGATCTCTTTGTTTACATAATATGATTAGCAGAACTATTAACTTAATCTGGTCATAGGAATTTTTCCAATTTTGTAATGGACACATTGTTTGGTTTCCTTTATTATTTATAAGACCGTGAATGTAATACGATGACACTTCCATAGCCTTCTTTTGTTATTTCTTGGTACATGACGTCTTCGATCTCTCGCCGAAAGCGCTGTTGTCCAAATAATAAGAAAAGTCTCTTTACATTTACGAGTAATTACATTGATGTTAAGATTATTAGATTACGCTTATAAATGCTTGCTGTTTATATGATGAAAACATATCTCAAATAATGAGTTAAATAGATATTTTTTAAATTTTATTTCTAGTTCAAAATATCGCCACACGTCAATATATTTTAGTCTAGCTTCTGCCCGCAACTCCTTTTGCGTGGTTATCTAAATATATTGGCATTCCTCCCTCATCCCAAGGGAACACTACATTTTTCGGGATAAAAAGGAGCCTGAGTGTTAATCCAGGGTGTCAGCTACCTCCACACCAAATGTCATCAAATCCATTAAGCCGTTTCTGAGTTCATGGCGCAGAACCCCATAAACAGACAGACAAAATTTCTAAAAATCATTGTTTTGGGTTCTATTACGATAATATATAGTCATTTTTCTCATTTATCTTACATGTTCAGACATCGATCGGTTACAAATTTATTATACATAATATGTATAGAAGATAGATGATCTGTACCGAGGTGTTTCATTTATGTCCAAAGAAAATTTATTTTTTCCAAGTCTTTTTTTAACCATTACGGTTGTAGCAAAGATTATAAATTATTCTAAAAGTGGGGAAGATGGTTATTGCGTACACCATGAAAGATTTTTTTGGCTATGCGCGCGCGCCCATCTTGCATCGATATCATTCACGCAGTTTGTTTAGTCTACGCACCTAATGTATCGGGTATTTTTGGTTGAATAAATCGAGAATTTCTTTTGTAATCACAGCAAATATATGCGCGGTAATCCTGCAAATGTAATCTTGTTTTATTTGATGCCATAACTATAGATTATGCTGGTATGGCTCGTCAATTTTGGTAAAAATAAATGTTGGATCATGAATCGTTTATGTATTATTTGGAAAATATATTGTAGGATTTTTATAGCCCGTATTGTATGCATTCGATATATAGGGTAAGCTAGTGTCCCAAATGACTCGCTGAGCTCCGGGTCTCGGTTTTAAGTTTTGCGTGCCTCTGTTGATTCTAGTTGACGGGAGTTGGGGGGGGGGGGGGAGTGAGTCTCAAGAAAAAGCCCGTACAGTTCGTCCACTCCCTCCTATATAGTTTTCCATACATTGTGGGTTACGTAGGCAGCGATCACAGCTTTGACTGACTGATACTAGATACTAGACTGATAATAAATCTATGACTCTGACTTATCACGGCTGAGTTCGCCAATTTTATTTCTCACCATTATTTTTCATTGCGATCAAAAGACGGGGACAATCTCACGGTCGATCTCCAAATATAAGACGGCAAAATACGAGACCATTTTTTATACGAGACGACCGAAAAAAATCTGTGGAATTTGTCAATATTCTTTGTTGTATTTAGCACAAATGATATAAAGGAGACGACGAAAATGTTTTTTTGTGCATTTCTTTTATTTGTAATCGGGTATTTGGATTAACGATTACACGCTGTTGAAAATTCGTTTTTCGATTCATTGAATTTTCCTTTAAGCATGTTTTTAAAGATTTGCTTCTGATATTTTTTCAAGGTAGCTTTGCAGTAATTTTTATTTCTGCAATAAACAATAATGAGGAAGTCCGATTTTTTCCTTTACTTAATAGTAATATGGAAATTTCACTAGTTTTCCGCTGATGCTCGTAATCACTATCCTTTAATTCGGTGATATTAAAAAACCCAGATCATGGGTAATTTATTTCTCCATTGAAGTGTTGGACAAGGGACAGAAAATAACATTAACTTAGTTTAAAATTATAGGGGATATAATATACAAGCTAAACCTGTTTAAAAAGGTTTCAGTTATGAATGAATATTTCTAGTTATGTTCAATGTTTATTGTTTACATAGTATGTAATTTCGGGCCGCCTTACGTCATCAGTGAACTCTGCCGGTACAGTCCAAGGTTACGACGCGTTTTTTATCGCGCTCACCTAGTTTCATGTTTTTTCTCATCGGCCCAGGACATTGTTTTATAATGTTTACAAACATAACTGTGACATTTGTGATTTATTATATGGGTGGTATTTCGTTTAAATGTAATTTATTGAGTTGTGTTTGGGAGGTGTGTCTATGTTTAATATTGTAGCGTTGAAACTACTTCGATTTGCTAAACAGATATTTTAAGCTTATTAATTAATAATGTTTTACTTGTAGCCGCTAATCTATGTTCATCACATTCGTAAGCGTGGTATTAACTAACGATGTATAAGATTTTGTGTTTATAGATACGACATAACTATAAAATTCTTGTGAATCTCAGGTATCTCTTCTGACGTTTCTTTCCTACACCCATTATAATGGATTTTTGATTTAACGTTTTAATAAAAGAATTTTAGCCAATTATACATTTTATTTGATAAATCTTACACCTAAATGACAAATTTACTTCAATCTCACAGAACACCGAATACCTTACCAAAATAGCACGACACGTATCGACAATTACAGTTTTTGCACATACCATTACCGTAAACCGTCAACGGTATTTATCTATTAGCTCACAAAGGAAGCAATGGATACGTATGGAGCGCAATAACAGTGTTAAAATTCTTCGACATGGCATTACAAAAAGCCCTGTCTTCCCGTCGGATATGAAACAAGTGGCGACTTGTAGAGACAAAGCGGTCCCTGTGGATTCGCTTATTTCCTGGCCAGACGTAACAGGAAGCGGGATGGCAACGTCTTTCTGTCGCAGTACGATGGTACTGCCGAGTATTCGCTGTCTTGAAATCTACTTTTGTATTCATTTGATCACTTTAGGTAATTATTGTAATAATGATGTCGCGCCGTATTATAAATATTGCATATATGTATGTCTAGAAACTAGCGAGTATTGAACGTTATTCAGGGAAGAGCATGTCGTATAATGACCCATAAAATATCTATGCAAAATTAATCCATCTGTTGCTGTGTGACAAATTAAACGAACAAGCATTTGAGCCTTTATAGCCATAGTATAAATCTCGATAATTGCTGAGCTCTCTGCAAACTGAAGGCAAAAAGAATGAAGCACTAGGCACAGTAATGAGAATACTGTAGCGAGTCTAGGAGCATTGTCTTTGCGTTCCGAGCCGCGCAGTAAAGTGGATTTTGAAATTTCAATCAGCAGAAACCGGCCGAACTATCCGAGCGGGGCGTTTATCGCGGCTCGATGCGATTTGAAAAGGAAATTGAGTTTGTGAAGGCTGTTGTCGGAGTTGGCCGTAGACGCTTATCTGTCGACCGTGCACGCAGCTTTTTCTAGCATTACCGCGGTCTGCGGTTGCGGTTGAAAAATGTATTTGTTACGATATATTTTTTTTATTAGCTGATGTGACTATGGTGACTGCATGTTTAATATAAGTAGACTAAGTTAATGTGGACTTCTTGCTTTGAAAAAAAAACCTGACTTAAAAGCACCTAGCTTGTCGTTTAGCTGCAGAATGCTGAAGCTGGTTAGGCTTCCACGGCTTACTTACTTTAAAATATCAGTATATGTTATCTTTATTCATACATGTAGTAATTCAAAACATAGCCTACCAATACAAGTTTTTTTTCGCTGACATAAGTTAATAATAACAATGATTTGTTTATGTAACTCACGTGTCAGCAGGTACATGACCCCTCGTATGTATTATTTCAAAATATTAATACATTCATTACAGTAAATATGCATCATTATGTATAGGTTATCACGTGTCACGTAATATTTGTATTAAAAGATTTTTTGCATTAAAAGAAGAATATCGACGCGGCCGTAACATCCGCGCTGTTTCTTTTGTACACGCGGCCATGAAAATAAAGTTAAAAGCAGTTTGTGTAAACTGCGCCGTCGAAATCAATTGAACTGCGTTCGGGGCGTCACGCGGGGTGCGCCCGGTAACCTATTTCCATCTAGCCGCGGTGCGAACACATAAGGGCCTAAGCGTCGCGAAAACGCGCCACAACCTTGTAACGCCGCCTAATGAACTGTGCCGACAACCACGCAATCCCATGAATATAAAACGCGTAAATAAATAGCAGATGCGCGAAAAATTCACCCCGCGCCGGCGACACTTAGCATAATAATCGCGAGGGTGACGCGGGGAGGTAATGTAGTAAACGAACGGGGGGTGCGCGTCCCCCCGGCCCGTCGGTGACACGATTCTCACGCGACGCGACTTCCTTTCAGTCCGCAAATGAATGGGTAAAGAGTAATGACGTAAATACGTGTGACATAACGGCTGTGACGCCACGGCCGCGGCCGGCGCGGAACCAGTCCGGCGCGGCCGATGCAGCGCGCGACCACCGATCGTACACCGTGCATTGTTCCCCATCTATAAATTGATAATTGTCTTACGCTGCGATGAATGAATTCACTTTCCTTACGATACGTCGGCGGCATTGTGAATTATATATTGGGTTATATGCGTCCATACTCGTATGTAGTTCACGGCGTGTGTGTCAAGGGAGGTCAAATTTACAACACGTGTTTAGGCCACCGGCTGTACTATCATTGCTCGAAATTAAATATATAGTTTAATGCAGTGTTTAAAATTGGACTATGGTGCATTTTTATGAATAGAGATTCTTTCGTGTGATGTATTGTTTTGATATGGTCGAAAGAGGATTAACTAAGTATTTCATTGTTTTTTTTGGCATAACTTACACACCTAAGCATCACGATACAAGGCTTCGTTATTTGTCTGGCAGTTAAGCATCACACCAGTCGCTCAAAATCTTGATAACATTGCAATCTTAAACAAACATGTTGAGGTTCCCAAAATAAAAAAATAAAGACTATGCTGCAGGCCGGGCACATATGCGCGCAGCGGGGCTCCGTGGGACCCCTGGGCGAATTTGACAAGGATTTAAATCCCCCAGCGAGAGGCACCCTCGCGCCACGATCAGTTTCTAGCGCTCAGCCATATAATATTGCATTTCGCGTCGCCGTAGCATGAAGAAAACACCACTGATTGCGTTTGAATGAATCATATTTTTTATGGATGCTTAATTTTCTAAAGATTTATGGGTGAAACTTAGAAGTTGAGTTAGAAACATAGCGTATGTTTTTCGCCGCGAAATTCTGAAACGCCTTTTATTTATACCGAGAGAATAAAATCTAGGTAAATAACTCATGGGTAATATTTCAAGTCACTACTTATCTAAAAAAGGAAACGAGAATTCGCCATAATCCCGACATCTACTAAAGTTATAGATATGTTTAAAAGCCGTAAAAAATGCGAATCAATATATTTACGTTAACATCTAATAAAACTGCGAGAAAAATTTACTCCAATCAACGTCTTTGTACCGTGAGAATAAAAATGTGTAACAGAATGGTCTGTAACGAGACAAAAGCGGCCCAATTTTGCCACTTCATAGTGCACTCATGATGAAATTTGCCACGTAGTTATTACACCAAATCTCTCAATTGAAGGGTGTGTAATCAATGCGTCCCCTCGTGGGTCGTGCGGGGGGCCGGCCCGTCATGTGCGTCCGACGTATCCATTTGTGCTTTTGTACGCCCACCCATTACGCGGCGCGCAGTGCGTCGCCTCGCGTGACGGGATCTACTGCATCTCATGTTTTTGTTCCATAATTACAAACGGAGCTATCGGAAAGAGATTTTAAAAGGGCTGGGTAGATGCTTCTGTTGGGCGCAATCACGAAACTATCTAATAGCAAACGATTCCCACGATGTTAAAATTCACTCGGTAGATTGATGTTTTTGTATTGTCTTATTGTATTATGTTATGTTGATGTGGATATATCAAATTAGGAAATACATTAATATATGTTTTTATTATAAAAACTCTGTTTATGTTTAAGTAAAGGTGTGCAAGTTTTTAAATACTTCATAAATTGAACCCCATAAAACAATCCGCATAGACGTTAAATTAATGATTCAAAACTAGTTGTTAAAATAGTAAAACAACAAAAGGTTGCGGAGCGAACAATAATTATCTATAGCGACCGTTACGTAATTAGCGGCATAGTATTGCATAGTAATTTCCTAGAACAATTAGCATTGACGCCGGGCGACATTTCCGAGAAAACACTGAACACGCAACCTTCCGTAGTTGAGCACCACAACGGCACGAATTTAGGAACGACGACCGACGCTCCGGGGACATTGCCTCCTCGCAACTAATATTTATGGGTCTTCGTTTAGGACGGAGAACTTGGCGTTATTTGTTTCTTGCAAAGTTTTCAATTTTGTAGACATTTTACGATTCAGATTCAAGTCGTTTAGTCATTTGTAGTTTAGTAACTTGAAGGAATTTGTAATATAGTTTAAGTTGGGCTTAGGGGTTTGGAGTATCATTTGAGTATCAAATAATAAGTATGTAAATGAGAATTCAATTCAAGTTACTATTCTATGTCTAATTATTGGTAATCGCTAACATGATGTGAGAAAGCTTATGGTATAGGCTACTGCGTTGTTTTCGTGGCGGTTAGAGTTCAATTCAATTTAAATATTATCACACAAATCTTATACCAATAAATGCACAGTTATAATACTTGATATGTACACCAATGTATTTGCCCAAATGCGATAATTAATAAAGTGCGGCGTCATTACCAGCGTAAGGCACGCTGCACCGAGTTCGTTGACAGCGTCCGCCAGGCGCAGAGGGCGACACGCTACGTTCGTCTGCCGCTCGCGCACGCCGTGTTAATTTGCCCCCCGATAGCATCGCTGCACTCGATGCGCCCCTGGTCACGCTCCATCGACGATCATAGTTCAACTCTGATTGTTAGCCTACGACCTTTTGGACGGTGAAAAATAAAATAAAACAATTTCTTACCACCATACAAACTATGGCTTCGGGTTAGATTTTCAAGATTCAAAAAATATGAAGTAGTTGCAGTATATTTTTTTATACTCTAGTTGCTTTTTATGTAGCTCAATATAGCTGTGTTAAATTCATGGCTTCCACTTTCCCCAGCAGTATCAAGCCAGCTTTGTATACCTTGACCATTTTTGTTGAATCCACCATCTGTAACATTAAAACAGTTTTTATAATATTGCTCAACATTTTCATTATTCATCACTTACCACGTCATTACATCTGCAAAAAGTTATTTGGTTATTATTTATGACGCGCGCGCAGACAGTGTGTAAAAACAAATTGTTTTTGCTCGTACGTAGAGGTCACTTCCAAACTAGTCGAATACCGCATGATCGCATTCACGACTTCGGCATTAAAAACTGAAACTCATAAACGGTATAATTTTGTAATTATGTATTTAATCGTCTCGTTAGCTTTGCCGTGCATAGACTGCATTGCGATGTAGGAATTCCCAGTGTATTCGATTCCCAGATATAGTAATTGAGCGATTTGCGACTCGCTTTGTACTCGACGAAACGATTATAATTAATCTAATGGGATGTGCGGGGCAATCTATGCATTTACCGTGGGAGGGGTTATCTTTCATCTGTCGACAAAATTATGCCGGCCCATCCAACATTTGGCATTAGATTAGGTTTATAATAATTAACGAAACTGAAGAAATGACTCGTTACATTTTATTTTTTTAGAATACGAGTATCTGCTAAAGACCATCTAGCACACAATATATTAGGACCATTTACATCTAGCCAATGACGTTGCGGACAGGTTTTGCCTATACCTTGAACGACTAAATTAATCAGAAACAGTAGGTAATTACATTTTACATAGTACGTAAGATAAATTCAAAATCGATTGCATCGTTGAAGCACACGTTTGAAGCATTTTAATTAAAACAGAAACACGCCACAGGCATCAGACAATGAAATTTCGTATCAAACTCAATTAGCATAAGTACACGCCGCGCCGATGCACATTCATAATGAACTATAAACGAACATATAAACAATGTTATATTATACGGTACATTTATAAAACGCATGTACGGTAAAATTTTATGCATCGAGTGTTTTATTGTAGTAATATTTTAAATAAGAAGTTGTGTGAGGAATAATAGAAAAGAAAGAAATTATATTTTGTATTTATTTGTGTGTAATTAAATATAAAACATGCCATGTTTTGTGCCAAAAAGCAGTTGTCACAAAGAGAGTTATTTTAAAATTTCCGTTGTGTGAGAATTTAAGCGGAAATAAATTTTATAGAACACTCAGAAACTGCGACAAAAATAGACAGACACAAAACTGTAATTTACGCAACAAACAAAAAAGCTCATGATCCGCCAGTCGGAATGTCAAAGCGAAATTATTAGATTCCGATGCGGCATCGGCGCGGCGCGGGTGAACGACCGAAATCGGCGCGAGCGACCTTGCCTCGACACCGACTGCGCCTCACCTACATACGCCGGCACAGCGCCGCACCGCGCCGCACACCCAAAACGCCACTTTTGCTTTCGACAATTCGCAAAAAATCCATCTGGCATCTTTGTTTCACTCCACGCCGGTAGATGACGTATCTACACCATTCAAGCGCACTGCTCTCGTTCCATCATAGTTAATGAATCGCCTTGTCAAGCTTGAGCAATAAATCAATTAAAAAACTCATTATATAATATCCATTCGCGTTTCCACTTCGTTAAAATCGCGTTATTACATTTTGATATTTTATGTCAAAAGCGAAAACGTAAAATCTTTGTTCCCAGCGAATCACTTCACCAATTAAAACTTCAATGGACTTAATGACGTTCGATATCAAATTAAAATCCCGTCATCTTAAACTGAATTCTTCAGCGAAAAAAACTTCTTATAAAATTGGGTCAATTACGGACAAAGCTCCCTGCGACGTGCGAAGACGGTGGAGAAATGCAACCCCAGTCACGAGCGATGTGGCTTCACAAAGGGCGAGGGTGCACCCTTGATACGCGACACCACCCCCACCCGCCGCTTCACCCGCGCCCCGCGCCCCGAGCCCGCCACAAAACTAACTCCCACTCCCGCCGGTATGACCACAAAGCTCATAATCGCACACACCGCGGCCGCGACTCTCAATTGTGTTATCCGACGTTACCTGTGGATCTCGACCCACAAAAGGATCTAAAACGTGTTACGCGAGAGGATGCCCGCAGAATAAACATTTCACGTGAGAAAAGAGACTTGCCTCACTCGGGTAAATAACCAGCCTTTTCACTTTGTAAGTGGAATAACGTCACGTAGACGTCGACTCGAGGCACGTATGATTGATACTTACCACCGGCAACGTCTCCGCCGTGAATGTATAAGCGCGCTTAAAAAACAAAAAAATGTGAGTTTCCGAACGCGTTAACAATGAGTAAAATGGTTAGTAGTGTCGGTGGGTCGCAGTGTGCAGCGCGGCGGCAAAGCCGTGCGGCCGCGTCGGGCTTACGTGCGGTGAATGTCACGAGGCCGAAAATAACAATGTGTGTGTTCGCTCCGGACGGTCGTTCGGTCAGTGCAGTCTCGTTGCGTCACTGCACTGGACCGCGGGGCATTGCACCTTGCGTCGTCGCTCGCGAGCCGCGACGACGAGCGCTCGCACCCTCCCTCTCGCTCGTCGCCGCCTCTCTGAGCTCGCGTACGCGATCGATCCCAACTATCCAACAGCTGATTTGTTGTTAAACTCCGGAAGTGAAGTTTGCCGGAGAGCGACATGTAATGGTGTGCACGTGTTGTTTCAGCGGCGTGGCGGTGTTGAGTCCGACGGAGAGCGGCGGTTGCAGCGGTAGCGACATCACGGAGCCGCGCTCGCCGCGCAGCCCCGAGTCCTCGTGCAGCACCGCAGAGGAGGGCGCGGGAGCGCGCATGCCGCCGTGGGCGAGTGACCCGGCGCCGCCGGCTCCGCGACGCCTCGCGGCCCAACCGGCGCCCGTCCGCCGCCCCAACCCGCTCGCGCATCGCCGCATCACCGAGTACTTCAACCACAAGATGAAGCCGCAGAACGGACTCAAGCGGGACACCACCGCCAACGCCAATGATGATAACAAGAGAAAGTGCCTACCCAAAAACGGCGTCACACACGATTTGGAGAAATATATTTCCTATTTATCGCAGACGCTCAGCCCTAAAGTGTTAATGGATGTGGGAAAACAGGCGGATCCTACGCGTAGACCTTCCGTGTCGGCTATGAACGGAATGGCGGATGTGACGAAAGCGGCCGAGCTCGGCAAATCCACGTCCAGTACGAACACAAACGGTATCGTTGATTTCAGTAGGACCAAGGACAACAGTGACAGGATGCACCCGACGATGAACGGTTTTGTTGAAGTGCGACATTTTTCGGATACACTCTGCAAAGAGAAGCCATCGGGCGGGCTTCTGAACGGGCTGGTAGACGGTAAGAAACACGCTCTCGAAACAAAAACTACACCAGACCCATCCGCCAATTGCATTATGCCGATTCATAGGAAGATCCCGGAAGCCACCAAGCGCAAAGTTCCAATACCAGCTTCAAGCGAGATGCACAACATGAGGATAGCACCTGCGGCGACTGTTTGTAAATCACCTAAAAAACCATCCACTCTCAAACCGGAATCTGCCAGACTTAATGGTATTGTGAGTTCAACGACCAAACTAGACAGTAGAATGAATGGAGTCACCTGCGGATCAAATAATCTCAGTTTAAATCCAATCTCTGCGAAACCGGTACCGACGAAAAAAGATGCGTCCAAAAAAAACTCAATGCCGGCTAAAAGAACGAATCGAAAATCATCTGCGTGCATCGCGAACAGTAAAAACCTGACGTGGTCGAAAGCGAACAATCTGAAACAAGTTCAACTTCAACAACAGAACTGTGTTAACTCCATTCAAAGTTCTCCAATAAAACCGAACGGGACCGACGTTAGTTCCGCGCAGAATATGAACATTCCCAACGGGGTTCGACAAATGTCGATGACGATGAATGGGAGTTTAGGCAACTTAAATGTACCTGTGCCTAACCTGCAGAACTGTCACCAAATTAACATACCGCAGCCTTGTAGTGGTACAGTGCCTTCAAATAATATACCTTCGTTTGTTGCCGTACCTCAAAATGTGATGCTCACTACATTGAGAATACCACAGAACGGTTTGCCCGCACAAACTCTAGGACAACAAAGTAACATGACACCGTTCAATCGGACAAACGTCAATGTGTCAAGCCCAACAAAGTTGAGTGGCCAGTTAGTTTTTCCTTTAATGCAAAATATAAATGGGACAGTCGTTCAAATACCTAATCTAATGGCAAAAGTGCCGAATTTCGTTCTGCCTCCATCCCCGCAGTTGACAGCTCAGAGACAAGATCATCTTCAAAATCAACAGGCTGCGCAAATTCTCATAAACGGAGGAACCTTGTTGAAACTCGCTAATACTATGACATCTACATATACGAATATGAATAAGGCTGTACCGGTCACGAGTCAGTCGATTCCGGTGATGAATAAGAACGTTGCTGGCTTACAGAATGTCGGATTGACAGTTCAATCAAAACCTAATTACACTGTCAATCTCAGCCATCCAGTTTTCGTGCCCCAACCGGGTTTTATTGTCACTTCAGTGCCAAATATAAACGTAAAGGAGACCTGGAGTTACTCGGGAACCAACACTGCGTCTTCCTCGCAAACATCATGCTCAAATCCTATAGTCAACCATCCGCCTCCCATATTGGCGAACTTTGCAACCCAAGCGTTGCACACGAGTAGTATACCCATAGCGCCGGTGAAACCGCCCGACAACCCCATACAGGGTACGGATCCACCGAGCAGCACGGTCAAAGAGCCTGAGATGGCTGAAATGAGAAATCCAAAGTGTGATATACCTTGGCTATCTAAGAATGTTAACAATAATATTGTTCCATTAGAAATTAATAAGATGAACACGAGGCCTTTCGCACAAGTGAGTAGTTTAACAGATAAATTAGGAGATTTAGCGTCAGGTAAAATTAAGGAACAGAAAAACGTAGAGAACAAAGAAGAATCGAGAAAAGATAGTGCGGTCGGGGAGCTGAGGAAAGTGGAAGAAGTCGCGAGGCGGGAAGAAACAATATTCACGCAAATAACCGTTCTAAAGGATGTTTCGTCGAACGTACATAACTCTGTGATAGAGACGAACTTCTGCAGTACGACGACAGAGTCAGAATCGGGGATAGGTACTGACAAGTCTATAGACTCGCCGAGTGACTCGCAGACGAGTAAAGAATGCGACGAGGACTCGACGCTGTCGCTGAGCGTGAGCGTGTGCTCGATGGAGGTGCAGAGTCAGAAGAGCCCGATACTGAAACAACCGAAGACGCTACGTTTTCCCCCAAAGAGCGCGACCAAGACGGACAGCGACCAGAGGACGACGAGCACCGACACCACCACCACAGTCACCGTATGCCTGTGGGAGAACTGCAAGAAGGAGTTCGAAAGCGATCCTGATCTCCTAGAGCATTTACAGGTGAGTTTATTATTTTTTTCAAACTGTGTCGTTCGTCAATTACCTGATAATATTATAAATCCAGCGTGCAAATAGTATCAAATGGAGACAGACACGATTATTATTAGTTGTTCTTGCAAACAAATATACTGGCCTGCTCAGTACCTAAAATAAAGTATCGTAGTAAACGGTTGCATAAAGATTATTTAAAAGAATCACTGTTATTTGTAATATTACATACATATCTATACTAATGTTGGCTGTTAGTCTCACTTTTGCAAATCATAAATGTAATCATGAGATTTATCTAATAAACCAGACAATATTAGTTTGAATTTATAATAATTGTTTAATCATAATTTCCAGACTGCCCACGTGGAGACACAGGCTGGTAAGGAGAACTACGTGTGCCTGTGGGAGCGGTGTAAAGTGCGTGGCAAGCCGTCGTGCTCGCGTCTCTGGCTGGAGCGGCACACGCTGTCTCACGGCGGGAACAAGCCCTTCAAGTGCATCGTCGACGGCTGCGAGCGCCGGTTTTCCACTCAGGTACAATTACGTTCCTTAGCGTTTTTAAACAGAGTCCGTCGCTGCCGTATACAATCCACTTAGCTAGGTTGCTTCGCTCCATTTGGAGTCGTTGCAACCAAGCTTTGTTGCAGAACTGAAACTTCAGTAGATATATTGTTCGCTAAAATTTTAAGATTATTATTGGTGTGGTCTTTTAAAATTGTTAGTTGTTCCAGCTTTTATATGCTACTGTGGTTTTGGCTCTTAGTTTATTGGTAAGGTATACATTGTTTTAATATCGTTATTCCCTTACAGCATCAGATGTGGGTTCGGATACGTATAAAAGGATAAGGCTTAAAGTTAATGAGATTTAAATAGACTTCGAAATTAGCGAGAGTGTTGTCTAATTAATCAATTTTGTGTATTTTGTTTTCATGCCTATTTTCTATATACCGTGTATAGAATACTGCTCAAGGATCAAACATTGGTAATAAATCCAGGATATGGATGTTTCAAAATTATCATTACCTTAGTCGTCTAATATTTATTTCAAGTCCAATCACTAGGGATTGGCTCATAAATCGTCATCGACATTTTGTCTTGCCTTCATTTTTTATTTTATTGTTTTCTTTCGCATTATGCTGTTTTTCTACGATCAGAATTTATCTAATGTATGTGATTCCATCATTGATCGATCGTGTGAGAGATCACGATTTCACTATCCCAAGACGCTTTGATTTTCAAATATCCTTCTTTAGTAAAATAATTTAATAAGTGTCTCTATCGTGATTTCATCACAGTGTGACAAATCTTCAACCATCATCCCAATACCATTTCACTCGTGCAATGTTTTCTTTCCCCAAGGTACAGAAGACGATGACCAACTTTTACCAGCTCTAATGCCACCACATAGCACCATCAGCTACTCTTATCATTTTGTTTTGTTCAATAAAGAGTTATTTTAAAAGTGTTTTTTGTTCGTTACCACTACGCGAGGGCCGTGGACTGTGTGGCATCGAGACGTGATGCAAAACAAGTACTGTTCTAGGATTAAAAAGCGTTACGATTGAATATTTCCCATTCGATAATGGTTATATATCCCTGGTGTTTATCTTTCAAATTTTCTTAATTAGAGGTGCGTATCTTTGAAACCCTCTTTAGCTTATCTCAGTGTTATCTAAACAATAATATCAGTGCGTCAATAATATACAATATTTTATATTGAGGAGTTATCGAGTATCGCGTAACTTTTCAATAGAAATGTGGGAAATTGCTGGTCGTTTCGAGAACGTCTCACTTGGTGGCCTCGTTCTGATGAAGGTATGTGTGATTTCAGACGTTGCTGGAGCGACACGTGAACAATCACTTCAACGAGGCGGCGCCCAACACCAGCGGTGGCAAGAAGACCACCGAGACCGGTTCTAAGCTCATTCGGAGGAATGGCAAGAAGCTTAGGTACCGACGTCAACCGTGGTCTGGTGAGTAAATACCCCTCGCATTGAAATAATTGGACAGAAAAATTGGTGAAATGGAACTTAGTGGAAAAAGTCTGTTCCATACAGGACTGCAATAGGCTGATGGTGATGAGGATTTTGACAGATGAGTGGACACATGATGGTAACAATTTGGACAGACGAACAAACTTTGGCGTCATCCGAAACATATCGTCAGGTCGAAAGAATTACAAGATTTTTTTTGCATGTGAAATCCGCACAAAGCTAGCGTAGCAGACTTCGCATTATACTTACTCCTTTGAAGTCTCAGCATTCTGAAAACGAACAATATTTGGCGACTATGGGCAGTGTATACTCTATATACAGTTTGTGTGCCATGTTCACTGTAGCGTGCTATCACATATAGTGCTGGACTTTTATGGTTAAATAACGTAATTGTTGGTGTTGTTCCAGCGCGCATGTTCGACTTCTTCGACGCGGGCATGATGGAGGGTCTGTCGTGGCGGCTGCTGCGCTGCACGCGCTGGCGGCTGGGCGGCGCGTGTCCGCTGCGCGAGCCGCCCGGCCGACACACGCTCACGCTGCACGCCGCGCTCGCCGCCACCCGCTACAACGCCGTGGAGAGGCGGCGCGAGGCGCTGCTCACCTACTACCCGCCGCATGTGTTAGTACACCATATACTGTCTGTTACGCCGTACATACTGCCCAACATATATGACATAATTTAGGTCCACAAAAAGCAGTCGTGCATAGTCCAAGATCGAGGCTTGTGCCGTGGGTATCAGGAACTAAGAGAGACTTTTCGGTCTCGTAATACCCAGACCCGAAACAAATACCTGTGGATCACACATACATTTGTCTCGGTGCCGAGGCCGAACCCGCGACCTCTTGTTTCACAGCCGACATATAACCACCTGCGCCAAGGTTTATCGTCATTTTAACTCTAGTACCCCGAGGGGCAGATAAAAGCGCTACTGATGCAACCCGCATTTCGATGACGCTATTTCCGTCCCTAGAAAGGGAGACATATCGTCATACCAGGCATCATTTCCAGTCTTTAATAACTCTTTCTATGGAGTTCTTTCGAACAAAAACATCACAGTAAATTGATTTTACGATCTGGAAATCGAAATACCATAAGGCTCTAAAATAAAGGACCATACTATGTTTTACACATTATAAATATGCTAATTTACCATATTAGCAATACGATTATTTTGCTTTTCCGTAACGCCCACTGGACAGGCAGAAGTCTGATATAAATTATAATTTAATGTTTCGTGAGACAGTGATTACTCTATGAGATAATCTTAATTGGATGGATATCTATCCGTTATACAAATATATCGCAAACCAACCCCAATGAGGCCAGCATGGTTGGTTAAGGCCTCAACCCAGTTCAAGGTCACGCAAAGTTGTATGAGAATTTGATAGATATTAATTGATAATATTAAGACAGTATACATTTGTAAGAATTTATCATAACGTCACTTATTGATGTTTCAGGTAAGCGTTTATTTTGGAGTTTAATTCTGACAGAGATTTGGAGTGTCTTCCCGAACAATAAATAAGACCGTTTTGTGGACATGGATATATCGTGGGGACTGTAGTAATTGTTTTAATTCAGTAAAATTTTGAATAATCTTCATTCTAGACAAATGTCCTGAATCCCTGAAACCCCACAGGATGAAATCGTATCGAGATTTGTATTTAAATTATAATTATTAATATTAAAAGGTCTAAAACTTGCATATTAACATCAAAGGTTGGATCTAAAAAAGATTTTTCGATTTTAGACACATGACTAATCATTTAAAATATACGTTTTGTTTGGTAAATCAGTTCAGATGTTTACAGTTTACTAAATTCCTATTAATGATACATTTAGACATGATAAGGTAATATCAAAAGGAGTTATGAGTTAAATAATAATTGTACTTTAATCTGCCCAACAGCTCGGAATATGTCGTGTTTAGATTATTGTATTGTGAACAGGTAACCCCAGGTGGGTGCTACGCCTACGTGTTTTCAACTTGTGATTTATTATACACTTATATGACAATTTATATTCGCGTCTATTGGTTGAAATTATAATATATATTTATGTAAGGGAAAATAAGGTATTTTTTAATTTATCGTAGACTTGAAATATATTTTTTAGTAATCGTAAATTTTATTCATGACTAACATATGTCGTATACTAATTAGAAGTCGTTCTTTGAATATTTATAATTTTTGGATTCGATTTTACAATTTTTGACAAATCATTTGCCTTTGAAATTTCGATAATTTATTAACGTCGATATTTCGTGCCAAATGGCTTTATAAATTACATTAATTGTTGGAACAGCTGATATCAGATGATGAGTGTATAATAATCACAATTACTTTGGAAGATCACTATTATGTAATAATTTTGAAACAAACGTGGCTTTATCAACCCTACGCTCATAAATAGTGCATGTTGTCCTATCCATTAGCCTCTTTATTTTGGTTTAAAAGAGGATCAACATGCATTTAATAGTGGCGCGCAAGTCGATACGTCGACATCGATATCGACAATGTGCATCACTAGGTACATTATTATAGTACCGAATCGAAATTATTCCACCAAATTGTGGTCTTTTTTCTAGTATTTGACCCAAGTTATTAGCTCGTAGTAGTTTTTTTTCTCTCTCGATTGGCAAAATTACATGTATTGGCACAATTTTACAAAGGTATGCATTTGGTCCTCACTAATATTATCGCTTGGCATGCTCTCTGTTGCCATAAAAATGTGCCACACAGAATTTTAATCCACAATAAAGTTGCTAGCATATCGACGAATTCGATAGCATTCCATAGTCTAAATTATTCTTAAATTTCAATGTGATTTGTAAAGATAATTAAGTATACAGTGGTGGTCATATAATCAGGAAATTGTGTAGTAATTTCACCAGTTGGTCTACGAGCAGTTAAAGAGATTATGACGGATTTCCAGATTTACATTATATTCCTGGTTTATTATAACTTTTATGTAAACATATGTAGTACTCGTACTATAGTATAGTATTAATTGTTTTACTTAAATTTAGAAATTTTTAATTATTCAGATGTATTTTGTTAAATTTTTTAACATAGGAATTTTCAACTGTTCTAATATATAAATAAATGGGTATGAATTTACCTTTGATATAATTATTAAATGAATTTGTGTTCAAATAAATATATACTTATAATATGTCCACCACTGTACATTTAGCATTCTTTTGTACTGTATTTGATTAGCAAATATCGATTTATACCGTTCCCGATTTCCTTCTTGATTTTGTTAATTTACTCAGCTCCAACATTTGTTTCATTTTAGTGCAAAAATATTTTACATGGTTTACAAAACAAAATCAATATTCGTTTTAATATTTTTATAAATTGCTGGCATCTCACTGGGTTGCAAATCCCAAGCGTTAATTTGGTTTCGGCATATCATTCGTTGAGTTCATCCCTAAAATGTACTAACATCTTCATACTTTCAGAGAGCAGTTTACACAATATGAGCTTTTAGACTAGCATGATTTACATAGTTGATTCTGTATTCATAGTGGGATTGCAACCCGACACGCTGCAAACACATTATCAAAAAATTAATTGGCGAATAAGTGAATCAAAATTTGAGTGCTAAACCCTTTCCTTTCAGATGCAGAATATCGATAAATCAATCGATAAAATATATTAAACCTGTGTTTGCAGCTGCCTCTGTGTGGCACGATAATTTCCCAGTAATCAAATGTGTATATTACTTGCAGGCTGGAAGACGAGTGGGTGCCCGAGAAGGAAGTGAAGCGCATCAAGCGCGTGGAGATCTCGTCGCTGCCCGCCAACACCAAGGTGCTGCTGTACGAGCAGTTCTGCGCGTCGTACCGCGCCGCGCCCTCCCCGCCGCCCGCGCCGCCCGCGCGCGCGCCGCCCGCGCCCGCGCCGCCCGCGCCCCGCGCGCTGCCCGCGCGCCACTGCACGTCCTCCCGCCTGCTCAACAACCTCATCGCCAAGCAGAAGAAGACGGCCGAGTCCCGCAGCGGCTGCAGCGCCACCAACACGCCGCTGCTGTACCGCGAGGACGACGCGCCGCGCGCCGACGTCAGCGGCGCCAAGAAGAGGAAGCTCGGCCGGCGCTACGGCGGCAACGTGTTCTGGCCCTGCGGACGATAATTGCCCGATTTGTTGGGCTCGTGTTACACCGCTCTAGACAGACTGGGTGTATTGAACGTGCAAAGCTAAACGTGGAACCGACATTATCGTTGAAATCATTCGATATTTAACGGCGTTAAAGTGAATTTAGAGATATTTTTTCTCGAAGTTAGGATTAAGTGGGACAGTTTTGTCACTGTCGACGTGTAAATTATTCATTGCGATAATGTCGGTACAGTGTACAAAGGAATGGATAAGGTTATGCTGCGCATCAAGTTGGAATTATTGATGTGCTAGGCAGCGCGTGTAACACGGGCCGAGACAGATGTTGATTCTCGAGCGTCCGTCGTAGAGGAATTGTCGCCAAAGATTGTTGAGACCGCCACGCGGCGCGTGCACTGCTGGCGAACAGCAGGCGTAAATTTTAAAACACAAGACTGATGATTTAATTTTTTATAATGATATTTGAACGTTACTTGATAGCGGGCCTAGGGTGCGCGCGTGTCTACGTGTCGCCGCGGCGCGAACAACCTGTACATAGTTAGTGCGAAATGTATAGAGGAGGGAGGGCGGCAGGTGCGGGAGGGTAGGGGTGTTGTATGATAGGCGATTTAGCTTAATTCTCCGCACGGGGTGAGCGGTGAGCAGTGAGCGGCGCGGAGTTAGTCTGAATATATTTTAAGTTAGTGGTTATTAGTGTCCGCCGGACACGTCACGACCAGCGATAACGATCACTGCCAACGTGTACATAGTAGTAGGGAAACGAGCTTGTTTCCGTTTAGCGTAGTTTGATTTGCGTTTGTGCGCTTTTAATTTTTTTAGATGTTAGCAATAAGCGCGCGACTCGTCGCCGGCGCGGATCTTGTACGAGCGCGACCGCATTGAGTGCGTGTTAATGTTCGGGTGTCTTCCGGGTTTGGTAGCGTATGGGCGACTCACCAAGTGCCTAAGCACATTTACTACCAGTAAGGACGTAGTGTTCACTTTATATCAGGTTGTACCCGTGTAGTCATATCAAGGCGGAGCTCGCGTTTAGTTTAGGTACTATTTTGATATTCGACATCGTGGGTGCCGTCTGTCGTGTTCATAACGAAGCAATCTTGTTGCGTGTTTGTATGCGGAATCAACAGCTGTCTGTGTGTATTATTGTGTGTTGACAACGTCACTGCCATTTGGAGTTGTGTTTAGTTTTACAAAACCGTATTTGTACGTTAAGCCGCGTTTGCGCCGAGTGGATCGCCGAGTTCGCTTCGAGTACATAATGTGTATCAAATGACTTATATGAGTCGTTCACAATTTTTGCTGTGAGCGATATTTAATATAAATATATTGCAACTGATTTACACGATTAAATTGACATTCAGCGGTATGTTTTAAATGTACGTATAGATATTGCAGTTGTTGTATTTGTATTTGAAAATGATATGACGAGATGAATATTTTTTTAGATGGATAAGTAATAGTTTATTGGTGGTGGCGACCGGTCGGGTCGACTCGGCGACGGCGCACCTTCAGCCTCGAAGATTGTACTGTTAGCAATAAAAGTATTGTGATAAGAGAATAATAGTTAATGATAAATCTGTTCCAATAACCGCGCACAAAATGTTTGACGCTGTGTTTTTTACGTGTTACGGTTAATGTACAATATGTAAGCGGTGGTGAAATAGAATAAAGATATATTATGATAGTAGTTTCTGTCCGTTCGTTTTACACAGCACAGATATGGGCTTAGTGATGAGTTAAGGTCAGACACTTTTTGATATTCTATCACACAAACTGAATATCGATATCAAAATTATCGACAATGTTCACGGCACTTTGATCGAATATCAAAAATACTATGCGACGTCTGCCATGTTTTATTGTTATGGGAAACATCTTGTTTGTGGGAATGACGCTCAGTCACGGAAAGTGGACGTCGATTGAAATTAAGTAGGAAATTATCGATAGTAGTTGGGTCATGTTATTGTAAAGTATTGAAGTTTTTATTGTGTATGTTGGTCGGTTTTCCGTGACTGCATCGTCGTTGGCTGATGGAGGCCTGAGCGCGTTATATTGATTATATTGTAGATGACAGTGCGGTGATTACAATAATATCAAGCCAATGATTTTCATAGCGTCAATAGGTTTTCTAGACAAGTTTTAGATATTAAAAGAGAACATTTTGGATGTCCCTATACAGATGTTGTCAGATTAAATGCCTTTTTAGCCACTAAGGGATTTTACAATTGATAAAACGTGGAATGTAATTTGTGTTCTGTGCTCACACGATCTCGATAGTATTTTTTAGTTAGTGCCTATAGTGTTAAGTTAGGATGAATTTACGCGTGGACTTGGTGTTAACTTAATATATTGAGAACACCATATTTTTCAGACTTTCGCTTTTTCATATATGGAGATTCTATTAGATTCATTTCGTAGTTTAAAACGGTTAGTGTAATAATGTGAAAAGCAGTATGTGTATAATATAGAAGGAGCCTTAGGCGAGTATAGGTGCACCCGTCGGCTGATGGATTTGACGATAGATGGCCAAGCGTGCGGTGGCACTTATGTGTGGCGGTGGTGACGTAGCAGCGCACGCTGCTGACGTCTCGCTCGCACACTGCGTGACAGAGTGCGCCAGAGCGGGACGGCAACAGCGTCCTGCTACAGGCACAGACCCAAAGAAACGTAATAGGAAAATGATCTAGTAGTGAAGTTGGTGCCTGATCGTCGGTGTGTTTTGGATATCGTATGCTGTAATGGACAGAGTACCGTTTTAGACATCCCTTGGAGCCCTTCCAATGTACTGATTATTGTTTCTTTTTGTATTCATTAAATTTTAAATTTTAGTATAATAATTTTACAGCACTGACAGTAGTGCCATAATTATCTTATTGGCTCGCTTTTGTTTATAATAAATTATTTTTTTTATATAGTAAAATTCGACACCAAAACTAGAGAGACTTATGTTTTTCTATCCATACAACAAAATGGACTTGAATATTTGATCTCAAATAGACAGTGTTTGGTTACAGAATGCGTGTATGATCAATGTGAACAATAAAGTAAACTCGCTCAATTCGTGTTATATCGTCGCGTGGTGCGGCTTACATCGCTTCACTCTGGCCTATCGCGATAGTTCCAGTACAAATACCGTAATACTTCGCTTTGAGGACAGCGCTACGTGTGGGGTTACTGACCGGACTAAATTAATATACCGCGTAGTACATAGTGTGAGATCGGAGGGTAAATTTAGAAGAGATATTTTGTAAAAACACCTCAGTCTGAGGGGCGAAATTATATCGGAAGTAAAAATTAACACATTATTAGTATTGGTAAGCGCTAAAGATGATATATTTTTGATCACTGCCAGCAAATCGCGTTGTGTCGTATGTGGACATCCCTTGTTTGGTTTTGCATGTCAGTGGGCGGAGGCCCTAATGTTAAGTTTATAATTTTGTACGTATTTACTCGACGCGATCTCACTCGCATGCAAAATCGCTAAGTTGTGCCCGAGAGTGTTCAACTGGGAACAAATAGTCGATGCCGGCTCGGCCTGTGGAGATGTAATATTAATTTTAGTTGACACTTGAGCGTGTATCCAGTGTGTGAGGCGTGAAGCACATTACAGCGGCGATGCAGACGCGCTGGTGTCTCGTACCGTCGATGTAGCTCGCGTGCGGCCGAGTGAACGGTGACGTCACTACTCACCAGTCGCTCTGTCCGCAGGCGCGTGGACTCATGGATGTAAATAGTTAAGTATTTATTGTTAAGTATTACCTGCATAGTTCTGTAATCTGGTTCGCGCCGGAGTGCCGGAGTGCCGGAGTGGAGGGTAGTGTAGTGGTAGTGTGCGCGAGTTGTCTTTCATCATGTTTCCTATATAATGCGTTTATTACATGAATGTTCTCCTTTATTGTAAATGTTTGACGAGAATACAATAGTGAACTATTGGAGCCGTGTATTGCGTATAGTGTGCACTACTTATATTCAATTTGTAGATATTTAATTATATATAGTATAATGTTTAATGCGTTGTCTTATTTGCTTATTCCCTACGTGGTGAAATCCGTAAAAAAATAATTTTAATTTTGTACCCCAACTGACAATGGGTGAAACTACCTCAATTACTTTATCACACATTTTGGGCATAATAATAGTGAATGTTAATTTAATGTGGAACCACGAAATTTGTTCAATGTGTAGTGATTATTAAGATTTCTTCAATTAAAATGGTTTGTCCACCTGTCACAAGTACTGTATCTTATATTAAATACATATTGTATGATTGATATACTATGTGTTTTATTGTATCGGTACCTAACATATACGAGTTACACATAATGACGTAACCATCCAAACGATACTCACTAATCAAATAATATAATCAACTCAATTATTCTATTGAACAAAATGATAAACACACACACACTCACTCAATATATGTACATAAAACAGTCATGCTTGTCGAAGGCGAAATAGAGGAAATTTTTAGAAGGTCGTACCATTACAACGGCTGGTATGTTGCCATCAGTTGCCATCAAAAACAACAGTCACACACAGTTCGGATATCACATTATGATGCTTGAATATACAATAAACATTGCAGCTATGTACTTTTTGCATCTGTATCAGCCCATATACGTCCCACTGCAGAGCAAGGGCCTACTCTACAATCGATAGTACGGTTGAGAGGGGTTAGGCTACAGTCCACCACGCGGGCCTGGTGCGGGTTGGTGGACTTTACATACCATAGAATTTTTTTAGAATCGCTAAGTTATGCAGGTTTTTCTTCACCGTTATAGTGCGTGGTGGTTAACACATAACTTCGAATAATCAGAGGTGTGCCCTGGGATTTGAACTCGCGACCGTCGTGATCATCAGTCGCTGTCAGTCAGTCGTCTGATATGTTACCAACAGGCCACCACGCACTTTTTATACCTTCTAATAATCTCAGTGCTGCCTACAATCTAAAATCAGGACTGATATTAATAAATAAATAAATACACCCAACAGTCACGTACATAGTTCCGACCCCGCATTAAGATCAATTGAGTCTTGTGTCGTCGTAATCAGAAACTACGTGAAACTTTTCGGTCTCACAAACACTCAAACCCAAAAGAAATATTTGTTGACGGCTCAAACATTTCTCTCGGTGCGCGGATCGAACCCGCGGCCTCTCGTTTTACAGTCGGCGTCTAACCAACTGCGCCACGGAGGCTGTTAATCGATAGAAAATGTCTTGTATGACGATGGTAAGAACTGCCAGCAAATAATCGAATAAGGACTGAATCCCCAATGCAAACTTGCGTTTGAAACTACGTCGGGTTTATATCTTTTACGGCCGTCGATATCCAGGAAAGGACATATAAGGTCGCAGGAAGTCGCTGGATGCAGGCCGCTTCCGACCGGCCTATGGGGGAAGCCTATGTTCAGCAGTGGAATTGCTGCGGCTGAAAAGAGATATATCTAGAAAATAATACAATTAGAACGAGTCACAGCTTTGATACAATGTGTTGTCTTGGCGGGTAGTACACTACTTTCGGTAAAAGTAATTGTTTCATCGGAGGGTACTTTAATGCATTTTGTCTTCTCGATGGGTCATATTATGGACCGTTTAGTCTTGTGCGGTGTGCCCTCTACAGGTCATGTAGCGCGGGCGTTGTTTAGTGGACATTTTGACGAATGTGGTTTATCGTGGTGCAAGGGACTACCATAGCTTGGGGGAGATATTCGACGTCTGAAGCGGTGAGAGCTTAACGTTGTATATTGCCATTTTTTGGATTAGCAATTGCATTTACCTTCATGCTATTTTTACTTCCCAGATTGTACCTATATAAAGCTTTTGTTATGTATACCAAAAGATATCTAAAACTACGCAGAACGCGTCCCCCACAGTGTCGAAACAAAATATTTGTTGTTCACAAAAAGTGGGTACTTTCTATTTGGTATATTCGTATTGGGCTAGATAGAAATCGATGTACGTGATGGTAAACAGCCTGTTGCAGTAACCCAGGCAAGTTCATGCTGTTTCGGGCTCAGTTTTTATTAGGTTTCAACACCAAAACTGTGTCCACCGACGAGACTTATGCCGAAAACAAATTATCAGACAGACGCGGCTGACGAACACGTCTTAAGCTGATCTAGATAATAGATTCTTTCATTATGTGCACACTATCAGTCGTAAGTCGCGGACGTGACTTTGAATGTTCTAAGGGTCATCAGCCGCGTCCATCCGCCGCACCATACAGTTTGTTTTCGGCTTTAAGTAACCATTTTTCACCCGAGAATATTTGGAATATGCTGCACTTACAATTAGATACATTGCAATCAATTTGTTATCAACCAACTACCTACTAGAATTTTTATGTTACTTACATAAAATAGGTATGTATATGTATTCATCTTTATGTATAATAAATTCATTTATAGTTAAGCGCATTTTTTTTATTGCGATGAATGGCGAGACGAGCATGTCATTCGCCCGATGATAAGCGATACGACCGCCCATGGACAGTAGCAAAATCAAACAACACCATGAATTACAAAGCAAGCTTGGCATCCCACTGCGCTCGTTATCCTGAGACATAAGATGTTAAGTCTCATTATTTCCAGTAGTTACTCTAGCTACAATGTCCTTCAAACCGGAACACACCATTGCATTTACAATGCTGCTTGCCGGGACTCATAGACATAGCGGTGGTACCTACCCAGTAAACAGGCGGCTGATCACAACATATGAGAGAACTACCACCAGTAATGTGCATGTTTGGGTCCAGCTGTAGCTGCTGCCAAGTAGTTCGCCAAACTTATTTCCCGCCGGAGAAGCTAAAGAGAGCAAGCCTGCCGTCTTACTGAGTACGAACCCCAGTCTGGGCCACCCATTTATATTTTTTTCGAACAGAAAATTGAATACAAAGTAGATTTCTCGTATTGTATTGTATTGTATTGTATCAGCCCATATACGACCCACTGCAGACTTACACACCGTAGAATTTCTTTTTTTTTTTAAATCGCTACGGTATGCAGGTTTCCTCACGATGTTTTCCTTCACCGTTAAAGTGCGTGGTGATTGACTATCAATACACACATAACTCCGAAAAGTCAGAGGTGTGCCCTGGGATTTGAACCCGCGACCACCGTGAACATGTAGGCAGCCGACTCTGGTCCGATACCACGAGGCCACCACGCACTTTCTCGTAATCACACTTTATTTAATGTTTTATTAATTGTGTACCTATAATTTTTATGTTAATGTGATAGAATTGTCGTTAACATTTGAACATCAGGATATAGCTCATAGAAACGCGGGTAAACCCTGTCTCAAATTCCGCATACCTCAGGTAAAGCTGATCTGTTGGTCTAAGATCGAACCATTTTTTTTATCAGCCCATGTACGTCCCACTGCTGGGCACGGGCCTACTCTACAATCGAGAGAATCGATTGAGAGTGGTTAGGCCATATAGTCCACCACGCTGGCCTAGTGCGGGTTGGCGGACTTACATACCGTAGAAATTCTTTAAAATCGCTACGTTATGCAGGTTTCCTCACGATGTTTTCCTTCACCGTTAGATTGAACCATGAGCAATATGTTATATATACAATATATATATTCCATTCCATATAAGTATGTATATATTTAATCAAAATCATGGCGACAGGAATATACAAGGCGAAATGTGGGTGTCCTGGTAGCACCTCTGCCTACCCTTTCTGAGAAAAAGGTGTGAGTTTATATATGTATGTATCAAAATCCTACTGTTTTTATGGAAAAAATCTAAAAGACATCATACCAGGTAAATTAACTTCAACACAAATTCCTTACAAATCATACAAAGCGCATTCGAATGTACCTACATTGTGAAATTGCACAATAGCGCGCATTATCTCGTATTACTATGGACGTCACGGCTATCATGTGCCGTAACTACAGTAGGTAGGTATGTAGGTATAATACCTAAGGTTTCGATGCGGTTTGATTTTGAGCCCGGGAACGCTTGCAATGAATGTTTCACAAGGCAACACGACACCCGGTCAGGTGTCGTCAACTTATTTTAATTGCGCATATTAATAATACATATAATTACTATCGCCTTATTGGTTTTGTTGCAGGGGATATGAGTTGCGAGACATTGGGTTCGATTCCCTTGCCGTGGATTGAGTTTATACCCATTGTGGCAATAACTTGATTCTGGTCTTTAAAGTTGAGGAAATCACTATGAAAATAACGTCTTGGGATCCTGTAGAGTTGTGAACTGCTTTGTAACGAGAAGATGCTGCTTTAAACTAAGCACCTAAATTAATCAGTATGGTACTGTGGTTTGGTTTTAACAAAATATTGTTTTGGCTGACATTTGGAAATCACTACATAGTTTTTTTTATTATTACATAGATGCGCTAAACGAGCAAACAGGTCACTTGTAAGTGGTTACTGCCGCCCATGAACATCCACAAAGTTGGATCATTGCTGTTTTGCCGGCCCAATTGGGAGGGGAGCGGGAAGAAAAAAGGATGGGAAGAAGAAAGGGATATTGGGCATCCGGCAATCTCAACACAAAGTCGCTTCCCACTGTCTGTCTGTCCCTATGTGTGCTTATTTCTTTAAAACTACGCAACAGATTTTCATGCGTTTTTTTAGTAGATAGAATGATCAAGAAGACGGGTTATATATGTAATACATATAATATATATATATATATATATATATACAGAGTGTCCCAGTTCGTGATGATGATGGATACAACCTCATGCCGCTAATCGTGACAGGCTAGGTAGAGCACACATATTATTTCTATTCAAAATTAGCCGCGTTTATTTCCGTTTCAAGATTATTCAGGCCTTATTGTAATGCTGCGTTAAAAATCCATTTCTAGGCATCTCTTAGAACTCAAGATTTGATGGTTCTAAACGGATAAATATCGTCACTAAACCACTATCGCACTATGGCGAATATATCATTCTGTATTCTATAAAACTGTGTCAACATCTTATACGCAGATATAATGTGAAAATGTATGGCCTTCAGCGGGATTTATTTAAAGTGTTTACAGTTTGTTACGAGTAACTGACAGCGGCCGCGAGATAAACAAACGAGCGACATTACCGCTTTCATTACCAACGTGTAGCTTGTTGCTTGGACATGAGAACTAGCAACACTAGCCCGCTGGCCTATTACACAGTTTACACTTTAAAATACATTTAATAAATTACAGTAAGCGCCATATGAAAATTATTAAGAATTAGCCCAAAGCTGTGGCAGCTATGAACGTAATAAGCTAAACAGATTGTTGATATTAGATAATTTATTAATATAAATAAATAAATACACCCAACAGTCACATACATAGTTCTGAACCCACATTAAGATCAATTAAGTCTTGTGTCGTGGGTCTCAGAAACTATGAGAGACTTTTCGGTCTCACAAACACCCAGACCCGACACGAATATTTGTGGGCCACACAAACATTTGTGTTGGTGCGGGGATCGAACCCGCGGCCTCTCGCGTCGCTATCTGCGTCTAACCAACTACGCCACGGAGGCTGTCATAATGTGGAGCTCTGTCTACTTTCCTATTCCGGCATAAGTTGGTAGCGTTTCGTTCATACTTGGTTCCTTTTTCGTTCTTCAATCGTTCTTTAACGGTGTTAATTGCCGGACGCCGCATACTCCTTGTCTCTTCCCAATCATTTTTCTTCTCCCTCCCCAACGGATTTCAAAGGCCAGCAACTCATCTATGATCCAAGCGTTGTAGATGGTCATGGGTGGCAGTGGTAGGTGTCCAACAGGAGACTTGTTTGCTCGTTTGCCGGACCTATGCAATTAAAAATAATTTAAAAAGTAGTTCATACAGATCTGTCTGCCTGCATGTGGTAGGTACTCAGCAATGGGAAATTATGGACTGACGCAGTTGAATACAATTCATGGTTCGATCATTGCTTGCTACGTTGTAGTGGAGTAAGCTCTTAATTCTGTTTCATAAATTTAAGATACAGATTTAACAGCCTAGGTGGCGCAGTTGGTTGGACGCCGGCTGTGAAACGTAAGGTTGCGGGTTCGATCCCCGCAACCTTACGGGTCTACGATCCCCGGTCTGAGTGTTTGTGAGACCGAAAAGTCTCATAGTTTCTGATACCCACGACACAAGACTTAATTGATCTTAATGTGGGATCAGGACTATGTATGTGACTGTTGGGTGTATTTATTTGTTATTTATATTATTACGTAAGTTCACAATGAAGTCGCCATATACGTCTAAAGTTATTTTCCATTACGGCTGACCCGTGAAAAGCCAAGTGCAACGTATTTTGTGAAAGTAATTTCTGAGTTGTAATATTTGCGGTGTTTTAGAACTTCAAAATTAAACACGAGGAATTTAATATTTACATTGTTTAAAGCGTTTATGCACGAAATTGTAGCGCCTAGAGTTTTGAAGTAACAAAACATTTTCAGAAGTAAATGATCAATTCACCATGACTATCTTCTCGTGTCAAAAAAATGTTGATTGTACATTTATATCGAATTGAAAATGTGATAAGATATAGAAATAAAGGTTCGTTTGGCTCGTTTATTTTGATTTATCGTGTATTCCTATTTTCAATGCTTACCTATTCTCAAGTTTGGAATGTCCTCAGACGACTTAGTTTATATAATACATATTATAATAAATTTCATATTACACCTAAAAACAAAAAAAAAACTCAGAGATTAAAAATTAATAGATCCGAGAATATTACGCAACGGTTTAATTCCAACAGGTCACTGTGGAAATCATTAGGAGAGGCCTATTTTCAGCAGTGGACTTCCTTTGGATTGGATTGGATTGGATTAATTCCAAACTCATTACCAATAGCTCAAGGGTTCCAGTGAACGCGGAATAAAATCCGCTGAAATAATAATTATGGGTAATAAAGTTAACCAACTGGTAATAGTACAGTAATTGTGTGTTATCGGCTGTAGCGGTAACTAGCCGGTAATTGGCGTGAGATTTAACGCTTCGATATGTCTGCCTATCCCGCTCGGACTCGGGTTATAGCTTATCACAATGGCTTTAGTCTTTTCAAATAATCTGATAGAGCAAAAGCGTTACGTGTTCTTGATAGCGGTAATTCAAAGTTATTAACTATTTAGGTTCTGCAGATTAATATTATAATAATAATTGTATAATTATAACATGTCAAGTAGCGTTAGATGCACACTTTGAGCTGTTGGTCAGTTCCCAGGCGGTCTAATTGTTTGTTTGAGTTTTGTTATTAAAAAGAAAATAAATATGTCTCAGAATGTCTTAAGATACTATTTTTTGTTAGTTAACGAATTTTCGTTCTATAATACGTAAGTATGACAAAAAAAGTACTATTTAGTTCCTTTGGTTTAGAAAGAGGATATCTAAGAATTATAATAATTTATTTTTGACAGTAATTTTTGTACAGTTTCATATAAATAATTTCTTAAAACAAGTTTACACAGGTACTTTTGTTATTATAAGGTGCATATCAAAATCGACAGCAGATGACTAAACTAAATTCCGAGGAATCTGTACGATAGTCATCAGCTATCTCCTCGAACAGAAGGTGACAAGATTTGAAGAATAAGTTTAAGAAGGATGAAAGGTTTCCGTAAATAAACAAATTATTGCTAAAACAGAATGACTACTTCACAGCCAATAAACTTAATTTCATACAAGCTATAAAACGTTACTTTGGCTTAGTAAAACTCAAATTATTAATGCAAATGCAAGTTATAAACTTGTTAAACTAAGCGTGAATTACATTGTTATTTGTCGTTTTATTGCAATAATTTTATGGCATTCATTAGAGTTTATAATGGTTAGTAAATAATAAATTATTGGGTATCTAACTGTACGCTATAATTTAGTTTTTGTGATAATTTTCGGTTAATTTTATAGTACAAGTTCAATAATAATAATAAATAAATAAATACATCGATCAGTCACATACAATATAGAGAATGTTCCGACACTCCCGACCTCACACCCGGTAGTCGCCACTGCAACTCCTGTACGCTAGGATCAACAGTGGCACGCGTTTTATTGAGACCGGGAATTGAAGCTCCGGGAATATGTAACTTATCTTTATCCTGATACAAAATTTATCATAATGCAGTAAATAAATAAGAGTACATAGTTGTTACAGCTATAATTTATAAATTCGAATCGATTTCGACATATTGACTATCAAAACTCCGATGCAGAAAGCCTCTACTTAACAGTTGCGTAAATCGGTGGAATTTTTAGTCAATGGAATGTTGCCAAAATTAAAATAAAAAATCACTTTGTATTGATTGTTATTTGTGGCATTAGGTTTCATAAGGTGTTTTTGTAATTAAAAACAAATAAATATGGGATTCTCTCACGATATTTCATATTCAAAACTTGGCAACCCATCTTTGGTTCCTTTTGTCTTGACCCTACACTTCAGATGAGGTTTTTGTCTATCATAAAAATAAATTGAATCTACACAATCTAAAAAATATTAATAAATAACTAATCTAGCTTCTTCAAACAGGATCGGCGATCGTTTAAGAATTTACAACCGAAGCACTTAAATAATTTAGTTCATTAAGTTGGTAAATGGTTCGCTCCAGCGGCGGAGAACACTATTGATTGTACCACTTATAATAGTTTCTGGAATACTTACCTATAAGTATTCATGCACTTCAACAAATAACTTTAACATGGGTGGTTTATAAACTAAGTTAAAAGCTAATATAGCCTCTGAGTTTTGGGATAGTCCTTCTAAATTTCTGAGGAACTCTACGCAATTAATTAAATCTATATTTAAATAAAAAGAAGAAAATACTGCATGATACAATCTAAAATATATCCAGAGTTATTATTGGGTTTCCGTTAAATCTCTTGATGACAACTGTCTAATTGACTCGTTTATCCGTTTGGCAGTTCTATGTTAAAAAAGCTGTGCAAATTTTATCCACCTTGGTTATTTGTGAAATGCAGCCGTTTATCACGCTTCCGTGCCAAACGTCGCGGACAATCTACGAGGCACCATTGTCCTAAGTATTTAGAACATTTGCAGGCCAACCGGTCAGTAGTTATCGTTAAAGGTACTGCGATAACATTACTTACGATTGCAAAGTTTGGATCCACTCCAAGAAAACTCTCGTATTTTATCTAATTTGGCCGACTGGGTAGTTGCAGAAGAATAAAGTGCTTGCATATAGCTAGATGGGCTATGCTTCTGGTTAGATGTCTTTTCATATTGTTTTTTTAGATTCATTTTTAAAGTTAGTATCCCTAACGACTTACTGAGCTTCGGCTTTTTGCGTGCAACGGTTAATCCTGTCTAATAGGACTAGAACTGTTTTGGGGCGTTGTTGTAGTCTCTATTGAGTAATTTGAACTTTAAATGTCAAGTTTTGTTCAATAAAAGGGGTTATAAAACTTGAATTCTAATTATGATTGGTTATAAATCAAAGGTAAATCAAAGGTTGTATAAGTTTTTGCATTTTCTAAAATATGAATTTTACACCCATAAGCTCACGCCTGTACGCACTAAGAGTTAGGCAGAGGTACACCGAGCGTCATTCATATTTTACTAAGCTTATTTTCTTGCTGAAATGTACGGGACTGGGACATCTTATTCCCATAATAGATACAATCACCATTTCCGTGCAACTCATACGAGATTTTAATTTCTTGCTACGTAACATCTATACTTACCAATACAAAGCTGAAGAGTTTGTTAGTTTGAACGCGCTAAACTCAGAACCTACTGGTGCGATTTGAAAAAGATTTTATCGTTGGATAGTCCACTTATTGAGAAAGGATATAGGGTAATTTTTATCTCGAGAAAATGTATAACGGGACTTTTACCCCGCAAAAACTTTTTCTCCCGACCGAAGCCGAGAGCAATAATAAATAATAAAACCTATTTAAATGAAAATACGGTGTAGAAAAAGTGCAGGGCCCCTGGCTGGTCACGTAGCAGAGTGCTGGGTCAGCAAGCCGAGCAGGCCCGGCCAGCTCGCCGCCACACTCGCCACTCCAGCGCCGGCGCACCGCCTCTGCATACATACCCGTGAGTCCTTACAAGGCTTTATTACATTTTTCTATTAGATTTTAGATTGTTAAAGTAATTATAAAGTTTGGATTTAAGTTTAAATTTTACGCTTAATTCCTAACAGATGTAGTCTTCTTACCGGTGAGGTGTTTAAACAATTCATATATTAATTTATTTTATTCGTTTTTATTTAATAATTCTGTGGAAATAGATTTACCTTCTTTGGTTTTTGATGGTTTTTAGGACTAAGAACGTACACTGTGTTGTTTACAGTGCCATATTCTTAGTTATGTCGCCAGAGTATACTTTTTTTCGATTATAGTAATTTGAAATAATATTACTAACTTTGCAGACTCAGTTCTAATGTTCATAAGATTACTGGTGGTAGGTATCTCATATGTGAGAGTCCGCCTGGGTAGGTACCACCGCAATGTCTATTTCTTCCGTCAAACAGCAGTGTAAACGCATTGTTGTGTTCCGGTTTGAAGGACATTGTAGCCAGAGTAACTACTGCACATAATGAGACTTAACATCTTATGTCTTCGGATGGCGAGCGCAGTGGAATGTTAAGCATTGCTTTGTAATTCGTGGTGTTGTTTGGTTTTGCTACTGTCCGTGAGCGGTCGTATAGCTTACCATCAGGCAAATGGCATGCTCGTCTCGCCATCCATTGCAACAAAAAAAACACGATTATCGAATTGAAATTTGTCTTCTCGAATACCATCTATCATGAAGAGAAATGGTGGTATAAATGAGTAAATCGCTCTCCTTCGACTGCAGATGGCGTCCTGACATTAAGTTTTAATAAAATTATGAATTTCAGATCTGATAACGACGGCGTGTTTTATCTTCGACAGTTACGGGTGAGTGAATTTTTGCATCACTTTGAGAAGCAATTTTGCAAAAGGTGCAAGTTATACACACCTAATTGAGTGAGTTCTTTTCGTTTTACTATTTTTGTTGGTTTAATTTTTCCATTATAGTTTACACTTACAGTCTTATTCATCCATTAAATAAATTAAATCAAGTGATAATATAAAAGCAAACGTAAAGGTAAAGGTCGCGGGACGTCGCTGGATGCAGGCTGCCTCCAGCAGGTCACTGTGGAAATCATTAGGAGAGGCCTATGTTCAGCAGTGGATTTCTTTTGGCTGATGGATTGTATTGGATTGGATAATATATTTCTTTATTTGACTTCTTTAAATAATTACACCTGTATTTTAAAAGCCTTATTTAGCGCCACATACATACAAAGATATACATGATAGTTTATTTTTAATAGATATATCCCTTCCTCTTTCCCTACTTAACTACCCAGTTCGCTATTTATATTCACGGATTGCATATTTCAATAAATTTAAATTTTGTTTTAGATTATTTTAATATTATTATTTTCTTCCATGCCGGAGACTAAAAGGAAGGCGATTAACGAGCGAAGTTCTCCGAAGTAAGAAGGGAAGCGAAGGGAAGTTCAGGGTTGAAATGGCCATTACCTCACAGTCACGTGGTCATGTTGGTACAACGTGTGATGTGACGTAGTGGAAGTCTCGGCCTGAACGTATCATCGAACCTGCTACCAGGGCGAACAAGGATTACTTGAAGAACTTATTGTCATGTGTTTAGAAATGTAGTCGTTAAAATATATTTGTTTTTTTTTTCTAGTTTTTATCTTCTTAATAGTGTTTTTTTTTTCGCTGTTTTGTTTCTTTTTATTTGGTTAATTTATTTGTTGTTCTATTTGAATTTTGGACAGTGTATAAATGTCGCGTCGGTCTCAGTTCAGTTCTAAAAGGAGTTTTTTTTAATGATTATGTGATAAATTTTTATAAAATGTTATGCGAATTGAATATAGATTTAATTTTAAAAAAAATTCAAGGAAATAATTTTCCCAAAAAATATGATTATTTCAAAGTATTTGTAAGTGTGTTTATGTATAATATTCTTTATTGTTACCGAAGTGTTATAAAACTAATTAATAATTCAAACCTACTTTTATTTCAACTAAACTATACCCACACACATCCTTAACCCTTCCAAGCAAACATTTATAGGACATTTTACACTTTTACACACTAAGCACAGACCTAGACTACACACGCTCATACACACTCCGCCCGTGTCTAATTACAAAGGGCGAGACAACGAGTACCGAGTCCGGAGTACGTGACTCCGCCGCGGTGTTGCATTTCGCTGACTCCGCTACTGTTCCATGTCCCAGATATAGTGTGCTATGCGATGCTATTTTGAAAAACATATTTGTTTGTCGGTCTTTGATTTTGTATTAAGTAGTTTAATATGCAATGTAAAACATAAAGCCTAAAATGAACTAGTAAAATGACTATTACGAACATATTTTTACTTTAATATATATTTTACATATTTTTTAAATAATACATCGAGTATATATGAACTGTATGCCTTAGGAGTAATTTTAGTGTACTTTTTTGTGAATCCGTGGAACAAGTAAATAAATACATAAATTTTCACTATAGGTATTTTGAAACCAAAAAAAAACCTATCTTAGTATGAAGCATTTACTTAAGCACTTTACTTAAGGAAAGTCAAATGACAGTAAGATAAAAAATGTTTAGTTATACACCCACAGTCCCACACAAATAAATTGTTAATAAAAGTAGTAAGGCGTACACATAGTGTATTTTCGTATTTTTCATATATCTCCATAGTGCAAAAAAATATTAAGTAAATCATTTCGTAAGTGGAGACGTTGATATTCACACATTAGCCAGAAATATTGGCACGGCCGCGTTAATTGTTATCAGGTGAGCCAATTATTTATTCCCTATAAAAAATACACGGGTTAAAATACGTAGATCTATATTATAATATTTTTCAATATGTTTCATCTCCCTATCGACGTTAATCCTGTCTTGAATTATTAAACAAACAAACCACTGGTATTTTAATTTCTAACCTTAATAAAAACGGCCAGAACCGGATTAGACGCAAATTACTTTTCACACCTTGTTTCATGGGCAATATCGGGTCTAAAGTGGTGGATAAATGAGGGAGGGGGGGAGAACTCGCCCAACCCTCCATTCATAATTCGCTGATATACTTCACAACTTTCACCAATACTTGATATCGATACATTTTATCGATGTTTGCTTACGTATTTATTTTTGTACTGCATCATATTTGAAAGTTATTCGAGGTTTGCAGCGTAAGGTTTTTACGCATGTAATGCTTTGTTGGATGTGTGACGTCGATTGTTTGAAAAAAAATTGTAAACATTGTAGACATAAGTCCATCGTATTAGAGCACCTATTCTTGGTTTTGTGAACTACATTTTTGAATATAATTAGTTAGTTAGTTATCTGAGTACTTTTTATCTTATCCGGATAAAGCGCGGCTTGCAGTCTAGTCTGTTCTCACTTAAGTTTGATCATTGCAACATTGTAAGTCATTCATTGTATGCTGTTAGCTGTATTTGCCTGTTTACGGAGGAACATTTCACTTCATTTTAATTTTTGTTTGTTATATAATATATTTTAAGTGAACAATGTTCTTTTGGTAACTCTAAAATAAATAAAACACACTTATCAATGAGCAAAATCACATACCGTTATATATAACGGTATGTGATTTATTTTATAAAACAATAACAACTGAAAACACGAGTCACCGATAACCCAGTTACTCCCCAACACTACCGCGCGATGAGAGCAGATCCCAAGGGGGAAACTTCCAACTCAGCCATGATTGATCGTAGCACCGCATTCTTTCATAATCTCCAAAACATCAAGAGCTCTTCTATATTAAAACTTACTGAAATTTAGGGATCAAACAACACTGGTCTACTGATTGTTTATTAATGCTGAGGTTTTGTGGAAAGTTTCGTGGATTTAGTTTTCATTGATGACATTATCTGAATTTTTTATGATGTGGGGACGCGCGGCTATAAGGAAACTTGACCTGAAATTATGACAAAAAGAAATAAACAAAATAAAAGATACAGATAAAACCATGAGCATTGACGCTTTGCTAGTGTTGATAAATAAAGAAATAGGAATTATTCATAAATAAATATGTAAACCCAATCTATGTAAGATTAATTATACGTACCTACTTTAAAAAATCCTTTGTAAATAAATAAATAAAAATAAATTACACCTCATTTACGGGGGAGAGTTTCTCCCCTCGAAGATACGAATATCGTAAGGACATAAAAAAGTCGCATCGTGTAAATATTTGTCGGAACACAATAATCTATAGTGGTTATGTTATGCGACAATCGCATACGATTCTCGCCGCGAGAAACTCTGCGTGTAAATGGCTTAAATATAAATAAATTTTTTACTTCACTCTTAAAATCAGCGACAAATAATAATTATTGTACATAATAATATTATACGATTGAAAACGAACAAGCGGTGATATTGTTACCGGAGGACTAAAAGGACGGGGCTGAATTCAAGTCAGATATTTGAGTCCAAGGTGCATGTATGCTATAATTAAAATTATTGGTATACTGTACAGTAGAAATAGTCTAAAAACTAATGACCACCAAGCCCGTTCTAGTTAAAACGACAACTCAATAAATTGCACGCATTCTACGAGTACAAGTACTGCATTTTGTTCCGGAACTAAAATTGTCTAACCTGAGTGTGTCCTTCACTTTGTAGTTAATTGTCTGTCAAAATTCTCTTGACGCTAGTTTCATTGTAATTGGTTTGTTCAATAGATTATGATAATTAATATCTATTAGCTATGCCTCGGTGGCATAGGACTACGGCACGATTATAATGCCGAGGTCTCGGCTTTGAATCCGGGTTCGGGCAGTAATAATGGATTTTTCTATTCATTATCAGTTCGGAGTCAGGAATTTGTGCCTGATATGGCAATAGGTTTGCCATATATCACATTGTGGGACGGAACAAACAAGGGAAACGTTTGTGTCCTGATGGCACCTCTACCTTTCTGGGAAAAAAGCATGAGCTTGTGTATGTATGTTTATTTTAGTTTTTATGGGACCAAAAAGTCTCATGGTTTCTGATACTCAAGACACAAGCCGCGTATTGTAAGGTAGGATCAGAGCTATGTATATAACTGTTCGGTGCATTTATTTAATATATTATTTATCTTTGATTTTTGATTGACTATATCTTAGTTGACCAGGTTTTACAATACAGCTTTGTATTGTATTGTATCGTATTGTATCAGCCCATATACGTCCCACTGCAGGGCACGGGCCTCCTCTACAAGTGAGAGTACGATTGAGAGTGGTTAGGCCATATAGTCCACCACGCTGGCCTAGTGCGAGTAGGCGGACTTTACATACCATAGAAATTTATACAAATCGCTATGCTACAATACATTTATGTTGTGATAACTAACCTACTACCGGGGTAAAGTCACATTATGTCATCCGCAACTCTGCATATTATAATATTCAAATAACATTATAATAAAAGACATTTACTATAAACCCCATAAACCTTGTCCCCACAGAATAATTAAAGCGGAAAGGTTAATTTAAATATTAAAGTGCATCCCGGCCGGCTGCGATGCTTTTACCCTTTTAACGGAGCGGTTTTATCATAACTTATACAATATAGATGCGTTGTTACCTTGGCCATCACTACTCGTCCATTAGTGTCCTGAAACCTAGTATATACGATTTTGTGGTAAATATATGCGATGTTAGGCCTATGTAACCGTAGTAATATGATGGTGTGGTTTCTAGAAAGGTCTATTCCTAAAAGATGATGTGGTGCAGGCAGTATTTTTAGGTGTAAAAAAGTAAGGCGTAGGTTGTGATTTTTATTGCAATGAATGTTGAGACTAGCATGCCATTTGCCTGATGGTAAGCGATACGATTGCTCATGGACAGTAGCAAAACCAAACACCATGAATTGCAAAGCGATGCTTGGCATTTCACTGCACTCGCGATCCTGAGACATGTTAAGTCTCATGTTCAGTAGTTACTCTAGCTACAATGTCATTCAAATCGGGAAACAACAGTGTATTTACACTGCTGTTTGGCGGAAGAAATAGACATTGCGGTGGTACCTACCCAGGCGGCCTCTCACATAAGATGAGAAACCTACCATTAGTAAAATTATTAATTAAAAATCGTACTCCCTCATATCCAAAAACTATGGTAGCGCAGAACCCATGTAGTATGAGATCAATAGCAAGGAAGAAAAAACAAAACTAAACATATAAGAATATTCTACTATACTTTATACGTGGTTATTTTAAAATTTTATGGACGCTTTGTAATATAGCGAGATTTTTTTATAGTCACAAGTTAATGGTGAAAATACCCCGTAGCTTAATCGTGTATGGTAAAATGGAATAGTTGCAATAGCGAATTTTTCATTATGGTAAATAAATTTAAATTCGAATTCCTTATTGCTTAAGTTATTTTCTTACATTGCAGCTCACTTCAATTGCTCGATAGTGCTTACAGTATTATTACAACACTTAATGTTGTCTTGGGTTTACGCGACTGTTACACATTGAAATAAAACGAATTCTTACGGATTTTATCGCGATTTTAATTTAGTTTTTACATTTTGTCCGCCCCGTGACCACGAAAACTGTGAAGTGATCGAAACGTCGTGAAGTTAAAAAATGTAAAAACTAAATTAAATTCGCGATAAAATCCGTAAGAATTCGTTTTATTTCAATTACAACACTTATTATTTATTTTGGTTTATTTGTAACATAATAGTTATTTAATTCTTTATAACAATTAACATTTATTGCTGTAAACATAATAGTAAATATAGATCATTCAATCTGATGTTTTTAAAAACCGTGGCCCATATACCTATAACCCCACATGTGATGACACAGTAGCTACAAACATTAACTATTCTCGTTAAAACTTGCCGTGAATTGTGACAAAGCCGCAATGTTTCCGCTGTTTTTATACATTCAGCTGACGCACTGGGAAAACTAACTTTTTAACGTCAAAACAAACGCAGTGTCATAATTAAAATTGATATTTTAAACCAGGATTCTGGACTCGTGGGGGGCGAATGCTTTTGCTGGTAATGCCTTCGTATTTTTTTATAGCATAGGTCCGGCAAATGAACAAACAGGTCAGCTGATGGTAAGTGATCACTGCCGCCCATGAACACTCACAACGCTGGATCATGGTTGTGTTTTGGCCCATTTGGGAGGGGAGCGGGGAGGAAAAAGGGTGGGAACGAGAAAGTGATATTGGGCAATGGGCATCCATCATATGCACTATATACAGTAAAATTCACTGTCGAGCCTCGAAATTGTGCCGTGGCGTAGTTATACTTGAACTGATATACTTGATATACTTGAACCTCCCCTTTTTTAAAAAAAGACGGGAAAGTCGTAAATGTTTATTGGTGACGGTATTCACTTACTAGTTAATAAGTATCAATCATTTTGCCCCTTCCAGTACATAATAATCCAACATACAGAATTTATAATATTAGTAAGGATGTTGTTAGAAATTTCAATCGGTTTAGAAAAGAACTTCGCAAACAAAAAGGATCGGATGTAGAGAAAATCCGAAAATAGGAAAATGCAATACGCTTATTGTATTACTTTCAGAAGAAATCCTGTTTGAGAAAATTCTCCGCATTTGAAAACCGTTTCGAAGCGCTAGTATTTTTGACGGTTTAAAATATCTTGTAGAAGATTTTTGTATCCAAGCATATCTAGAGTGAATTAATACACGTACTGTAAGGAGTTCATACGTTCTGTAAAGTGATTTTTTCCCTTTACATCATACATAATATGACGTGGTAATATTACTGCAGTTAAATGTTGGAACAATATATCGTATAGAAATTATCTAAGCAATACTAGCCCGTTAGTACACAGTAGATATTAAGTTTAATTCAATTTAATTACCTACAAACAACAACAGAAACAAAAACCCCAACATTTACTAATCAAACTCTTAATACGACTATCTAACTCCTAACATTAATTACTCAGTTTTAAATAACCGATAAATAGCAGGTTGGATGCGAGTTATTAGCCGATGATTGGGACTATCAATTGGTATATGCAATGCCCGCGGGTGCGCTCTGATATAACTAATCGCCCCGGCCTGCGTGGTGAGTTGTCGGCGACTGATGGATGGCGTATTTGCATAGTGGATTACGGAAGTGTTCTGGTGTGGATAGGTTGTGTAAAGTGTGTTTGTATGTTTATGTTTTGAAGGTATTTTTGACCCAGGACTATTAATTTTGAATGCCATAGATGTAGAGAATCCGTTGCCACATTGCAGTAGAGGGCATCTGACCTAGAAGCTATAAACTTCCATTTAAAATTAGTTTCTCAGTACGGCAATTATAGTTAATTTTTCTGAGAGTTTTTACTAATATTTCAGTAGCATTATGCGCATACTTTTGTAGCATATCGGTTGTATTTCGTGTCTTTTCATAAAATAGTGTATGACGTTTGGAAATAAAAAAGTTAACAAATAGTTCTGCGAATCAGTACTAATAGTAAATACCAAGAAACAAAAATAATGTTTTTTTTTAATTTTCTTTACTTCATAAAATAATAAAGGCCATTTACATTGACATCCTATCTAAACGCTAAATGACAATTATAAATTTGTCAATATCGCTGCCGCTTGTAACTTACGCATAGTTTGTAGCGGATGAATGCACAGCGGACGCAGTTTGAGCGGTCCAAATGGACTGCCATGTTGATTGGTTGCTATATATTTTGTTATTCCGCTGCCATTGTGCGCTGTCGACTAATCGAATTCATGAGATCGTTTTTCATATCGAAATGTTTTATTGAAATAAACTTTTTGTTGTGTTAGCTAATCGCGTTGTCGATTTACGCTGACGTCGCTGTGTCTATGGGTTTATTTGTGCATTTGGTTGTAAATAACTCGAATGTCTAATAATTCAGTTAGTTTTGGAGACTGTCCCGCCCTCACACCCGCCACTGCAACTTCTGTAAGTCAGGAGCAACAGTGGCACGAATTTTAATGACACCGAACATTGAAGCTCATCGCGTCTGCGGAAATATCTAAAGTAATATATTCAGTTAGTTTAGCTAATGTTTTATGTTCGATAGTATTTCCTATTGTCAAAATTTCATAACTTTAACTACTTGAATAAAATACGTGTGCACAAACCATTATTCCGTGTTCAACCTTTTATAATTAAGACGGGCTTGGGTTTAGTCCTCCTTGCTGGCCTATTGAGTGTTGATCAATTTCTCATACACATGGTTGTTAATTATTTAAAATTCATGCATTTAATTTTAAAATACAGATATAAGACAAAACAGACATAAACCGTAAAAATAAAATTTTTCGCGCGGTGTTTGACTCGCAAATTTGATTCTTCAACCAATTATTACTTAATACGAGGAGTATTACAGTGAAAAACGAGCCCGGTATAATATTTTATCTAAAAGCGGAAGCAAATTTGTACGAATCCGCCCGCGGGCCGGCGCGCTCTCCATTAGTTCAAATCAGATCCGCATAATTCTCCAACTTAGTTCTAATTTTAGTGGTGAGATTCATGTTAAGTCCTTGTTTGAAGTGGTAAAGCAAATTTAGTATTAACTAACATGCGTCGTAAAGGTTCTAGGCTCTCAAGTCAGGCAATTATTTGATTAGTGATTTTAATTTACATACATACATAACCACACGCCTTTTTCCCAGAAGGGGTAGGCAGAGGTGCTACTAGAACACCCACGTTTCGCCTTGTATATTCCGTCCCACGATGTGATAGGGGGCGAGCCTATCGCCATATCGGGCACAAATTCCTGACTCCGGGCTAATAATGAATAGAAAAATCCAATATCACTTTGCCCGACCCGGGATTCGAACCCGAGACCTCAGCTTTTGCAATCATACCGTAGTACCACTACGCCACCGAGGCAGTCTATTTTAATTTAATGATCCTGAAATTAAGCCTTATCAACTATCCCATCTGTGGACAATATATTTACTTTGATAATTATAATTAATCATGCTAGTAACATTCTCCACTACACAAAAATATTGTTACAAAAAAGAAATAGTTTATTTATCTTATGTAAAGTAAACTTATTCGCTTTCACAGTATCATCCAAGCGAAGTTCCAAAATTCCCCAAATTTCCACGAGGTCGTTGCACCCAAGCCGTCATATTTAGAAATAGTTTTGCGTCACACAGATGGTTGTACAAAGGAGTTACACAATAGAGGGGGCGGCATCGCGACGCCTCTCAGCGTTGCTAGGCAACCGCTGCAGCCAATCGATACGCTCCCTAACTCTGCCCATTCATGTCCCACTAATGTACACCCGTCATTACCATGTGATCATACCCAGATATGGCAAAAAATATTGATATTTGGTTTACTAAGTTTTGATAATTACGGTTTTAATATATTTAAACTAGGATGGTATTAATCCTAAGCTTGCGTTCTTCGAGCTAGCCCAATACCTCTTTCCCCTTCCCATCCTTTTTCTTCCCACTCCCTACCAGGTCTGATGGGCTGGCACGACATCTATGATCCAAGGGTTGTGGATGTTCATGGTCGGCAGTGATCACTTACCATCAGGTAACTTGTTTGCTCGTTTGCCGGACCTGTTGTATAAAAAGCTTGTCGACCACTGTCACAGATTGTGGCAGGGCTCTTAATATTTGTTTTGTTTTGGGCGCAGAGGACCTAAAAGTTTCCCGTAGTTTTTGATTCCATGGCTCAATAAATGCATTGGACGTTGACGTGTGTCATAAAGATTTTTGCAGTTTGGAAAAATGACAATCCGATTTAAAAAAATTAAAACTGTTTTGTTTAGAAATAATTTGGGATTTTAGACCATTTTTATTCTCAATTTCCTTTCGTCATACATTTATAAAAAGCCTGTCATGCATTAAATAAAAATAAATTTCAAAAATGTTGGTAAAATTATATCTCGTTCACAGACCCTACCCTTCGATTGTAATTCCTATAACGAAATAGTTAATGTTGGCATGACTGTGGGAATATCTAAATTCTATTTAACTTCCAAAGAAAGTGTTCAAATATAAATATCATTAGAACCTAAAATAAATCACACCACTTGTGCAGTAGTAATATTTACGCGCTACTGTAAGTAAACTGCAGGGGGCTAAGAGTCGGTGGTAGGGCGCGGTGGATGCCCCGCCCGCCCTTGACTCGGTGTCAACAAACTCTGCCGGTGCCAAACTCCAGCCAAGTGGAAATATACCTCGCACATTACACATTTTACTTAAAATATACTATATTTTTAGTTACCTCCTGGGGTTTCTAGGAGGTATAAGATAAGACGTCGTACAAATAAAAATTATTTGCAAATGTTAATTATTTTATTATTTTAAATAACAATTTTTAGTTTAATAGGTACTCCAATGGTAAGCTCAATTATTATTATGTAATCCTGTTATGTTTTTTTTATTTTAATTCAATTATTATTGTGATAGTCTTACAAGGTGTTACTTTTATTTTTTAATATTTTTTGTATTTCTATAGTAATATAAATTTGTAACCACCGCTGGTTGCTTAAATAAATAAATAAATAATCTGAGATAATTTAGGACTTAGGTAACAGCGTTAGTCAAATCGGTAGATTTTACACCTTATATTTTGCGTTTGAGATGTCTTGGATTCTAGTCCTCGGAAGTATTTTTTTATTTTTGAAGCTGGTTGAAAATAATGCAAGCGCGTTTTGTAATTCCTCTGACTTGTAATAAGTATAAAACACAGTTACTACTCTCTGTGGGTCTAGAAAACTTATTAAGATTTTAATTACGTTTTTTATTACATATCTGTATTTTTATAGTCGCACATATTTTTACATAACTGCCACAGTTCCCATTATTTACAAGCACACTAAAACAATACGAAAGAGTATTGTTCCGAGTACTAAAAACAATAGTAGCTTGTTTGTCCCAGTTAACGACCATGTCTCCACACTGTCAGTCCCAATACTCCCAATTCCCCAGATAAAACCTCTTCGTACAAGCATGTTTCATCACTGGAAGTGGTACCAACTACCAAGCTATAAAATTCAGGAATAACAAAACGACAAGTATTTTTTTTCAGATACTACGCTTGATTGGAGAGGTGGCGATAAGGAAGCTGCCATAGAACACAAGAAAGCGAAATTAAAAGTAAGTTTCACTTTCTACATACATACATAAACCCACGCCTTTAGCACAGACGGGGTAGGCAGTGGTGCAACCAGGACACCCACATTTCGTCTCGTGTATCAATATCAATTTCATTGAACAGATTGTGATTGGTCGTTTGTTACGTCAAAGTGGTTTATGTTGTCCTTTAATCACTTTGACGTAATTTTATTCACCACCCGTCATCGCGGCAGTGTACACATTAGCTATTAATTTGACTATAATATTGAATAATGTAATTACAATACGATGTTTATTGAGCCCTCTATGCAATTCTTATTCAAAATAATCGAGTCAATTCTAAAGCCTTGGACTAAAGTTAATCCTTCGCTCATCCGAGTTTATTAATAAGGCCCCTATAGTATTGCATGAAGACAATTCTTTCTCGTCCATACGAGCAAAGTACCATTACTTTGCCCAGAATGAACACTGCTCTGAGCGTTACGATATTTCTGTAAATGAAGCTTACTAATAATTATTGATTCTTAGTAAGAATTTCATTCATCCGAACCTGGATGCGACTGACGAAGTTCAGATAAAAGTGGCATAGTATGAGGGAGGCCTATACCCAGCAGTGGGATCCTACAGGCTGTGGATGATGATGATGAAGAATTCTTACCACAATATAGGCAGTGGCTTGAATTTCACGATTTGCGGTGACCGCCTACCGTCAGACAGGCATCTGAATCTTCGCTATGATTTTGATCGTTGATAAAGTCGAAAACCGCCTAATTTCATCACTGTGGTGTTTCTTAAAGTATTTTCGTATACAGTGCGCGATTGTCAAAACTTTAGACACGGCTCGCGCTCTCAGACTTGTTTCGCCAAGTATTAACGACTCGACGAAATTTATATTTTAACTCATTGCGGTTTTCGTTGATTTATGTTTTAGGTGTTGGCGTGAACAAAGCTGGGCTGAAGTTTAATTTATGCTGGGATTTTCGCGAGGTGCAAAAATTCAGGCTTTCGTAGTAAGAGAAATATATTATTTGTTTTGGTTGTTATTTTAGCGTTGACAAGACTAGCTGTGCTATGAACCGTGGGGTCACGGGTATGTTCAATGAGGGCCAATCGCGCATTTTATAAGTTCATAATCCTGAATATCTAGATATCGGAAAATAGTCAAGCAATAATTTAAATTGCTACAAATAAAATAATAAATAAAATAAATACACCCAACAGTCACACACATAGTCCTGTGGTATTAGAAGCTACAAGAGACTTTTACTTATTTATTTATGCTTTATATAAAAAGTATAAAGGCGGACTTTTCGGTCTCACAGACACCCAGACCCGACACAAATGTTTGAGGGCCACACAAACATTTGTGTTGGTGCGGGGATCGAACCCGCGGCCTCTCGTTTTACAGTCGTTGTCTAACCAACTACGCCACAGAGGCTGTCAAGTAACTAAGTTATTTATTTTATTGAATAAACGTAACTACGTGTAAATTTTTATTCAATGAAGCGAATATTCCACGAAATTTCTGGCTGAGAGAAAAATAAATTCACCTCGTCTACCTGAGGGAATTATACCACTTTATAAGGCGAAACAACATGAACAAATGAAAATCGATTAGAGGTAAAACAGCCTTGGGAATTCTGTGTTATTTTATGAATCAGTATTACTTATTTCATGCGATTTCTTTAAATAATGTAGGTACCCACGAAAGTAAGTGTCCGATCTGGGGTGTGAATCCAGGAGCTCTCCGGTTCACAGCTAATAAATATAATTAAAATATCAATGGACTATTAAACAAACTAGAGAAAAACTGCCGATGTTTTATCCGTACATGATTCGACTTCAAAACTAAATACCTTATTTAATCAGACACAAAAAACTGGCAGCATTTTAATCTCGCTATTTTATGCGTCCGTAACTCAATGCTGGTCCAAAAAGTAACACATTTATAAACTTGAAAATGAAATTTCACGTACCAACACCGGCGTTTTTCCATCGAACGGAGACGGGGGCTAATATGGTGCGACGGCTCGCAACACTACTGCATAATTGTATTATCCCTAAATCTTTCCAGGTTTTCACGTGAGCGGCATTTTCTGCGCAGCTCGGATCAACTCGGTAATAGTAATTAGTGATTCCATTCTATTTTTAAAAGTGAGGTCATGAGTATAATACAGTAAGGATTGGTGATGGACAGATGGTAGTAAAATTATAGGCAAAATTGTTTGGATAAATAAATATTTATAATGACGTCACAATATGTAATATGAAATTAGAGAAAAAACTGCGACTGCCTTGGTAGCGTATTCTACGGTACGATTACAAAGCTCAGGTCTCGGGTTTGAATCCCGGGTCGGGCAAAATGATATTGGATTTTTCTGTTCATTATCAGCTCGGAGTCAGGAATTTGTGCCTGATATGGCTTTAGGCTATTCCTCTATCACATCGTGGTACGGGAACACACAGGGCGAAACGTGGGTGTCCTGGTAGCACCTTTACCAACCCCTTCTTAGAAAATCGGTGAATTTATGTATGTATTTAGAAAATAAAAACTCCAATAAGGAGCCTTTGGCGGGGTTATTTATTTATCAAATTATGGTATAAATAATGTATTCATTGAAAGGATATTTTTAATATCCATAGCAGAATAATATTGTATTTTTAGGTTAGTAGAAACTAATCTGCATTCTGCACTAGGCCAGCGTGGTGGACTTTGTAGCCTAACCCTTCTTAATCTTACTCCCGGTTGTAGTGGAGGCTCTTATCTTGCAAGACGTATATGGACTGATGCAGTACAGTACAGTTACTAGAAAAATAATCTATTGGAGGGTAGTTAGTCATCGTTTGCCTTCTGCTTGGGTTAGTTTAGGCTCGCGTTTGCTCCCGATGCGTGACGCGTGCTCCTACTGCGTCAGATTTCTCGTGTAGTTTTTATCGTTTCATGGATAATGTGGTGTAAGTAATGTGACGTGATACAATGTCGCTGTTATCGCCCGCGCCGACCAACTTTGTAAATGTGAGGGGGGTGAGTTGGCAAGATATATTTATTGCTTCTGTTCTGATTATCGTTGTACGAACGAACATGTAAGTATTTCGAAAAACTTGGAAACAAAGGGCAACGTTCTTTTAAAATAATGTAGTCGTAAATCTGTCTTTTAATGAATAACTAGATTTTTGCACAATTTTTGCACTGGTTTTGTAATAGGTATGTTAAAAACATGTTTTTACGTAATATAAACTGATATGCTCAAGAGTCAAGATGCTACATTCTTAACGAACTGCCGTGTGTGTATTGTTGTTCACATTGTCTTGATTTTTCCTTCAAAACGTTTCGATTATTCTCCTTTTGCCGAGAAAACTGAAGATTCACTTAACCTTTAATCTCAATCCCTATACTTTAGAAGGACCTTGAGAAGAACTCGGTCGGTTTAGATTGCGTGCCGCGCCACCGCTAAGTGGAATATCAATGCAGCATCAATATTTATGAGCGAACATTCGTCCGGTGCTTGTGTTCGCGGGTTTTTATTGATTCAATGTGTTTGTGCTGATTGTCGGATTGTTGTGTATTGTTTAGCCTAGCATTGGACTCCTGCATATAAGGCTTAGGTAGGCTTGGTAAAAACAAGGAGTTTCATAGTTGGCTTAAGAAATCTTCTTTTTTTATGCACCCGTCTCTGTCTCAACGTTCTGAGAAAATTTTGGGTTTAATATATTTTTTTTTGTTTCTTTTTTCATAGCGTGGATTGTGGCATATTAAATTATTATTTAGTCTGTTATTTTAGAATATATTCTCTGAAGGGTGACTTCAAAGTCATTATTTTGCGTTACGCTCGGCTCGTTACTAGAGTGTATTTTTAGGTATCCGAAACTTATTAGTTTTAATTAAGCCGTAGTGTTCGCACATTTGCCGTATTTTAAATTCTTTAACGTAAGTATTTTTAAACAACCTACGTCTTCATCCCGAAAGAAAATAGGAGAAACCACAGGATAAGGTGAATACAACTGAATAAAAATAGTTCTGTATTGAATTTAATTCCCTATCCAATTACGTGCCACTAGTAAAACCCCCGAACTACCCAAAGTAAACATCCGTTTCCGAACCGTTTAAGGAAGCAACATATAGTAGAGAGCGATGCATTCGGCTGCAATTTCCGCAGCGACGTCATGCGAAGAACTATTTGCTGTTCGGGAAATTATCGCCTTTCCGAATTCACGGGGCTACCGGACCCTTAAGACCGTCGGATGTTATCAGACTAGTCCAATTAACGGAGTCCAACTCGCAGTAGGCCAGCGTGGTGGACTATATGGCCTAACCACTCTCAATCGATTCTCTCGATTGTAGAGTAGGCCCGTGCCCAGCAGTGGGACGTATATGGGCTGATAAAACAAAATAATTAACGGAGAGCACACGGTTGGGTAACTGTGTGTTTATGGTTTATTATTTATTTAATTCTTTATTGCACTTAAATAAACAATTACAGTGAAGAAATTCCATAATAATAGTACAAAAAGCGCACAATTTCTTTCAGACAACCTTTGGATGGACATGTAAATAGAAAAATAAGAGGTTTATTACAGTTATAGTAAAATTTTGACTCGACTGGCAATAAAGAAAAACGTGATGTCTATTTCTCCCGCCATACAGCAGTGTAAATGTTGTGTTCCGGTTTGAAGGACATTATAGCCAGAGTAACAGCTGGACATAATAAGACCTAACATCTTATGACTGAGGATGGCGAGCGCAGTGGAATGCCAAGCATAGCTTTGTTATTCACGGTGTTTGGGTTTGCTACTGTTCATGAGCGGTCGTATCGCTTACCATCAGGCAAATGGTATGCTCGTTTAGCCATTCATTGCAATACAAAAAAGCAGATAATCTATTATAAGTAATTTAATAGTGATTATGGTTATATGTGCTTCAAACAAAGAAAGCTCTTTTTTATACATAGTAGATAGTTATGTAGTACTTTCTATGGTACTGATGCCATGACAATAGTACAATGTGTTAAATTAATAAATAAATACACCCAACAGTCACATACGTAGTCCTGACCTCACATTAAACTCAATTAAGTCTTGTATTGTTGGTATTAGGAACTACGAAAGACTGTTCGGTCTCACAAACACCCAGACTTGAAACAAATACTGGTGGATTACAGAAATATTTGTCTCGGTGCGGGGATCGAACCCGCTGCCTCTTGTTTCAAAGCCGGCGTTGAACCAACTGCGCTGCAGAGGCTGTCAAATCAAGTAATCTCACTAACTTGAGATTACTTTAGCGGTTACAATAGACAATAAGTAGATAAGAGTAGGCATTTGATATCGAGAATTCAATATAGATTACTTACATTTGTAACACATGCAACAAAATCTATGTATGTAACTAATTTTTAACGGACTTATTCATGCACAGTTTTAACCTATTTTAGTAATCGAATGTTTTGTCTTCTTTACTCAAACTAGATTTAAAAGTCGTTCGAAAGAGACAAAACATTCGATAATTAAAATAGGTTATAAAACTGTCTATTAATGGCCGCTGTTACTCACGCAAAAGGGAAAAAAAAGCAATAAAACAGCAAGGTTTTCTTTCAATAAACATTTCTTTTGATAAAATAATGGATCTTTTTGTCTCTTTACATTCTTTGATCCACTTAAGTATCCTAAAGTGTCAATGAACTCTGTTTCCAAACAACTCAACATAACGTATAAAATAACACAGTACTTGCATACCGTTTTATTCAGGAAAATACCGTTGCTGGGTTTTACATAGAATAAAAACTGCAAAAAGTTGCAATTGCAGCGCGGCTCGGATTGCGCTGACTTAAATGTGTTGTAGGTACGAAAAGTATTTGTGTGTCTTAGAATAAAATATTTATGTTTGGGTGCGCTGAGGTATGTAAGTATGGCTTTTTATACAAGCAACTGGCGCGAATTTTACGACTATATAATAATAATAAATAAATAATAAATACACCCAACAGTCACATACATAGTCCTGACCCCACATTAAGATCAATTAAGTCTTGTGTCGTGGGTATCGGAAGCTACGAGACACTTTTCGGTCCCACAAACACCCAGACCCGAGACAAATACTTGTGGGCCGCACAAACATTTGTCTCGGTGCGGGGATCGAACCCGCGGCCTCTCGTTCCACTGGCGGCGTCTAACCAACTGCGCCACGGAGGCTATCGCAAATTAAGCCTGTTTGGCATCGTATACAGACAGATATTGAAAGACGACTTTGCTGAGATCGCTAAGACGGACCTAGGAGACTCTCATAGTGATCCATACAACACTGTCAACCGTCCCTACACACGGCGAATTAACCGTACATTTTTACGCCGTAAAACAGTGTGTGAACGAGGGTCCTTACGATTATTGAGACGGATAAGAAAATCTTTACCGAATTGCGTCCCCGGCAATCTTGGTCGCCGAACGAAACCCAACAGCAAAGCTGTTATTTCACGTCGATTTTCTACGAGACAGCGGTAGAATCTTAGACGACTTACGACGTACAAGTTCTTACGTAGTTGTAACATGGCTCTACCAATTGAAAATTAAGAAAATAATATATCATACTATATTAATGGACGTTTTTATGTAACCTCTGTAATATATTATACATGGCGTGTTCACAACTAGATGGTTTCGAATACATTACGTAATTTAATATATAAGTTAATTACATATATATTACGAATGTCATCTATTTGTAATCAGTTATAGGAATTTAAATAAATGAAACGAATAATAACGAAAAATTATAAATTTATGGAAAACTATAGTTATTTTCTATAAGAGACATAACTTGCGCCTTTTTCATTTCCTTGCAAAAAACCGGAACATTTTTAATCAATGCAACTTCAGTCTTTGCGCCTTACAATCGGTTTTCTAAGGTATCCTTGAATATGAAAGTATTTCCATACCAAACGACTTTGAAAGACCCGTAAAAGGTTTAATGATACAAGGGGGAATTTTTAATAATACGCTCATTGTTGTGTATTCTATGGACATGGCGATTTTTGAAAGTAATTTAAAATTCAATTTGAATTCAAAGGATTTGTGGAGCGTGAAGTCAGACGTATGCTTTGGTTTGAGTCCTGTGGGACTTATGGGAGAGGAGAGCACATTTGTAAGATTAAATTCTGGACGTCCATTCGAAGCCGGGTGAAAAGAACTAGTATTATAAATATTAAAAAAATGTCTATCGATGTTTGAGTGATTAAGAACTTTCGATTATTTTGGTTTCAGTGTTATGGACACGAAAAAATCCTTAATGACCTTTAGCAGGCAGACGGGCGTGCGGCTCGCTTGATGGTAAGCGGTCACCGCCACTCATGGACCTTTACAATGCCAGGTCTAACACAGCCCGGTCATTGTGTACCGGCTACCGTATGGAGAGTACTCTCTTTAAGCCTCGTTTATCCTATTTTAAATAATATTATATAAATAAAATCTATGTAAATACATTTATTTCTTGATCATTGATCATATTTTATAGAAAATCTTCAAGAGGTTACAAAATAAATAGACAATTTCCAATCCGCGGGGAGGTGTTCCGCGAGGAAGTTGCCGCCGGAAGCAGTGACGCGGCGCAGACGTCACTTCCGGCGGGTGCACCTGCGTCTGACGCGCCGCGCTGAAATAAATTAATAACCTTTTATTTACTTGTTTAAAATAGTGCAAGTAATATTTTGGGTAATATTAAACTATGGCTTCATTGCTTAGCTGATATTTAAAGTGTGATTAGGTATTTAGTCGTTGGTTGACCCTCATTTGACAACCTCCGTGGCGTAGTTGGTTAGATGCTGACTACGACACGAGAGGCCGTGGTTTCGATCCCCGCACCAACACAAATGTTTGTGTGGCCCACAAATATTTCTGTTGGGTCTGGGTGTTTGTGAGACCGAAAAGTCTCTCATAGTTTTTGATACCCACGACACAAGACTAAATTTATCTCAATGTGGGGTCAGAACTATATATGTGACTGTTGGGTGTATTTATTTATTTGTTACATTGCGTCTTATTCCCTTACTAGGAAACATCTTTTTTTCATTTAATGTAATAATAAATCCTCTGAAGTATTATCAGTATTAATGCCAAGCTCCTAATTGAATACATCAATAGTAAAATCTTATTACTCTAGTAGCACAAGTGGGCGGTATCCTGTTAGGTCCTAGGTTCTATCTCCAAAATCGATCCATATGATTATTGCAATTTTATTTAATTTGAAAGATTTTTGTGTGTTTCCGAGATTGGAACATGTATTCGGGGCCTGCATTCTATCACATTTGGCGTGAAAATACGCTTGGCGGAAAATAGTTGTCTGTTCTCACTTCTGTCTACCTCTTTGGGAACATACGCGTGGTCGTTCAATATAAATGAATAGCAAAGTGCGAATTTGCAAGTCGAGGCAAATAACGAAATTACACATAATTGAAAACACGACACTACACCGCGGTGTAATCGAAAACTTGGGTTCACGTTTTGTGACGTTTCAGCAAATATTACATTGTTTGTTTCTGCTGGGTTCTATATCTATGTAATAATAATAAAAATAAATAATAATAAATAAATAGTTACATCCAATAGTCACATACATAGTCCTGACCCCACACTAAGATCGAGTCTTGTGTCGTGGGTGTCAGGAGTTACTGATAGTTCCTGATAGTCTCTCGTAGTTACGGGAGTCTATTTGGTCTCAAAAACAAATGCTTGTGGTTGACTCAAACATTTGTCTCTGTGCGGGGATCGAACCTGCAGCCTGTCATTTCACAGGCGGCGTCTAACCAACTGCGCCATGGAGCCTGTCGAAGATAATTATTAATTTACAGACGCAGTGTTTTTGGTTACAATGTCCTTAAAACCGGAACACAACCGTGCATTTACACGGCTGTTTGGCGGGAGAAATAGACATTACGGTGGTACCTACCTAGGCGGCCCCTCACATATGAGAGAATAACCACCAGTGAATTTGTTTATAAACAATGAAATAGCTTACAACAGCTATATCATTAAATATGCACTGATTTGAACCCACTATAATTCATATAACTATGCAAATAAGAATATACCTTCCACTCCACTAGTGACCCTCCTCAAGGAGCCTCTCAATTATTCGCTTTTTCAACCCCAACCTACATCCCCCATAGTACCTGCAATCTTAAATACATTTTTCAATTAGAATTTGAGATAACAAGGGGGATATTGGAAGAAAACGCCGAGGGCGAAATTAATTCTGTAGTTTTTAGGGTAGCGTCAGATAACGAAGCGTTTTTGAAGTAGGTTTTGAAACGGGATAGTATGTCAACCAATTTCGATGAAATGATATCATACATACAAAACGACAAAAATATGCCAAAAGAACAATGATTATACATACATATGAACATAAACTCACGCCTTTCTCCCAGAAGAGGTACCTACCTTTTCTGGGCAGAGAGAGGCAGGCAGAGGTGCTGCTAGAACACCCACGTTTCGCCATATGTGTTCCGTCTTACGATGTGATGTAAAGCGAGCCTATCGCCATGTCGGGCACAACTTCCAGACTCCGGGCTTATTGTGAATAGAAAAATCCAATATCACTTTGCCCGACCCGGGATTCGAACCCGAGACCTCCGCTATTGCAATCATACGTAGTACAACTGCGCCAAAGAGGCAGTGTTGATCATAGCAAGAATGATCATCATTGTTCTTTTAATTGTATATTCTAAAACATGATGTTAAGCTCCTCCCATCCAATTCTTAAGCCCCATTTACACGGGGAGAGTTTCTCGACTCGAAGATGCGATTATCGTAGAGATATAAAAAAGTTGCATCGTGTAAACATTTGTCAGTACAAGATGATCTAAATGAGTGAGTGAGTCTAAATGGCGAGTAATACATTTATTGTTGTTTTTTATTGTATCAGCCCATATACGACCCACTGCAGGGCACGGGCCTCCTCTACAATCGAGAGTACGATTGAGAGTGGTTAGGCCATATAGTCCACCACGCTGGCCTAGTGCGGGTTGGCGGACTTACATACCTTAGAAATTCTTTAAAATCGCTACGGTATGCAGGTTTCCTCACGATGTTTTCCTTCACCGTTAGTTCACCGTTCACCGAGTAATACATCCTATCATAATAATTACACCCCTTGCGACCAATTTAGTTGAAATTTATATAAATGCTCCATCGAAATGCTTACATGCTTCCATCTACAATTGCAAGGAGCCGAGCCGAAGTCTTTAGGCGAAGGACGAATGCACTCGGTTCACTTTCGCGAACAATAAATGCATAAACATCGTTTATCGATAATAGTGCTATGAAATCTGTGTGCAGGGGTTATTGCAAGATGTTCAGGGACGTATGTAGTTTCTTATTAACAAGAAATAAGAATTAAGCGTCGTTTACACGGGAGAGTTTCTCGCGGAGAGAATCGTATGCGATAATCGCATGACGTAACCGCCGTAGATTATGTTTAATGGCGAATGTTTACACGATGCAACTTTTTTCGTCTTCACGATAATCGTATATTCGAGGCGTGAAACTCTCCCCGTGTAAATAGGGCTTCCATTATTTGGTTTATGGAAGTAAAGTAGCTTTCAATAATACGAAAATGACCAGATTTTCTTCCCAAACCTAAAAATTCCTATGAAATCGAGGGTTAAAAAAACTTAATAAATTTCCAAAACGATCATCAGACAGTCCCCGGTTGTTCATCGAGAATTCGCGGGTTCTATTCCCGCATTGAGACAAATGTTTGTGCTCTCCACAATTATTTATCTCGGGTCTGGGTGTTTGTGCGACCAAAAAGTCGTTCGTAGTTTCTGATACAAGACTGTTGGGTGTATTTATTAAATACTAAATAAATTTTTAAATCCTCCGTGGCGCAGTTGTAGTCGTATGGACGCCGGTTGTAGAACGTGAGGCTGCTGGTTTGATCCCCGCACCGAAACAAATATTTGTGCGGTCCACAACGGTTTGTTTATTTATTATTTATTTATTTATATATTTAGTGTACACAAAAAATACAGAAACAAACGTCCCACTGCTGGGCACGGGCCTACTCTACAAACGAGGGGATCGATTGAGAGTGGTTAGGCCATATAGTCCACCACGCAGGCCTAGTGCGGGTTGGCGGACTTACATACCGTAGAAATTCTTTAAAATCGCTACGGTATGCAAGTTTCCTCACGATGTTTTCCTTCACCGTTAAAGTGCGTGGTGATTGACTATCAATACATACATAACTCCGAAAAGTCAGAGGTGTGCCCTGGGATTTGAACCCGCGACCACCGTGAACATGTAGGCAGCCGAATCTGGTCCGTTACCAACAGGCCACCACGCACTTCTGTGTGTGTTGTGTGTGTGGGTGTTTGTGAGGCCGAAAAGTCTTTCATAGTTTCTGACACCCACGACACAACACTATTGGATATATTTATAAAAAAATGATTAATTAAATATCCCTAGAACCAAGCAGCTATTCCCGTCCAACCCCCCATACCTTGATCCCGGCTCCATCCTGGTATTAATGCACTCCGCAGGCATTGTTATCGTCGCGCGGATCTGCCGCACGCAACCCACTTCTATTTGTATGCGCACAATAAGAAATCACTTATAAATACGTCTAGCAATGCATTCGCTGCACCACTGTCTCGAATGTAATGTTTTATTTATCGATACCGCGTAAATAATGCGGTTTATAGCTTTTTATAGTTTTATTGAATGACTGAGAGTTTATTTTACTAGGTAGAATGGCGAGGGTGACTGAGCGTCATATCTGCTTAGTGCTTATAGAAAGGGCAAAGCATTTAGAATATGAATTGTATTGCATTGCATTGTGTTAGTCACCCCGAGATATTAATGGCCCTATTCATAGACAGTTTTTTAAATCTATTTTATTTATCGAATGTTTTGCCCCTTTCGAACAAGTTTTGAATTCAGTTTGAGCGAAGAAGACAACATTCGATAACTAAAATAGGTTTTAAAACTGTTTATGAATAATAAATAGTGAGTGGTGGCCTGTTGGTAACGGACCGGACGGGGCTGCCTACATGTTAACGGTGGTCGCGGGTTCATATCCCAGGGCACACCTCTGACTTTTCGGAGTTATGTGTGTATTGATAGTCAATCACCACGCACTTTAACTTTAACGGTGAAGGAAAACATCGTGAGGAAACCTGCATACCGTAGCGATTTTAAAGAATTTCTACGGTATGTAAGTCCGCCAACCCGCACTAGGCCAGCGTGGTTGTAGAGTAGGCCCGTGCCCAGCAGTGGGACATATATGGGCTGATACAATACAATACAATGAATAAGGCTGTAAATGCTAAATCTATAATAAAGGCCCAGTAATTGGCTATAAAGATTGTATAAAATAAAATGAAATGGTTTTGTTACTGCCACAACTTTTAATGAAACTTTGATAATTCTGCCTCATTATTGTTCCAACAATGCCATACCATGGCATTTGTGTATTGATTTTAAATCCATTCTTCTAATTGTATGTACAAACGGAAAATACCCTCGGGCAATTGAAATAAAGGAAAGTAAATTGAAAAATTGAACTTCAAAGCAATTTTCCGAGCGAACTCCCACAACATACTTAAAATCTAAATATAACTTCAACAGACAAGAAATCGAGTAGATACTTTTCAATTAACTGGGAAGACGTAGGAATGTTTGATTAAATAAGAATTATTTTATTTTATTTTATTTTATTTATTAAGGTTTACTAACAGTTGTTACAATAATACATATTTATGACATCTTAAAACACTTAAACAAGTTGTGTACGTGTTGCACAACCACTTAGAAGTAAACACAACATGCAAACAATAAAAATTATTTTTGAAAAGTAAGGTTTAAGACGGACAATACTAGCTGTTACTTTACTCTAGCCCCTCAGAACCTACAAGACCTGAGACCACTGCGGCAGCAATTGCTGTGCTCTTAGTAAAACAACATTAAAAAGATATTATACAAAATTATTACATTTCTTGAAATTATGATCTAGTGAAAAATACTTAAAATAACAAATAATTAAAAAAGAAAAACAAATTCAAATATTTAGAAAAATAAAAGTGCTTATTACTACTATATTAAAGAAGACAAAAAAAAAATCTATATATATATATAAAAAGTAAAAAGACTACGGGAATCTGCAACCCTCCAGACAACGTCCAATATTACGCCTAAAGCAACTAACCGACTCGCAAAATATGTCTGCATTAGTACTGCACTCGTTAGCTAATTTGCATAATCGTGGGATTGGTGAATGAGAGCCAAAAATAGTTCTTCGGCGAGGTGGGTAGAAACAAGTGATTGGGGCACGCGGATACCTAGCTGGAACTCTAATATTAAACCTCTGTATTAATTGTGGGCAATCAATTTTTTGTCTAAGAAGTTTATATAAAAACATAAGGTCTAAGATCTCTCTGCGTTTGCTTAGTGTGTCCATTTTGAAGTAAATTAGTCTGGATCGATACGAAGGTACTTTTTTAGCTAGTCCTTCTGAATATGACAAGTGCCATAAAAATCTTTTTTGTATACGTTCGATTCTTAGACTATGAACAGAATAATGTGGACGCCAGGCAACGCTACAATACTCCAATACACTTCTGACAAAACTGTTATACAACAAGACTTTAGTATTAGGCTTTCGAAAACACTTTCCATTTCGTATAACAAAACCTAGCATACAAGATGCTTTTTTTATTATATTTTCCAAATGTGGCATAAATGTAAGTTTTTTGTCCAGAATAACCCCTAAATCCCTCAGATTTTCTACTTCTTTCAAAGCAATGCCATCAATGTTGTATGATGATTGTATGAAATTCACCTTACGGGTAAATTTTATGAACTGGCATTTATCTGGATTTAAAACCATTTTGTTATTTTTACACCATTTGTTAAGTTCGTCTAAATCATTTTGCAGTAATTTAACATCGTCAGGAGAACGAATGGTCTTAAGGATTTTTAGATCGTCAGCAAACATGTAAGGTGTAGAATGGTGGAAGCAATTGATGATATCGTTTATAAAAATATTAAATAAAAGCGGTCCCAAATGAGATCCCTGTGGAACTCCTGATGTTATGTGATGAAAATTGGAGCTAAATCCATTAAGAACAACATGGTACGTGCGACCCGTAAGATAGGACTGAATCCATTTTAGCATAGGCCCAGAATAGCCATAACCGTCTAGCTTTTGCAGCAATACTTTATGAGACACTCTGTCAAAAGCCTTACTGAAGTCTGTGTATACTACATCGTTTTGCTGGCCGTTATCAATGACTTCTGAGAGTGACTCTATAAAGGAAACTAAATTGGTACATGTGGAACGAGATCTAACGAATCCGTGCTGGTGGTCAGTTAAAAATTGCTTGAAGTGAGCTTCCATATAGGGATATACCACGGATTCAAATAATTTTGCCATACTCGACAAAATAGAAATGGGTCGATAGTTTGAAATTAAAGTCTTGCACCCTGACTTATGGATCGTTATCTTAACTAACGTTTTCGAACGTTGGAAGGTCGTACTTAAATTTTTTATTAAATTGGTAATAATAGCAATAAATAGATATACTTCTCAGTAGTATAAACGATTCTGGTACCACATAAAGATCTCGAGAAGCCTGATAAAGGTATCAGACAAGACGTTACAAAATCCAGATCCGATCAAGTATTTTTTTATTTTATTTTATTGCATAGGTCCGGCAAACGAGCAAACAGGTCACCTGAAGGTAAGTGATATTTGTGGATGACAAAAATAGTGTCGGTGCATGAATTGAACCTGCGGCCTCCCGTATTACAACCGGGTTTTAAAACAACTGTGCCACGAAAGCTATCTTAATATCAGCTTTTTAAAATAGAATTTGAGTACCGCGTTTTTTTAATTTTCGATCGATCATTGCATTAGCCGCTTCAAACAGTCCCCTGCGTTCTCATTAGTTCCCTTAAATTCATTTTATATCTCTGATATATTCATTAATTTTTGATAATACAAAAATTTCTTCTGCTGTTTCGACTTTTTTACATCCCTTACTCAGAACACAGTAATACAGTGTAATAGACCTGTACCAGACAAGGTAATGTAATCAAAAACTACATTACTGAACGGGCATTTGAAAATAATTCACGCGCAACAAAGCGCACTCAGCTCAATTATTCATGTGTTTGCACCTACACTACGCGCCGATGACGAACCGACGATACCGCCAAAGAGTATCGGTGCAGATAGGAACATCGACTATTTCATTTTATTTCTGCATATTTTGTGTGTACAGTCTACTAATTTGCATTAGGTCATGGTGAAATATAGCCCATTTTGTGTTAATAGCTTAGGGAGTCTGCCTAGTTATGGACTTAAAAAGACTGCTGTGGATAAATTAGTTTTTGAAATTAAGATTAAGTTCACCTTCTTAAACCTAATTAAATCTTCATTTGTGACAAATTAGCCAGCAAAATGTGTGAGAAACCATTTGAAGTATTTTTTTGCGTGATAATGAACGTTTCGTTCGATACTAACTAGTTGTTGTGGAACTGAAGAGTCCATCCCAAATTCTGATAGCTACGAAAGTTCCAACCTCAAGTTAAAAGGAATGTGTCATTAGCATTGCAAATTTACAATCCCAAACCATTTAAACCGGGCTAAATAATATATTGAGAAATAATTATACCATTCAGCTTAACTGACAGTAAAAAACCTGGCAGCTTGTTAAAGTTTTGTATCAATTAACAAATATATCCAACCTTTTCAAATTTTGAAATAGGTGCGTCCAATTGTCAAAGTCGTGCCTCGAATAAAAACTCGAATAAAAAGTGTAACTGCATTCAGTTATCGATAGCATCGCATTAGTTTTTCGAACGTGTCCCGTTATCGCATTTCCCAACTCTATTGTCGCCGCACTATTTAATTATTATTCTATGGCCAAACAGAATAAAAATAAGGCCGGCAACGAATGAGGTTTTGTTCAATAAAAACGTACTGGCTGAACAAATCGAATGGTATTTTTAATTAGGAAAAAAGACACTGACATTTTGTAATTCGCGTTTTCTTTCAATAAAAGTTTATTTGCCGTTTTGGATTTTATTGCGAACGTGATAAGGTTTCAAGTGGATTTGATATTTATTTTTTTCGTTGTAGTCGGTTATTTATTACTTCTAGGAATGACTGACAGTTGTAGTTAAAGGGCCAGTAATCGATTGCTTTTGTTCAAAGTTTGTTAAGTACTAAGTTTTATCTGAATAAAAATCTTAGTGTTTGTATTAACATATAGATTGGCATATTACTCATAAAAAGTGTAGTCATATTTCGATTACCACTTGTGCATTTTCGTTTTGAGTGCCTATTAAGGAATTATCACGTCGGCCAGGAGGGATACGGTCATGTACCATCTAGTTCAGGGTTTCCCAACCTTTTTCTAGTGCGGACCCCTAGCGCCATTTTATTATGATTAGCGGACCCCTTTAAATAACACAAAAAAATCGCTCACATACTTTTATTTGCAAAAATGTTCCTTGGATATATTTTACTTATAGCTTGGCAAAAAAATGTAAAAATAAATGGAGGCGCCACTGAGCCATTTATATGGCATCACTTTAAAGCTGGGATTTAAATTTTGATTTTTATTATTATTAATTTAATGATAATTAAATAACAAAAGTAATTATTAAACGTTGTAGCTGAAAATACTTCAATAAAAACGTAAATTTCGATGCGAATTTTAATTAAAATTCACAAATGTGAAAGATGTGACAGTGCTGCCAGGTGAAATAAAGGGTTAGTTCCGTTTTTACACTTTTTTGCCAATCTGTACATAAATTATTTTAATTTAATGCGATGGTTGATGTTGCCGTTTTGCGACTAAAGTCGTAATATCTGGGTCGATGTTGCTCAGTTGGAGCCTTAAATCTGCCTCTACTTGTAGTCTATTTCTGTATTTATTGTTGAGATAAACAAGAGTTGAAAAACCTTTTTCGCATAAATATGTTGTGGGAAAAGGCAACAACTGCTTCAGCGCCAATTCCGATAACTCAGTATAATCATTTTTTAAATTTAGCCAAAAATTTGTTAAAGGATATTCTTTGAATGTTCTCTTTAGTGTTGAATCACAACTTATTTCAATTAATTGATTTTCCTGAACCGACGTAAGGCCTGTGACGTCTGTAACATTGACATGAAATGGGTCCATAATCCAATTGTCACCGCGGTCTGAATGTGGAAAATAATCACGAAATGAAGACTTTAAAGTTCGAAGGTGCTCAATGATTACTTCCTGAGTCTCCTTTTGCAACATAGCACCGCCAGTTGATAGCAAAAATGACGAGAGAGTAGGAAAATGATCAAAATTGCCTTGAGAAGAACGATTTGTCCATAAATCAAGTTTTTTCAACATCGCTTCGATTTTATCTTCAGCAATAAAGATATTCATGTTATCTTTTCCTTGAAGGCTCAAATTTAGCCTATTTAAGGCGCTAAAAATGTCTTGATCTAGTGCGCTTTGTATGGAGCACAGACCAAGTATGGAGTTTGACTTCTGTTAGTATTTTGTGGTACAGGTGCAACAAACTTGGTATACTGCACAGTCAAGGTCATTGTTCAAAAAGTTTGCCGGTATCTGTAGTGTGTTGCGCCGCGCGGTTTTGTTTCGTTAAATGTATCCATCAAATACTCCACGGCGCGGCGTAATTTTCATGTTGTCTGCGGACCCCCTGAGACAGGTCCGCGGACCCCCAGGGGTCCGCGGACCCCAGGTTAGGAAACCCTGATCTAGTTAATCGTAGTTGTATAACAAGCATGCACAAACGCTTAGATGAAAGAGAAATCGAAAGGGAACCCGCAAAATTTAGCGAAGTAAGGACATTGTTTAACTGCTGCATGAGTAGAATTCTTTGTAATATATACATAAACTCACGCCTTTTTCCCGGAAGGGGTAGATAGAGGTTCCCTTGGTAACTACCAAGACAACCACGTTTCGCCTTGTAGTTATATTCTATTAAGAAATAAGAAAAGGACGGATCAACGTATTTTTTCTATTGAGTTTAAGGGCCAGAAAGTAACATGAGTTGTTTTTCGCAGAGAAAATCATTTTCACAGTTCTATGAAACAAATTGGGCAGTTAAAAGAAAACACGACAAGAGCGTCCCTTTAATAATAGTGTTGCTAGCTAAATAGACGTTTCAATATTAAACTCAAGTTCTTAGAAGCTTGGTGTAAATAAATTGAAGAAAATAAGCCTTGAATACAGTGAAGTGCGTCTAAATTGAGGGTGTACATCACTCGGTGGGCGAGGAAAAAATTAATCAAATTCTGACGTCTTCATGCTCCGATCCATTTATTGGAACTCGAGTTTATGGGATGTTTTAAGTAATGGTATTTGCTCCTTAGTGGTTGCAAGTGTAGGCTGTAAATAGATTGTTCTGAGTTTAATTCCGAAGACTATTTTTTGTGTCTTTTGTTTTGGACTAGTGCGCACCAAGGTCATATAAGCTGAATCAAATTTCGAGGCTCATAATATACTAATGAGCTAAATATTCACTTATCTTTAATCTTTAAAGGGAAACTATTACTATCTTGGGAAAACAGTATTTTATCAGTACATTGCCTATTCAATACATACATACATAAACACACACCTTTTTCCCAGAAGTGGTAGGCGGAGGTGCAACCAGGACTCAACACGCCTTGTATTTTCCGTTTCACGCTGTGATAGGGGGCGAGTCTATCGCCATACCGGACACAAATTCCTGATTCCGAGCTGACAATGAATAGAAAAATCCAATATCACTGCCCGACCCGGGATTCGAAGTCGAGACTTCAGCTTTGCAATCGTACCGTAGTACCACTGCGCCACCGAGGCAGTCGATCCTACCCGGTAATCGATCCTATATACCTACTAAACCATTAAAACAATCATTGGTTTTCCTCTAAAAATGTAAAATTCCTTCTGTTCGTATATTTTAAATGAAAAATAATAGCAACAATATATTGTTTCAGTAAACAAGGCGTTTGCTTTCAAAACTAATGGATTCGTGTCACTCAACGCTTTATTATTTAAATACACGGTTTTCTAACGGTTTTGCTTACTTCATCGTTTCTATTCAATTCAGAAACTGTCTCAGAAGCAAAGAACATACAGTCGAACTGAGGAACATCCTATTTTTTTGAAGTCGGTTAAAAACAGACAAAAAACTACGACTTTGTTGTTGTGTTTTATTTGATGAGATTTTCGGAAGCCTAATATACCAACCCGGCCTAGGCCATCATGGTGAACTATACGGCCTAACTACTCTTAATCGTACTCTCGATTATACAGGAGGCCTCTGCCCTGCAGTGGGATGTACTTGGGCTGATACAGAATATGCCTTATCGCCTCTCTTAGTGTGTGGTGTTTAATATATTATTAACATTTTCAACCGGCATTAGGCCAGCATGGTAGACTATGGCCTAAGCCTTGTCAATCGAACTCTTGTTTGTAGAGAAGTTCCGTGCCTAGCAGTGCGCGATTATGAGCGAGTATAGTACAGTAACATTGTGATCATCAACAACTTCCGTGGCACAGTTGGCAAAACACCGACTGTGAAAAGAGAGGTCGCGGGTTCGATCCTCTAACCAAGACAAATATTTGTGCAAACCCTAAGTAATTGTTTCGGGTCTGGGTCTTTGTGGGACCGAAAAGTCTCTCCTAGTTCCTGATACCCACGAAACAATACCCGATCTAAATGTGGGGTCAAGATTATGTAGGTGACTGTTGGGTGTATTTATTTATTTATCAAATAATTCCATCATACACCATTGCCCCAATATTTTGAATTCATCCAATGTAAAATACTTAAAGGGAATTGCGGATACAACCCACCGCGGTATCGTATGATTACCCATAAAGATTTCGATGAATGTTCGCGGGCTGAACCGCTCAGATGCCAGATAAGGAGTCGATCTCGGCTGCAGCTTCCCAGGACTTTTAGCTGGCAACTGTGGCTAATACGGACATATCTCTGGCATCGTGCCAGACTGATCCATCTGATAAAGTCGCGTCAGGTTTGAAGGCTTTGTGACTAGGTGCAGCTTTGATTAAGAAAATGTAAATTGAGAAAGGTGTCGGGAGTTGTTTGGACTTAACTGGGAAGTAGGGACTCGTTGGTTAGACGCCAGCTTGAAACGAGAGTCCGCGGGTTTGTTTCCCGCACCGAGACAATTGTTTGTGAAACCCACAAATATTTGTCTCCGGTCTGGGTGTTTGTGAGACCAAAAAGTCTCTCGTAGTTTCTAATATCCACGGCACAAGACTTAATTGGTCTTAATGTGGGGTCAGGTCTATTCCATCCATCAGCCAAAGGAAGTCCACTGCTGAACATAGGCCTCTCCCAATCATTTCCACAGTGACCTGTTGGAGGCAGGTCTATTATTTGTGACTATTGGGTGTATTTCTTATTTATTAAATAAAACTTTGCTCCATATTAGAGTGCTTCATTATGATATCGTTCTATAAATTTCACGCGCATAAACACTCAATGTAATACGTAAGCAAGACTTACAAACATTTAGAATGCGTGAGGTGATCAAATTTATAATCTCCGGCGCAGAAAGTTATTATCTTCGTAGTTTCTGCAGCAATATCAATTATTATATTGCTCGAAAGGTTTTCCGAAAGTGTCATTTTCCTCATTTTGTATTTATTTCATGTTTATAAGGATTAAGGTATATATTTTCTGAATTCTTCTGTATAGTTGAAGAAATTCTTTTGAGTTTTAGTTTTCATTTATTCATAATTCATAATATTATTTATATCAATTCATATGTACAAACATTTAAGAACTATTGGCCCCAAACTAGGCAAGCCAGTTTTTTGGGTACCAAGAAATATTATTGAATAAGTTTTGTGATTGAATGTAAGCATTCATAAATTTCATATTTCACTAAATTTATAAATGCTACTCACATTATTCGCCTTTGCTGCCTGTGGAATAAAATACAAGATCCTATTTCAATAGCATAACGTAAAATTGTTTAGTAATAGCCTCATTTTTGTAATGGTAGATCAGTATGATTATTGTGAGGGTTGAATCCTCAAGTAGGGTAATATGAGAGAGATTTTCGATTCATTCGAGAACTTATTTTGTGCGTTATTACATTTATTTTCGTAGCAATAGATTAGGTTGTCCTAGAATGGGATGGTTGTAGAAAAGCGGGTCGTTCCTGCTTACCCCACCAGGAATATAATAATGAAAGGATGTGCGTCAAACGCTATGCGTATTCTCGTCATGAAATAAATTTTGCTTTCCAGCATCGCGATTCGCGGCGCACAAATGTGACATTTTACATCTCTTTTTTTAAAATAATATTGTGATGTTTTTGGAACGTTAAATATATGTCTAATAACGAGTTATTATTAAACAATATATTTTTCTCTTAAAAACATTTTAAAATATTGCCAGATTTAAAAATGTTCTTACATGATTCCTAAAAATACCGAGTATTATTGTCAATTTCCATTACATACCAAGACTACACACAATTCGCACCCTTGGCTTTTCTGCAAGAATAGGCGACGTTTTTGGCCTCTGCGGCAACTTGTTTACATTGGAAGCTCGACTTTATTACTCCGGTTTAAGGTGTAATTTTCTTTAGCAGATGTGACGGGGGATGCTGCGATTCTGTATGTATTATAAATTGGTTTAGAGTAGCGGGGGAGGCGCCGGTCGCCGCTCGATACCGGCCAGTCGCGAATTTGACTCGAAAGCGTTCGCCTCGCGCCGCGTCCAAACCGAAATCCAAAATAAAAATAAACCCATTTGTGTGGCTATTTCTAAACTTACCCGAGTGTTTCTGTGGTCCTTTACTATGCGTCGTGCAGCAGTGTGAGTGTCACATGGATTGTCTGCAAGCCCCGCTTCACATTTCAGCAAAGGTAAGGACTCTTTTAGGTGAAATTATGCAGATCTGTTATCTGTACCGGGACACAATTAGTGAAAAAAATAGACTTTGTGAATATAAATGCGCGTTTAAGTAAACTCTGTGCTTTGTGAATAGCTTCGAATTAACTAGCGAGGTTTTAATTGATCTATATGAATACACGTTATCAATGCGGTTGTGAAATTCACTCTTTTAAGACGAGTGTAGGGAAAAAATTGGATATGATTTGGTTTTCTGTAAATAAATCATTTGAGTAATAATTAATTTGTTTATATGGTATACTATATGTTTTTAGTATTCTTATTAATTCAAGTGAGAATTTACGATGTTTAATATGAATGCAGCATCCGCGTTCGGTGTTAGTGTCAAAAAAAGTAATGAAATAATATCAAAATTAATTAAAAATTAAAATATCTTTCTTCTTCTCTTCATTGTTTCCAAATGAGCAAGCTGGTGCTTTATTACTCAAGGTGAGATAAAAATTATGCGTATTACACCGTGATATATTGTGATATGGTAAAAATCTCTACTTTCGGTACTGTACATTGTAGCTAATGAAATCGATTAACAATATTAATTTATTGTGATAATAAATATTATAATTTGTAATTCAATAATTGAGTTTATTGTGAAATTAATTGTTGTGTAATATTGAGTAATTGTATTGTATTGTATTGTATCAGCCCATATACGACCCACTGCAGGGCACGGGCCTCCTCTACAATCGAGAGTACGATTGAGAGTGGTTAGGCCATATAGTCCGCCACGCTGGCCTAGTGCGGGCTGGCGGACTTACACACCGTAGAATTTTTTTAAATCGCTACGGTATGCAGGTTTCCTCACGATGTTTTCGTTCACCGCTAAAGTGCGTGGTGATTGACTATCAATACACACATAACTCCGAAAAGTCAGAGGTGTGCCCTGGGATTTGAACCCGCGACTACCGTGAACATGTAGGCAGCCGCGTCTGGTCCGATACCACGAGGCCACCACACACTTACTATATTGAGTAAAGCAACTATTTATTTCAATTACCGTTGCTATCACTAAAAACTATGGTATTTACTACAAGGTGGTAAATCGTTCATCAGCTTAAGTCTTTTAGGTCTTGATGAATAGACCGCAATAAGTTGAATTGTGGCAGCATCCATGGCTGATCTGAGGGTTTCTGTCATAGTCCTAACTGGTTCTAACTGGTAGGGTTGAGGGATTGGAATTATGGTTATAAGTTGGTTTTCGTTAACCTAATTTCATTTTTAAAAAACATCTTATATTGTTTTTCTTTAGCGGCTTTCAATATTAGTTACTACAAACACACGTGTGCTGCGAAGGAGGAAATTTATTAGGCAGGCGTACCCTGGCACCAGATGGTAAAGGCACATGTAATTAAATCCAATCCAATCCATCAGCCAAAGGTAGTCCACTGCTGAACATAGGCCTCTCCCAGTGATTTCCACAGTGACCTGCATTTGATTAAAAAATATATTAAATTCAAAATTGTAAATTATTGCCTGAAATCACCATCTTCACATTTAATTTCGCAACACAATACCCCACATATAAAAATATGTATGAGGTTTCCTACACATTTAAAATAACTGCCAAAGGGTTAAACAAACATTGTCAAATTGCGTAGAAGGCAACGCGACCTTCCCTCTGTTTACTATAGACTACTACAGCCTAGTACTTGAAACAATGTGCTTACTTGGGTTTTATAATTGGCACAACTTTAAATCAATGGGTTATCTTTTGGATTTAGTAGCATCTGATTAGAATTGTATTGAATAAGTTCGAGTAGAATAGTTATATACTAATATATATACAGTTCTAGGAATAGTCTAGAATGCAGTGATTGGGTTAGCCTACTGAAATGATACTGTTATTCACTATTTTAGTATGTAAGAGAAACTTGGTTGCGGTTCTAACAAATAATTCTTTAATACTCGTAGTTGATTTTTAAGACGTTTTTTGCAGTAGTTTTTTAGGCAGAAGATGGTAAGAACATTATTTTTTCTGCCGCACAATCAAGCTGTGAAACGGTTTGCTATCACACGGGTTCCCTTCTTCCTATAATCTGGGTCCTGGGTTAGCGGGAAGGGGCATCCCAGCGGGCCGGCAATATTGTACTGGTATGAAACTACCGTCTGCTGCCATTTGGTACTCTATCTGGCAATTAGCACTTACCACTAGGGGCAATGCAGTCACTGTGCCCTGCCAGAATGAAAAAAAAAACTATAAACGGTGATGTAAAAGGCATCAAGCCAACATAGTCTAGGTCTCTCTAACATGGTCAATGAATGTCTAATAAGGCTCTATTATTGGTAAGGAAAGCCTTTGTCGTATAATATATGTACGCCATAAAGTATGGGTTGCTGTGGTAAATTTTGTTTCTGCTGATTAGTAATTACACAAAAGCAGACTCAAAGCTATTTAACTTCACATATTAGTTGCTATTCATAGACATTTGCCTGTAGATATTTCAGTCTAAGTTATTAATGTAAATGACGTCAGCGCAAGTCACTGTTTAGCATGAAAATAATTAGCGTCGGCAAAATAGTCAGTGAGGGTGATCGGCGTCGTCCATAAACACCCACATTAGAGAGGGGATTGTAGATGCGTTGGCGGACTAACTTGTAATATTGACGAAATTATTTTTAGAATCCGTAAATCAATACCAACGCCAGTGGGACGATGTAAGCTGATATAATACAGTACAGTTCAGCGGAGGCTGAGCATGGACCAATTTTTCCAGTCTCACAAAAACCGAGGTTCAGAAAAAATCAGAGGTTTGTTAATACGAACCGGTTCTCTTGTTGTACCGTACTGTTTAATCGACTTTACACAAGTATAAGAATTGCCAGCAATTGTTTTTCAGGGTCTGTTTGTCTGAATTTTACGAATATTCCTCGGTTCAGCTACAACTATTCTTACATTGTCTTTTCGTTTATAGCTTAGCTTACAATAGCTTTCGTTTATTTCACTTATATTCTGGATTCCATGTTACGGTTTGTATAGTAACTGGCCCTACCCGAGGATACACAAATCCAAAATTAACCCAACCAAGTTTCCAGATGACCTTTTGAGGTTGGTATACTTTTTGTTCCGCGGCCATTTTATCCGGCGCTCACAAAGCCTTTCGCTTTGAAGGATGGCCATGTAAAAAGCGAAAGAGGTGTGTCAGAAGCGTGATAAATTATTGCCCGCCTGTCGTTAGCCGCTTGTGCTGCAGACTAGGTTTTGGCCTTTTTTGTACTGCAACCCTGGTCTAGCAATATGTTGTGAATGTTTGCAAGGAGTGTTATTTAATTTAAATTTTACATAACTGGCGCAGAACAGAAAAATGTGGCGTGGAAATAAGGAGGCTTACACTCAGCTGTGGGTTGACTTAAGCCACATTTACACAGGGAGTTTCTTGCCTTGTATATACGATCATCGTAAGAATATTAAAACGTCGCATCGTGTAAACATTGTCAGAACACGTTAATCCATGGTGGTTATGTCATGCAGTAATTGCATACGATTCTCGCCGCGTGAAACTCTCCCCGTGTAAATGGCGCTTAAGACTAAATAAAATAAAATAAAAAATAAAAAAAATAAGACTATTATAGAATAGAATAGAATTTAGTACTAAGCTAACGTCGGCATTCACGGAACGTTATGCAAGGATGTTGAAGTTCTATCCATATTTGAAGCTTATTTCTGGCCCAAGAGTTGCCTGGTTTGAGATTAGAACTCACGACCTTTCGTTGGCTTTCTGGTATCTTAACCAATTGACCATTAGCTCAATGTCAAATCAAGCGGAGAATGACAAAATTAATCAGTAGAGATGTGTGATGGTGGGGTTTTGAGAGACAGGCTGTGATGTTTTAAGTTTGTAATTAATGAATAAAAGTAAATATTTTGAACTTTACGGCCAACTTTAGCAATATTGTGTGAAAGCCTGTCACCTATTTTCCACGGCAGTATATCAGAAATCTGTACGGCTCAGTGCACCAAAACTATGAATGTTTCAACTCAATCGGATGAACTGAACTCGAATGCGTAAAATACGACAGGTTTTTTTGTATATTGTATTGTACAATTTATTTCATATATTGTTGTTTTGAAGAGTCACAGTGACCCATTGAATTGTGTTGCGTTTTGGGTTCAGCCTTGGTAATTGGTATACCCGGTTTCGACGAGACAGTATAATGATTATGCATAACATACATAAACTCACGCCTTTTTCCCAGAAGGGGTAGGCAAAGGTGCAATCAGGACACTCACGTTTTGCCTCGTATTTTCTGTCCTACGATGTGATAGGGGGCGAGCCTATCGCCATATCGGGCACAAATTCCTGACTCCGAGCTAATAGTGAATAGAAAAATCCAATATTACTTTGCCCGACCCGGAATTCGAATCCGGGACGTCAGCTTTGCAATCATACCGTAGAACAACTGCGCCACTGAGGCATAATAATCGTGTCGACCAGAGAAATAGCTTCTTCTACGCACTGAATACTACTCGTATCTGGTTGGTTCTGCAGTTACGCTATAATGTCCTCGCTTTGTTGTGCTGGTGCAAAGAAGCACTGAATCACTTTCTTATGACATACAAAAGCAAACGAAAAACATTAATAAATGTAGTGCAAAAGTTCACATCCTTTCGTCTTTCTTTTTCCCCACTAAAATGCACGTATCATGCTGTAAACTATTTCCTACTTATTTTAACCAAAAAAAAAAAATCGCTCTTCGTTTTGAAATATTATAATTTTCTTGGATTCTAAATGAAATACTTTACGCTTAGATTCAAAAGTATTATTAGTAGTATCTATTTAGTCTTTTTATCAGTTTCTTCCTGCATAATATAAGCATTGCTTCACCAAAACAAGTACAAAACAAGCCTGCATTCCCACCGTATTCATCTGTAACCTTGCTACATCTCTGCAGAGGTTAACGAACAGTGTGTAGGGGAGAGTCGCGCATGCGCCCTCCACCTGCTCCTCCGTCCTCTGTCACGCTGTTTCTCCCGTGTTTACTATTTTTAGTAACGATTAGCTTTCGCCACTCATTCTGTTGAGTCACATTCTGCGTCTCTTTTGATAATTGTTGCGTAATTGTTTGTTTGAGATCTGTGTTGGTAAATAGTTGTACCTTCGTTAAGATTAATGCTGTTGGGTTACTAGTTTACTCTATTTTGAATACACATCAATATTATGTTTGCATACATTTCACATATTAGCTTATCATTTTTTCTCGTAGAACAGATAGGTAAAAAGCCTGGAACCCTCTTAAAACTTGCGAGTCAAATACGAAAGGTTTTCTCAATATTGTCTGTTAGATAAAAAGATTAACGCGTTCAGACAAACACGTCTTTAGTTCTATTATGTTGTTTTCGGATAATAAATACCTTCAATGAATGTCGCACTGAATAACGACTATTACGCCATTCTCATTTTTCTGGCGTCATACAGGGACTAGTGTAGAAAGCACGCAATTTCAGTGTTGCCCACGGCGCCCGCTCATTCCCCGACGCACATCCCGTGCCCATTCGCATGGAAAATTTTCCTTCACGCCTCACAAAATAACTGGTAAACCGATGTGATAAATTTTCTTACGTTTTCTACTATACATACTTATATTTACCAGCAAGAAAAGTCTTAGAACAGGCTTATAAAAGTAAGCAAAACTGTCGTGTTCCGGTTTCAAGGACATTGTAGTTGGTGATTACTAAAGCCCCATTTACACGGAGTTTCTCGGGCTAGATGATATACGATAATCGCATGACATAACCGCCATAGAGGATCGTGTTCTGACAAATGTTTACACGATGCGACTTTTTTATATCCTTACGATAATAGTATCTTCGAGGTGAGAAACTTCCCGTGAAACGGGGCTTAAGAGATGATGGCTAATGTCTTAAAAAGATGAGCGCATTGCAGTGCAATGCAGAGCTTAGTAAATAGCTTTGAGTTGCCCCTGTTTACGGGCACCTGTGACTCATACAACCAGGCGAATTACTTATACGTCTCATTTAGGCTAATATGAAATGGTTATCGCCTTACATACATAACCACACGCCTTTTTACCAGAAGGGGTAGGCAGAGGTGCTACTAGAACACCCACGTTTCGCCTTGTATATTCCGTCCCACGATGTGATAGGGGGCGAGCTTATCGCCATATCGGGCACAAATTCCTGACTCCGGGCTAATAATGAATAGAAAAATCCAATATCACTTTGCCCGACCCGGGATTCGAACCCGAGACCTCAGCTTTTGCAATCATACCGTAGTACCACTACGCCACCGAGGCAGTCGAGGTTATCGCCTTAATCTGACACAAATTCTTCTTCTTTCTTCTTCTTCAGCCTATATACTAACCCAATACTGATGGTTCATGGTAGGCCTCTTGTAATGTTGGCCAGGATGTTCTGCCCAGGGCAGTCCTCATCCAGCTCCTTCCCGCCACGAATTAGTTACACAAATTGATAGTAAAAACAATTGTACCGAACCTACGACCTGTCCTTTTACAGCCAGCGTTTTACACCTTGCACTGTCATGGATATATTTACACCATCGCCTGAAGGCTTTCTTCCCTGCCATTTAAATATCCATATTTCCACACCATAATCTATAAAAATAGGTAGTAATTACAAAATTAAAAAGCCATTACAAAATCCTATCCTAATATTAAATATGGGGCGAAACCTCGTCAGTAATCTGTCTACATTGTTATTTTAGATCCGGTTTTGGTAGTTCTCTGAACGTCATTATAGACTTGTTATGATACCTTTGTGGCGCCGCGCGGGGAATTTCATATGGATGTGTTTAGGGAGACAGGATAAACTTAAGATAAATGATTCTAGAATTAGTTATAGGTTGATATTCGAGGAAAAAGTATGGGAATACCTTTTTTAATTACGGCAATGTGACTGTTGTACATTTTACTTACATCTATACATTATACAGTGTTCATGGCTATTTTTGTAATTGGTTACAAAACTGAGGTCTCGGGTTCGAATCCCAGATCGGGCAAAGTGATATTGGATTTTTCTATTCATTATCAGCTCGGAGTTACAAATTTGTGCCCGATATGGCAATAGGCTCGCCTCCAATCACATTGTGGGACGAAAGAGACAAGGCGAAACGTGGGTGTCTTGGTTGCTACTTAGGGAACCTCTGCCTACCCCTTCCGGAAAAAAGGCATGAGTTTATGTATGTATACATTATACAGTCGTGAGTCACACACATAGTCTCGACTCTATAATAAGATATAAGCCTTATGTCGTGGATATCAGAAAATACGGGGGAATTTCGCAATCGTAACACTCAAAAACAAAATATTGGATCAAAGAAGAATTAAATGATTTTCAAGTTAGGTGGCAGTTTATTTAACTATCGTCGGCTGTAGTTTTATTAAAAATTTAACAGTTGCAAGAATAATAAAAATAACTGTTTAAAACTTTTTATGAACAACGAAGCTTGCAAAGTCAAATCGTTTCAATTTACTGCAGTCGTATTTTTTTAATTCACAAGAAGTTAACTATAGTGCGTGATGGCCTCGTGGTATCGGACCAGACTCGGCTGCCTACATGTTCACGGTGGTCGCGGGTTCAAATCCCAGGGCACACCTCTGACTTTTCGGAGTTATGTGTGTATTGATAGTCAATCACCACGCACTTTAACGGTGAAGGAAAACATCGTGAGGAAACCTGCATACCGTAGCGATTTTAAAAAAAATCTACGGTGTGTAAGTCCGCCAACCCGCACTAGGCCAGCGTGGTGGACTATATGGCCTAACCACTCTCAATCGTACTCTCGATTGTAGAGAAGGCCCGTGCCCTGCAGTGGGTCGTATATGGGCTGATACAATACAAAAAAAAAATAACTAAAAGAAACTTTAGCTCATATGTGAAGTCTGACACATAATAAAAGCGTCAGAAATCCAGGAATTTCTATCGAAAATCCCTCACGTTTGTGTTATTTCGCCCCGAATAATATTCTTAGAACATAATTTTCTGCGGTCACGAATTCTAGGAATATTGCGTAATGTATAGACTTTTTGTGGACATGTAACATCATTTATACATTCTTTTATTATGCGAGAAAATAATAGGGTTTCACATTACGGATTCCTAGAGGTTACGTGTATTAATATACTATTGATGATAAACATGATATATGTATTTGTGGTAATTTCTTTCGTATTTATATTTTATCTTTTTCTATATTGTTGAATGGAATAAAGAAGACATCTGCATAGATAAGAGTTTCAATTGTATATGAAATTTACAAAGTAGTTCTTGGGGTACTTTGCAAAATTTTTGAGACTCGTCTAGTTAAAGCCATAGTTATCTTAATAGTACCCAGCATTGGGGTTTATAAAAGCCGATATGAAAGATAAAATTGTCTTTTGTACCGTAGTTACTCGAAAATCTATACAAAAAAGGAAATTACTATGAAATTAGCAAGGAGTATTGGCAAGTTCTGATACCTAGGGAATTTTGCTGAAGATATAAATACCCCTGCTGAAAACACAGCTAAGTTTAGCAGCAAGACTGTGAAGATAAACAATTTGAAACGTTGTTTTTCTCCAACCATTTATTTACAAATTTAGCGACACAATTGGCTTCGCGAAAGCATTTCTATAAATAAGGTAAGCGCTCTACTGCAATCCAGTAATATTTAAATGTTTCGCAAAAAATACTACTACAGTGGAATTATTCTACGCAGGTGTATGTATGAAGTAAGCATATTACTTGAAGTACGAGTAAATACCCGGGATTCGAACCCGAGACTTTAGCTATGAAATCATACCGTAGAACAACTACGCCACGGAGGCAATCTACGGAAATGTTATAAAAAAACTCATTTTTGATTTTATCTCACTGAATACGATAACCTTACTTTATTTATTTATTTTATTTATACTTTTTATTGTACTCTTTACTTTACTTTGTACCATTATAATCATTTATCACAATTTAATGATTCATTCTGTACTAGTCATGTGCACGATAGGATTTCCCATTGCAGGAAAAATTCCTTTGATGCAGCATAAAACTGGAGATCACACAGTCAATACTCCAAGGTACATAGTACCATAAGACGAAGCCGTTTCCCCAGCCCCATTCTTTTAAAAATAAAAAGCCAACTACCCGCAGATAACCGGGACGTCTCCAATACGAGGCGCGTTAATTTATCCCGCCTAATCCCAAGTTCGAGCGTTTAATCTTGAACGATGGTCGGGATCCCTCGCCTCGGGAGATGAATGGACTGGCGAACACTGAATTTTTCACCATTTCTGAGGAACAGTGTATTTTTCGTATCTCGTTCCTTTTTTTTGTTACGAAATTTGACCACTGATTTTTGTTTTATTAGTATTATAACTTATTATGGACATAGTATCGTATATGTTAGGTTTGTGTAAATAAATTATAGAAAATATTTTAATTTGTATTCACCAAATATTTTGTTTTCTTTTCATGAATTGAATTTAAAATTGTTACAACAGTCATTCCCATTTTGCTGATCTTATTTATATCTTAAAACGAGATATTATCAGCGTGTAGGGTACAAATTCTAATCTTGGAAATTCATATAGATTTATCAAACAAAACTGGCACTACGTGAAATCTCCGACCAGGAATCGGGACTCAGCTCATCACACTTCAAATACACAAGACCACAGTAAACAGGGTTATTTTTCAGGGTCCGACCAAATTATTTTATTGAACTGAAGAAAATATTACTAATTAACATACGGTGGAAAATATGCAAAACACGTAATAAGTCATTTATTTCAATTTCATAATATCCTAATCAATGTTCAAATTATACGTAACATCTGCTACAAGCAAAGTCGTCGGTCATTTTTATACACAGACGCGCGCACACGTGTATAAGTTTATCATTGGGCTTATTATAGTCGTGGGTATTGTCTAAGTATTTTGTTTTGTGGGGACGTGATTTTATTTATGAACTATATTCATGTTTTTGAACCTCCGGTTAAAATTTGAACTCTCAGATCAAAATAACAGTGTAGTGACGTAAAATAACTTAAATCATAATCATTGTACCTTTTAATGCATCATAAGTGATCTCTGAAAATGATTGGCAACCTGGTATGTATTTCATATTGTCTATGCTCGCCAAAAAGGCGGGAAACCGATGCGCGCGCTTTTGAACATTGTCTTCTGTCAAGTCAGTAATAAACTAGCATCTCTTGGACTGGTTGTTTTATTGTGCTTCCACATTTATATCATTGGCGACGAAGTTGAAGAACCCCGTGCAGGCAGTAAAATGTCGTTTTTAGGAAATCTACCTATATTCGACTATAAATTAAGTGAATGGTCCATTTTTTACGGAAGATTAACCCAATTTTTAAAAATCAATAATGTGGAAGTGGATGAAAAAAGAAGTGGAATCCTACTGACGCACTTAACAGACGAAACTTATCGTTTGGTGCGTAACTTGGCGTACCCCAAGTCGTTGGATTTGCTGACCTACAAGGAGCTAGTGCAATTACTCAGTGAGCATTTCAAACCGAAGCAATGTTCGTTTGCTGACCAGGCGAATTTTTTTGGCGCGAATAGAACATTGGGCGAATCTTTACCAGATTGGGCGGCGCGATTACGTGGTCTAGCAAGTTATTGCGATTTTGGCACCGCTCTAGAAATAAACCTGAGAGATCGTTTCGTCCTCGGTTTAGGCTCAGGTCCGGAACGTGACAAACTGTTTGAGCAAAACCCGTCTACACTCACATTGAGTAAGGCGCTGGAATTGGCGGAACAAGCAGCGGGGGCACGGGATGCAAAGGCTGTAATGTGCACCACCAACAACGGTGTCTTCGTCAAGGAAGAAATGTTACATCGTGCGAAGTTCCAAGGCGGCCGCGCAGGCGGCGACGGCGGCGACAACGGCCCTTATGTTGGAGTTGGGCGGAGCGGCGGCGGCGGCGGCGCCGGCGTTCACCGTGGTAGCGGTGGCACAAATTTATTGCGCAGTGATACAAACTATTGTTTTGTTTGTGGAATGAAAAATCATTCAAGTGATAAGTGCCGTTATAAAGGTTACAAATGTCAAAAGTGTGGCAAAAAGGGACATCTCAAAAGGGTGTGCATGAATAAAAAGTCGGCGTGCGTGTATCATAAGAACACTATGCAAGAATGTGAGGCTCTCGAGGTCAAGGACACTAGTTGTGAGGAATGTCACAATTATAATATGAGGTATGTGGCGGATGGGCCCATTACAATTAATTTAAGATTAGGTGATACGAATTTAAGTATGGAACTTGATTCTGGTTCAGGCAAATGTGTCATTTCGGATAAGTTGTATTTCGATAAATTTTATAATTACAAATTAAATAACAGTAATATTAAGATGTGTTTGTATAATGGCCATAAAATCTCGCCCATGGGTTATTTTTCTATCACAGCTTGTTTTAATAAACTTAATAAAAAAATTAACATTTATGTTGTTAAGAATGGCGGACCGCCATTATTAGGCAGAGACTTTATGACCGCTTTCAATTTAATAATTACAACCGATATTAAATCTATATGTAGTGATGTTGATATACACCAATTGTTGCAAAAATTTCCTAACTTATGGCGAGATGAATTGGGTGCGTTTAATAAATTTAAAGTTAGCCTAATATTGAAAGAAAACGCTATTCCAAAATTCTTTAAGCCACGAACTGTTCCATTTGCCCTAAAAGATAGGGTTGAGCAAGAACTTAATAGATTGGTAGCCTTAAACATTTTAGTGCCCGTGAATCACTCAGAGTATGCCACTCCCATAGTGCCCGTTTTAAAAGAAAATGGTCAGGTGAGAATAGCGGGAGATTTTTCAGTCACCTTAAATAAGGATCTTTTAATTGAAAAATATCCTTTGCCACGTATTGAGGAAGTTTTCACTAAGATCGGAGGGGGCGAGCGTTATAGCAAGATTGACTTGAAAAATGCTTACAACCAGTTTTTGTTAGACGAGTCGTCACAAGACCTGACGACAATTAACACCCATAGAGGTCTCTTTAAATATACGAGACTAGTTTATGGATTAGCAAATGCCCCAGCCATTTTCCAAAAAGCCATGGAAACGTTGCTTTCTGGAATAGACGGGGTGAGTGTTTGGTTGGATGACATATGTATTACAGGACCAGATAGGGATTCTCACATAAACCGACTAGTTGAGGTGTTGAATAGACTAAATGAGGCTGGATTACGTTTACAGAAAGATAAATGTGAATTTTTTATGCATAGTGTTAAATATTTGGGATTCGTGATAAGTAAAAATGGTCTTAAGACCAATCCCGATAAAGTTCAAGCTATAATTGAGGCACCTGAGCCAACTAACGTTTCCGAAGTAAAGAGATTTTTAGGCATTGTTAATTATTATAGGAACTTTATTCCTAATGCGTCAGCGTTATTAAACCCTCTTCACGAGTTATTACGTAGTGACTCCAAATGGGAGTGGGGTGAGCGGCAACGGCGTAGTATGGCGGCCGTGCGTCGCGAGTTGGCGTCCGAACGCGTTCTGGCACATTTCGAGCCCACCGCGCAACTCGTGTTGTCTGTAGACGCGAGCCCCGACGGCCTGGGCGCGGTACTCTCGCAGAAGATCGGCGACGATCATGAACGTCCTTTAGCATTCGCGTCTCGTGCGCTTACAGTTAGCGAACGTAATTACAGTCAAATTCAAAAAGAAGCGACTGCCATTATATTCGGTGTCAAACGTTTTCACCAATATTTATATGGTCTAAAAGACCCATTTATTTTGAAAACGGACCATAGACCTTTGGTTTCTATTTTTGATAGAAAAACAGGAATACCGATGACGACAGCGCTCCGATTTCAAAGATATGCCATCATATTGTCAGCTTATAATTACACCGTGCAATATGTATCAAGTGACAAAAACATAGTAGCCGATTTTTTTTCCCGCGCACCTGTACATTGTTCACATAAATTAGACTCTAAGCTTACGGATTTCGACAGTGACTCAGATACACATACATTAAAATTTATGAACGAGATTTTACCGGCCATTACGATTAGTGATATCGCACAGGCAACTGAACTTGACAAAACTCTTAAGATGGTTTGTAAATACATGCAGAATGGTTGGCCGCGCAAAATAAGCTGCAAATCAATTGTACCATATTTTCATTGCAAATCAGATTTACAGTTTGAAAATGGTTGTTTGTTAAGAGGGCACAAAATAGTAATACCGTTTTCACTTCGGGAAAATATATTACGCGAATTACATAGTACCCATTTAGGTATTATTAAAACTAAGAGCAACGCGCGAAGTAGAATGTGGTGGCCGGGCATCGATGCCGAAATTGAACGATGGATTGGGTCTTGTGAGACTTGTGTAGGTGTAAGATGTGCACCGCCGCGCGAGCCGCCGACGCCGTGGCCCGCCGCCACCGGTCCGTGGCAGCGCGTGCACATTGATTATATGAGCATAGGGCAGAGGGTCTATCTAGTCATAGTGGACTCTTTCAGTAAGTGGCTTGAGTGTATTCACATGCAAAATGGCACTTCGACCCAAGCCCTAATAGTTGTTTTAAAGCATACCTTTGCGACCTTTGGTATACCAAACTTATTAGTTTCTGATAACGATGTCAAAATTAATTCAGTAGAGTTTAGAAATTTTTGCAAATTTAATGGCATTAAATATATGACTTCACCCATTTATCATCCTCCAAGCAATGGACAGGCGGAAAACGCAGTTAGAATATGTAAAAAGATGCTAAAATGTATTATAAAAGATAATTTACCATTGCAGGAAATAAATAATGTATTACTGGGTTACTTATTTAACTATAGAAATACGGTGCACTGTACCACGAAGGAAACGCCAGCTAAACTTATGTTTGGTAGAAATTTGCGATCCCGTCTCGACTTGATACTACCCCAGAAAGAAACATGCGTTAATGTAGATTTACAATTACCTAGGAAAAGAGTATTTGAAATTAATGACATTATTTGGGCTCGATGGTACAGCGCAAGGAAAGAAACATGGGAAATAGGTATTATTATGGAAAAGATTGGCAATAAAATGTATAAAATACTGTTAAAAAACATAAACACCATATGTATTAGGCATGTCGATCAAATATTTAAATATACAGGCAAAGATAATGATTTCGAAAAGAGTAGCGATTTCGCGCCTAGACAAGTTCTACTATCGCGGGCACCTAATATCGTTGCTGCATTGCCTCCAATAGGAAATTCTTCATCGGCACCTGAGTTTTCTGAGCCAGTAACACAATCTGTTATTGCATCAGATGATGGTGGAGAAGAATGGGGCGATTGTGTAGTCGAGCAGCATGAGGGCGATATTACGGCAAATGAGCCTGTTACGTCATCAGTAGCGCCTCTCCACGGGGAAGCGTTGGCTCAATGTGGCGCTGCCGGTGCCTCTGAGACAGTAGAACCGCCCCCACTTGCTCAAGGACGTCCGAAACGTCACACAAAAATTGTCGATTACAAGAAATACTTTTAAGATAATATGTTCATGTTTTATTCGATTTATTTTTAATATTGGTTTAAGTTATTAAGTATAATAATGTTCTTTGTCACCAGATGTTAATGCTTAATTACTTGTGGAGGAATGGTATGTATTTCATATTGTCTATGCTCGCCAAAAAGGCGGGAAACCGATGCGCGCGCTTTTGAACATTGTCTTCTGTCAAGTCAGTAATAAACTAGCATCTCTTGGACTGGTTGTTTTATTGTGCTTCCACATTTATATCACAACCCCTACGGAGAGCGGCAAATTGCTCGGCCGAACAATCGATCGACACGCCGAGTTACTGATAAAAACCCCTCCGTCTGTATTGGGGTGGTTTAAATTGTCAAATGAGAGGGTGTTTATCAACCCCGTGAATATGCTGCTGAACGGCGTTCTTTGATATATTTATGATGCTCAGTGAACTTTTTGCAAGGCAATAATAGTTATGTTGTGTTTAAGTTTTCGTGTTGCTAGGAATTCATTTGTTACTTTTAGACTGCCTCGGTGGCGTAGTGGTACTACGGTACGATTGCAAAGCTGAGGTCACGGGTTCGAATCCCGGGTCGGGCAAAGTGATATTGGATTTTTCTATTCATTATCAGCCCGGAGTCAGGAATTTGTGCCCGATATGGCGATAGGTTCGCCCCGTATCACATCGTGGGACGGAATATACAAGGCGAAACGTGGGTGTTCTGGTAGCACCTCTGCCTACCCCTTCTTGGAAAAAGGCGTGTTTATGTTTGTATATACTTTTAGATTTTTATAAAGACAGATTTTGTGTAAAGTAAAAGTTCAATTATTATATGTACTTGTATCTGGTTACAAAAATAACATAGTAGATAATACATGAAGGTAAGAAACAACAAAGGAGCTATTATTTCTTAAGTTTTCTGTTTTAGTCAGAGCAAAATAACTTAGAGTACATTAACATTTCATAACTTAGAGTCATAACTCTTAATAACTCTTAGTTATGAATAATATTAATAAAAAGATGCGGTAATTCATTTGATACCATAGTATTTTATTACTATTCAGCGAAACATCGACAAGGTAAACAAAATAAAAATTAAATGTTTCCCACAGGGTAAGCAGACAAGCAACATCTTTGTGCGTATTTTTTATTTCCGCGAAATGAAATAACAAACCAGAATTAAAAAATATATTTTTGTACTATTTCTTACAAGAAAATTTCAAGAAATGATTTCAAAAAGTCCGATTCACATTTTTATATTGACAAAACGACAGCAATCCATGACGTCACTTTAAAAAAATAAATTTAATTCTTTTATCCATAAAAACTCGTCAATATCCTCAAACAAAGAACAAAATGCCTCGTATTCGTTGAAACAACACAGCACCGGCGTTTAAATTAAACACCGTGGAAATTGCCCCCCGGGGCCGAATTCAGCGGGGTCGCTGTGGGGTCAAAAACGTTTAATCGCTCCCACTGCTGATTTCATATTCGAGGTACAATTTGGTTGGTTATGTTAGCTGTTACACGTGGATTCTCTTGCGTGTTCTAATTAAGTTTAGTACTTTTAGTACCTAAGTTGGTAGGTTTCTAAATTAGGTTCTGCTAAGGCCTAGGTAATGGGTTTATGTTGTAGAGCCACGCTGTTGTGAGTCATGACTCAGAATGAATGGGCAGGCTCGTCCGTGGTGGTACCACTGTCTCATAGGAAATCGATGTGATGATCCAGGTTTGCTCTCCTCCTGATTTGAAGGGTCGGCAAAACATCTATGAACCAAGCGTTGTGAATGGTGACCTACAGGTGACCTGTTTCCTCGTTTGCCGGAGCTGAGCAATAAATAAGTAGGTAATTGGTATAATTGACGCGTTCGAAAAAAATTAAGGTGAAGATAATTATATTAATATTAATTTTTTATATTATTATCTGGCTTGACTTGAAACCTTATAAGGAAACAATACGAGCGTCCATCTGTGCGTATAATATAGTTACATTTTAATGTGCATGCCATTCGTGGGATTGTGGATTCGATTCTAAAGCGCTATTTACACGGGGAGAGTTTCCCGCGGAGAGAATCATATTCGATTATCGCATGACATAACCGCCATAGATTATCGTGTCCTGACAAACGTATACACGATGCAACTTTTTTATATCCTTACGATAATCGTATATTCGAGGTAAAAAATCTCCCCCCGTGTAAATGGGGCTTTATTCTAAAAAAAACGATATTTGTTCAAAATATAGTATATGTCAAAGTTTATATGTCATTTTCGAAAGAGAAATAAAGAAAGAAAGAAATACTTTTTATTCAAGGCGCAAACATACATAGGTAGCTAATAAAATAACAAACAAAATATACATAAAATAAAAACATGACAAAAATACTATTATGCAACAATATTATGTGACTGAACTATTGCGCCGACAATGGGCCTCCCATTCAGCTTTATGCCGCAGTATGGGAAAAGCAAACTGCAGCGCTGATTTTCAACGGGGAGCCCTGATTATAGGTGTGTGATCTTAAGAATACAGTTCGCAATATAATTCTTTCTGTCCCTCAAATGATAATTATTTTCTGTAATTCCCGTACTAATGTGAGATACAGCCTACAGGTGAACACGAAGGGCTATCAAGTGTTTATACAGCTATAATATACCCATCACTAGTTATCCGCAGTAATCAAGCGACATTACTCATCTGATGGCGATATAATCGATCCTACCCCACGATTAACTTTCACTTGATTTCTGTTATTTCGCGGAAAGAAAGAAATGTGTTACGTAAATAATAAGTAGATACATATAATACTATATATACTTCCGATGCCACAATAAGGTATTTTTCTTAAGTCGTGGATATTAGAAATTACTGTAGTAATAGTCTTGTCTATATGTCTATTTGTTTCGGTATTTAAACGAAATATTTATATACAGGGTATATCCAGACTGCGAAGCCAGGTGGGAGTATTAGTGACTTCAGACACAATGCAACTAAAATTTTCGAAAAAAAGTGTATTTTTTTGTTGTAATTTTATTTATCGCCGTATTCGGTAGTAAATACATATATCGTGTTTCTAAAATAATAATACCTTTTTATTTTTAAAGAGACAATGGTACGCAAGGGCTTAAATTATAATTTTAACAAAAATTTGGGATTTACCATCCAAATACGATATTTAAAAAATTGCAAAAAAACATCTCGCTTTTTTAAGAAATTTTTAGTTGCATTGTGTCTATAATCACTAAAACATCCACGTAACTTCATTTATGTTCGCAGTCTTGATATACCCGTCATAAATAATGTTTACCAAGGTCTTTGATATCATCAAATAAAGCTAATAGAACCTAAAAGCTCTTTTGGGACATAACGGCTAAAGAAGTCAAATACAAGCGAACAGTACCTATACAACGTATTTCTTTTGTAATAATAGTACTATTCAAATCAATTAATGCACCTGTGGAAAGAGTTGATCAAAAAGTTATCTATTTTACTTAAAACATGATTAAACGTCCTTCCCGAATCTTATACCAGTGACAATGATTTCCATCACGAGCGCATAGAAATTAACAATGTTTAAAATACTAATATAATAATAACCGAGGATGCAATTATCTCCCTGCTTCAGTGTTCCCTAAGCGCTATGACCTGCCCTTCAAACGAGGCTTAAATTAAGTACTCTCCTTGCTCTCTCCTTAAATAAGAAATAAATATCTACACCAAACAGTCAGAACAGGAAAACATCGTGAGGAAACCTGCATACCATAGCGATTTGTATAAATTTCTATGGTATGTAAAAGTCCGCCAACCCGCATTAGGCCAGCGTGGTTGGACTATATGGCCTAACCACTCTCAATCGTACTCTCGATTGTAGATGAGGCCCGTGCCCTGCAGTGGGTCGTATATGGGCTGATACAATACCAAACAGTCACATACATAGTCATGACCTCACACTAAGATCTAGTTTTGTGTTGTGAGTATCATGAACTACAAGAGACTTTTCGTTCTCACAAACACCGAGACCCGAAACAAATACCTGTGGTTCACACAAATATTTGTTTCGGTGCGGGGATCGAATCCGCAGCGTCACATTTCACAGCCGGCGTCTAACCTACTGCCACGAAGGCTGTTAAAGGCAAAAGTAGGCAACGACCTGGTTCTGCTAGAGCCCTGGCATTGCGAAGGTGTATGGGCGACGTGACCGCTTACCCTCAGACGGGCCTTATGCTCGTCTGCCTGCGAAAGGCCAATAAAAACTTGATGAATGTCAGATATCGCATACATCTACTAAGGTCCAAGCCTATGCATTAATATTCCACGTCACGTTGTATAAAACAATGAATATAATATGAAACAGATGTAAATGCCGGAGCAATGCACCGCGTTAGTATGCGCGCAGGGTCCCTGGTTCGTTCCCGGCGGCGGGATGCGGCGTTGATTAGTCCCACCGCTCGTCTGCATACTGATGGGACTTGTTGCCTGTGGGAACGGAAAATGGGTTTTGTGGGATTCTGCGTGGGTTTGAGTATAGACGCACTCTTAGGCTCATTGCACAAACTAACTTAAAATTTTGACTTTGACAATGTCATCGCAATACATTTGAGACCTATTTGACATTGCTAATGTACGAGATTGATGTTTTTAAAGTTAAAGTTAACGGCAAAGTTAGTTTGTGCAATTGGACCTTAAAGTTTACTTTGAGATGTAATTATGGAGTGGTGACAAATTGTAAAAAGATTTACAAAGTCGATTAATTTTTTTTTTATTTTATAGATGGAAAATCACAATTTAAAATTCAATGTCTTCAAACAAAATTAAAAGTTCGGGTCCAAAGTAGGGTATAAATATACATATGTCGCTGTGGGATCCTTTTCTGCCCTCAAATTTGAATTCAGCATATTACAATTCTTTAGACATGATAAGTCTAGACTTATAGAACTCTTTTGGCCGACAGTGTAATCAGCAAATCAACTAAAAAAAACTAGATACTAATTAAAATTTTCGTAATAAATTAATTTTACAAGCAATATTCCGCTTGAACTAGTATTAAAATTATCATAGTATAAACGGCAGCAAAGCGCAATGCTTGCAACACCTAGTACTTATCTAGCAATAACTACATCACAAACATCTTTTAGGGCTGGCTGCATTGCGAAATGATGTCCAATAATAATATATTTTTCATCCAATATCAAACTATGGCGCTTTAGGATATATTTTATTTTGAGTACATTTTTAAAAGTATGTTGTGGCCTGTTGGTAACGGAACAAACGCTGCTGCCAATACGTTTACGGTTGTCGCGGGTTCTAGTCCCAGGACAACGTTTGTCTTTTCTTAGACATGTGTGTGTTGATAGTCAATCACCACTCACTATAAAGCCCCATTTACACAGGGAGAATTTCTCATCTTGAAGATACGATTATCGTAAGGATAAAAAAAAGTTACATCGTGTAAACGTTTGTCAAGGTAGATAGCGACCACCTTATACGATTGAGTCATGATGAAGTGCGAAGTAGTGCAAAAGAGTAGTAGCGTAATGGGTTAAGCCAGTGCATACATTTTTTTGGGTCTGTGTTCACCCGCCAAGTTTCGACTAGGCCGGTTAAATTATATTGTAATTTTATATTTTGTACTTTCGTTAAAATAAAGCGAAATTATTTTCATTTCACTATGCGGAAACAGACGAATATACCTTTAGGAACGAGGTGTCAGAAACATAGTTGACGACTCATAGACATAGTTTCGATAGTCTTTGCCATGATATGCTTCCATAGTCTCATGTCGGTGAAAGAGGCCTATGGGGTGAATGGATATTTGATGCCTATGTAGGTAGCATACATGTAATTTATTAATATTGTCCTTTTTAGTAGCAGCCCTGCGTGTAACAATACCCAAGCGTTATTCGCGGCCCGTACAATGATCAATTATTGAAACCCGACGCGTTTCTGGAAACGTCCGTTTGTTTGTTCCATCCTCGCGTTACGGACGCATTCCGCTGTTATGACACTCGGAACACGATGCTCGGTTATGTACCACTTGTTTACATACCCTTTGGTAATATTACTTAGTTTACACTGTATACTTAATACTAGATGCTGTGGTGCAATGCGCGAGAGTATCTAATAAATAAAGCTGAAGAGTTTGTTTGTGCGCACTAATCTCAAGAACTACTTGTCCGAATTAAATGAATCTTTTTGTTTTGGATAGTATATTTATCGTGGAAGGCTATGGGGTGAACGGTATGCCGAAACGCTATAACAGTGAAGGAAAACATCGTGAGGAAACCTGCATACCATAGCGAGTTGAAATTTTTATGGTATGCAAAGTCCGGCAACCCGCACTAGGCCAGCGGGTTGGATTATATGACCTAACTCCTCTCAATCGTACTATCGATTGTAGAGGACATCCGTGCTCTGCAGTATATACGTCCCGTATATGTGCTGAAACAGTATGGAAACTTCTTATTTTGGGAAAATATATAGCAGGACATTGACTCCGTAATAACTTTTTCATGCGGGCAAAGTCTTTAGCAACAATATTGTGGAATTTAAAATCAATAGTGACATGTATAGTCCTTAGGGGTTACTCTATGATCTGAAACGAAACTCGAAACTTCGGACATCGCACGTAAAACTGTACGAATGTGCTTAGGTACTCCACAAAATGTTCGAATCCTCTATCGTACGTTTTAACTATAAACTTCGGTCGGAGTGAATGATAAGTATTATAGAGAAAAGTGTTCATTTTTAGAAGTGGAAAATTAGGAACGTCCGAACATTCGAGCTTCGTTTCGGATCATAGACTAACCCTCCTGATCTTAGTAAAATAGGCTCGATGGTGGAGGCATGTCTCAAAGAGTATTGACGTAAAGCGCTGACTGTATCGTCGTGTTTTGTTCCGTGTTGCCGGAGGCCCTATACCTGTCTCTTTCTTGTCTTTATTCTCTCTCTTTCTTTTCCTATTTTAAAAATGCAACGCACCTACGATGTAAGTTAAAGATGAGTTTATTTATTAACCAGTTTGCTGGTTTTTCGGACCTACATACGTAATAAAAAAAGGCTAACATCATTCACCTTATCGATAAAGACGATACAAATATCGCAAATACACAGTTCGGAATGACTTAGTTCCATCCGAAAAGCGTTTCGTCAAACCGAGTGGGTTTAAATTGCGAAGTAAATACGTCCATTTGAAGGGTCAGGCTACGGTCAGATTTAATATATTTGGCGAAATCACACAAATAAACTCCCGGCCGACCTTTCAAAGGGCTGTGAATATTGTAAGCAGATAACTGACTTGAATCGGTGATAATTTTATCTTACAATCTGGGTATTTTGTGGGATATTTTTCTTTTTAAAAATAGCCTCTTTTATTTGGTAGTTGCGTGTTCTTATTGAAGATATTTTGGTTCTGTTTTCTCAGTTTGGTAATCTAAAGGCCTTATTTATAGACAGTTTTAAATCCTATTTTAGCAATCGAATGTTTTTTTTTCTTCCCTCAAAGTGTATTCAAAAGTCTTTCAAAAGGGACAAAACATTTGATAACTAAACTAGGTTTTAAATCTGTCCATGAATAACGCCGTAAATGTTTTGTGATTGCTAGAGTCCTATTTTAGCGTTACATATAGCGTATCTAGGCCGTCTTCGGCGCGGCTCCGGCATTGTCTTAAAGAAAATCCATGTTGCAGCTTTCCTGTCGCGCTCTTTCAGTGTAACTGCAAAAGATCCAAAAATGCAGACTTCTTTTTATAAGAAACGGTAGGATGGATGTACCAATAACACCGTTTTCGGATAAGAAGGCATATGTTCATAAACGGTTCTATTAACTAACGAGTTGTTTTCGTCATGACTTTTTCCCTCCTCAAAAAATGTATACCCTATTACTATGACCACAACATGCATAAATCTATATTATATTACTAATATAGTACTAATACATACGGGTGAAACAAAACATTGTGAGGAAACCTAACCTAACCAACCAACGTCACCTTTTTACCATCGCACCACCCGTCACCGCAGCAGAGTTCATTCCTACCACCTGGAAGCGTACCGTTCCCGAACGGCACGTTTTCAGCGTTCTTTCCTACCACGCACGTGTAAGCTCTGGAATGAACTCCCTGCATCGGTGTTTCCTGAGCGCTATGACCTGTCCTTATTTAAACGAGGCTTAAAGAGAGTACTTTCCTTAAGGTAGGCAGCGACTTTGTTGTGCTGGACCCCTGGCACTGCGGAAGTCTATGGGCAGCGGTAGCCGCTTTCCATCAGGCGGGCCGCTAGCTCGTCTGCCTATAAAGGCTTAAAAAAAAAACCTGCATACCGTAGCGATTTTAAAGAATTTCTACGGTATGTAAGTCTGTCAACCCGCACTAGGCCAGCGTGGTGGACTATATGACCTTACCACTCTTAATCGATTCTCTCGATTGTAGAGTAGACCCGTGCCCAGCAGTGGGACGTATATGGGCTGATACATACTGGTTTAAATTGAAATATCGCTTAACATAGCATACCAATACGACAAAACACTATAAGATTTCCCAATATCCCAAAACATATTGTCTTAAATTGAAATTACGTTTCCAAAAACATCCCAATAAGCCATAAAAACTCCAATCACGTTAAAAAAGCATAGAGTTTCCATAAAGGGTAAAACTCCCCTAATATTGCACAAAATGTCATTACTATTCAGCAGAGTGCACAGTGTGATTGTTGTGGCACATTGAATTTTTTGTCTCCATAGAGATAGGGCGACCCTCGGTAATCGATTTCTCATATTTAACACGCATTCAATTTGAGGGGAGTTTGAATGCAATGCTTGATTTATTTGGATTTTTGCACTTGTATTTTTGTTTCTAAATTGTCGCTTGGTGGAGGTTTTTAAACCTTGAAGTACCTATTTGTCTTTGAATAAGGTTTACTGAGTTATTAACAGCCACGGTGGCGTAGTTGTAGTACTAGGCGTAGTTGTACTACGGTATGATTACAAACTTAGGTCCACCCACTAGGTGGTCAGACGACCTGGTAAAGGTTGCGGGACGTCGCTGGATGCAGGCTGCCTCCAACAGGTCACTGTGAAAATCATTGGGAGAGGCCTATGTTCAGCAGTGGACTTCCTTTGGCTGATGGATGATGATGATGATGATTACAAAGCTGAAGTCTTAGGCTCAAATCTCGGGTCGGGCAGCCATGTTGGATTTTTCTATTCGTTATCAGCCTGGAGTCAAGAATTTGTACCTTATATGGCGATAGGCTTGCCTGCTATCACATCATGGGACGGAACACGTAAGATGAGTCGTGGAGTCCTGGTTGTATCCTGCCTACCCCTTCTGGGAAAAAGGCGCGATGTTTTTGTATGTATGTATAACAATTATTAAAGGCTAAATTGTTCGGTTAAATTTTATTAATTATGGCATAGTGGAATTGTTTGAGATGGTACAATGTCGCCTTTGTACCATCGCACTACCCGTCACCGCGGTAGAGTTCATTCTTACCTTATGGAACCACCACCGTTCCCGAACAGTACGTTTCCAGCGTTCTTTCTTACCACGCACGTGCAAGCTCTGGAATGAACTCCCTGCATCGGTGTTTCCTGATCGCTATGACCTGTCCCTCTTCAAACGAGGCTTAAACAGAGTAATTTCCTTAAGGTAGGCAGCGACTTCGTTATGCTGGACCTCTGGCACTGCTAAGGTCTATGGGCAGCAGTAGACGCTTTTCATCAGGCGGGCCACTAGCTCGTCTGCCTATAACGGCAAAAAAAATCCAATGATTGTAATTACAGGCTCAGGAAGCGAGTTTCAGATTCTAATCTCAACACGTCATAAACGGTTACGTCTATGTCAGATTCAGGGCTTATAATTTCATTTTTTGGCTTAACACATGAAAGAAAATTGTTATTAACCCAACATCAAAAACACGTGCAAAAAATAGATTCCTCTCAAAATAAATTCACAGTCAATACAACAAACTCCATAACCCTTCACTAAAACATATAATAATATTTAATTAACCCGTGCACTAATGCAACTACTCAACGCTTAGGAATGGAATAGTCAAGGGTTAACAATTATAAGCATCGGCAGTCGGTGCACTATCGTCCTCGTTTTATAAAATCTCCGGCACTGGGTTGAGAGGAAGGGGCGCATGACCGGACATAATCTTAAAGGCCATTGGTACAGTAGACCCGTCGCAACGCTCTCCCGTGCATGCGTTTAGGGTTAACAATACTTTATTATTCACATCACAGTGCAGACAATTATGAGCGTTGGAGGGTTGAGTGAAGACCGATTCTCGGAAACTGTGTGGGTGGGTTTTGGTATATGGTAATGATTTCTTATTAATGTGAGTAGGAAAATTGATGAGTACCTACTTATGTGAGTCTTAGGTATGTTTTTATTACAAAAGTGATTGGTAAGTGTGTTGCGTGAATTATTTATTCGCAAAATTATAAAATGAGAGAGACCAGCTGGGTAGGTACCACCGCAATGTCTATTTATCTCGCCAAACAGCAGTTTAAATGCACTGTTGTTTTGTTGTTGTTCTAGTATGAAGCCCATTGTAGCCAGAGTAACTACTGAACATAATGAGACTTTACATCTTACGTCTTAGGATGGCGAGTGCAGTGGAATACCAAGCATTGATTTGTAGTTTATGGTAATGTTTGGTTTTGCTACTGTCAATTTACTGCATCTGAGATTAAATTAAAGATTTCCAAAACACAAATTGAGCTTGAATTATTCCGTATACTTTTCGCCATTTGAAATGTTTACTACGAATATTTTTGTTTCAGATACTTGTCCAAAATACTTGCCAAAACTTTTAAATTTAAATACTAATAATACTGTACTCGTAGCACCATCTTTACAGGTCCTCACTCCTTACACGTTTGTAACAGTCGAACTCGTGTAAAGTTGTACGGCACCTGTGTAAAGTTCATTCGAGGAATTTTTACTGGTACGTTTGAGACTGTTAGGACAAGTGGGTTTTATCCAATGTAGCGGAATAGTTGTGAAATGGAAGAACGTATTTTAATTTTCGGTACCATTTTTTCCCTCCAAAGAGGATGTTGCGTTTTGATCTGACATGGGACTAGAAAAATTATTTTATGCTTGATTCAATTCGCTAATGTCTTGCGGTTGGTGGATTTCAATTACAATTCAATTGTTGTTGTAAGTTTTCTCACTGTGGCTTCCATTCTCGTTAATAAAGAGATAATGTACTGCGTTATTGAAAAATTCCATATGTAACTTCGCTCTGGGATCGAATTCGCGGCGTCTATACAAGGCACTCATGTTATACCTTACTTAGAATCAAAAAATCTTTACCTTTAAGCCCCATATACACGCAGAGAGTTTCTTGCGGCGAGAATCATATGCGATTATCGCATGAAATAACCGCCATAGGTTATCGTGTTGTGAGAAATGTTCACACGATGCTACTTTTTTATATCCTCTCAGTCTAAATGGGGCTTTACTTAAAGCCCCTTGATCACCTGCGAATCCAACATTCGTTAAACACCTTTTCATCCACAGACTTCATTCTAGAATAAAAGGATGGTTATTCCAACGGTTTACGCTGATAGTAATCTTCCCACCACATCCCTAATCGAACCTAATTAAGCCATAAAAATGTCTCAGAAGCAGTACCAGGGCTTGTTCCCACGGGGTATTGATGCAACGCATTTGCGGTAAGCATTTTATATGAAAATCATTTGACCGCAGGACTAATACATCTAAATAGAAATATAAACAAGAATAAACCTTATTGCGGTGACAGTAGGTGTTGGTATTGCTGAGATGGGCGGTGGGGTGATGGTAGGAAATGTTGTGACATGGTTTGTGGTTGATTCAGTTTATGTGTTGTGTAATGCATGGAGGATTGAGGTGTTAGTTGGGAGTGCGGTGAATATGACTCCATCCATGTTGATGGTACTTGTAAGCTGTACTACTTGTAATTACGAATCATCAAAAGAATCATAGAAATATACTAAATTGAGTCAAGTGCGTGGTGGTCTGTTGGTAACGGACCAGACGCGACTGCCTACATGTTCACGGTGACCGCGGGTTCAAACCCCAGGGCACACCTCTGACTTTTCGGAGTCATGTGTGTATTGATAGTCAATCGCCACGCACTATAACAGCGAAGGTAAACATCGTGAGGAAACCTGCATACCATAGCGATTTATAAGAATTTCTATGATGTACATAGACTTCTATGGTTAAGAATTGTAGTGTCTCTTTCAACTTCATTGAACTAAACAAAAGCCGTTACTGCACGTCAGTATACAAAAAAATATTGGCAAGGGAAATCTAGTGTTTATCTAATTGATGAGATATCAAAAGACCGGATTTAGCGGCATGCAATTGAAGATGCATTTGTCTAGGGATCTACAACCTAGGGTACAAATTAATGACTCCGGGTTGATAATGAATAAAAAAATCTAATATCATTTTTCCCAACTCGGGATGCGAACCCGAGACCTCAGCGTTGCAATCATACCGTAGTACAATTGCGCTACCTCCTTCGTTTCCTCTTCCTATCCTTTGTCCTTCCCCTCTCGACCTGATGGGCCGGCAACACATCCATGATCCAAGTGTTGTGGATGTACGTGGACGGCAGTGATTAGTCATTATCAGGTGACCTGCTAGCTCGTTTGCCCGACCTACGCTGTAAAAAAAACCGAGGCAGTCGCACCAGTAGGATAATTTTATCTTTAAAAGACCAGCAAAAAGATAATACAATCATCTAGAAACATTACCGTTGTTACTTACACCTAGCATAAACAGGACAGTATCTTCCTCACTACAATTTAATAGCTACGGTTTGTTATTGTCGGGTTTAAGACTGAGTTCGATCAGAGACTCATCCATAATTCAGGTCTGGCGGTATTGCGACACTTAAACGATCGCCCGACACCCCGGCTTCTATTGGAACACAGAAACGAAGGTTAGCTACGTTTGACATTATATTCATGACGATAGGTCTGTAGTAACTGTTGATGGATGGATGTGATGAAGGCTAGCTATTCTTAGATTTCGTAAAAATGTATGCAAAAAATACATGTCTAGAACATGCTTTGTTTCCAATTAAGATATAAATCTTGATAGGTCATTTAATGATTGAGTATAGGAAATCACGCGAGGATTTTTCAATCTAATTTGTACCTAGAATCCTAGAAATGAATGCTTGCGGTTCTCTCAAACGTTTGTCTTAGTGTCGGTTTCAATCGTGCTCCCGTCTTTTACAACTGTTGTCTCAACCAAATGCGCAGTAGAAGTTGTCAAAACTTTTCCCAAGGATTCTACGTAGCTGAAAGTAACAAGGCTATCTCGCTTGCTTAGCTGATCTTTATTAATCAGATCTTTATTCAAAGGCGGATAAACTTAAGTTCCACTCAGGAAATCCTTAAACTCATCTAAAGTAGAGCAAAAGTGAAATCCGATTGGATACTAAGATGTCAAAAATCAGCTTTTTTGTTTCATTTTATTTGTAAAACAATATGAGTAATTAAGTTACAAAGTTCGTCGTTTAATATTAAAAGCAGTCAAAGAACAAAGACCTGTAGAAATATACAATTTTAACTAAGAGTTGTATAAGGTACGCCGTACGCGGAAACAGATGAATACGCCCACACACGTCGACGCTGGACAGAACAGTTTTGTTCAATCTACAGTAAAAAATAACCACAACAAAAACAATAATAAACAAGTTCAAGGTAAGCCAGGCCTTATGCGGGATAATACGCCCATTGTTTCCCATTTCCCACCGGCCGGAATCATGGGATCCCACGGGAATCGTTTTTCAAACGCACTCGCCAGTTTTTAGCAGCATTTTCACTTCCTCATGAATCGATAAGCTGCCTACTCGCGAACGACCATTGAATTTTTATGAGATATCCAAAGCTTTGCCGTCTTTTATCGCTTCTTTACGGGCCGTTTATAACTTATCAAATAGTTTTATGGCGCGTTTACTGAGTTTAAATTAAAGTAAGGCAGTTAATCTTATCAGAAAGGCTAGTGGTGGGCGGAAAAGTTTCATTGGTAAGTTAAGGAAGTTACGAGGCCTAAGTTTCCGGTGTGATTGCGGTGGAATATTTCTATTCAATAGAATTGCCTTTTCGGCTTACGTACAACTTTAGCTCCCGAATAAATTTGTGTTAGTTGCTGTTATATTGCTTTTTGCTTATATCGCAGAGAAAATGTTTCGTAATTTTCTTTTTAATGTTGTTGTTAGTACTTCTTTATAGTATCACTAATTTGGAGGACACCCAACTATAGTCATGACAGAATTCGACCCCGTTTGGTGGCTATAATTCTTTAGAGATTATGTTAACCCATCGCTACGGTTAGTTTTATCATTAATCAGGCCGCAATAGACTAACTTTCAAGACCAGGTTTTGAAACCCCACGCATAATAAGCAGGTAGACCAATCTTTGAAAGTGTTAGAGCCACGCTGTCGTCATGACTCAGCTTCAATAGGCAGACTTGTCCGCGGCGGTACCATTGTCCCACAGAAGATCGATATTTTCGTTCTGTGAGTGAGATTGCCGGATGCCCAATTCCCCTTTTCCTCTCCCCATATTTTTGCCTTCCCGCTCCCCTCCAGATTTAATTGACCGGGAATACATTTATGATCCAAGCGTTGTGGATGTTCAGAGGCGCCGGCCGCAGTACCTTTATTAAAAAAATGCCCAATTGGTATAAGTGATAATATAGCTACAATTCTTACCTTTAAGCGCCATTTACACGGGAAGAGTTTCTCGCGGCGAGAATCGTATGCGATTACCGCATGACATAACCGCCACAGGTTATCGTGTTGTGAAAAACGTTTACACGATGCAACTTTTTTTATATGCTTACGACAATCGTGTCTTCGAGGCGAGACACTCTCCCCGTGTAAATGGCGCTTTAAAGTTTATTATTGTACATGTTTTTATTTAGTTTCCTTTCTGATTAGTTACATTGCGAGCTGAAGTTAAATTAGCGCTCTCAGAAACTCGATGAACTGAGAAAGTTGCTTCTCTACGTGATGCCAATATTGAGTTGCAGGTGTTGCTGCAGAGGTGTCTATACCTGCCATAGTATTGCAGCAAATTTTACATTATATGATTGTCCAAGATGTGCTTGTTTGTATTAGAAGCTGCGAGGTAATAGTCTAAGAATAAATAGATTTTATTTACATATTTGCTAGTAAATTTTAGAAACCGTGGAATTCACTGCCTGTGTTGTCCACGAAGACGTCTATATTCAAAAGTTACAAATTGAAGCGTTTTTTTTAATCAGCTGGTATACGTCCTATTGGGCGTGGGCCTCCTCTACAATCAAGAGTACGATTGAGAGGGGTTAGGACATATAATCCATCACGCTGGCCCAGTGCGGGTTGGCGGCCTTTACATAACAGAGACATTCTTTCAAACCGCTACGGTATGCAGGTATCCTCACGATGTTATCCTTCACCGTTATAGTGGGTGGTGATTTAATATCAATACACACATGACTTCGACAAGTCAGAGGTGTGCCCTGGGATTGGAACTCGCGACCACCGTCAACATGCTGGCAGTCACGTCTGGTCCGTTTACCAACAGGCCACCAGGCATTACCACGCACGTTGAAGCTTGTAGTAATAATCTTAATAAAGAGTTCATGGAATAAATGAAATAAAAAATAAGTAAAATGACGAAATATAAATCACACACTTCAACGCAAAGAAATTCGAGCGAATCGTAAAAACGTTCCTAATACAAATCACGAATAAATCCATTCGATATAGCCCAGAAACTAGCATTACAATAATACTTCATTCTAATAGCCGGTTATTTCGCGATATTACATCAGTAATTGCGAAAAATGCATTATTCATATCTAAGTACATCTATAGAAATGAATTGATTGAGGGCTGTCGTTCTTTGCACGTAACTTTTCCACTATTCACTTTTTTATTTTTAACTCGGCTTCTTGAGGATGTAGAATGCTGTAAAATAATATATAACCTACCTAAATAATCGGGCAATCAATCTATATTATATTTTCAAATTTGACTAGTAGTTTCGGAGGATATCGCGATCAAAAAACTCTTAAGCTTTATTATTTTCTCTTTAATTTACTTTCTACCTTTTTTATAATTATTCTATATATATATAAGAATATATACATTAAAATAATAATAAAAATATGATTTTCCATCTGTTAGTGAAGCTCAAGACCCAAGCCACCGGCGGTTGGGAGACAAAGTGAGGAACCTCCTCACAATGCGTGCCGTGTCCAGTAGTGCCTTCTGTATCTGACTCTTGACCCAACAACCAATTGAGAGCCTCTGTAGATGTTCTTATTATATTATTAAATATGTTTGTAATATACATATTATATTGATGTAAATTCTTAACATTTTTTTTTAAGTTACATATACCTATACATTAGTCAACCAACCCGCACTAGGCCATCGTGGTGGATTATATGGCCTAACAACTCTCAATCGATTCTCTCGATTGTAGTGTAGGCTCGTGCCCAGCAGTGGGACGTATATGGGCTTTAAATATATATATATTAGTCTGGCCAAAGGCGCATAAATCGGCTAGTAAATAAAATCCCTAGAACAAGGAAACATGCCGTGTTGTTAACAATTTTAACGCTCGGGTGCAAGTGGCGCTAATAAGGCTGGGCATCGAATAATCGCCGGCTCAGTGATCCGTTTGCGACCTGACTAATTGTTACCGCAAATCGATTTCCAGTTGTTCAGTGTCGGGGTTTGTGAAAGTTTATATTCCTTGAGGTGTTTGTTGATAAGGAGTTGTAGTATCTTGGGATTGTTATGAAAATGGGTGAGACGGCTCGATAATTAATTGTTATATACTATCTCTGCGGTCGAAAATGTTCTACCTAGGAGAAATTATTAGGTAAAGGTAAAGGTTAAGGTCGCGGGACGTCGCTGGATGCAGGCTGCCTCCAACAGGTCACTATGAAAATCATTGGGAGAGGCCTATGTTCAGCAGTGGACTTCCTTTGGCTGATGGATGGATGGATGGATGGATGGATGGATCAACAACAAGAAGTTAGAGTATACATGCATCTAAAAGCTATAATTAACATACTTTATTCCTCAAAGAATCGGTATAATCGATTCTAAACATCGACTAAGTATCGATAAATTAAATGTTACGTTATTGCACTCACTTGTTCCATTTGTCAAAAAACAAAGACAATAATAAACGTTGATGAACGATGATAACAATAAAATAAACTATTTATTAAGTACGAGTGGTTTTGTTACAGACGTTGTTTATATTGCATTCAGCGATTTTATCCTAACTTTATTTGGTGACAGCTTCGGTGGCGTAGTTGTACTACGGTACGATTACAAAGCTGACATCTGCAGTTCGAATCCCGGGTCGGACAAAGTGATATTGAATTTTGTCATAATTATCAGCCCGAAGTCAAGAATTTGTGCTCGATATGGCGATAGGCTCCGACTCCTATCACATCCTAGGAAGTGACATACAAGGAGAAATATGGGTGCCTTGAAAGCACCTCTGCCTACCCCTTCTGGGAAAAAGGCGTGAGTTTATGTATGTATATTTTGTCGTCCTTCTTTGACTCTATATTCCATAAACCAACTCTGAAAATTTCTCACCCTCCCCACTACAATTAACATTTCGTATTTTGATACCGAAATAAATTGTAAATGTCCATCACGATACTACGAAACTGTATGTGCCATGTCATTACATAGATACAATGACACACAGTGTCGTTAAAAGGGCAAGCCCGGTACAGGAAACCGCTAATGTGGCGGCGATACACGTGGACACCAGTCTGATGGAATCGACCTATCCTACTACAGTCAATGCTGGCTATCTTATTTATCCATTTTCCATTAGTTTTTTATTTGCTACCAAATATACTCTTAAAATTCTTACGGCCTTATATAGACAGTTTCAAAACCCATTTTAGTTATCGAGTGTTTTGTCCCTTTCGAACGACTTTTGAATTTAGTTCGAGCGAAGAGGACAAAAAATTCAATAGCTAAAATAGGTTTTGATACTGTTTATGAATAAGGCCTTTTTTCCCCGCTACGCAGCCTTAATGTCTGTCAGCCTTCCCTCTAACTTTGTCTTTTAATATTTCGATACCAAGTTGACAATAAATGTCCATCACACGCCCCTATCCCAGAGTTTCGTTTTAAAGGGCAAGCCCCGTACAGGACACCGCTAATGTGGAGTCGATACACGTGGCGAGCGGCGTGTCTCATCAACAGATCGATTTTCGTGGAAATCCGGTGCGCAGGGATGCGGTCAGTTCGGCAACGTACCTGTGTTGTGCTATTTTGGGCAGTATCGAGGAATATTTGGGGGTATTTTAAGAGCGGAAGGTTGCTTTTAATGATGTGATGAATCTGAAAATGGAGTTGATGTTCTTTGATGGATTAATGGGGTTATAAATCTATATTTTTGTGTAAAAATAAATTTACGACTTTATAACGCGATGAATGGATAATAATGTTTCTTGTCTCGGAAAATTGAGGACAGGCGTCAACCTGAATTTAAGCAGGGACAGCTTGTACAATATTATTTTGTGCAAGCCTTGCACAAACTTAGTACTACTTCGCTGTATCGTAAATAATGCTCTAAAAATATTCCACAGTAACACATCTGCATACGAGAACGTCGCGTGCTGGTACTTATATGAAAGTATATCCTTTTATTAACTTTATCTTAGCTAAAGAGCTTTACCAACGACGGAAAAACTATTACTTCACGTCGGTTTCTTTGGCTTCGTACTTGAAAAGGAAAAACAAAACCGTTATACGATTACCTCGTTGTCCGTCTGTCTGTCTTTCTGTCAAGACCGAAGATAAAGCAACGTTACTTTCCCAGTCTAGCCGACCTATTTATTCTATACAAGACATTCTTCCTATACATAAAAGTACTACTTTAACATAAAATAATAGCAGCAGAAACCACCTCATATTAAGTGTTCATCTTATAAAACTTTATCCATAAAATTTTCTCTCGACGATGTATTAATATCTTTAGAATTTCAGACGGCGCGGCGTAGGTAACATTTTTTCAAGAGGCGCTCAATGGCGCTTTAAATTTTTTACCGTAAGCTAAAAGGGTGCATAAATTACAAACCCTTGTAGGTTTTTATGAGTCCCCGAATTAACAGATTAGGCCATTGCCGAGCACTTCTCTCGTTATTAAGGTAAATACACTTAATGTTAGTTTTTAGGGCGAATCTCATTTATTATTGATCTTGTTTAAGTGGTGGGATGTTTATTTAAATATTTTAAGTTATCTTTATTCTATGTTTTGAGGGTTCGCTATCTTTTAAATTATGTACGTTGCAGATAATTTAATACAGAATGTAGCTTTATTTAGTGGTTGTTTCAATCGAATCGTTAAATTTTATGAATCATTCCTTTCTCGAAATATTAGACATCTAATATCCAATCAAAGTTCTCGAATGGAGGCCACGAAGCGGAAAGCTTAGCGTAGGACGTCCACTCACTAGGTGGTCAGACGACCTGGTAAAGGTCGCGGGACGTCGCTGGATGCAGGCTGCCTCCGACAGGTCACTGTGGAAACCATTGAGAGGGGCCTATGTTCAGCAGTGAACTTCCTTTGACTGATGGATGGATGGATGGAATATCCAATCATAAAACTACGAGTATTAGCATAATCTTTCACCTACATAAACATTGCGTGGCGCCTCTTACCTTTTCCCGTAAGCTAAGATTATTGACTCATAGTAAATAATTATTCCGAGCCGATCGAGCAGTAACTAGTAAGTAAGTTGTCCCACATTAACGGAGCCACCTACTCCACATTGAGTGATTAATTTGAATTTCCTAGTGTATGTAAATCACCGGTCAGCGAGCTGGGACGAATTAATGTGGCTAACGGCGAAGTGTCATCTCGGGGACTGCTCTTAATTAATTGTGAGGGTTGCGCTGGGAGGTTGAAGATTGAGGCCTTTTTACACTGACGTAGTAATGGGTAATACAGTAGATCAACTTGCCTCTTGAGTCCATTGCTTCGTCCGCTTTGCTATGGAGGGAAATGGACAAAATATTTCCAACTCCTCCTATTAATTTAACTTTATGATTGATTTCGTTGCTTGTTAACGACAAATTAGACATTCCGGGAGATACGCTCAGCTTCAATGATCTATGTCATTAAAATGCGTGCCACCGTTGATCCTGGCTTACAGGAGTTGCAGTGGTGGGTGAGGGCGGAACAGTCTCCAAAGTAGGTCAGCTTGGCGGAGTATGTTCTTAACCTTTATACCATTATAAAGGCTACACTCAACACTCAAGAGTCCCATGACTCTTGAGTCTTGAGTGTAAAGACATAAGCTCAGTACTAACGACTGGGTGATTATGGGTATATGCAGTTTTTATACGACAGCCTCCGTGGCTTAGTTAGTTAGATGCTGAAGCTGAAATGAGTGGCTGCGTGTTCGATCCCCGCACCAACACAAATGTTTGTGTGGCCCACAAATATTTGTGTCGGGTCTGGGTGTTTGTGAGATCGAAAAGTCTATCGTAGTATTTGATACCCACGACACAAGACTTGATCTTAATGAGGGGTCAGAACTATGTATGTGACTGTTGGGTGTATTTATTTAATATTTATATTGATACGGATATGTGACCACTTAAACTGTTCTGTGGTGACCACCAACCCGCAATAAACCTGCGTGGTGGGCCCTGGCTTTAGCTTTGATATCGGACGCGGCATTATAGAGGATCACTGTGTTTACTAGTGGTCGAGGATGGACTTTGTGAATAGAACTCAGAATTAATGGAAGAAGAATGAGGTGAGCTAAGTTACAAACCTCTATTTCGAGCCAACTGGCGGATATCAGTAAACTTTCTCTCTCTCTTCAGCCATCAGTACTCTGCTACTTCCTAAATCAGCTGTGGTTCTGTTAATTCAAATTTAGAACTTCCGAGCTATTCCAAGCCGATAGGCTAGTTTCCTATAACATACTCAAGACATCAGATGGGTGTTAAGGAGAACATTTTCATTTCATCCGCGAAACAATTTTAAGACCTCCCAAGACACGATCGAAATAGGTACCTATAAGAATTCTAGTTCCTATGGAAGTAAACTACATGACTAGTCGTAGTGACGTGTGATCGAGTAGACGCGTGGTATTGCCCCCTCCTCTCCTCCCCTCCCGTCAACCCCCCTACGCCACACAGCAGCCGCAATGTGGACACCTACGCAATTACTTTGTCTCGAAGCAAGATTAACGTTCAGAAGCGAAGATTAACCCGACGTTTTTGTTTCGTGTAATGGAATTAAACTTTGGATTTATGGTGTTCTGTTCTTGGGATGTACTACAAATGTTATATTATAAAATTATATAAACTTGCACGTTTTTGGTATGTGGAAAATATCTGTCATTTAACGTATGTATGCAAAGTGCTCTGGTATGTTTTTAATCAGAAAAAAACATTTGATAACTAAAATAGTTTATAAATCTATCTGTGAATAATGCCGTAATGTTTCGAATATTCCCAATGCATGTGCGACGCACGCTGCATCATAATCACTTGCTTCCACATCAAGCGCAACAGTAATGTCGCTTATTAACACCATTCGCTTGTTGATTGAGCCAGCATCCCAGCTCGTTAGTTTTATCTCGGCGCTCTTCCTTTGAGTTCATCTCGCTTCCTTTGAGAACATCTTTGACTTTATATCATGCGAAATTAATACGGGTTTAAGGAAAAAATTAAGTGCGTGTTGGACTGTTGGTAACAGACCAAACGCGGCTGCCTACATGTTCACGGTGGTCGCGAGTTCAAATCCCAGGGCACACCTTTGATTTTTCGGAGTTATGTGTGTATTGATAGTCAATCACCACGCACTTTAACGGTGAAGGAAAACATCGCGAGGAAACCTGCATACCGTAGCGCTTTTAAAATAATTTCTACGGTACGTAAGTCCGCCAACCCGCAAAAGGCCAGCGTGGTGGACTATATGGCCTAACCACTCTCAATCAATTCTCTCGATTGTAGAGGAAGACCGTGCCCAGCAGCGGGATGTATATGGGCTGATACAATACATTAAAAAGAAAAATTGGATAAAAATAATATATTTATTTATTCATATATTAGTACCCACGTCAACTACAAAGCATAGGCTTTTTATGCTTACCCTGTTGCGAATTAATCAAGAAAGATTTGGGTAGATCACACACTTCAGCCCATCCCACCAGGAAAGCTATAAGTCTTCGAAACGTCGCCGAAGTTAAAAGTCGATATTTAAATATAAAATTTCCGCGGTATATCCGTAAGATTATTTTTGTTTCAATGTGTGTAAGATTGCCGTACAAAAAGAACAATTAAGCAAGATTGGCTCATATTCACACACGATGGCCAGCTGATTTGGTGAGCGCAGTTCTAGAAACCTTCCGTCTCTAGAAAGCTCTATTAATTATACATAATTTGTCGGCCAGGTGTATATAGCGCATGTATATAGCGTATGTATATAGCGCCATCAGAACGGTCCCAAGTTTGGTGTATTCATTTTATGCTTTCCGCTTCACACCGGGGAAGATTGTTATTAGGATGGAAGCATTTTCAAAGTTTTGTCCTGCATTGAGTCTACCACATTAGGTACTAACCATTTGACTAACCAAATATACCGTCCATTTAAGAATTTTGAAAATTCATAAATGTAGCATTAAATAAGAAAATAAGGTTTGTTTTGGTATTGTGGAGGGAATTAAAACCTAAATAATAAAACCAACTAAAATTATATTCCACAGCGGTTTTGAACCCACACAAATCGATCATACCAGCCAAGTTTTAAGTTCGTTAGAAACACGCTCAAAGATAATGATTAAATTAAAGATTTTTAACGAGCTTCAGCAACCCATCACAAAAACTATAATGTAATTAACAATGTTAGGATATTTCAAAATAAAACTAACTACATCACAGTGGCTCCCACCAATCAGTTTTTTGTCATCAATCACTATGAACAATCAGTCAACTAGGCTAAAAAGGAAATTGCAAAAAAAAGTATGGAGCGAAGATGCGATGACCTCTTTATGATGCAATCGTCGCCACTCCATAGTAAGCTTTATCTCATATTTAATAAAGTACGATTTTGCAGAATTCAAGTATACACCTACTAACTTTGTCACACTGGCCACATAGAGCACGGGACATGTTCCAAGATATTTTGAAAAAAGAATTAATGCGAAGAAAAAGGCAACACGTCTACGACTTGCGTGTCGTGTCCTCACACCAATCAACGCTGCGTGCAAATATAAACTTTACCCCATCGTTATTAAGTTTATTGTCCATTAACAAAAAAATAAGGTCTTTTATATCGCAAGAAGTAATTTTATTATTACGGTTATTATAATGATAAGATGAAGCTATTCCAGTGGTATCCTTTACCGCAACAATGGCTTGTAATAACGTAAGGTTTTATAAACAGCTTATTATCTGAGCGTAACGACATGTTTATATAAATCGATCCATGTGAAAAAACCCAATTTTTATTTTACATTTTATAGGTGCCAATATTCGTGGCGATTATTTTTTATTATTTTAATCTTAATGTTTTTATTACCAGATGCGGCTGAAATTATCTTGTTTAAAGAGCCAAAGACAGTTTATATTTCATATGTATATTGATTTTATCTATTCAATTTGTAATTATTTTATTTTGCATGTCGTCAGTCGTGTGTAGTTTCCAATAAAGTATGCTATTGTGCCAATACAGAAAACCGTATAAACAAACAGTAAGTATGGACGAATTTTATTAACGCAATTGGAATTCGTTAATTAATAGCGCTTTATGCAACGTTTCCCAGTATTGTGTAAATCGTTGTTTGTTTATTGATATAAAATAAAATTGCGTGTGTAAAGTCTGGCTTATTTTGTACTGAACCACTGCAAAATTGGTATCAATTAAGAGGCATTACGGTTTAAAATGTCGTATATGGATTTATGTGTAAATCTGTATCTGTATCAGCCCATACACGTCCCACTGCAGGGCACGGTCCTCCTCTACAAACGTGAGTACGATCGAGAGGGTTTAGGCCATGTAGTCCGCCACGCTGGCGTAATATAAGTTAGCGAACTTTAGATACCACCCAAAGTCCATCACAGTGGCTCATTGCGGGTTACCAGACTTCACATACCATAGATTTTATCCAGGTTTCCTTGTCATCTTTAAAGCAAGTTGTGACTGACTAACTATACACAAAAGACTACGAAAAGTCAGAAGTGTATACGAACAAACTCAGCAACTCATTTTCGGTACGGTCCGATGCCAACAGGCTACTACACATTTACCTTTCACATGCATTCTGTATCAGCCCATATAAGTCCCACTGCAGGGCACAGACCTCTCCAATCGAGACTACAATTATCACACACATAAGAAGACATATTTGACCCGTCATAGAAGTCAAACTTTCGTCCATTCATGGCCTGTTTGACCTGTCAAACTTCATATAACAATGACCTACGGCATTCACGGCCGGGCGTGATCTAATAAACTAGAAGCCGTGTGGTGCGGCCGAGGTTGCGAAACCCCTCGGCCCGTGGACCATGCTTGTAATTTGCTCAAAAGGCTTGTACTCCCGCGATTGACTCGTGTCACGGCCTGCGCGTATTAGGTTAAGTTAATACGTGTTATTGAGTTATAGGTTCCCTTGGTTGAGATTTAATAATGTTCGGATTAAGGTTATGTTTGTTTAAAGTTTCTGAAGGCAAGCTTGTATTTTTGTATTGCTTTGTCTTAAGATTGGCTCCTTGCATGGATGCTTTTTATAACAGTAATTTCAATATGAAATATTGTTTCGTAATCATTTATCGACTTGAAAATTAAATTGTACTAGTAAATTATGTTGCTAAGTCTTGGTTGTTGGTTTCTACTCACGTTCGTCCAACCACAAGAAGGATACTGATAAAAGGTTTCAGGGAGTCGCTGGATGTAGACCGCTTGCATTGTACTGCTATAGAAGTTCTTGGGGGAGTTGTTTTCCGTAGGTAACTTCGTTTTATTGGCGATGCTGTTGATCTTTGATGAAGCGACAAGTTACTGCCTCCTAAATCCCTTGACCAAACCTTAAAATGAATTCGAACCTTTTACCACCAAAGTCCAATAAAAAGCATGTCAGTCACCACGTTGCAATGTGTAATGATTATACCGGTAATACGTTTATCGCGAAGTGAGTTGTTTCCGCCCGTCGTCGCCGCGCGGCGCCACTGTTCATTGCTTCCGCCACGCTCGCCGCAGCCATTATTACCACCCTGGTGGTAAAAGGGTGTAACAAACTATTATTTTTTTACGCTTTATGACTTTGTTTTCGGGATTGTGACGTCACTACTATCAATAACATCAACAGTCTCGGTGGCGCAGTTGTTTCGATGTCAGCTCTGAAACGAGAGGCCACGGGTTCGATCCCCGCACCGAGACAAATATTTGTGTGATTCACAGGCATTCATTGTCTGGGTGTTAAAACAGTTTCCGTAGTTTCTGATATCCACAACACAAGACTCGATCTTAGTGTGAGAGTGTGTGTGAGCGATGTGAGAGGTGAGAACTATGTATATGACTGTTGCGTGTGATTATTTATTTACTAGCAATAACATTAATAGCTAAAAATTTGACTTAAATGGGGTGTATAAAACACCCTGTTTTTATTTAACTACCACTCAGTATTATTATGCTTTATCAGATATGCCAGAAAAATCAGTGACAAAGATAACATGATTTGTAACTGATTGAAACGCCATGTAAAGGACAGATGAATAATATAAAGATTTAGGTAAACATATAACGAAAGACCCGTCAATCGGATTTGCAACTCTTTACATAAGATCCTACCGAAGACCCAAAAATCCGAAGATACGGGTTTATGATGCGACAAAATGTATTTATTTACAGATCCTAAAACAATTTTTACAATTTTTATTTATTATACATACATAAACATCACGCCTTTTTCCCTGAAGGGGTAGGCCAAAATGCAACCAGGACACCCACGTTTCGCCTTGTGTGTTCCGTCCCACGATGTGATAGGGGGCGAGCCTGTCGCCATATCGGGCAAAAATCCGATATCACTTTGTATAGGGTTATAGCTTTGTAATCGTACCGTAGTACAACTACACCATCGACGCAGTGTTGTTGATTATAATATTATTAAAAAAATCCTTTTTGTGCTTGTTCAGTTATAGAATACTAACTACTAGAGGTAGTAAACTAACATTGCAGTTAACACCGAAGGTTCTGTCGAGACCCTGACATCAGCTCTGAACGCACAATTGCATGTCGAAACCATATAATATGCTCCATACAATTGCGCTAATACCTACGCTTAGCGGATCATCCGCACTCTTAATAAGAAGTCATCAAGGTGCGTTGTATTATATGTTAACTGCCTTGGTGGCGTAGTTTTACAACGGTACGATAGCACAACTGAGGTCTCGGGTTTGTCCTGGGTGGGGCAAAGTTATAATGAATTCTTCAAATCATTATCAGCCCGGAGTCAGGAATTTGTGCCCGATATGGCGATAGGCTCGCTTCCTATCACATCGTGGGACGGAACATACAAGGCGAAATGTAGGTGTCAACGCGCCTCTGCCTACCCCTTCTGGGCAAAAGGCGTGAGTTAATGAGTGAATGCAATGTAAGCGGGAGGCAATATTCCAATTAAATAAACACGTACTTATATTCTTCTTTGTAATTTCAAAATGGTCCTCAATCAATAGACTAGACTAATCTGACTCATGTCAGCTCCAGTATAAGCCTTAGCGGTCACTTTGACCTTGGCTTTTCATGTAATTATTTATGTACCAATGTTTTTAATCAATAAATAATAAAAAAACAAACGTTGACAATTACAGGTTTCCAATTACTCGTACTTAAATTTATTGATTCATTTTGGAACGGGTTAAAGACAAGCTTAACTTTATCAAGCTTCACTACTTAGTTAAATCGCGTACCATTGTTATTTATGACATACAGGAGTTGCAGTGACATACGCATCGTTCTCCATGGTTGATTACGTATTGACCGTGGAGTGTTAAGCGTTCGATTCTCAGTTATATGATTCCCTATTAACATATTTTATTAAAACATAGCATATAGAGATTATACGATAAATAATTTAACCACAGGTTATTTTGTTTACAGAATCCAGTCTCGTCGGAGACGAAAGACGGGGGTGCGTCGTGTGGAGGTATTATATTTAATTAATTATTTATTAATCAAAACAATTTACGTATCAACGTAATCCATTATTAATATTGAGATAATCTGCCTTTGTAGTAATTAGTCCTAACGAAGATTTAATGTGGAATATGGGCTTGTACACAATACTGCGAATCGCCACGATGCGAAATCGCAACGCAGAAAACTGCGACACAAATTTATCGCATCGTCTCCCTTGCACGATTGGGGTGACCATTCCTTCGACAGTCAACCGTATTAAACGTAATTTTTAACCTAGGTCGTGACATGGATCGTAAAAATGCGCACTTCTGTGATTCATAAGGAGAAACAGGAAAAATAAACAAAGAAGCAAGAATGTGCGATGCGAATCTATTCGCAAGTTCTTGCGATGCGCCGTTGTGCCGCAGTTATATCTATAAGCCCTATATCTTTATTTATCTGTGGTCGTAAAAACTCTCGTTCAAAGGCAGTTGTATTTAAATTGTATCACAAACCTTATGAGTCGTGAAAATAGTCGTCCGAAACTGGAGTTACCATACTCATATAATTTTTAGCTGCGTGAAGTTCTAACTATGATGCAGAAAACAAATCTACTATAGTGAATGTATGGTGTATGCTGTGTCGAAGGATTGAGGTGGAAAAGTACCGACGGTACAATTAAAAGTCCAAAGTCCAACCGTTATAATTTAATGGTTACACTGCACAACACACATATACAAAAGAAGGAAGAAGAGCACAGAAACAGTCAGAGTAAGCATAGAATGTCATAGGCGCGAGACAGAAGGAAAGAAACAACTTGATAGCAATTAGCGGTGCACACGTATATCAACTAATGCGATAGAAGCGGTACGGGTTTGTCGTCCAGCGATAAAATCACGACTGGCGGTCAGCTGTGTCGGTGCGTACCTGCATAGCGGTCATTAAAGGACGACCCAAAATGACGTCACGTAACCGACAGCTGGTTTGAACAAAAGCGTGCGGACCGCTAGTGTTATAAAAAATGAGGTCAGCGTCACTATATAAAAATAATAAATTTAATAGAATTTTATTTGTCTGTGTGTTGAATTATTTTGATATGTTATGTGTGTATATATATGTATGTGTTGTGTGTATATGTAGTGAATGAGTTGTGTGTATATGTGGTGAATGAGTTGTGTGTATATGTGGTGAATGAGTTCCCCACAAATGTAACAAGTAACAACTGATTAACAACAGTAAGCTTTATCGCTGCAGACGACGCCGGTCTGTAGCCGGGCGACCATATAACTCATACACCTACCATAGTAATTTTATTTTTATTTATTTTTTTATTTATTAAGAAACAAACAGTCTTATATAATAATATGATTACATTAGTTTCAGTATTCATACAAATGCAATATTTTTTTTTATTACTAACGTCCGGAAAAAGAGCAAACAGTTCACCTGATTGTAAATTATTATTGCCACCCATGAACATCCGCAACGCTGGATCATAGATGACCCTGTTGATAGGGGAGCGGGACGGAAAAAAGATGGAAATAGAAAAGGGGTATTGAACACCCAGCAATCCCACTCGCCGAACGAAATGCGACGGCGAAGTTGTCGTTTCACGTCGCTTGATCCACCATTGTCGTTTTGACAGGCCCTTTATCGATCAATATTATCCAAAACCAGTAACATTTGATACAGATCGGTTGGTTATTATGGTGTAATTTGAAAATCCCACCGGGCATCGCAATAAATGAATAAGTAACTAATAGGCTTATGCAAAATGATTACCAAACAGGAAAATATTAACTTAAGTATGGACCCGTTGAAACTGTTACGCATTTCACTAAATAGGACCAGTTGGAACCCGATTGTATGTTCCGTGTTGCGAAATAATTACCTCGTAATTAAATGAGAGTACTAAAAGTAAAAGAAGCCATATTAAGGTAATGCCGAGTAAGATAGGAAACATAAAACAGCAGATAAATACATTAATAGTCCTAAGGCGTATACTGGAACTAGATTCAGGAACTTTTAATTTCATCATCACCTATTAATGACTATATATTTCTACCTTAACGAAGGTTATTAAACACAATTTAAATAACATTATCTATTATGCATATTACGCACTAAAATATGACACAAAGTTGAATTTATTTATCATTGTATTTGTACCTTAAGATAATCATTATTTAACCTGGCGCTATCCACCTAAACTCTTCAATACCTTTTTAAAATGTAATACTTATTTTACACTATCGCTGAATCTTGTCAAGAATATCCTCAAGTGAAGGATCTAAAAATAATACTCGAGATAATGAATTCCAACACATTACAATAGGTTTAGTTGAAGCGTCGTATTCAGGGCCTTACATTTCTACCACTTTAACAGAGTTATGTTGATAGTTATCGCCAATGGTGGGCCCTTTGCGGTCCCTTACAAGGTCCGGTAAGGCTTTCTCAATGCGAATAACTATAAAACAATCTGTATTTGCTGTTAATGCACAAATTGCTAAGCTATTTTAAACCCTATTGCTATAGTAGTAAGAAAGGTTTTATTTTAGCGGTGGGTTAATTCATTTGGGCTTAACACAGACTAGACGGTGTCGCTTGGTTTAAACTTTTTTAACAACGTCCATGTTGGCTCGGGCGGATTATGCCTCCCAAATTGTTTATAAATGTACTTGCAATGGTTTTAAATTCTATTTTGTCTCACCATTATCGTTAGTTACCAACTTGAGTTTTGTGTCATCAAAACTGAGAACATTAGTTTTGATCAAGCAGCCAGCAAAGGTTGTCTGTAAGAGATCGCTTTTTTGTCTTTTAAATGGTGTACAATAATGTATTAAATAAATAACATTTGGCACTCAAAGCGTCCTGGCTAGTAACAAGTTGATCACGCCAACATTTTATGTGGTTCAAGGATCTAATCCGCAGCATCTTGTCACACTATCTGCTTCACGTCTTGAACACTATTAACATAACATAACATCTTAAATCACATGATTTATCTCTGATATGGGAGTTTGCCATTTCCCAATAGTTCAGCCAGATGGACTATGATCTAGGTCTTTTCAATGAAACTCTCGTAGAGTTCGTGCTCAGCAGAGACCATCATGGGCTGAACATTACAGAATAGGAATCTCATTGCCAAAATTTTTAAACCCATTCTAGTTCAAGTATCAAAATTATTATGTTGGTTTTGCCAGCACATAGTCTCAAATAACATCATGTGAAACGCGGGTACCTTCAGCGTTGTTATTGTATTACCATATTGTTCCTGTGTCGCCCGCAGCGTTCGTGGAAAGTGTTCGCTTATTTACTATTTACATACATTATCCTTCGTGTCTTATTGAATCTGCATACGTTATATTTCATTATTTACGCTGGGTTAATTTCATTTGTTTACTCATGTTTATTTATGATATTAAGAAGTACCGTTTAGAATAGAATAGTTTGTTAATAACAAAATGGGTGGATGCCATGATGATGATGTTGTACTAATTCCTTCCAATTCCATTCCACGATACCGACCACATGTGGGCGAATTGGCAGTGAATTTTCATCTATTGTAACCGAACCAAAAAAAAAACGCTCTTAATCATCGATTTTCTATCCTTTTCTTTTGTTATCTGTAAGCCTTTCTATAATTTAAAACTCGAAAACCCTGTTTAAAATAATTCCTTTATGTTTTTTTTTAAATCTAGCAACAAAAACTATACTCAAAACTTGGACGCGTCGGCAACACTTTGTTCAACGAGCGGCAAACGCGAAACTTTGTCTCCGTTTTACTGGCCATTCAATTAAAAACAAATTAACTTTAATGCGCTGCCGTTCGGCCGTAGTCGGGCGAACTCGGCTGTCTCCGGCAACGGCCATCGCGAGCCTTATCAGGGAAACTTCAATCTTTGTTACGATACCGCGCGTAAGGTCACGAACCGCTTCTCCTAGGCTTTCTAGGGGTAATATAATTAGTGTGTTAGTGTATATACCCAAACTATTCAAGAATCAGTTATTACTAATTGTTGCTTTATGGTTAAAACAGGGATAAAAGTAGATTACTTGGGAGTGTAAGTGATTACCAACAACTTTAATACCTAAATGATCTAAAATATCAAGACGTTTTATGTACACACAGCCTTTTAATTTAAACAAAGCGAAATACAAAAGAGGGGAAGAGGGATAAGGTCTTCAGCTCTGTTCACCTCATTGAATAAAGCATCATCAACACTTTTATTCAAAGTGCACTGCCGAAGTGCTTCTTCTAAGATTTTGCTTGGCTCTCTACGCTAGGCAGGTTCATTGTCAGTACATTTGGAACAATAATAAGACAAAACATCTAAACATAAGGAAGTATAAATATTCCAACTTCACAATACTTTCGAGATAATATCTAACACAAAAGGAACACGTGTAGCCATTGAATAGGTTTCGAGAGGGCATGGCCTTCACAACAACTGTGTATCTCGGAGGAATGGTCCTTGAGGAAAACAAGATGCGGGACAACACAATACTCCTATTCTGTGATGTTAAATTCTGCGCAATGCTTTTTATAATTGGGATTTTTTTTTCCATTTATCACAACACAATATTCCTATTATATGATGTTAAATTCTGCGCAATGCTTTTTATAATTGTGATTTATTTTTCCATGTGTCATCAAATATATTTATCTTGAAAATATTGCTTTTCGTTCCCGAATTTTAGAATTTTGATATTTAGAAGAGCCCTTATATGTATTCTCGTATGTAAATTTTTCGTCAATGTATTATATTTTATGAAGAATCGTAAAATTATATCTAAGAAAAGGTGTACGTGAACGTTTTCGCATCATATAAGAAATTATTATCAACACTTCAGTCCCGGTCTGTTGCCAAATTATTTCCATACAATACTTACCATCGATGAGTCAACCAAGGATCCAGCAGGAGAGTGTCCGTGGCGCAGTTGGTTGGACGCTGGCTCTGAAACGGGAGGCCGCGGGTTCGATTCCCACATCGAAACAAATGTTTGCGTGAACCACAAGTATTTGTTTCGAGTTTGGGTGTTTGTGAAAAGTCTCTCGTAGCTCCTGATAACCACGACACAAGACTCGATCTTAGTGTGGGGTCAGGACTAAGTATGTGACTGTTAGATATATTTATTTATCTTATTATAATGGCAAAAGCAGTAACCTACTAAATAGAAAGCATCGCGTTCTATGCATAAACTTTGAAACAGTTCAGTTGAGATAACTTCGAACTGATGTCGAAGTAATGTAAATCAGGCACGTACTCTGGCGCTACACGTATTGTGCATTCAGAATGGATGGCAACACGACGCGTTGGGCTGAAACAGCGGGATTGTGAAGGGACACGTGTGCCCTTGCAATGCTCTTGATGCACAACTGAACTTTGGAAAATGGAATAGATTCAATATGTGAACCATCTGATCTAGACAAGGTACTTGGATATAGGGAAGTATTAAAAAAGTTAAGATGATATAAACTAAGTAGAAAATATTAATAGTATCATCGTAACATTGGAGTCAATCGACATTTCCGTCATCAAGAAGAAGTTAGATTCTCTAAAATATTTTAATATTATGGCGTCTTTGTATATTTAATGTTGCAGGATAGTTGGATAATTAACAGTAACCTTACCAGACTTCACGTGATTACTGCTAATCTAACTATATCCAATACCAAAAATAACATTACTTTTATGTTGAGACAGTCATACCAGATCTGTGGAATTCACGAGTACTCATTCAAAATCCGCTGGAACATTTACCATTATAAAAATTACCTTTTAAGCCATTCATATCTCCCTTTACTCCTAAACTATGAAAAAACAAAAACCCCAGCACAATTTGGGATAAGTAGGTGTAATTTGTCACGTACAGGGCCGGAGCGGGCGCGGCGAGCGTGGGCAATCACCCCGACCGCGGTCATAATGCCTCCGCGAACGGAACGAAATGACGCGCCAATTTGCCTGCCCTCTTCCGTGTACTGCGGTGCTAGTTGTTTAGTCTAAATGGGGTAAATGCACCGGTGGGCACCTGTAGAGCTGGATTTTACGTTCCAGATAGATGCAAGATAATTGTAAATAGGGTAGATGTACCAGAAATCACTTAAGTATTAGTTTTTACGGTTTAGATCTATCATATACTCGTATGATTTGTGGAGTTATTAGGGGTAAAAGTAGAGCCTTCTACATTAAGGTTAAAACTACATTTTATATTTGTTTCGGAAAATAGTAAAATTTTATTCCAGACTGACGTCAATACTTTAAAAATATACGAGTATATGTATATTAACGCGTACTCATTATTTTATTTGATGCATAATATACTGGCGTAAGAATCGAGATTGCACCTCACAGTTTTTAACTAAGTGTAGTACTTACAACAGACAGTAGGCATATTTAATTAAGACGGCTAGATTACAACTGTACATTTACGACAATATCGTGTTAGGTTTGTACCTGTAAAGATGTTGAACAAATGAAAAATAAATAAGAAATAAATGTACTCAGTAAAATTGTAATAATTTCTATGGTATGTAAAGTCCGCCACCCGCACTAGACCAGCGAGGTGGACTATATAGCCTGTGTCCTCTCAATCGTACTCTGGATTATAGAGGAGGCTCCTGCTCTGCAGTGGGAAGTATATGAGCTGATACAATAGAAAAAAAAACTCAGTAAAATGCCCGGACCACTAATGGTGCTGTCTACCCCACCGATACACTAAGCTAACCTGCGTAGTGGTCTTTTTGTATGTTGGAATCCTTCCCCATTACGGCATTTACAAAACTAGATTTTAAAGCTGTAATAGTTATGTAGCCAGATAATGTATTATCTTAATCAAAGCTGCAGATATTTTGTAAATAAAAAAAAGTAATGTATATAACCGAATAAAACATTAATTATATTATATTAATACGTTTTTATTCTTTGTCACCACTTTAATTTCATGATTTTTCAGTATGATCTAATTACTTTCTCAGAGACCTTATAATAAGAGGATCTTTCGGATTCTAATAGCCTTATTTAGGGCAAAGCCTCAACAAAATCAAGCAAACCTAATTACTAAGAAAATTATATTCCGAGATGCGCGAAATTATAAACATTCTAATATTCTCATACCGAATCTCAACCCTTAATTCCTCGAAATACGGCAAACCATTACCGAAATGACAAGCAAATTGTGCCCTCAAATTATACTTAGCACGGTTCAAATGTACCGCCTGAGATTACGGAACAATTCTCAAAATTGTACAGTCATTAATCCTCTGAAAATTAAAGTACTTAAATCGGGGCACATCGTACCCCTGAGGAAAGTTGATTAATTTTGCAGAGTGCGGGTTAAAAAAAGATTTAGCAAGTGCTCCCGTGGAATACGCAGCGAGAATATTCTAGAAAAAATCTTTATTAAAACAAAATCCTTTGCGAGCTAATTAACACAGATTTCCTGATTCGGGTCACGGGGTGTTTGTGTGTTTTTATGCAAGTTGTTTCTGGAAGCTTATGAATCTCTGTTAGTGAGGGCTGTGAATGATGAGGTTCTATGTTTAATTCCGCGGTTAACAATTTGGTGTGAGTTCTTTGTTTTAAAGCTCCATAACTTACTCGAGGCTGATATTTTCGAATAAGATTGACGACAGGTCAACCGATAATAAATCATAAGCAAGATATTTATGGAACATGCAGAGCAATGAGTTTTGACAACAACACGTAGGTGTGGAATCAGAAAAAGCAAAAATTTAGGAATAAATAGACCATTTCCAAAAAATGTTACACCACTGTTTATCCCGTCGGACAAGCTCACCTTTGGTGCGTAATACAAACTGGATAATATAGTTTGGAAGTAAAACTGGTCGGCTGATGTTATCATTTGCGTTATTTAAGTTCGGTTTCGTCGCGGTGGCTGATACAGTTAACTAGACAGGTTGGTACTTGGAGAAGTATAATGGGGACCTTTAGTCATTAGGTATTTCATTGTTTTCGTTGTCTTACTAATGAAGACAACGAAAACATTGGGCAAAAATTCCTGACTGCGGGCTGATAATGAATAGAGAAATCCATTATCACTTGCCTGACCCTTGTTTCGAACCCGAAACCTCAGCTTTGTAATCGTACCGTACAACTACGCCATCGAGGCAGTCCAATTAAATATATCTGCAATAATTAATTATCCAACACTTTTGACTCATAAATTAAATAACAACCAAAGCTTTTACTTTTGAACTGTTGCCAAACGCCCACCAAAAGTGGCCCAACTCCATCCCTGCAAACAATTACGTAACAGGTCTGTACCTATATTTATGACGTTTAATAACTGTTGCTCGATAGTCGATAATTATGTATTATATACATATTACGAGTATAAGTAGCACCGTTTGGTTTTGCCTGGGTGGAATATTTTTTTAACTTTAATTAATGAGTTTGCCCACTATACTTAGCAACCATGCTGAGAACGTGTCAGACAAAAAGAATCCTTTAAATATTCAATTCTACTTCTCATTCTACTTGAGTTATCCCGGTCGGTGCCAGGGTCCACCTTCCGGCTAATTCTCCTCCATTTCGCCCAATCTTCGGCATCCTCCATAGTAAGGCCATTGACCCTCATATCTTCCTTGACGACATCTAGCCAGCGCTTCTTTGGTCTACCCCTTGTTCGAGGTCCGGGAATATTGAGGCTCAGGCACACATTGCCGACGTACTCCTGTGGTTTTCTTAGGACGTGGCCATAACATTTCAAGCGACATCTGGAGTTTATCCGCCATATCGTGGACGCCAACACTGCTTTTAATGATTGTCTATGAAACGTTATTATTTTGTGACAGAACTGTATAGTGTGTTGCGTTCTGTAGTAATTTACACAATGCATATTCATTGCATGATACGTTCATAGCATGGTTTTGATATCTTACATCCACTTTTTCATTATTCGTTTTTCAAAACTAACAAGATTGTAGATCCACGGGTTCTGGGTTTAATCACCTGCAGGTTGAGCACTTTGTATAGTTACGTATTTAATTTCAAATATCTCACATGAGTTGCCTAGGAGTGGGTTAATTTTGCCTTACATTATTTGGGATAAGTGTTCGGCGGGTGCCACTAGTGGTACATCTGCCTACCCCTTTCGAGAGACCGGCGTGAGCTTATTCGGCACTTTATAAGTAATTGTTTCGGATGAACTACAACATTAATAAGCACATATGAAAATTGTATCTTTGATGTGAAATCCTTTCCCGGAATTCCCAAGCCACCGCGTTTACTAAAATCTGTTTTAATAACGCCTTAAATATTAATTTTAATGTGGTCTATTTATTCCATTTCGGCGTTTGTAGAAAACTTTTAATTAACAAAGTTGTGGAATATTTAAGAGGCTATGTGGTGGAGCAGGGAGAAATTGGAATGGGAAGTAGTGGGTTTGATTTCCGTTTCCGATTTATTTTTGAAGGGGTAGGCAGAGATGAAACTAGTGCCACGGAGTTCACCGAGCTTCATTCTATTGCAAGATTAAGTCGAGGCGGGTATACCGCCATACCAGAGGTCATGACAAGACTCATTCATAAACGATTTATTCAACTGAGATAAATGTGCACACAAAAAGGATAGACCAACCTGTTAGTCAAATCCAAGACGGCTCGGTTCATAGCTAGACCAACGAGTTCATCCAAGTCTCGCGCTAATTCCCCTTTCCTGTTTCCATCCTTTTTCCTTCCCGCTCCCCTCCCTTCCCACTCCCGATCTGATGGGCCGGCCACACATCCTGTTCAATGCGTTGTGAATGTTCATGGACAGCAGTGATCACTTACCATCAGGTGACCTGTTTGCTCGTTTGCCAGACCTATGCTGTAAAAAAATCACGCTGTTTTCCGTTGTACTCAAAAGAAAATCATAAAACGGAATCCTACATATACTGTTGAAAATTACCACCAGTATTTGACGCCAACTCATTTCATAGCAAACAAACAGCGTATTAAAATAGCTGTGCATACACGCAGCAATGCGTCGACCGCGCTAGTCACTGTGATGTACTGAGCCCCGGGCTACTACTGACGAGCGTAAAGTTCCTGACAGAATGTCCGGGTGACGCTGCGTTTTTTATGTTCTGTAGTAGTATGGTGTGTCTTGAATGTTATGAGGAATGCGTAGTGTTGTATTATTTTCTTAAGAGGACAACACGTGCTGACTTAGAAAGTCACAATTTAGTAATCACGAACATTTGGGCCCGAACTAAAAGTTTTGTCAACCTACATTTTTGCAGCACCATTAAGATGTGCTATAGTTAACTGGCATACGTATTCGTTGATTATATTCCTAGCTTCTTGAACTAGACTGTGTTACTTAAACAGTGTTTTTAAATAATAAGTAAAATATTATTAACAAAGTTAACCGCGGATGAAGTTGCGACCACCATCTGTTATAAAACTATAGGTTGCTTGTTTTAAACGTACGTATCCTAGAAGCAACTCTGCCTACCTCTTCTGGGAAAAAGGCTTGAGTTTATGTATGTATGTTATCTAGACTAGTAGTTACTAGTTAGTCACTGATAGTACTATATCCATATATGAAGAGTATGTAAATAACCGCAGTAATAACTGCTATAAGAAAATAGATCATACCAGCAACAAGTTTTAATGCAACGTGGTCGTGTCTGTGCTTTGCATAGTTAGCATTTTCTCGTGACAAAGAGCAATTCTTTACTCCACGCCGTGTCGCCTTTACGAGATACAAGTCGCCAACTGTAGTACAAGTTAAACAAGTAATAAACTTTTCTTAATACAATCCTATATTCTCGGCTTAATAGATTTTAAAGAAATGGTTTGAGTTTCGAATACGATTAACGGGCTGTAAATTATATTGGTTGTGGTTTGTACTTTTTATCTTGTATCTTATTCTGAATTTATTGGGTCGTTAGTTTTGTTTATGAGCTGTTTTTCTGACCTTGAAATAATAAAGTTAGCATTAAGAATGTCGCGGATTTGTCATCTCCAAATTCTTTTGTCCTAATGCTCTGAAATTGTCCATTGATGTTTAAATACAACAATTAAATTTACTAAGTAAATACCATTGCAAAATTCTATCGAAAAATATTTTTTTAAGTTTATTTAACCAGGAATTATACAAAACAGTAGCCCTCAATCAAATATGAAATCTGCACTCCGCATCTAGTCAATCTAAGCTATTATTGCAATCACAGGTAACAAGGCTCAAACAACGGTTCATGCATAGCTTGCATAGTAATGCCTTATTGAAATATCCGCATTACAAGGCACAGAAAGAAGAAGCGTGCGTCAACGCGTGGCTAGCGGCGAGTGTGCGTGGGCCGAGCGTTGGGAATGCCAATTTTAGATAATTATTTTAATTTCTATATTTAGTCTGCGTAACATATAATATTATGAATTTTAGGATCATTTGAGGGCATTAATATATTGCTGAATGTAAAATATTGTATTTCGGCCGGGCCGAAAATGTTGAGCCTATTTTTAGAAAGAATATAATAGCATTTATATTTTTAAACTTTCAGTTTTTGTGTTTTATATATTTCATAATCGAATATGTTTCACTACCTTGTCCTTTAGTTATCATTTACTAAACATGAGATATTTTTATAAATAGTTTTTGATTTTTCACTTAAAATTTTATTGGATAAATTGTTTTGCATACTTTAGATAGTTTGTTCAAAAACGATTCTTACATTTTATTTATTAAAATCTACAATCGAAATACTATACTCAACAGGCAAAATATTTTGTTCGTTTTTCTCATACCCGCGGCGTTTCTGAAGCCAATGTAAAAGGCACGCTACGCCAAAACATATTGAGGGCTACCCGGCGGCTTCAATCGAGTGATGGATGTGTGAAATGTGTAGCCGCTGTAAAATACCGCTTTCAAACTGTTTTGAGGCTTCTCGCTAAATTATGTGTTTGTGCTGTATTATATTGGAATTTGAGTGTATTTAAAACCATGCTTGTTGTGTTGTTTTGGAATGTTAGTATAACTTTGTAGATATGTTTTGCATAGGTCCGGCAAACGAGCAAACAGGTGTACCTGGTTAAGTGATCACTGCCGCCCATCAACATCCACAACGCTGGATCATGGATGTGTTGCCGGTCCAATTGGGAGGGGAGTGGGAAGGAAAAAAATGGGAAGAGGAAAGGGGTATTGGGCATCCGACGGTCTTACTCACCGAACGAACGATCGAAAATCTAGCAAAGAGCAGCGACATCTTTATTTTTACTCACAAATACCAGTCAGTACCAAAAAACGGAATATCAATCTTATATACTATATAATATATATTATATATTATATATAATAATGAGTAAGAACTTGATTACTATAGCGCTCATAATAATATTTCCACTATAAATTATTTCTGTTTTAATCTCGAGAGCACGCTACTTATTTCGAATGATTATGACACTTCTTCACGATATAAGGGTGTGGTGTACGCACCACTTATAAAAATAATAACAATTAAGTCACCACTCATACCCGTACTCATCTAAAGAGTGTTATGATAACAAAATCTTTACAAATATTCCCCTTTAAATACCTAATAAATAATGTATGACTAAAATTTTGCCCCGCTGTGTTAATGTTATCCAGGCAAGAAACCTTAGAATATTTTGTTGTACTGTTAATTTGGTGTTCCATACATACATACTCACGCCTTTTTCCCAAAAGCGGTAAGCAGAGGTGCTACCAGAACACCCACGTTTCGCCTTGTGTATTCCGTCCTAATGTGTAATAAGGGGCGAGCCTATCGCCATGTCGCGAAAAAAATATTTACGCCAGGCTGATAATAATTAATAGGAAAATCCAATATCACTGCCCAACCCGGTATTCGAACCCGAGACCTAAGCGCCGTAATCGTACCGTACTACACTTGAACCACCGAGGCAGTCAGTATTTGGTGTTTCATAAAACAAAAAAGTACAATTTTATATTTATCATTTAAATGCAGCTTACAGGATAAAATTATTCCAACCTTTTTATAATGAACATTGATTTAAAATACACAAATTACATCTTACTACTTAAAAACACGCAAGCTAATCTTAAAGACACAAACGCAAGTTTCAAAAGCGTATATCGAAACGAAGGCATAGGGACCCTGCATCAAGAGGTATGAGAACAAAGTACGAGCCCACAGCGTGCAAAGAGGACCTTTGACAAAGTAATGACGACGTGCAGACAAAGCCGCCCTCGGAGGGCAGGAGGGGGGAGGGAGGGGAGGGTAACAGCTCACGGGTATCCATACCTTGAGAGGATAAGCCATTGTTTGAAGTACGATTTCGAGAGGGGTTTTTGCACGCAAATATTTGTTGCGTGTTATTATTAGCGATGATTTTGTGGTGTTTTGAGGTGAAGTTTGTGTTTGAGTGTTTAAATAATTAATAAAATTATTCAAATGTAGTGTTAAATTTTAAATAGTTGAAAATATAGGGTGTATCCAGATAGCTTCCGAAAATGAAGCCAGGTGGTAGTTTTAATGACTACAGACTCAATGTAATTAAAAAAAATCGAGAAATATAGCGACCATTTTTTTATTACTTTTTAAGTATCGTCGTGTTTGGTTGGTAAATACATAGTTTTGCTAAAATAATAATTTTAACTTTTTCGTATTTAAAAGTGAAAGTGTTTACGTTATTATTCTATGAAAAACGATGACTGCCTCGGTGGCGTAGTGGTACTACGGTATGATTGCAAAGCTGAGGTCTCGGGTTCGAATCCCGGGTCGGGCAAAGTGATATTGGATTTTTCTATTCATTATCAGCCCGGAGTCAGGAATTTGTGCCCGATATGGCGATAGGCTCGCCCCCTATCACATCGCGGGACGGAATATACAAGGCGAAACGTGGGTGTGTTGGTAGCACCTCTGCCTACCCCATCAGGGAAAAAGGCGTGTGTTTATGTATGTATGTAAAAACGATGTATTTACCGCCCAAACATGACGATAGGTAAAAAATAAATAAAAAAAGTCGCTTTTTGCGATTTTTTTAATTGCATTACGTCTGAAGTCACTAAAACTACCACCTGGCTTCGTTTTCGGTCGCGGTCTGGATGTACCCGGTATAAAGCTTTCATTTTTTAAGCGATTTATGTGAAAAGTGATTTGGTTGAAATATTTGTGATAATAAAAAAAACATGAATTTAATATATCACACAAAATTATATTTTATTTTAAAAACAATTATACTCAACACTATGCATTCTCTGAACAATTCAACCAACATCCCTAAAGAAATCGCATATAGAGGCAATATAAACCCCCTACCTTGAACAATATCTGACACGCGCCCCTCGAGACGCAAATTACCCAAGTGCTTAGTGGGGACTAGAGGAGCCGCTGAATCGCACGTGCCGGTTCGACCGCTCTCAAGCCGAGACAGTTTGTAGTGCTGTTGAGGTACCCCGCTTCACACTGTATTGATTGAGGTAGTTTTGCGTTTTTGGTGTTTGAGTGAGCGGGGGAACATGACTTATAGCATCCTATAGCATCAGTTTATTATTATTGGAAAATATGATAGAGCTCAGCTACTGACCTGCTCTGATTTCAACCAACTTGTAACATTTGTAGATAATAATCACTGTATTGTAAACTGGTTTTGAAAAGAGCAACACTTGAGTTTCTTGCCCTTTTTTCTCTAATGAAATCCACTTGCCGAACCGGGTGGTAGAATAAAATAATGTCTGAATCTAAATGATGTTGAACATTTTTACTGATTCAATAAATTATTTTCATATCATTTTCAATTATCGTAGTATTATTTTCACTAATATTTTTTTGCCTAATTACCTATATCTGTATCAGCCCATAAACTTCCCACTGCAGGGCACGGGTCCCTCTATAACCGAGAGTACGATTGAAAGGGATTACCTGCATAATTGACGATTAAGTATGGAATGATTTATGGATAGGTTAAACTATTTAATGCTACAGTAGAAGACTCTACTGTACAAGACTGACTGACAAGTTGACACTTGTCCTACGATATCAATTCGGACACGAAATAAATATAAATATAGAGTCTCCGGGAATGTCTAAATTGTCTTTAACCCGCAACGAATTTAATCATAAAGTAAAATTAATGGAAGGAGTTGGACAAAAAATCAATTGCAAAACAAATAATTCTATAACACAACCAGATCTCTCAGTGAATATAACTCAAAAGCTCGCAAGAAGCCTTCTGAATGTTCAATAGCCGAGTATCAGAGATCTATACGGCGCGTGGTGACAGCCGCGGAACAGCGCTCCTGAGTTATAACTCGTGATTATCTCGCATATTAAACCATTACTTGTACTAGGAATTTATATTTGATTAGTTAGTCGCTTTTGTTTGTGATTTACGGTGCAGTGATAAGTGCTATGACTGCACTAAAATTCAATTGTACTATATTTGCAACGGTCATGTTTATAATGAATAAAAAAGTGCCAAGTTTTATTATAGGTACAAACTCATTCTGAATCCCAATCATTAGCCACTGCTATAGTTGCGTAACTTCCATCTACGCAAGTGCCAAAAAGAGAGAGAGAATATCAGGTAAAGAAAGAAAGAGATAGAAGATGAAAGATACATGTAAAACTAAAAATAAAAGTATTTGTGATTTGTAATATTGTCCTCAATTTCTTCGCCACCACGGTGATTACACAGTAAATACCTAAATCAATCCCAAACATCCCTCACTACTAAAACAGCATTTACCCCGATACCAACGTGATTACTTAACCAATTAACCGAGAGTAGAACGGTGACCACTCGCAAGTCATTACGAACGGTGATCGAATCCATTGACCGCTACACGTGATGGTAACTGAATTACTGTGCCGACGCGGTTAACAAAAACTTGTCGCTAATGATTTGGTGCGCAAGGCATAAAAGATGAGCGAGTGGGGAATTAATTAATCATTGTACTTTTTATGTAAGTGATTTCGCAATAATTTTGTGTGCAATAAAGTATATATAAATAAATAATTTATTTTGGAAAATACTGTACATATTATAATAGAAAAGGTGACAAAATAAAGTGTATTTGTTTGCCATAAATCTTTGGAAGATTAAACTAGCATTAGTCTGTGCGCAAATAATAATTTATAAGATATAAAATAATTTATGTATCTTTTAATTTAATTTGAAAGCACTTGGTAGCTATTTCCGAGGGAGCTTGGATGATTTCTACGTGTTTCGTCGTGTGATAAATAACGTTGCATTCAGTGCCCGTGAATATTACCAATATTCTAATTGATACTTTTGAAAAAAAAGATAGTTTGTTTTATATATTTGGGTTAAGGGTCTAGTACTCAATACCCTCAATCAATTAACACCGTGTTTAATCTCACACTCTGTATGTTTTCTTTCAGTGTACACAAAGTACTTATTTTACTCCACTTAAAATATTTAACCAATCAGTAATGCGATAACATGTTGAGGAAATATTATTGTCGTATGATTCTCAAGTGCTTGTAATAGACGTGAAATTAAGTACTTGATGTACTTATATGGAATTTAATGTTTCATAAATATAGCATAAATATTTATTTATTCAGTTTTTGCAAATAGGTCACCAGGGGCGGTTTTACATTTCATTATTTTTAAATACATTATACGAGTACGTCATAGTAGATAGGTTAAATATTCCATTTTATGATTATTTTGAGCTGCAGTGCTGTATGTGTCATTGATTCAATTATAACCAAATAAAAATATTGAATACCCAAAGATGGATTATGTCCTCTACAGTAATATGTCCCATATTCATGTGTTCTGTAGGTATGTCATTCCTTATTACATAATTCATATGATAATTAAGGCATGGAGTAGTTATTGAGTAGTTGACCAAACAGACATTTTAATTCCACATGGAGAAAAAAAAACTCCAAAACCCCGGTTCTGACTAAGACTATGTTAAAGTTATTTCTATAACATTTTGTGGGCGGACGCGCTTTTCACAATAGCATAACTATTCGTATGACATTTAATCTAAATACTAAGTGTATGTTACCGCTAACCAGCATGGATATATTCAACTCGCTACCTCTCTCACTCGGGCCACGCCGCGTCCAGTAACGCCTCGATGTACAGTGTCGGTCAAGGGGCCACGCGACAGTTACCCAGTAACGCCGACCTTACAGCCCACACGTAAACCATTCAACAACGCGCACGCTGTTTGCACATTTTCTTTTCAATGCAATTTCTCAAAAATTTGTATTACGATATCTTCAAACTTTAATCAAATGTAGTTTAGCTAGCATTATAGGACAAAAACTGAATTTTATATATGCTGTTGAGGCAACTATCAAAAGATGTTTTCTTGGCAGTCGGACACTGCTGACGGTTCTTTCATCTTGCCAATTACATTAAAGCTGATAACTTCCAAAGCCACCACGTTCGGAACTTCATAGCTGATCGTGTGATGCCTATGTCAAAGGCATGCGCTAATATTTTTTTTTTATAAAATGACGTACGTCTGGAGACCACGGGCTCTTGCTCTAATAGACTAAACTCGAAACGCGCCCGATCCTCTAGCGTCACTACCTATGACAGAAATTCACTGTTGTTTTTGCGTTAATACTCCTAGTCATCTGACAAAGACCTAGAGAGAAGACTGCAGAAGGATGCGTGGAACCATTCACTTGTCTATAAAGCTGGCATAAGATAGTAAATTCCTCGACGGCGATACTACAATTGGCCCGCACTATATGTATCATCAGATGTCAGTGCGATCGCTTTGCCAAAAAGCGCTTGTGTAAAAAATACCAATTAAAATTGCCAATTAAGAATTTATGTCAACTAGTATGGGTTTTTTTTCACTTTCTTGACCGTTGCGATATCCTGTATCGTGCTGAATCACGATCGCCATAAATTAAACAGTAATTTTAATTAAATAAAAACACCGATAAGTCGCACGTATAGCCTCTAACCTATGAAAAATAAGCGTCGTGGGTGTCGAAAACACGTGGGACTCTTCGATTTTACACCAAGACTCAAAACAAATATTTGACAATCGCATAGCATTTCAGTTCACAGTTGACCACACACTTACTAGTTCATAGAGATGGAAATTGGAACACTTCTTCAATGACTTTTTAATATGTCATTATCTAAGACCATTATAAGTATAATTGGCTAGGGGCCCGTCTCAGCTTCGCCTGGGCGCCGATGTTTTTTGATTCCACTCCACACCGGATACATGTTATTTTTCGTACAAACTGGGACACCCTGTATATATATTATACATATAACCCTTCCTCTTGAATCACTCTATCTATTAAAAAACCGCATCAAAATCCGTTGCGTAGTTTTAAAGATCTAAGCATACATAGGGAGTAGGGACAGACAGATAGCGGGGAGCATCTTTGTTTTATTCTATGTAGTGCTTTATTGCTGAAAATATCTTAATACATTGCCTTAATACGATAGTTCTGTAGTTCTAGCATCCAACCTCATATAACCTATTTGAAATGTAGATAAAAGCGGCTGTATCGCTTTATAAACTCGTTGGGTCTCTGTTCGCCGCAAATAGCTTTGTTCAGCAATCACAAAGCTATTACGTTAAGCGCGACAAGCGCTCCGGTGATTTACATCAATGAGTTTTCCGCTTTATACGCTTAAGCAATTATACAAAGCATGTTACAGTTATACCTAATTGGTGGCCTTGTTCAACGACTGCCTTCTGAATAATTGTTTCGCGGTATTTGTGTGTGGCTTCAGTCGGGTTTGGTTGGTGTGATAATTTTAAAACTGATGTGCTGTATTTTATCAAGGTCTATGTACATCAAATACCTCCTATGTACAAGGTTTTTTAAGGCTAGAATAGGCAATTGGGTGATTTCTACTCTGATAGTCCTTAAAGGCCTTATTAATAAACTCGGATGAGCGAAGAAATAACTTTAGTCCAAGGCTTTAGAATTGACTCGATTTTGACTATTAATTTAACTATAATATTGAATAATGCAATTGCAATACTATGGTTGCCTAGCCCTCTATATAGTTCAGCGTTTATGAATAAAGTCGTGAATACCTTTCTATTCAAAATAATGGAGTCAAGTCTAAAGCCTTCTACTAAAGTTAAACCTTCGCTCATCCGAGTTTATTAATAAGGCCCGAAGTGTTTTTTTTGCTATTTATTGCCGCGATTAATTACTATGTAAATAGTGATTACACTTATATCATAGCTCCCGTTAGGTAACACCGTTTGAGTAATTATCTTCGTATATAAGCACAATACCCGACGAATTGTAGGGGCATTGTCGACGTTTAGCAAGTAGGCTTAGGATTAACTTCAACTACTTCAGCGGGGTTCAAAATGCGCTCTTACCTTTACTGATAATCTAGGGTACATAAGCCACGCAACAGCGCATTACAGGACGGAACAGCAACGTCCTGTTTAAAAATTATTTTGTTCAAATAACAGTCGCTGAAGCCGAAAACGGCTAGGAATAGTACAGGTGTAGAATAAGATACTAAGTTTTAGGCCGTGATTATCAGAAACTAAGAAACTAAAGGAGTCTTTCTGGTCTTACAGCACCCAGGCCCAAGGATAATGTTAGTTGCAAAACATTCAATCGGTACAGGTATTGAACCCACGGCATCATGATTCACAATCATCTCCTAACCAAATGGGCCACGGAGCTCTTAAATGATACATCCTTTTTTAGATACGAAAACTCCCTTTCTTTTTCAATAATAATTCCTTTACAAAGCTCTGGGCAGAAGATACTTTGCATGTAAAACTAACCGACCATTGATTTACATTCAAAACAACCAGCCTTCATTTATGTATAACGGATTATAGATTAATAGCCTACACTAACCGATGGGGGGCGTCCGCGTGCTCTGTTTATGTTGCGCCGGTTTTCCGCGCGGTGGCGCCACCTTCCTTACATTGACAGGCGATGACGCCGAGATACCACTGCGTAAATATCAAAGATAATTTATGTTGTTGGTTGTAGGAAGTTGTAAAATATTGTGAGGAGTTTGAGTAGTATTTCTGTGGTTTAATGTTCGTGTAATTGATTAACTTGGCTATTTTCTATGCAAATATATTGAGGTATATTATATACTTCTCTCATGACTCACCTAATTTGAACAATATGTAAATACTCCTTGGGATTGCGTAATGTACCTTTGTCATGATATAGTGAAGTCATGTGTAAAAGATCCCTTTCTGGAAAGCGAACCTACTACCTATCCGTTCAGAGCTCCTCTAGTACAAGCAATAGAAAACGAGAACCATACACCTAATCACACTGAAATTCAAACTAGATTAGATACAAAAATAAAATAAATCTTACATCACAGCATTACCAAACCTCCACAAACCGAGATTACGAATTGAATTCCGTATTCACAATACGAAACACGTGCATCTGTTAATATAAACGGAAGTGCGCCGAAATAAACCCTGTTAACGCAAAACAACAAACTGACGCGTATTACATTAGCAGCGGTTCTCAACGCTGGGAGGGGCCGCGGGAAATACGGGCTTCAAAATGTGCTCTTATTTCTTTTAGTAGCACGTTGAATGTTATCAAAGCATCTGATGTTAATTACTGATCGGCAATCTCTGCCGGTCTGGTTGAATCACAATATACCACCCATCCATGCATCAGCCAAAGGAAGTCCACTGCTGAACATAGGCCTCTCCCAATGATTTACTCAGTAACCTGTTGGAGGCAGCCTGCATCCAGCGACGTCCCGCGACCTTTACCAGTTCATCTGACCACGTAGTGGGTTGACGGCACACGTTGCGCTTTCCACTTCGTGCCCTCCAGTTGAGAATTTTTTGGCCCCATCGGCAATCAGCCAATATACCATCTGATCCCGAAATGCGACATGCCCGCAGGTCGTTATGATGGGTTTTCCACCATCAATAATGGTGACCGCTGTCTGCTGTCTCGCTCTCTATCATGGGGCGGAGCTTGAGCCGACGTATATATTTTTTCATTTTATTTTTACAGAAAGTTTTACAGAAAATTTTTACAGAAAGTATTAAACTATTTATTTTATTTATTTATTTACGTACTTAATTGTACACCTTAATAAAGAAAGAAATACAAGTATTTTACAGATAAATCAATTGTGTGTGTATTGATAGTCAATTACCACGCACTATAACGGTGAAGGAAAACATCGTGAGAAAACCTGCATACCATTGCGATTTGTATAAATTTTTTTGGTATGTAAAAGTCCGCCAACCCGAACTAGGCCAGTGTGGTGGACTATATGGTCTAACCACTCACAATCGTACTCTCGATTGCATCGGAGGCCCGTGCCCTGCAGTGGTACGTATATGGGCTGATACAGTACAAATCAACTAACTTATCTTAGTAAGTATTCAGTAGATAATAGCAATGAACTTTGAGAAAGACTGTATTAGCGTAATATCCAATAGGAATATGGACCACTCCGTCTTCGCCTCTAGCGAATGGGGTCGCATACGGTGTGTTGGTTTTTACGAGGTCCGCGCAAATGACTTAGAGCATATCAGCCCAGTTGCCTACATTGCCGCCATAATAAGATGTCGCTGAGTACCCACCGACCTCTAGGGTGTTGGACAATTCTAGCATGAAACTGATAAAACTGAATAGATTCACGATTGTTCTTCACTATCAAAACATGTTAACATTTTCTTGTAGTTCTGTTAATCATTTGTAGTGTGTAATAAGTGTTTTTTATAACATTGCTGGTCGACACAACTATGCCGGCTTGGCTCGAAACCGACTGTGTACAGTAAACCCGAAATGCAACACAATTCCATGGGATTTTTACCTTCAGCTTCGCGTCCGGAGGTCTCTATACGGGCGGATCCGAACATCCTACCAAAATGCTATATTTGCACGTCACTGGTCATGGTTCTTACACAACCCACGGTAATACGGAATAACAATAGTAGGAATTGTTGGAAATGAATGTAATTACCTAGGTAGTAGGTGCAATATTACCAAGGCGTTACAACGCGAGGAATGTTTTTAATAATGCCAATCACGTGTCAGTCGAGATGCTTTTAGTTTTTTCACTATTTGTGCCGTCCTGCGCATAGTACTTAGCAAGCAGATCGGACAATGAGGTCTCGAGCGAAACCATTTATCATTTACACTCCGCAAAGTGATGTTACATAAATTATTTTTGAGCCGACCGAGGCGTTACCACTTTTATACTAAGTGGTAGGTACCTACTAGGTGCTTGCTTAGGGGAGCCCAGTAGGGTAATTCACGTAATTTTTTGCCGCGCCGATCAAGTTGCGGTGCAGTTGCAATTAAGTTTACGTCTTAGTGCAAAATAGTATTCTTGTAATTGTTTAGCTGCGCGTGAACTGCACCTAAGCTATGCGTAAACTGCGCGGGTGCTGCGCGTCAACTGTACGTCAGTCATATGCAAGAAGCTTACACGTGAATACCGATCAAGTTGCAATCTGAATCACGCATATAAAACTCGCAGCAATAGAATACGCTAAACCGCTCGCGTGACGCGGACTTGACGCGAGCGTATCTGACAGCGGTTGTCAAAATTACGAGAATACAAAAAGGTCTGTTTTGATCGAAACTTAACTGCAATTGCACTGCAAATGAACTTATTTAATTACGTGAATTACCCTACAGGTAGGTGAATGTACTAACGCTTTGTCAATTAGCGGTTTTTAAGCACTGCTGTGTTCCGATGTACAAGAAGTTATGGACATAAAAAATAGTATGACAGGAATTATCACTTATGTGTCGGGGTGATAAGAGCTACGGAGTATTTAGTAATTATTATAAATTAAGATTGGTGTTGTTATTGTATATATTCTGGATGCAGGCTGCCTCCAACAGGTCAGTGTGGAAATCATTGGAGGAGGCCTATGTTCAGGAGTGGACTTCCTTTGGCTGATGGATGTATGGATTGTATATTTTCAGGCGTGATGTATAGCATCAAGTCAGCGACCTGTTCGTCCCATATTCGCTAGGAAAATCCACACCAACATGTCTTATTTGCTTCGAATCAATCACAGAACAGATAATGAATAATGAAAGCTTGATAAGTCTTACTTTTCTACTATATGAACCTCCATACACTTAGGCCGATAACTTGACAACGATTGCCCAGCTATAGCACGTTTTTATAGTCTGTTTTATCTAGCATATGAATTCTCTCTGTGGTCAAATGGAGGATTCATTGTCAGAAACAAATGAACGGGACCTTTAGAGATAGTTTCACTAGAACTAGTTAAATTTAACTACGGTCGAAGTAATGATAACTGGGAATAGTCGTAAAGCCGTAACCAATTTGCAAGTGAATTTACTTATATCCAATATTAAGATAATTTCGCTGTGGTACAATACAATTGGAAGTTTAACCATTGTGTATACAGGGTGTTCTAAAATAATGTTTTGCTTTTTAGAGTGTGGTATTTTAAAAATATGTGTATTCACTATTCAGTCCACCCCTGACCACGATAGCTGTAAAGTGATCGAAACGTCGGAAAGTTAAAAAATGTAAAAATTAAACTAATTCGCGGTATAATACGTAAAAGTTAGTTTTATTTAAATATGTGTATTATATGAATTCTTTAAATTATTATTATGTTAGAAGAAGACGAACAACATGTGATGAAGGTATGATTAATTTTCAAATATGCTTATTTTAAAACGATTTTTTTTTCTGTGGGGCATCATATGATTTTCGGAACTTTGCCATTTCGGTGCTATAAGAATCCTGTGTAGAAAGAAAAAACCTAAGACTTTATTTTGATACTAACTATATCTTGTTTAGTTATAAATAATTTCGTTTAAACGTTTAGTCTTAGGCCAGCATGTAGTAAAATAAAAATTAATTTGCACATTCCAGCGATGTTTTTCTAACGCGACGAAAGCAGTTAAAAGCAACAGCAACGGTTTATACGTACGTTTATAGTCTATTGAATTGCTTCCTTATTTACTTTAAATATAACTTCCTTGAATCTCAATTCACACTGCACTTTCGTCTGCGGTTAAATTTCACGTGGTTTAAGGGAGTTGCGTTGTTGGTTAATTCCATACATACATACATACATAACCACACGCCTTTTTCCCAGAAGGGGTAGGCAGAGGTGCTACCAGAACACCCACGTTTCGCCTTGTATATTCCGTCCCACGATGTGATAGGGGGCGAGCCTATCGCCATATCGGGCACAAATTTCTGACTCCGGGCTGATAATGAATAGAAAAATCCAATATCACTTTGCCCGACCCGGGATTCGAACCCGAGACCTCAGCTTTGCAATCATACCGTAGTACCACTACGCCACCGAGGCAGTCGAGGCAGTTGGTTAATTCCAATGTTGGTATATGTATGGTTTAATTGAATTCTGATGTTACATTTTATACTGTATCTATTTAACTTAATATATGTCCTTCTGCTGGTCCCAGGTCTTCCCTATTCTCTAATAATAAGTTATTATAATTACCCCCTAATTTGTAAATTTTGCATTGAGTTATCAAATTCAAAATTAGGGACTAACGAACCAAACTCCAAAAGATCAAATTGACAAATGATGGGATTTTAAATCTTATAATTATATTAGATAAAGACAATAATCAGATCCAAGACAAGTCAATAAATACATTTATAATATCACCGCTATCGTGGGAGATTTAACATTCTCGTCGCAGAATATTTAACATACGTACTCGTAGTTCCGCTGACATCGTTTACAAAAGCGAAATACGTTGTCATTGAAATCCCCTTAGTTGATAACTCTGAAGATTATATCAAAGGTTAATTTAACAAGTGTCTTCTTAACGTCATTTCCGAGCAAGATAACTTTGATAGTAAGGAAGATCTGTCTGTGCTTGTGATATAACTGTTGGGAGTCTTGCTGTTAGCTATAATACAGTTGGAAGAGAAATTTGATGTTATTAAACTTTTAGACAAAAATAATCAAATGACAATACAATTGAGAATTGTTTTAATTGTTAGAGCTGTGCGGTAAATGCTAATTACAAAGCTTACCTTTCTTAATTTAGTCAAAAGTGTTATAGGAGCATATTTTCAAATGCAATTCGTAAATATTTTATGGTACAAAGAGCACGACAAATCCTAGCAGTAATTTTTTTTTTTTATTTTAATAAAATTTATGAGACTTTTATAATATGAGATGATACATGACAGTCCCATCGTACCTTATAATTAACATCTACACAACAAATTAAAGGGTAAGCAGTAATCTTGTAGTCATAGGTAAAGATGTCGATGGATTTACATAAGAAAACTTAACATGCCATCCACTAGTGATTCATTATACTAAACACATACTAACCTAAATCTTCTAGATAAGGTCTAGTTGTCTAGTCACCCACTAGGTGGTCAGACGACCTGGTAAAGGTCGCGAGACGTCGCTGGATGCAGGCTGCCTCCAACAGGTCACTGTGGAAATCATTGGAAGAGGCCTATGTTCAGCAGTGGACTTCCTTTGGCTGATGGATGGATGGATGAAGGACTAGTTAAGTTTGAGAGGACTTAGGCTTTAGTCTACACGCTAGCCTGATATATCTTCATTTGAAGACAGTTAGAGACGAATCGAGAGTCACGACCTTCAACAATGAGGGACCGACTGCAGAGAGAGAGAGACAAATTACACCAGTCACTTTAGTATCAGCATAAGTAAGTAAAATATGATTGTCAATAAATGCATTTATTTCTTTAAAAAAACCTACACTAGTGATTTTGAAGTAGGTCCAACAACTAGGTCATTAGTTAAGAAAAAGGTAGCGACTAGACTGATGTTATAACGTGGTCTTCAACACATGGTTTCAAAAATGTATTGCCATACATTACTCGTGGATTTGAACCAATTTCCTACAATATCAAAAGTACCACCCGAGCCGCAACCAACGGTAAAAAATCGACACCGCAAATCCATACTTAAACAATTAAAATGCATGGTAGGATCATGCAAATTAAATACAATTTGCGGCCGTGTGCATCGAACCTTGGATCGCGCGGTCACTGTGAAACCACCCGTCATTATTGCGGGGCTTGTCCACTAAATCACTCGGGCACACACTGGCCATTATTCGAAATATCTTGCATTTTCGCATAAAGCATCCGAGCTCTCAGGTAATTCTACTCGTAGTGATGGTATATTATATTTAAGTCTGACAGTCTGAAAGTAACTGTATGTAATATTCCTGTTTGGTGAGGGTTTTGTAGTAGTTTTAGCACTGCTATACATACATAAAATCACACCTTTCTCCCAGAAGAGTTACGCAGAGGTGTTGCCAGGGCACCCACGTTTTGCCTTGTGTGTTCCGTCCCACGATGTGACAGGGGCGAGCCTATCGCCATATCGGACACAAATTCCTGACTCCGGGCTGATAATAAATAGAAAAATCCAATTTCACTTTGCTCGACCCGGGATTCGAACCCGAGAACTCAGCTTTGTAACCATACCGGAGTACAACTACGCCACGATTTAATTTAACTCAAAGTTTGTCACCATCATGCATTGTGGTTGCTAGTCGCTATCCTGACGAATATGAGTAGTCAATTACTTTAGATTTTTTTATTGCCCTGATTGGCGAGACGAGCCATTCGCCTGATGGTAAGGGATACGAACGCTCATGGACAGGAGCAAAACCAAACATCATGAATTACAAAGTAATACTTGGCATTCCACAGTGCTTGCCATTCCGAGACATAAGAATTAAGATGTTAAGTCTAATTATGTTCAGAAGTTACTCTGGCTACCAGTGGCGAAGGCTCTGTATAACTCGATTCCCTGCGGCTTACCTTTTGTAATTTATCATTACACTATAAACAAGCAAATTTTTCAAAATTATTTGTGTAATATCTAAACTCATTTTATTCAACGACATCTGTCGGCCACATAGGTAAATATTACTGCGGAGGCGCATAGCAAACTCGTAATTAGACTGCGCCGCGTTGCGACCTCTGGCGAATTACTGCCAAAATTGTTCGGCTTATTCAATAACAATGGCACGGCCCGTGCGCCGACCGTCCGCGTCGGCTGCATGTTACGCATTGGTGTGACATGGTTGTGTATTTTGCAACAAATCACGCAAAATTGTACCTTAAACTTATAATGATTTAAGGTTCAATTTCCGTTAAAAAAGCAGGAGGCATGCTGTGAATCTTCAGCATTTTGTGTGTTTATGTGTGTATTTGTGTAGATATCACTGCATTTGTAAGTGTTGTATTAACATTTTGACAGTATACGAGTATTAGCTGGTTCACGCATTTAGTTTTTAATGTTTTAAATTACAAAATGTACATAAATATTAATAGTATTATTATGTTGTAATGGAAATTAATAATCGTGAGGGACGTACATGTTTAAATTGTCAATTTCGGAAATAACGTTACTGTTTAGATTTTAGGAAGTGCTCGACTACTAATAATACAACTAATAAAAGCGCGGCTAACGTACTTGTTAACATTGTATCTAGATCATTAATTTTTCTTTATTAATCTTATATTCACGTGCGGTTTAAAAATATACTTTTTTACTTTTCTCATGATGACATTGCAACTTTTGTATATTGGAAATATTAAAATATAATTGACGACCGCAGTAGGTAGATGCCATCATACGAAACGCACTCGTTTCGTTTGGTGAGTGAGATTGTCGGAGGAATAATTTGCTGGCGGTTGGATATTCACAAACGTCCGGATATAAGGATACACGTACAAATTATGTAAATGTGTCGCGTTTCGGGCTAATTCTGTGAAGCATCTCACGATAAGTTGATCTACTCAATCCGGACTGCACTATGTTTACTATCAAGTATCAGTCGCATTGTCTTCCCTATGTAGGGCCAGTAGGTATAAACAAAATAGTAAGTGTGTTACTTATTACGCGTATTGAGCTTCGGCTTCCCTTTTTAAAAAAATCACCCTTCGCCACTGCTGGCTACAATATAATTCAAACCGGAATACAACAGTGCATTTATCTGTTTGGCAGGAGAAGTAGACATAACAGTGGTATTGACAATTTACATAACATTTATCATATTAAATATAATATGATTAAACGAAATTTCCAATCCTCAGTATCACAATTTGAACAAATCTGCAGATACTGTCTAACTTCGAGTTAAGTTCAAACACGTCAATTGCTTAACTACGGTTTATCTTTGACCTCATCGCATTGTCACCGCGTGCGGTGTGACAGTTAATTTGCATGGCGAAGGTCAGTTGTGTCGGCCATGGCAGTACTGTTATCAATGTTCAAACGCGTGTCTAATAATACAATACATACATAATACTTTAGTTTCTGAATTGGTAAGTAGTACAGTTAATGTGCCAACCCACACTAAGCCGGCGTGGTGGACTATATGGCCTAACCCTCTCAATCGTATTCTCGATTATAGAGGAGGTTCGTGCCCTGCAGTGGGAAGTATATGGGCGGATACAGTACAGTACACTCAATGTTTTTAAACACATGTTGTTTACCGTGTTGTCTTGGCCCAACATTCCTGTTTTTGAAAGCTTAGGCAATACCTTTGAAATTAAAAATTGAAGTGGACGGGAGAGGTGGAGGTTTGGGATTACAGGCTTCTGAAATGTAGATAATATGGAGAAATCAACAATAATATTAATGTGTAAATCGCTTGCTAATAAACGGGATCTTTGCTAAAAAAAGGAATATTTTGTGACTAATTATACTTTGAAATTCCTCATCAAAACGCACTTTGACTAAATAATCAGCAAGAAGAATTCAATGAACTTTCTTTAATTATTCAGTTATTCAACGTAGCCCATCGGAATGTAGTAAACAAAACAGAATATGTATTTTAACAGTGACAGAATAGTATTAATAACACGATTGTTCTTTTCTGGAATTTTATAGCTTTTCCATCATGGTTTTATTGCAACCAGATGTACAACTTATAACTAATAATATACTTATAACTAAACATACTTATAACTAAACAAATATTAGTACCTAAGTAATAAATTATTTTTTCTCCGGGAACGAACCTATATCCTACTCCTATTCGTCAGCAATAGTTTCGACATACGGTGTAGTTCACCATAGAGATTACAGATTATAGACATCCATACGCGCATCTCTACGGCTTCATTCCATGGGATTATCGTAACCATCCGAAACACGAGAGTTTGTTGACATTATCAGCTGATTCCGGGGTCACAGGCCGTTCCTTTTACACTCATAAAACTTTAATTATTTGTTGGAGGATAAGTTCGGTGGATGTGTCTTTTTTTTTACACAAACAACAGTACATGTCCCAAAAATATTCTTAATTAAAACAAACGAGTAAATTATAATTTACTATGTATGTTATCTTACTCCAGCCACAGTTTCTTTTTTTCATTTAGTTCTTGGCATCCGTATGTACACGGGTACATTCCTGGCTGAAATTAGCCACACGAATAACTACAATCCACGTCATAAAGAAATAGAAACACTTAACTCTTTCTGTCTGTCTTGAGCCGCAGAAAACCGGAAAACCATAGGCAACATTTGGTGTCTTGGATTTACGCGAATGTTAAACATAGAAATAAAACGAAGTAAGAATTTGTTTTATTTCAAAAAACATTTGTTAAGTCCCTTCTTTAACCTAAATTAACAAACAGAAATACAATCTATAATAATACTCGTATGTGCTTAGGCTAGGTAACAAGTGTAGAGATACTGGTACTTATACTAGGTTAGTCTGTACCATAAGCACCAGCTACCTGTATGTTGCAGGATCTAGTTGAAGTGGGTATAAAGAGAGGTCTTTTAAATTCGTAACATTTTAAAGAATAAACAAAAGTAGTTATACTTAAACCCTAGGAATTACATAGCTATAATTATACTTTCCACTTAATATATACTTCGTGAATAAAATACCCTCATCTCAGAACAGCCTATATAAAGAAAACCACATAAATAAATCAGCAGTGTCCAGTGATAAGCCATGTACCACGAGAAGCTGCGCAGCGTATCGTACGCATTAAATATTGCAATACAGGCGCGCAATCACGCTACCTACCGCTTGTAAGTCGAAGCTTCCGGGGACTTGACGTGATGTTCAGTATTGGTACAGGAGGGGTATTTAGCTGCTAATTAAAAGGATATTTAAGTTCCTATTATAATGAACTGGGTATGTTAATAGTCGGGTATTAATTTTAAAACAAAGATCAGTTCTAAACAGTTCAAGCCAGACAAATTATTAGACCGGTTATGATGTGATAAAGTCTTTGGCAATGTTTTTTATATTGTATAAATATTTCAGAGATGACGCTGGTTTCTTTAAATCCTATGGACTTTTAAGATTGGAATTTGAAATGATCTCGCTTTCTACTTAAAATGGGAGAGTATTGTCCCGGGTACATTAATAACTCAAAGAAACACATTCGATTTTACTCAGAAAGAAGTCAATAGAGCACAGCAATGATTTACCTCAAGATAAATGAACAAAAAAGTCGTTGAAAATATTTTCGTGGCGTTAATAAATATTTGCAATAAAACATATCCACGTCTTAATTATCAGGCCACCCATGCATCCGGAAGATATACGAAAATTACCGAGGCGGGTTATACTACACAGTACACATGTCTCCGACCTCTGCAAGGATCTGCATATAATATTGTGTGTGCGCGGAATTATGCAGGTGAGGCCGAGTGCTTTGACGGAGATAACACGGTTTCTCCACTTGCATATTGTATTGTAGAATTCTGTAATTTAGCTGTGGATATTCTGAGGAAGGTAAGCTGGAAATTGTACCAAGAATTTAAAGCTATAGTGACTAAAGATGAAATTACATGCATTCAAATCTGATTTATCTTAGACAAAGACCTTATATCGGCCCAGTCATATATGCTTAAGAGGCCTATTAGTGTAATAGGCAAAAATTTACTACCCGAAAACTAATATTGTACAGATTACTTTAATAACTAATAAAAAGTGGATATTTTGACTTGAAATTTCAGCGTCCTGTGGGTCACAGTCCAAACACTGTTTCAGCAGTACAAAGAATCTACGTAAATTAAGGCACTAAACCGATTTTATACCAGTAAAAAACCTAATACATCTAAACAAAAACCTCCAGAACTGAAGCAAAGTTAAAACCACTTAAAGTCAACTTTTCATTTACCATAGACATTAAAACTGCAAACACTATTTAGAAAGATATTACAAGGCGTCGCGCGAACGAGGGACAAGAAAGAAGCACTATTACCATAATAAGTTTAGCTGGAAGGCGCCCGGTTAATTGCCGCCGCGGTTACGCAGACCACGGGGTCACGTACTGAATTACTCGGATTCTATCGTTTACACAAAGTGTTTATGTATTGAGGATTGAGATATTGTGTTGGTTGGTTTTCTGTGCTATGTCAGTTATTGCATTATAATATAGTGCTGAAAAAAGGCTATGTTAAATGATGCTGCATTCAAAGACCTTAATGTTTTTCATATCGATTTGTTGGAAATGAAGTACATCCAGCAACTTCTAACTTCGACGATCATTAATAATACCACAATAAAAAAAAAATTACAATCAGCAATTGTTGGATATGAAAAAGGCATTGGGTCGACGCGGTACAGTATGTATTAACTTCTTTCAATCGTGAGGGCTCTCTTCCACTCGGCAAATAAATATTTGTATTATACCGAAATGATATTAAGTAATTTGTTGCGTTTCCAAAATACTCTCAAAATAAATTAGGAATTTTTGAACCAAACATTGACCTAATTAATACTTTACACCCAGTAACACAATTCCTGCTTATTTGATAATGCGCCTAATTTGACCACGCCACGGCATCGCAACGAAATCGAACCTAAGCACGCGATTTGAACGATGTTATACAGTTTCATGATATTAATACTAGGTTGTAAATAGTAATTGCTTGATTAAACTTACAAATTTATTAAAGTAGTCCTTTAGGGCCGATGGTGATATAATGAGGTAATATAAATAAGGGACTTGCTCATAGAAGCTACCAATAAGTCGATTCAAACGGATTGGTACCCGTTTACAAGGTTAAAAAGTTGGCATAAAAGTGGTAGACCCACGCTGTTGTCAGCCATGACTAAGCTTGAACGAGCATTTTTGTCTGGGGTAGTACCACTGTCTCACAGGAGATCGACATGAAGTAAAAGCTTTGCTGTTGCGTTGTGGTCGTTAAGTGAGATTGTCGGATGCCCAAAGTCCTTTCCTCATTGCACCCTTATTTATTCCCGCTCCCCTCCTAATTGATGTTGATCTGTATTGCCAGTAAACATCCACATCGCTTGGATCATAGATGTCAACACATAACACTTACCATCAGGTGACCTGTTCGATCGGTTGATTTGGAATCGAATAAATAAAAAAAACAACATTTCGTCACTGGCATAATTGTGTCCACAGTGGCGAGAGACATTTGGCTGATAGATACTTTATATCGATTGAACTGTATTTGTCATTGCATTATTGTCAATTTGACCTCTCAAATAGAAATTGAACACCAGTGAAAGACTTCTCTCAAGCTTTTTTCTTTCAGTAAAATTACTGCTATAAGTCATCTTTAGTTGGCGTGTGGCAAAATTTGGAACTATATAATTTTTAATATCCTGTTAAACGTATTGTGTGAGTTATTTTTCTTTATAATTTATACAAGAAACATTGATACTCATAATCCCTTAGTATTCACATGTCCAATATAATAAAAATAAGAGACAAAATCTGGTTTTAATATTTTGACAATAACGTTATCGGACGCCGAATATCATAAACTCAACATTCATCATCTTTATAATAATGCATTTCTCTTTCATAAGATATCAGTGACGTCAGACGCCAGAACGCTGACGTCGAACATTAAGTAAAATCTTTTAATAGAAGCGTAATCTATAATCTGATGGGAGTGGGTGGAAGATTTGCGTCATTGCAAGCGTAGGTGCAGGGGTCTATTATGGCAAAATGATAATAGTATCGTGTTTCTTTATAGACTAGTGGAAAGTGTTGAAAATAACCTCCTTGTTTATTCCGTAGACGTCAATGTTTGAGCTTTCTTATTCGAGAAAAGTGTCTTTAAGGTTGTTATTTTAGCGGCTTTGTGTTTTCACACCGAAAGCTCACACATGTCTTGATACTTACAACATAAAACAATCGTTTTGTATTTTTAACTTATAATGATGCAGGGATTGCTTCATATCGTCTTCATGTTACATCACAACGGTCCACCAAATTACTTTTTTTCTCGTATGATTTATAATTTACTACCTCGATGGCAGAGTTGTACTACGGTATGATTGCAAAGCTAATGTCTCAGGTTCGGATCCCGGGTCGGACAAAGTGATATTGAATTTTTATATTTATAATTATCAGCCCGGAGTCAGAAATTTGTGCCCGATATGGCGATAGGCTCGCCTTCTATTACATCGTGGGACGGAACATACAAGGCGAAATATGAGTGTCTTGGTAGCCTCTGCCTACCCTTCTGGGAAAAAGGCGTGAGTTTATGTATACATGTATGTATAATTTACAATTTATAATCTAATTAGCTTATAACTTGTACATTAACAAAAATATTATTTTACCCGATCATTCAAACCGTGTTTTATATTATAACCGTCAAGTATTTTGAATTAATCAAGATAAAAATATTTTTAGCTACTCTTTCGGTATTCCTTTATATCCCCTACCACAAACACCTCAGGTATTACCGACTGACTATCCGGCATATTCTGTACAGTATGAGTATTGTATCCCACGGATCCTTGCCCTTTCTAGGGCGCATGTTTATCTCGCAGACGGCTGCCTAGCGCCTACAAAGGTTGTCCGCCCACCGTCGCTTAGTCTGACCACCAACGTGGTGCGGTAGGCGAAGACTGAAACGATAGGTCGCAAGTTCGATCGCTGTGTTGAGGTAAATGTTTGTGGGAGACAATATGTATTTTAGCTCTGTCTTTATGATCAGAAACATTTCATATTTAATGATAGGCATATACGTGTATGATTGTTCAATGTTCAAACATTAATCAAATAGATTAAATACTTCCCAGTAAAATTGAAGACAAGTGTTAGGAATTATAATTAATATTAAGTATTCGGCGGTATTTTCCAAGTTTTTATTAAGTCGGACGCACTGTCAAATATATATACCCCTCGAATACTTCTCATAACGCCCCACTACGCCCCAGTGGGGGCAACAGTGGAGGGGAATCGTAGTGGGAGCGTTCTTTTTGCGTCATGCGGAGCGCATTTCTTGAGTCAGTCTTGCGTTGAGCGTTGTGCTGAAAAGACACTAACTAAATCAACGAAAGGAATCCCGTAGTATTAAGGTTACCTACAAATATTAAGGTATGTACAATGTCGCCGAGATATTTATAAATGGAGTAAAAGTTAAGTCGTGTTTTTCCATTGTTATTTGTATTATGTGTGATGAATAAATATATTTTGAGAATCAGATCTGGAGTATTCTTTCGACCCTTACATCTCAGAAGTGGGATCAATGGGTGTACTTTTACCGCTCATTGATCCTAGCCCTATCGATTTGTCACATTTCACTATTGTTTAACCATTAAATAAATATTTTAGAAACTGGACTCCAATTTGATTCTCAACGTCTTTTTTTTTTCTCTTTCTTCTACGTAATGTACTTGTTGGTTATTTTTTATTTTTTATTTTTATGTTGCGCAGAATTAAGGTAATTGTTCTTTGCGCTTAAGGATCAATACTGCAAACAAGATAATGTATCAGCTGCTTAGCGATATAAAAAATATCGTTTCAAAAACAAATCCATCACAGAAATGGACTAACCTCTCATAAATAAAGCAGAAGTTTAAAAAAATAATAATTAAGAGTTTCTTTTTCTTTAAAATGTGTGTAGCAGCTAAAATGTATCGCTGTCTAATACTGGTGGTTATAATACTCTCAAAAATTAAAAAAAATGCTCGGTAAAATATATACCTATATATATTTACCCTAAATTCTAATGATATATAAATTTTATTAAACTCATTACACCGTTTTTCTTAAGCTTACTGAAGTAACAAAGTTTGAGTTCCAGGATAATGGACCTGTCTGGCGAAGCCCCTGTGACGGCAACCGAATCTGGCCGGTTTTGTCACGATGATGGTGGAGCTAAGCCTAATTTAAGGTCCAGGATAATGGACACCTCTGAAGAAATCCCAACATCGGAAGATGAGCCAACACATTTTAACCGCGATAATGATGGCGGAAGTATACTAAATGTAAGCTCCCGGGAGATTGATATCCCTGGCAGAATGTTTATATCGGAGGGTGAGCCTACCCGTACTAACCGCGATAATGAAGGCGGGGGGAGGCAGACTCCGATGGGCGAACTGAGTGAGGGAGTGGAAGGGAGTCGTGTAATACGGCAAATCCACAAGCGCTCTGCCCAATATAATAATGATTTAAAAAGTCCGAGGAGGGAGGTGTCGCGACAACGCATGGATTGCGGGGAGTCGCGGCATCAAAACTCGGCATCATTGATTTTAAATAATTTGAGTAAAGGAGTTCGTCGCGATGTTCGTGACGACAGAGGTAACATGAGAAGACCCAAGACACAATCATCGATTACGCGGACAAGGCATAATGAGCGTGGCTACACTTGGAAGGCAAGCCCGCGGCACGAGCACGCCAATAAGAGACGTCGCTATGATCGCGTAGTACGAAGCATATATAATAGTTCATCCGATGACGATTTCCGTGTGACACGGAGGAAACGATGTCGTTCTCCTTCGGACAGCGAAGATGTCAGGTCCGTCTTAAATAAGAGAATTCCTCAGTCGCGCCATCCGCACTACGGTATGTTAAATAACGTAGATCGTAACATTCAGAGTATGCCCAACAGCGACAAAAACATTTTAATAAAGTTTTTGGACATAATAAGTGATGTAAAGGGTCAATCGACTTCAAAGCTTTCTTTGACAAATGTCCTTCCAGAATTTGATCCAACGTCCAAGGACCAAACCATAGTAACTTGGCTGACAAAAGTAGAGGAATGTGCAGAAATATATGGATGGAACGAACGCGAAACCATCCATTTCGCCCTTCCAAAGTTGACCGGCGTTGCAAAAACGTGGTATCAGGGGCTTAGCACTGTACTTTATAGCTGGGATGAATGGAAAAGGAAGCTTTTGGAGTCATTCCCTTGCAGAGATAATTATGCCGAATTACTCACGGAAATGTTGGCCAAGCGTGCGCGTTATGGTGAATCGTTAGAGCAATATTATTACTCAAAGATAAATTTACTTAACCGGTGTAGAATAAAGGGTAGAAAAGCAGTTGATTGTATCCTTCATGGCATCGAGGATAGGGCCGTTAGGGTAGGAGCGCAAGCTGTACAGTTCAAAGAACCAGAAGAGGTGTTAAAGTATTTTAAAACAGTAAGGGTAGGAAATAATAAAGATATGTCAGACAAGTTGAGAGTAGATAAGAGGAGCTCGAGTTACGTGACTACAAATAAATTCAAACCGGATTTTACCAAAAGATTTAAATGCCATAATTGTAATGAAGAAGGTCATAAAAGTTTTAAATGCGAAAAGTCTCTAAATAAATGTACATTCTGCAGCAGGTTGGGACATTTGGAGTTATACTGTAGGTCCAAACAAAATGATAATTTAAAATTAAAAGATCAGGTCAGCGACATAAATAATGAGAAACAAGTTGCGTTATTAGAAGATCCAAAAAAAGCAAATGAAAAATATGTTTTTGAAATTGAAATAAATGGGGAATCGGTAACGGCCCATATCGATCTTGGTAGCCAATGTACCCTTGTTAAGGAATCTGTGATTAAAAGAATGGGTATAAAATATACTTCCGATAAATTGCCAATTTTGCGTGGAATAGGAGGTCATCATGTTCAACCTTTGGGCAAGACTACGGTAGACATTTCGGTACAAGGCATAAAAGAGAACGTAGAAGTTCTTATAGTAGACGACTTTGTCTTAAAGTACTCTGTATTGCTAGGCCATTCATTTACCGAAAAACCAGGCATAATGATCACGAAAACTCCCGACCAAATTATTTTTGAAAGATGCTCTCGTCAAAAAATTTTCCTAATGTGCCGCGATAACGTCATTATAAAACCTAATGAATTGACTGGAGTACCCGTTGAAACTTGTGTTCAATTTTGCGGTCCGATATTTGTTAACGGCACTATTAGGGGACAACTTCATTGCGAACATTATTTGCTACCCGGAGAATACATAATCGATAAAGGTTTAGGTAGAGTCCTTATACAAAATTTATGCAATGGTGAAATTATTTTACAAAAAGGATCCCTCATAACACGAGCTGTACCCGTGGCCCATAGTTTTGACGTATTGCCAGTGTGCTTTAACGACATAACAGTAAAGAAAACGTTGTGTTGTGGTAAGCAACTTACCGCCGATCAAAAGTCGCTGGTTCAGAACTTACTTGCTAAATATTCGGAATGTTTTTCTTCAGGGCTTAAAGATTTAGGTTTCACTACTGTAGGAGAGATGAAGATTGAACTTGAAAATTTGGATCCAGTAGTTTATAGACCATACCGGATGTCTCATGGCGAAAGGGCACAAGTCCGTGAAATGGTGCGGGAAATGATTGATGCTGGAATTGTTAAAGAGTCTTCATCTCCATATGCAAGCCCCATTGTGTTAGTCAAAAAGAAAACTGGTGAAAAAAGATTATGTGTTGATTATAGAGCTCTGAACCGACGAACCAAAAAGGATCATTATCCTCTCCCTCATATTGAAGATCAATTGGATCGACTCTCGGGTAATACCCTATTTACTTCTCTTGACCTAGCATCGGGATACTACCAAATTCCCATCGAAGAAAATTCGCAGGAAAAAACTGCTTTTGTTACACCAGATGGTCAATTCCAATACATGAGAATGCCTTTTGGACTAGTAAATGCTCCATCTGTCTTTCAGAGGATTATCAACAAAATTCTTTCCGATGCCAAGACCAAATTTGCTCTCGTATACATGGACGACGTCCTTATTCCAGCCCATACATTTGAAGAGGGAATGATTAGACTCGAAGAAGTTCTATGCCTCTTGAGAAAAGGCGGTCTTACCCTTAAATTGGAAAAGTGCAAGTTTTTCCTCAATTCCATCGACTTTTTGGGTTTCCAAATAGAAGCAGGTGGCATTCAACCCGGTCTAAAAAAGACCGAAGCGATTTATAACTTTCCTACTCCGAAATCGCAACATGAACTGCGGCAATTTCTGGGGCTTGCCAGCTTTTTCCGCAGATTTATTCAAGGCTTTGCAATTATGGCGGGACCCCTTACAAATCTCCTTAAAAAGGATGTTCAATGGCATTGGACCAAGCAACAAGAAGAATCTTTTACGTCCATTAAAACAGCTTTGACCAAGAGGCCTGTACTTGCCTTATATGACCCCAAAAATGAGACGCAAGTTCATACCGATGCTAGCAAGCAACGTATAGCGGGTATTTTACTTCAAAAAGGTGAGGACGGTCTATTAAGACCTATATCCTTTTACAGTCGAAAAACCACACCCGACGAGCAAAAATATCACTCATTCGAATTAGAGACCCTAGCAGTGGTATCCTCTCTGAGTCGATTTAGAGTGTACCTTATCGGTATACCTTTTAAAGTATTAACTGACTGTAACGCACTTAGGACCACCTTGACTAAAAAGGACCTTATACCCCGTATAGCTCGTTGGTAGGTTCAGCTTCAAGAATTTGATTGCGATATTGAATATCGCCCAGGATCTGCTATGAAACACGCGGACGCTTTGAGTAGAAACCCAGTGGGAGATGCAATCCAAGAATCCCATGTCCTCGATGTTCTAAACATTGAGAACGAAGATTGGATAGCTACAGTTCAGTCTAACGATAGTGAAGTAACCCGTATTAAAGAAATATTAAGCGACCCTGAAGCAATAAAGGTTACGGAGATCATTAAGAACTATAAACTTAAAAATGGTAAAGTTTATCGCATCATTGGTGAAAAAGATAACGATATGCGTTGGTTAGTGCCAAAGGGGGTTAGATGGCAAATTGCGAAAATGAACCACGACGATGTTGGTCATTTTGGGTTTGAGAAGACTCTATCACGAGTACAACAGTCCTTCTGGTTCCCTAAGATGCGAAAGTTCTTGAAGAAATATGTAAATTCTTGTTTAGAATGCGCTTATCATAAAGGTGTTTCAGGCAAACAGCAAGGGCAACTGCACCCAATACCAAAAGTTGAAGTGCCCTTCCATACTATTCATGCCGATCACCTCGGACCATTTATCAAAAGTAAGAAGGGAAATTGTTATATTTTGGTAATAATTGACGGTTTCACAAAGTACATTAATATTACCCCCGTCCGCAATACAAAAAGTGCAACTTCTATTAAAGTTTTTCGGGAACATATAAGCTATTTTGGGGCTCCGTCTAGGCTTATCACGGACCAGGGTACATCCTTTACAAGTAATAGCTTCCGATCATTCACTAAGTCCATTGGTATTAAGCACATACTAAATGCAGTGGCTACACCGAGAGCCAATGGTCAGGTCGAGAGGTTTAATAGGACAATTTTGGAAGCCTTGTCAGCTAAAACTCATGGCAATGACGATAAAAATTGGGACGAATACGTGGCAGACATTCAAATTGGACTAAACACCACTATTCATAAGACAACTGGGAAAACTCCTTCAGAAATTCTGTTCTGGTTTAAAATTAATAGTAGCTCTGAAAATGTATTAAATGAAATTATAAATGATACTATACAAATATCATCTGATGATTTACAAAATATAAGAGAAGAGGCATGTAATCGTATGAAGGAACAACAAAAAAAAGATAAAAAGAATTTTGACTCTAAACGTAAAACTGAACATAATTATGAAATTGGCGATCTAATAAGCGTAAAACGGGAGGTTCCAAATGATGGTAAATCAAAGAAATTGGCGAATAAGTACCAAGGCCCTTACCGTGTAAAGAAATTACTTCCAAATGATAGATTCGTAATTGAAGAAACCCCACTAACCCGTAAGCCTGGCCGGCCACGCTACGAAAATATTGTATCAATTGATAAACTAAAACCATGGTTATCATTCAATAAAAATTTTGACTCTAGTTCTGAAAATTCTGATGAAGTAAATGATTAGTTTTATTATTTTGTTTGTAACTTGTATTCATGTTAAAACTAGAAGCGAGAGGACTCGCTTAAATATCAGGATGACCGAGCTGTTAGGAATTATAATTAATATTAAGTATTCGGCGGTATTTTCCAAGTTTTTATTAAGTCGGACGCACTGTCAAATATATATACCGCTCGAATACTTCTCATAACGCCCCACTACGCCCCAGTGGGGGCAACAGTGGAGGGGAATCGTAGTGGGAGCGTTCTTTTTGCGTCATGCGGAGCGCATTTCTTGAGTCAGTCTTGCGTTGAGCGTTGTGCTGAAAAGACACTAACTAAATCAACGAAAGGAATCCCGTAGTATTAAGGTTACCTACAAATATTAAGGTATGTACAATGTCGCCGAGATATTTATAAATGGAGTAAAAGTTAAGTCGTGTTTTTCCATTGTTATTTGTATTATGTGTGATGAATAAATATATTTTGAGAATCAGATCTGGAGTATTCTTTCGACCCTTACACAAGTTATCAAGTCATTACAATCTAGCACCTTATAACAAATCATTTTGCGGAGCACTCTATCTAGGTATATTATGAAAGTAAAAAGATAACATTACGAGGCTTCATACCAAGACCTGGCGCTTTTCCTGTCTATGCTAACCTTCAAATTGTCAAAAGGCCTTTGATTGATGAATATATTATGTAAATAATTTATAGATAAAATATTTTTAAAGGATTATTAGTTTCTACAGGGCTATAATCCGTTAATATTTATAGACTTTGCACGTGCGTACATTATTTCGCCTTGTCTAATCTGGAAAAACCGGAAGCGCGGCAGATTATTATGATAACGCTTATCAATGAGTTCGTGCGAAAATATTTATGGTTCATTGACATGCGACTTATAGCTTAATTTAATTATTTTGATAAATTATTCGAGTTTTTACTATGTTTAGCAGAGAAAATGAAATTAGTAATTTTTATATTAGCAAGCAACTAGTATGTATGTTAGTTTTAATACAGAAACCCATAGTTCGTTAATATACTATGTTGTCGCTCTTTCCACTCCTTAAATCGGTATAGTTTATACGATTTCCTAGATTTATGAGGGTTCATAAACGGCATTCATAACTTAATTAGGTGCCACATGAAAATTATATTTTTGAAGTAAATACAGATATACAGTACTTTATTGAACACCTCAAAATATACAAAAAATTACAGAGAAACATTACAAATAAATGGACAATTGGCGGTCTTGTGAGCGTTTTCTTCTAGCCCACTATATAAATATATAATTAAACAACAATATATATAAATGATAATATTTCTCATAATAATCTATCTAATATTAAATTCCAGTGATCATTCAAGATATTTTAATATTTTTTTGATATCCGAACTGTCGTCACTGTGTATGCGGTTATAACTTGCAATTAATATCGTTATGTCACCACTATTCGGTATCCGTATGTGGCGGTGACCACTGTGGTTATCAGGTTAGCCGCATATACATAAAGTTATAAGCTATTACTGTACGGGACGCGCCGTATGATAACATTAGTATTAAAAAACTGCAGTATTGCATACGGTGTGTCGTGATACAATTCCGCTAAGTTGAGGTAAACTAGTGTTAGTTTGAATAAAACATCAACACTCTTCTTGAAGTTTAAATTTATCAGCCTCGAATTTATCATATTACCATTGTAGGGAATCGCATCAACCTATACAAGTATTACTCACAGCTTCGCCTGCGTGAAAAAGCGCTTGTAGGATAAAAGTCTCCTTATATATTATTGTCCCGAGATAAAAGTACATTATAACTTTCCTTGATAAATGGACTATCCAAGTCTAAAATAATTTTCCAATTCGAAGAAGTTCCTGCGAATAAACGGACGCCCATCCACGAGGTGGTCGGACGACCTGGTAAATGTCGCGGGACGTCTCTGGATGCAGGCCGCTTCAACAGGTCTATTTGGCGATCTATAGGGAAAGCCTATGTTCAGCAGTGGACTTCCGGTGGCTGAAGAGAGAGAGAATTCCTGAGATTAGCGCGTTCAAACAAGCATACTCTTCGGCTTTATTTAATATTATAGATAGGAACTCCAACACTAATGGCTTATTACAACCATGTAATCATTTTAACATCACCACAAATTATATACGTTATGATAATGTATCGGATGTCCACTCTCATAATGGGTTTGACGTTAGCAAGAATATTATTTGCGTGGCGCTCGGCCCTCTTAATTAATGGGGGTGACTTTGTGCCTCATGAATATTCATTTATGGATCGTGTGACAGGTATTGGTCGTATTAAAATGGACAGGATGTATCCTGTTAGGAAGGCTCAATAACTTTAATCATGTCAAGTTGTCGTTCGATTGACATGTTTTGAATATGATGGTGGGTTTTTTTTTAACTATAGGAGGCAAACAAGCATACGGCCCGCCTCTTTGTAAACAGTTATCGTAGCCTATGGACGTCTGCAACACCAGTGGTGTCATTCACGATTATGGCAATTGAAATTTTGAGCTTAGTGTCTCTCTCAGGCCTGGGTGTTAAGAGACCGATAAGTCTCTCGTAGATTTTTATTCCGAGACACGTGACTTGTACTATGTGCGTGGTTGTTCGGTGTCTTTATTATTTAATAATCTGAGATTTACGATGTGAAACAGAGTTCATACATGTTAGTACACGAGTACCCGGCCCGTTGATATTTCACAGTGCTGAAAGAGGGTTACTAATTTGCGCGGGGCAAATGCGACGAGAAATTGTCGTCAAATTGTCAGTTCCGGAGTGCTAAAACAAACGGTTATTACAGGTTTCAAATTTAATATAAGTAATATAGTAAACATTACATCGATTTTAAGAGACTACTATAGTTAGAAACAAATAAATATTGTAAAAATATTTAGTTGGTTTTAAAACCAGTTCACATCAGTTTTTATTTATGATGTGAACTACAGTCCAACCAATAGCACACGAATATATCTCACAGTGCTGAAAGAGGGTTCTAATTTGCGCGGGGGCAAGTGCGACGAGAAATTGTCGTCAAATTGTCAGTTCCGGAGCGCTGATTGCGTCGCGCTCCCCCCTTCCGCTCTACGTGTTTGCCTATTTGCTGTTTATTCGATTACACTTTAACTGGAGACGCGGATTAGAATGTTATCTTCTTGAGTACGTGTTTTGATTGATACTTTTGTATGTTGTGTGAACGTGTTGAAATATTGGCAATTTAGAGTGACTACTGTTTAGTATGGTGCACTACAGACCCAATCGAATTTTCACCAACCGAGTCATGGATCATCATAAAATTAAGCAGGTTTTCTCGAAGTCATATAAACCTTCCCAGGCAGATTGAATTAGAATCAAATCTGGGTGATACACTATTACATATAGCTGTTGATAGATATAGAATGCCCAGTCTACTGACTGTATTCGTATGATACTTCATACGAACATACCACCAGCATTATGTATTTATTTATTTATATGTATAATTTCAAGTCGATCTCAGGAAGATATTATATAATATTTCACTTCATAACTACATTTTGATGTCCCCGTAATAGCTTCATATAAAACCTTAACACCATAAAATTAACCAACGTCTCCAAACTGGTTGATTCTGCTCGAAAGACACGTATGTTATGTGTCATAAAGTGCAGTCCATTTTAATGCCCCATAAAATCTCCAAGTCTTGTTTGAAAACAGTAAAAATGCTTTACTGCCCTGTTTAGTAGAGGTCATGGCTGTAAAACAAACACTGACATAATTTTTGAACAAATTCGCAACTTATTTGAATCGTTAGCGATTTATTAAGTGCGATCCAAATTAAAGTAATTGAAGTCGCAATTTCAGTTCCAAACATCGCGATAAACCACCAAAATTCTCCGCATGATATTTTTAAGTGAAGTCTAACAACTAGGAAGTGGTTGAATTATTTTGGTAAACGAGGACCATATCGCCCTTAAAAGTACAGAAGCCTCTTCCCTGGCATCACCAATATCATCCTTATCTAAAAGAAGTTTGTCAAACAAACGCCTCCAACAATTTGTGGGAGCTTTGGCTTATTGGTACTTGCTACGATTACCACTGAGCAATGCAAATGTTGACAAGGCAAGAGGGCGGCAGTGACTGGATGCTTAAAGCAGCATACTGGGATCTGTGGCGTACCTTCGGAGAGGCCTTTGTCCAGCAGTGGACTGCAACGGGCTGATGATGATGATGATGAATGCAAGTGTTCTCATCTGATGACACTGTTAATTTCGTAATGGAACGCATTGAAGCTGATACTGATACCAATATTCTTTTTTTTATTGCTTAGGTCCAGCAAACAGGTCGCCTGATGGTATTCAATCATAAAGCCAAAACATCAGCATAAAACATCACAGAAATCTTCAAATAGAGTGCCCTTCCAACTCTGTAGAAGTCACGAGAGAGGTTTTCAAGTTTAATTTTGGTCTGACGTCACCGCCCCGGGCGATTGAAGGGCGTGAAGATATAATTTCCATCGAACAGGGAGTCGAGTGTCTGCTAGGTAAAGATATTACGCACTTCAGAAATGAGGGTAAGAATGTACTTCGTCTTGTGTACGTTAATTGGAAGCGTTTCATTGAGCACCCGTTTGAAGCCCGCACAGGTGGGGAATACATTTTTAAGATTTTAATTAAATATTTGAAGAGTTTAGTTCAGGCTTTTTGGATCAACTAAATGTATTACGGCCTTATTCATAAACAGTTTTAAAATCATTTTAGTTATCGTTGTTTTGTCCTTTTCGTACGACTTTTGAATTCAGTTTGAGCGAAGAAGACAGAACATTCGACAATTAAAATAGGTTTTGAACTGTCTTTCAATATGGCCGTTAATGTTTTGATAGTGGATGTAAAGGATAAGTTAGTTTATATTTTTAGGAGCAAAGCAACGGATTCATAATATTGTTGTATAGAGGCTGGTAAGAGGTGCTGGCTATTTGTAATAATTATTTAATAAAAATACACAGTGCTTTCATAATAGTAAAAAAATTGCATTAGCTCCATTATGCCTTTATTTATACAGTATTTTTTTTTTTGTTCTGCAGGTATTACTTATAAACTGTAGAGAGAACTATGATATAATTTGATACCACTAATTTTACTTAGAAATGTATCTACTAGTTAAAAAAACATTAAATAATCTACAGTTATAATCTAACTCTGAAAATCCCAGCATATTAAACAGCAATTATCCTAGAACAACATCGCCAAACTTCTAGAGCGTGTAAAAAGGGCTCCGACAAAAACTCAACAAAATTCAGTATGTAAATACATCGCAAAGTCAGAGGGTCACGACTCACGAGCACCTAGATTAGTTCGCCAAGTTTAGATTAAACGGTAATTAAACTTTTGCGTTTGTTGTAGGCTGATTGTTTTATGGAAATGTTTTAGATTTACAAAGTATTATGGGACGTAGGAGAGGACTTACTACTTAGTACCTAGTAATAGTGTGTATGTATGTACTGATGGCCGATGGGGCCAAAAAGTTCTCGAATGGAGGCCACGAAGCGGGAAGCACAGCGTTGGACGTCCACCCAAGGTGGTCAGACGACCTGCTAAAGGTCGCGGGACGTCGCTGGATGCAGGCTGCCTTCAACAGGTCACTGTAGAAATCACTGGGAGAGGCCTGTGTTCAGCAGTGGACTTCCTTTGGCTGATGGAATGGATTGAATAGTGTATGGGATTAAAAAAAGGGGATCTGTATAAATTATGCAGGATACACAGATGGAAGTGCAATCTGAAGTATTGTGTGGATTGTTGACCGTTCTTGTCCTAGCAACCGTTCTTTCTTGATCTTCAGCATAGTCTAAACTGTAACCACACGCAAAGTTTTTGACACGGTTTCTGTATCTGTGTCAGCCTATATACGTTCCACTGCGGGGCACTGGCCTCCTCGACAATCGAGAGTACAATTGATAGGGGTTAGGCCGTAAAGTCCAGCCCGCTGGCCTAGGGCAGGTTGACACGATTTGCCTGGCACTATTGGCACACAGCAATAGTCAGGAAAACCATCTTAGCCTGCTCTCCGAAGCGGGACCCGAAATGTAAACGTGACAAATTTGTTTGCAGAATTCATGCTTTAAAATTTAAACTGCTATGCAAGTCTGCAGACTTACATAGGTCTGCTAAGTTAAAGCATTTTATGTCATGTTTTCCGCGCCTGAACAAGAATTACAGTACATGTAGAATTATAGTATTTTTCTCAAACAAGCTAAACTTCTATCAACAGACAGTACGTTTTTGTACCACAGTAAATATTGAACCAGTATGTGAGTAGGTACCTCCGACGAAATACATAAAGACTTGTGCACGCGCACGTATGCGACAACTAATCATATGTAAATACGCATAACTGTTCCTTACATCAACATCAAATAAACCTAACGCTTTTATAACACTCGCTTGCATTTAATTCGTTTTTTAGAAAATGCAAAAAGAAATACTAATTTGGGACGAAATACGAATTTAAACTAACATGTCGATTGGCGTACGCAATTTGAATCAAGTCGATATAGTCTACATTACAATAAGTACAATGCTCAACAAATTTATTCTTGTTATAGACATGAATACCCGTAATACATTTAATTAAACGCAGCTTCGGCCTTCCACCCACTAGGCGACTGTCAGATGTCGATAGATACTCGTATAGGTTGACCAAAAACATTCCGATGTCGTGATGGAAATCCTTTGGGCAACTCTTATGTTCAATGATGGCCTCCTTGTGATTAAAGATAATGAAAACAGTTCAGACCGAACATCTGTATTAATTCAAATTTCCTTGCAAATTGAAATGTCTCAAGCAATTCGATACAAACGTAAATTATGACGTGTAATCGATTGATGAAATCATTTTAACTCCTAAACTATATGATATATAAAACCTTATATCCCCAAGCATTTATGCGGGAAGCGTCTGAAGTCTTTCAAAATTAGAATTAAAAAAATCATACCAAAACCATATCATAATCATATCAAAGAGTGAAATGATTCTGGTCATGACACACTACTTTATACACGACTAATAATGCTATGGAATAGAACATAAACCCACTAAATTGGTCTACAAATCCCTATAAAACCCAACGATCTGTAACTCCTCGTAACACAGTTACGTACTGTCCAATACTGAAGTAATGACGTCGATTACAGAATAAGTACCGACCTTGCGAGATGCATTCGATAATCTGCAGATCGTACCGCGGTTCGGAGATCGGGGCTAACGGTATGTGTGGACGCGCATAGACTGGCGAATAACAGTACCGAATTATTTGTTTTAATGCCTATGACGATGGTTCTTCGGGTGGAGAATAGTAATTTATTTTTTTGTGATACGAGGTTATTGCATTTTGTTTTTGTCAGTTTTAAATTGGTTCCAAAGTTTTAATGTAATGTATTAAAACATAATAAATCAAACATAATAAAAACAAGATACAGGTTAGTGGTTATAATTTAAAATATTAAAATTTCGTTCTGATTTAATACAAAGGCTCACGCAGCATGGAAATTGAGCCAACCAAACAGTTGTCATTTTAAATCTGCATTTAAAATATTCACATATTAGAATGAAGATTTACCTAGGACTTAACTGTGGGTAAATTCAGGTTTGAAAATAAAAGTATATTTTCCCGGGTAGATATTGTCCCACTTAATAACTACTTAAAAATCATATAGATTTATTGCTGATTAAAAAAAGCCTAGTGAACACAGTTTCGCGTAGTATCGTATATTTTCATAAAATTACTAGGGTTTTAGTACTTAGGCATTACTAAAACCTGCGCACCATCTGCGCGCATGTTCTATAGTCTATGCACACAGTCAAAGTATCCATTGGCTAACTGTACCAAGTTGCGCGTTGTCTTGTCTCTGCCCGGCGTGATAAGCCTCGATGTAGCCGGCGTCCCGAGATTAACTCGGAACACGGACAACACGGTTCAAGTGTTGGCAAACTTGTCCGGGGAAAGGTGAGGGATAACAATGACAATGAGAAATGGACAGATTAACTTTAACGCCGTTTGCATTTTGAACGTGAGCGTTTTAAATTGTTATGGATTGTGTTTTAGATATTGGTGCTGTGAAAGCCGATGTTAGATAGATGTTTTGTAAAATAAAATAATTGCGAAAAATAGGTAACTAAGTTTTTAGTTTGCTCTAGTATCGCCCGCGACTTCTTCCGCGTGAAAATGTTCTAGCGGGGTAGAAGTCCAGCTATACATTTTCCTGGGATAAAAAGTACTCTTTAGCCTTCCTTCATAAATGAACTATCCAATACTAAAATATTTTTTTCAATTTAACCAGACGTAACTGGAGATTAGCCGGCTCAAACAAACAAACTCTTCAGCGTTATACACTAGTATAGATTTTATATATTACACGTACTGTATTAGCATATTATGGTCGGGACACTCTTCTTTTCAGCCACAATATGTCCACTGCATCCCCGAAGGATTTCAATAATAAAATTTTATTACGTCTGTCCATCTGTATCGTTAGGAACACTCTTATCCCAAAAAGGGTTGGCATAGTGCGGCGTTGTGGACCTATAGGTTTCTCAGATACAAATCTAACAGCGACTTGGGAAAATTCTGTTTCTCTAAGGGTGCGAAATACACGCAATGTTGGATCTAGGTTTTGACGCTCTTAGCTTAAATAAGTGAACATACATACATAAAAATCACGCCTGTACCCCAGCAGGGGTAGGCAGAGGTGCAACCAGAGCACCCACGTTTCGCCTTTTGTGTTCTGTCCCACGATGTGATAGGGGGCGAGCCTATCGCCATATCGGGCACAAATGCCTGACTCCGGGCTGATAACGAATAGAAAAATCCAATATCACTATGACCGACCCGGAATTCGAACCCGAGACTTCAGTTTGGAATTGTACCGTAGTACAACTACGCCACCGAGGCAGTTGAATAAGTTAAGACTTTACTAAATGCATTATAATGATATAGTTAGCATATTTGAAACCGAAAGAATTTAATTTTGAAAAGGAAACAGTCTAGAAACTTTAAAATAATAGTTACTTTGTACGAGCTAAAATAAAATTCTGTTATAGGTAAACCTACGTATACCGATATCTCACAACAGTGGTAACCCTAACCCACCACAGAACACATAATCATTATATTAATCTGAGCTAGGGTTATGTTTTTTTAGGTGCGTTCAAAAATAAACATTCTCTTGTTAGGGCTTAATAGAACACAGCACTAAATAAAGGTAGGTACACACGCGACCCCAAACTGTGTCAGCAACATGCGCGGAATGTTTGCGGTTATAAAATATTCCGCACACGAGCGGCAAATACCTTCGCTGTCAATGAACGAATAAAATGAACGAATAAACTCCTCAATACCTATGACCATTCATTTCGTTCGCTCACAATCGCGATGCTTCATTCTTTTTGTGGAGTTCTCATATCGTTTGATATAGGGCGTGCGATATTGACATCAGGATGTCTGAATGAACTATGTCCCACGTACATTGCTGTTCTGTAAGCCTGGATTTCAAAATTTTTTTTTATTTACAGCGGCTGGGGTGACTCAAAAATCATAGGCATTTAAAAAGTAGTTATTTTATCCCAGCACAAATATTTAGATTATTCTTCCTTTCTTGCTGACTAGCGCAAGTATCAGTTATATTAGTATGGATTTTCGCTGCGATCTGAATCCAAGAAATCATATCTGGGGCGTAATATCAGCCACTACAAACAGGGTTGGAATATTAAACGCAGAGTTTTCCCATCTCGCTCTGCTGTTTATATGAATGATAAATCGCAGGCACGATCCGGTATGAAATTTTATAAAGTATTAAAGATCGTACTATTGAAACCTCTTGTCAACAGACTATTTGTATCTATGCGGTAGAACCTTTATATACTTCTTGCGTAATTAAATTAAACTAATTAAATTACATGACGCCTATATTACGAAATCTCTTTGGTGTTACCCGTCTAGTATATAGTGCATAATATATCACGTATATAACGCAATGCCGTAGACGCTAGTTAGGTAATCATTTACATAGTGCCACATTCTCACGCATACAATCCTGGTCGGCGCAATAAATCGATGCAATCGCCTTCGATTCCCGGCGAGGTACTTTAACTGGAACACTGGGGATCACGTGTGGCATTTTTCTAATCGTTAAAATGGAATTTGCTGTGTGAAATTGGAATTTATTTTTCAATGGAGAGATGGAAGATTTATCGTGTCAGACCTTCACCAAGACCTGTGAAAGGGTATTAAGTTACGTTTAGTACAACTCTGATGCAAACATTGTTTTATATTCTTGAACGCATTGTTATTTAAATCTTTATACTCCGTAAAATATTGAAATGTATAATATTTTTAAGCGTGGTTAATTATTTCTTTCTGTTTAGGTATCTCAACCTAAGTCCGCCTAAGAACTAAAGAGAAGTAATTCAAATCGAATCCAATCCAATCCATGAGCCAAAGGAAATACACTGCTGAACATAGGCCTCTCCCAATGACTTCCACAGTGACCTGTTGGAGGCAGCATGCATCCACCGACGTCCTGCGACCTTTACCAGGTCGTCTGACCACCCAGTGGGTAATTAATTCTAACACGAACAAAATTGTTAATGATAAAGCTGAATTTAGTAATAACTTAATCGATCTAATACGGCTTCCAAGATACTGAGCCGAAATACATTATTTTATTTATTATTGCGTACTTACTTCCCAATTATCCATTAATTATAATATTACGCATTTCCCAAAACCCGATATAGTCGATAAAATATACAATATATTAGGCTTACAGTATTAAACCTTAGGATTATCTTGATTTATTCAACCGTGACGCAATAGTTCAGGATTAATCCTTCCACCCTAAATCCAATATTCGGTGTAGGTTCATACAAATTACAAGTTCTATTTCTTTTTCCAATGAGATGAGGTTACGAAGTATATAGTATATGATTTACTTTGGTGGTAAGTAGGTCGTCGAGTATAATAATAAATAATATTATAGTTCAGAAAAATAGGTAGGCTTTCTTTTATGAATATGTTTTTTTATAGTGTGAATTTAAAAATAGATAGCTTTAACGGAAAGGGAAATCCATCTGAGGCACACACACCTAATAGCTTAAATTAAATCACAGGAAATTTTAAAATATGTGATGGTCACCAGCTGACACTACGCAAACTACGTTCAAAGTAGATGTCACGAGACTTTTTATCTTGTAGACTTCTTGCTATGCGTTTTGGTTCTGTATAGACATAATTGTGTTCTACATATTTTTTGGAAATTATTTAAGTTATCAATAGTTTTGAAATCGAGTATGGCGTGTATCTTAAAAAATATTAGAAGATATTAGAAGCAAAAAGAAGAGTCATTGCCTACTAAAATTGGTACGTAAGTATATTCCTCGCTAACATGTATTTCTTTAAGCTTGTCAACAATTTCCGCGGAGACCTAAACCTACCTATGGTTTACCATGACCTTAAACCTAACCTTTCTAAAAAGAATATACAAAGAACTATTCAATTTGCACTAAGGACTGTCATGAATGATAACCTATACAGCACATACGGAGGTATAGTACTAATAATAGATAATATACGTTCTAAATTTCCTAAACAACTTTCTTCGGCACCGATATTTAAAATTATAACCGTCATTACGCATAATGTGGCTATGATCGCCGCTCTTTTACAAGATTGACTGCGGCAAAAACTACACTTACACACACCGTAAGAAAATGCATGCGTGAATGAATAAAGGAAACTGGCAGAGATAACCGGACGCAATCGAGCACATATCGAACTTATAAGAATAACACAAGCTATTATCAACCTTATCCCATCATCACACGGTCGCAAACCCCCCACTTATCTCCGTCCGAGATATCTAAAGTTTACCTTTCTCACAGCGCCGCCAATTATTTCGACAAACAAACGAAAGTAGGTGACTCGCTTGAACAAAAGCTTCACTATTCCGTTATAAATATTTAAGTAACAACTACGCAATAATTTCCCATTTTCCTTATGATCAGATCGGAGTTTTTGATCGCATGTAGGTCCGTACAGTGTACACATGCCCTAGTACAGCGTCATTCGTTCGCGGCGGCATTCCGGTCTGTCGTTCGTTTCGTACTTCAGTCGTGGGTGATAACCGTGCCGAGGCCGACGTGTGTGCGTCTGTTCCGTGTTCCCGCGTATTCGTACGAGAGCGTTAATTGAATTTAAAGTGATTAAAACTGAGATTGTGCTGTGTTGTACGTGTCGTTGAATAGTTCTGTGTTGTTGCTATAGATTTGATGTGAGTGAGTGAAGAACGAGATTATTCTGTGCCCTCATAGCTCGGATTATTCTTTCGTTGGGGTTTTTGTGGTGAGTACTAAGTATGAGATGAAGTACCATTTTTATTTCAATGGTAATGGCACGTTTTTATTTATCAGTGTCAATTCAATGCACGTGTGGTATTATCGGCGTGAGTGTTATTGATTTACGGTGAAGTGTTGTTAATTGATTCTTCGGCAATTTTGCGTGGGTAGGAACATTTTTTAAAATCGATTTTATCATAAAGTTGTAGCGGCAATTAAAAAATGTTATCAAAAAGTAAACCAAGATGAGAAAAATGTTTGCAAAACAATTTGTTTTGTGAGTATTTAACACTTCTTTAACAGTACTTACATACTATATATTTTAGATATCTCCTTATATGTATAAATTGTAATTGGTATTCATAACTTCACCAACATAACCAGGCCAGGACTAAGTAATGTAAATTTTAGTTTATTTATAACTTACAACCGCGTCCATTGATTTAAGTATAATCTAAATATATTTATACATAATGCTATTGCATTATGTAGGCAGATTTAAAATTTCATTAAGATCTATACAGATCTCTAGTTACTTTGATCGAAACTTTTAAGGTTTCTAAGCGTTTAATGCATTCCTTCGTAAAGCCGTAGCGTTTTTCCTTGACAACTATAGATAAATACAATATACGTAGAATGTACTTTTATGTCACAGATTGCCAAGTTAGATTTCTGCAATTGTCAGGCGATTGAATAAAATAGGAACTATTTTAGGTCAAGTTAAACAAATTGCTGTCAAACTGTTAAGCTATACTATCATCAGATTTTTGTTTTATAACTTACGTCCAGCATGCGAGCAAGCAGGTCAATAGATGGTAAGTGATCACTGCTGCCCATGGACATCCACAACACTTGGATTATGGATAAGTTGCCGGCCCGATACAGATGCGCAGCTTGCTATCATAGATAGTTACTGAAGCTATTTTTGTATAATATTTTTGCATTCTCCCAACCAAGCGTTTCGGGCTAGTCTTATGCACCTTAGCGAAAACTCTAGAACGTACATTCAAAACCTGTTTTAATCTGAGCTATGTTAAAGTGATAAAAATAATACAAGGAAGTATTATCGAGTTTTGCAACGCTACTCCCACAAGACTTAAATTTATTATGACTTGTTTCGTCATGAATTTAAAACCTGGTGAAATATTACAGAACGGAGAAAGAGTGCGAAATTGCTTCAGAACAAATTATGAAATAATACACATACTTACTTAACTTCATGCTTGTGTCTCGAAAGGCGTAGGCTGAGGTGTTAGTTGTCACTAGTGCCACACAGTTTTCAGAGCTTGTATCAAGGTGTGATATCGATCGAACCTATTGCTATAAGGCTCAAATTTTAAAATAAATCATATACGAATTATCTTTATTATGACTAAATATCACTTATCTTATCTTTGTATCTATAAACTTATATTTATTATGACAAAAAACCTCATTATAAGATTTTCCGAATCGTATATCTCATTCGAAACGGAGTGGCTTACCTAGGAAAGGAGCCCAGGGCCTTACGATTCACAGCCTTTAGATGCTGCCACTACAACAAAAAGGCAAATTACTTGAAAAAGAAACTGTAATAATGCTTTACAATTTGCCTGTATTCATTACAATCAACAGTTTCCATCAACGTCGATGTTGTCACTCGATGTTTATCTACCAGAGTACTTAATATACTTACACAATATCGATTAGATATAATAGCGCCTTTATCAGGGATTTACGAAAAATGTAAATTATTATTTAATTATAGCTTCTATTTGCCAGTATCACTACTCTTCACTAATTTCGCTTTACGGCCCTTGATAACGATAAGAACACAATAAACATATATTACGCACATGATTTAATCGTCTATCAATTAAATCTCAAAATAGCGCCATCTGTTGGAATCGGGAGAAAACGCCAAGTCGACGTTGTATGAAAGATTATTTTGCTATTAAGCAGAGGCCAGGTTGGTTAATAATACGTTTCAATTAAATAAAATTGTAAAGACAACTGCAGGGAATGTTAAAACAAAGTACTTATAAATAGCAAAATCTCGATGCTCTCAGGACTTCGTAATATGTTAAACAGTTGACTGTGTTGAAACTTGGGCTCAATTATAAATATCCGCCAAAAGTAAATAGTAAAAATATACGAAAGAATTATGATATCGGCGAAAAATGTCTTACTTACACAAACTTGTTTAATAAAAAAGGAGGACATATTAAATACTGTGAACATAAAAAAGTAATTACATATCATGTTCATTCCCAGCAGGTTGTGATCATATTGTGGTGCAACAATATTTAAGCTTGGCACTTCAATAACCCGCAGAACGTACGAAAATAGATATTTTACCTGGCCAGTATTCAGTAAAATCCATTAGTCCACGAACTCACAAAATCTAAGACCCAAAACCACGCATAATGGGACGCAACGAATATTTGCCTATAGTATGACAATAAAATTATCATCCGAATACACCCATATACGTTTATTTCTCCCTGTAACATTCCAGTTCAAAGTCCCCAAATTAATAAAGAGAAAAAAAAAACATTCCAGTTAAATATTGATGCATCCCCTTTTAGTTCCAGTACCTGGAATTCAATAACACATATCATATAGAAAACATATTCGTAGAATACAACTGCGCAAAAACCTTCCTCTTTAAAGAGAAATATTTCAATTCTAGCAAAAGTATTTATACGTTTTAAAATAAATTTCATTTTCAGATAAAATTTATTGACTGTGCCTTACGTCTGGCTATCAATAATACCAAAATAGTATTTCTACAAAATTCATTTTGCAATCCAACAAATCCTATTAGAGAGTATTCGAGTGTGTTCCCTCTTCGTGTCGCTTTTAGTTTAGAAGACATTTATAAAACTGCAATGCACGCCCGCTGAAATCGATAAGTCGATTCCGTATAAGGCGGTGGGAATTGGCTTGGCTTGAGTAAAAAATAACAAGCGCCACCTGGTGGTATATGGGTAAATTTTAATAAGCATTCGATGACTCATGTCTATTTCTATCACCATGAGTTTTAAAAGCATATTTATGTATAGTTAGGGTAATTCAGAAATAAATTCATTTCTGATCTCATAAATCCTAAAATGTAACTGGTGGAAGGTCCCTCGTATGTGAGAGGCCGCCTGGGTAGGAGGTACCACCGCAATTTCTATTTCTCCCGTCAAACAGCAGTGTAAATGCAAGGTTGTGTTCCGCTTTGAATTACGTTGTAGCCTAAGTAACTACTGACAATAATGAGTTTTAACAGCTTATGTCTCAGAATGGCGAGCGCAGTAGAATGCCAAGCATTGCCTTATAATTAATGGTGTTGTTTGGTTTTGCCACTATCTATGAGCGGTCGTATCCCTTACCTTCAGGCGAATGGCGTGCTCGTCTCGCCATTCATTGAAATAAAAAATATACACATATTATGTATCTCAACCCGTAATGTTAAAATTAGGCGTTACTAATCAAGATATTAGTTGCATTTGACAAGAAGCGTCGAGTCAAATTACTTTTAATCCTAATCAATTATTAGAATACCCGAAAACAGCCGAGTGTTTCCGAGCATTCACGATCGTAGATCCATCAACTCTTTGTGTCCGCAAACCGGTACTCGGAACGTAACAATCTTCTTGATCTAACATATTGACCCCGTGATCCGTGTACGCAACCTTTACGGTTGTCGTGTTATGTTTTAAACGATTCTTACTTATGCACAATTAAGTACCGATGGTTAAGAAATGTGGGTTGTATGAGTTTGATCTTTTGTAATAAACTTAAATGGACAATCGTGAACCTTATGTGCTTTCAGTAGTATAAAAAGAGGATTGAATGTGAAAATGAATGCTTATATATTCTGAAATTAAAATTGCAACTAAACTAGCATAACTCCATCTGCCGAACGGCATTGAGCTCTCAGGATAATTTTCGTTGCGTTAACATATTGTAAGACAAGTATTATGTACTATGCTTGCAATATGACATGTATTTAACGTAATAAACCTATCGAGATTGTTGAAAAACGAATATTTACTCCACTTAATACCTGCGAACAGGAAAAAATGAACTAGCGTATGAGAACTTCCAGGAACATAAACTTACAACCAGTTTGAATACCATCTTTAACCACATCCAGTACCCAGCTTATTACGTATTATTAATGCAAATTTAATTAGTACGTTTGTTACTTAATAAGCCAGCGTATAGTCTAAGAGCTTGCATACAAATGTCCTACGACCGCGTACATGCTCCGTTCCGCAACAATTTTGCTACAATGTTTATCTTCCTCAGGGCATTTTATAACCGCACTGGAGGCTAGGCATTGACTAGGTGCAATTAAAGCGTTGGTGGCCGGTGCTTTTTCATACATAATATGTTTGGGGAATTCTATGAGTAGGTTTCCGAATTTAACATATTTTCAATTCAATTCAACATATTTTCATATTACTTTTAGAAACCTGTTACGTCCTTGGAACCTTTGTTCATTCATGATGAAAAAAAAAACGCAATTGCAGATATTATTTCTTAGTTTAAGATAGTACGTATAAAACATAAAACATTTTATATCATCCTAAATGTCATACTTGAAAATGTAGACGAAATCCTTAGCATCAAATGCGAGTCGATTCTTGATACATATTGATTAAATATCGACAAATCAATTCTTAATTGGCATTCACGATAAGTACTGCCGTATACGTTAAGAATGCAACTCCAGCTTGTACTACGCACGTTTAAAGTGCAGTTTCTTCGAACAGATAGTCATGGCCCCCTATTACGAATAAGACGAAGCCGTGGGGTACAGCTATTTGGTCGATTAACAACATAATTCGAAAATTACACAGTATTACTACCACTTATTCTTGCAATATGTTTTCTGAAGTAATTCCTAACATTTCGGATTTATTAAAGGAATAAGGAGTACTCGTTAGCAAAGAGATAAAATTAGATTTAAATCAGTTTATATAATTGAATCTGGTGTCCAGTCATCGAGTGTGAATAGTAGTACATTTGAAGAAGTTATGTGTTATTTAAAAACAATCAGTTATTTCGTTCTACCCAATGTTATATCGGCGATGTCTGGGTTTGCTTTCCTGCTAAATCTTCGTTGTCTCGCCCGGGCTTTAGCATCTACAATCACAAGATCACCGATTCCCCATGTCTCTTTTGAAGAAATCGACCCAGTAGATTGACCTTCTTGGCTGACCTTACCTGAACCCAGCTATTTTCAGACTCGGGCAAAAATGTTGTTAATATCTGTTTTCGTTTCACGAAACCAAACCCTCTCCAGTGAAATTCCTAAAGGTTATGCTCCACAAGTTATTCAGAAACACTTGGTTCTTATTGCATGCGCCACAATTTATTTATTAATAAATGGTTCTTACTGTAGCAAATGCAGTTTGGTTTTAACAGGTTGGCAGATAAACGTAAAAAGCAGATCCACTTTACGATAAGCTGTATCTTACAAATCATATCGTAGAAATCGTTATCAAGATCGGAAGCGCAACAGATTGGAGGTAAAACAAAATTGGAGGTGGTAATGGTTATATTTAGGATGTAATATTTTATGATTACGATTATGAACAACTTTTCTTTGACTTTGAATATTCATTGTTCAATGTTATTCTTCATTAATTTCTGAATATCCATTGTTCAATCTTTAACCTTAATTCACTTCATCCAATTTCACTAAACTGTAAGTACTGGATCGCAAAGTGGATTAGAAATAAATTTAATTTTTCGTTTGTTTATTACTATGAAGGTACTTGAAAGATACTCTTGATATTGCGACATGGTATAGCCCTTAGAAGATCTACTCAATTATCTTGGATTGTTGTAATACTTCTAGTCAAGCAAACATGACTAAACTATTCAAAAATATTTTCAATTCCACTATCTAATATTAAGTCATTTCGTATGTAAAAATCTCTAACAGTATTACACTCTGCATTTCAGAAGCAAGTGCCTTCGCTCCATTTCATTACGGATTCATGAACATTATGCAAGTCCTCATAAATATCAAATCCGGCAAGTTTCCTTATGAAATTTTCTTTAATAAATTGTTTACATTAGGTAGTGTTTGTTTTGATGAAACATCTACGTGGATTTGCTTTTATGGCGACTAGTTATTGAATGGCAATGCATTTTAATGATGTGACCGGGGTTCCATTATCAGCAATGTCTTGTATAGGTATCGTTTTATCATACCAGGGTGCTATAATATTTTGGTCTAGACTCTAGTCCTACATAGCCGAAAACACCGCTTTTATTAATTCTATTCTTGATAACCTTACTAGATAGACACCTTGATACAATTGAAGAGAATTGTAGGAAAGGCGTTACATATTTCCGCACAACTCATTACTTCTCGTCCTAGAGCTATTGCGTCTCATGACAACATTTCGCTGACAACTAAAAGCCGCCGCAGAACCTAATTGACGTTGTTAAGGAATTCCAACAGACCACGTTCAAGTAAAGCAAGCGCAACACGATGATTTGTGTTTATTGAGCTTTCTAACAAACCGCCTGGCTTGTCATTACAAACGCCAACCGGTTCCGCTACAGCATCTGTTAGCTCGTTTTCAGTTTGACAATAGCCGGCTATAAAACGACAATCGAGTCCAGTGTGGTACACCAAGTGCCAGGGGAAAGGGCCGTCAGTACCTGGCTTTGTGAGCCATTAACGTTACAGCGGACACTAGGCTTCTATAAAATATTCGCGAGAGTCGAAAGACTACTATGAGTAAACGTACTTTATCTTGGATATCAACCGAGTTTGTATGAGGGGTTATGTCTTAGATAATACAGGGAGATAAAATCTAGTAGATTCTTCTAATTCGAAAATCAATCAAATATTATCCAATATTGATGTAAAAAATAATTGCCACCTTATTTGCCGGTGATTCAAGTAAAGTTATTGGTAGATGTACTTCCACAGATCCAGTTTGCAGAAGATTTTGTAAGTATTGTATTTCTAACAGAGACGAAGATACAGCCAAATAGGTCGTACTATGAGAGTCGATGTCAGGGACTTGTACTAATCGCCATGCAAATTTAACTATTACGGTTCATGTCTTTCCTTTCTTGCTTTGCATGATTGTCCTTCATCGTGTATTTAGGTTCATAGCTTTGCGAACTCAACAAATTACAAAACTAAAAATGAACTGGTCTATGTCAAATGTGTCTATATATATCTATTTTTTAAATTTAGCTGTTAAAAATATACTTATGCACTTTTAAAAAACTAATGGAGTGCTAGATTACAAATGTCAATAAATAAATAATAACTATAGAAATATTAATGTTTTGTTACTATGTTAAAAAGCTGTAAATAAAGCACGGAAAAAGAACAAACCATATAATATTTTGCTTACATTTACGAACACGGAAAAAAGTAATGAAATAAGAATTGAAATGCTTCACAAAGGCGGTACAATTGTTATGTATTGTTACGAAAGCCTTGAGTATGAATTAACATAATAAAATATCATGCAAATTTCAAATGATAAGGAATTAAATTTGCTCGTAATTCTACAATTATCTGATAAAATTAAGAATTTCCTTCATACATCAGGAATAGATAATATCAAGATTATTTTTATTTTTAACTTATCATAATCAATATTAATTCTGAAAAAGGGTTCTATAAGTGATTGTTACACTTAACACTTCATATACTGGTCATTAATTTCAAAGATGTGAATTTATTTCCGAATTAGGAAAACTTTGTGCTAGTTTTCATTATCATATTGCAAAGACTGCGACAATTATACTCGTAATTATTACTAGACTGTCGTTTAAACTGTTTTACATCGGTGGCTTCTTTGTGACACCCCTGTACCCAATTCCGTGTCAATAATAATCCCCGTTTCTCCCCTAAATTTTATGATGCTATCCAAACCTCAGATTAGGTCCTGCTTTTGTCTCCCTCTATCTTATATTTTCATGATTTTTCAGCTCGTTGCAGAATAATTAAGCTTATAGTTTTACAACCACTTCATCTATCTGTCAGGCTAAGTGGAGAAAATGTCAATGCCATAATCTAGGTCACTCTAACGTTTAAAGTTTTACTTAAAAATTAATACACAGTTATTTATGTAAGCGTGAACTCACATGCCTTTGATATGAAGCCTTTGTCTCTTACAAAGTCGGCTTGATGTATTGCAAGACTAGAAAACAAGACATCTATGTTACGCCTTGTTGCAGCGCACGTAAGACCCTTGTGTCTTGTGACCTATTTATGTATCTTGTGTTGCATTTGTTATTTTGCTGACAAATTTCCTTAATTATAGGAGTTTTAAAGTTTGTAAGTACATTAAGAGACATTATACAGTATAATTATACTTTAATGTAGCTATGGGACGTGCTAGAGCCAGGAATTTTACTTAACAGTTTGTTTTTAAAATGAAAACATATGGGAGGCGAGGACGGAGGGGTTCTGATTTTGCCGGGTTTTGGTTTGATAGCTTAAATAGATAATTCTATCATCTAGTTATTATTGAAGATAAAAAAAATTAGATTGAAAAGGATAAAATCAAACAAGAAAACGAAAATAAACTAATATCTGATACTGTTCTAAGCACTAATTTTAGAGATAAGAGCACAAGACCTAGAGGATAAGACAATTAACAGACAAGACAAAAAGACCTGCTCCTATAATTTTTAAATGAATAAACACTATAATATAGAAACACGTATATGAACACTCGGAGGTTGCATACTATAATTTGGATATAAAATTATCGATTGCGAATCGTTTCGTTGATATATTGAACACTTGTGTAACGCTAATTACGATCGTATAAAGTTAAGGTCAAATATTTGAATTGTCTGTTGTAAAACCATTTAGCGGGCGTGTTTTGGTATTTAATAATGTATGCGTGATAATTGCCAGTATCGAAGAATATGTTTTAAGTTAAGTTGCGTTAAAATTATTTAACAAAATTAAGAGGAATATTATAAAAAGATAGCTTGTGTGATGAATAGAATTCTTAACCCCAAATGTGAAATTTGTTGTACTGATGATACTGCAGATCTTAATGATTTTTGTATAGAACATAACCCTTCTTAGACGGGTAAAGAGACAATTTTTGAGGCACAAAGCTTGAGTAATAAACAGATCCATTTTCATTATCTCTAAAAGATTTCCGATGGTTTCTTCTTGTAATTAATATTGTGTTTTAAGCGTGTGCCTCTCCCACACCTATCAACCGAGGTCCGGCTCATGTGTCGCGCCGCTTCGCTACCATCGTACGCAGTTCTCAGAAGCAGTTTCGAGACTAGAATTACCGAGTTTCCTCATGCCTTTGACAGGTATCCATTACGTTCGTCACTTTCGCACTGTCTAACTTGGAAAATGCTATAAGAGTCGTCTTTGGATACTCTTTTAGTTTTGAAAGACGCGTGGAGTGGGTTTAGAACATTTAGTTTGTTAAAAATATCTATGACATCCCAATAAACATAAACAAGGATACAAAATGATCTTCCCAGTGTAAAAATGAATAGCCCCATGTTTTTTACTAGCATTGGATAAAAAAATCCAGGTAGTTTGTTAAAAAAACACGCAATTTTAATGTTCACCGATTGTGATCCCGCCATAGATTTATTGCATTCAATTTTATTGAATGAGACGACAGGTGGCGGATCTTTGCCCACATAAGTATGAAACACGATACACAGACTGCTTAAATTTGCTCCGATTTCTATGACTTATATTTTGTTCGAATGTATACGATTCCGTAGAAATTCTACTAGTGACATTTGCACGTAATTTAATTTTTATTTAACACGTTCACATTAATCTGTGTATAAAGGGATAGCGCTGATATTTTCCCCGGCGGATCTTAATCTCTAATAGATACACGTATCTATTACATAATACGGAGTTTGTGAACCATAATAGGTCTTGTCATCGTGTCACGACTAAGCGGTGCATGCCGGCCATTCACGCCATCCCAGAGCAAACATTTTAAACATTTAGTCTATTTAAAGCAGCAAGCTATCTATTTTTATGTAAGTATTTCATTTAACTTGCAACCTAACAATGTGATTATAAAGAAATGAATTTCGTTTCTAGATATTAAAAAATTCCAATATTCAATAATGTCCACTACTAGATAAAGGACCCCAAAAAGTAACATTTGCTTCACTCTTAATATTTTTTCCTAACAAAATCGAAATACAATTCCTTACTAGTTATCATCAACAATTGCGAATATTATAAAACCTAAGCAGCAGAGTTGAAGAGACGCCGATCGATACGATATGCATTATTAGATTACGTTAGGAAATGGACCGTGAGAACAATCGCATACTAGCTACTCGGTGAATAAATCAGTTAGAAAACAAAGGTGAAAATATGAAATTGCTCGTGTGTGTTCTATGGTAATTGTTTGGTGTGTAAATTATTTACGCACTTCGTAGCTTAGCAGGTGAAATGTACTCATTTGATAGATTGTGACGTAGTTTTGGATTGAAAAGGGTGAAAAGACGTTATAATTGCGAACCCGGGTGATATTATTTGGCAATGATAGTAGTAGGCCTTCAGTAGTTTCGGAAGTAGTTTCGGAAGTAGTTTCTGGGGGCATCAAGAATTTAAACGCTGACGATTTTATTAGAACAACAAAATTGACTAAGGTTCCAACCGTTCGACATGATATGGGAGAAAGCGAAGGCTTATTAGCTGGACACCTAGCGTCTTGTAGATAGCAATTATCCCAGAAGTAATTATTTAAACTTTAGCTAAGAGCGTCTTTAATACTATTAGTGCAAACACGTTTAGTAAAGGTAATAAAAAACCTTCACTTCAAGCTACATCCTAGAGTTTAAACTTAAGTGCAGCCTTTCCAATTCACCGCCAACGTTACAATCTATGAAACATAAACCACTTTAGCATATTAATAGAAAAGGGATGCAATTACAGTAAATGCTTCGATTATTTTTCCATCGATTAATCTTCTGTAGTCTATATTTATCCTCTTCCGTTTCCCACGGGATCAATTTTGCACGGCAATTATGCTAATCGACGTACAATCTCGGGTGTGATGGAATGCACCACCATTTGTCTAATGATGTCAGTGACGGTCGTTTCTATATGAGATTTCCTAGTATGGACGTGTGATTCAATAACCCCAGTAGAGTCTGGAATAAAATGTTCATTAATGAAACAGACGTCCAGCAGTGGTTTCCTGTAGACGATGATGATGACTTTCAAAATAGAGATATCGCTGGAAGCAAATAGATTCTAACAGATCCCTTTAACAATCTTTAAGGTCTATATTTGGCAGTGCACGTCCTACGTTTTACGATGATGGCGCTCTAAGCAAATCCTCAACTCGGACAGTACGCTTTATATACGATGGATCCTTTAATGAAAGGCACATTTTGTTAGGTAGAAATAGAAGACCGAAGATGCAATGAAAACCTTTAAGTTAATTTAGATTTCAGTGCTAATGAAGCAATAAATAAACACCATGGTAGTGAGCAATTTGAAGCCAAAAATCTCCCGTTACCAAAATACATTTGTAAACCACAAAAACGTTATCGGTTGTGGAACCGCTATCGCATGGAGCTTGTCAATCACACCATGGCAACTGGAAATGTACTGAAAACACCCACGTACTCTTCGATACTTTCATACTTAGAGTAATTGACCTATAATATAAATAAAGGTGGGCCGGTGAACCGCCGACAAATTCCGTGATTTCCAAATTGCTTCATACATTAGTTCTATGTGTATTAATGATATCTCAATCAGAATGTATTTGGATGTACATAAAACTTTATTAATTGTATACATTTCTATGCGAAATATATTTCATGCGGTATTTTTAAGATGATCTGAGGGAAACCCCAATCTCGGTGGTATAGTCGGTTAAGAAGACAGTTGTCGCCCGCATTAGGGCAATGTTTGTTTGCTCCAAGAATATACGAGTCTGGTTGGTGCAGGGCCAAAAAGTCGTAGTTTTTTATACCCACGGCACACTCAGTGCCTAAGGAGAAGAGTTTGTGCGTGAATGTTGCGTGTATTTGTTATGGAGTGTTTTGTGCTTCCTTAAAACACAATGCGTAATACAAATATCGGACAAAATATTAATTTTAGATATGGCGTTATGACGGCCTCGTTTACTACTAACTCGTGCAAGCCAACAGTACCTCCCCAAACTAAGTTGTGCTAACAACCTCACGGAACACTTTTACAATTTATACTTTTATAGCGTATTATAATTCTCCAGGAGCGGCTACAAACCGTATATCAAACAAATCAATCCTATGTTTAAAATGCCGTGAACGGTCAACACTTCGTGCTCATTTCGAAATGAGATCGGTAATCATTTATTCAAATGACGTAAGGCACGTTTTTATACCTCAGTTCTTCTAACCCGGCCATAAAAAGTCGGGACAAACTCACAACCGGTATTCAGATACGATATACCTCGTCAAAATGAGACGTACCCACAAAAACCCATAGCTATGATTCCGCTAGTATTTCTCAATTTAGCCGAGTCATAGGCAAAAAACCTTATTAATATTGAAGGGCAGAGACGTTGACCATCTGATCGCATCGTACAAAAAATAAATTGTTTTGTCTATTGTATGGCAAACAAAATTTTGGAGTGATTTAGTACAAACATCATTTGTTTGATATTGGTTGATACTTGTACTAATATAAAAAGTTTGTATTTTAGTAAAGCAATTTGTCAATGATGGTATTTTCATCTGAGTGCGGAAGAGCTAAAGGAAAGTCGATGACTTTAGTAGGCTTTATTGTATGTTTTGTATTGTATTGTTTAATTTATTTAAATGCATGTCTTGTTCTTAGATTGACAAATTAGAGATTAAATTGATCTTATCAAATGTCAATACTTTAAAACAAAGTGTAGCTGTCATTTACACTCTCACGAGCTGAGTCTTAAACAAATCTCTCCCATCAACTATTCTACGAACGAAATAGTCTTTAAAGGAAAGTCAGACAGTACAAATGTTTGTTTAGATATCTGAACCTTTGATACCCAGTTCTGAGCAGATTTGATTGCTTTTTATCTGAAATTGCTCTCTTGATCTTAATACTGGAGCCTTGTTTAATCGACTCCGTTACGACAAACAATACAACGTCTTGAGAACACAACTGTACATTTTATTTGCCTATTTTCGAAGAAATTGTGCTGCCTTGGGTATTATCGGAATAATACGGCAATTCTGTTTTGTGTGTAACATATTTGAGTGTTACTCGATGGAGAATAATGATTTATTTATGTAATATTTCTTGGGTAACTAAAGGATTATTTATTGTGGACTTGATATATAATATTTAATTTAGTTCCACCATTAATGATATTTGGTGTCGTCCACTAGTATAGACTTACTTATGTCTATCATGATCACCAAGAATTAATTAATTTAAGTGATAACCTTGACTGGTGACAAGTCGCTGAAGAAATCCTTTTAGGAGGTCTCTATTCAGCAATGAACTACTTACAAATGGCTAAACTTTATAATAAATTCAAAGTTCAATATTTTAATTTGGTTGCAGTGCAATGGATATCAAGTGCTCTTGTAAGGTTTAAAGGTAAATGCCCGAGACTTTGAAGTTTTTTTAATTAATAAAAATAACGGTTACAAATTACGAAAGTCATTTATTTATATGAGTGAACACACTGGGATAACGGTGTGGACTGTCTTGACTGGTTCGGCGTGCGGCCGGCCCGGCACCGCGGATCCCGTAGGGTTCCTACGCAACGCTCCTGGTGTCAAGTGGCGTCCGTTCCCGTCGCGGCGCCTCTGTAGTCATCCTTATGGAGTTTAGATTATTCTATCGCTAACACTCTCCACCACAGTGCTACCCTTAGCACTCGATACCCGTGGGTAATATCAGCAACAGGATTCTCGATTGTTGTAGCACGTTCTGTTCCGTCTTCAGCGCTGGCCAGGTCTGTTTGTCGGAATCAACGGTAACAAATCATACTATGGATCTTGGTAGGCAGTATTACCTTTTGCCCTTGTCTCAAAAAAATCATACTCTGCGAAGTTTCTTTCTGGACCAACTATCACGACCTCATTCGCACTATCATCAAGGGTCGCCATTTAATACGACGGAATAACTTATCAAATATAAAATAAGCGATAACATCTAAATTTGTCAATGTCTAATAAATTCATAACCTGCTGCCATAACATTTTTATTGCTATCAGATAAAATTACCGCCGCTTAAATTCATGCAAAATTTGATGTTAAATTTATCTAGGCAACGAGCTTCCATCGTAAAATATAACTGCTCGAATTTATAGCTTATTACATTAAATTGCGGTGTAGGATAGATTGACGTTATATTAATTTAATACTTGACAATTATGTCATGATTGACATATCTATGTGTTTATGAAACAAATTTTTTGTTTGTTATAAATGCGACAAGTTTACTGACTTTTTGTTGTTAGAATTGGCTCGAATTAAAATTGCTTTCATCGATATTACGAGTATTTCCAACTGGTACGTTTTATGAACTTATACAATTACTTTTAAAAATGTTAATATCTATACCCAATGCATAGAAGTTATATTAAACATTTATGACATCAGATGCAATATCTTTTACCTCAAAAAATGTATTATTCTTAGTCAAATCAAGTAGCTGGAACATATTATACATGTAGCTATATTAAGGCTTATTTCTCAAATTCTTTCAAAATCTAATTGATCGACTTGATTTCTTCAGCGCCAAGGCACGTTGTGCAGTGTGCTATTGTTCTAGTTTGACTACATTAAGACTCAAGATTCTATCACATCTATTAGAATCAGAAATTGATTGCTTCTGTCATTTAAGTTGATGTTTTGCTCAATTTCTAATCTCTAAATATTTTTTATCCACCATCAAGATATACAAGTTTAATTGTGTAAGTATTTTTATCCAAAAGCAATCAGTTCACAGGATTATAGTCTTTATTGTTTTACTAAACGTCTCTATTTCATTTAATCACTTTACTCTCTAAGATACATATCAGCGCAAGTGGTTACTTTAATCGAGTTTTTGTTTTAAAACCCATTGTTCTTTGCATCACAATTGTCAGAGATAGAAATTGTGATAATATCCTCATTACTATTTTGTTCCGGGTTTGTTATGAAAATATTTTTTAAACGTTCATTGTCGAGACCAAATCACCTGCATCTGTCACGTTTGTCTTGATTTATTTTAATGTTATTGAGTTTTAATTGTCGTTGGTGACGCAAGTGCTTTTGTCTTTGGTATTTGAAATGGTATCATTATTAGTTCCTTGGATTGACGTAAGAATATTTTCCTCTTAGTCTATAGTTTTGAGAAATGTTTATTCTGCTTAAACTGTGTCGGAAATCTACTGGAAAAATACTAATTACTAAATTTGCAAATCCCTACAATGATTTCTAGTGCTGAAACGCAAATTCTAATATTAGTCTTTATCATTGCGTTTCTGAATCTACTAAGATGCAAACCTCAGTCGTTTGTTATTTTTTATTCAGCTACACTACCGAGACCAAGCAATTATGTCCATAGCCGCGAAAAACTTGCTTTCAATAATTTTATGGAGTCGATTAAACATAAATTTATTGTACCGGAACTCCGAAAACCCAATTAATAGATCCAATTTCATTTCCATAACCATTAAAGCTATTGGTCGTTTGGGTTGTATCAATTTGTGAACCTGAATGACTTCTGGTACTTCCTTCATTTTGGCATTCACCGTATTGGTCTAGGATCATATTGTATTTAGATTGTGACTCGTGACATTCTTGATTATATCATCAAGTCAAAGGTTCCACTCCGTAAAAATCGATTTGAGAAACATGTCTTGTTCATAATTTTCGATAAACTTGATACCAGGTTATGAGCCAAAACATTCTGCTTCCTATTTGTTTATACTCGTATATGATTGAGATAAAGCCCATACAAGTTTAAATACTTCCTCCCGTAGCATTCATACAGAAGTCATTTATGTCACAGTATGTTAGAATGTACCAACGCGATAAACAGTTCTAATTGGATGAAAGTATGTCAAGTCTGTGTCATCTTCGAAATTGTAGCGTTAAATGTTGATGTTATGATCTTTGATCACGTTTACTTGTGTCGGTCACGCAAAATATTAGAAATTTGACAATCAGTTGTGAATTTACTTTCAAATTGACTTTTTGTGTGGCTCTTTTGAATTTTGGACGTGCATCGTTTTGGTTTGCATTGTGTGATTGTTAATGCAATTACGGGGCTTAAAAGCCTGTTTAAGATCATTTTACATTTTGAATTGAAGCTAGTGTTATGTCTGCATTCAGTCGTCTTCTTTTAGGATTGAATTACAAATCAAACTTTTGCAATCTACGATTTATCTATCTACGGGGATCAAATAAATGTTGTAGACGGTGATTCACTTGTTAGCATGAGTTTAAAACTTTTCTGTTATAAAAAAAAATCATTCGATCGGTTTTACCTTACTTTAAACAGAGAATAATCTACTAAAATACTTTATCTTTGAAAATTGTTAATACTTGTCCTTCTTACATGCGGCAATGCCACAACGGTTCGAAACGTAGGGAATTTAGCATAGATATAGTTGTAAATTAGAGAGTAACATAATAATCTACTTTTTTGTCCCGAAAAATGCATGGAATTCTTGCATTTTTAGATCTGTCATAAATAGTTCAACGTGATGTCATGAGTAAAAGCTAACTTATTACTAAATCCGGATAGAAATTATCTTGCTGTACCCACCTCTACTATGGCAGCAGAGTGGGCCGCGTACTTACCGTTAATTAAGACAGTGTAGGACGTTTGTTTCCTACAACATATGCAATAGCCCCGGTCCTCCCACGCAAGCTTGGTCACTTAGGCCATGACAATAGCGATTTTGTAACAAATATAATGTCTATGGCTATGAGCTATGGAAATGTTGCTTTAGCAATGCTAGTATATTTTGACTTTTGAGGTATTATTTTTGCTTAAGCAGTGGACTGTATTCTTAAAATAATGTTGTGTTGGTGATCCCAGTGTACTTTGCTAGTAATTTAGACGTATGAGGTGAAGGGCAGAATGTACGTTCATGATACAAGTAATTTAGAGTGACGTGAACTGTAATCCTGCATTGAAGGGAAAATATTGGTGGAAACAGTTTTAAATCTCTATTTGCCTGAGAAAAACTTAAAGATGCCGGTTTCGGTTGGCATTTGATAACGGTAGCAATTGTTAAGCCGACCCAGAAAGCCTACCGGTGGTTAGAAAACTGTAAAACCAGATTGAGCATTTTTTAGTAAAACTATCTATCCACAACCACGTATTAATTAAGAAAATACGGTGGAGCGAGACTGTAAACACCATTTTATACATCTCATACTCCAGAATGGGAGGTGTATAGGCTAAAAAATTATAAAATAGTATTTCATAGCTCAATGCTAGCTAACGGTGAAGGAAAACATCGTGAGGAAACCTGCATACCGTAGCGATTTTAAAGAATTTCTACGGTATGTAAATCCGCCAACCCGCACTAGGCCAGCGTGGTGGACTATATGGCCTAACTACTCTCAATCGATTCTCTCGATTGTAGAGTAGGCCCGTGCCCAGCAGTGGACGTATATGGGCTGATAAAAAAAATCATAGCTCACGATTTACGACTTACTTTATTAACAATCTTTATATGGGCCGGTATAAGTCTGACTTAAACATAACATTGCATAACATCGAAGCCTATTTGATACAAATACAAAAGATTTTTTTGTGTTACGAATTAGGTAGGTAATGATTAACATAACTAGTTATTTATGGCTTGACTAAATATGACATATTATTAGAAGTTTTATTGATTTCATAAATCAACTGTATGATTGAACGTATATGGGTATGTCAACCGTAAAAGTTTGGGTTGGATTCTATGTCGAATGATCCATAATGTTATGTCCCATCATTTTTTATTATCAATTCTGGAGCCATCATTTAGTCTTAATTAAAAATCGAACCTAACAGTATCTGCGTAGTATACACTTAAAGGGTAACGAAGTTTCACTAAAGTTTCTGCTTATTATGACAGTTCTATGAAGGTATCAGGCAAAAAGGATTCATTCTATGAATAGTGGAACGGAAATAAGAATGGCGAACTGTGAATGACACGAGTGACACCTTTCTATACAGGGATGAATGCATATATGCATAGACTTTTCGCAAAAATCCTAAATCCATGACAGCAACTTGACACAGACCATCAACATTCAGGAACTATGTTTTTATCAAGTTTTTGCTAGCCATAGGAAACATCTAATGAACTTGCACAGCACAGTAATGAGAAAAACACCATAACTGGCCCATAATGTATGCACAATGCATATGCAGCTGGCCTTATTGAGAAATCTTATGAGACGATTTGAATAAAGCTGACGTGACTGTGCAAAAACTGGTTGACGTTTTAGCATAGCGCATGCAAATTGAGTTAAATACTCATATTCATAGAGCCAGGAATGTATTTCTGTAAGTGCTGTGGAGTTGCTGTAAGTATGTTAAGATTGTGACAAATTAGCTGCAATTAAGGTTGCGGAATTGTAAATAATTTTTTTAGGATGTGTTTTTTAGGGTTAAATCTGCGTATTTTAAAAATATTCCTACTGAAAGATTTGTGGCATTAGACTATTATTACTTATTACAGTAGATAAACAGATAAAATTAATTAATTGTAAATTAATGATTAAATTAATTTGATATTTCATAAACCCGCAATGAAAAATGCATAAAATTTTATGGCAGCGCAGGTCATTGACTGGTAGGGTCAGCTGATTTTTTATTAGCATGATACTGCATTATTTAATAGTACAGATTTAAATTATTATTTACAAAAAAATATTATGGCGTTGTTATATGGATGGATTTATTATGGATTGTCAAGTTTCTTTCCCTCAATAAAATAATATACATTTTCGGTTGCGATCCCCTTATATTTTACGTACTATACGAGTAAATTTTAATAAATGAATATTGCTTCATAATCGCGGTGAGGAAAGCGCAACAAACACCTCGACTAACGGGCACGTAACACGATACCGAAGCCACGCGGCGGCGGAGGTGCTCCGAGAAAAATGCTGGCGATCAGAATTATGTCATAAACAGCCTGTGGAACTATTTAGATTGTAGTATGAGAATTGCCAACCCGCATTAGGCCAGCGTGGTGGACTATACGGCCTAACCACTCTCAATCGTACTTTCGATTGTAGAGGAGGCCCATGCCCTGCAGTGAGACGTATATGGGCTGAAACAAAAAAACAATGAGAATTGCGATTACATTTGTTGAGTTTTAATCGCAGATGTGAAGTTCGTTTATTTGCAAATCAACCGTTTAATGCTATTCCCCGATTAGAAGTTTAAAATTAATAATCGTTAATGCTTTGAAAAGCATTGTTACTATGTATGTCTCATCTGTCGTGCCAATTACAAGATATAAATGCTGTTATAAATAATATAAAAATAGCCAACTTAATGTCACGTATTTAAAAATGCGTGATCGTGGTCTATACCCCAAACTCCATAACGTTACGGGAGGTCTGGGCTAATGAAGGGTAAGTAAATTACGGCATTTAGATTATAAAACTATTACATAACTTTATATATTGACGTCATCAAAATTTATAAATACCTGATTAAGGTTCGACAACTATTTCACTACAGGCTGTTTTCAATGTTAAAATTTTATAGAACTACTACATATTAAATATTACAAATAACAAAAATTCCCAGCTATAATAAAAGCAATAGTCGGTCCGTTCATTTTCCACTTGTAACATTAATTGTATACCTTGCTTGCAGTACTTTGACCCCTGATTGACTCGTCACGAACCAATCTATGTACGAATTCAACGGCCAACGGACTTTGGTACGGTTTTTGTCTGTGCGCGTACTGTCGCCGAGAAAACGCTTGGTTTTTACCTTGTTTTGATGACTTGATGGTGTACTAGCGAAGGGAGGATTTATGAAATGAAAAGGGATTAGTTAGAGACACGCCATAAGCGCAATTATTGTATTGATGGAGGTTAGGTAACTTTTATAGTTACAACTATATCTAAATAAAATATTTCTTTCCAATTGACACTTTATTTACAGTGTATGAACATTATCCAAATTATTAAAATAAATAAAAATAAAATGATAAAAAATAATAACGCTACCTCGTAATATCGAAATTATTATAAGTAACGCTGACCATGAAAACGTTAATTTTAAAATAATCACAATTAATATGAAATACCAGGTAAAAAGCAAACAATTAAGTTTTAATTCCGCATAATAAATAACACAATCTTATCCTTCATTATAGTAGCTAAATAACCAAAAAACTGACCAGGAAATAAGTATCGCAGTAAAAAAGAAGGTAATTAAACCTTACGTATTACATATCGCACATGACTTGAAATACATGTAACGTATAACATTATACAGTCGCGGTTCGTGCCGTGAAAAATAACTTCGTACGAAGCGTGAAGCAACTGACCAGACCGGCATAAGTATATCGAGTGACAGATTATCGTTTCTGGCCAGTTGGTATTTTACCTAGATGATCATCATCATCATTATCAACCCGTTGCAGTCCACTACTGGACTGCCTCTCCCAAGGTACGCCACAGAGCCCGGTCTGATGCTTTATGCATCCAGTCGCTGCCAGCCCTCTTGTGCAAGTCGTACCGCCATCTGGCCAGAAGACGTCCTACTTGACAATAATGTTGAGATATTTCAAAGCCTTTGTGTAATCAGATAAGAGCTTAGAATAAAGTATGAAAGATTCGATTTGATCAAGTTTCAACCAGTTACAAAACACGTTATGAACCACAAGAAAATCGGACTTTTAAATTATTTTTTTCTTTGGCTTAACTTGTTTCTTGATTTGAGCGTTATCTCGGATGATGCCAAGATTCGTCTTTTGAAACCTTCTGTATTTCGCTTGACTTTACTTTATATTTTTAATTTTTATTTTTAAGTGCGTGGTGGCCTGTTGGTAAACGGACCAGACGCGGCTGCCTACATGTTCACGGTGGTCGCGGATTCAAATCCCAGGGCACACCTCTGACTTTTCGGAGTCATGTGTGTATTGATAGTCAATCACCACGCACTATAACGGTGAAGGAAAACATCGTGAGGAAACCTGCATACCATAGCGATTTGTATAAATTTCTATGGTATGTGAAAGTCCGCCAACCCGCATTAGGCCAGCGTGGTGGACTATATGGCCTAACCACTCTCAATCGTTCTCTCGATTGTAGAGGAGGCCCGTGCCCTGCAGTGGGTCGTATATGGGCTGATACAATACAATACAATACAATTACTTTATATAATTATAAAAACATCGCCTTTGATTCACTGTTCTTCACAAAAAATATTAAACAGTTTTCCACCTGTCTGTACGGCTCGAACAAGCGCTACCGGTCCATTGTTGATGTAATAATTTTAACGCTTGGAAAAAGGTTTTTTCCTAGAGTTCCCGCAGTGGCACTAACGAACCCTTATAGATCCGTACAATCAGCTCGCGCGCCGCACCGATGGTTCACAAATAGAAGAAGAATGATTCACGCCCGCTTGCTTTCGTGCTAGCTAAATATTGACTATTTCGCATTGTGTTTTGGTTGATTAGATGTTGAGGAATATTAGCAGATATTTTATTATTGTAACTGATACAATTTATTCACGAAAAAAAACGAGAATTGATAGTGCGTGAAAACACATAAAATAACTGTAAATTACAACAAATTATTTCATTAAATACTTGTTATGAAAATTACCAAATCGTAATAAAAAAGAAAACTAGTTATTTTTTATTTCTTTTTTCATATCCACTTTAAAAAACAAAGAAAATATTTTGTTCTTTCTACGAACTTTACCCCGTCATCGATCCACATAACCGACCCTTGCTAACTGAAATTATAAGTTAGTTATAAAACCACATCACCACCGTATCAAAACGTACGGGGCCCTTCAGTTCAATAAAGAAATTCCTAACATCCATGCCCGTTTTTCACACGTCCATTCTCGCACAATGAGGCTCAGTTATGCGGTCTCGCATGTAATTGGTCAAACGGTAGAAAGCACTTTGTGTAACAAGCCCTGATGTATCTATAGAGTATTGAGGCACTCTTGATGATTAATTTAATAACGCGTACTGTATTATGTTAAAGATTGTGCCGTGAGTTCAATTTCAATCAACTGCACTGAGAGGAAATTAGTTTCAGATTGGTTGTCAACAATGTCTGGAGGCTAAAATGTTGGGTTTGATTTTTTTATATTGATAGTTAGTCGTATATAAAAAACTATTTTTTTTTCCAACACATAAAAATTCATGTGGAAATACTTAGGGGTGGTCTATGTTCAGCAGTGGATTTCGTATATTTGAAGTTAATTATGGTGATGATTCTATCATCGCTCTAGGTTCAGCTTAGTTCACCATACTAATCTATTGGGATTTTGTACCTATCAAATGCATTCCAAATTTTAATACAAAATCTCAGCTACTCTGGTTTTCTTGTCTATAATATTTCCTTCCATAATAGAAGCGAGCTATCAAACATGAAAGTAACTTAGACAAATCAGAGCTATTTCCTTTCCTCATAATTACAAAAGTATAAAATCCAACACCACTCAACCGTTCAACGCACATATTTCTTTAACCCGTTAACTATTGCATAAGAATGTGCTAAATGTATTGTATCGCAACAGACCGGGAGCGAGGTTAAGACCTTTCCCACGTCGCGGGGCGGTCGCGTTGACCCGCACCTGTCAGAAACTGAATTAGATAATGCGGACCTTGAATTCGCGTTCGTGATTAGGTTTATTGATAATTGTTTTTAGGGAGGGTTAAATTGGTATGCGTTGTGGAAAGTCGCGAGTGTTGTTAATTTGCTATTGTGTATTGATTTTTCTCAATAAAGCTGTTTACTAAAATATACTACTAGTGAAGTAGACGAAGAACTGACTGTAAAATGGGAAGTTTTGGATTTCATCCCTGCAGCAAAAGAAATATTTGTTTGATATGTACAAATTATCGGTTATAAAATTGAAAATATATCACAACGAATTTCCCAAAAAAAAAATTGCGTAGTATAGATCGTCTTGGGTAATGTCCAATGCTGTTTGGAATTTCTTAAAGAATGCGTATTTAATTAGAAACACTATATTAACTAAAATACAAACAAAAGCATCTAAATCAACCTCTCAAGTTTGCATAATGTTTTAGTGAGCCAACGCACTTTTAAAGCTAACAAAAATAACTAAAGCCAACAGATCGCCCACACTCGGTTCCGAACAAAGGCGTACAAAAAATTAGTTCAATAAATAATAAGTCATAGATATGAAAGACTCCATGTTCAGAGCATTGTAATCCTAAAAGATTAATTAATGTTCTGTCTATAAAAACCATTGAAGGCTGCAGGAAGTCGTTATAAGCAGGGTGCTTAAAACAGGTCAGCGTGGAAATATATAAATAATACACGCAATGCTACAAAGACAATAAAAATTATATTTTTCCACTTGCGTGTAACAGGATTCTTTGCTTTTCGTTTAGTTAAGTTCCATTTCCACTATCTCCACTCATATCTCAGTTAACTAAACCAATGGATATTTGTGTTATAATTTTTACATTTTCTGTTACGCTTTTATTGGGTAAATTAGATCCAAATCTATGCTATTTTAATGACATTCATATTTTTATTAATTATTGGCCTATGTTCAGTTGCAGTAGTGTTGTTGCATTGTCTGTTGCTAAAGAGAAGAAGAAGAATATTTTATCATTGTTTTTCGGTCCATCAAACTGATTTCACTCTTGCGATATCTATAATTACATTGTTACAATTTTCTTGTAAAATAAAATCCAATATTTAACGAAATATTAGATTTCCATCTTTACTTCATACCTATCTCTTGGACTATTATTTAATTCCTCATCTATAAAACTCATGCGACATCTTCCATCGACTTTTCGAATCCTACTCAATAAAAACTAAACAGACATCACAGTAATTCATTAATCTAACACACAATAGCCCTTTATGAGCCTTGACCTGACGTCTCGTGTATGTACCCACTCCTTCTATTGTTACTGTATTCCTGTCTATACTGTATACCGAAATGAAGGCCTTCCCGTTTAGTTTCAATAAACCTGTGCTATCGGCTTCTGGGAAGCCTTGTATTGTAAGCTGAGGTTACAGGCATTGTCTGATCGCCGTCGTTTTGTCGATTGTCGTGTTACCAATGAGAAATTAATCTTGGTGTTAGTTGACGTCTCGATGTGTAGTAAGATATTTAGTCAAATTATCTATTAATTGTTTAAATAAGAAATAAACACGCCCAATATTGAACCATGTTGTCTTGAGTCTACATAAAAGTCTCTTGGATCTTGAGTATCAGTAACTACGAGAAATTTGTTTTTGCTTTCAAATACACACCAATTAAAAAAAAATAGATATTCAAATTCAAAAACATTCTATTGCGGTACATATGTAGGTACAAAATGATGTTACATAGGTTATGTTTTGAGCAGCTATGGCCCGCCGTGTTGGCATACAATAATTTGACTTAACTCTAATCAAAATCTAACATAAAAAACTATACAAACACTATAACAAAGAAAACTACGAGTAAAGTATTATATCCTATGGTTGGTTGTCTGTAAGAAATCGCCTCGAACGACAAGACCGTATTTTGTACGTTTTTTTGTTTTTATTTCTATTTTGTAATGTTTGTACGTCACAGGTGTACAATAGTTTTAAATAAATATATTCCAATTTCAAAGAAAATATTTTAAACTATAATAACATATAAGGTTAGTAGCGGTGCGGGGACGAAGACCCTAGCTTCTCGTTTCCCAACCATCCATTTAACCAACTGCGCCACGCGGTCTGTTAAACGTTCACAAATACCCGGGTCGACAAACTGGCACTAATAAGTTGATCAAAAACTTCGATAGCATCGCTCATAGGAGAGTCACGGATATTGCTCAAACTTACAGTTACCTTCATTAACAGAGTTAGCGGCGACGCGATAATTTCATGACATAATGACGCTATAAAATCTCTGTGAATAAATAAAGGGTTTTTACTGCCAGCTAAATGTACAATGTGAGTTTGTGTTCGTGTGACGCAATGCCGGGAACTTTTATGTTGACAGGGATAGTTTGTCGCTGCTGTTGAATCTTCTTGATTGACAAAAATGTGTTCTTGTCCCGAGTATATACGTGTCTGAATACATTCCTAATTTCGACTTCGAAATGAAAAAAAAGATTTTCTTATTGAACTACCATTTTAAAATTCATGTACCAAAAATATGTTTTGTTTAGAATTCGATATTTTCCTATAAGGTTTGATATCAAGCAGAAAAACAATTCGTAAAAGAATAATACTTGTTTATAATAAGAACATACCTACATACATACATAAACTCACGCCTTTTCCCAGAAGAGGCAGGCAGAGGTGCAACCAGGACACCCACGTTTTACTTTGTATATTCCATCCCACGATGTGATAGGGGGCGAGCCTATCGCCATATCGGGCACAAATTCCTGACTCCGGGCTAATAATGAACAGAAAAAATCAACATCACTTTGTCCGACCCAGTATAATTAGTACACAAACAATAAACACCATATTGTACCTCAACGATTAACAATTTGAAAAAAATATCAGCTTATTACATAAATTCAAAACCAAACTTACTCATTATTTAATATTCCATCTCATAAACATTGCGGAAACAAACTAATGTATTTCTCAACGCATTGAGAAAGTGAGGTAACCACAACATCTGGCATTTGACACAGATGACATAATATTCTACGAGACAGTAACGCGATCCTTGATACACTATCGGGCAACGACTTACCTTACTGACGTACGGCCACATTTTTACTAGAACCTGTTCCTTGCGCAGTTGCTAGGCTGATGTTAAAGATGGCGACTGATTTCAGTGCCATCAGATTCTTTGCTTAGTTTAAAATGCAATTTCGAAGATATTAGATGACGTCATTTATCCCGTAAGTAGGCTGTTAGATTAGTCGAGCTTTGAAGTTCTTTTTATAAAGTTGATTTTGCGGAGATAATTTTTGTGAAAAAAAAGTAAAAGAAAGTTGTAAAAAAGGATATTGCAGTCTAGGATGTTAAAGACAGGCGAAATGGCAAAGATAGTGTCGGAAAGCGGGCTCGGGTACCTACCGGTTAATACGCCAGGTAAAAATAACGAATGAAAAATATTTAAAGCTTTGTTTATAATATTATTGTATTTTTGTGTTATTATTTTAATTTTATTTTCGTATTTTTTAAGGAAGAATGTCCAGTTACTAACACCATCAACGGTGTTCGTTTTAGGAAGCGTTCTCTTTCTAAATTCTATTTGTAATTTCCATACATTCAACATCTTAAATTAAAACAAATATGCAATCTCAAAGCGGCGACTGGTAGCCGCAGAGATGCAGAGAACTCGTTGATAGTTTACTTGATGCCCGTTTGAACTAAATCTGGGATAGTTGCGTATGTTGATAAATGATTGAACAAGCATGGGCCCCAACTTACTACACTGGGGAGTAAGTAGCAATAATTCTAAACAGAGAGAACAGAATGCAATCCTTGTGATGAAAGCGCCAAGTATGAGATAAGTTTACAAAGTAATCATAACAACAACGTACAAACAAATATAATAAAAAAAAATCCGAAGAATTGAGAACATCCTCCTTTTTTTTGAAGATTAAATACGCTGTAATAATGATCAAATACCCGTAATCCAGGAGAAACTCTAATGAATTAAATTTTAATTCACAGTTCTTATTAATTAAGTTCGCAATATAACCCCACTCATTAAATGCATTACGACCACTTCAGTTCAAATGATAGGAATTAGTAACTTATAATTCAATTAAACTAATTATCTGTTAATGCTTTTGTACTTCATTTAATCTTATAAAACATTAGAAAACTATAAAATTGGTAGAACCTTCAATTTAACTACATCGATGCACGAAGCATAAACTTTACATGTTACATCTCAATTATCGACATCCGTAACTTTTATAGTACAGGTTCGATACACGAGCAAACGGCTAATCCTATGTCGTGATCATTATTGATCAAAAACACCCACAAAAAGGGGTTTGTAGGTAACAGGCCTTTGAATATGAGGAAATTTAGAGAGGAAGCAAAGATAGAAAAAAAGGGATTTAAAATCGTATCAACAAAGTCAACGTACCTCACATCGGTTTTTGGGTGAAACAGTTGCACTATCCCGTATTATCCATTATCCGCATTACAACCTAAGCTAGCTAACTCCATCCACACATTTATCAATCCAGTGCGTGTTGTAATAAAAACCGCTTCTATTAAAAACTTAACGCCGCATCCACACACACGGCGCTAATAAGTTGTCTAAACCAACAGGCTGATGCAGTTGGGTCGAGTGGCTAGTGTGTGGCTGTCCAAATGTTTACTCTGCGCCGCGTCGGAGCGGGAAACACGCTGTACCACCGTTACGTATTTACACGGCGATATGAGTTCAGCGTCCCGAAATGTTACGAAACATGCCTACATGGGTATTGTTTTTATTTTGAATGGATATGACGATACAGCATGAGACTGGTAATGACGCACCAGGAAGAAGCGTTGTGAAAGATCAACACAAAATTGATCTAGATATGGAGTATTGTATGGTCTTAATTAAAAAAGTAAAGGTAAATAATGATACGTTAAAAATATACTTTCCTGTGTCCAAAGTTTGCTAGGAATAAGATAAATCAACAGGAATTTGTTAGTGTTTATTCAACTGATGACACAATTTGAAATGTTGGTAGATTTGTTTGGACTACTGATCAGCTTCCCAAAAAGAAATCATAGGTTTACTTGCAAAGATTACGATATAACGTTATTCCATATTCTCAGTACATCAAAGAAGCCAATTTAGAAATGATGGTAATTCGCGCCTTCTTTGAAAAATACGATGCTGTTTATTCCTACTACTAAAACGGAATAACCCGTTTTTGAAAATGTTTGCATAACTAGGCAGGAGCATCAAACCCCACCGCTAATAGAATTTTAGTGTCAAACTGGTTCTGTTTATTGGCGAATGTGTTTATGAACTTTAATAATAACTTGATGAAGGATTAGCTGTTTGAATTATAGAGTGGTAATGATGCTGTTTTAGCGAGATGTTGAAAAGTTTTATTACAAATCATCAGTTAGCAAGTGATGAATATTTTTGCCGCCATCTTCTAAATTGTTGGAGATAGTTTGCGGAAGTATTGTTGATGTAATTAGACAAATAAATCCGACGTAGACGTTAAAACAATTATTAATAGCGGTACAATGTGTTAAAATGCAATAATATGAACTAATAACACAGCAGAAGTAAGCGATAACCTATTCAAATACTTGTGGTAAACATCACATGTTTCAAAAAATCGTTAATGTCCTGGTAGGAAACACCATAAATGAAATTCAAGCCACATGAACCTTTATCCTAAGTCACTAATTGCGTTATTGACATACAAACTAATTTTAACAAGAGCAATAAGATACCAATGTGTGTTATCGAACCGCCATTAAAGAGTGCTTAAATAACACTTAAAGTCACGTTTACATTTACTTCGGTATCATCAACGTGTAACTAGCCCTTATCAGCTTATCTACGTGTTTACTTGTACTGCTGGTACACTGTTCATTATCATGCGCTTTTATATTGTGCGCAATATCGACATTGGTATAGGCTTCAACATTATCGAGTAGGGAATAAGTTCTTTGCAACTGTTCAGGAGCCTTGTGATTAAATTATAACTGATTCTGCGAGGAATGTCAAAAATTAATAATAAAATTTCCTTTAAACGTAATGAAACGAATAAATATTCATAATTTATTACCGCGCACTTGATTACCTACTAATTCTAGAGATTATCAATTAGATTATAGTATCAAAAATACTAAAAATGCCGGCAAAGTTGTAATTCCAGTAAGATGTATGAGTGTGGAACTGAGAATTAGACAAATAAATGGTTTAATTTCATTTAACATACGTAACACCTTGGTAAAAAAAATATTAAACCATGTAAATGGTAAAAAATATAATCAATAAATTTAAGAACGGTTTGATAAACTTGATCTTTGGTAACCAAAAAAGACTGATCCCCTGTTAATAATATATAGATGTCTAATATCTTGTACCATACACTAGGTTAAATACGGGGCGATTTATACATAGTAACGACTATATGTCTTGTATGTATGTATATGCTGTGACTATTGCAAAGATGTGACTTGTATAAATTACGTACCTACTCGTACAAATTATCAAAATCACCAAATCTACGAACATTTAAATCTGCATATTTTAATGACACATATTCGACATCATTGGTTACATTACGATTACGATCATAGATACTCCTATCATTTCTCGGCTTTTGATTAGACTTACTCGTATAAATACCATCTTCTAACATCACTTGACGTAAATCAAGATATCTTTTATCAATAACTTTATTAACCTGATAGCACAGTTAAAAATTTTGGAACAACATGTAATCGTCTTTTTTAACTTACGTTTCATAAATTTTTCTTAAATTAGTACCGCCAAATAGCAGCTCTACAACAAAATAATTTTGTTTTAAATTATATCACAAATTATTAGGAACTTTTTTGCTTAAAATGTTTCGGAATCACAAAACATCGAAGCCGGGCTTTGTCTACAGCCAAGTTCCCATCTACCTCACTACAATAACTATCAAATAACGTCAAGTGATAAACCATATAAATAATTAAAAGAACATTAAAAGTTGTCCGCAGATAAAGACATTGCTTGTATATCGTTAAGATAAACGGAGTCGGTGTCAAAATGACCGATACAGGCAATTAAGGCCGGACATTAGGCCACATCAATGTGCCACATTGTCCACTATCTGTCTTTGTTCATACATTATGCTATCGATGTTGAGATAGGGCGGTGAACGGTAGTTTTTACTCGCATAGTTAACTCCGGATTACGATATGATTATTTTTATGGGTGTAATATTTTTTATTTCAAAAAAGATTTTCTTTTTCAATGTACAGAAATACATTTACCTGTTTGTTTATTGTCTGTAATATACTCATGCTGATCAAATTGGTACACAGCGAACGTTTTTAACTTATTTGGTATTTGCAATTACCATTTAGGTATGGACAAAAAATTACCCGCTTGTCAAAAATAAATTTTATTTATTGTTTATTAATTTCTAAATTATACAAGTAATTTTTCCTTAAAATAATATAAATATGGGCTACAAAAATATGTGTTCAAAAATGTATCTATGCTGGAAACGAAACAGCAATTTTCAAGTCTATCGCGTCAATAACCTCGCGAAAAATAATCAATAAAATTCCTCCCAATGACGTAAATTTCGAAGGCAATCACAGCCTCGTCACCCATTCTGAGAAGCAAGAAATGTGGCGCCAAAGCAATAGAATTCATAATGGCAAGTTCACAGAACGACAACCGGACAGCGCGGCGGCGCGTGAGTCGATGCGATTCTATATCATATTAAAAACTTTTACTAAGAACCCTTCTAATGTATGCTATGTCGTGCGTTGTAATAGAAAGTAATAAAGCATTGACGGGCCCCGTATATGGACTGGATGGATTTGTGTTTGATTGATCGGTTAAGATTAAATATGTAGAATTGATAGTTTCTTAGATTTACGCGAACGGTCTGCCCCATGACCACGAAAGCTGTAAAGTGATCAAAACGTCGCGTCGGCAGATTAAAAATGTAAAAACAAAATCAAATTTCCGATGAAATCCGTAAGAATTCTTGTTACTTCAATGTGGAATTGAATCCTGAATTGGTATTCACAAAATTTGCTGATTTAAATTTGGAATTGCTTCATACGTGAGACAATATGGAGTACTGACTTTAGTTTATGCTCTTTGAGAAAAAGCAATCATTGGTAAAGAAACACTGACTTCAATTATCGTGAAAATAAGATTCAATACTAAGCACGAAGTCCTAATATAGTGAAGGAGTCTTTGCATTAAATAAAATAACTAAAGCGCATATGGGACAATATAGATGTTATGAATGCTACTGACTCTCTAGAACTATCGTGTGTGAACATAGCTTACCTTATATGCATAGATTGCATTGATCGATTACCATCAGCCGTTGCACTTGCCCCATAAATCGTTGCAGAATATTTATGGATATAAATATTGTGATTTGACGAGGTAACATAGAAGGATTCCTATGCTACCTGGTCAAATGAAACCGTGACGAATTATCAAGAATAGCTAATGATTTTTAACACTACGAGCGCTCTGATATTTGCATATATGTGACATGAGTTATCCGGTACTAGAGTTTGGGCACGGTATGGTGGTATCACATGTTTAGATAGAAATAATCTCGGAGAACTGTGAACTTCGCTGGTGTCACCTATGTCTATCCCATTTATAGGCGCGGACGTACACGTATGAATGTTGTCTTAGTTTTGTTTATTCTTATTTCCTTCTCTCATCTGGCTTATATTCCTACTATAGTTATATTCGGCTCCTCCTTCCAAATGTCTTAAAAGTTGTTCGTGTGATTAATGTTCGTTTGCTTCTTCCTAGATGGCGTAGCGTAATGGAGGGAGAGTGCTCAGAGGGCGCAGAGGGCTGGCTCCTGGTGCGCGTGCACGTGCCCGAGCTCAACGTGCAGAAGAGCCTGCAGTTCCCGCGGGACCAGCTCATCTGGGACGTCAAGCAGCAGTGCCTCGCCGCGCTACCTAAGGTACACATCAATCTTTACATAATAATAATATGTGTTCAGTTTAACAAGGATGTTCATGCTACACACGTGTTTATGTAAGCGAGATTTTATTTACATTGTTGTTTGTTGAAAAGTAATGTGAAAATTTTATTTGGGTCGTAGAGTCTTAACACAGCTGACGGCATTATCTTATATACTGTTATTTGAGTCGTAGAGTCTAACACAGCATTACCTTATGTACTGTTTTCTAGAACTAGAGCTGCTAGTTGCTAGTAGTTTATGCGCCAATTTTTAAGGAACCAAATTAATGACCACGTATAGATTTACAAATAGATACAATAGTATACAACTAAACCCCAAGCGTGCTGAAATTCAGGTTATTTCATAATTCACACGTTTGTAGGATCCACATAAAACGTTATGAATGCAATATTTTGTACAATTTCTTGATCGCCGTAAGTCTCCTGACTTATCAATCTAGCCTTCACACGAAAACTTTATTTATTTTCAATATCTGAAATGGAATAGAAATAACAACAACTTTAAAAATGTATCATGATTGCATCAAATAATTTATAATTTTTAGGGCACCATATTAGGGCAACTTCAAATCTAGAGCTTGGCAATGTAAAGGCAGCCTTAATTATTAATGCAATGTAGCTTTAACTAAACATATGTTAACCACAGGAAACAACCAAATCTCATTCTTGGCTGCCCATTCCACTCCTAACTAGATTGTTGCTCAATTAATATCAAACAGTTGGTAATATTTCCAAATCAGACCGACACCGTTGTTTGAGATAATATTTTAAACTTGACAACTACTTAAGCAATCAATTATAATTTAAAGACACCGACAGAAATAAGATCGATCGAGGTAGTTAATTCATTACATCATGGTATTTGAGGACTTATTATTTATCTAATATTGAAATAAATAAAGTATGTCTGAAACGAAGTTCGCATGTTCGGACGTTCGACGTCCACGTTTAAGATAAAAACATTCCACTTCTAAAATCAATACTATTTTCTATGAACCTTATCATTCACTAAGAACTTAGTATATGATTACGAAGTACGATAGATGATTCGAACATTTTGTGGAATGTTTAGGCACATTCGTACAGTTTTACATACGACTTTTGAACATTTGTGACGACGAATGCCATGACGATGTCTGAGAATAGAGTAACCCATCTGGGCTTGCAGAATTCATTGATCTCTTCAAATGTTTGGATTTGGTAGACATATTCGGCTGGAAATTAAAAAAAAATGCCATGTAGGTAGTAGGCGGCCGATCTCTATATTATACACATAAAAATATGAAAACCCGAAAAACGAATAATAATTCTTGGACAATCAACCATACATAATATAATAAATCACAAATAAATTAATTACACACAAACAAAACGACATTTTTGGGTCGACAAAATTACCAAACCAAAGCTCTTGAACATGTTTTCCGAACGGTTGCCAAGTGGAAACGCGAAATGAAGCCATTTACATGCTCCGATGCGTTGTAAAAATTTTATTATCTTTATGGTAACAAAATTTGTTACACTTTTACACAATTCGCTACAATTTCATTTAATTAGCCCACATCGTGAGCGATTGCAAATCGCGAGAATGCACGAATTAGTCAAACCGAAAATCTGTGAGCACTCATACATCGACTGTACATGGAACACGCGGTTTTGTTCGCGTAAAATTATTATTTTAACCTCTAGTAATTTGATATCAATACTAAATAAAAACCTTACCAGTACTCTTCACTGATCTATTTTCTGCCAGCAAAGTCTAGCCAATTTCGTTTTGTTTTTCTAATTATCAACAGCATCAATAATGTAATCCATTTCTTTGTCAATATCCCACTATATCTATTTTATCTATTATTCAATTTCTACTTAATTTATTGACTGCCTCGGTCGCGTAGTGGTACTACGGTATGATTGCAAAGCTGAGGTCTCGGGTTCGAATCCCGGGTCGGGCAAAGTGATAGTGGATTTTTCTATTCATTATTCAGCCCGGAGTCAGGAATTTGTGCCCGATATGGCGATAGGCTCGCCCCCTATCACATCGTGGGACGGAATATACAAGGCGAAACGTGGGTGTTCTGGTAGCACCTCTGCCTACCCCTTCTGGGAAAAAGGCGTGTGTTTATGTTTATGTGTTTAATTTATTTTTAGTACACGTTAATCCGAACCGATCAGTTCCGACAAAATATATAATTTTCGTTAACCTACAAACACATGACCAGGTTAAAATCAGGCCGTATGAAACGAACAGACACGCCTATTATTTTACATTAAATCTTAACATAACAGGTTTGTAAAAACTTTCGCTTATTTAAATTCTTTTGTAAAATATTATTCAATGTTACAACTTCACGGTAAGCGGGTCGCCTTAATTCTGTGTCCGTGAACTGCTGCGACATGTAATACTATTCACACTTCTCGATTCTTCTACTAGTTTGATCCTAGTAATTTTTTTCTATATCAGCCCATATACGTCCCACTGCAGGACACGGGCCTCTTCTACAATCGAGAGTACGATTGAGAGGGATTACGCCGTATAGTCCACCACCCTGGCCGAGTGCAGGTTGGCGAACTTGTACATACTGTAGAAATTCTTCCGAATCGCTATGGTACTCTATCCGATTAATACTTCAGCCCAACATAATTTTCTTAATGTTACATTTAAGGTTTGCTTTTGATACCTGGCCTAAGCGCGTGGCGGCCTACCCACGATCAAACGAACTCTTGGCTTAAGAGGTGTCCCGTTCTCAGCAGTGGGCGATAACGGGCTGATACAGTTTTGAGACAGCCGTCTTCCAGACTTCAATACATGGAAAATATCAGTCTCAAATAATTCATTTATTAGAATCGAGAAACTTATACACGGTGAATTTCTAAGCCTTGGAATCCACATCTTGCGGTTTACAAACTATACTTGTTGATACGCAACAGTTGTTGCAACAGCCACATTATCCACGGGAATGCGATACTAACACTGCGTTTGTTGCCGTTTCTGAAATGTATATCATCAATCGTAATTAAATTTGTCTCAAAATTGGTCTATAGTCTGAAGGAAAACATGCGGTAGTTTTCGTTACTAAATTCACTTAAGGAGAAAGATTTTACAGCAAATTCTGCACGATACTATATTATGTCACACTTATTTGAAACAGTGTTACACGTTCTTTATTCCTTAGACGAACGAAGCTAAGCCAACCTACGTAAAATGAAAATGTAAATACTTCTTCTTTAAAGGTTAAGACCTTTAGAAATAAAAGTATATTTTTACGCTCTAAGAATCGTCCTTAACGTTTCGATGGAAACACTCCAATTATGAGAAAGAAATAATTAAGTGGTTCTCCGAAATTGTTTTTATCAGGAAGTCCTCAATCCAAATTTATCTCAATAAAATTATTTTGATTATCGTTTCCTTGGTTTTATTTTCCATCAGATCGTTAGGTAGAGTTTCGGTCTTAAACATAATAAACTAAGTTAAGTCAAAATAATTATAATGGATATCCAGTATTACTGTCTGTATTCGATACTATAGTGTAGTACTAGGCCACATCGTTTCATTAATTCGTCTCAGTTTGGGGCCAAGACCGCACCCTTCTTGACACTTCCTTATCGAATTTATATTTGTTTTTAATATTACTAGTTTATTTAACACTAGACAATGAAAGGAAAAAAATATGAACGAATCTGAAAACCTAAAAGTTGTCAACAAGACTATACGTATTTAAAGTTTACCAACCCGCATTATGCGCAAGAAATTACGTCATCCATTAAAACAGTTAATTACCTCGCTGGTATACTTAAAAGAACGTCAATAACATTCACACAAACCGTACTAATGGTTGGCAAATATTTCACTCCACAGATCGTATCTTCAATCTTTACATTCCAAAAACAATTAATCTCAATCGATACTAAGCGTGTATTGGTTCAATCTGGTACTCGGCCGCTCGAGGCTCAGAAATCGAGTTATCAAAGACATAAAATAAATTGAACCTTAGAAGGCGCACGCCAACGAGTTAATTAAATACGCGAACTGTATAAGACTTGCGATTTACAATAAGCCTTTTAAATTGAAGTAATGTTTTGTATTAGTTAATTCGGAATGTCGAGTTATAGGAATGCCGGATATCCACGGCCTTATTCATAGATTGATTTTTAAATCTATTTTAGTTATCAAATGTTTTGTCTTCTTCGCTCAAACTGAATTCTAAAGTCGTTAGAAAGGGACAAAACATTCGATAACTAAAGTAGGTTTAAAATCTCTGTATGAATAAGTTCGACAGATTTTTAGCTTTATTTTGCATTTAGGACATTCACGCTCATCGTAACAAAGGCGTTAAACGCGCCATTGGTTTCTGTTCCCAGCTTAATAATCTATCTCCGTAAAATCTGTTTCGGCATTATTTTGTCGAATGCGAGTTATAACCATCTTTTCGGTGGGGATTATATGATTGTATTGAACGGCCCACTGTCGAGGCAATGTAGTCTTTGAAAGAGTTCTAATTCCTTTTCTATTTTATACTAAAATAAACTTACAGTATACCGTCCCATTATTTTCCTTTGCCTACATACCCTTTATGCTCAATTTTCTAAGTAAATAAAACTTCAGTCTATTTTCTATTAATAGAGTTGAGAAAACCTTCTCGGAACAAGTCGATATTATCAAAGCTAGTTTTTAAAATAACAACGACCGAGCCTGAAAACTGTAAATATAAGAGAGAAATATTTTTGCGGTTCTACAGATGCTTTAATATCAGAAATGGGTAACCTGCACGTGTGTTTCAGAATAAACTGTTAACAGGCCGCTGCTTTTAAAGCTATTCATCATTATCGATTTATTTTCAACTGAGAATTCAACTGGAAAAAGTATTGTGTATACGAATGTATAAATAATCAAGCTTTTACTTAAAACGTGTGAGCAGATATATAACAATTGAATAATCTGCCAGTATTCTTATGCGGATAGTATAGAGTTCATTATTGATAGTCAATCACCACGCACTATAACGGTGAAGGAAAACTTCACCTGCATACCACAGCGATTTGTTTAAATTTCTATGGTATGTAAAAATTCGCCAACCCGCACTAGGCCAGCGTGGTGGACTACGAGTATATGGCCTTACCACTCTCAATCGTACTCTCGATTGTAGAGGAGGCCCGTGCCCTGCATACGTCCCTGATACAGTATAGAGTGAATTTCAGCATACTAAATAGGTTACCCTAAGACACAAACCAAAAATCTCATAGAGGTCTTCCAAGTCCTGCCAATATATTTAAGATGACAATGTGTTGTAAAATTGTATTCACATATATTAGTATGGACAATAGAATTGACTAAAGTATACAGACGTACAATAATACTTATGTCGCCATTTCAACACACGAGCGTACAACGCAAATATTTTACGTCAAACCCCACCGCCATAAATTAAACGCTGGATTACTGGAAAAGTCCTGGAATATCCGCATGACAACGTTTCAACTGATTGAATACAAACAAGACACATTTTTATTGTAAATAGAGATGGTTCTATCAATTGCGATTGATTTGTTTGTATAAAGAAAAAAGATCACGATTGTGTTTATGGTATGTAACGGGGTAGATACTGGTGCTATAGCATTAGTTCGCTGAGCTGGAATCCCGTCGAAGATGTGACATGAGGTGAGATTATCGTTGTAAACCACATAAATTCTGTTCTCGACCTCATATCAGATTTTTCAAGTAAAACATTGGCACAATGTGAAGTTCTTAAGTAAGAATCGAAAGCTTCAGAACCTTCCTAATGAATCTTTAATTTTGATGCTATATTACTCACTATAATACACAATAGATAAGCGAGACGCAGTCCAATATGGAGCCACACTATTTTCTAGCAATCAGCGTCGCTTCACACTAGCAATAAATTTATTCCGTCAAAGTACTGAATCCATTTCCCACTAAACCCGACGCTCAAGCGTTCTGTAACAATTGCCGATTTCCGTCTCAACCGTTTCCTGCGCAGACGAGCTGGCGTGTTTGCACAGTACTTTAATCAACGGTCTAATTAAAATTTCAATTGTCCATTGACAATTCTGAATCGATGGCATTAAGTCGCCCGGAATATCTTATCTGCTGTGCAATCTTTGGAAGATAAATATTAATTCGTTACGTTTGCTTCTTGATCTTGGTTCATTGGTTTAGTTAAGGAGTTTGTTGTTTGATAACTGGGTATGAATTTAACATTCATATTCGCTTAGCTTAATAACAATAAAAATTACTTTCATAAAATAAACTGCATAAAGAAGTCTGGGACTGGGACCCTCTATTATTAATTGTCATTCAATTCAGTACGCTAACTTAGTCTATTTAGTGTTTTATGTTAAAAACCATCCAAAGGTTGTAAAACCTGTTCTATTGGTTCACTGGCTTTAGAAGGTAGCTTCACTTCTCGAAAATTTTGGCAACGACCTTGCTGGCTCCATATCCCGAATACGATCCTATATCACTCCAAATATTGGTATTGCCAAATTACAGCTTTCCAACGTTAGTATTTTTAATTGCCTAACATTCTAAAAGTCAAATGCTGGTTTACAAATAACAATAAAAATACAAACACATACATATTGAAATTTAAAGCAAAACCAATATATTTCGCAATGTACGTTCAAAGTAAATGAAATATTCGTCCATTAGTAAGAACAAATCTTTCAACTGGGCCATACTCATTGTGTTTACAGAGATGGTATTGTAGGACCATTTTCAATAAACATTTTTCAGAGTCGTAAAAGTGTTACTGACTGTAGGCGGAGCCCGCTCGCAATCATAAATACCAATATATGGCGACTTAAACATTACTTTTGAAATATATTCTTGCTTTTAAAGGAATGTGCAGAATATTCATACTTTGCAAAATACCTACTGCCTATAACATTGCTTTTAATTCTGAGTACAGTCACAGATATATCTAGCTCCTTAATACAGTTGGGTTAGCCTAATCCGACTCTTTTTTTCGGTAAAATATCTGAAATTGTTATAGGCTGATGTATTTACCAGGTAATTAAAGGACTAACGGATAATATTTATGATTTCGAAACTTACTCTCGGGATTTGCTTTATAGTTCTAAAAGAATTTGTTAAGGTCATAAATATACAGGGTTTATCAAGACTGCTACCAAAACGAAGCGAGGTCGTAGTTTTAGTGACTTTAGACCAAATGCAACTAACATTTTTGCAAAAGACAGCGACAATTTTTTTTTTTTTTTTCCTATCATCGTATTTGTATGGTAAATACATATATTTTCCTAAAAAAATAATTTACACCCTTTTATTTTTAAAGACGCTATAGCACGCAAGGCTTTAAAATATAATTTTACAAAAATGATGGATTTATTACCCAACACACAATGATATTTAAAACATTACAAAAAAATCGTCGCGTTTGTTTGCAAAATTTTTAGTTGCATCGTGTCTGTAGTCACTAACTACCACCTGGCTTCGTTTTCGGTAGCAGTCTTGATAAACCCTGTATAAATGTGTCGTTTATTGTAAAATTGTAATTGATATACTACATGGCTCTATGGCTTTAAAGAAAACTTACAATATTTACAAGTCTTTACACATTTGACCAAATTCGCGCGAGATTATCTTCATGTTCCAAATACCGACTTCTCCTTTTTAAACGGAGACACCATAAACTGCCAAATATAGTCCGACATGTCATCGTGTTAAACATAAACATAAATACAGCTGAATTTATATCACCAAAATATATGCAAATCTTGGGACTTGGTTAAGATTTTTCCACAACAATATAAGTAGGCGGAGGCCACACAATGTGATTTTTGTAGTAAAACAAGCTTAGCTGCAGGCCTAATCCGATAAAGCAGTAATGTACGTGCAAACTACAAACATTACTTGGCACCTACGCCTGACATTGAAATAATAAGTGCCCATAATTACATGTCTTACTATGGCATTGTTTTACTTTGTGCTTACATACACATTCTACATACACATTTATGTGTATAAGTTTACGCTTATATCCTCGAGAGGGTAGACAGAGATTTTTCGAATTGGTTGAGCCACGCTGTTGTAAGTCATGAATCAGCATGAACGGGCAGGCTCGGCCGGGACGATACCTCTGTTTCACATGCGATCGACTGCAACGACAGCTCTCGCGTTTCGTTCTGTGAGTGAGATTGCCAGTTGCCCAATAATCTTTTCTTCTTCCCATCCTTTTTCCTTCACGCTCCCTTCCCGATTTCACGGGCTGGCAACACATCTTTCATTCAAGCCTTGTGTATGTTCATGGGCGACAGTGATTACTTACTTCACATCAGATGACCTGTTTGCTCGTTTACCGGACCTATTGTATAAAAAAGTTATGTCATTAATACAACACACATGCCACAGATCGCCGAAATTATTATCGACCCAAAATGCGACACGAAAAGAACCTATTGACATACCACTCGCAGAATCGATTCCCGGAAAACTTATACGAGATTTTCAAACCGCCAACCATTAAAAATTGTTTGTGTCAAACTTGAGAACCGAACTCAGCTCATACACGCTGCCACGAGATCAATAACAACCATTTTCGCGTACACATGTCGGAAAAATCACAGACCGACATCGGTCGGACAAACTACATACTACTCAAACCGGTTTGGTACCGTTACTAGTAATTTCTTAAACTACGCTCTAGTACGGTCACGGTGAATCGACTATCGGCCGTATCGACTATCGGCTGAATATCGACTGTTTGCATCACTCAAAACACGCCGCGAACTTTCGCACTCGCTGCTCCAAATTGACTTCTGTGTCGGATGCGATCAAATTCACCCCGCAACCGTGTCATGACTAATTTTAAAATTAGAATAATTCGCTCTAATTTTTAATAAGCTTTTTTTATATTATGAATTATGCAGATTTTGAAAAGAGGTTTTATGTTCGATCTCGAATCTATTTATTAGTTTTTTTTTTGGAATATTGCCTCGCAAAACCATCATCCTTGTTTTGAGGAAGTGTTCTGTAAATTAATACGTCTAATGATATTTAAATTCAGGCAAATATTTTACCCATAAATATATCTATCAATGCATAAATGAATCTAAGCGATGAAGCTTCGCCAAATTATAAGTTTTAGAATATTTTCCCACATTACTAATGTATATGTTAAGGTGAAGGTGAACTTACTTTAAATAAATAGTATATTTATATGTATATTGTATATGTGTATACATTTATTAATATATAATTATTGTTTCCGGTGCGTTGGACGAACCTCAGGTGGCCAGTTGGTACAGGGTACGTTTTTAACCACGACATATCAAATGCATGAATCAAACGTGATTCAGTGTAGAATGGACGAAACACGCGTAAAACCGTGGCCTGTTGCATGCTAACAGTCTATTATGAAGGTTGACACGTCAAAATACTGTCAAAATTTTATCTAAAGTATGACGTCATAGTTTAAGAATGTACCTTCATAATTAACTGACATTATTCATAGCATGACAAATGTATGAATATGATTTCCCTTGTACCTGGAATCGTCTTGCATGTTGAACCCCGTCATATAGCCATACTAATGAAAATTGGCGTCTGAAAATTGTAATAAAAATTTATATATAGCATCTTAACAACTTGTGTCTAGCCGAATGTAGCATGTTAATGACTTTCTAAGTTCTATAGATATCTGCGTAAATGGTAAGTACTTTTAAATAATACTAATAATTAATGTTAGTAAAAATATTCAGTTGATAAATTATTAAACAACAATTATTGTCCATGAATTGCTTAAAGAGTTTTTTTGAATAGGGGAAATTGTAGTTGAGTGCGATGAATCTTTTGAAAAAGATTAAATTCCAGAATAAATCTCCGATTCGTGGAAAGTACCTGTGTGTTATTGTTTTATTAAATTCCGCCACAATGGTGAATATAAAACCTAGAATAGGTAATAGTGACAGCCTCCGTGGCTTAGTTGGTTAGACGCCGACCGTGAAAAGAGAGGCCCCGGGTTCGATGCCCGCACCAACACAAATGTTTGTGTGGTCCACAATTATTTGCATCGGGTCTGAGTGTTTATGAGACCGAAAAGTCTCTCGTAGCTTCTGATACCCACGACACAAGACTCAGATCTTTATGTGGGGTCAGAACTATGTACATGACAATTGGGTGTATTTATTTATTGCATATATGAGATATACCAGCTCACACTAGCTTAGGTTGATAGGCCAGCTACAATGACGTTACCAAGGTTCAACTATATTGCCACACGAAGCCCCATTCATTCTCTCCTAAAGCACCTACCTCCTACGCCATCCCAAGTGATTTCAGAAAAACCACTCGCCTATTTCTATATCGTGAAAAAAACAGCAGCTGTTTCGAAAACCTAACCTAAATACTCCTCGCCCAAGCTCTCATCGACCTACTTACAAAAATAGCCCGCACTGGACACTTTTCTAACTCATTGTTGCGTCCCGTACTTCGGCTTTACATAGCCATTGTGTTCGTCCTATTTCGCTGTCGAAAGGGACTGAAATTGTACATCCATTTGTGCATCGGTGTCGCGTGTAGTGCTATTTTGTCTGTTTCATTGGTATGGGTGCCAGCGTGGTGGACTATATGGCCTGGCCCCTCTCAATCGTTCTCTGGATTATGGAGGAGGCTCGAGCTCTGCAGTGGGACGTATATGGACTGATACCATACAATTGGTATGGGTTGTTTCTGGACTTGAGGATTAAATTTATTGATAAACATTTATTGAGTGATGTTTCTAGTATGTACTTATAAAAGTGTTTTAATTAAAGTCAAGAAACAGTATAATTAATTATCGGCGTTTGTCAACAATTAAATACAGCGATAGTTTTCGAAAACATGAAACATATAAATTTATGTCCAGCTACATATTACTTAAAGATGAAGATATTAATTTATACATTCAGTATCAGTTATGACTAATAAGTTAATTATCTACGCCATTGAAATTAATTGTTAATTATGTACAAATTACCGTATAATAAAATAAATCTTAAGTAATCTTCCCAAGCGTCAGCCCTTAAGCTAATGTTTAGTAGAAACCATTAGAAGCGTTTGATTGATATGACGATATTAAGATATGAAGCCTATATATATGAGTCATTGCTCAACACCCACGCTTATACGTAGGCAATGTTAAAGATAATTGAAAAATATATTGGTAAATACATATCTACATATTAGAATTTTATAAAAAGGATATTTCGTATCACTAAAGAAATTTCTTGCGTGTCTTCCTCCCACCTGTAATACTTTCAAAGGTCTTGACTCAAAAGATCTGAAATTCTGAATAAAGAACATTTTTTATTTTGAGTTATTCAAAAGGCTTTACTGCCAAGCAGAGTAGATCGACAAGGAGATTAGATGAACTGTGGACGTAAAGGCGAGCAAAAATGTGAATGTAATAAATCTTTGTATTCAATGTAGGAATACCCAAGCGCCGTTTGACACAACATTCCACGCATATCCAAATAAAGATTATACTTTATGACTGTCTTTTTAATGTGTTCAGATAATCTTTTACAAGCAAATTGTTACGAATACAGCGCCGTAAATGACAAGTGCGTGGTGGCCTGTTGGTAACGGACCAGACGCGGTGCCTACATGTTCACGGCGGTCGCGGGTTCAAATCCCAGGGCACACCTCTGACTTTTTGGAGTTATGTGTGTATTGATAGTCAATCACCATGCACTATAACGGTGAAGGAAAACATCGTGAGGAAACCTGCATACCATAGCGACTTGTATAAATTTCTATGGTATGTAAAAGTCCACCAACCCACACTAGGCCAGCGTGGCGGACTATATGGCCTAACCACTCTCAATCGTACTCTCGATTGTAGAGGAGGCCCGTGCCCTGCAGTGGGACGTTTATGGGCTGATACAGAAATGACAAGTATTTAGTGTTTATATTAATGTGTTATGTGTTAATCCGAAGCACTCAATTTTTTCCGGGCTTAATAGTATGTGTGCATAATTTTTCAATTCAATTCAAAACTTCTTCTTTCAAGTCAATGGCTCAAAATTGTTTGCACTAAAACTCTTACAATTTCCCGGCCCAGTAGGTAGCTTATGGCAGCGTCTGTAGCCTCGATGATGTCCCTTGTACATGTGGAAACAATGCACAATGTCTCAGAAATCTACCAGCCATTGCTTTTTTAACACGCATTGTAAATAATTCAAGCAAACCAAATCAAAGGCAAACAGTTAAAATATACATATTATAAGCTATCAGAAGTGGTTTTACTTAAGAACAAAAACACGTGGAGATTAGTTTAAACTGAGTTTTACATTACAAAAACATAATTTGTCAAGAGATCCGCTTTGCACAAAGTCACGGTGAATAAGAAAACAAAAAGCATTCCAAACTATTGCCACATGCGTTTCGTCTTCTATTGTGAGGGTGCCAACGAGGTAACATTTATTGAGTTCGCATCTAACAATATACCTAGTCAGGTCATAAATTCTTTCACATGTTTAATATAACATACATAAACACACGCCTTTTTCCCAGAAGGGGTAGGCAGAGGTGCTACCAGAGCACCCACGTTTCGCCTTGTATATTCCGTCCCACGATGTGATAGGGGGCGCGAGCCTATCGCCATATCGGGCACAAATTCCTGACTCTGGGCTGATCAAACAAGTTTATTCATTATGTAACCATTTATATACCAAAATGAACTTAACAAAACATAGATTCTTATGACACTAAAGTTTATTCAAAATAAACTTTTTTGTGGCCAGCTTTCTAAAAGAAAAGTTTTTACTGTGTGATAATACTTATGACCTGACTGTGTATATAAGAGTATAGCTTGGCAAAAAAGAGTCTGTTTTTATTGAGGGCGCCACGATCGAATATATTTTTTTGATAGCAACCTGATATACTACGACGTAAAATGTTTAGATACTTGTTAATTTTATATTAATCAATGACTTAAAAGGAAACTATTTGAAGAATAAAATAATAAGTATTTTAATAATATAAATATTTTAATAATCGTTTTGTTCATTTTGAATCACAAAACAAGCAACAAATAAATACACGAGAATTTGTCGAAATCTGTAAATAATTGCGCAGCGCACACAGCGATGACATAGAAAGTACCGGTTATTTGACAGCAATGACATTTTAAATAGTGTTGCCACAATTACTTTTTTTTAATTACCATTTTTTTTAAATCCCATTGTTCCAATTCAATTAATCAAAAGCCAAGTAAGGCGTTGCTCAATATTCAGTAGGTTTGCTACATTAGCGACTAGCGGTGGGTTAATGAGAACGTTTAGATACAGGGCCGTTCTTATCAGGACAGTTTTAACCTGAATTAGATACATACGTAGAGCTATCAATTATTGAATAAATAACTAGACATTATGCGTATGATAAAGTTCACTAGACTGCCTCGGTGACGCAGTTGTACTACGGTATGATTACAACGCTGAGGTCTCGGGTTCGAATCCCGAATCGAGCAAAATGGATTTTTCTATTAGGTTAGCCCGATAGGTCAGGCTCGCCCCCTGTCACATCGTGGGACGGAACACACAAGGCGGAACGTGGGTGTCCTGCTTGCAACTCTGGATAAATGGCGTGAGTTTATGTTACGTACTTACGAGATGGTGGTTTGAGGTAAATGGTTGATTAACGTAGTTCTGTATGTGATCATAAGATTGAGCTATCATTACCTACGTATGCTGAAAGCGCAGGCTGGAAACGAGCATATCGACATTTCACCATTATTCCAGTCAAGAAGTCATGTGTGATACAAAAGAATTAACCAGAATTTGACAGCGTCGGTGGCGCAGTTAGTTAGACGCCGGCTGTGAAACGAGAGGCCGCGGGTTCGATCCCCGCATCTAGACAAATGTTTGTGTGAACCACATGTAATTGTTTCGGATCTGGCTGTTTATGAGACCGAAAATTCTCTCGTAGTTTCAGATACCCACGACACAAGACTCGACCTTAGTGTGGGGTCAAGACTATGTATGTGACTGTTGGGTGTATTTATTTATTATTATAATATGCTTATGAAATCTAGCTACTATATCTCCCAAAAGGTAAGGCCAAAAGGAAATAAGTAGTAAGTACTATCCTCATGTCGACGAACTTCTGTCATTCCCGATAGAGGAAAATAGCCAATTACCGTGCCAATACAATTACGTGCCAACCGTACAATTCTGGTGGACTTATGCAATTTTCCAAACTGAAAAATTCACACGAATTGGATCGTCCCGTCCGTTTTTTAGACTCGGGATATATGGCTCATCGCCTATGATATTCTCAATGTTGCCATGTTAGTAATTTAGATAAAAACTCCCACAAATGTTAGGAATACTAGCGTCTAAGCCCTACTTGTATTCGATTTATCACGTTAGTATCCTAAATATACATAACTATACCGAGTACCTATATCCAGACTGCGACCGAAAACGAAGCCAGGTGACAGTGTTAGCGACTACAGACACAATGCAACTAAACATTTCGAAAACGAAGATTTTTTGTAACTTTTAACCCTTGCGCCTTTAAAAATAAATGGGTGTACATTATTATTTCAAGAAAAACGATCCATTTACCATCCAAACGCAACAATACGCAATACGTCCATTTTTTGCGGCATTTTTAGTTAAATTGTATCTGAACTCTGAAGTCACTCGAACTACAACTTACCTTCGTGTTCGGTCTTAGTCGGTACCCGGTATCTTTTTTTTTTAGCCATGTACGTCCCACTGCTGGGCACGGGCCTACTCTACAATCGAGAGAATCGATTGAGAGTGGTTAGGCCATATAGTCCACCACGCTGGATCTTACTGCACCCGGTATCTTACCATATCTTATTACATAGCCATTGTAATATAACTTGGTGTAATTTACTAATTTCCTGAACCGTTATATCACCTAAGTTCAATGCAAATATCAAGCTAGCAGTTAACCTTTCCAAAAGGACATTAACCCCGATCTTAATTTCGTATTATAACGTTAAAATTAACCTCTAACCGCCATTCTGGTGTTTAGAATGAAAAACACGTACATTAAAGTATTTCTTTTAATAGAATCTTAATAGAAAAAATGCGCGGAGCTGAGTTCAAATGTTAGTTGTGCGAAAAAGAAACGCAATCTCCAAACATTTTATTTCTTTGTGTAATTGAAGCGGAAAAAAATGGACAAAAATTAAATTGGTAAAATCAAAATTAAATACAATACATTATTGTGGAAAAAATATTAAGATTGCATTACATAGTTTATAAATAATGTTCTCGCAGACAAAGAAACCTATTTATATTGAACTATTTGCATCAATGTAACTGTAAAAAACCTCTACCAAGCTAAATTACATTATAAAGTCCCATAAAATTCACCAAATGAAAACTAAAGCCTGGAAAATCTCAATGTAAACCTTTTAACTCAGCAACTCCACATTTATCATACCGCAAAACTCAACCATTCCAAGCAAAATGTATTAAAAACTCTATTAAACTTAAATTAACACATGCTGGTGTCGCCCTATCGCGCAATTAGAATAACGAGTCAGATACAAAACTAGATTTTAATTAAATTCTCAACTTGAATAATCTAATTGCTGGTTCAAACTGCGAACTAATCTTGCGTGTGTCCGTTCCCTTTTCCTAGTTGATAGAAATAGCCAGGATTTATCTGTGAAAAGCAAGCTTTACAATTAACTTGCGTAATAAGATAGGAAATATCAAATAATGAATAGAGCTATGGAGGTTTTATCTTAGTAATTATGGAATCTTTTATTTTTTTCTTGCGACTAAACTTTCCTCCCTAAAATTAGCGTCTTTATTTGCAAAGCCAGTGACTTTCATATTTTACAAAGCTATGGCTGTTTTAGCCTTTGTAGCGCTAGATCTGCCCTGTTGAATCTTTGGCATGTCGACCTATTCTAGTAATAGAAAACTCTAGAGTTTTCTTAAGATGTCTCTCTTCTCAAGCGCTATCTAAAGCATTTAGTCACATTGAGATCATAAGATAATCATCGATATACAACATAAGAATATGGATAGAGAAACGATTCAAAAAACACATATTTAATCGTGATCCTGCAACACTACCAGACAAAATATTGCATATCCAATATATACCCGAATGTAGAAAAATGCCATTCAATTTAAAATATAAATTCTCAAAAGCATAATTTTAAAATATCCGTTTAACAATACAGTTGTTCATAATACTATTCAAAATGAAAATACTTTCATGGCTAATAAAGATTTGCATTCAAAATACCCTTAAGAGGTATTCCATCGTATTATTGTCGTACTGCAAATCAAAGATTTCACAAAAATACGACGCTCGTAAAGAATTTCTCATGAATAAATTCGAGAATTCGATAACAATCAGAATACAAGAAAAATAATATGAAAACCCTGGCCAGTGGAGCGAAATAAAGGCGTATTTACATTTCGGAGCAGTGAATCCCGTTTTATTATGGCGTGTGTGCATTATTCCGCTTTTTCAGGGAAATTAGGTCGCGACAGCCCCGCTTGTACTGAAACTAGGCTTTTATAATTAACATATCGCGAAAGGGATTAGACGGATTTAATTTCTAAACCTTTTTTCATGTTTTTTGGGATGTTCAACAATTTCAAGCCAGGAATAATGGTACAATTCGATGGGCCTTAAAAAATTTAATCGTCATGTTTTTGTGTACTTGGCATGCAAAAAAAACATGCCACGATGTCTGTTGTTTCGTAATATTTTAATTAACGTAATAACGACTACCTCGGTGGCGTAGTTGTACTACGGTACGATTGCAAATCTGAGGTCTCGGGTTCGAATCCCGGGTCGAGCAAAGTGATGATGGATTTTTCAATTCATTATCAGCACGGAGTCAGGAATTCGTGACCGATAATGGCGCGCTCGCCCCCTATCACATTGTGGGACGGAACACATTAGGGGAAACGTGGGTGTCCAGGTTGTACCTCTGCGTACCCCTTCTGAGAGAGAGGCATGAGTTTATGTATGTAATCACCAATCGATAATCATCATAAGTTATTAGATACTTATTACCAAAATATCCTCTAAATTGTAATTTCCGACACTTTTCATCCTTGGGACCCAACATGAATAATTCTGGAGATTTCAATTTATTTGCTGTTAAAAATCAGTATTGTATCAGCCCATATACGACCCACTGCAGGGCACGGGCCTACTCTACAATCGAAAAAATCGATTGAGAGTGGCTTTGATCGATTGTGATTGAGTTAAAAATCAGTAAATACCTGAATCAACTAGAAAGAAAAAAAAAACCAGTGCCTTCAATAAATAGTAAGCAAGAATCGTGCAAAGCACAAATATCATGATCACACATAAAAATACAAGTATTAGAAAAAGAAGTCGTTATTGTGTATCTTTTTCTAGAATATTTTTCTACATATTACTCGTATTCTAGTTTTTCTAATAACTAATGTATCCCTCGCCTATGATAGAACATGTTTAGCTGGCATGGTGACTATTAATTCCCAAGTCGAAAGGAAATATATGCACAAAGCACTTATTGACGATAGTAATGCAAAAATATTCGCATACAAGCAATACGACAAGGCCGGCTAGTCTCACCGCGCGTAAAAACTGGAATTTTGTATGTCATGAAAAAAGGTTATTCGAAAAATATACGGAAAAGGTTGAAGGGCCTTTTATTGGTTCGAAATTATTTACATTCACTTCCAATATGGAGGTTGGTTTCGATTTTGTTTATGACTGGCCCTTGCGGCAGTTCTCAAGGGAGACGCTGTTTCTTCAATTATAGTTTATGAAAGATAAAATTATTTTTGGAGTGATAATAACGCTCACTTCTTCCATCTAAAGGATGCTTCAAGCCGTTTAGTTCTTTTAATTTGCACTAAATCATTAAAGTTGAATGATTAAATAAAATATTTCGTTAAGAAATTAAACTTACAACCTCCCGTTTCTCAGACGTCTGCGCACGCAATGCTTCTGATAGGTGTCACTTAAGTTACTAAAAGAAGCCTCAAACCAACTCAAGATCAAAACTAATTATAACTTGACTGGCACTTTCATTTTTTAAATAATTAAATCATTTTTTTAATAACAAGCCGCTGTCAGAAAATAAATTATGACACTCAGAATTGCGTACCATCCCAAGGCAACCCAATGTCAGACGGTCAAATAAAAAAATCAATTTTAAAGACTTGTAAACTTTTCACAGAATAATAACTTGCAAAACCAAGCTAATAATACCTTATTTGAATATACAAACAAAAATATTAACTTTCTTGGAACAGTGTATTAATTTTTGAAACTTACCAATGTGGTTTCTGTCATTACTTTACTCATCAATCTAAATTCGTCTTGATTTATTATTTAGATGATAGTTTTATATTATTGACATCTACACTCCAGAAAGACAAACCTATAACGATCAATAATCTCCACCAAAATTGCATTAGAGCTTTTAAATTTCTTAAACTTAGCACATGGGGATCTTTGAAGTTACAATGTTATTGTCTGACAATGACTATTTAAATATAGAAATCTATAACACTCAAAAATATAACCTAGCATGCTCAAGACCTCTAACGGTCCTTTAAACAAGCCTTTAATAATCTGAAAGCCAGTTCTGACATAATTTGAAAAGGCATAAAGTAATTAACGTTATGATTTTGATAGAAACCTCCTTTCAACTATTGAAGGCATAAAGTCTACACTGTACCCTTCATAATGAAAAGGCTCTGATGAAACGCGATCCAGATTCATTTCAATAGTCAAGAACTCCTTGACCGCTTTTTCGGGTAATGTAAATATCATATTTAATAGACTTCGGACTATACTCGTACATAAAAGGAATGTAATTATGAGCGTTAAATAGAGGATACATGAAATAAACATGAAAAATAGGAGCAACTTAAAAAATCTGTTTGTGGACTTTGAGGTCTTTTTAACTTACCAATGCAGACGATTTTAAATATTTCGTACTCAGTTTTTTAATTCTTTGTAATCATATTTAAACTGAGTAAAACCTAAATAATACTGCTTTATATTAACCAAATTAGACCATCGAGTCCATCGAGTCGTCGTATTTACATTAAAAAATATATATACTATGTTGTCAAATTGAGAACATCTTCTTTCCTTATTGGAAGTCGTTTAAAAACAGATTGAAATTTGGACTTCGCTTCCACGAAAAATTTAGCAAATGAAGTTATTAATTAATTATTCAACAACATTATCGTATTGGATACAATCTGATCGACCCTGGGGATATTCTCGAAATCGATGCAAAACGCGCTGTTTGTGCCGTTATTGCGGGAACGTCTTAATCAAGGCCAGACCATATTTTGGAAATTGCCAGTTGGTAATTTGCATATATTCAAAGTTAGCTCTTTCGGGGAAATATTGTTTGCTCAGCAAGATATGGTTATGAGATCGCTATTTGGTCACGCACGCTCGTCTCGCTAAGGGTTTGTTCAGATAAAAAGCGTTAAAGGCACGTTTACAACTAGAGGATTTTATTAAGGACATGAATACGCTGACTCGCTTCTTGTGGAAGGTCTTATCCACACGGGCGAATTGCGCGCGAATAACATTAATTCGCACGCTGCTTTTTAACGCGATGTATTCACGCCTAGAATCAAAGTCGAAATGTTAAACGAAATATTTCATTTTTATGGACCAAACTTAATTTCCCGCAAAAAATTATGTGCGAATTTATTCAAACAACTTGGACATACAATTAGCACTGGCAAATATATAATGGCGCGAATTAAGATTACTCATTCGTAAATCATTTTTAGGTTAAGCAAAGTGATATTAGATTTTTCTATTCGTTATCAGTCCGGAGTCAGGAATTTGTGCCAGATATGGCGATAGGCTCTCGCCCCCTACCACATTGTGGGACGGAAACATAAGGGGAAACTTGGGTGTCCTGGTTGCACCTCTGCCTACACCTTCTGGGATAAAGGCGTGATGTTTATGTGTGTATATATCGCCCTAGTAGATTCGCGGCGAATTCGCTTCGTCTGTACATAATGCATCGCGTGCTTAACGCTTGTCATCTCAACATACTGTAAAGCTCGTCCCGAGAAATCATTCCGCTCGTCTGATTATGGAAATGAGCGAATGACGTAAGAGCGAAGTGTCTCGTATGGTTTCAGGGCCGTCTTGAGGTATGGACATATAGTAGAAATTTGTGTCAGGTACTTCGAGAACGTTCTGTTTAATTATTACGCAATTATTCGTAAATACCAACATATTAAGTGCTTTTAATGTTGAATTGCTCTACTGCTTGGGGAGGCCATGTAGAAAAAAATATCTGACAAGGTTCGACATATGAAAATAAACTGCATACTTAACTTCAGATATAATCAATCAATTATATCTTTAATAATAATACATACATTATTTTGTATATTATTACTATAGTAAACTGTGCGTTAACGGAAACTCGTCTTTTTAATTCCTAAAAAACCCACGTCACTTAGTCCAGGACTATAGAATTCTCATCCTTTCATATACCTTCCTAAGAACACACACATATAAACAGGGTATATCAAGACTGCCACAGAAAACGACGCCAACGTGGTCATTTTAGGTACAGACACAATGCATCTAAAATATTTGTAAAAAAAAATGCGACGACTTTTTTTTTGTTATTTCGGTAGCAATCTTGATATACTCTGTGTATACAAAGTTTACTTACGATATTCCGCCAGTTTAAAGCACTATTCAAATCAATAGTAAATAATAAATACACGTAATATGATTGCTTGTATAATGAAATAAACATATTCGCGTGCTGCGGGAAACACCCGGGCGTGGTAGTCACAGCACGCACTCAACACACCACAAGGAAGCATATTGATGCACAACATTCATATAATGACGCCACCATGCATGCACACACTGCAGAAATACGAGTATAGCTTATAAATAAAGATATATGCAGCTCTAATATTATATTTGGTGATGTCAGCTCCAAATGCGAAGCTTGGATAGTCTGAAGATACTAACTTGAATTAACCAACAACGAAATTAATGAAAAAGAAAATAACAAGACTAATTGAAAACCTAATAGTCCAATTGTACGTATTGAATAAAAGTTTTGAGATGCCGGATGCCCAATACCCTATTCCTCTTCCTATCCTTTTTCCTTCCCGCTTCCCTCCCAATTGGGCCGGCAACACATCCACGATCCAGCGTTGTGGATGTTCATGGGCGGCAGTGATTACTTACCATCAGGTGACCTGTTTGCTCGTTTGACGGACCTGTGGAATAAAAAAACCGACTGCCTAATTTCCCGCAAACCGGCATGTACGAATTTATATATGCAATAAAAAAGTACTTCATTTACATTAAATATTCTACTTGTGAATCACTTCCCTAAGATAACATCAAATATTTTATGATTCACCTCATTGAGTTTGCAAGTGCTGTTTACTTTAAGTGTGTTTTGACTAGTGGCTATCGTAACACTAGAATTTACAAATCACAGCTTTGTGACTAAGCTCAATAACATTTGATAATTACCAGAAATGATAACTTCACTGATTTTGCAATCTGAACTAGAACCAATCCGACATCCTCGATCCAGCGTGCAATACACTTTTTATAATATTTTATGTCGTTATGTCTTCCCTCTGTACAACTTGGGTTTTATCCGCATCCTGATTTTTGATTTATTGAAAAGCGTTGTTAGTAAACAATTTAAAAAATGTTAACTATCCATAACACTGTACGGTATATTATTTACATTATTTATATTAGGCATTATTTCAATACTAACAGGAAACTGATTTCCTTACTGTATCAGCCCAAATACGTCCCACTGCGAGGCACGAGCGTCCTCTACAATCGAGAGTACGACTGAGAGGGGTAAGGCCATATAGGCGTAAAGTGGCGGATATAGTGCGCAATTTCTTACCTGAAGTTAACCCAATTCATAGAAATAATAATGATCCACGTATCTAATGTTCTGTCTATATATTCACAATTCAAGAACATACATTCTAGGTAGCATCTGTCCTAGCGAAACTCGTCAGGTAACAAATGATCTCATCGTGTGTTGACGCAGACAGAAAAATACTTGATGCATCTTTGCACAAGCATTTAACATTATTAAATGTTTTAAATCACCAATTAAGTAAATGTTATGTTTGCTATAACATGCATCGCGACTTTTTGTTACCTGGGTGTGTACCTAAATAGATTATCAAGGTCATTATTATCATCGCTACTAGAATACTCGTCTCGACGTGACTTTACCACTCCACGCTATTGCCAGTCTATAGATCCTGTCACCCAGAACCATCTAAAAAAATTGTCGTGAAGTTGCAGCTTGTCACATTTCCCTAGGTAAGTTTTTTAGAGAGTGCCAGAGATCTCACTTATTCTCATAGGCCTTTACCTTTTTAACGAGAAGAATGCTGTTCGGTAGAGGAGATCTCTTTCAGATCCGTGAGTGAGGCCACAGGGCTCCATTTTTATAACCAGCAATACGTCAAGGTTTTTAAAAGACAACGCTGAACACTTACAAATTACCATCAGAAGTAATATTTGCCCGCTTATAGATCCTTAATAAAAAAGATTAGAATCGCAAAAACTTAGAACCCGTAACATTTTCCCAACTATCAACTGTCCGCACCGTAACATTTACCTCACAAAATACTAAAATTAGAATAATTTGGAGTTCGTAATTAAACCACCTACACCCCTATTTTGTGGGGGTGTTGACAGTAGTGGGCCTTGATCGAAACTACCCGCCTACCCGCTGCCCTAATATAATTATGACAGGTAGATTACTCCCACGCGGACCAAAATAGACCAACACCGGCTCCAGGCGTTGGCTCCAATCGCCCAATATCCTGTCTATCGTGTGGAAGAAAATAATTCACGTCAATTGGAGCCAATGCTTCTTGTTGGCGCTAAGGGATAGAGCCGGCGTTAGGCAAAGAATGTTTATTATGCAATGACGTCATAAATTCATTAGATTTTATAGTATTTATGTAAAAGGAAGATTCCGCATATTATGTTTTTTATACCTGACTGTTTCTTTGTTCTTTGTTGCTTTTTGATACGCAGTGAAGAACTCTTACAAGAAGCGGATGGTCGTAGGTTTGTTTCTGTATACTCATCAGTGGGTGTGTACAAACTTTCACAAATGGGCTCTGGACCTATACAAATGTTTGTTTCTATCCCATATGCTACGGGACCGTAAAACTCTATGTAGTTTCTGTTATCCTGATCTGGTAATATCCAAAAATATATAACTTATATTTTTTAAATGTATTATTTGGTTTAGTGTTGTTCCAAGTTCCGCGCTAACAGCGTAGGTTCTGTTCCCGTCAGTTTACTATGACTTTTATTTGTTCAAGAACCCTGATTTTAAATACAGGAAGAATATCTTTATCAATCTTTTAGAAAACATACGAGGACTCTGACTCTTTAAGTACATAAATTTTAATATACAAATTTAACATGTAATAACGTTGAAAGTATAAAATTAACACGCACATAAAATATTTATTGGCCATAAATAATCGGTAATTGTTTGCGTACATTCTTGCTTATTCACTTATAAGACAAGCCGTTATGAAGCCATCATAAAGCCTGGCTTGCAAGGCTTTTTCCTCAAGCCTTAATGAGACGGCCACGAGACAATTAACATCGTAATGAACAGTAAGGCAAGTGTCATGGTTCAGAGTTCGAAGCCGGTAAGCCAAGTTCATTTAGTCACGTATTTATAATGGAGGGAAATTGCGTTTTTATGTGCACTACTTGTTTCATAAAATGGATAATGGTTTTATTATGATCTAAAGTTTAGTTGCGGTTTATTGTTTCCTGTAAGTAAGCCAAGAGTTTCTAAGTATTTTTTCATATAAATGAGGTTATTTAGACATTCATAATTGTGGTTAACTATAACCTCTTTATTTTTTACTAATTATTATTATTTAGCATTTTAATTTTGCGGAGTCAAGCCAAGTAACCAACCAAACACTCCCCCTTCCCATCCTTCAGTTTCCATGAGCTCTAGAAATCGATTTAATTTAACTGGATGCCACTACTGATCGTGGTTGATAAAAGTAGAAATGGTAAATACAAAACCCTTGAAATTGACCCTTGAAAAATTTATTGTCCTTATACCAAAACACAGGGGGAAACCTAGTAAAAATTGCAGGGAATTCCTAGATGCAGCCCATTTTTCTTTGGAAATCCTTGCGGGACACGAAAGTGGGCTCTACAAGACTGGAGATGATAATTATGCTGAAGTAACGCTTAAAACATATCAAAACAACGCGAATCCAGCCAGTATATCATGTCACGTTATTTAGATTCATAAGCATACGTCACTACACCTGCGGAGCCACTTAAACACTTCATATTTTCCTTGAGTAGCAGCGATTATTCAAGCTATTAAAACTACTCCACACGTGATCTGTGCCGCTCAACTGCGCTCAAAACAATAGTTTAATCTTTCAAACTATCGTTATTCTTTTTGTTCTAATTGAAACAAAGGAATTGCCAACTCATTTTACAGACACGTTCTCATTTGTTTGATTGGTAATTAAGGAGATAGGTATTGCGAATGGCAATCAATTTGAATAAAGTTGATAACAGGAACCAGTATAACAACCTGTTTATCTGAAATTTCAGTAACCAGTCTGAAAATTTGGGTTTATATCTTGCTTTAGCATTTTTAATTTCTGAAAGCATTATGGGTTCATTAACCTGTTGAATTGATATGCAATATAATTCAATCGACATGCTTCAACGATTAAACAATGCCTTTTTTAGGTAATATGACATAGTTAGCCTTAGTGAGTCGAAAAACGAATATAAATCATAAAACTCTACAATGTATGTGGTTTTGACTTTTTTTATTGCAGTGTAATTAAACTTAGACACTTTCTTCTAAAACCAACCCTTAGGACTCATATCTCAAAGCCTTGCTAACTTCTAAGGTTTACAAAGCGATCGACGTCACAACTTTGAACAAAAGACAAGAGTGCACAAAGTTATGTAACCTGGGAGTCATGAGACACAAGACAGCGAACAACAACCTTTATTTAATAAACTTTCCTTATTTAAAGTCTAGAGAGGTCTTTAAGGAGCGCCAGAAAAAAAAATCGGCGATGTGATCTTTTTACACAAGTTCCCTCCTGTATTCCCGAATTACAAATCAGGGATGCAACCATTACCTACTCCGCTGGTATTTCCATAGTATCCGCTAAATTAGAAGTCAGAAAACCTACAATATTATGCGCATCTTGTTAGTATAACATATGTATAAGATATCAACTATAACAAGTATTTAAAAATCATAATATGTATTTTATTCTGTACGTATTATCTCCCATATTTTTATAAGCACATAAGTATCGTCTTCAGCTGCAAGAACTCAAATGGTCTATCCATTTGACTTCTTTCCAGGTAGTCCTGACAACCGGTCCCCACCTAAGAGTTTCTTCAATCTCTATTAGGTCGCCTACCTTGTGGATCGTGATAACACAACATTTATGTATACATACATACATAAACTCACGCCTTTTTCACAAGGGGTAGGCAGAGGTGCTACCAGGACACCCACGTTTCGCCTCGTGTGTTCCGTCCCACGATATGATAAGAGGCGAGACTATCGCCATATCGAGCAAAAATTCCTAACTTAGAAAACTTGTCTATAAAAAATAGATATTAAAAGATTTAATTTTTGCAATATCCGCACTGTTTCAAATAGCGTTGTGGGAGTACGAACGCATTATCCGATTCAATGATCGCCGGTGACTGGGCAAACGGGTTTTATTGAACAATAATGCAACACCTAATAATAGATCCAGTCGGTCACTTGTAAGCAACTTATTTTATCAAATCTCACTTAATTATGCGTGGTATTAACGTAGGGGTGTGCGTAAATGTATCGAATTTTAATATGTAGTATCGATAGTTTATTAACGTATTCGATAATTTTGTATGTTTGTATTTCGAAATATTTGCAAAGGGAAGAAACATCAAATAACAAGTTGGATATACTTTTATACTACGTTGTCTATTAAAAAACTTAATCATACAATGCAAGTAAGTGTTTACTTACAAGTATAATAGTTTTTGACATAATTACAAACATACTTATTCAGAAATTAACTACATTACGAGTATTTTATGTTCTCCTTAGTCGGTAGGAAGACATATCGCTTAGAATTCTTTTATTATGCTTATTTCCATCTATATTTTACGTTTGATGATAGTGCTGTATCGATACTCCAATACATGTCGGACACCTCTATATTAAGTCTCTGAATACATTCGTTCTAAGTATGTAGTGCATTATTTATGTATGATCAAGTAGCTACGCTTGAAAGGTCGCCTTGGTATTTACATGTCAAGAGCTGTTTTACCTAATGTATTGACTTTATTTTTATTACGTGATGTCAACTAGTAGCAAAAAATATTAAATTAATTTATTCATTTTCGTTGGCTTTGTAAAAAGGTGTATCATGTCATGTATCATTGCTTTAATAGACATAAAGACTACATATTTAATTAATATTCAGCAGACAGTTGATGAAGCGAAAGAGGTATGTACAGACCGTAGCACTTGGCGCACTATAGTCTCTGCCTACCACAATGGGACATAGGCGTGAGTTTATGTTTTTCAGCAGACAGCCACCGTGGAGCAGTTGGTTAGACGCCACGCCGGTTGTGATACGAGAGGCCGCGGGTTCGATTCCCCTACCAACAAATATTTGTGTGACCCACAGGTATTTGTTTCGTGTGTGGGTATTAGTGAAACCGAGGAGACAAAACACAACAACACGACAAAATACTCGATCTTAGCGTGGAGTCAGTACTATGCATGTGGCTGTGAATACACCCTATTCACTTATTTTAATACTATTGTTACTAAATTATGAGCACGTGTTATGAAGAAAACCTTAAGTAAGAACGCAATAATGAAAATAATTCTGCGAGATGACTTCATTCCGCATAATTATCGTGTCGACGTAACATAATTGCTTATGCGCATAATGCACGCCAATATTATTTAAAATTCAACCGATACCTGTCTTACTTTAAAATGTATACATGTACAAACGTAATAATCTCATTTTTAAAATTAATTACCTTAATTTAATAAATAAATTCAACCTGGATATTTAACCCTCAACTTCATTTACAGCGTATACTCACAACCAATCAATTAAATGAACAAATAATAAATTAATTATTCGGCAACATCACCAAAATCCTCGCTTTTAAATAAATCAAAAAACTAATCAACACTAATAGTTGTGTGTGCAAATATTTGTGCCAATTAACGCCAATCAAGCATGAGCTTTATTCCACGTGTTACAGGGTTGCCAAACGGATTTATTATATAAAGTAATTGATTTAATAATCGCCCAATATATTTTCCACTATTGTTCAGGAGGTTGAGAAGGATTTAGGCTTTACTCGACCACGTAGGCCTAGTGGGGGTTGGTAAAAAAAAAAACAAAAGAAAAATTATAAATATTTCCCGAACGTCAAAAAGAAACTCATAAACTGCGTTCCTCAATTTGAGATTCGAAGGTAGGACCGCACAGTTTATACCGTATACTCGCTCTTGATAGACCAGTGACAGTTGAAGAAAATATATTTTTACTCTGTGAAAGTATAGGTAATTATTGCTACAATTTCGACAACCCTACAAGTTTGCTCAAACAAAGTTAACCAGTTTGTCATGTTTGTTCGTTACATGTGAAATGATTTTGGCTTCATTTACTGTTAGCTATTTATCACACAACAATCCAGTTTAAGTCCTACTGGTTTTCTAAAAGATATGTACTTACCTATGTATATTTGATTCCAATCAAAATAATTTTATACCATTTTTTTCTGTAATTTTCACTGCAGTTACCATCAGTACCATTGTGATAATTTTGTCTGGTCACCATCGGAAACTTAGCACGATGATTTAACGGATGAGTTAAGTAATTATCAGTTATGACGTCAGAGTTGTGTATGGAAAACTTACCTCTGACTCATTGTTTTTACAGAGATCACAACTAATACGTGCCTGAGACAGGAAAATTACTATTATCACCTTAATCCACTGTGCACTAGTCATAGCTTTGTAAAGTAGCTTAAGTGTTTTAACCGCCGAAAGAAAAGACTGTATAAGCCCATACACGTCTCACTGCAGGGCACGGGCCTCCTCTACAATCGAGAGTACGATTGAGAGTCGTTAGACCATATAGTCCACCACGCTGGCATATTGCGGCTTGGACTTTACATACAGTAGAAATTATTACAAATCGCTATGGTATGCAGGTTTCCTCACGATGTTTTCCTTCACCGTTATAGTGCATGGTGATCGGCTATCAATATACACATGATCCTGAAAAGTCAGAGGTGTGTGCCCTGGGATTTGCGCCTGATCCGTTACCAACAGCCCACCACGCACTTCAAAAATGACTTCACATAAAAAAAAAGACTTCATTGAACATAATGTTATTTGCTGGTTAGAAAGAGTATTGGTTGGAGATGAGAATCGTCTAATCTCTCGTTAATGGTTTAACCGCTCTCGTTTAATTATTTAGAAAAAGTGAAATAAATATACTATTACAGAAAAACCATCAATACGTTATGTAAAAATAATACTACATAGATCTTATTATCGTACAGTTATATATAAAACAACCAAATGTCAAAAAAAAAAACAAAATGTTAGAGATTATGGCAACGGTTAATATTGAGTTATACAAAATACAATTAACCCTGAAAGAAAACTGACTAAAGCGAACGGAAACAAACTAAAAAGCTTCAGGTATAAGAACGAATGAAATCAAAAGCAAGGTTAAATTCGCAGAGACCCTATTACCTCTCTTGAACACTTTCTTCCTCCGACTGATAAGGTATTACCTACGATACCAGATACCCTATATTATGTGTTCATCAACGGTAAAGTGCTTCTAATCACTCATTGAAAGTTACTCATCTTAGAGCCAATGTTTTCTTAGCAAAGCACGTCTCAGTTATTTACGGGTACTTACACATACCCTTCAATGAATAGAACTAAAACAAACTTAGGTATATGCTTTATACCTACCGGATTATTTTTATCGTCTTCGTTCGTTTCAAGGTATGACATCATTCTTCTTAAAGATCTTTAACTTTTTATTGTATTCGAGAATATACTGAAATCATTAGCCGATATTAGTCACTACATCTATAGCCAATTATTTTTTTCTTATATTTATTTATTCTTATTTACCTTAAAGTGAAAGCTAATCTTTCAGATATGTACATGTATCAAAATATGAGATTATTAAAATTTAAAACCAAAAAATATTGTTACAATAGAGGTTGTATTTAATTCTGTACGTACCAAAATTCCAGGCTTAATCCTATCATAATTGTATCCTTAATTCTAGAGCTCAGCGGTACAACCAAAGACCCACCAATTGAACGCATTAATATCGGCTGTTGAAATCACAAACCACACAATTCGTTATCAAGTAATTTACTTCTGAATAATCCTTTATAGTGACACATTCCAACTATTTTGTTTGCTTGCCAATTTGCACAGCTGAATTATTGGTCTGAATAAATCATACAAAATGTTTAGGAAAACCACCATTTGTTACCGGCATTCCAGGCCGATATTACTCGGATATCAATAGTGTAACTTACTTTTGGTTGATTACAATGATAAAATCTTGTTTCTTGTTTATTTAACCAGGACAAAGGTATTACATTTAATTCTGTTTATTGTTGCTCGGTTGAATTTGGTGTATTAATTTTATTTTGAATACGAGATTGCAAAACAAACACGTGTTTAACTGCGAGTTACATTCCCTAATGTTTTATTGTTACCTGTTCCGTGAATACTTCTTAACCATGAATGACATAATCATCACAACAACCTACTACTTCTCTGACGAACTTGCTGTATTTAAAACAGTGTTACTCCAGTGTAGTTGCCTCACGAATTCTGCCATAAATTAATGAAATTACGCCCTTAAAATTTATTGCTTTCCCCGCCTGTTCGTTCCAGCTAATTATTTCGATAATCTGAAGTTATAGATTCATATATAAAATATATCGCTTTCAGGGTTAACGAACAACACAATCTCACAATCGAAAGTAGTATCAGTAGCAAATTACAAGCACATATCCCCGAGCGAGGACTTGACGTTTCAATTACCGATGAAAGGGTTGAAGATAGAATTCCAATGGCAGAACCTGTCCGGCGCTTCATATTGCCGCCTTAATATTTTATTGTTTGAAAACTATTTATCAAGCGGACGGGTTAATACTTCTACGGAGCGGTCGTGATGGAATGTCAGTGTAAGGCTATTAAGGGTTAGTTTGCATCGTGCAAATATTTTTGACGTTATATTATATAGCTGTGGGCTTTATGAGATACCGGTGATATATTAGAAGCTTCTATTAATAGCAATTGTCATACGTCTAACTTTAAAAGGACCACTCTACAAAATCGTATCGCCTCTGTACTAAAAATACATATTTTCGTTACACGTGTATCTAATCTAATCTAACTTTAAAAATGATGAAGCACTTTACAAAATTGTATCGCCTGCTGTTAGTCCTCACGCAGTTTTTATGAAGTACACCTACGCAAATTTTCATGCTTGTAGACTTATCGATTTAGGCTGTACATGATCTATTTATAAGGAGATCTTCAAATTAGCGGGTAACTTAAACTTCAACTTCGCCTTTCGTATTTAGCATTTTATTAAGTAGAAAATAAGAGCGCCTTGCAATCATCACCACCCTTACACTGAGAAAGTGTAGAAAATGATTAAAGTTTTGGACATTTAGGAAAGAAAGATTACAAGCCTTCTGTCAGTTTACCTGATCTAGCAAAACCTCAACAGAAAACCTGCTACTCCCACATCAAATTTTCTCAGAAACACTTGTCCCGTTTCAATCACGGCGATCCATTACAGCTACAAACTGGCTAAACCCATGGCCTACCACTTAAACCGAGCTGATACAGACGACATAAGTATGAGCGACGGCTCGCGCGTCTATCTGGCTATCTTGATCGTAGATTTGCAATCTGGCCACTTGTTACTTGTCAGGGTTGGCTTCCGTGACTCACGAGAGATTAGTCGAGATATATTCAGCTTTATAAACTGCGGCCACAGTATATGGGGCTAGTATAGTCAAAACTGGCTCAGACTACGAATAAAATAAATAGTTTAGTTAAAAATGTGGTTATTGCAGCGTTTGTCCTTGCTGTTTTTCGCTAACCACGAGGTTGGAAAAGGTTTTTGTAAGTTATTTGTTATATTAGTCTGTTTCACAATACAATTTTTGGTTGATTACGAATTGTATTTTAAGTTCGATTACTCAATTGATAAAAGTATGGCTCTACAATATGAGGTTATTGGCTTTGATTTTTGCGATTTATTATATCGATTTCAATAAAATAGGATTTGTGTTGGATAATACCAATTCACACAAAAAAAAACAAAAATGTCCGGATCTAAACTCATTTATCTTATTCCCTTGCAACAAGACGCTTATTCCTGTAGCTTAAGTTTAGCAAAAAAAATAGTAATCCCGCTCTGCTGTGAATCTAAGAACATACCTAAATATTTTGCAAAAAACGGCACAAAGTAAATCGCATAGTTTTAAAACTCGGACGAATTCCAGTAGCACTAAAAGCAGTGTTTAGTGTCATTCATAAAAACTTATTCATCTGCACGCGCATCAATTTTGTTCTCGCACGGAGCCAAAGCTTTCGGTCGGCCCGCGCGACCCCATTCGGGGTACTTTTAAATCTAGGCAGAAATTCGCACAGACCAGTCTGAGATCATTAACAAAGCCTGGAATGCGCCTGATTTTGCTGCGATGTGCGAAAACAACTTGAAAAAGATATGAATCAGTTGACAAAGCATTTTCATATTCTGTTAATGGGAATTTTGAAACATAGTTTGTAATGTTGTTTAAAATATTTGTAAATTATTCACTGCTGTAGTAAGGCATGACTGGTTTTGGGATGAAATGCTGTAGACCCCTTTAACAAGAAACTGATTACTGATGTGTGATCATAGAATATTATTGTTTTGTTTTGGATATTTTGAAACCAAAGTTGTAGGGCTCAATATCACTAGTACTACGGATTAAATTGTACTTTTTTTTTATTACAATGAATGGCGAGATGCACATGCCATTTGCATGATGGTAAGCGATACGACCGCTCATGGATAGTAGAAAAACCAAATAACGAAATACAAAGCAATGCTTAGCATTCCACTGCGATCGCCATCCTGAGACATGTTAAATCTCATTAGGTGCAGTAGTTACTCTGGCTACAATTTCCTTCAAACCGGAACACAACAGTGCATTTACACTGCTGTTTGGCGGGAGAAATAGACATTGCGGTGTACTTCGTACATAATTGCTGATTCATATTTATAATAAGATATTTATAAATAAGGATTTAGACTTTATTATTTTCAAGCAATGAAAAGATTCGCATCATTCATAATAAAAAAAATCTCTGTTAAATATTTTTTTGTGACATAAAAACTGCGTGCCGCTTATCACTCCAATATAACGACTTTAAATAAACCAAGAGTTTATTACTTCAAGATAACAATCCCAAGCAATTTGTCTTGAAAAAAAAAACAAAATTAAAGTAATTATTAATGCTCAGTTTAATCGCAAGGTGAATAAACTGAAGAATTAAGTACATGTCAAGATCAGCTATCGCGAATATAACCATTTTGACAGCCTCTGTGGGGCAGTCGGTTAGACGGCGGCTGTGAAACGAGAGGCCGTGGGTTTGATCCCCGCATCGAAACAAATGTTTGTGTGATTCACAGGTATTTATTTCGGGTCTATCCAAACACCCGTTTGTGAGACTGAAAGTTTCTCGTAGCTTCGGATACCCAGCATACAAGACTCGATCTTAGTGTGGGATTATGTATGTGACTGTTGGGTGGATGTATGTATATCATTAAAATAATAACCCAACATCGTGATGGGCTATGGCTAACCTCTCTCAACTTCTCGGTTGTAGAGAAATTCCTTGCCCAGCAGTGGGCAATTTTATATTATATAGGCTGATCCTGTAATGTATAATATATAATATAGCATAACAAACAGTCACGAACATAGGCCTGGCCCAACACAAAGATAAAAAGTACTGTACCTTAGATATTAAATACAATACAATACACTTCGAGAGGTTTCTTTGACACCTTCTTTCCCCTTTCACAGAAGCAGTAGCAATGTAAAATACACAAAAAGAGCTGTATTTTTTCTCGATAATAACAAATGTTTTATGTATGTGTGTAGCAACGAAATTAGGAATACATATTTACCGGGGTCAAGAGTTTACGTCGTGTTTCGGTCGATTGTTATTTAAATTGAATGCGTGGGAGATTACCAACTTTTAAAATAATATATTTTAAAATATTACGTCCTATGAAAACTACAAAAAATACCTGTCGAAAATTAAACGAGTTTTTCTCGCCATTTTGAACAATCTGCTCAATACTAAAAAGTCGCTCTAGATGTCTTTTGTACGCTCTCTGTCTATATGCACTAATGTAACCATTGAACTAATATTACTAATGTAAGGAACTATCCGTACATACCTATACACTTCGCATTTCATCGAAGCAGTTTTCTTAGTAATAAAGTTCATATAATTTGAAAATTGCATCAATTTTTATTGTACGAGTAGTAAACGTTTTAGCATGTAGTGGCCTGTTGGTAACGGACCAGACGCGACTGTCAACGTGTTCAAGGTAGTCGCTGGTTTAAATCCCAGGGCACACCCCTGACTTTTCGGAATGGTGTGTATTGTTAGTCGGTCACCACGCACTAAAATGGTGAAGGAAAGCAACGTGAGGAAACCTGTAGGGATTTCAAAAGATTTTCTATAGTATGTAAAGTCCGCCTAGCCGCACTCGGCCAGCGATGGGCTATATGGCCTAACGCTTCTCAAACGTATTGTCGATTGTAGAGGACGCCCGTGCCCTGCAGTGGGACGATGCAGAAACATTTTAGAGCTTTTATTTCATGCATACGTTACACTATTGTAATCTGTGGAAATAAAAATATGATGGAAACCTCCATCAATTGTGTGCTTGTTCAGAACATAAACAAAGCAAATTAATAACAACAGCACATACATAAAAAAAATCAATGAATACGTTACAAAAATCCTGCTAATTGGGCTATTAAGGATACAATATGTAAGCGGCTTTACGCGGATCCGGAAAGATTTATAAATATGAAAGAAATTTTAATTGCTGCTGGGATTGTAAATATATTTGTACTACTCACAGTACTACTGCATTGTCTCTTTGATGTCAGCTTATTATACGTAGGCGTTCGATATTCAACTGCATTTTTCGAGTACTGAGTGGAAAAGTTAAATTGTTAAAAAGTTAAAATTACTTTGACATAATACAACGTAAGTTCCCCTTTACCATTTAAATTTTGTACCCAAAAATGTCTCATAATATCACAATAAATTTCGGTAAAAATCACGACATGTCACGACAGAAAATTCAGAATTCTACGACGTCAAAGAAATGTTCCAACATTTTGAACGCAATAAAAGTGCAACAAACGTTTTACCTCTGCGTTTGCTTGTAATATTTTGTCATTTTAACCGAGGCATATTCATGTCGGCTGCCGGCGGGCAATGAATAACTATCAGATGTAAATCAACCGACGTGGGCGCTTGTGCCTCGAAATCTCAATTTAGCGTGCACCAAGCTTGCCTCTGATTGTATGCTTGATATTATTTTATTTGTTTTAAATGGCTTGAGGTTTTGGCTGCAATATTAAGTTTATAACGGAATATTTTTATTTGAATTATTTTTGGTGATGAAACGAGATTTTCCAACTAAACAGTGTTGTCGACCATATTTTTAACTTTAACGCTTTGGTATTAGCTTTCCGGAATCCAATGAAGAAATCCTTAGTGACTGATTTTTTTTTCTCCATATCACCGAATTGTTCGGAAAACTCTCTTCTTCTTCCTTCCCTTTTCCCTTTATTTGGGTTCGGGTCTCCTTATCACTTTGCGCCAGGCTGCTCTGTCCTAGGTTGTCTCTGTGTCCAAGTGAAGGCCCCCGAGTTCCTTCCTGATATTGGAATTGTTCTAAAAACTAGATGGAAAAATTAATTTTACAATAAAATATATGTTATTAATAAAACAAACAAGAAACAAGCGAGTTATATAATACTCGTATAATAAAGCACATCGTCTTAACAAGCTAGATCTGTGCCAGTGTCGCGGGTATCAGTGCAGCACGATGCTGGTCGCAGATTGATTCCGGCGGCCGGCCACGACCACGTGCGGTCGCCGACTGTCGCATCACGACAATGACCCTCGTTTACCTCGCGACGACGGACTGCCCATTGTTTAAGTTAATAATCATTTTATATTATACAATGTCATTTTTATTTATTTATTTAAAGCTTCATATACAGAACGTATACAAGCGGACTTAATGTCTGAGGCATTCTATTACTCTAATTGATCTTTGGTGAGAGAAAAATCGCAATTTTGACAGAAATCAGTGATATTGTTTAGCGAAACCCGTGTAGACTGCTACATATTGTCCATAGTAGGGGTCATGGCCCGCAGCGATGAGGAAATCGACTCAAAGAGAGACGTTAACTACTATAAGCTGATGATTAGAAAGTACTACAAAAATGTATTTACTTAAACGATGATGAAAGGCACTATGCTATCGTTAAATGAATTTATTTAGACATATAAATTAGTCCAAGTCGTTATTTTTATCAATCTACAAAGGTCACTCACATAAAATACCCAAAAAAAAACGTATTTTCCACTCGTAATCTTCCGAATTTCCTTTAACATTTCGCACATCGTTTCCATACTTATCAATTACGTTTTATTACAATTTTCCGGCCTTCAGTCATACGCATATCTAAAGCGACATTAATTTGCGTGCGCAATATATTACTCCAGCTGACACGTGGATGTAGAGTATTAACCTGGAGCTAATTGGCCAAAAATACAATGAGTTTTTGTGCAAAACGTGTTTCTATTTTTCCACATTATCTAACAAAAGACTAACAACGTAATAAAACTAATTACTGGGTTTACGTCTTATTTTGTTATTTAGTTGCATGAATAGAAACCATCTAATATTACTGAATAGGTATCTTTCTGACTCGGTGGCGCAGTTGTACTAGCGTATGATTGCAATGCTGAGGTCTCGGGTTTGAATCCCGGGTCGGGCAAAGTGATATTGGATAGTTATATTCATTATCGGCCCGGAGTCAGGAATTTGTGCCTGTTATGGCGATAGGCTCGCCTTATCACATCGTGGGACGAAACATACAAGGCGAAAAGTGGGTGTCCTGACTAGTACCTCTACCGACTCCTTCTGGGAAAAAGGCGTGAGTTTGTATATGTATGTGTGTAGGTATCTTTTTTGCTAGGCGATGCTTCGTATCACTATGCTTAGATTTTCTTTTGAAACAGGATTTGTAAGAGCGTCTCACCTGATGGTATATTGTTTACACTCTATAAATAGCTATATGTTACCTGGAATCACAAGAGCGTCACAGCCCTTTGTAATGTCGGAAGAGGGGTTGCTAGCGGATAACGATTGTTGGGTTTCCGGAAATCTAACAATAGGTAGCAGAGAAACCTACCTACATGTCGGTTTTCTACACTAGGGCAGCACCACGCTATGCACACATAGCGTGGTGCTGCCAATTAAAATACAGATTCTATGGTAACATCTTATAAATATTAAACATATATTGGTTACTATAAGCAAAAATATAAAGAATAGTTTTATTTTTTACAAAACAATTGGTTAGTCAAATAAGAGAAAAATACGTAGCGTAATTGAAGATATACATATATGTGCAAAAATGTTATGATGAAGATTAATTAAAAACAATGACCGACTGGGCGTAAATTGGTCTACAAAAATACTTAAAGCCCCAAGGCTCATAACAAACAACCCTATAATACAAAAGCAAGGCTATCAACAAGATAAATGACGCGCAAATAACACGATACGTTACTCAATATTTTGACTCGCCATTGAAGCGCCTAATGAAATAATTCCACACTTTAACACAATACACAAGCGACCTTAAACCTCACTACAACATGTAATCATTCCATTACAGTAATTATAAGAGAAGTTGGCAGGTCAACATTAATCCGACCTTCGTTGAGACAGTACTGAAGCGAAGTTAGAAATAAAGTATTGTTAAACAATGTACATATTGCTTTAAGTCCAAAGTTTTGAAGCAATATATTTGCATACAATTCATCGAGAACACGAACTGCATTCGTAGCAGCAAGTAGGTTTGGAGTATTTGCTTTCTTGCTGAACCGAACTGTCTTAAGTACCTATTATTTAATAACAGATACGATGACAAATTCCCCAATATGAATATCCGAATCTCGGTATCACATCTGACAATAATTTAAATCCAGTCACATAGTAAATTCTACGGTATGTAAGTCCGCCAACCCGCACTAGGCCAGCGTGGTGGACTATATGGCCTAACCACTCTCAATCGTACTCTCGATTGTAGAGGAGGCCCGTGCCCTGCAGTGGGTCGTATATGGGCTGATACAATAAAATAAAAATAACATATTAAAATCTTCTTAAATAAGACCCAAAGCCACAAGGCTCTAATTAAGTAAAGTAAGAGGACTCGGCTCATAGATATAAACGCGGATTAGTGAAAAAGTATTGTTAATTAAACTTGATCTTTTAGTATCAAAATCTTCATAGCATCTATAACAATTCAAACGGAGATTATCGAAAAATTCGCTGTCTTAACGTGTTCTGCGACGTATTAATAATTGTTGTGACCAAAGAAATTCGATCTCGATATATCAAGAAGTTAGACCAGCTTTCAAAATTAGGAACGTCGTTTCTCACGTCCTGTGCCTAACTTACAACAATAGTGGTAATTTAGTAGGTAATATAAAAACTCCGCAGCCTCCTATTTCATAACCCGACATCTGGACGGCTAGCGGTTCGGCCGGCGCCGCAGCGGTCGTGCCAGACATTTTCTTTTTATCTACGCCACGAGTTAAATCTCAGATGACATTATCTTACCAATACAGACGTAAGAAGGGACAGATTTGGACCGGCTTTATTTGATAAATACGTGTCTTTGCAACTGAAGATGTCTTTAGTGGCTTACTGAAATCGATGGCTTTGATTCAATTTGTCATTCATTGTCAAGTTTTGGGATTTTCTTGCCTAGGCTTAACTACAACGTCATTGCCAACTGATAAAATTATGTCTTCTTACACATTCAGAAACACTGAAGTGCACGTGATTCTATCAAAGAGTTGTTTATTTCGATAATAATTCTGTGTTTTTCCAACAGAGTTACAAACTTTCTAGGTATCATCATAATCATTGTCCACCTTGGAACGTCCACTTCTGAGCAAAGACTTTCCTTAAAAACTCCACAATAACCTTTTATAAGCGGTCTATCTGCCTACACCAATCTTATACGACTTTTATTATATAATATGACTCCACTGACCCCTAATATATCCAACATAACAAAAACAATCCCAGTTATTGACACTCCATCTCGTATTTCGTGCAATTGAGCCAGCACCTGACCTTCATATCTTGAAAGTACAATTCCTTCATCACATGTAGATCAAATTCGATAGTGTCATTTCGTGGGTCGCGCTTGCCACACCGCGGTAATTAGTTTATGGTATGAACAATGAAGTTTTTGCTTCACCGTACTTCCGACAATTTGCATTTGATACCCTAAACACCGAGTTGTAAAACAGGAAGGTTATTGTCTTACCCGTGGATTATGATTGATTGTTCTGTTGCGCGAAGTGTTGTGTAAAACGTTATGTTTTGTACCTCTCCATAATATTGAAGTTTTTGAAGGAAATTGGTCTTTGGTGCTTCCTAAATATGTTATTGGTTTAAAGTTGTGGTTTATACAGCTTTTTTGTTGAAAGATGTCTTCTTATGGTAAGTACCAAATTCTTTTAAAAATTAAGTTCTGGTTTTTAGTTACCTATATATTTTTCCTAACATGTATTGTGTCTAACACTTGGATGTTTTTCATTTCTTATAATTCTAATTCTATATCAAGATCTCCTTCGGCTGCTTCCAATAATAAACAATATTTAGCTCCAAAAAGAACTAGAACAATATTTTATCAAATTCAGGAATATAATCAGCAAGCAATTCTGCGGCGTGTAAGATTTTAAAGTATGTCTCGAGGGAATAAGCAACACCCTCATGCATTATACAAACCGTACAAAATATTCTGCGAACATATTGACTTTCAACAAATTCTCCAGGCTTTATATTTAATTTTCCGCGTGGTGCTTATTGTTGAAAAAAAAATGCAAATGTTTATAATGTTTTATATCATATTATACTTATCCAAATTTAAGTTTTTCTCAAAGAATAAAGTTAATCCAAGAATCATCCGTAAATAAAAGAAAATAATATTTTTTTCTACGAACCACGTGTATAGGTAATTATCGTTTTAAAATAGCGAAGTGACCTTTAGAACCGTGTCCATATGAACTGGTCAGTAGATAGTTTTCTTTTTATTGCATTCATAGCAAGAGCTCTCCCAGCGCCGGCTCAAAGAAAAATCGTCGAGTATTGTTGTGTTGTCCGCTTATTGTTCTGTCTGCAGAAATGTTCAACAATTTAGTACCACTCCACTATGGTGTTAAGTTCCACTTGTTGCTATTCTTGAAGTATACATTCTTTTGATATTTATTATGTGTATTTTGAACGGATGGTGCTGAGTCGAGTGTGAATAATCTCGAATGTTTAGTGATGTTAAACAATCCTTACTTTCTATCTACTTTTGTAAATAGCTTTCCCATCCTTATTCAAAATCTAGCTATGCGTTTTTGACTTCAAATGGTCATTGATTTTTATAGCGTTTGTGATAAAATACTATCAAATGTATGTAAGTCCGCCAACCCGCACTAGGCCAGCGTGTAGGACTATATGGCCTAACCACTCTCAATCGATTCTCTCGAATGTAGAGTAGGCCTGTGCCCAGCAGTGGGAACGTATATGGGCTAATAAAAAATAAAAAAACGATCAAATAAGGCTATTGTTCTTTTTAGAGCGAAAAATACATTTAAATTTGCATTAGAAAATTATATATAACAAAGTATTAATGGTAAAAATACCTGAATAATATAAAGTACAGACCAAGTAATTAATTATCCAATTCAACCTATGCAACCTCCTGAGACAAATTCAAAATAACACTCAAGAAACACTAAACCTCTTTGGTATTCAATTCAAAAAGAAAAAAAAAATCATTAATATTCGAAAGCGAATTCCTTTTTTAAATATTCCACGTTACAATACAATCCGTAGAATAAATAGTCGCGGATAACAACTGTCTCCGAACTTGGCGCGACCCGACAAAGTCACTCCGGTCGTTCGGTAGGTGAGACTCAACTTCGGCTCGAAGTGATTAATTAGTTTCTAGAAGGTACAGATATATTTTTATTGATAGATTTTGCGGGTGTCTAGTGGCTTTTGATATCTTCTGAACGTGTACAAGCCCCTTTTAGTTTCTGATGTGACTTGTATCTTAATAGTCTGGATATCGGTGTAACATCCATACTATACAGATGTGAAGTGTGTTTGTATCGTGTTATGTTATTGTGTTAAGGTAAAAGTTATCGATTTCTATTGACTGTTTTCAAATAGGGAAAATGATAGCTCAGAAAACATTTTAGAATTATTACAGAAGTATGTTCATGAGCATTATCAAAAAAATAATAATTAAGACGTGTTACTGTGTTTACTTAAATTCGTTAGGTCGACATATATCTACGTAGGATAAGAGTAGACGCATTGTTGCTTTTGTACTTTATGGCGTCATACATACCTACCACATGTTTGATTGCATGACAATATATTTGCAATTTGTATGTATTTTTTCTTCATGTTGATGTTTAATCTAACGTTTTACTAATATAACTTCTTTCTTTTACAGGTAAGTTGATCAGCAGAATCCAAACAACACAAATTGGTAAAATTAATCAATTTATAAACTTAAGAAACTTGTAAAACTTTTTAAACGAGATATACTTCAGAAAATCGATCGAACCGCTCGAGGCTAGCGTACTAGTTTACTACCCAATTCCGTGTAATGATGAAGATCCATGTCCATCAACATACAGATCATACGTAATTAAAGCATCTGCATAGGTAATAGCGTAATGACACAGAATTATCTCAGGACGGTAAACTACACTGTAATTATTAGCGATACCTGAATGCGTACACTTAACAGATAATTTCACTACACTGTATATTATCAGACTGGAATCCCTTGAATAATTGATAACTATCTACCCAGTGTACGCTATTTGTAATTTAACATGTTTACATTTTGCTAGAGGCGTGGTTAAAGCCTACTTATTTCGTTTACTAAAAGTATTATTTTTTTCGAGACATATACTCAAAACGAATATGGACAGAGAGCCGGTTGGCCCTCGAATCCCGGACAAGCTAAGTTGTTAACTTCTTGAAAAGACAGGCGATGTACTCTTGAACCAACAAGAATGCGTGATGATATTGATGAAAAGGAAATGAAGCAGAAACCATACGTCAATGCAGATCAACGATGACATTCCTAATATCCGTCTGATTTTGGCATACACATGTTTGGGAATCAGCCTTGATATTTTGTATTTGTATCCACAGACAAAAATAATTACTTATTTTACCACTCTTTAACACAAAACTTTTATAACACGCGCCTGCAAAAAGTATAAAACGCTAACACTTCAGATCGAGTCGTGCAATAAAATTTAAACGCACTATTGTAAAACACCTCTACGATGGACTATACACTATCCATTAACACTCGTTCAATCACCACTAACAATGCTAATCTCGCCTTAACAGCATTCATTTAAAAATAAAACACCGTCGGCTTTGTTCTCAGTTTTTTTTTTATTCTTAGCAAGAATAGTGATTAGTTTTGTGAAGGATCGTCGGTCATTATGGCGTTGTTGTGTTCGGTTGCAGTGCGTATTATTTTTGCACGTTTGGAAATTTAAACATTTTAGGTTTCAAAATAGTTAAATAAGCCTATATTTTCTGGAAAATCTATTACGTGCTATAAAGTCAAATAAAAAACGGAAGGAAATCGATGACCAAGAAGCGGAATTATCAATCACACCCTAAATATTTTACGACGGAGCTGGGATCTCGAAGATCATATGAATGACAATGAATGAGACTAATAAAATAAATATCATACTTAAAGTAAAAAACAGACTTAGGTAAACCTCCAAAATCTTTGAAACTATTTATTGTCTCAATTACAATGCTAGAAGGTCAGTATCTTCACCCCAACGTTGTACCATCAATTAGTAAATGTTTGATTGCTCTCACAACTTAAGCGATATCGCAGACGGCAAAGGTAATAACTGTCAGGGACTGTGATGGATCCCCTTGTTGGAAAACGTTTTTGTCACAGACTTTTTGATCAATTATGAAAGTTGATGTAATAATTCAAGAATTTGATGTTTACGACAAATAGCTTTAGGGTAGGCAGAAGTTCCGAAAATTGGGCTGTATTTAAATGAATGATGCAGTTGGGTTCTTTTTATTGGCCATTTTTTAAAATCGAAAATAGCTAAATTAGGGCACATTAAAGACTATTCAATGATTTTAAGACGATTCCGTTGTATACCCACTTTTTAAAATTTTGTAAGGCTATTCTGGCAGAATAGTCCGTCCTGGACGTAGAAAAACTACGATAGCTCGAAATATGACATTCAGACAATTTGGTTAAAACACATAATACTCCAGCTTCATTACTCATCGATTGCGTTAAGTCATTTGGGCATTGATATAAATTCGATTTCGCAGTCCGTATTTACCAAACATACGTCATACAAAGACCTGAACCATCCAAATAAATTGTCATCGTTTGACACATTTATACAAACGAAAATGTTTGTTGAATACTGCTGGTCTAATCACAAAATTAATTGCCGTCTGTCGGTCACACACGCAGTTAACAAATAGGAAGCCCGAGTTATTCAATCGATGAGTATGGACCAATATTTGGCATGCATTCCGACATGCGGTTGAAGTTTTGGGGAACACATAACTGATATTGAATTAAAACTCTGATGGCGCCAGTTTAGTTCGGATTTTCGAGACTTTGTAGAATAACTATTTTATTTAATTCTTTATCACGATTAAGTATAATTTCATGCTTATAGAAAAATAGTAGGTTCTCAGCTAAGTTAAAGTATTGTAAGACCGGGTGCATAATCTATAAAGTGTTTAAGATCTAATAAGTTAGTTACCCTCTAACCTTTGGGATAGTAGATAAACCAGAATAATGTATTTACTTTTAATTTAAAACCATATTTTTTTATAGGTTACTAAATTGGGCATTAGGTAGAACAGTTTACAAAGGAAAAATGGCATACACAAAGGTTTTTCTAGTGTTAAAAAGAACACTAATATTTGTGATATTATATTCCAACAAATAAGTTTGCAAAGCTTAACCAACCCGAGCAAAACGGTTTAGAAAAAAGCGGGACTAATATAATTTTATAGCACGCACGGTTTGGTCAAATATTGGATCTGGTTTGAATCAAATTTCACCTCTGGGCGTAATTTCTGGAGATTACATGTGTAACGATACTAATATTATTTGTTCCTTCGCAGTTACTGAAATTTGATTAAGCTTATTTAGGCATTTGTAATTTTAGCTGAAATATTGTTTGTATGTTACACAATGTTAAAATTTTGCTCATTATTAATGTGTTGAAATGTTCCACAATAAGTTTAAAATGCCCAATATTTGAAATTACAATGGGTATAAGTGACCATTAGTGCGTGGTGGATTATATGGCCTAACCACTCTCAATCGTACTCTCGATTGTAGAGTAGGCCCCTGCCCTACAGTGGGACGTGTATGGGCTGATACAATACAATAAGTGACCATGATATGTGACACCAGATGTGTGAAATTACGTGAGCCATACAATCCTACGACATAATCAATTGTAATAAGTATTTTTCGCGATCATTAACTTATACAAAATAAAAAATAATATATGTATATGGATCTATTCGATTTAATTAGCCTCGTTGTATTTTATACAAATACCGAAGTAGTAGAAGTGACTGAACAGAACCGCACTAATTAAAATGAGAAATTGCATTTTTAATCAAATTTTACACGCTCCCCTAGATTAAACCTGTGGAGGAACAGACTCAAAACGCAGTAAATATGAATTTGCATGTACCGGTAGAAGGAATATACGTTAAATTTTAGACAAGGAGCAAACACGATTGATGGTCAATATATTGAAATATTTATGTTTCAAAGAGCTAAAGATGTCAATCAATTCTGTTGTTGTTTATAAGTGGTAGCAGTCAATAGCTGTGTCAGGTATTAATTTCTAACTCATTCTATTTTATGTACTTGCCGGTTTAAGATCAGCTTTAGTCCCTAAAATGCGGCGAACTTAAATGTCCGGTGTCGTTATTTAACCACTGTTCATCCTGAAATGAGTTGCAGAGATGTGTGTTTTGATCGGAATACGCTTGAAAACTGCGGCTATATGGATCCATCAACAACCTGTATTAGGTCAGCATACGTCTTTAAGGTCTAACCCTTCAATATGGTCATTCACTCTTGTCTGACAGTAAGACATACGTAGACTGTTAAGTCATGCTAAAATCTTACCAACATAATTTACAAAATCATAATATCAATTTTCAACCTCATAAAAAATATAACAACCGTTTTAATATTAAAATATGAAGGTAACAACAGGGTCCCGAGACCGTTAATGTATCATAAAGTGCGGCACCACGAAAACAACTGAACGAACGGCATGTCGTAAACGCTTAATGGCTCGGTTCACGGTTAAGTTCAAATTTAATATTAACTGGTAACAGCCCGGCTGTGACATATGACGTCAGACGTCTTTAGAGTTGTCTGTATACTGTTTTATACGTTCGGCCGACTTGGATATAAAAGGCGGCCTGTAGTAACTAAAACCAATGTATTATTCGAATATATCACTGTCATATATATTTTTTTTATCTGCCCATATACGTCCCACTGCTGGACACGGGCCTACTCTACAATCGAGGGAATCGATTGAGAGTGGTTAGGCCATATAGTCCACTACGCTGGCCTAGTGCGGGTTGGCGGACTTACATACCGTAGAAATTCTTTTAAAATCGCTACGGTATGCAGGTTTCCTCACGATGTCTTTCTTCACCGTTAAAGTGCGTGGTGATTGACTATCAATACACACATAACTTCGAAAAGTCAGAGGTGTGCCCTGGGATTTGAACCCGCGACCACCGTGAACATGTAGGCAGCCGAGTCTGGTCCGTTACCAACAGGCCACCACGCACTTTCATATAAATAGGAAACAATAATTTTAAAATTAAATTACGATAACTAAAAAGTGTACCCCATTTTGATTTTGCGATTGTGACCCAATACACGTAATGGTTCCTGCCTGGGATAAAAGCTTATCACACATAATGTAGGTACCTAAGATATTGCCAAAAAAATGTGTTCCCTCATATAAAATCATTCTACATTTAATAAGATATTCAAAAGATTTAGATGTTACTTAATTAAGATTGGTGTACTATTTTACGGTTTAAAATTACTAATGTATTATGTTTCGATGGGGCTGGCATATCCTTGTGGGATAAAAATTAAATAAAGATTTACAAAAAGGTACTCTAGATCCAGCTAAAGCTTGTTAATTTCATTTAAGGTACTCTTCCACGTATGCATGTAATATTTGTTTTAATATTTTTTTCTGTTTTCAAAAAAATCTCGATTGTAGATGAGGCGCGTGCCCTACAGTGAGATGTATATGGTCTGATATATTATTTGTTTCAATATTTACTACAATTAGCTGACCTTTTAATTATTAATCAATAACAAGCAAGATACCTATAACTTCGTGAAGTTAAACAAAGTGAGAGCCGCGATAATGTCCGCATGCGATTTATTCGATAACCGGGGAGACTACGTGCCGAAGTGGCGGTGTCGGGGCTCTCTTCGTCATAATGCGCTAAGATCCTGCAGGATTTGCGACAGACCCGGGCTTCAGGCGCACTATCTGTTATTAACTACCATATAGAATATCGGAGTGGAGATGAAAAGAACCGAGCTTTTAAAGGGTCAGTTTTTTTATAGATACTACTGAATGCTGTGCTGGCTCTATAAACGTGATGATTTTAATTAATTAATTCGCTTCTTATTGACTTAGTAACAGCGTGTGTCGTTTTAAGGCTCTTCCTTGATCTAACAACATGTACCTACGGGCTGTAAACCTTAGGGACGTGGGTTCGATTCTCAAGTTCGACTGTATTTAAGATTTCGAATATAAAATGTTCAAATACTTACTCGGTCTAGTAGTTGTGCTCGGCATGGACAATACAACAAAAAATCTCTAAAAATAGTCGCATCTGACCTCTGTATAATTTCACCCGGTGACCTTACCTCCATCATCGGTCCAGAGCAGTCCCGCCCCCACACTCCGTGTTCTGGCGCCCTGTCCCGTCGACCTTTCTGTCCGGTCATCAGTCACCGGTTTAACAATACACGTGACCCTTTTATATCGATTTAGCTCAGTTATTATTTCAAGTTGTGTATTCCACACATCGTACTCTCTATTGAAGAGTAGGCCCGTGCCCTGCAGTGGGACGTATATGGGCGATACATTTTACCTGGAGCGAAATATGCCTTCTGTCACACATACAATAGGTGTTTCTACAATATTAGATCGACACGAAAACAATCTTAAAAGCATTAGTTGAATGCGCGAGTCGAACCCTTGACTATTCGTTTCTAAACCGGCCTGCTTACTTTTACTTGCAATTAACTTTATCTTTTCAATCCTTAGCAAGTAATGTTTCCAATCAGAGATTCGAACACAGTACGCCACGGTTCGCACCCTGCACAGTGCACACGCGACTAGATCAATGAAGTGACAACCTCTCAACGCAAACAATTGCAACAATTATTCCATTTTGATCACGTACACGCAACTTAAAGCAGCTACTCCTAGATGCAAATCAACGTAACACCTAGTTAACATTCATTAACAAGTGGCGCAATCGGTTCGTTGACCGCACAATCTGTGTTTTAACTCATTAGGCGCTCTAGTCCTTAATTTGAAAGCTATCGTATATCAATGAGTTGCAGCGCCAACTCACCGTCGGAACTGGCACGTGCGACTGTTACACAACCGGGGCGAATTATTTGCGTTTGGGAAATACTAATCTAGGAAGAGTTTTATTGGGACGCCGAGGTGTGGAGAAGTGAGGCTTACTTGCATAGGTTACTTTAACAAATAAAACGATTTTTTACGGGTGTTATCGCGAATTAATTTAATTTTTACGTAATTTAATTTCCCGACGTTTCAATCACTTTGCAGCTTTCGTAGTCATAGGGCGGACTGAAACCTTGGTACCTTATATGTTAGCCAGATATTTATTGAATAAACTTGTCATCGCTGAACATGGACCACCCTTACTATTTAAACGGCTCATGCTTTATTCGAAATGAACTAGCCTAATGCAAGTTATCAGACTTCGCATACCTTGGAAATTATTTTTAGCAAGTCTCAGGTGTGCAGATTTATCCTTTACCACTTCAACAATTTAACACAGAACCACACAAAGCATATTAGCCCTGAATGTCAGGTTCATTAAGTAAATAGTTTCTTAAAAGTATTTAGTTGAAACGCTCTTAGTTTTTAATATCCTAGGCACTCTCGCTCCATGACAACGCGCAGGTCCTATTGAGAAGCTACTTGTTTCGAAATAGGCCATGAACAATGCCTACTTATGTCGGCGAGGGGGAGAGTTTATATAAAGTCTCTCCAATACTAATTCCGCTTGTACGCAGAATCTTTAGTTATTTCACGTTGTACGAGCGACTTCGATTAGTTGAATGGCATCTATCTTCAATCGTCCCTTTATTTGAATCTAGTACGAATAATTTAACCTACATTTTATTGAAATTGATAGCCGTGTTCAATTAAATAGTGTAAATCACCATGCACTGTATCGATGAAGGAAAACATCGTGAGGAAACCTGCATAACATAGGGATTTTAAAGAATTTATATGGTATGTATAGTCCGCCAGCTCGCACTAGGCCAGCGTGGTGGACTATATGGCCTAACCACTCTTAATCGTACTTTCTTGTAGAGGAGGCCCGTGCCCTGCAGTGGGACATATATGGGCTGATACGGATACAGAGACTCTTCTATCGTTCTCAAACCGTAAACTCATATATGTTAAATATTCCTCATCTTTTTACCGACAACGCATGCCCCAAACCAAAGTACTTGGATTCCGAGTTGTATTTAAAAAAAATATAGCACTATTTGATTTTCCCCGAACTGAAATAAAATTTACCTTTATTCTGTAAGGATGTAATAAATTGCAAACACTCAAATATTCTAAATTTCTCGAATCAATAAATTATTTAAAAAAAATATAGTACGAACTCCCTGGTCGTCCTGTATATCAAATCAAAGTCTTTAAATTTAAAATCCAAACCAAAACCAAATATCACAGTTCAGACACAAGAACATTCAGGCGACATGTAAGCGCAATAAATACAATTAAAATATGGCGTTTAGCAGCGAATCTGGCACGTGCGATCATTACACAAGCCGCTCCACTTCGAGCTAGGAATATTGTATAATGTGCCTTTGACATGAGAACAAACGAAACAACGTACGAGCTGTACACTACCGATAACAAAACTGGGAGCCAAGTTTTGAAGTCGGCACACTAACTTTCAAAGACATCTGTAGGTGTAGACTTGAGGTACCTGTGTATTTAATATGTTGCACTATTTTTGGTTACAGTGCTTTGGCGTGTATTGTATCAGCCCATATACGCCCCACTGCTGGACACGGGCCTATTCTACAATCGAGATAATCGATTGAGAGTGGTTAAGCCATATAGTCCACCACGCTGGCCTAGTGCGGGTTGGCGGACTTACATACCGTAGAAATTCTTTAAAATCGCTACGGTATGCAGGTTTCCTCACGATGTTTTCCTTCACCGTTAAAGTGCGTGGTGATTGACTATCAATACACACATAACTCCGAAAAGTCAGAGGTGTGCCCTGGGATTTGAACCCGCGATCACCGTGAACATGTAGGCAGCCGCGTCTGTTCCGCTACCAACAGGCCACCACGCACTTTGGCTAGTACTAACACCAAAAAGTTCATAAGCCATTATTCAAGCAACGCATAATGCGTTAACTAAACTGGTTAATATTTGACCCAAAATATTTTTTATTCGTTATCTCAATTGAAAGACTATCGTAGTATTGTTTATGACTAACCTTACAAATAATTTCACAGCTGCCATAACCCTTTTCTGAGAGTACTAACTAAATATTTTAAATACGTGAACCCTTTGAAAATGATACCGCACAGTTTTAGGGTTAGTGGGAAACGCAATCGGAACATCGGTTGCCACAAAACGAACCCACGATACCCCAAAAACGCAAACACAAATCCAGCTAAAAGGGTTTTACAAAGCACTGGCCGGCCTTATCGTTGGCAAATGTGTCAAATAAAGACTATACTCGTACACCTTTGATGCATAAAGTTTGTGAGCCTTTGATGTTTAACATCGATCCTCAGGGGTCGACCATCTGCAAAGGCTCTATATCAGGGAAAAAAAATGGAAATCACGTATCACGATAGAATCTAATAGATCTAAATTTAACACGCCGTGAAATCATTGCTTTTTAATATATTTTATAATTTGGTATTAGTAAGTAAGGTTTGTCCAAAGCTAAAAGATATGGCAGGGGTATACGAGACAAAAAGTGTGACTACCTTTAATATACAATATAATATAATCACAATCATAGATAATGCCCTCAGAATTCCTATTAACTGGCACCTTTGACCTTTTTCTAGAAAAACACAAGACTACTAAGCCTGTTTTCCTGTAGATTAAAATGAAATCCGATATTAATGATTAAGTAATTAACGAACACTTACGAGTTACATTTCAGTACAAATAAAAAATATTAATCTACTGTAGGTTCGGAATACATATAATACGCTGCAGTATACCAGCTAGCCAAAAGTCTCTCGTAGCTCCTGATACCCACTACACAAAACTCGGTCTTAGTGTGTGGTCAGGACTATGTATGTGACTGTTTATATTTATTTATTAATGCTATGCGTGGGTTACTATGTCGGGTTTTACATATTTTTCACTGTGTTCACCATCCAAGTGCATGGTGGCAAGAATATCCTACCACCAGTAAAAACTAATAAACAATACGAGTAGTATTATATCATTCCTGAGTTGACTATATGGACTGCCTCGGTGGCGTAGTTGTGCAACAGTATGATTACAAAGCTGAGGTCTCGGGTTCGAAACTCGGGTCGGACAAAGTGATATTGGATTTTTCTGTTCATTATCAGTCGGAGTCAGGAATTTGTGCCCGATATGGCGATAGGCTCGCCCCCTATCACATCGTGGGCGAGGCATGGGTGTCCTGGTTACACCTCTGCCTACCCATCTGGGAAAAAGGCGTGAGAATGCATTATATAATTGAATATAATTGTGTATACAAATTCTGAATGTGTTTGTTTTAAAAGTATATTTGGAATTTTAGTCCAAAAAAATAACGATGGAACACGATCCTCGAAGTGTTTTTAAATACGCATGGATGTATGCAAATTGATTTTGATTTCCATTTATCAGACGAAAAATGTTATGAATAATTAATCGCGCGGTGAACTGTGAACTTTAATTACCGGCGTGGAGTTTTTATTTAGGAAAGTAATAAAATTTCGCAACCGCCAATTATTATCTCGAACGATTGTTGGAGTAATAACTGGTGATTTATTGGTGCATATTTACTAACCCGATTGCGCGAGATGTGTGTGGCCTAAATATACTTTCACTGGTAAAAAAAACATACAGTCGAATTGAGAACCTCCTCCTTATTTGAAGTCGGTTAATAAAAGTGCGTGGTGGCCCGTTGGTAACGGACCAGACGTGGCTGCCTACATGTTCACGGTGGTCGCGGGTTCAAATCCCAGGGCACACCTCTGACTTTTCGGAGTCATGTGTGTATTGATAGTCAATCACCACGCACTATAACGGTGAAGGAAAACATCGTGAGGAAACCTGCATACCATAGCGATTTGTATAAATTTCTATGGTACGTAAAAGTCTGCCAACACGCACTGGGCCAGCGTGGTGGACTATATGGCCTAACCACTCTCAATTGTACTCTCGATTGTAGAGGAGGCTCGTGCCCTGCAGTGGGTCGTGTATGGGCTGATACAGTACAGTAATAAAAAGAGTTGTCTTCCTTTAGAAAATAAGCTTGCATTTGCTTATAAATATGTATATTTTTATTTCAGGAGTTTTTAAAGTGACTACTATTTAAATTTCTGCAATATTTACTTAATTATTAATTGTACAAATATACACTGAAAGAAAACAAAAAACAATTCTAACTATATTAAAGTGAGTACAATAGGCGGCTTTATTGCACTAGGTAATCTTCTCCAAGCAACTTTTGGATGGAAATAAGAGAAAGGGCAGTCTTTTCAGCCATAGAGAGACGCTTATTTCTCGCATCTCAATATATTTACCCTAATGCTATGCCAGCGTGGTTAACTAACATTGTAGGTACATCCCATCCCAATTATAGAGGAGATCCGTGTCCAGCAGGATATTAAAACAAATGTTGATATAGCAAAAACGAATAAATTCGAAAGCTGGTTTTGCATAATAACTAAGATGCAAGCAAGACTTTCAGATATGCACACCGTACGCGACGTATAAGGCTTTATACAATTCCTTATTGTATTACTATAAGCGACAATCTGTACAGTCGAATCTATTCGGTGTGTAGGGCCGCCTGAATCACTCGACACCTGGCTTCGCTTCGCTTATATGGAATGTGATGGCATTTCTGCGGCGTTGGTGCGATAAGTTGGCTCTACGTGCGTTTATTTTTAATATAATGTTTATTTATTGTGCTATAGTAAGTGGGAAGTATTTATAGCCTTGCTTTTCTTTTTACTAAGGTATGTAGCGTCAGCGATGCGTAAGAATCACGCATATTGCAATTTTAATGCTATACAAGAAAGCTGTCATAGGTTCGGTAACTGAATAGTTACAGAAAGGATTTCGTTTCAGTTTTTATCGGTTGTCGTCTGCCTAATACTACCTCTTTGAAGATATTATAATTTAATTTTACTCAAAATCATACGTTTTCTAGAAATAAAATTAAAGATCGTCTGCGGTCCTTTCTCTTTTCACATAGTATTATATTGAACATGTTAATACAATTAGATTACGAGTGTAAATGCTAGTTGTTTATATTAAGAAAACATATCTCACGCATGCCTTAAATAGAGAAAAAATATGTCTAATATTTTGACAAAAACGCATTCGCACGCCAAAAAATCGTAGACAATACAAAAAAACGAAGTGTCCGATCCGAGAATTAAAAACTTGTAATGTTTATTGAGACGTAAATCAGAAATCCATAATCATCAACTCCTTATCTCCATATCTATCTTTGCTGACCCAATCAACCGAGCAGACCATTTCATCACACATTCTCTTTACATAATGGTTTCGTATAATCGTGTTATATAATCCAGATCGCGATTAAGACACTTATTTAACTACACACGAGCATTTCGTGTCGGTTGTAATGTAATTGAGTAATTATTACAAAAGTCTTAAAAAACATTATATTCTGGTTCGGAACGAGCGAGTTGTATAATTTATGAGAATTAATAATGACAGGCTATTCGATGAATAATTGGTAATGGGGTAGATTGATTCAATTTTACAAACTAGTTCAATTAAAGTTTAGGAGCTGACAAATATTGTTCTCTGGACGAAAAAAAAAAGTTTTGAGTAATTTTATTTGAATTGTATTATTGATTGATAACATTTAGGATCAAAGTCATAGCTGGATGCTGATATGTAGTTCTGTAAAGCGGTAAGACTTCATGTAGGATATCAACCCTCGTTCATCACAGTTGATCCATATCAAGAAGTTTCAAGTATAGTAATAGTAACGATCGTGCAAATTTCACGTTTAAGCCTATTAATTCAATCAATTATCAATTCTTCGTCAAAATAGACACGAAAAAAATACGACATCAATCGCTCTATCTTATAAAGTAAAAGATTACAAACCACGTGTAAAAATAATCCGTATTACAAATACGATCTTCATTTCATCCCATCTTCATTTACAAAATGACCTCTGCCTCGTGCCCGCTATCAACTCTCATTTCGGGCCGCCTTTGTCACCGCGTTCCGACTGAGATCTAGAGAATATCTTTCAAAGAAACCCGAGGGCTTACCGAAAACGTGACCACTTAAATTTTACTACAGCCCATCTGCAAAAAAAAGGTAATTTGTAAGAACTTACAACAGATTTCTTGCTAAAACGGTGTTTTAAAAATATTGTTACTGTATCAGCCCATAATCACACTCCTGGGTACAGGACTCCTCTCAGACCAGAAGTTCAATTGAACAATTAAAAAACAAAGATTTTTATGTTTAAGATTTTATTTTTATTTTTCAAAAATATTCTTTGGTTAATACGATTTTGACAGATAACAGACTGTTAACACATTTTTAAGTCTAAACGTCAGTTGTAATTACAGTCATTACTTTTAAACACTAACAGGGAATTTTCCCAGCATATTTTAAATTCGTGATCGTTTAAAATTAGCTAACGTCGAAGTTGATTGTACTTATTAAGTATTACGAGTCTTAAACTATTTAAATTATTTTAAATTGCTACTTTGTCGTAGTTATTTCATAATTTTGTTGTATTAACACTGTAGTATTAGTAAGAACCTATATTTAGTGAAGATGGGCTCTATAGGGGCAAACTAAACTGACAGACCAGTTCATGGTTCAAACCCAAGGCACAGCTTTAAATTTTACAATTTTCATTTCTATTATTTTTCGCTCACTAGAATTCAGAGTTCCCCTGAAGAATTTCAAAGGTATGGGAAGTTTAATCAACTGCGCTGTTAGCGAGGCGGAATTAAGCCCTTTTCCTGAAAGAGTTAATGTATCAGTCAGAAATTAGACCATAAAACTATTATTCTATAACACTTGTAAAGGTTATGTTGCACCGACCTTATGTATACCTACTTTATAGGAAACATGAGCAGAAATAAAAACAAGGCTACATTAACCCATAACCGTTCAAAATTCGCAGAACTGAAGAGCAGCAGACAATCAGATAAGATCAATGCTACAGATTTGCATTTGACATAATTCCAATGGGCAAATGAATCATTAAATTGAAATCATAACGGCATTGTTCGCTTCTCACCCGGACCGGTTCGAAACGGTCTCATACAGTCTGCGACCCAATTCGAGCCGTTTAATTGGAAAGTACTGTATTTAATCAAATATATAAGATTTCGATCGGGCTCCGGCTCGATAACGAGGCTACTGTGCGATTTATATACTGAAACACGTGCTTGGTATTGAGTGAAAACATTTAATTTGTAATGAGAAATTTTGACAATAAAGAGTTTGAGATTTTCAATATATTTAATAAGTAAATCGAAGGTACTTTTTTTAATAACCCAAAGTAACGTTACATTTACGAATCAGCTGCTTACCATCAATGATCTCGCGTTGTTTTTTTTTTGAGTTTAACAATTTCGAGGTTATGAAATATCAAATAATTTATGAATATAATAAGAAAAAACATTGCTTTTAAAGGAAGTATAGGCGTTCCCATTACATACTCTGCGGAACACCATCATATTTTTTGTAAAAGCAATTAAAAATAACTACTGATGAAATCGACTTAACTGACCACATAATATAAAGTATGTTACGCGATTTCCTGCAAAGTTATATAACACTCAACATGTAGATTGAACGCGTCTGGACTCCGCTGCCAAAATCAACTCATTCTATTGTATTGCAAATTACAAGTGTCCGCCATTCTTTTAGCTCGCTACGTGATGATTTTTTGCTCCAATTGTCGAAGTTGAGCAAGTAAAACGAAGAAAAATGTATTATTTGCCGACATCTGAATCTGGGACGCTGTGACCAAACAAATGTCAAAAGTTGTATTACTTGTTCACTTTATGTACACCGCCCTACCATTTGGCACCGATTGCTGTCCCTATCACATTCGACGGGTGTGAGCGGGAAAGAAACTTGTCGTTGTTAATTCGATTTTGACTAAAATAAGGCATGTGTTACAATGTAATGAGACTGCGTCCGGAATGACCATTAGATATCTGGACAACCTTGATACCTCAGATACCATGATCTTTTATTATATGTCTTAACGCTTGTCATACCACGCTGTCAGTAACAATGCAATTGATTATAAGTTAGATTAAACAAGTGCTTGATTTTTAATTACACTTTAGTAGAACACTGACTGTTCAAAGTTCAGTAGGAATAAAAATAACACAAATCGAGAACACCCGACACCCGGCACTCAGTTCAATTATTTCGTGAAAATAGTTGTACAGTGAAAAATCGGACAGCCAAAATACTACAGGATAAAACGAACAAAATAAAACATAATTGACAAAACATTTTTTGCAACGAAACGTTTTTATTTTAAAACGTTTTTGTGTTTGTGAAAAAACCTTTAAGCTCGCGTCATGCATGTATTTTTTGAACACGTGACGTCATCCCCGTATAAACGGAGGTGCGGTGTTATACTCAGTAAGTATTTGATGTATATCAACTGTTACATTTTTTTGTAGTTTCGACACTGCTATGTAAAAACTTGTCAGCCACGCTTCTAATTTTTTATGGGGAATTGTGTAAATAACCTTTAGACACCTAACATAATTGAAGTGATTTACAAATATCCACCTATATTCAGAACATATTTTGTCTCACTGATTTACAAGCCTTGCATAAAATTAAACGACCAAGCTTATTCCTTATTAAACTCGCACAAATGAATTAATTGTATAGTCTTGAAGATATTTAACACCAAACGTGATACCGTTCTAACTATTCTGAATTTAAACCTATATCAACTGACGTCATATCTATATCAAATATACCATATTAAAACAATTTAACTAAACTAAAATCAGATAGGATTTAAGCACAATAAATAATAACAAAAAACAACTATAAAATATATCTGACGATATCTAGCTTATCACATCTTCGGACGGAAACAAAACCTTGTAACATCTAGAGACATATCTACATACATCATCGGGGGTATATACAGGATAAATCAAGACTGCTACCGAAAAGAAGCCAGGTTATATTAGTGATTACAGACATATTGCAACTAAACATTTCTCAAAAAAGCTACAGGTTTTTTTTGCAATTTTTTGAATATCATCTTATTTGAATGGTTAATCCCTAGTATTTGCTAAAATTAAAGTTTATTTAAAAATAAAAAGTTGTTAATTAGTATTTTGGCAAACCATGTATTTACTACCTAAATACGATAATAGGAAAAAAATTACAAAAACAAATGTCGCTTTTTTTTTCAAAAATGTTAGTTGAATTGTGTCTGAAGTCACTAAAACTACCACCTGGCTTCGTTTTCGGTATTAGTCTTGATATACCCTGTATAGACGTATGGTTATGTACCTACTAACATGTAGTTCAGTCACCCCCCGATGAAACGTAATATATGGCACAGCGAACCGCCTTTTTCGCAGGATATCCTCATTACAAACTATATGGGACTGCATAAATTTAAATAAGCGGAGAATGAGCGTATTTTGAAGTGTACACGCTGCCTAATGGAGATGCAAGGGGTTTGTGCACCTACCCTTAATGGGAGAGGGTACTAAAAACTTTACTACAGGATGAAAGTGCTGAATACAATGTTTTTTACGTGTTTGTCTATTTCATTGTCTTTTATGTTAGAGCAATGCATGCATTTCTATCAGGACCTTCTTTAAAACAGTATTTACGCTCGATAAAGTGAGATGTTACAACCTGTCTATCGTAAAGATTTCGACTGCGTTAAGTAATGTTTTTAAAAGAGAATACATTATTTATAAATAATAATGTATACTATTCTATAATAGAGTACGAGCTCCGAATTATGATATTCTAAAATAGTGTTTTTTTATTTGCTTTTTTAACTACTTTTGCACAATCCCATTAAAATATCTGTCGACGAACCCATAACTATGTTACACATTCGAATGAGCCCACTAAACTAAAACGTTTCAAACAATTAAAAAATAATTGTTAACGGTGTAATAGATAATAATTCGAATAACAGAAGTTACGAGAAACACAATAACATCCATAACTATTAAGTGCTAATCTGTTGGATTTAATGTTTATCGCCGCAATCTAACGTCGGATATAATTATTTTAAAATTAACTACTGTTTTATAGTTTGCCTCTGCGACAGATAAACAGTAACATTTCGGGTCAAGAATTCTCTCATTTATACGGAATAGTTTGCGTAGAGAATAACTGCGTTGTTCGAAATGATATCCATATTTTATTTAAATTCACTAGCCCTGTGTTTTAGCTTATTCTACTACTCAATTGACTTCCTATTTTTCATGATTCCACGCGTCAGTCTAAACTACCTACAAATTTAGAACAGTACTCTAAACTAAGTAACTAATAAACTCATAGATCGGAAAACATTCAGGCTAGGAGTTCAATATAGACATGACAGAAAAGAACGTTGGAAACGCAACGTTCGAGGCCGGATTGTTTCAAGTATGAACTTTACTACCCTATCAAGTAATTGTAAAATGGCGTCGACAGAAAGAAAATAAATAATAGGATTAATAAAGAGGACAGTCAACAATGCTGCCATTACATTAAGTAAGATTAACGACTCGAATAAAACACACTCGCTACCAAGAACAATTTTATAATTGACAGCTTTAGAGATAAAGTTAATTTGATACGAATTATCTTATTAAAAGCCGGAGCGTTTGCACGACGTTTCGGTGGCATCGCATAGTTTCCCATAGGTGGGTAATGGCAGGGCGATTTGTAAATATTCCTTTAATTAATTGTAATTTTTAAGTATGTAGTTCAATTAATTTGATGTTTGTTAAATGCATGACATACGCAACATGGCTATCTACCAAATAAAATATTTTATTTTTACACTGGGCTACCGTTCTACTTCTACTCGCTTTGTCATCTTTCAATTTGAAACTTTAGTAGCAATAATCTCTTCCTGCAAAAGCAATCAAAAGAGATGATAGTTGGCATATTCATATTGAATTATTCAACATGACCACATGATCATGACCCAAATATTCGCTATAGTCTGTTCAATAAAAACTGGACATAGAAAACTTATGCTTGCTCTAAATCTCGACTCCCACGAGAAAGTATTACACCCGTCTTACTAATCCACTATGTGGCACATATTACACAAGCAAGAAATTATAATTAACACACACTTTTCTCACGATATTCTCCTACTTAAATTCAGTACAAAACCCATTCTGTGACGCTTATATAACGTGTGTAATTGTAATAATAACTACCATGACCTACTTACATTCTAATCAAATTGGTGTTAGAAATTATTTAAATTTAGATTATCAAAATACGCAGTAGTAAATTATCTAAATATGTGTATCGATTCGATAAATTTGTTTGCCTGTATTTCTGGAAAAGAAATGAATAAATACAAAAGTAAAAGGAAGGTGGTATCACACAAGTTAAGCTCAATTCTAGAGATACGTATATTATGTAGACCCCAGAGTACTCAGATTAAAAGAAGGCATTTGTGGATTACACAAATATTTGAAAACTAAATTCCCGCTTCCTATTCACATCTCAAAACCGCGAAACGTGAAGAAAGTCCTTATTTTAATGCAGGTATTGCATCTTATTTATTTTATAGACCCAATACCTATTTAATATGAATTGTACCTAATCCACTTAAAAGACAAAAGCACCTATCAATTTCCTAGCCTTTAATACTATTTCTGAATAGACAACACTAATGGACATAACAAAGGGACTTCTCAAAGCCCATTCTTCCATATATCCCCGTGGTCGCGTAACATCAAAACCCACTTTCAGTAGGTGAAAGTACTTGATGATACAACCACAGTAACAGGTCACGGAGATTAGCCCTAGGTACCCTAGACGGCTGAATAATGCCGGCGTTACATATGCATTGTGCTCACTCGCCTTGTGTTACGTAATGAACCGGCTAGATCAGGGATGGCGAACCAATGGCACGCGTGGGCACGACGCCGATCACAAAGTTCGTTATGCACTGAAAAAACATCTATTAAGAAAATTTGCTCAAAACAAGAAAACATATTCCCCGCTCATTTGTTATTATAATATACCTAATGTTTCACAATAATAATGAAAAATATTTGGCGACACGTCTATGGCCTTAACAAACATTTCTTTATACAAAATGGCACGGTGATAGATAAAGGTTCGTCACCCCTGGGCTAGATACAAAGTTTACTTGAAATCTGGATTTGGATAAATGAGGCGTGACGATCGATTCACTGATTAAATGCTTTGTTCTTTTTTAATCCGAAGCCAAATGTGAGTGTTATAAGTCTGATGTTAGTATCTATTTATCTATGAATAAACCCTTTTTGATATTTTTTTGTTGTAAGTGTGATGTTGAAAAAGATGCGAATCAATGATATCTGTGTCAGGTGCGGACTGGACTTACAAACGAGTGAGACAAAAATATGTGTTTACAGAAAAAAGGTGTTTCCTCGTATTATTAAAATGGAAAATCCTTTAAGATAATGTTAATGGCGTCACAGGGAATGCCGAAAAATATTTATGATGAAGAAGTGGTAGAGATGGATTTGCTATTGTATCTACAATTATCCAGTTAAACTTTGAAAAGATCGAATAAAGAGCATTCGTAGCTGAAGTATTTTTATGAAAAGATTAATGACAGTAAAGCGGATAACACGTGTTTTAAACTTCAATGTATGACGCTTTAGAGAATTTGTGTACCGCAATAGAATGGCCTAAACCGTCTCAGTCGTAGTCTCGATCGTAGAGGAGGCCCGTGGCACGTATATGTGCTGATACAGATACCAACACCGAATGGAATGCAGAATATTTTATATATAAAACTATTGACCAATTTCCTTTCTACATTCATAGCTAAGATTGTTATACAATAATTCCAAAGCAACGCAAAACCGAATTTTACCAAGATCCAATTCCCACGATACAATTCCGCATGAATTGAATAACACGAAACCCGATAAATATAACGCCCACGTAGACGAATGGGCTAAAACAATCGCAAAATAAATACCAATGTTAATCTAGATTCTTGACTAGACTGGACCGAAGGCCAATCGTCATAATTACATTAGTCATTAAGTTTCGTCACGACTAACCTGTCTTCATGTAACTTCGCGGCCTCGATCTACTGAGAGCGGTTTGAAGGCCGTGCTAACTTCCTCTGTTTTCGGATAGGAAAGTAATATACATGAATGCGCTTATTGAAAGTTCTATATGCATTCAAGATATTTAAGTACCAACCGACTATATTTTATTTTATTGAAATTGGGAATTATTTTTAGAAGCATCGCTAAAGAATTATACAATTTACCAGAGCGGGGAGCCCTGTAATTTTTTCACCTGATCTTCATAAATTTTATAATTCTTAAATAAATCTAACTAGAAACAATATGCCTGACTCTAATTTTGCAGTCCCTTTTCTTTTGGTAGCAGTTGAATTTAGTAGTAAAAAGTTACGTATATATATATTTTTAAGATCCATGATTCACCTTTACCAAATTTCGTTAGGGTTAGTTCAGTAGTTTAGTCGCGCAATTGTTTCACAGACATACATTTTTTTTTTCATTTATAATATTATATGTTGGTACATTTTATATATCTTGTAAACACACTTTATATTTACATAACTCTTATCGATATTCAATATCTTACTGGTATAAATGTTTATACAATTATTTGTATTGGCAACACTCCGACTTGAGTCAATAAATAGCGTGTCAGTGACATAGACTGGTATTCTGTCGTTTATCGTTGTGACATTGCGATGAGAAGTTGTTAAGTGAAGAATTAATAAATAAAGAACTAGTAAATACTGTAATCTTGATGTGTTTTATACTAACAGGTAAAAACGGCTTAACTCCTATATTGGGAAATCCATTTGATATGTGTGTTTAGGTTTTGTACCTGACATGGCAATAGGCTTACGCAAAATAAGCTCGATGATCTGTGAATGTTTCTCATGGGGCTACCTTTCAAAAACACCATCCAACCTTAAATGACTACTGCCTACCCCATGGGGATACATACGTATGCTCGTTCATCATCTTGACATTTTTGGATAATTAATTACGATGACTAACAAATTAATAACGCGCGCAAATTTTATAGGAGGCAAATTAGGCATATAACGCGGCCATTTATATGTTACATCATTACTTCTTGTTTCTTTAATTGTAATTAATGTCTTTGTATAAGATCGTGGGCTACGAGTAGTTACTCCTTATATGGCTTTTCAATAATGTATCCTCAAATTAATTCCTTATAAGCAGCATAATTTAACTAAAATTGAACCACAAAATAACGATGTCTTCACTTACTTTAACATATCCGTATAGTACGAAATACTTCGGACAAAATTGGGATTTTTTTGCCGAACAAACGTAGAAAAAACTTCATGTAAACCAGGACAGTATTACCAATTCAGATAAGGCATTCGGAAGCCCAAATTTCCGAGCAATTCCTATAGAATCCGTATTATCGCCTCATGCATATGATCACGTCTCTTTTGTGTGGGAAATGTAAAACTAGGGCTTTTGTCGACAATATTATATTCGCAAAAGTCTGGTAAACTTCAAAAGTAGATATAATAAAATAGTATTATTTCTAAGACAAGTCCTGAGTTACGAATTATACCATATTTTTTAAAGATTTTAACCACTTAAGAAAGAAAGAAAACACATTTATTAGTCACTTATCACAACGCACACACTCATATAACATAAATTTATCTACACCATACAGAAATAAAAAAAAAAATATAAATAAAAAAAAATATTTAGTTTTATGTACGTTAGTATAAATTATGCACTATTTAAAATTGAATTATAAGAAAAAATAATGTTCTCTACAACAACAAAAAATAACAACACGCAACTAAATTTCATAACAAAACTGTGCATTGATAGTTTAATCTGTAAGTTTATAAAACCAACTTACTTCTCTGCATAAGTATAAATAAAATATTTTAAATCAAACGTGTTATACCTATAAAAATCTTAAGCATTCCTTTCACGCCGCAAAACAAAAGCGTCAAGCCTTACACATTCACCCGCGAATTCTTTGCTCGAATCACTGCACTGTTCTGTAGATACATTGAATGATAATAAGGCATTATCGTGCTAATGGAGGACAGTGAAAGCGAAAGGGCCCGTACAACGGTTATCTTGTAAGGCACACCTTTATATCACACGCACTGTATAACCCTTTGAACCTACGTCAGTCTAATATCGCGGAGACAGATTGGAGATGTTGGCAAAATGTGTATAGGAAATTACAACACTTCATTGTCTTGGAATTATGCAAATTATATAATGTTTCGAATGCTCATTTAATTATCTGCTTTACAAACTATCTTAAGTAATTGTTTCATATTATAAACGGCTTCTCCCTCCTCTACAATTAAGTATGCCTACTACCGATCTTTTGAGCAAATATTCAATCGATTTTTGAAAATCTAAACCGTCTCGAATAATTCATATTTTTACCTCGGAACACATTTGAAGACCTTAAAGTTCGCAAGCGGATAATGATGCATTAACATACTACAAAAGACATAACCCAGCTAACATTATATTACATCATTTGGACAATCAGATACTAAGAAATCCGCTGCCTTATAAAATCCTACTTACTTCTTAGATACGACATATGTTTGCCCAAGGTAAAACAGATTAAAAACATAATTATCACCAATTACTCACATTACGAGCTCGCTCTCCGATCTCAGCGATACCGATCAGGACAAATTTCGATAAAATCAGACCATAACATACTCCCAGGCTGACAGACCGCATGTTTCACATACCGATCGCTTATCACGGTTTAACTGTACCACGTATGCAATTAATTTACAGTTAAACAGCCCAACTTTTAATTGGAATTATCAAAAAAGTTGTGCATCCATATTTGTCGCGCGTAATGAGGTTACGTGTGCTATTATTAATCAGTCATTAATATTGTTATTTGTAAAAATGCACGTAATAGTTAATATACAAATTCCTACAATATGTCTATTTGTATCAGCCCACAAGCACTGTAGCTTCGCCTCCTAATATATCGTGGGACAGAACATACAAGGCGAAATGTGGGTGTCCAGGTAGCACCTCTGTCTACCCCTTATGGGAAAAAAGCGTGAGGTTATATATGTATGAGTGTACCAGCACGTTGTTGGGCACAGGTTTCCTCTTCACATTACATGCAACCTTAGTACATAACTAGCGGCTTAGAAGGAATAGCTTTATCAGCCTTCTGCCCAGTCTGTTGAAAATGTGAAGCCAACTGAATGATCCTGGTCTGGTGTAATGACTTCTACCAACAGCTTTATATGCTTTGCGACCAATTGAGAGACGTGATAATATTTTCGAGCACTTCGCAAATTTTAAGCTATGATATACCGGTAGATATTAGTGACTGCCCGGATAACGACCAACGTACTTGGCGGTTGAAAACCCGCCATAGTAAACCACGCCTTTGGCTGCGTTTCAGGTTTGAATGCAAAGAAATTCTCCAATCTGAGTCCCATTTTGTTTGCACTTTGTCGTGCCAGTCCGAAAAAAAAAACAAATTATATGCAACCTTGTGATAATCCTATTAACCTAATTTGATAGACATTCGATTGAAACAAATAAGTGATAACCGTCTATTGGCATACGCGGTGAGATAACCTAGGCTCTACAGCGCCTGGCGCAAACACTGAAACCTAATTGAGTTGCGTAATTACAACTAGCAGTGGGGAAAATTTATGCAAATTTAAACTGTATTCCCTTGATTTTGGATATAGATTAGCTTTAATATTTTAATACTTTCAAATATAAAGGAATTGTAACTAGAGAATTATTAGAATAACCGAGTTAATGGCAAAATGTTTATTTAGTGATACGGCAGCTGGTTGTAATTTCGGTGTAATGAGACAAAGATATCGATAGAAATTAATTATACTGAAAATCTAGTTTTGTGTAATATGTTCCTGCTTATTTCTGTGTTAATCGAAGATAGGTGGCCCATTAAGAACAGCTTGATTTATTTATTCTGTACAATGTCTCAAGACATCGTGGTCTAGAGCAAAATCAAAGGAAGTTATATTATCAAAGGAGTTTTGAGAGCATGTATGGCTTTTTTGTGTCATACACTTTAATATAATATTATCAGGCTATGTTTAAGACTAATTAAGTCTTACCAACACGCAGTATAATACACCTGAAAACTAATACTTAAAATTATTAGTTTTGATTCATTTCGATTCGCATTATTCATCAATATTTGAGATTCCGTATTCGATCTCACATTAAGCTATTCTCTATAAACAAAAATAAAAAAAACGAGTTTGTTTTATGCCGGTTTAATATCGAAACACGCTCACCTTTCATCACCTACAAACGACGAATGATTTATTACTTGTAGCGTATATACTGACTATTAATTAAAAACCTGAAGACTGCTAGATACAATTAATCAGTAAAACAAATTGCGGACTAGTCCATGCCAAATATAAAGTGATATGAATGGCGCAAAAAAGCGACGGGCGCGAACACATAATTTTCAAGTAATGTTGCCGGGCGCGGATCAGTAAAATATGAACTGGGCTTGACTCACGCAAAGTTTCAATTCTATTAAAATTTCGTAACTAACTACTAGACATATTGAGACTCTTATATCTCAGGATGGCGAACGCAGTGGAATATCAAACATTGCTTTGTCATTCATGGTGTTGTTTGGTTTTGCCACTGTCAATTCGCGGTCGTATCGCTTGCCATCAGGCGAACGGCGTGCTCGTCTCGCCATGAATATCAACAAGACACGAGTTTATTACGTTTTTGTATGAACTATAATAGACTAGTGAGTTCATAGCTCGCAGTTAATAAAAGACTGTAATCAAAATATTGATGTAAGAAATCGATGAATAATTTATCTAGCCAGATTTTTACCGATTTGTGAATTGAAATAATTTTTAACCCTTTTGACAAAAAAGTAACTTGGAACCGAGCACAACTATTGAAGCTGACAATTACATACCTACATGTATTTCTTTGTTTATAATATATCTAAGAATTAGATAATTACACTTCATGTTTAATGGGCTGTTCATATCCCTGATTGCCTTCATACTGATGTATGTATGAGAAATAGCATCATTGGCCATCGCCCCCTACATATATGGCCCAAATTCGCGCCCAACATCTGACGAGACGATTACGAGCATGATTAAACAGGTTGCCGTCGTCGGTTGCCCAAGAAGTTTCTGTAACGACTCACCCAGCGCGGGTTATGCAACTGTGTGGGATTTGCGCCCATTGTGCTGGGACAAATCTTGCTCGTTTTGTACTCGCAGGATTTGGAGCAAATGTTGGTGCATTTCCGTAGTTGGTCGGATTTTCTAGGATTAACTTTTGGATGTTTTTCCGGGAACATATTTTTTTGGTTATGTGAAGATAACTTAGTGCGTATAATAGTCCTATCATGGACATTTAGATTTAAATACAGTCATAATATATATTTAAAAAAGCGATCTAATGTATTATGCTGTTGGTGTACCATTTTAAAATAAATGAATGGTGAGACTTAAACTCTATAATCTAGCAATACATTTTTTTTTATTTTCGATTGCAAATACTAGCTGGTGGCATTGCTGTTTGATAATATGTAGGCCATATGCACAGGCATATCTCAATATTTCTGGCAGTCAAACTTAATTTCGCAACATCCATTCCTTAGCAACTTGCAACATATCAAAAATTAAACCTCTATATTTCATTACAGTCAATTTACTGAACTTTGATCTCGAATACCTATAAAAAATCGGACGGTTTACAAACATTGGCGTAGTTGGCCTTAATACGTGTGTGATTATCGCATTGGCAACATGTGATTGGTCAGTTAGTAATAAGTAATGATGAAACTAGAAACTACAGTGCTGATATTAAGCAGTTTGCTCTGGGATTTTGTAAACACATGAATTATGTTTTGTAACATTAGTTATGTTTGTGGACGTAATGTCTTTTTTGTGGAGTTCAATGAATGTGCCGTTATCTCGGTTGTTCGAAGTGATCAATGGTCTTTCGGGTATTTCCTGTTTCAAATGCTGATTTTGGATGAGGTTGAAATTATCGAAGAAGGATGGTATCTTAAACAACCACTATAAGTATGTAAATAATCTCTATCATCACTGCAGGGCAAGGGCCTCCTCTACAAACGAGAGCACGATTGAGAGCGGTTAGGTCATATAGTCCACCAAGCTGGGCCTTTTGACTTTTACATACCATAGATTTTTTTTAAATCGCTAAATTAACCAGGTTTCCTCAAGATTTTTTCCTTCACCGTTATAGCAAAATGTAAGTAATAATCTAATCTAATTGAAAACGTATTGAATTTCTAAGGCGGCAAACGTAATCCCAAATACACGTCTCCGATTTTTCGATGTTACGTGTAATCTTAATTCAGAGAGGGCACAGGTTAATTTAATCTCGAAAAATTCACAATTTCCATGATATAAAACGCAATTATTCTATAGACTGAACCTTCTATTGTGACCTACTCAAGTAGTTGCGTTCGGGGATCAGTACAATCCGGTTTCAGTCCAAAGTAATTGAATTGATTTGTGAGCGTTACCCGCCGCGCCGGGAGATTAGTTATCAAGTGTTAAAAATTGACTACCTCGGTGGCGCAGTTGTACTAAAATACGATTGCAAAGCTGAGGTTTCGAGTTCGTATCCCGGGTCGGGCAAAGTGATATTGGATTGTTCTATTCAATATCAGCGGAAATATCCCGGAATTTGGAATGTTTGCCCGATATGGCGATAGGCTCGCCCTCTAATACATCGTGGGACTGAACACACAAGGTGAATCATTGTTGTCCTGGTAACTAAGCACCACACCTCTGCCTACCTCTTCTGGGAAAAAGGCGTGAGTTTATGAATGTATGTATGCATGCAATATGAATTAAAATTTCAAATCTTGATTTACAAGAGCTCCAATAACCGATTAGCATTCACGGATGTCCAAGTGCGACAACAACCGCGTGGAACTGCAAGAAATTATGTTTTGATATAAATATCAAGGCTTCAAGGCTTCCTATCACCACGCAATCCCCATAAAACTGGTAACTCAATAAAGATTTATGAGAAAAAAATTGTTCGCAAACTGAGATTCGTGTTCGCATCGCGGTTATGTGCGTAAAACTCTTTGATGCGAGAATTTTGGAGGCTTTTATGGTATTGCGAGTAATTGTGATTAATTGGAATTTGGAGGGTTCAATGTACTACTAGATATATGGCTTTAATATTATGATATTACTGGCTAGAAACAAAGCGTTACAAGGATTCTTAGGTAAAATATCGCTTATTTTGATTATGATGAAAAACTTCGGTACGGTTACAGTGCTGAGGTGTCGGGTGTGAGTTCCGGGTCGGGCAACGTGGTATTGGGCTTTTCTATTCATTATCAGTCCGGAGACAGGAATTTTTGCTAATTCCTGACTCTCCCGTCACATCGTGAGACGAAACAAACAAGGCAAAATGTGGGTGACCTGGTTACTACCAGGAAAACCTCTGCCTACCCCTTCTGGGAAAAAGGCGTGAGTTTATGCATGTATGAAAAACTACACGGCGAAACCTAAATATCACTGCGAATTATAAATATAAAATCTACCAATTTGTATGGCTGTCGTGATGTAGGTAAGTAAAATAATTATAATTCTAGTTGTCAGGGAAATTCTTAAACCAGGTAGATACATACATTTAGACAATATGTAACGTACATAATCCATTAATCAACAAGAAGAGCTAATAAGCTATGACATGGACGTTCTGGGTTTTATTATATTTATTTATTTAGTTTATATCATTCTAGAATAGAGCGGTCGAATGAAAAATCGTATCCTAAATATAGTCGGAAACATAGGCAGTAAAGAGTAATGGTATTAGATTTAGTTGAACACAGATTTTAATTAAAAACATTTGTTACAAAATTCCGATGTATATATCTTTAGTGGGTTAACTAAAATATTGATTCTACTTAAATTTGACACAATAAGATATCGCATTCGACAAAGTATCGACACTAAACCAATCACTTACATTTGATACCATTTATAATTCTCAGTAGAATAATAATGAAATATTTATTAATGTAAATAACTTGTCATCCATCAGCCAAAGGAAGTCCACTGCTGAACATAGGCCTCTCCTAATGATTTTCTGACCACTGGGTGGTCAGACGACCTGGTAAAGGTCGCGGGACGTCGCTGGATGCAGGCTGCCTCCAACAGGTCACTGTGGAAATGACTTGTAATCTCTTTCAATTATTAAGTAGGACACAAATGACTGAATTAAATGATGTTGAACATTTTTATGAATGTAATAAATTATTTTCATGCAACAACTATTTCACACTTAAGAGAGGACAGCAAAAACATGATTTATAACCTTTTTCAAATTAATTCTATTATTGATTTGGAAGTCAGTGTTAGAATTTTCAAGCTAATCATTTGATAGCTTAGGTATTCACGGCTCTTTAAATATAAGAAAACCTATTATATCGCGTGTTTTTACCCAGTAGTCGCTTAACGTTTCCGATCAACTATTAACATAAGATGACATTTAGCAACCAGGCGATGTCCTAACAAATTATTTCACATAGTGCAAAATAACGCGAAAATAACTACTCCGTACAGGCATTTACAAATTGTTCCTCTCGTCATTTATTACCGGAATGACATTCGGAACTAATGTACTTAAATCGATGATACCGCATACTGAGTTTCATAATGACTCATTTGTTACACAGCATGTCTTGTGCAACACTATTCCACTTTACTATGATCTTAAAGAGGTTATACTTAGTACTTACATTACCATCTACATATAGTGCACAAATAATTCATAAGAGACAATATATCAAAAATCTGGATCACTAAATATGATTGTAATTTCAACCGACGCGATGGGTAAGAGCACACGCTTAGGTTTCACAAATGCACATTTTCTGTCACAATATTTTCCGCAATAACTGAGTCGAGCTCCATACTTCCTTTCCTCAACATTAGCGTACAGACTTGAGACTACTACTGATTCGTTTATCCAGTCTAATAATTTTCTTCTAAGACAGTAATAATAACTACGTAGAATGTAGAGTATCCAATAAACCATTTATACAAACCTTACCATATATCTTAGGCCACTACACTAAAAATTGCCTATAAATTCACCCACTATCCACTACCGTGAAAAATGGCACACAATAAAAAGTCTAGAGAATACGAAATCCCATTCAGTCAGTTGTTTATCTCCTACGATTGTCCAGTAATGGAGAGACGCACTCAAACTGATTCATGCCTTCGGCCACTAGATGCCGCTCGTTCCGATGACAAACAACGATACTGATGCTCGATAACAGGCACGTAAGCAGTAATAAGCAGCCACAAGGGGGCACGACCTCCCGCACCTGCCATTCTAACAAGTTTCAATAAATTTGTAACTGTTTGACCTTAAATTGACGCAAGATCTTATAAGCTCATGAGTAAAACGCGTGAATAAAAATTATAATGGTGCTTTATCATTGTATATAAATAATTGTTGGGCTTGGATTTAATTTTATGTGCTTAAACAAACAACTGTTCTCTAGTTTGGTGTTTGTTTTACATTTATACATTTGATTCTGATTTCCAACCAGAGATTGATAGACATATATTGATAGATACCAATGTATAATTCTGCTACACATTACAATAAACACAAAACAAGTGGTCACCTTACACCAAACAAAACCAAAAGGTGCAAAACTCGCCATAGTGCTTGTAAATTGCAATCCACTTAAATGTTTCGCAATCCAAGATCAGTCAGTCTAAAACAGAGTTTCTATCCTAGACATAGTCTTCCCTTTCCATTCGGTAATCTAGACGACATTGACCTTACGTAAATGTGCAGTCACAACACTCTAAATCCGCTCCTGTTTGAAAGATTCTGCAGACTAGATACCACGGCGCCAAATAAACTTTATTTGCGCTATCAAATTGATTTTTCGTTTCGATACACTTGGGATATTGATTTTATAAGCTAAGTATACATTTCAGACGTAGTCGACGATAACCACTTAACTATCTCCTTAGACACTCATATTTTTGTTTTATTTCATATTTCGCTATAAAGAAAATTGTTTTTGCTGCTTACTAGAGCAGACGCTGAGCCTATAGAATTATTTTACCCGTAATATTTATCCAGATGAAGTAATAATCTGGTCCGTAGGGTATTAAAAACGGGTATTTATTGTCTTGTAAATTGCTGCTCATTATGCTGAAAGATATCCATATATGCAGTTTTATTATTATAAGCGCACGTGATAAAGTGGGCTAAAAATCAGCAACGAAGCAAATACTTGTGTGATGAAATCTGAAAATGGTTCATTGTTTTGAAACGCATGACACTGGACTCGTAACTAAACGTGGGGGCAGTATTGTGACTTTGTTATATATTTACTTAACGAGCAAACCCCAGGGTGCAAGATGAGTAGAATAGTGTCAAGGACATTCTGCCAGTAAAAGAACGCTCAAACGCAATGCGTAATCGAGCTTATCGTGTTTGGCCGGCCATCACAGAACCCAAGGGAGCCAAATAGAGGGGAGTTCATTACCTCCTTCCGCAGGGGCGTTAGTTCCGTCACACGTTCCGTTTCGCACATTACGAGAGCAAATTAAACTCGGCGGCCGCTGTGCGAAATAAAACTTTTGCCAACCATGTGGGTCAGGTGGGCAGTTTTTTTTTAATATTTCCCCCAGCGTGCTATGTGTGTTTGGATTTAATACGTTGAAGTTAAAAAGCGCTGTTTGCAACGCGGTTAAAAATGCTTTTGTCGAGCATTGTTGAGTGAAACGGAACGGCCGGCAAGATTTTAAATAGGAGCCGCGTGGAACTAGTCCATTCTGTTTTAGCCGCATTCTTTTTTATATTTTTAAAAGGAGGTCTTAGTTGCTTTGTACTTGGGTAATAAAGACTGTAGGGTTTGAGAAATGATATGTCAAAGTGGATTTATTGATTTAAATATACTAGACCTGGTTTGAAAGACCTAACACATTCAAATTCAAACCCCATAGTTATTGTTTATCGAATTCTTAAATTTAGACACGTGGCTTTCCGTAATGGGAATTAAGCTGCAATCATCACGGTTTACGAACCATTTCTACCATTTCCTATAGAAGTTTAATTTATATTTGCATACAAATAAGTGCTAATTCCAGTGAATGCGGAACCGCAATAACTCCTACAAGAGCCCATTACGCTCATCCATAATTACGTAACGTCTTCACAAACCGAAAAGCAATCACATATGATTTACGTTCTAAATGTGGTAACCAACGGTTATTTATTGTTATACAAACGCATAAATCTGCGACCGCTGACGGCACCATTACCCGGACTTGCGTACCACATAATAATTGACGTCAATTTGTACCGACACATACGGCGTTATGTATCAATTCGTGTGTTATATTGGCTCAATTGCAATTAGAGCCAGGTCAAATATTGGCTGCAATGTTGATGCCAAACTGAGTGAACATTATGATTTGTTGCATGGAATTGTATGTGATATTTTTATGCTGGTTGAATGAACTTTTTGATGACACAGAGTGCATTTGTAACAATTTATATGATATGTTCAACAACTGTGTGCAAAGCTCTCCGTACATTATGTGAAAGGGTTATAACGTGATCCCCCATGCAGACATAAAGAATGTTGGTGGATGCATTTCCATTTCTGACTGAAGGAAAATAGGCTACCGCCTTGCCGATACAACCTTTTGAAAGAAAGGTTAGCAGAATGTGTTGTGGCTGTCGCGAATGTTAACCGTTTGCAGAGAACTCCAATAAATATAACTCCAGTAGAATAGTATAGACTTGACTAAACTCCAGTGTATTTCCTATGGCTGAAGAAAGAGAGAGAGAGAATACTGTAGTAAAAATACAGCCTATAAACTTATTAGCTTAGTAAGCTATGAGCCTTCGTGTCTGTTCTCATTTCACAAATATGTAACAACACAATTTACTAGATATACAAAAATAAACAAGACACATAAAATACCAGAACACAATAAACCCAGCGAGACGAGCGTCACGGCAATATTTCTCGCATGTTTACAAAAAGCCTCCAATGCCTAGACAATTCATAGATTTATCACGTCTGAAACTAGTCGCGGCGCTTAGTTATTAAGTTTTATTGCGGGAACTCCGGACGACCTTGTGGATGTGAAAATATGTGCGTTGAAATATACGGAGAATGTAATATTAGGAAAGGAGATAGCATTGACGGGAATATTAACATGTTTATTTTTACTGATTTTTCTGAATAATCATAATATTAATTACAATACTAAGCTGAGCTGCAGGACTTTGTTCATGTATTTTACCATTTAATACATATTCCTTCATAATTGAGACGATTTGTGAGATGTAGTGGGCAGGAAGCCAGCAGCCAAAGAACAAGCCGCGACATCCCGATTTAAAGAAAATTTTAGGTATTTAGACCAAGAAAAATGGTTGCTATAGTCTTTTTATCAATTTCTAAGCTTAGGTCATATAAAACACCATCTGCTGTTACGTTTTACGTGGTACATTTTTCCAATATTTTCCTATCAAATTGCGCTACAATTTTGTCAATTCATGACAATTACTTAACTATAAGTATAGTTTAAGCCTGTCTGCATACGCCCCAAATATATTGTACAATGTACATATCTCGCGTTTATATTTATTAGTTGCAATGTCAGCGGTGTTGGTTGGAGTCTTGGACGGGATCCAAACAGCTCCCGCGGGATCGTTTATTTCCTTTTTTATCCCACTTACATTACTTTCTGGACGTTGCGTGGTCCTTTTAGCAATACTCGTGTCGTAAAGTATATGTTTTGTGGATTACAGCGGTTGTTTTGAGCTTAGTATGTGGTTTTGCCGAAGAAATTTGGTCAGTTAAAGTAAGTTCTCTATTTTGTGTATTATTTTTACACGTTTATTTGGAAATCCTTTCAGTGAATCACGATGTAAAATAATAATAATATAATAATATTTTTTGTTCATATCGATTCATCCATCATCCATCCATCAGCCAAAGGAAGTCCACTGCTGAACATAGGCCTCTCCCAATGATTTCCACAGTGACCTGTTGGAGGCAGCTTGCATCCAGCGACTTTCCGCGACCTTTGCCAGGTCGTCTGACCACCTAGTGGGTGGACATCCTACGCTGCGCTTTCCGCTTTGTGATAATATCGATTAGAGATGTACAATCGTTCATAAATCTATTGGCCCCAAACTAGACAAGTCTGTATTTTGGAAATTTATAAAATGTGCTTAGTAACGTAAATGTATACTAATAAAAAAAACACATAATAAATCTTTATTGAATGAATCTTTACCTTCAATAATGATACGTATTCAGTCGTTTACATCTATTTTTAATTTGTCTTAATCTTCAGTTTTAATCTTATTAATATCACATACCTTAAGCGCCATTCCAAGAACACGTAAAATACACCGACAGTAATCAGTATCATTTCGAAAAACAGAACTGGGTAATAATCACACAAGTTTTTTCTCCTTTTTAATTACCGTACCTTTGAGACACCCTGCCAGGATGAAAGGCCGTCTTAGCCATGATTACTTTGGAAACAATAACTACGCTCCGAGTCGGAAACGGCCGAGTTATTGACTTTCTCGCTTCTCTTATTGACTTTATGGATGAGAAAATTTAACTATTACCTAATACTCGAGTATTAAAATATGCCTTTAACATTCAAACAAAATAGCGCGAAGTTAAAAATCTTTTGGAAAGTTGGTGGCAATTTTTACAACCCTTTGTGACAATATTCTTAGTTATAAGAAGATGCAAGTTAACTTAATTGAATAAGTAGAAAAGATACCAGATATCGTAAACATACAAAATATTTAGCTACACGCCCTGTTTCTTCAATACATCATACATTTTTTTCAGTTATGTGTATATCTGCAAAATTCATATAACGAATAGGTAGGAAAGCCTCCGTTGGTTAGACGCCGACTGTGAAACGAGAGGCCGCGGTTTCGATTCCCGCGCCGTAACAAATGTTTGTGTGATCCACAGGTATTTAATTCGGGTCTGGGTGTGTGTGTGTGAGATCGAAAAGTCTCTCGTAACTTCTGATACCCACGACACAAGACTCCATCTAAGTGTGGGGTCAGGATATAAGCTATCATAGCTATATATGTGAGATAGCTTAGCTATGTATGCGACTGTTGTATTTATTGATGTATATTCAAGATATATACTCAAGCACTCGTAACCTAGGCCATACCCCATGGACTACACAGCGCCAATAACCCACCTACGATCCAATTTAACACACCAATTCACACAATTAAAAACATTAAAACAAAACATGATGAATAATGAATTAATTGTCAGCTTCCGCAACCCGCATGAGCGCGCTAAAATATTGTGCTGTGACGTCGCCTCGCTTCCGAAGTAACTCCGATCCGTGATTAAACTTGGTAATTGTTGGATCGACTCATCCACTCTCATCTGAACTAATACTGTAATTATGTCGCAGATAAAGCGGATTTGAATGGGGAAAGATTAATGAGACTGAAAACCAATTTAACAATTTATATTGTAATCTAAGTTGGGCAATTTATATTTTCAGTCAAATATTATGCGTGTTGTTTTATATTATCTGTATTTGATTTTGTTTCATTTTTATGAAACGTTTCAGATAAACAACTAAAAATATACAATATATTGAAATACTTACATCGATTAAAGGTAATGATGAACCAATTTTGAAAATTTGTAATAAAAACGCGGCCTAAAACTCAAAAAGCAATAATACAAAATTAATGACTACATATTGCAATATTTGTACATTGTACACTCATTTCCTTGTCTCATAACTTATAATTAATATATAAAATATAAGTATGTTGCATTATGCATTTTATTCACTTCACGCGATATTATGAAACGGATTACGATAGCACATCGATACCGTATCAATATCAGGCATTCATATGCGATTTTATTTATGTTACTATCCTTTGTAATCCCTTTCAAAGTCTTTATTACGCGTGATAAAAATAATCAGTGAATGTAAAACGTGGGCCCTGTTGTATTGCAATTCATAATGCGATGTTTTTACGTATATACGGAGTGTGATAGCTGATATTTATTGATATTTTTATTTCGTTGTATCATGTTGTTTGGCCACGTTGGATTCCCGCGAATGGCCGAAGAAAACGCGGAAGAGCGAAGATGCGGTCTAAAGACGAAGTGGATGGTAAGAGCTCGCCGAGGACAGGGTCAAGTGGGGTAATAAAGGGGAGGCCTTTGCCCAGCAGTGGGACACAATATATACTTTAAAAAATATTGTTTGAGGCCCATTCGATTTTTTAATTAAATTGAAATTTCAATACATTTCCCCTATATCAAGTAGAGGATGTCAAGGCTTATAGTCAATACTGATGAATTACAATTAAACTTGTGGGCCCTAATTCATTATAATGAAATAATTTTAAGTATTTTAAAAATATTACACATTCCAAAATATCTGTTGTAAGTCACGCACAATACAGCAACATCAATCATATAATTATAATCAAGGATAATGTTTTATTTATATTTTTATGGCGCACAGCTACATTTTTTCAACAAACTGTCTTTGCCTTTAAGTTATACGTTTACCAGAGGTACTAACGGTTCTTACTTTAAGTTATTTTAATAATACGAGTATGACGAACAGCATATTTAGTCCACCATACCACAAACAAACAAACGAGTACGAAACATCAAAGATAGTATTCCAGCGGGTGAAGTACACGCGTGTCTGCGTTGTTTTAGCGATGTTCCCGGCAAATACTCGCGCTGTTTTTGAAATATTTCCTGCTAGGTTTGTGCATATTTTGTCGGCGTGGCACTGAAACGGCTATTTTATTTTGCTCATTTTGATTCACTGCGTATTAAAGACTATGGCAAATAAGTATACCTATCGTTAGTAAAAAAATAGCGATGTTATCGCTCTAAATAATTTATTTCTTATCGCTCTGTGCTCATTTTTTTAAACATACATACATAACCACACGCCTTTTCCCAGAAGGGGTAGGCAGAGGTGCTACTAGAACACCCACGTTTCGCCTTGTATATTCTGTCCCACGATGTGATAGGGGGCGAGCCTATCGCCATATCGGGCACAAATTCCTGACTCCGGGCTAATAATGAATAGAATTTTTTTTTTAAACAATACGTAAGAAAAGGAGAAAAGAGGACAGTTTCAGTAACTTTGGTTCACCTTTACTCTTATGCCATGCCATAGATATTTTGAAATCCTTACAAATATACACGCAACATGTAGACGTCTGCGTTGTTTTAGCGATGCGCCATCCGACAAATACTTGCGCTGTCGCTGAAATATTTCCTGCTAGAGATTTGTAGGAATGCTTAGTGCCTATTTTGTCTGCGCGGCGCCCAGTGGGACAGAACTGTATGTATTTTATATAAACCTAACCTAAAATAGTTATAAATATCACTTATTTATGGCTGGCTTTGTGCAAGTTGATGGACTTTAAAATTCACATATCTTTAGAATAGAATAGAAAAACCTTTATTTGTTAATTAAAGTAAACTTTAACGTTAATATCTTCAAAATTCTTATGCAGAATTCTGACATACCTAGACAAGATTTTCAAGATTTCTTTCGATACTTCTAAAATACAAAATTATATTAAATTGGCATAATATTAATGTAGAATATTTCAGAGACTATATTCTCATCATTTTTAGGGTAAAACAAGGATTAATAGAATCGAATATTTCCACAAATGATTCACCCACTGCGTGGCGCCTGCTCCTTATCTGCGAACTGTTCCGCCTTCTTGCTGTTACAAACGTTATCTCATATCCATCTCGACTTAACTCGAGTACTGGACTATACCCAGCTGAATATTCAACGGAACTATTTCTATATATAGAATTTTCATCTGATTGTCTTTGGTATGCGAGTGTTCGATGAGGCTGGAAATGATAGGGTTTGTGGAATTTTTGATACATCGCATATGGAGTTCAAATGGTAATGATTACTAGAATTATTAATTCTTAAGTAATTTTTTATTCGATTTTTTTATTAAAGTCACAAACAAAAAAGATGGTATAGAAATAGCATATTTAGTCGATGAATGGAGTGTGTTGGAATCAATTTCATGTATATTTGGGAGTATCATATATTAAAAACACTTACTTACGTATAATACATACAGATACAAGCGTGAATGTTTGAAAGAAAAATAATTTAGCTTAGTTAAAACTAGTTAGACTTTCCCGCCCACACACCCACCACTGCAACTCCTGTTCTCCAGGATCAACAGTGCCACGCACAAAATTGGCACCGAGCTTCGGAGCTCAGCAAGTCTCTTAGAGACACTAGCTTGTCTTTAATCCTTATCGAAATTAACCAGCATATTTAGCATAGATAACAAAACACGAGTAAGTCCCATAAATATGACACAAAACATAAAAGCATTACTTCCTTTACAGACGGTATTAATTTCAAAATTTGCTGATTAACTTAAAGTTGGCAACTTCAAAGACATTTATTTGAATTTGCTAGCTCTCAGCCATAAGTAACGACAGTAAAACAAATTAACTGAGTTAATCAGCGGCCAATGAGAAATTACTTGCAATCACAATTTATGTTCCTTGCTTAATAAGTCGTCAGTTAATAAGTTTGGATTTGTCGTATTATAGATTCTTGCTTATTACTAAGAAGAATAGTCTTTATCGTATTATTAGTTGGGACACGAGGATATTGTTATGAAACATGGAAACTAAGGATTACGGCAGTTTTTTAATCTTTCACAGCTCAATGAATAAGCGTCTGCTTATTAAGAAGTATCAAGTTCAACGCCTCCGCCAAGTTTTTCCTTTTTAATTGTGAGGAAAGTTTAACGTCTATGATAACCAGATATTGAGCAGGAAAATTATTCAACCACCTCACATACACCTTTGGCTAAATCAATGACTTTTAATTCAGTTTCGTTATATAAAATTCTCAAATATTGTATGAGCCTTAATATAAAAAAATTCTCTATCCATTCATCTGACCATACTCGATTCATTCCTTAAATCAAAGATGGCGCTTGATAATTCGAGGCATTTAGCAACGTCTTCGGCGTCCCTACATGGCGGCCCGAGGCAGTGCCTTCCAGCGCGGGCCATCTCATTATGTTAATGCTAGCGGTAATGCCGAGGCGCAAATAAACCCACTTAATTGGCAGTCCTAGCAGATGGACAATATACAAAAGAGTATGGGAATTTCATTGGAGTAAAATGGGTATGAAAGAGACGTTTTGCTGATGTAGCTTGAAGGACGTAAATCCAGTCTTTGAAATTCTTTACGTCAATCAGGTTGCTCTGGGAATGAGTGTTCTTAGGCAAATATATTAATTATTATCTATGCCTAAGAACAAGATATTATCTCTTTCTATCACAAAGAGGTATCAAATATGATAAATATAAAATTTATTATCCGAATATTGTCGAAGACTGCCTCGGTGGTGTAGTGGTACTACGGTATGATTGCAAAGCTGAGGTCTCGGGTTCGAATCCCGTGTCGGGCAAAGTGATATTGGATTTTTCTATTCATTATCAGCCCGGAGTCAGGAATTTGTGCCCGATATGGCGATAGGCTCGCCCCCTATCACATCGTGGGACGGAATATATAAGGCGAAACGTGGGTGTTCTGTTAACACCTCTGCCTACCCCTTCTGGGAAAAAGGCGTGTGTTTATGTATGTATGTAATATTGTCGAAAACATATATATATGTAAAATGTTTTAGTACTTTACTATGGTCTACAGATACTGATTCTACACATACATTCAAATAATAAACTTATAATTACTCAAAGTTGTTTCGCAAGCAGTATACAAAAACAACTTGTCATTGTTGTTTAATTGCATATGCATAACTTAACGTGGCGTGATTTAATTTTATTATAGTGTAGGAAATGCACGGAGCGCGCCAACAATATTACCTTGAGGTATGCACGCTGTATTTAGTACCATGTTTGTTGAGCTTCGAGCTAAAAGAAGTTCCGCTCTGTAACGCTAGATGTCGCTAAAATGAGGTCGGCATTACTGAGTAAAATCTAGGAAAAGTTTATTTCATCAGTAGACTAATAGAAGTAGTTCCAGGGAAAATTACTAGGTTTAAACATGTGATGTGGGACCACGTACGATTATTACTTATGGAATTTTTACCATCAAAATTTAATGAAAAATGGCAAAATCATAGAAATGTTCTTTAGATCTAATAAAATGTATTCAGTTACGAAGCCCATGCTACTAGAAATTTAGACATAAGACCTACATTTTACACATCAAATACCAGAGCCTAGTAAACGTAATGCAAATAGGCATATACAGGCCAATATGTAAGGACTGTACCTCTGATATGTTAAATAATCCGCTGATTAATATCCGTATTAACATTGTAAATGACAAGTATTCAGGCCGCCAACATATCTTGGGGGTTACTCCATTCTCCGATACCACGGCGTATGTTCGAACGACGTTCCTAAAACTGTACGAATGTACCTAAATACTCAACAAAATGTTCGCATCCTCTATCGTATGTCGTAACCCTAGATTAAGTTCGGAGTGAATGATATATTTCATAAAGAATAGTATTGATTTTTTAAGTGGAAAAACTTTCATCTTATACGTGGACGTCGAATGTTCGAACATTCGTAATTCGTGTAGGAGAATAGAGTAACCTCCTTGCGCATACCAAGGTACGCATAGCTTTAAATTAATTAATCAAATACGAGAAACACATAGCGCGTAGATATTTCGGTCTCAATTTCCCGACCTCAGTAATGAACGGGCTGTAACAGAAGCAGATCTTATTTCACAAAGGCTTGTGCGATTCCTTTATGGTATTAACTATCTTCAGATAGCGTATTGAAGTCTAGGATTACAGATAGGGAGTTATGATACGGACGTCGGGTTCTCTAAGCAATTTGTGTTACGTGATACGTCTGGGTTGGTTAATTTTGTGCAGCTATTAAAATGTATTCCTTCAGTCAGAATTTTTATAGTTTTCAATCATTGTTTAGTTCCACTTCTTGAAGCAATTTGAATGTCAATTGAAGTGCCTTATTTCAGTGCAACACTACATCACTGAACTTTACAACCTTCCATACAATTAAGTACACAAGCACTCAACCCTACCTTCGTCATTCACCAACAAATTGCTCTCCTGCGTGCATTTATACTCGTACCACTCGCGCCAACCCTAAAACGTTCACCTATCCATTAGTCCCATGCAATTTATAATGAACAAGGCGCACTTCTCCGACGCGTCCGCATGTATTAGCGATCATTTGTCAAAGCCACCGGACTGGCCGGCCGATATCGGCGGCAAACAATGTACCAACCCATTGCGTTGCTAAACCCAGATTGATTTATACCGTTGCGCGTTGTGTTAAGTGCACCTGCGCAATATATTGTGGGTGTGTAATGCCTTATATTATATTAGTGGCGATCGTCTGCGAATTATGACTATAAAGTAGGGTTGCCAAACGTCAGAAATAATAATGGACATTTTTATCTAATGTGTAGTTGACTGTACATTGGATGTTAGTCACGTAGTGATACATTTGAAGAGGAAGTGATACCTTAATTATGTTAATATCGGCGCTGTATTAAAGCTACCTACTGCTGGGCGCAGTCTTTCTTTACTATTAAGGAGCGTAAGAAATTACTCCTAGGCGCTTGCTTAGTAGATAATGAGGATTTATAGATTTCACATACCACGCTTGTAATTCTTGTGGATGACTCTCAATTCTCTGTGATTTAGAACCCAATTCCTCAGCCATGATACAATAATTAATGTAGCCAAAGTTGCTGTTTAAAGATAAATCTTCAATGAATGACTTATTGTCCTTGATTTTTATTAGATATTTTTATCTGTACAATAGCAACGATACAGCTCTTTTTTATCTTTGCAAGTTAATGACTGCACTATACCAATATTCCACAATACCGTTGTTAAAAAATTAAATCCCACGCTTATTTACAAACCGAATTCCTCTTCTATTCGGAATGCTGCCAACGAATAACAGACAGCATGTCGCAAGCAAATAAAACACAAAAGAGTTTTTAAAATAATATTTGGTGTATCCAAAACAAGAAACCATCTCATAGCTTTTGTATAGACATTACTTACGTGAATAATGTGCCATTCTGCATATTACTTGTCAAAAAGGATGAACAAAGAACAAACATAAAATTCGATAATTTAAATCAAGTATCACATATACTATCTACCTCAAATATAAATGATTTAATTTAAAATTTCGTATACTTTATTTCTTACGAAGTACACGCCACTGACAACCTGCAACCCGTCGTTTTTTACACCATCAAATCTCAACCATCTATTAATCGACGCATGAGTCTACCATCTACTGGGTCAGCCAATCACGTCGGATTTTCCTCAAACAGCAATTAATTAGTAAAAAAATGCGTTGATTTTCAACGAATGTTGAATGAATGTCGCAGCGGATGTGGAGCCAAGTGTCAAGGCGGTCCCTATAAGGTCTGATCGCTAATAGATTCACCGGACAAAGAATTATCTGGTGCCCTTCACCAACGACCGTTTCTTACGTAGCCGTCCATTGATACGTTGTAGTTTTACGAGAGATATAGTAATAAATAAACCCAACAGCCACACACATAGTCCTGACCCAACACTAACATAAATAACGTCACACTAACGTCACAATCTTTCGCCTTAGGGATCGAAAACTACAAGAGACTTTTCGGTCTAACACCCACAACCGAAATAATTTTGAGTGGACTGCACTAACTTGTCTCAGTGCAGGGATCGACCCCGCGGTCATTCGTTTAAAATCCGAATTTATGTATGGCAATTTTGAACTTTTTAATTCCCTACAACCTTACTTCACTCCTAAGAACATTTGTTTATTATTAGGTTATTTTTTAAATTACATCAGAATCTCTTGAAATCTATTCATTCTTCTGACCCGCTACATAAAGCTGCACGTTTATTAAGAACAAGTGTTAGATTTTTTAATTTTAGGTTAATTAGATTAATAAAGTTTAAAAAATGTTTTTATTAGATTATTATTAATGAAAAGAAAAAGGCTAGCATTTCACCTAGATGCCTACTAATCCAAGTCTAAACAAAACAGACTCAAACTAATCGAAAAGTTATACTAAAATATTGCCTGAGCTGGTATCGAACTCAGGTCTCATACGCTGACACGAGACTAATGACGCAATAATGGTATCGGGGTGCAATGGGAATTGAAAGCATTCATCAACCGAGGGCTGAGGCAGTGTACATGATTGAATCATATCATTTAACTTGTGATGGAAGTAGTTTAGGTCTATGCAGTTGATATTAGCATATCTGTAATACATTATTGGTATGGCTCAATGTACAGTCGTAATCATCTGCAGTCTGAAGAATTCGACTGCTAAATATGTCGTCCTCGTTGACGTTTATACTGAAACAACCTGCATCCGGCGGTTATAATTATATATATCTTGCATGTGTTATATCTGAAAAATAATCCAAATGAAAATAAAATGAATTAATTATAATCTCAAATAACATTAAATGCGCTATTAATTTGCTGTTACTATTAATTTAATAATTTGTCTCGTTAAAGATTTATCAATTTAAAATTATATAATTTACGGGCATGAAGTTGATATTAAAATTAATGAACAATTTTCATCCATTATTAAATGAAACCCATCCGACCAACCTGTCGATATTTTCTTAATTTCTTCCATAAATTTAACAATATCTCCAACGTACATCCACCTCAACAGACACAACCCACGTTGTCATAATTACCTTTCTGTAACAGAACATCGATGTACATTATAGGAAATAATTGTCAAAGTCTCGGCGGCCAATTCCCCGGGCAGGCACATGTGGAATGGAGCGCGGTAATGGTGTAATGGGTGGAATTGTACCCCGAGGTGCGCAGATGAACGCCGTCTCAACCGCACGAAGCTGGGATGCGCCGCGCGTGACATAACCCACAGGATGTTGTGGGTGATGGATACGGCAGAATTGGGAGATGTTTTGTTTCAGCATATTTTTGTGTGAGGATATTAATAAGGTATATTCCTTGATTGCTATTGAATTCAGTAATACCCAGTAACCCTAATACTTAATTCATTTTTAAGTATTGACTAAATTGCAATCTGTTTATATAATACTTTGGCCTTTTGATAATGAGTGCGTGGTGGCCTGTTGGTAATGGACTAGACGCGGCTGCCTACATGTTCACGGTGGTCGCGGGTTCAAATCCCAGGGCACACCTCTGACTCTTCGGAGTCATGTGTGTATTGATAGTCAATCACCACGCACTATAACGGTGAAGGAAAACATCGTAAGGAAACCTGCATACCATAGCGATTTGTATAAATTTCTATGGTATGTAAAAGTCCGCCAACCCGCACTAGGCCAGCGTGGTGGACTATATGGCCTAACCACTCTCAATCATACTATGATTGTAGAGGAGGCCCGAGCCCTGCAGTGGGTCGTATATGGGCTGATACAATACAAAAAAAAATACTTTGGCCCGAGTCAAGCTACTCGCTTGCATGGTGACCAGGAAATTCAAGAACGAGATTCAGAAATACATGGCGCTTTACGCTGGTGTCGTCAGCTATACTCTGCAATCTGCATCTTACTTCAAAGCTGAGCCGTCCTTTTGGTTTCATTTCCACTAAATTTTACATTAAAAAATGATATATATTTACCCACCGACTAGCACCAGATTAAGTTTCCGCTTAGACCCTTTCTCCTCCACATACCTGCATTTGTTGTATGACTCATTTTCAAAACACGCTTAAGGATAAGATACTACTCACTTTGAACATTCCCTTGTGGCTAGCAAAGTACAGGCCAAACTTAATTGTGATTGTTTTACTGTACTGTACTGTGCTGTATCAGCCCAGATACGTCCCACTGAAGGTCACAAGCCTCCTCTACAATTGGGAGTTGAGTGGTTAGACCATATAGTCCCCCACGCTGACCTAGTGCGGGTTGGCGGACTTCACATACCATAGAAATTCTTTAAAATCGCTATGGCATGCAGGTTTCCTCACGAAGTTTTCCTTCACCGTTATAGTGCGTGGTGATTGACTATCAATACACACATGACTCCGAAAAGTCAGAGATGTGCGATGGTATTTGAACCTGCGGCCGCCGTGAACATGTTGGCAGCCGCGTCTGGTCTGTTACCAAGAGGTCACCACCACATGTGATTGTTTTAAATAATAATTCTTCACTTGAAGCTGTATGTCGCATCCAGCTCACCCGCATCGCATCGCATGAAGGCTCGCCCGTGTCCCCGAGGCTTGATTATCGTTTATTACCATGCATCATGCCATTACGGCCCGTGCCGATGGCCGTAGCTTTATTCTTTTTCCTCCGTTCCCGTCTCGCTGGTAAAAGTGATGTAATGCTGATATTTGTACTCGAGAAGTGGAATATTTCCGAGTTATCACAATCACTATATATCATCATTGATCAAGGGAAGTCCATTGATGAACATAGGTTTCTTCCAAGAGTAACTTGAGTGATTTATGAGTAATTCGTAAATATAAAAAATATAAAAACACAAAATAAATGCGTCCGTAAGATTAATTTAAATATTCCTCTTTGAATCCCTCCACAGTGGTAGTAGTATTTTAACAACGGACAATATTTAGTATAAAAGAAATCATTTCGCGAAAACCAGCGTATATTGCACTCTAGTTAATTTTGATTATAAAATTACTTGAAAACTAGTATTTTTAAGCATGTTTCATTTCCACTAACCTTTGATCGCATTAAGTAATACAGAAAAAACTGATTTGCGTATTCGTAAAATATTCGTGGCATCACTACTTGTAATTGATATTTCGTGTACATTACATTTCGTTCTACAATATCTGAGCATGGTGTGATTGATGTTATTACGTTGGGTAAATAAATACGCAGAACATTAATGTTCATTGCTTTATGGCGTGTAATTTTTAATTTGCCCTTTATGCGTTCAGACACGGCGATGTTGTATGCAAAAAGGTAATTTAATTATTTAATTGGACTTTCATTCAACAAGGAAAGTTTTTCTATTTAAAAAAGTAACATTGACAGAAGCTTCTATTGTAGTTACTCATAGATTTAAAGAAGATCATTTGCGATCAAATCTGGTCGCATATTATCGAAAGCATAAATTTAATACAAGCAAAATATACTACTAGATTATACCTAACTTACAAAAACCCCTATGACGGTTATATTTTAGATTTATCCAACGATATCTATTTTAAAGTACTTTTATAACAAAACTAAAGACTAATTCTACCTCTACAGTTTGAATAACTTGCCAACATATATCGATATACGTACGTGTGTATAATTAAGGAGCTTTAACATTTATGTTTATTAAAGTCGGCGCAAGCATAGTCTGCATAATGTATTCACACAAAATAAAAATTAAAAAAATCCTAGCGAAATGTCAGCTACAAAGGTCAGGAAGTAATAGCATCGTTTAAAACTTTAATAACACAATAAACATGATTAACAGTCAATTAAACCTTTTCCTAGTTCATAAATGAAGTATTATATCACTTCTAAACAGCTAAGTGTCTGACAAACTGTTTAAATGTTTCTCATTTTTGTAATATAGCTGAGAAATGTGTAATTACTTCATGACGTAGCAAAAAGTGTATGATATATTTCGACGATATACAGTCAAAAATAAGTTAGTGAATCCGGAAAGACGATAGATGTAGGCATCTTGGAAGTATTTCACTATTACTGATTATAACGGTTATTACGCTTATGGAGAGAATCCAAACCTAGATAAAGAACAGATTGACGTATTGAAAGCTAAAATATGCTTACCATATTGTAATAATTGACAACTTCTATTCTTTGAGATCGTGTTTTATAACCTACAGAAGCAATGATGGTTCGCGCTGACAACAAATTATTTGTTTGAATTTGGGTGTTCTGGAAACCAAAAACTATATACAACAAACCAAAAACTATTATTAAAAGGTATTTAGTGTGTTACATTAATCGTCATCATCGTAAGCGCGGTGCAGCCCACTGCTGGACATAGGCCTCTCCGAAGATACGCCCAGAGCCTGGTTTGCTGTATACATCCAGTCGGTGACGGCCCTCTTGTGACATTAATATTGTACATGAATTGAAACAATGCATTCCTAAGACCTTGATTCAAGAGCCCTGTACCAAACTATAAAAACTTTCGACAATTATAAACGATATGGCCCTACTTCCTTCTCAATACTTCACGGTAGTAATTTCATAGGATTTCGTACATTTTATACATGCCCAATGGTCACGCGACAGTTCGCGATTAACCTTCATTCGTTCTAGAAAATTTAATCTATATAGTTACGCTTAATGTTTATGGTACGTGAAGAACAAATTCCTGGGTTAATGAGTTTTTACTAAATGGATCGTAACCTGAGACACTATAGCAGATTGTAATCTGTGTTAATAAAAAGCTGTGCAAAAAACATCGAAACAAAAAAAATCCTCCCATTTATTTTTCTATTTTTAATTATCCATGTTAAAACTTTACATGTTTCATTAGTAATAATTAAAATTTAAAAACAATAATCTCCCTCCGTTTTTTGTGGACTTATTAAACACAAAGTGCACTATACATCAACAACCTTATATTTGTATGCAAGATTCATACAACTCTTGCGTGGCGCCTTGTTTCTGCATAAACAAACTCAAACAATCCAATCTACGGCACGTGAATTTTTAACATAAATCAACAAACAATACGACACAAATCAACGCTGTTGAAACTTGCTCCAGCTGTAGGTGGATATGGTAATCCAGTCCCACTCTCCTACACGAATGCAGATGTACTAATCGTGGTGACAAATTGTGCTACATTTTCATTCTAACCTGATAATGCCGGTTCAATCGATTAGATGTGGGGTGAAAAGGAATTACGATGATTTTTAGACGAAGATAAAGCAGTAATATTTCTCATCAGAGAAGAAATTGTAGCATTTGACGTGACATTTCCAATTATGTCGATTGTTGCTTTCCAAGTAGCGTGTCCGTTATACCCTTGGAGACCATACATTTTTGCCCATTCTCCGTTTTAAATTGTATATAGATATATTTTTGTGGATTTTGATTTGTATTACAATTACAGAAATATAACGAAATTATTACAGTATGCAACTGATCATTTCCGAAACGACAATCGAACAACACAATACTTGCAAGTACTTGCAGCAAAACGTAAATATCCCGTTAATACTCGCAGTGATCTAATTACTAAAAAAGCTGCTACATACTGCCACCGCATCCCAGAGAACCAGTAAGATTTATCTGTAAACGTAAATAAAAATGCAGTTCCTACTCATTACTAGCAGGATGGTTTATATGTATACGGGTGTGTAGGTATGTTTGTGTAAACGTGCGCGCAACTAGTTGAAGTTTCCGGCGCGGCGCGGCCCTCGGGACCTCACTAACTACGGACGAAGTTAATTAGCTTAGCTAGGACACTGACGGTCCAAGCTGCGGGCGATTAGCGATATTCTCTACTATCTAGCGCAATCTGACTGACACATAGAAAAAGCGACATGCTAAGCAATCCCAGAGAAAGCTTAAGTCTTTGGTGTTGTTATTCCGCGAGCCACTGTGGACTCTAGAATTAAATCCTTTAAAGTGTTGCAGTAGCGAGTTTGAAAATGTCAAAACTTTTTACAATCGCTTTATAGTTGTAAAACATGGTAACTTCATGCTCACTGATAATTTACATACATGCAATATACATACACACATGCATGCGTGCATACATGAACTCACACTTTTTTCTCAGAAAGGTAGGCAGAGCTGCTGGTAGAAAACAGGACACCCAAGTTTCGCATTGTGTGTTGCGTCCCGAGATGTCACGGGGACAGCCCATCGCCATATCGGGCACAAATTCCTGACTTCGGGCTGATAATGAATAGAAAAATCCAAAATCACTCGAGACCTCAGTGTTGTATTCATACCGTAGTACAACTGCGCCACCAAGGCAAAAGACAATAATAAAAAAAAAAATTACCCGCTACACCCATCACATACACCACGCCGCCCATCCGGCAGTCAACACCAAACATCAGCGGCGCTTCTGGTCGGTGACAAGTCGGCAAATAAGGATGTGCCACCACGAAAACTATTAGCCGATTCATCGATGTACCCGGCTAATTGCGACGCAACTCGATTAATTACTTCCACTGCCTTTGGACTTTCGACGTGTCATTAGAAAAATACATACATACATACATAAACTCACGCCTTATTCCCAGAAGGGTAGGCAGAGGCGTCACCATGACACCCACATTTCGCCTTACCTGTTCCGTCCCACGATGTGATAGGGGGCTAGCCTATCGCCACATCGGGCACAAATTCCAGACCTTGGCTGATAATGAATAGAAAAATCCTATGTCACTTAGCCCGACCCGGGATTCGAACCCGAGACCTTAGCTTTGAAGTCATACCGTAGTACAACTGCGCCACCGAGGCAGTTATTAGAAAAATATTAATTTCAAAACATTCCAGCAATTCAACACAATCAATGGAATGTCTGTTTATAAGATACATTTTGATTGGAAACTGTAATAAATTAACATCAATACTCTGTATTCATAAAGGATAGGAAATAGACCCATCTGTATACAAGCTACAATATATCCAGGTAACTAAGAAAACTAGGCTATGTTATGTTGACCTAAGGAAGCTGTATTCCTTCTTTAATCCTACGCAAAAGATTCTTTATCTACCATAAGAAATAACAAATAAAATATGTAACAAAATAAATATGTCGTACGCGTTTTGACCTACATAAGTGCATCCCTCGTAAGGATTCTCTCGCGCGACATTATTTTTTTACTAACATTGTTGTAAGGACTCCACTATCATTCTGCTAATTGGATCGTCATTTGGTTTGTAAACACGAACATATTTTTTATATTTTTGGTTTTAAATCCTTGTGTGTCATTTAAATACAGAGCGTAGATGAAAGGGACTAACATTCGATTACTAACATAGGTTTTAAATCTATCTACGATTAAGACAGTTAATCTTTATTTAATTATAAAGTTCCCCATTTTCATGGTAAACTCGTAGAATCTTTTTCTTTCACAACTAAAGACTGACAAATCATATACTGATAAAATCAAAACAATAACTTATCCATCTAACTAGCATTAAGTCACATCCACCCTTTCAAAGTAAAATGGTGTGTTGGGTTTACGCGAATGTTACACATTGAAATAAAACGAATTCATACGGATTTTATCGCGAATTTGATTTAATTTTTACATTTTTTAATTTCCCCACGTTTCGATCACTTTACAGTTTTCGTGGTCACGGGGCGGACCACGAAGAATTCCTTTCGAAGTAATAAAAAACTCAGTTAAAGGCGTTTCCTCCGGCCCGGCACACTTACGAGTATAAGTCGGAGCTCACGAGTGTTATCTGTCAGATAACGTATCGAGAGCAATTCTAAATCAGACTACCGTTATTGTTATTATTTGCTTTCGCGATTACGACCCGCCATGGCATGGGGCTCTCGGTACTTTGACACTACCTACGTACAGTCGTGTTCGAAAACTGATTTACGTGATTTAAATTTATTTTTACCATTTTATAGTATTCCATCATATTAAATTACGGATATGTATTGTGTGTATTTTATGTTATGTAGTAAAAACATAATTAGGAAAAATGTTATGTCAGCGTTATTTTCCTTTTCTGTCTCTGGGCACATATTAACGTAGGGAGCGGTGAAACCTATTTCATTACGTATAGAACAGAGTATTAATGTCTAGTCGGCTTTGACCCTTGTCAAAAAATATCTTATCCTAGGTATTTTAAGCTCATCAAAAAAACTTGCACCCGAGCATCCCGTCCATCAACTTGACCTTGGGATTTGACAGTTCACAGCCCATGTACATTACTATAAGATAAATGGAACCATTTTACCTATGAAAGTACCTATGTTAAGTTCTAAAAAGTTTCTAATATTTATTTTAATGTGTAAATACTATGTGACGCTGTGTGATACCTATATTTGATTTAAAAGCAATTGTTGGTTTTGATATTAGTTTGCTTATTTAACTGCTTTTATTTTTTAGTTATTAGAATGTAAGTCGTTTGCATAAAGTCTGCATTAAACTGACATTAATAAATAAATGAATGAATAACATTTCCAGCCCGTATCAATTCCTCCAACATAGTTTCTTATGTTCACGAGAATAACACATTGAAATAAAACTAATTTCGTCCGTTATGAACCCGACTGTACTGTTCAGCCACAGTTGACCATTAAAACTGTAACTCCACTTTAATCTATCTCTATGTATTACGATAATTTTAATGTTCTTAAATTATTTCATCCGGCTTCATTGCCAATTGCAAGTTCTTGTAATTTGTTGTAATAACAAACTAATCTCAGTAAGACACATAAATAAATTCTTAAGAAATAAGGCTGTATGTACTAACATTCCTTTGCCATTACACATCAAAATTAAAAAATTCAACTCGTTTGCAACCTATTCCATACAAAAATAAATATTGCAAATGAAAGATTTTTCTTCCAAAAATTTTCAAGTTATTTCTATCACGGTATGTACAACAAAATATCTCATGACGTATATATAGCTCCTAAACTATATAATTGTAGTGTATCAGCCCATACACGTCCCACTGCAGGGCACGGGCCTCATGTAGATGAGGCCCGTGCCCGTGGTTAGGCCATATAGTCTATAGTATAAACTTTGTGTTATCATATCTAATTCGATGATCATTCCATAACTAATAGCTCCAATAATATATGTTCACCGCACGTGGTAATATTAAAATTAACTAAATCAAGAACCATAACATAATATACACGAAGCCTTTAAAACTGTAAAACTACAAGCATGCAGTTTCCAACACACTGACCATACGTCCAACGACGGTCGTATCAATTATAATGATTTATAATTAATAACACACAAGTATTCATTCGGAAAAATAATTACCGCCGAGACCTCATTCACAGCAGACCGGTCTCAAGTTCCAATTCGGTACTTTGACGAATCGTGAATCAATACTATGCATTACAAAGCAACTTTCTCCGTAATAATCATCAGATGCCGCGAAAAAAATCTTTGTAACAAAATGCGGTACAGTATCAATATCTTTCTCTGTCACTCCAACGCAGTCATACACCTTCCATCTCGTTCTACTGGGTTGCTGCAGTCCTTGTCGGTACATGTGCAGAGCAAACAGATTTTGTACGCGAAAAACGTCAATTAATACGTCAATGGCGGTCTAGTACCGAAATTTCTTACTCTATCCCTCTCACTCTTACGTAGCTCACTATCTTCTGTCTCGATTCATTGATTCCTCGCGTTCTTGATTACCGCATATAGAATTTGTTCACTACGTCTGCTCTAGTATAATGCCTATGCATTACGAAGCAACTTTCACCGTACTAGTTCATTCATCAGTGATATCATATCTAACGTTTGTACAGTTGATAAACTTACACGTCGGCTTTTATTTGCTTTGTGATATTACGAAATATAGGTCAATGCTACTGCACTACGTTTGTCTTGTTTAATGTCTTTCTATTAAAGTAGATAACGTGTGATTTGGTTTTGAAATTGACTAGTAAATATAACTATATCATATGTCATATGTTGCGAAAAGTTATGAGGAAAACATATCCTCGATATATTTGCAAGACCAACGTGGAATTTGTTGTTGCAATAATGCAGTTACTACGATATATTTATTTTTACAGTAATATTAGACACTGCAAATATGTAATTAAAGTTAAGTTTAATTCATCATCATTTTAGTTTTAAGTCGACTCTTTAAAATAGGTCCCTCTCAAGGATGTTCACAGAAACCTTCTAGAAGCAGCCTTCATCCATCGACTTCCTACAACTATTATTATTTATTTATTACTCACATATCAATAAACATAAATAAAATCATTTTCTTATGTAATTTCATACACGTAGCCATTGTCCATCACTAGCACCTCATACAAAACAAGGCTTTACATACAACGACCTTTGCTATAAAAAAGCGATTCATAAAAGACAAAAACACGCGGCCAGACACGGACAGCCCATTACCGGCGGTGAGGCAACCAATAGAACCTGTAGCCGCAGCAAATTGACCCATAATCCAGCGATAGGCTTGAGCAACGCACACGCGGAATGGTGGCCGATGTGACAAAACACATCTGTCATTTGACCACTGATCCACTTAGGTGGTGTCCGTGCCTCGTTTGCAATACTGCGTGCTTGATACTTTCTGAAATCTGGTCAGTAGTATTCAATACAATTATCAATTATTAATCAGGGTTAGAATTTAGAACTTTTGTAATATAATTGTTGGTATCCTGGTTATGCAATTATCAGAATTTTTTAAGCAACAAGATTTTTAATTAACACTGGCTCACCTCCTCTTTCTTCCGAAGGGCGGTAGGATTCATACGAGGTTATTCTCTATTGTGCAAATATTTAAGCTCAATACTTAACGTCTGCTGTTCGTAGATACTATCTAATACCCTGTCAATCGACTAATCGAATTTGCAAGGACATTAAAAAATTATCCTCTTAACTACACAGCTACGAAATAAATCAATACAAATCCAGCATGCAAATACTTTGATCCTCCTAAACGTTCATTACCCAACCTACTCGCCCAGTTGCTTGCCCAAGTCAACTCGCCAGTCTATCAGAACACACCGGGCGAGTGGAGCGGCCGTCAACTCAGTTGAAGCCGCACATCAATTACACAGCCACGCGGAGTGCGGACCGCTATAAATTGATTGCTTCCCCTCGCGCCAAATGGCCCCATTCACTTACAGTCTTTTTGTACTACGTCTTGCGCGTGTTTGGACTTACGTGTGCTTCTGATGGCCACGTGTTTTTGAAATACTAGAATTCTTTGAAAAATTAAGATGTAGTATCTACTAATTTTGTGACACTAAACTTAATCAATTTGATCTTCGTAAATCTTGAGTTTACGATATAGGTATAGAACATATCGACCTTTTTACTAATGGGAAGTTTTACTTGTAGGTATTTTTTTATCTATTAAATGTTTTGCACAAGTAGTATAAAAACAGTCTTAATGCACATAAAATTTATTTTTCATATACTCGTAGATAAACTTTGTATACGCAAAGCCTGTTGTGAAACACAAGCTGCGCTTTGGATCCCCGAACTGAGAAAATGTTTGTGCTATATAATTTGGCTCAGGTATAAAGGGATAAATATATTTATCGAAATAATATCCAAGACACAACTCCCAGTAATGCGCCTATGAATGACTGTTAAATATATACAATTCATTACATAGCCATCGTCTTCAAAGTTACATAATTACAGAATACAATACAGCAAGTCGTAATCGAGGCGTGATCTTTATTAAACGCTGCATTTCTCGAAAAGCGAGCTCTCGGTGTATCACGCGAGATCGCAATTATCATCCGTGGATGTTGATTCTCAATTAAGATAAACTTCGCGCAGGATAATCCGAGAAATGTGTGAAATTGTGTTCTGATATGCTAGCCAGTTCTATTTGGCCGTGCTTTGTAAATTTTCCATGAAGTTAGATATTACTTTATATGATTTTTTGTCGCGCTGAGAATTGATTTTCCGAGAAACCATCCGGGTATTTTTTACGGCCGTATATTAAATATTTTCCTGCTATATTATGTGCAGTGTTTCATATTTAGGTGTAACATAATGTTAGTTTAAATAACAACCTAATGAACAAAGCTGAATGTCGCTGGATGCTGGATGCTGGTCGCTTCTAAAAGATCACTGAGATAATCTCCTAAAAACGCCAATGTTCAGCAGCTGACTTCCTGCGACGAAAAACAATAGTTACTTAGTGACATTACGAAAAGGATGTTCGCTTCACAATCCAAATCGTTCTGAATGAAGTGTGTGCTGATAGCGCTGCGTCATCCAAGTGAAAAGCTGGAGTAATCCCAGCTGTCATCAACCGAACTGACCTACAAAGCGACGCCACGAGCCATTGTGTGCAAACAGTTTTAATTGTTCCTCTCGAACAGGAACACCCACACCAAACCGGCTCACGTAAAATGATTTGTACCGTGGCGTGTACTGTTATTGAATGCTGGACTACTGACAGAACTGGGTGTGATTGTTTTTAATGTGCTCTAACGGTTGAAGTTTAAGTAGTTAGCATAAAAATAAGTGTACGCATAAACCTAATTGTTTAGATCGGCTTTTATTGTTAGGCCTTCTTCTACTCGTACTACCTAAACGGCCTGTATTAAGTTTTATTGGCGGCTCAAAGATCTCTGTGAATTTATTTATATCTTGGAATTGGCAATTTTTCTTACGATTTTGCGCCAGAATATATTAAGAAAGACAACAATATAGTTGAGATTCAAAATGCGACTCAGCTTCATCCAAGAGAAGGTATTCAAATAAATAATAACATCCAGATGACATATTCTCGTGCTAAAAAAAGAATCAAGTAAATTAGATCAGATAGATAGAGATATTCGAATTTTTAAACTCACATATTATGTGCAGATAGGCTAACATGAAGATTCAAGATGACATTGTAAGAAGATTTAAAAATCCGAGAAGCTATGAGACAACGAGGTGGTCGGCGGATGTACTCGTAGTCATGTATCGTACAGTTATATTTATATCGCTATAAAATTAAATAAATTACCAGTAATTATCACGTAGCCTCGTTTTATAAGTGCAAATGTTTGACTTGGTTTTTTATCGCCAGTGTGGACAGTTCGAATGACACAAGAAACCAAACAGAGCTTAACGTTATCTACGGACGAGCTCGCACACATCAAATAAGATAACATTTCTTTGCTGTGAGATAATCTGTTTTGTGCTGTTTCTTAGTAATATTGAATAAAGCAGTTTGTGAATGTGAACTTTTATCTTTGAAAATATTTTTACTCCTACATTATCATGTAATGCCCACGGCATGTGATGCATTTTATATTTATGTAAAATGTCTGTATACCATGTAGCATATATTTAATTTTCAGACATATCATCGTTTATATCGATTAGAGACATAATTTCTAATTGCTCAGCGTTAATGAAAAGCTTAATGTCGAGCCTTTCGTAATCATCAAATTATTATTTTTCAGTTGAATCTACAGGAACTTGGTGAATTAGAATTAAAGCCAGATTTTTTCCAAAAGTTTACCAAATGTGTCATGTAATTTCACCTACTGTAACTGTTAAAATTTGAGTTGACTATACATAGTCATTAATGGCCTGCACACTCGGGATGGAATGGTAAAGGAATTTTGTTTTTCACAAAGGATATTCAAACTTATCTGCATACTTTGGCGTGACGCAGCATGCCGCGGCACGTCGCGTCGCGGGATGCCTTGATAGACCGCCGGAATGCTACAATATTTAAGCGGCATAATCTTGCTATTCCGTCCCAGTGTACGTAGACCATAAGTCTCAATAAACAAGCAGTATAGGCTGTCAGATATTAGGTTGACGGCTTGGGCATTAGCCGCAGTGTGCCGCGGCTTCGGGGCTTCGGGACCGACCCCGATTTTAATTTTTAAATATTATACGTTTTTTGACACATTTTGGTATGTTTATTGTGATTAAACGTCATGATTTATCTAACACAAAAAGAAGTGTTTCGTTTCTATCAATATGTTGATGCTAAATTAAATAAAATAAAAACCATTTAGATAAGCGAGTAAAATTCAAAACTACAATTCCATTACCATAAGATAAAATTACTGTCAAACGTCTGCCTTTAGACTAAAGGAAATAAAAATAAAAATATACAGACGGGAATTTTACATCGTTGACCTAAAAACCTTCAAATGCCCTCTTCCACGTCACTCCACCCAATGTTTCCCATTTTGCAGTATTACGTTTGCGATCCATCTACCTGTGACCTGCATAAAACGGGAAGGTCGTATTTAATCTCATGATATTACGTGGGCTCCCGCGGGACGCCGTGTAATCTAAACGCCGAATATCCCGAGGTCCCGATATTTCCTCGCCATATTTCCTATATCTCCAATGGAGCTCTGCTAATATTACGCCGGTGAACAAGCCCGAGCTGCCAATATCTTGAATTTGCTTTTCAAATTCTTCACAAAATGGAAAAATTCCCAGGGAAATGTTTTATGAATTAATTTCGGGCCGGCTTATGATGTCGCCCAACTGAGCTTCGAGTTAGCAGAGAGAGTTTATAGTTATTGCAATTGAAATGTCGCAGCACCATTCGCTGCAGACAGATCCACTTCTGCGGAATATTAAAATATTAAAAACTTTGATGAATAGCTGTTACTAGGTTTATTATTAATCTAGTAGTAGTCAACAAAGTAAAAACACGATAAGAAGATAATAATTAAAGAGATAATGACTAAAAGGTGTGCAGAAGAAAGCATGTTATCCTAACCTCAGAATAAGGTTAGAAAGTTTGAGATAAGATATCAAAATCAATAGTGGAAAATATTTTGCGTTCCTTTGAAGATCTTTGACCTATTGTTAATAATTACGTAATTACATAGATAACTTTGTCAACCTCCATATCTTAAGTATGTTTTGAAAATAATTCTAGTTCCACAACAAATATCGCGATGATTCAAATTATGTTTACAAACAACATCATGGAATCTTATAGCTCAATAAGGTGTTAATCACATAAGTCGTTGATTAGATGCCTTTTTTGTTTTGACTACAATAAAGACTGTTTTGTGAGTTACGGCAAAATTGTATTAACACTTTTTACAAAATCCATCGATAAATAACACCTCGGATGTTTCTTAAGGGCTACGATCAAACCATTATTTACCTCGCCCAGCGTATTTATCATTTTAACATGTTGATGTTGAGCAAAATTCCTAGCACGTTCAACTTCCTAGTATAAGTTGGTTGAACATAGTCGTTAGCTGCTTCCACAATATATCATGCTTGTTAATCTGCGCTGTTGCTCCGTCGGGAACAGTGGCTGCGGACTCGTTGTCCACGCGTTGTGATGTCACATCGGTACGGGCGACTGCAAAAGCGCTCGCTGTTTCTGTATTAAATTCTTGTGTGATGACAAATATCTAGGTTAGAATGGTTATTAAATTTAACTTCAATTATATTAAACTAAATGACACTATCTTTACGTACAACAAGATAGTTTTGGTTTTACAACTATCGCATTTTCTTAGAATCATTTGAGTATCAATTGCCACAACTTAAGGTATACTTCGTTTAGATCTATATTGATTTCGTTAAACATAACTTTCATTTATCATACGGTAATGATCTCATTCAATGCCAATACTGTTCTTGACCACATTTTTGCAAAATGATCTGTTATTTTTAAGTACCAGTATTGCTAAATTAAGACATCTCATACATCGAGGTATTCACGTAAGCTATTTATTTTTTTCATGTCGCAATACGTATAGCACTTATCTCAAAATGTATACCACCAATAACCGCCGCAGATCACAAATATCAATATTGTTTGCAATTCTCCAATCAGTGCCGACTTTTCAATTACAACACGTATCAATCGAGCTAACGAAGCTTAAATAACATCACAATTGGAGCTAACATTATCATCGCGATGGCTTCGATAATAAATAACAAATGTTAGAGTCATTTGTAAACGTTCGTAGCCGGCCCGTGCCAGATCTTGCTCAAATGTAACTGCAATACGTTCTGCAACTCTCGGTTCATCAATCGTTGCCACGTCGTATATCCATCTTACTTCGTTAAAGCTTAGTTTGTGATTTAAAAGCTTTCACATGCCGTGCCTGTGTTTGATCGCTGCAAATTTGAATGTAGTAGGTGTTTCCGCAGTTGTTTGTATTTCTAATTTGTGCTCTGTAATTGTAAAGGTCGTTTTAGTAATTCTGTTTTCATGAAAAATATTGTTTCATACTTGCATTTTGTAACCTATTATTATTTTATTTCAATATAGGGTGCAAACGAGCATACAATTCACCTGATTTTAAGTGATCACCGCCACACATGAACATCTGCAACACTCAAGGGCATAGAGCCCATCTCTAATTAATGTGTTGTAAACTATTATTTTAACGTGCTACTTTACCATTGAAAAAACAAATCTGAAACTCAGCTCAAAAAAATATTTTACTGCAGTTACCATAAGAACTTTTCAGCCTGCTATGTCTTTCTCAATCGATATTTTAATCACATTACGTATGACAAGGTAATCTGACGTTAATCATCCGTTAACAAGGACGTCCGCACTTAAACCTCACCCAAGTACGGTCCGACGATACTTTATAAAAGCCTTATAATCCGTTAGCGACGGAATATTCCCACAATCGCCTTTGTTTATGTGAAGCCTTAAGCTCTCGGCCGTCGCTTATCAGCAAAATATGACATCATTAATAACCCCAAGACACATGACTCTAGCGTTAAGACTGCGGCCATAATTAACTACTGCTCTTTTTACTGCACTTCGTAGAAGGCCCAAACGAGAGCGTTATATGTCCTTTCTTATGTTCCACTTTGGACGAAAATTTATTTTGGTGCAAGGAGCAGCAAGAAAAATAGTACTGAATTAATGTGATATCCAATTTAATAAGGGCCCGAAACAATTTGTGTAGTTCGTTATTCAAAACACGTTTCAAACGCTATACGTGTTGTTACAGATTTTATTACTATTGAAAATGATTTAGAATAAACAGACTCATGGAAAAACCTTAAAAGTCTCCCCAAAAAGCGAAAAAACCATTTATCCACGAATATCATCCTAATCCAAATTGCACTCCAAATTGTAGCGTATTGCAAAATTTGGAGCAGCTAAAGGAACATCTAAATCCTAATACCGAATAACCTTCCAAAGGAACCGAGCCGAAACTAAGTTTAAACTTAGTTTATAGTACTTACAGCCAGGTAGCGTGGGAATTACTTGCACGACCTACATACAAAGTTCACAAGCGATTAATTAATTGTCCCAAGGCGTAACCTAACGAGGATTTGCTCGTGTGTGCTGTGTCTCGGCATATAGGCAGGTTGAAACACGCAGGCTTTTGGGATCCTACACTGTATACAATGTTACTGCATACATGATCAAAGAAGGATACAAGTACTTTTGTTCCAATTAGGCTATGATGATAGCATTGTCTGTCATTCCAACAGAAAATGAACCTGAAGTCTTGCTCGCGATCTCTGCGAAATCCAAAAAAGTTCTCCGTTATAGTCTGCTGTTATCGTGGAGAAGAGAAAAAGGATGGCCTTTTCTTTTTCTTAAATTCTCAACTAATATTATCAAGTTACAAAAACAGAAACAAATCAAACATATCAGTAGAAGCTAACTTTTAATGAGATTTCATGCTCTGAACGTTTTCATCCATCCATCACGACCTAAATAATTAATGAAAGAGTGTAAACGTTGCTAATAGTACACGGTATTACTATTAGCTACACTATTATCGGCGATAGTCCTAACCTGGTTTAATTGAACTCACTTCTGCTCACAACAGTACAATTAATTGGTTCGATTACCAAAGAAGATTAACGACGTACAGTCGGGAGTTAAGTAATGTTGACTTGTTAACATTGTAATTAAGTGATTGATAATGCATCGACCCGATAACTATTAGCTGGGGGAGTAAAATGCATCTCCGATGCAGCAACAATGTATTAGACTGCTAGCACACGCTTTATACATGTGAATCGGGAATCGATTTATACAATAATCGATTTGTGGGTGGAAAATCGATTAACAACACTACTACACGATATAAGTACATCTCAAATTAGGCCCTAACAATATCAGCAACAATACATACATCTTATGTAATACTCGTAAACCTAATGTATTCAGTTAATTTTAATTTCAGTTAAGATCAATGAACTGCGTGAAGATTTAGGTGTAATTTGTGCTCAATTACCCAAAAAACGCTACAAAATTATATTTTTAAACAATGACAATGACAAACCAATGCATTCATTAAATCGTTTTAATCGATTTTCCCAGTCAAGATGTTTCTAGGAGAAGCACGTCTCTAGTACATTGTGTGCAAAATAGCGAGTTTCGTTTTTATTTTGAAAGAGTATTACAGCGATCGGCACTTTAACGGAGCACGATACCACCGGGGCGTTTATAAAACAGCACACGTCACAGTAAAGTCACTCCAAGGAGATTTAAATGGACTTTAAATTGCTTTGAGCTGCTGCGATGGCGACGTATTGAGGATATTTTTATTCGCTCATTCAATAAACGATATGTCGTCGATATTGCCCTGGCCGTTTATGGGATTGATAAATGGCAGTATAGGATGAAACAATGGTATATAAATTTTGTATTTTTGTGCTACAATTTACTGGTGTTTTTTGTAGAGTTCCAATAAAAAGCGAAATGTGGATACGTTTGTCTTTAGTTGGCATTGTAAGACACTGAGATAGTTGACAAATTATTTCATGAATGGATAAACAATTTACATTGTTTCATGAAATAATGTTTTGCCCATGTTTTTTAAATGACGTATTTTTATATTAAAGGTTCTTTTTTCTGTTGTTTCCAGGAGCTAAAAGAGAGCTTCAACTATGGACTGTTCTGCCCACCGATCAACGGCAAAGCTGGGAAATTCCTCGACGAGGAGCGTCGACTCGGCGACTACCCTTTCAACGGACCTGTCGGCTACCTCGAAGTGAGCATATTATTAATTTCTGCTACTGGATACACAATTTTTTGTAACAATTACTCTTCTACGTGCTATTTTACAGAAAATATAACTTTCCGTGGATGCGAACAGATTCCATAAATAATTTGCACAATATATAGAAGTTCGGCATAATGGAAATAGATAAGTCTTTCTCTTACGCATTTCCCTACAATTTCTTAACTTTTGTGAAGCTATACAACTCAATTAAAATAAAAAGAATAAACAAAATTAATGGTTAAACAAAATATTCAATGAACGGCCCTTGATGTTTTATTTTTTTAACCATGATTTCATGTCTTATCTTACCAATAAAGTTGAGACTCCCAAAAATGTAATCACGCACCATATTATAATTCCAGTTAAAATACAAGCGACGCGTATACAAGATGCTGAAGTTAGACGAGAAGACGCTGAAGGCGCTGCACTCGCGCGCCAACCTGCGCCGCTTCCTGGAGCATGTCACGCACGGACAGATCGACAAAATCAGCAAGGCCTGCTCCAAGGGACTCGACCCTAACTTCCACTGCCAGGAGACGGGGGGTAAGGACAATCTTTTTGTTATCAGCTTATAATAGTAAACTGCAAGGACTAAGGAGTCTTCTAAAATCAAGAGTTTGAATGAGCGGGATTAAGATCAAGGTTTTAATATTGGTGTTCAAATGTGCGAACTTCTTGATGGTATACTCATATTACTGTCAATTCATGTTAGGTACCATTACTTCGCAGAAACACTTGAAAAGAAAAATATTTTAAAAGAGAGTTCATTGTAAGCCAGTATCATTTTTATTTGAAATAGTATTTACAAATGAATTAAACTGCAACACACCATGTGTTCATGCTGAAAACATGTGGTACAACATATGATTTCCTCATGCAATTACTAAAAATTTCGCTTACGACTATTTTAAGCGGCGGCAGCCACATCAAGCTTTTAATGGATTGCAATCCAAAGCTAATTGATCGGTTTTGTTCTAATCAATTAAACAATTTTATGTTCATGTAAGCTACCAAATTTCCGCTAAGATACCAAATAAATAATACTTTAGTCATCCAGCGTGGAAAAATAATCAAAGGGTTTATTTTATATAGCCTTGTAATTTTATTTGAGATGATTAAACTAGTAATGAAGTCAAGTGTGGAAGACATTTTGTTTTAAAATCAAACATCCGGCAGCGTGCTATCTGCTAACTGTTTGTATTACAAATCTATTCAAACATCCCATTACACGGCTCGTACATTCTCTTTTATCGTTGACTTGTTCTCGCCCGCGGCTTTCATTACACCTTAACAACTAATTTTGATATATTTATTTTTTTCATTTATTTCTTAAAATTATGTCTTTTTGAATTTACTAGCCGAAATATTTTGTAGAGGTAGTATATGTACATCTTGTATTAAGCTAAATGGCATAAATAAATTATCTTGCCAATAAATAAATCTAAAAAGCACAGAAAATTGGAAACATAAATTACTTAGTTTTTAATATGGCCGTGATTAAATACTACAAATTCAGAATTTCAATATAACAGTGACAGCTGAGGGTAGTTTTAACAGCAATAGCGCGCAATGCGTATCAAAGCAGCCACGAGTACTCGAAGAGACAGTCTACTTTTAACATCTGTGCGGAAATGTGTAAAACATTAAATGTGATAAAAGTGAAAGTGATTATCAAACAAACAAGGATTATATTTTCCAAGTAAAGTAAACTTACTACAATAAACTCAAGAGTTTGTAGATTGAAATTATTTTCATTAAATCCAAATTGCGTCAACAAACATAATCGCTCTCAATTTGTACCTATTGAGCGAGGGGAGTAACAGTGATCCCAATCTGAAGAAGCAAGAAAACTTACAAACACGCAAGCAAACATATCACAAATATAGTTAATATTACAGAATTAGTTTGTTAATACCAGCCGAAGTTATAAAACATTTTATTTGCATACAGATCCGTATCAGGCATTGTTTCACGTGTGCCGGCAATCGCTGCCGACCATTGTACAAGAACCGTATCAATCCAGCCGTGGATAATCTGTGATAAATGTCGAATGGACCTTGAAACTCGTTCACCGTTTATTCCTTTCGCGATTTATGCGTCCTTATTTCAAGTGATTTATATTAAGAATATCATGCATTGTTTTGAGGTATTCACTCCCATTGAATAAGAAACTGTTAACATTGGAATTACATTTTTGAATTTTCTAAAATTTAATAATTACCAACCCTCACTGATCCAATTTGGTGTACTGTTACCTAATATACTTCTTGGTCGTAAGGGAGGCTCATTTATGCAGTGTATTGGGCATATATGGGGCGATTAAATAATCTTTACTTTCAAATAGCAACGTACGGCGCAATTTGACTAGAATAAATTCTAAATACTTTCTCTCACAATTTACAGAAACACCCCTGACAATAGCAGCTGGCCAAAAATCACCCGGAAAACTTCTGATAGCCTTAGTCAACGGCGGTGCTCTCCTAGACTACAGAACGAAAGATGGAAGCACCGCCATGCACAGGGCGGTTGAAAAGAACTCCTTGGAGGCGGTGAAGACCCTGCTGGAGCTCGGAGCCTCGCCCAACTACAAGGACGGGAAGGGGCTGACTCCGCTGTACCTGTCGGTGACCAACAAGACGGACCCGCTGTTGTGTGAGACTTTGCTGCATGATCATGCGACTATCGGCGCTACAGATCTGCAAGGATGGCAGGAGGTGCATCAGGTAAGAGTGATGGTAATTTGTTTAATGAATTGGGAATAAAAGGGGTAGTGCTCGTTGTACAAAATATTGGTATGTTGTTACGAATTTGTGCAACAATTGCAATTACAAAGTTTAGTTACATATTTCTTATAGTTTCTAAGTTGTAAGAAGACGCTTAAGGTGTTCCATACAGGCACTATAGGAAATCTTCAGACTTCAAAAAAGGAGGACGTTCGGAATTCGTCGGAATCTTTTTTTTTTTATTGGAAACAGTAGCATTTTTTATATACTTCTTATAACTGAGAAATCCGATGTTAATGATGATTTAATTTTTTTCAAACTCATGAAAGACTTTCTTGATCAAGATTTTGGTATCCATGAACTTGAAAAAAACGTCTCTCCTGCCTAAACTGCCTCTCGAACAATTTCTATATGTAAGACAATTATCACAATTCCTGCAGGCCTGTCGCAACGGGCTGGTGCAACATCTAGACCACCTGTTGTTCTATGGCGCCGACATGAATGCTCGCAACGCCTCAGGCAACACTCCCCTGCATGTATGCGCCGTCAACGCGCAGGACTCTTGCGCGCGACAACTGCTCTTCAGGGGCTGCGATAAGGAGGCTCTTAACTTCGCCAACCAAACGCCGTACCAGGTCAGAACCCTATTTTTATTTAGTAAATTATTCCAGAATTCACAAAACAAAGGGTCATATGACCCTTTGTTAAGGATCCATATGGATGCAAGTAAATTTTGAGTGTCTTTTGGTATGGTTTTTTCTTATGAGATTAAACAGTAAAATGTAAGGTTAAAATATAATCTGATTATCAAGGTAAATTTTTCTTAATATCAGATTTGAGATTACTCGTTTCCCTCATAATTCCTTTTACGACGACGCGAGTATACCATACATGGACGTCATAACTTAATTTATGGTCGGTTGTCTGTTTATGAAACTGGTTTTGGGATTTTACTGTTAGTCATAATATTTAGTATTAAAAAAACGTAATAATGAATTCCAGGTGGCTGTCATTGCCGGGAACTTGGAACTGGCGGAAGTGATAAAGAACTACAAATCTGACGAAGTCGGTGAGTCCAATCCTATTTCAATATGTTACTGCATGGCTTTCGATGGCGCTTTTTATCGATATGTTTTTAAGTATTATAAACTACATATGTATGGGATTCTTAGATCATTATTTGTAATTATTCATGCAATTTGTTTTTATAAAATTTATTATTTTGTTAAGTAACTTTTCATCTGAATCATACATGATATAAGAATCCTCTTGGCGAATATTTATACTATATCAATGTATATGCATTAGCACAATGTGTGTTTCTATGATTTATATTTAACAGCAACGACAAACTATAACTAATCTTTGATATTATGGAACTGCATGCCGTCATCCATTTATGTATTCTAATCCATTGCTTATTATCATATGGTGATGGTTGTGTATGGAGTTATTGTGAGGTTTGTAGCACACTAACCAATGTCTAGGTAGACAGTGTCCACACATAACTTTATACATTTATTTATTTATGAGCAGTTTAAGTATTGATTTGGAGCACATTGATTTCCGTATATTTTGGTTTTATATGATTTGTTTTATGTTGTTTTCTCGCACGATTCATTATTGTTTTGTTCGGTTTGTTAACGACGCGTTCGCAGTACCATTCCGATGCCCGCCGAGGTACAATCCGAAGCGGCGGAGTGCAGTGTGGGGGGGGTGGTGGGCGGCGGGGGACAGGTCGTCTCTAGCGTCGTCCACGCGCATCCCGGCCGAGCTGGACGCGCTGCTGCGGCGCCCGCCCGCGCCCGCCGCCTCGCCCTGCAGCCTGCACCGCCTCGACCGCCTCGACCGCCTTGAGAGGCCCTTCTCCTCCGCCTCCTCCAGCATCAGCGACGCCAGCCACCCCAGCCACGAGGACGACGCCAGTATACTCACAGGTAACTGCAGCGACGGACGGAGATTCATAAATAACCGCTTTGTTGTGGATGTTACATCTTGAAGATTTAACCAACCTATTGATGATCACAAACCCAGCTAAATGCTAGATCACAAGATGTGACATGTACGCATGAAGCGCGTTATTTCACTGAAAGGTAACCGAGAGCACTAACAGTGACACGGACCATGTGAACAACCATCACCATGCACACACCTCGCCGTCTCCATCAACGATCATACCGTCTGCATGTGTATGTGTGCCTTTATTGTACATTGTAGATCGGACCTGGCCGCATAGAGCACTACATTCGCACGTCACCTTCGCATGTGTGACCGTGCTCGGTGTGTCCAGTCTTTACCTCAATCCGCTTCTTCGCTTCCTTCTGTTAACGAGTGTTTGAATTTAACTCTCCCCTATTAGATTTTAGATCTTTAGGATGTAATAAACCTGATTGTCTACCCGAGTTAGTACGTCCAAACATCGAGCCTATATAAGTTGCCTTCAAGATCCCCTCCATCAATGGTACCGCAAAACTGAAGGTTCCGAGTGAGTTTGGTGGAGTTGTGCGTGAGTTCATCCGTCAGAGGCGCGTGGTGTTGACAGATAAGAGCGCGGGCGAGACTAGCGACATAATCTCGGACTCGAGCGGCGTGGGCACGAGCACGTCGGACACGACGACGTGCTCGCTGCAGGCGGGCGGCGCCACCGTCGTGTGTCTGCAGCCCGTGGAGCCCGCCGCGCACGGACACCTGCGCCTGCACCAGGGCGATATCATCGAAGGTACGTCCACACTGCCTCCTTCAGGCAACTGAAGAAGCAATCAAACAAGAGGAATTGGGTCGAATAGCCACAAATGTTATCTATAAAATTATTATTTGTTTCTTTTCTGTAATTCCTTACCTCTCCTTCGCGTTTAAGTTATACCTATTCCTACCTTTGACTCTATTTATGTTAAGATTAATAATCGTACTTACTTAAATCTTCTTTTGGGTTATATTCTTTTAATATTAATATTTTCTTTTATCTTCCCTCTCTTTTAACAAATAGTACATGTAACAATATAATAAATCAATAATTTTAATAGTAAATTATTACACTATAAATAATATTACCAGCCTTTTCACAGACGCCTAAACGTTGATTTTTTTTATTACAAATCTACTAAAACGTCTTATTTGAAGCAGAAACAGCACAAAAGCCAAGGTTTAATGGTAAGCAGTGCCGAGCATACAGTGAATAACTCTTGTAACTAACTACGTGGACGCTCACGATTGTGTTGGCTGACCATCACACACTCATTGACATGACTATGATTAATATTACTCACGAATGTACTAATTAAAAAACAAACCGAGCCTTTTTTAGCGTCAGGCAATAAATAGTATGTCATAAGTATGTATATGATATAGAAGCTTTAGCATATTTACTATATCTTAATGTTTGTGTATTGTACATACATACATAAACACACGCCTTTTTCCCAGAAGGGGTAGGCAGAGGTGCTACTAGAAAACCCACGTTTCGCCTTGTATATTCCGTCCCACGATGTGATAGGGGGCGGGCCTATCGCCATATCGGGCACAAATTCCTGACTCCGGGCTGATAATGAATAGAAAAATCCAATATTACTTTGCCCGACCTGGGATTCGAACCCGAGACCTCAGCTTTGCAATCATACCGTAGTACCACTACGCCACCGAGGCAGAGTGTTTGTGTATTGTAAAATTAAAAATAAACTATTGTGTACGCAAATTATTTGCGAATATAATATAGTTAGTTAAGAACCAGCCAATTCTCCATTTCGCTCGATCTTCGGCATCCTTAATAATAAGGAAGGTCATTGACCCTCATATCTTCCTTGACGACATCTAGCCAGCGCTTCATTGGTCTACCCCTTGGTAGAGGTTCGGGAATAAGATATGATATAGAGTGGTAAATAAATTTGACATTACATGAATTATTTTAAAAATCTATGGTAAAGGCTTCTATTTCTTATTCTTACTTGTCACACATTTTTTCCTTACGCTAAATCTCCACCCAGTATAAAAACGAAAACTGATGTACAAGACGTTTGCATTCCAGTGACGGGCGCGACGGACGAGGGGTTCCTGGAGGGCACGGTGCGCGGCTCGGGCGCGGCGGGGCTGTTCCCCGCGCACGCCGTGCAGGAGGTGCGCCTGCGACAGAACCACGCGCACCTGCACCAGGTACTATCTATAGCTCAAAGAAGTCACTAAAAATCGCTACATTTGCTACACTAGTACCATAAAGGCCAGTTTTTTAATTAAACTATTGCTGGTTTTCAAGCGAACTGTCGTACTGATTGTTAAAAGTATTTGTTTTTTTTTCTGCTATTTACGAGAGAATAAAAATCAATTTAAACACACGAAAATATTTCAAGATTATTTATTTACTGATAATTTTAATTTAAACATTGGTGCTGTCCCAAAACTTACCAACTTTTTTTTTGTGATTGATTGTTATCAATCGTCTGTATAAACTGAGTCAAAAGAAAATAATAGTTCAGTGCAAGTGCCTATGATATAAAACAAAAAAAAAGTTGGTAAGTATTGGGACAGCACCAATGTTTAATTAAAATTATCAGTAAATAAAGAATCTTGAAATATTTTAACACGTAAAACATTACTATTTGAAAAATACCTCACATTTTCTGTCTTAATATTTAAACCAACTTTAATAGAATTTCGGAACATTATTGCATTGCAAGGGAATTGGTAATGCATCACTATCTTTGGTAGAAAAGAAAACTAAAAGTGGTAATTGAGTAATCATAATTGTGATACATTAACATCATTAACATACTAAATATCCTATTCAACAAGTAAACTAAAGCCCCATTTACATGGGGAGAGTTTCTCGCCTCGAAGATACGATTATCGTAAGTATATAAAAAGTCGCATCGTGTAAACATTTATCTGAACACTATAATCTATGAAGGTTATTTCATGCGATAATCGCATACGATTCCCGCCGCGAGAAACTCTCCGTGTAAATGGGTCTTTACAATAAATTTTGTAATACACTACAGGTGCTCGCATCGGGTCCGATCCACCACTCCCGAGTGACTGGCAGGCGAGAGATGACCCTCAGCAAGACATACAGCGCAACGGCTCCCAGGATAAAGAAATCGTGAGTACATCATACTTGTATATCTATTAAAAATAAGCTGGTCAGTGTATTTTATCAGAACAACTTAAAATCATAGTCTTAGAAAGGAGCAATAGACATGAGGTCATGTTATAATCAATTTTGAAGGGACTATAGTATGCAAAAATGTGCAATCTTTAGAAAGTTTTTAATATAGAAGAATATTCCTACTGCATACTATTTACATTTTTCGTAGATAATTGAAATGTAATCTGGTTTCTCTGAACTAATAATAATACAATATGTAAAAAAAAATCAACTAATCGATGATCAATGTAGAGTTACAATGGGAAGCGATAAATAGTTTAAATCAAGAGATGCCGAAGGTCGTAATCTGTTTTTGATTGCTTTGGTTTGTATAGGGATCGCTGTAGAAGTCTAGCCCAACGCGGCAGTAATGCTAAATTAACTGATTACTATATCAGCACATTTCTCTCCCATGTTTTTTCACATCTGTGAAACCTAAATATTGATTATGAAGCTTTCATAAGTAAAATTTTACAATCGTCTATTAAAAAAAACTAAGATAGGAATAGGTGCATAACCACAACCAAGGAGATAATTCTATTAAAACAATAATTTGGTCAAACAATGGACAATAGTTCAGTGTCAAAACGTGTTACATTAGGTACGGAAGTGAGAGTGGGTAGTTTCCAATGTGCATCACGCAGAAGCCGTGGGAGCAATTAGTGGCTTTATATTGTGCAGCGAAAAGGACGTCATGCGCATTCTGGATATTCTTCAATTTGTTGATGGACAGGTTTTTGTTTTCTAAGATTTTAAGCTAGTTAAGATTTGTAAGCGTTGCAGAAATTATAAAGCCAAGATATAACCTGTATCATTTACAGGTTAATAATTCAGAATTCTTCTGCTAGAACAGTAGCACGACATTGTTATTTTTTAAATATTTTCTTTCCTAAACTTCCTATAATTTTAAAATCTAAATATCGTACAAAAATAAAGCTTAAATAATTCGCCAACTTATTTTTACTTGTATTCTCTAGAATACAGATTGATAACTTGTTGTATAACAGTTAATTTATTCTCTTTAGTTTCCTTTATGGCTTATTAAGTATCAAATCACTTAAGATAAAAACCCTTAAGACAAGGGTCTACTCTTTTCTCTTATGCCAATGCGTTATCGACGATACCTCTTCTATTGCGGATATTCATGGGTCGCGGTGACTTCCTATTTACATCATATTGTGGTGCAGTGACTTGTGAGACCAAAAAGTTTTACATAGATTCTGATACCATCAATACTTAAAGATAACTTTAACGGTGAAGGAAAACATCGTGAGGAAACCTGCAAACCGTAGCGATTTTAAAGAATTTTTACTTTTTGTAAGTCCGCCAACCCGCACTAGGCCAGCGTGGTGGACTATATGGCCTACCTCTCTCAGTCGATTCTCTCGATTATAGAGCAGGCCCTTGCCCAGCAGCCCACTGCACCCATATACGTCCCAACGTATATGGGCTGATACAAACAAAAAACACAATACAAAACACGAGCTCATTGTTGGGTGAGGACTGCGGTGGACATGGTACACATAGTCTCTGGTGCCGCAGGTACGGCGCCATGGAGACGCGCACGGTGGTGCTGCACCGCGCGCGGCGCGGGTTCGGGTTCGTGCTGCGCGGTGCCAAGGCGTCGTCGCCGCTCATGGAGCTGCGCCCCTCGGAGCGCTGCCCCGCGCTGCAGTACCTGGACGACGTGGACGCGGGCGGCGTGGCCGACCGCGCCGGACTGCGCAAGGGGGACTTCCTTGTGGCGGTGAGGACGACTGCTTACTTGTATGCTGGTTAGGGTTTAAGGTTATGCCAGTTGGAGCCATTGCACATGGCGTAGTTTTAAAACGCCGCGTACGCGCAAAAGTTGCGCGCTAACACACTTTAAACGCAATTCAGGCGCAGTGAATAAACTTTTGTTTAGGAAACCTTTGGCCATCTACAGCGCTGTGGACACGTGTCGTCGACGCGTTAAAAATTCGCAGTGTGCAAAGATCCTTAGAAATAATGGCGTAAAATTGCTTTAAGCGCCATTTACACAGAGAGTCTCGCCTGATATCAAACGAGAAACGTATGCAATTATCGCATGCGTTTACCGCTACACAAATAAGATAATGACCTCATTTGCCGTATTATGGAAAATGTTTACACGATGCAACTTTCTTATATCCTTACGATAATCGTCTCTTCGAGGCAAGAAACTTTCTCCTTGTAAATGATGCTAGACTTAATTGTAAATAATAATAAGAGCAGAAGCGATGGTACATATTAAGATCAATTGTATTCATACGTTCTAGCGCCTAGACCAATAATTAAAAATTATCTAATGACGTGCTATCATTATTTTAACTGACATAAAACATACTTTTTCGATCCGTAATACAGTCGATATTCCATTAGAAAATCGTCAACATTGCCGAAAATATGCGTGTGTTTGTTTGTTTATTGATGTTTACTAAATCATACACATTATTGTTTGCCAAATACCTTCTACCTTTTATTTACCGCAGTGTATTGGTGGCGTTATTTGAATAACCAACTGACAATTTTATGCTGAAATTATGGCTGTTCTTGTGAATTATAAAAAGGTTATATTTTTCATACAAATTTAAAGTATTGATAACTTATAATAATCTTTGTTTTCACTGATACGGCAAGATGAGTACACTTGTTATGGTAAGAGCAGTACCGCCCAGTATAAATGTAAGTGGTAATTTAGGAGAATTATAACCGGGTATTTTTTCAAGTATTCATGGCCTAGCTGTGTGGCAATGTTTAATATTAATTATGCCGTAGGAACTCTGAGTCGATTTTAAAAATTCTATAATTTCGGAAGAAATATAAATTAAAAAAAAGAAATTATAGAATTCTTAAAGTTTACTAATAATTTAATAAAATCAACTTTTATGGGATTGCGTTGATATGTACATGTGTGTGTGGACTGAATATTGTGGGCTGTGATCGTGAAGAAAGCTACCAGCTGCATGGCCAGTGCAGTTGATGTGCATGTGGTATGTTGCAGATAAACGGCGAGGACGTGTCGGCCGCGTCGCACGAGCACGTGGTGGAGCTCATCCGCAGCTCGGGCGCACTCGTCTCCATGACTGTTGTCTCGTTGAACAACGCCAATGGTACGAACATCTACTTGTTGTAACACGTTCGCGGAGGCACTAGATTCAGAGCACTTTTAAGCAGTGCGTTATTGATCTACTAGAATGAATAACCGCCCTAATGTATAGTAAATCCCTAAAGCGCCATTTACACGGGGAGATTTTCTCGCGGCGAGAATCGTATGACATTTTCGCGTGACGTATCTGTCATGTTCACACGATGCAACTCGTTTATATACTTACGATAATCGTATCTTCCAGGCGAGAAACTCTCCCCGTGTAAATGGAGCATAACGCAATGAACGTGTTACACAAGAAAACGCGCCAAGTAGCGCATGGATAGTTAGGCTTAGTTTTGGGAAAGCTATATGATTAGTGAAGAGAAAAACTGAACGAGATTGATATATCAGGAAAACGTACTAACAGTTGTTAATCATTATACTCAGTGTAAGGGCAGTTAGGTAAGGAAACCAAGTGGTAAAGCTCACAGGTAGAGCTTATGACTACGTACAACATATTGCTTAAAATTTGCGAAATTAAATTATAACATTTTCACACAATACATAGTATGTTTGACTGGGTAAATACGATGATTGCTGTTTAAAACAGTTCTCACAGAAATGCAGCGTTTTAAAAACAGCAAAGTTTACTGTCTACGTCTTCAACGAAATATTTAGTATTTTTTAAATTTATAATTTACTGTACATATTTATATGTGTATTGTGTAGGCAACAACGAGAACAACACGTGTACGGTGCCCACAAGCAAGTCCCAGAATCAGCTGTCGAGTTCAGGAAGACCGTATGCTGCCACGCTGCCCAGGAAAGCCGCCGGAGGTAGGGATGGCCTTCGTATAAATACTACTCGAATAAGACAACTTTACATGGAGTTAGTGTGAAGTGACTATTCAGACATACTCCAGAATTACTTGAATTATAAATTAGGACTGTCTTTCGGCTTGATATCAACAATTTTTAGTGTGTCATCCTGTCCTTATGCAAAATTTAATTTAATAGTTAAAGTTTACATTAGTAAAGCCCCATTTACACGGATAGATATTCTCGCGGCGAGAATCATATGCGATTGTCGCATGACATAACCGCCATAGATTTTCATGTTCTGACAAATAAACGATGCAACGTGTAAACGATACAACTTTTTTATATCCTTACGATAATCGATATTCGTGGCGAGAAACTCTCCCCGTGTAAATGTAAATGGGGCTTTAGTCTTTATAATGATAGAACTCGCAGTTATCAAGATGTCCTAGTTAGATGATTGTATTGATGCCCCAGGTCGCAGCCCCGCGCCCGCGCCTCCCCGCCGGGACCCGCGAACTACTCTCAGCGTGGGACGAGCCCGGGCCAAGTCTATGGTCGCCGGACTCGGTGAGTCAAACTTCAATTATCTACTATAAATACACCTACACTAATGACATTGCAAATAATGTATTTATTTTTTTAATATTTAACACGCTGTATCTTGGACGAAAATAGTAGTATTGAAAATAAAAAGGAAAGGTTGAAGATCATATTGCTATCCTGTCCGCGTATAGCCCACTCAGACTTGACGGATATTTGTTATTTAATAAATAATAAATACACCCAACAGCCACACACACAGTCCTGACCCCACACTAAGATCGAGTCTTGTGTCGTGGGGATCAGAAACTACGAGACTTTTTGGTCTCACAAACACCCACACCCGAAACAAATACCAGTGGTTCACACACATATTTCGAGGATTGGACCCGCAGCCTCTCGTTTCACAGCCGGTGTCTAACCAACTGCGCTGCGGAAGCTGTCAAAATTGTCGCATTCGTACAATACTGAACAATACCTGTCATGTAATTGCTTAAAATTGCAATATTTCTAGAAAATGGTGGCGAAAAAGAAGAAAGCTGCGAACCTCTGAGCGTTGCTGGAAAATCTTCATCGGCTGAGTCAGTGCAGTTACATGGAGGGAGTAATAGTAAGTAAAAATCAGTCATAAATGTATATTATTTTGCTTATTATAATACTAGTTTGTCAGTATTTACAATTTTGTGGGTACTTGAGATATTATGACTAGTTTCTGAGTATAAAAGGCCGCTGGTTATGAAACGTTAAACAGTCGTTTGCAAGACTTCGTTCAGTAGAGTTGCCACGACTCCGACGTAAAACAGTGTCTCCCATCGACTTACTACAAATACCAACAGGTAAGAACTATCCAAGAATAGTATTAATAAAAAGACTCAAATATAAATAAAACGCGTGTGACCATTTGAAATTTAATTTCTCGGAACATATCATTTGCCATGTCTCTATTAACCTTAAAATTAAAATGTATCAACCAACATGCATATTCCGGTAATAATTGTAATTTTAACCAAAATTTAACAAGAAATAAAGCACACTTACAGCAGTGATAATCATCAGTAATATTTTTAAACACCTGTATTAGCCCTTAAATATCTCACTGCAGGTGTTCGGTCTAATTCACCGAACACCTTAGTAAGCAATAAGCATCAATATGTTTGTAACGCATAACTTAATTTATATTAAATTAACATTAGTGCATACTGAACAATCGCGTCGACCGGGTGCATTCATTAAACATTTTTAACATTTTCATAACATAATGAACTCTAAGATCATTATGTGAAGCTGGACAATAAATAAGTGAACATTAACATTTTTATCATTTCAAATAACTACACCCCTCATTTTGTGCTCGTACAGCAGGGCACGACACTACAATCGAAAGTACGATTGAGGGGTTAGGTAATACAATGCATTGTGAGAGACATTGTGAGTGACAATAGTAAAAGATATTGGTGTACAGTGGTGGTTGTCCCCGCAGGCGGCACGCCGTCGTCGGGCACGCCGGTGGCGCCGCGCACGGCGTCCATCCGCCAGCGCCCCGCCTCCTCGCGCATCACCGCGGCCGAGCTCGAGGAACTCTTCCAGAGACAAGCCGACGCAGACACCAGGTCCGTGCTGGCGGTCAACTACTCTGCCGATAATGGAAATTAATCGCTCCTTGATAATCTTTCCTCAATATTTCTGTGAATGACTTCCCAAAAAATATTTACCTCGAGAAATTTACGAATTATTACTCATTTTCTTTTATGGTACTATATTTTGGATCTTTAATATATTTAATTTGTCTTATATTTAGCTATATGCTGTCCATAGATTCATTTAAAAAATTACTAACCTTGGTCAACTTATTTTTTATTTTACAATCAAAGAACTCTCAAAATGAGATGCCTTTGTAATTTCCTAGAGGCTAGAACTTATGTTCAAAATGAAAATAAAAATAATTTATTGAATCCATTAAAATGTTCAACATTATTTAGATTGTCATTTTTGATCCACCACCCAATTCGAATTATTAATTACCGACGTCTGCTCAACCGGGAATTTAATGACGCGATAACTTTGACACTATATTTCCTTTCATTGATATTCTATGTATGCCTACATTATATAACAGCTGGGCAGCCTCCGTGGCGCAGTTGGTTAGGCGCCGACTGTGAAACGAGGCCGCGGGTTCAATCCCTGCACCGACACAAATGTTTGTGTGGCCCACAAGTATTTGTCTCGGGTCTGGGTGTTTGTGAGACCGAAAAGCCTCTCGTTGTGCCTGATACCCACGACACAAGACTTAATTGGTCTTAATGTGGGGTCAGGACTATGTATGTGACTGTTGGGTGTATTTATTTATTTATTATTTTTATTTATCGACCATGTTCGCTTGCAGCGGCGGCAACAACGCGATGATGACTCGGTCAGCGTTCCAGGGCGGCACCAACTCGCCGCCGTACTCGCCCGCCAGGGTGCCGGGCAGAGTGTACGCCTCCGTCGCTGAGATGAAACGCTCCCGGGGAAAGGTAGGCGCACATTTATTTATACTTTTGTATCATATTAAATACAGAGTGAATCGTTCATGTGGGCCCGTCGATGGCAAAATCTAAAACTATGGGGAATAGCGAAATATGCTCAAAGGAATCATGAGCCAATATTTGTGAAAATAACTTAACATGTTTCCCTGTGTTGGGAATAGGATTTTTCGTATTTTGTTTAATTTATAAAAAAAAAAATCACCAGTTGAATTCTGTAATTTGGATATGAATTGATTTAATGATAATAAAAGATATTAAATGAAGGCATATGTACTGAAATAAATGGCCCCGACCTGGTTTCTTCGCTGTTAAGTCTTAAAAATATTAATAATCTCAAACTAACGGCATCTTTATCTTTGTAAGCTAATAACACGAGGCATTGGGATGAAACATTAAAAATAACTATCCCGGCCAATTTTGAGTTACCTTTATGGAAAGAAAAGAAAAAAAAAATATTGTGCTGAATAAATACTATTTTCCATTAGTTTTCCGTACGGTATTATCACTTCCCAGAATTTAATACTTAACAATATTGTGGGTGGTGTTATTACAGAGACTGCATGTTTGTTTTTTTTATAAACATTGGCTCCGATTTCTTGCTAGTAATATTGAATTGTCAGAAATATAAGTGTTTAGTTTTTGTTTTCATCAAAATCAGACTCGTAACGCCTTTGAGCATTTTTCGCTATTTCTAAGGCTCTAGACAGACGGACTGCATTTCAACTGCAAATTTGCAGTTCGGATGCAGTTTGAATGCAGTTTACACGACTGCAATAGAACTGCAAACCAACCGTGCGGTCCAATTGCAGTCGGCGTGCAGTCATGTGAACTGCACACCGACTGCAATCAAACTGCATCCGAACTGCAAATTTGCAGTTGGATTGCAGTTGAAATGCAGTCCGTCTGTCTAGAGCTTAATGGTTTTACATGTAAGCTATCCACGTCTATTTGAAAAATTCACCTGCATAGTTCACGAATCATTGTTAATTTAATGTGTGTATTGGTTCATATACTAACGCCTACTGCTAAGCACAGAGGCACAAGCGATAGTTTTAATGAGCTTAGGCCATAGTATTTCTTGGGCTTGCGCACTTTACTTACTATAAAATGTTCTTGTAAGATTTAGCATACCTATGGTTTTTATGTGTTATGTAAAGTTCGCCAAGCCGCACTAAGCCCAGGTGGCACTCTGTGGCCTAAGATTTCTCATTCAAATATTCAGCTGTGGTTCAGACTGGTGCTCAGCAGTGGGCGTACTATATCGGATTAAAGAATGACGTGTGGTTAGTCTGATACCGAAGTGTAGTAGTAATAGTATAACTACGGCTGCGCCCATGATGGCAGCGGGGCGGCAGTGGCGGTGCGGGTAACGGGGAGCAGTCGAGACCTGATGATCGGGCCCCGCTCCCCCCGTTGCCGCCCTGCTGTCACGTGGGCACAGCCTTAAAGTAATTAATGTGTGTGTAGCTGTGGAGCAAGAGCGCGTCGTGCGGCGGCGCGGGTGCGGGGGGTGCGGGGTCGCTGCGGCGCGAGTTCCACTCCACGCCCGACCTGGCCGCCGAGCACGCCGCGCACCCACTGCGCACGCGCTCCACCGAGGACGTGCACGGTAATGTACTACTAGACCAACAGCCCCCGTGGCGCTGTTGGTTAGGACGGCGGTTGTGAAATAAGGCTGTCAGGTTCGATCCCCACTGAGGCAGATGCTTGTGAAGCCCAGAAGTATGTCTGGGTATGGTTTTCACGATCTGGATGCGTTGAATTAAAACCAATCCAGAAAGTAATAATCATTTATTGCACATAACACTAAGTAATACAATGTTCATTCATAATTGAAGATCCTCCCTAGCTTGCTGTGGCAATCCTTGTAGGAGGCCATGTAGGCTTGTGGTTGATGATGAGGTGTGGTGCAGTAGTGTCGAGCGCTCGCGTGCCGCCGCCGTGCGAGCCGCCCCCGCCGGTGCCGGTGGGGGTGGGGGCGGGGGTGCCGTCGTCGTTCCGGCCGCAGGCGCCCGCCAAGCTGTACGCCGCGCCCGCCGAGCTGCGCGCACTACACTACCGACACAACACCGAGGATGACAATGTATGTACTGAAAAAACAACAACACATCAAAACTGGTTCGACAGCGGACAGAATGGCCTCACGATGCAAGCGCGACCTGTGTCGTTGTGTTGTCATGCTTCGGTTAGTATTGAAACCATGTTGCACGAAGCAGTCACGCCGAGTGCGACAGCGGCTGAATTGCTCTGTGCGACTTAGTCCATACTAACCGATACAGTACAATATCTAACGACCTGTCAGCGCCGCGCTTGCGTCGCGGTCCTGCCCCGCCCACTGCCTAGCGGGCGACATGTTAGGGCTTTGTTACACAGAATACCTATCTTTAACGCTACGTCAGGGCGCTATTTAAGCTGGGCGCTTCACGGCCAAACGGCTAGCAGGAGCCAACTTTACGCGAGGCTCTGAGGCTTTATTTCATACTGTAATACCACCACAATAGAACACAACGTGACGCTATAACACGATATACGGGATACTGTAGCGCTCTGACGTGACGCTGGGTACGTGTTCTTTTGTAAAGGGTTTATTGGGCTATATCAAAAATATTGTTAAATATCAAAGTGAAAAATCATTAAAGAGTTTTTCATTAACAAAAATACTAAATAAACATGAAAATTCACGACCAACGCCACAAGTCCAGTAGAGTCCACTCACCTGTGTGGTGCGCAGGCTCGCAAGTCGTCGTCGCTGCGCTCGTGGTGCGGCGCGGCGCGCGCGCAGTCCGCCGACGAGCCCTCCAACCAGTACGCGCAGCCCTTCAACAAGCCCTTCGTCAGACAGGTACGCGCACCCACTGCACGCGAGGAACCATGCGACAGTTCTCATGTCCTATACCACATCACTAAGCTTACTAACAACCAAAAAACAAAATAGGCTTTGACATCCACATTTGATGAGTAAATTACATTTCCACTTTAGTAATGCGTTCTAAGCACTGAAGTGGCAACGGCTTTACCATGTGGATCAGTCAAATTCTCCCCAGGTGTAACTGGACCATTAGCACCTCTATAAAAATATAGTATATACCTAATTCAAGTATACGTTTAGCTTTATACTCACAAAGCGTTTGCCTTGCAGAACTCTACTCCCGCGCCGCCCATCCCGGAGCCGGACTACAGCATGTCGGAGTCGGACGAGGAGGGCGACGCCAAGCCCAAGGGAGAGCCCAGCGTCGTCGCAGAGACCAGCGCCAACAGCAACGCCAGGTAACACTCGCCATCCTAACTATCATTAATAATCTGTATCAACCCATATACGTCCCACTGCTGGGCACAGGCCTCTTTTAAAATCAAGAGTATAATTGAGAGGAGTTAAGGCGTATCGTCCACCAGTCTGACCTAGTGCTTGTTGGCGGACTAACAATAATGTAACGATTTTAATTCATAAACCAAATCGCTAAAGCTTTAATCAACAAAAATAAATAAGTGTTCGATTTCTTCCACTACCTAAGGTAAAAGGTGTATGCCTATATCACAGGCCTTCCAACCAAGCTAATTCTAACGCATACGAATGCCCAAATTGTCTCGTTGACAGACACGCTCATAAGAGGGGTACTGGATATCCCTATACGAGCACGAAAGCGCGCTCGAAATCTTCAGGACGTATATAACATAATGTACTGCAAGAGTTACCTTGAATTCTCCGGGCGAAACGTCCAAGTGTAGATACGTGAAGATCTACTGCGCAGGGTTCACTGATGACGCCACCAACGATGTGTACCACACCGAAAACGTGTCGATAATTCTGGAGAATTTATTTCATGGCCACATTGCCCAGCCCAGTTCGTGTTGAAAAGTGTCGCCCCTCCCGGTCCTTTAGTCCAGATTCTTCGGAAACCTTCTGGTCGCAGTCTTCACCTCTTATTGGCCATCAGCAGCACGTTTTCATCCTGCCAAAAGCAATAAGACTACATTAGCATTTTGTGAATAGGAACATTGCGAATGATTAGTCCTAATCTTACATAAGACCAACTCCTACCAATGATCAATACATGAATTAAAGATTAAGTCCCCACATCAATATCCTTAATGGCCCTTATACATACTTTTTATAAGTTCGATAATACGTTGAAATCCATCAATTACAAACTAAACATACCGTACACCACTATTTGAATGTGAAGAAAACTGTAATAGCATGCGGAACTAACACATTTAAAATTTTCAGGAGTTCAATATATGCAACAATATATGAAATCGATGGAGAGTAAATATTGACAACCTAAACTATAACGTATGATCTTGTCGATAAGGTACAGTTTACAAAAAGATCATTTTAAAATCATGTGGGTAAAGCTTTGTGTACATGTGTATCATCCAAAAACAAAACACCTTATTTTATTACCTAACACAAAAATGCACAAATGTAATTAACTTCATGTAACATTTATATATCACTTGCTATAAAAATGAATAAATATTTGTGGATAAATTCACATGTTTTGGCTTTATGTGAAAAGTCTGCGTTTTGGTTTTCTATTTCATATATTATATGTTAAGTTTCAAACTATTCTAAAATGTCACCGACGATTAATTATGTCGTTCTTTATGTATCAAAAAAGGGGTTCCATAAACAACGTTAGCAATGAAGCAATGACTTATTTTTTCAATATTTTTGATTAAGTTTTACCTTTGGGTTCATCAATTATAAATCAAATTAGATGGATTAAGTTCATTTCAAAATTTACGTATACAACACTTGTATACAACACTAAGTTTATCGTACGTCATTGACATTGGAATATACTTGCAGCGGCAGCAGCTCCGGGTCGAGTTCGATGCAGCACTCGTTCTCGGTGGACGAGATCCAGAAGATCCGCACGCGCCTCAAGTCGTCCAAGTCGTGCGGCGACGAGCTCGGCGCCGAGCGCGACGACGGAGACAACTCCTCCTCCGGCGTGTCCTCCGACCAGGAGGCGCAGGCCAAGCCGCGCCGCGACAAGGTCTCCTTCTGCAGCTCCGTCACCGTCAAGTCCTCCAACGACGTCATCAGCACCGAGCCCGTGCACAGCTCGTCCGAGAGCCTCGCGCCGCCGCCCATGCAGCGGCACAACTCGCTCACGCGCAAGCGCGCCACGGCGGCACTACTGCGCGGCGCGGTGGGCGGCGCGGGGGGCGCGGGCGGGGGCGCGGGCTGCGTGCGCGCGCGCTCGGCGGCCGAGCGGCTGGGCGTGGACGTGGACAAGGCGCCGGGGCGGCGCGCGCGCGCGGCCGTGCTGCTGGCGTCGCTGCCGCCGCCGCCCGAGGAGCCGGCGGGCGCGGGCGGCGCGGGCGGCGAGGCGGGCGCGCCGCCGGTGCTGGCGCCGCCGCCACAGTTCAGCGACCGCGTGCGCGTGGTGGCGGCGCTGCCCAAGCAGCTGGCGCCGCTGCAGTAGGCCGCTCTTGTATTTTCCACGTTTTTTCACTTACACGTAGTGCGGGGGGCGTGGCGGACGCGAACCCGTTGAATCTAATTGACCGCGCGTACGATTGCGACGCGACATTATAACAGATGGAAAACGAGTAAAATCATTTTGTAATCAAACGACTAAATGAAACCAAAGATTTATAGTATTTATTGTTGAGGAGTTAACATTGATATAGTTGAAACTAATTTTTATACATTCCCTTATTAACTAGTTATTAATGCGTTTCAGTATAACACTAGTATTGGTTTCATTTCATATTATTGAACAACAAACGACGACTTCGAGTTCATTCGCGTGCAAGCTACATAATGATAAATCATTGACGATTTATAAATTTAGATCCTAAAATAACCTAAAATTCTGACGTAGCAGCTAGTTCTTGAATTAGCTAAATCCAGCTTGGACAAAAGTGTACTCTGAAGTCATCGATAAAACGTATATCCGTATATTATAATTATTTAAAGCTACACAATTCAACACCGCCAACAAATAATATCTATTAAACACTTGCAAATACAAAATATCGCGAGCGATATCAAATAAGTCTGCCTTTATGCAGTCAATCAGCTGATCTTGGTGTACATTAATAAATTAGAATTGCCAAAGGTGTCATTTCAACAACGATACCGATAAAAGTTGGAAAGTGGGATATTATTTATTGGTGGTAATTTGACCTTTTCACAACGCAACCAAGTGCCATCGTGTCTATGATTTTTAATATATTTTTATATATATGTGTGTGTGCGTGTAAATATTTCACAAGAGCTATTTATATGTGAGGAGAGTGGGACGGGCACGATGCACCGAACTTCCGGCCAACATATATTGTATTTTACATATAAATTATTTATCAAATGCTATATATATTTATATTTTACGAGATTTAACTCGTGCTGTGTTCAAAATAATGTAATTATTTTTGAATTAATTTGCTTCGTCCAAAAACGTACAGCCGACCCACTCTTATCGCAACGCATAAATTTAAATATAAATTGAATATAAAAGTGCAATACAGAGTCAATTTGACCCTTATAACAATTCGTCTTAATCTAAGAAATAATAATGCCTTCCTTTATTTACTTCTATAAAATCTCCACTTTCACGCTATAGCAATTGCGAATCGAAACTGTATTGCAAATAGATATCCAATAATTGTCTAGCGCCACACGAGACTTGACTCAACAATTCATTTGATTATTCATTACTTCAATATACGATTTCATAATTAAGGAAGGCCTAAAAGCAGCAGTATAATTATAATTTAGTAGGTCAGTGTGGCGTCGACTTTAAAGGGCTCAGTAAGGCCAATTTTAACGCGTGTTCTCCCAAGAGTAGCGCTTATCACAACTCATTATTAGTATTTCGTCCGTTGTAATGTAAAGTTTTATACTAATCGAAGGCATCAGTGCGAACTTTAAGATATACATAGATAATATATACGCAAACTTTGTGCAACACCAATATTGAATTTTTTACTTTTTAAAACTTTTCGATTTTATATGTTCTATTTGGTGCAGGCAAATTGTACTGCTTGGATTTACGGATAGATATTTTGCCCTTTTATGCGGCAATGTTATATATTTATTTTGAAATTGATTAAAGTACCCCAATTTTAGGGAGAATTGCATATTTTTATTAGTCTTAGAAAAATAATTAAAACAAAGTGCTTGCGTATCCTGTGCAGTATTCTAAGTGTATGATTTCAATCTGTTTTTAACAAAAATAGATTTCAAAAAATATATGAGAATTACAGCGCTACCAAATGCCAAATGTACCTTTATAACGATTCAACAGTACAAATTGCCTGTATAATATAGTGCTGCGCATTTTTATCTGTAGACGCAGCGTTACATGTAAATTATAGAAATTAAATGAAAAATAATCTCTGCGTGCGGCATTACTCTTGCCGTAGGAATCGATTTTATTAATAAGTAACTAACATTTTCAAAATTTTCCTTTCGACGTCAAAGGCCATATGAACACACAGCCTTAACAATTGTCGATAAAGTTTTATTTACGCATTTTAAATAACTTTAATTTCACGAAAACATATAAGTATAATCGTATTTTATCAGAATAATAAAGTTTTCGTGCGTAATTTTAGCTAAATTCTAGCGAATTATAGAGTCGATAATAGTGGCTAGCCTTGACGTATTATTATTAGCACAATCAGTTATTTTCTATTATATTCAAATGTATTATTTGTTATAATCGTCTTGTCATTATTTTAAGTTGTATAAAAGTGTATTTGTCTACTTAAGGCATAGCTAGGTAGTGGTAATTATTAGGCGATAATTGATCGTAGAAGTATCGACCGAGGAGCGTCAGGAGTTGATCGACACTCGCTCACTTCATTTTGGCTCTGTGACGTCCAAAGAGGAGTTTCCGGTGGCTGCTAACGTGAACAGTCTGAATCGAGTGAGCGACTGATCGTGGCCATACTCTTCAATTTTGTATAATAACATTTGTGTTTTGCGTTTCATTTGGAATCTCAGTATCGAACGTGTAACTACAAATTGGTATACTTTCAAATGAAAAATTAAATGTTTCATCACTTAGAAATTGTTTTATTTTATTTCGTTTACAATTATTGTTGTACATATTCTTAAACCACATAGTACACACAAGCAAATAGATCTAATTTCGGGAGATCAAATATTATCTCAAAATTCCTGGACGGGAACAAAAATTCGATCTATCGAAACTGAATATGGCATCAACACAAAGACCAATTAACATTAAACAAGACAAATATTTCTGAAAGGATAAGGAAAGAAAGTTGTTATTTTACACGCAACTACAGATAATAAAAATAAATTCTTCCTGTGTGATAACTGTAAGCCAGAAGTTATCACACCCTTATCTAAGAATTCTGAAAACCCAAAGGGCCCAACATACCTTGTAGATAAACAACTAGGACATCGATATAGCTTAACTTACTTATCTCTACGGACGGACGGTAATCACAAAGTCAACTGATTATATGTTCGTTTTTTAAACGGGCGAACAATTTCTTTGCATTTACGTTACTCAATAACAAGTTTTATTTATTCGTCTAAATAATTTGATATGCCAGTAACAAGAATTAAATGTCTGAGGATAATTGGGTGTTAAATCTGCGTTAAATACCAGAAAATAAAAAATTCTAAGTAGATGACAATATAGGTATTTCATTTGATGTTTATTCGTATATTTTATGTTTAAAGGAAATAAGTTGCGACTGTCATATTTAAAACATACACTAGAGGTGAGATGGAGGTATAAAGACATTATTATGAATAGTAAAATTCTTGGTCTTTTATGCGGACATGGATTGACGAAGTGGATTCAGGTATACCCTCCCAAAATGTATCGTCACCAAATAACAGAACCATATTTGTATTTTACCAAGATTATATTATTAGGTACATATTTACTGTACGTAAAAAGTAATACTTTTTGCAGTTTTGCGAAAGTGAAATCTTTAAAATAGCAACTAAGTATACTTTAAAACTCAAAAAATATATTTTAAAATGCTTCGGGTATTCAAAAAATAGATGTGCAAATTCGAATTTCGTGCGTGTTTAGCAATTAAGATAAATCAGGGCTGTTACAGAGCTACATAACCGGAACCGAAATTGTTGAGAATAGACAAAAATACGAACTATCTCATCTGCACTACGCGAGTAGCGCTCTTTTACTGCATATACTCAAGAAATGGCAAAGGCGCTCTACTCTTAAAGCCATAAGGTTTAAAGCTTCAGTCCACTACACTATCCACCTCTATCACATAACCATATGGTCATATCAGGGGGAAGAAAATCCGTGAATTATCGCTAACTATACCGCATCGTCGCGGTTAGTAAAGTTTGAAAAAGGTTCCATAATAATACTTTTTCGCATACCTGCGAAAAAATATAGCGATTTGTAAGAAACTCTATGGTATGTAAAATCCGTCAGACCGCACTAGGCTAGCGTGTTGGACTATAATATGGCCTAACCTGTCTTAATAGTACTCGATTATAGGTACAAGAGCTCGTGGCATGCAGTGGGACGTATACGAGCCGACACAGTAGAATACAATATTTTGTTTGCTAGCTCATATTATAGTGACGCAGTGAAGCGGGCTGCTTCTAATTTAATCTAAGCGCACGTAATTATTAAGCGCAAAAAACCTTAAACCATTTCCGGTAAATACATTACACCTACCTACATCTCACTCCTAGGGTTCATCATTTTTCTATGTTCTGACAGACTAATTTCACCTAAACTATTTCTACAATCAGTTCAAAAGCTGCTAAATTAATCTAGTATAATTCATATATGGAAATTCCCACCGAAATTTCGGTTCGATAAATTAACAAATAATTTCGGTGGTTTCAACCAAATGTATATTTCATAAGTACAATTTATGCGTTTTCATAAGTTTTAAAATATTCATAAATATCTACCTTACACATTAGATTTAAAATGTATGGACGGATAAAATTGCCTAAATGTACTTTCCGCCTTCCTCGAAATTAACTACACACAGATTAGCGGAAAAAATAAAGAAAATCCAACGCAAGGCAATACAAAAAGTATAACGACTCACCAGAATCCCGCTCCGGAAGCTGATAATGGCAGCCAATTGGAGCACCACTCGCCAGATTGTCCAAGAAGCGAATGAAATTAAGCGTCGACAAGAAAAAAACGCAGCAGACTGAGCACGTCCGATGCGCTCGAAATCTCGCACGAGACTAAACTGCCGACGCAATGACAAGCCGCAAGAAAACAAACTACCCTACGCTAGAGTATCTTTACGAGAAAAATAAAAGTGAACAAAAATATATAAATCGCCTACGATGTTCTGTCGGCCGGAAGCGCTTTTAAGCAAAGTAAAAAAAATGTTTCCATTTTATTACATTGGAAATGTAATTACTATTAAATAACGAATATTAATGTACTCGTTTTACAATATGAAAAATATATAAAACAATGCCGGAAAAAATATATTTTTCATTTTTACTTGTAGTTCCTTATTTCGCCACAAGCTAACTTATGGTAGATGCGGTATATTATGCTATATTACATTTTTTGTTCCCCAATATTTCCTTTATTCTTTTTAAACTTAAAGGTATATAACACACTCGTAAGTAAAATAGTTAAATTTCAAGGCCAGTCGAAAATATTTCCGAGAATGCATGTGTTCTTCGCAATAAAATGCAATATTAATCTTTATTCGCTGGTGTTAAGGTCGAGATACAGCGACACGTCTTCGATCTTCACGAGACGCCTGTAGTCAACATTTTCATTGCACATCGGACATTTTCCTTCTTCTTTCAGTATCCTGTGGGAAATACATTTTAAAATTAAACCCTAAAATTTGGTACAGTAGTTAAATAGTTGACTTTCTATTCTGGATGTTGAACATTAATACGGATTTTTGATAATAATAATTATACGCACTGAACTCAAAACCAACACTTACTCAATAAATTCCGAAAGAATTGCAGGAAAATCACATTCAGGACATGCGGTCAAGTCATCTTTAACGATGTGGAGACCCTGTGAAAAACAAACATACTGTACACGACAGATCGGCATGACAATTCTCGTGATGTACTATCACGTTCTAAGTAGTTTATATCGACGGCGCGGGTGATGTGCGGGTGTGCGGGGCAACCCCTCGCCCACGCGTCACATCATACCCCGATTGCCATCCCGACTTGTCGCGTACTGCAATGACAAAGTGTAGATACATATGTTATAAAATTAATTGTACACCAAAAATAATTCGAAAAATTAAAATTGGAACAGAAATGTAGAAAAAGGTTGTCTTGGAAGAAGTAGTTTCATTGGTCGCTGTGGAAATCCTTTTATGGCGAGATATAGATCGCATCATGGCTTTTAACCGATTTTCTTTCACAAAAGGAAAGCTGCTAAGATCTCCTCCCGATACCTGTGTCACGGCCGGTATTGCGGTCGAGCTGGACTCTATCTAATACTACGCCAGCATATCGACTTGAAGCAAGGTTTTGAGCTATGGATACAGTTATACAGAGACATATTTTGTTTAGTCCCCACTTGAAAGGTTGGAAGCCCAAACCTTCCATTGTGGGTCTGATGAACGAGCCACAACCACTTGCACCCTCTGAACAAAGGGCATGATATAGCGTACCGTGGCGAGACAGAAGGGTATGTCGGCCTCGCAGTGCGCGCAGTGCAGCAGCGAGCGCGGCACGAGCGCGCCGCACTGCGGACACGCGCTGCACGCGGGCGCGGGCGCCGCGCCGCGGGGCAGGTGGCGCACCACTGACTCGATCTTCTTCGCGTACTTCGGCTCGATCTACATCAAATTTATGTTATTTCAAAATCTTTACACGATCTGTAAAACACACACCTTATAATACGCAAACAGAAAGAACTAACCCGGCCTCAAAATAATCAAAAACCGTGACGTTTACTGTGCGTTGGTGTCTGAAGTAACGGAGCGCTGCGAAACTTATTCTTTTGGAAAGGTTTTGTATGGCAAATATAAGGTACAATTAGACTCAGGACACCCCAGCTATTTTACACTGGTTGCCGTCGTAATCTCACACATAAGACCGGTTCATTCCGCTTTAACCCAATGCCGATTTTTATACAACTTTAGAATTCTACAAACTGTAAACCCTTTTGCTACCTGGAAAGCAATAGAAAAGTTTGCCAAGGTAATGCAGTACCTGGGACCTGTAGTCGGGCTGCATGAGCACCTTGGCCCAGTGGTGCGCGTCGTGCTTGAGCCCCGCGCGCCCGCACTCGATCACCGTCGACGTCAGGATCGACACTTGATCTGCCAACATGTCAACGCGGATACACCAAACATTCCTTATTAATCGACTAACTACTGTACGCGACAGGTCGGCGTGGCAATATTTTAGTGATGTAGTGAACCTTCCAAGTAGTTTATATCGAATTTTTTTTTGCAACGCATTCGAAGTGTAATATTTGATTTTGTTGTGAAAATACATTGTTGTACTTACGTTGTGGTGTGGGGAAGAAGCTGACCTCAGCTGCTGTCCGCAGCAACAGCATGGCGGCGAGGTCGTGGCGACCGCGCTTCACGTGGGTACGAACCTTGACAACAAACAATGCAATCGCGTAAGAGACTCCATTTTTATTTGTTAGACGATAATCTGGTATATTAGTTTACGAGGTCTCCTACCACAGTCCACCTCATTGGTGTCCTACCGCGAGGTTTACGATTTTGAGAGATCGTTGAGTTTTTTGGGCCGAGGGGCGTAGTACCTCCAGAATTAAAGGACATCAGGTGTAATAGAACGAGACTATAAAAACGTCTTTTTCACGTGACTTTGTCACGGAAGGGTCTAGCACCAACACGCGTGTGTAGGTATGTATGTGTGCGTGTGTGCGTGCGTGTGCGTGCGTGTGTGTGCGTGCGTGCGTGTGCGTGCGTGTGCGTGCGTGTGCGTGCGTGTGCGTGCGTGTGCGTGCGTGTGCGTGCGTGTGCATGCGTGTGCGTGCGCGTGCGTGCGTGTGCGTGCGTGTACCAGTATGTAGGAGTGCAGCAGCGCGGCGGCGCGGCGCAGGTCGCGCGGCGCGGGGGCTCCGCGGGCCCGCAGCGCCGCCACCATGCCGCGCGCCACGTCGCGCGCCTCGCGGTACCGACCCACGCGACACTCCGCGCCCGCGATTATCACCTGCACGCACCAACCACACAACCATACATGTAGAAATACAGTAAACATTGACCAAGAGCTACAAAAAATAATTACTATATACTGGCTAGATTATTTTCATGACAAAATTAATTAGACGAAAGAGAGGAGACTGAGAGAACGAGGAGGACAGACCAAATATGACACTGCTACTAACTTAGCTTTAACAATGGAGAATTTAAAGTTTAAGGATTGTGTATACATTAGGAAAAATCAACGGATTATTGGGCAGCCAAACAAGCTAAGTCTTGTGATAAGACTTACCGCAGTCTTGGCCGCCTCAGCGAATTGTTTCTTGGCCATGTACAATCTGAACAAATGTCGCGGCTCCCGGGGCGTGCCGTCTGCTTCGCCCAGAAGAAACTCGATCAATCTGTACAACCGAAAAATCATTAAAATATAACTTATCTAATTTTAAACATTTATAATCGAAATTGATTGTGTGATTACAAAAATGCTACCTCCTGGTCAATCTCTCATCGTCACTAGCTGCAGCGGCATCTATAGCAACACTGATCGCTTCATTTTCGTCCTCTTCAGAACCGCCAGTCTTCAGCAAATGCGACATCGCCTTACTGTACTCTCCAGCGTGAAAATAAAACTTGCCAGCCAGCAAATGATTCTTCTCCCCTTCGAAATGCAACGCTAGACTCTTAAAATCCTCTGACCTTGCTTGGGACATCTGAATTAAAATCTCCCCATAAAGATGCAGTTTCCCATTCTTCCTCGCTAACTGGAAAGCTTCATCGTAACATAGTGACATTACTAAAAATTTAATCGCTGATGTTGGGTCGTCGCTGTTTTGGAAGTAATTGGCCACCATTTTCGCTCCGTGAACTGATTTCGTCTCTTGAACTAGGTTGACCGCTTCATCAATATCGTCAAGTTTGTCCAAATTCAATCGTATCGCTGCTTCGTAATCCTGGGCTTTTAAATACGATTTTAATGCGTCCTGGTACCTCCCTTCGGCTTCTTTAGCTTTAGCGTACTGTATATGAATGCTTGGAGAATTTATTTTGGGTAGTAAAGCTTCTACTTTCAACCAAGACTTGAGTTTGATGTATAGCGAGGCTGCCTTTTCAGTGTTTCCGATGTGGTCGTAGAGTGCCGCTGCGTGGCTCAACTGCTTCTCTTCTTCGAGAAGCTGTGCGCAGTCCTTGACGAGGGCGTGGTCTTCAGCGTGCTTCATGGCGGTGGTGACGCCACGCATGACGTCACCGCAACGGATGGACGTGCGAGCGATGCCCGCTTCGCACTTCTTGTTGTGCTCTTTCACTTTTATACTGTCGGTGTTTTCTGTTATGACGCTTTTCTCGTAGTTGGCCAGAGCTTCGTGATAGTCAGCTCTGTAAGGAGAAAAAATACTTCTAAACTCTCAATTTTATTTTAATAAATATAGATTAGTAGGTGGGAGTAGGTGGAGTGACGATATGCGAAGGTTGCTAGCAGATGCCGGATGCGACAAGCCGAAGACAAGGTGAAATGGCGCATATTGGAGGAGGCCTATATCCAGCAGTGAACAATAAAAGGCTGGTGATGATGATGATGAGTAGGTATTGATCATTCTTAAATATCGTGGCTATAAAATCATGGTTTAGAAAATATTCATGATACATAATTTACTAAGAATATTTTTAGAGGACACGTAGAATATTTTTCTATCTCCGTTCGTTGTATAAAGACATTCAAAATGGTTTATAGTATTGGCTGCATACTGTATATGTATGAGGTGTAAGTACGCACGTGAGCTCGAGGTGTTGCGCGTGGTGCAGGCGCACGTGCGGTGCGCGCGCGGCCCCCGTGCGCTCGGCCAGCGCCGCCGCGCGCGCCCACTCGCCCCGCGCGCACTGCAGCTGCAGCGCCAGCGCCGCGCCCCCCGCGCCCCCCGCACCATCCACCCAGCGCGCCGCCGCGCCGCCCTTGTTCACGCACGCACACAGCGCGCCGCTGACCAACATCATGACGATGAATGAGAGACACAATGCAAGAGTTATGCCACGACGGTATCTTAGCAATAACTGACTTGAATACACACAAAACCAAGTAATACACACACATATCGCACCCCCGGTGCAACACTGTCACTTATGCAAAAATTGCAATAATTAGTTAAAATATGTAATAACTATCCTAAAGCACCCCCTTACTTGGGGCGATATGTTACTTTTGTAGTACACATAGTTTCCGTATGAGGGCGTGAATGTCATTGTCGTTTTTTCTCGTGTCATATTTTTTATACGATGTCAAAAGTTTTAAATGCTTCTCCTGAATAGTAGCATTTTTGCATAAGTGTCAGTGTTGCACCGGAGGTGCGATATGTCATTTGCAACATGTGCGGAAATCCGTACACTATAAATAATGTCAAAACAATAAAAACGTAATATAATATATACATCAACAAATATTCATTACAAACTCACCACAGCAAAGCAATGTCTTCGATATTCGCAGCGTCTTCTAGTGCCCAAACCATGGCGACATCACTCAACCGAGTGTACACACGAATAGCTGCAACCACAATTCAATAATAAGTGAATTATTACTCTCCTAAACATCGAATTAAAAAATCACTCTCAAGAAACATTTCCAATTTGCAATCTATCGATATCGATAACGTGCACTACACAATCGATTACGAATAAATCATCAATCGATCTATTACCGAACTCGACATTAAGATCAGCGTCACTAGCTTTCGACACAGAAGAGCCACACTGAACTTTCGAAGAAGTACTAACTTTTCCATATACTTCCATTGGATGGCACAAAACTCAATTTACAACTTATCGATATCGATAACGTACTGTACACAATCGATAACCATAAAATCAACTTACCAAACTCGACGTTAAGATCAGCGATAGCAGCTTCCCCAAGTTTGCGCCACATGGACGGCTCGTCCACCGCGTCGCAGAACAGCCACGCTTCGCTGAACCTTCGCAGGAGTATCAACTTCTCGATGTGCTTCCGTTGGTTGGCCAGTCTCTTCTCTGTGTCCGCGTCCGCTAGTCCCGCTGTATTGTGAGATTCTAGAGGGATTTTTACTACTCTGAAACAATAGCGTAATGTTAATTAAAAAATCGAGAGTAGAGATCGGTTGGGTGTTTTGAAAAAATATCTAAAACCTATCTTCAAGCGCCAAACATTAAACATTTTATCTTAAAACAAAAGGAGAACCAAATGGTTTGTAATATCCGTATCGAAGATTGTATGGAACCTTTACAGCAAGGTGTACCTAGTTTGCTGTATAGATCAAATATTTTTATCTAGTAGGCTACACATCTTATTAGCAATCGATTACTGCCATAACACCCACAAAACATAAAAAAACACTATCGATTTTTAAACCTAAATGGAACGAAAAGAGATATAGAAAGAACTAGTTAATATTACTAAAGCAATAATACGAATCATGATATGATTTGGTACTCACGTCCCCCCCGGCGCGTAACAGAACACATCCCCCGAGAAGAGTATGAGCGGGTGGTGTCCGGGCGGCAGGTTGGTGGACGCGACGTAGTGCACGCGCGCGCCCTCTATAGAGTTGGCGGCGAAGTAGTACGTGTCCACGCGCTCCTCCCCGTGCGTCACCAGCACGTTGCGCTCCGACAGGCAGATGTCCCAGAGCACGCCGCTGTGTAGATATTTTGTGCATTTGATTTAAATATTATAAAGAAACTAATCGCATCAGGACACCTAATTAGCCGTAGGACAGTTTAATAACAAAGTTGCCATTGTTTAAATAAAGACTTGGTACTTTTTAGATTACGTATCCACTAAAGCAAAGGCGAGCGGAGATAATTATGCAAAACGTCCTAAAGTCCAATTTCTATACTGCCGCAATTCTGCTCATCTCCGGTTAAGTGGAACGGAACGTATAAAAGTATACATTTATAATCATAAAAATCAATTATCTGAATGTAATAAAAACGGTCTTTTTATAGTGTAAATTAGAAACAATTTCGTAGTATTTAAGTAAAAGTATTCGAAAGCGAACTGTTAGCACCGGCAGCGGTGCGTACCCGAGCAGCGGCGCGGCGTGCGCGGCGTGCGCGGGCGGCGGCGGCACGGCGGCGCGCAGCGCGGGCAGCGCGGGCGCGTGCAGCGTGAGGCTCCGCGCCGCGTCCAGCAGCGCCACGCGCGCGCCCGCCGCGTCGCACCGCGCCCACGCCGCGCCGCCGCACACGCGCCCGCGCCACGACACGCGCCACTCCTCCACGCCGAAGTACTCCACCGAGCCTTGCTGGATTACATATGCATGGCTTTTAAGCTGCTCAAGTTTTTACCCCTCTCAATCGTACTCTCGGTTGTAAAGGAGACCCTGCTCTACAGTGGGACTTTTATGGGCCGATATAGTAGAGTACAGTACAGAAGTTAACCATAAGAAAGATAATCATAAATATTGTGGAACCAGTGTTTCTCTGGAACTATCTCACTGATCAAATGAAAGAACAAAAAAATGTGACACGAACTATATCGATTGACGATTACCCAGGATCACTACAACTATAAATGAAGATAAAATAAGTACTCACATCAGTGACGTAAATGAAGAAGTCGTTGGTGAGTTGTATATCTGTTATCTTGGCGCCTTGCATGTGCGGCTCCGGGAACATCATTGACTCCCTTTCCGCTTGAGACGCCTCCGCGGGATCAATCTGTTAAAATGGATAAATAGGACTAAGATTAAAAATTGGCTTACAGCTTTATTTTCTGCAAAAATTATAAAGTGCAATAGAAGACTAAATATTTGGAATTGTAAAACGCAATCTTTAAAATATCCGGCTCGAAGGACCAACATGTATTAAATGTGGTCTCATTATCTTAATACACGTGTTAACAGAGTCAATAAGTACAGATATAATCTGAACCTTAAAGTCCAGTGTAGTGCACTTAAAAGCACAACATATCCCTCTTGTATACACAACTAAGCCACCGCAAATTGACATACTTGTATGGGCGACTAGGCCAGATTTAGTATCCTGTGTGGGTGACTCTATGGGCAATAAACGTATACTCACCATGTGCAACATAGCTCGTCCTTGAAACAGCGCAGCAGCATAGTCAGCCGCGAGTCGCAGCGTGTCCACGGGCGCGGGGTACTGCTTGCGCCGCGCCGGGCCGCCCGCGAGCGCCTGGAACCACGCCACGTCGCCGCGCGCGCACGCCACGTGGCGCAGCCCCATGGCCACCACGTGCGGCTCCGTCGGGAGCGCGAATGTCGCTACTGCCACGCCTTCCGCTAACACAATCAACTTTGTTATTATCGGAGATGTCTCAATAATCCTTGATCCTTCCCATTTTTCTTACCGTCTTTAGAGGTCAAGGGTATGAAAGGCCTTTTTTGACATTCTGACGTTCACTGTATAAGCAAGATTGGACAGTTGTGGGGCTAGAATAAAGATCTTGTAAGCTTTTCGGTACATTGAAGAAAAATCTAGTGATCTATATATAATATAATAATCTAGTGAACCATTTGCTCTTTTTTTTCCTAAGATCAGGCGAGCAAGCAAGCGGCTTACCAAATATGAACATATTCAACCGGTAAAGTAACTTATGATTTTGATGGTGTCAAAGCGTATGATGAATATAGATAGTAACCGTTGCCGAGGGGGTCGGCGTCGTCGGCGAGCGCGACGCACTGGTAGACGGTGACCTCCGCGAGGCTGGTGAGCGCGAGCGCGCGCGTGGCGGCGGCGGCGTGCAGCGGCGGCAGCGCGGCCAGCAGCACGCTGAGGCGCGCGCGCCCCGCCGCCGCCACCAGCCGCCCGTCGCCGCTCCACGCGCACCGCTCCGCGCCGCCCGCCGGCGACACGCACCCCACCACCGACCCGTTGTTCCACACCGATATCAACTTCAACCTGCAAATATATATATATATATATATATATATATATATATATTGGTTTTGCACACCGTTCAAGGACTTCTTCATAACATCAGCATCATCATCCCATAGTATGTCCAATACTGAATATAGCCTCCCACAAAACATACTAGGACTGTTTTTGAAAGCCTCTCCTGTGACCTGGACGTCGTATGTTTATCTTGTGAATAACGCGGCTGTTTTATAAACATAGCAAAGTCGTTGAGCTCCCTGTTACCTCCCTCAGATGACACATTTTCACAGAAATAACTTTAATGATTACGATTTTCGATAGGATGTCAATCCTTATTTTTTTGCATCAGCCCATATACAACCCACTGCAGGGCACGGGTCTCCTCTACAATCGAGAGTACGATTGAGAGTGGTTAGGCCATATAGTCCACCACGCTGGCCTAATGCGGGTTGGCGGACTTTTACATACCATAGAAATTTATACAAATCGCTATGGTATGCAGGTTTCCTCACAATGTTTTCCTTCACCGTTATAGTGCGTGGTGATTGACTATCAATACACACATGACTCCGAAAAGTCAGAGGTGTGCCCTGGGATTTGAACCCGCGACCACCGTGAGCATGTTGGCAGCCGCGTCTGGTCCGTTTACCAACAGGCCACCACGCACTTAATTAATCTTACACTTGCACTTAATCCTTATTTTACCCCTTATGAAAATATTGCTTATACTAGTCAAGGATATACCTTTGTAACAGAGAAATAATTTTCAAAGTCGAATCAGTAATGTTGGGGATTACCCCAAACACCCAAACCAACATTACCTCTTTATAATATAGTAAGTATTGAAATATGGATAAAATAGATATACTAACTGTCCGTCGCCACACGAAGCTGCTTGTCCATTAAACACAGCAATATCAGTCAGGTTGTCCTTATGGTTCTTGACCTGGAACAGCTCCTCGCCCACCTCCTTGATGTGCGTGGAGATGGCTATGATGAAGCCGGCGCTGAACCCGATCAGGATGTATCCGTCGCCGTACCACTTGTATGACACTATGGAGCCGTAGCGCTGCTGGAACGCTAGTTCGATAGGGTTCTCGGGGTTGAGCAGATTGTATAAATATAGCGTTCTCTTACCCACGACTAGACTTATCTGGAACAATTTGAATTATTTCTTGATCATACTACCCCAGGATTTCAAAATCCCATACAATTGAGGGCATTTTCAAATTCAAATCGCTAGGGAATAAGAAACTGAAGGCGGAATACGCGACTGGCCAAAGAAAGAAAAAAAAACACATTTGTTAGATATAAGATATGCCATTGAAATCAATCCACGAGCGGCTCAAGTGAAAAAATGATTATCACCACAAATGAATATTCAAAAAAATATAATAAACCTACTTGCTTTCTTGGTCTTTTAAGACAGATGTAATTAGGAAGGTAACGAATAATAAATTGGGGCCTTCTAATCTTACTAACCAAACAAAGGCAGCAAAACATACGTATTTTTAGTAACTACTGTTACTTCACGTCGATTTTCCTTGAGACAGTCATATCGACAGCAATGGGGAAGGCCCCTGCGCAGCCTTATTGCGTATCGTTCTTACAACTATTGAGTAATTTAGGTGCACTAAAAGTTTTACCTTTAAAAATGAATCATACATCTTTGTGAAAGAAAAAATATTACTATAGCTCAAACTACATTTGTGAAATTATTTAATAATACTGAAAATAGTGTTTAATTCAATAAAAGGTGTCAAAATATTTCAATATTAATCTTCAATTATTATTTTTGCAATAAAATGTTTGATGTAAGTAGGTAAAGTCTGCATGCGTGAATCCCACTCAACGTAAGAGGTTTTTCCAAATTCTAACTTTATTTCCTCTGTCGATTCAACTGACTTCTATATATTTATGGTATAATTAATTTCTCAAACGAAGTAACCCACACAGCCACTGATTTTATGAATTTGGAACACTGAGACTAACGCAACGTGACTATGGTCACGTAAACCAAGATAAGTAAAGCACTTATACTTACAGCGACGAAATTTTGAATATGATTTTATTACTTTTCATATTATTTATAAACAGTCGTATTTTATACGAATGCTTATTATTTTACGAAATTCTACGCATATTTTGACCGCCTCCGTAGCGCAGTTGGTTAGATACCGCCTGTGAAGCGAGATGCCGCGGGTTCGATTCCCTGCACCAAATGTTTGTGAGGCCCACAAGTATTTATCTCGGGTCTGATTGTTTGTGAGGCCGAAAAGTCTCTTGTCTCTGATACCCACGACACAAGACTTAATTGATCTTATTATAGAGTCAGGACTATGTATGTGAGTGACTCTTGGGTGTATTTAATTATTATTTTATGCTGAAGTGATTTACTGAAATATGTTCATAAATAATATAATCATACGTGCATGCAAAAAAATATGAATCAAATTTTATTTTAGTCACCACTTAATATCATTTTTTAAAATAAATATAGGGATGCTAAAATATTACAAGTCCAAGTGTATTGTGAAAAAAAAATCGGGCCCAATTATAGCAGTTAAGTCAAAGTGAGACTATTTCATGGTAATTAAATTTTATTTTTTCGTCATAGCAAACGAGGTCAGTAGTAGCCACAAATAATAATAATTCATATAGTTAAAAAAAAAACGAAACAAAAAAATTGCAGAACACGGCGCGTACACATAAGTGGGTCACAAAAAACAGTTATACTTTCACTTCACCTTCCCCGATGCGGAGTGGACAGAATTATATTGAATAGATAAAGCGTCTATTCTTTTACGGAAGAGGAACTTTTATACAGCTCCTTGATTTGTAATTTATTGAGATTTCGATATTAGCATTGTTTCGATAGAAATTAATAGAATTTTGATATGTCTGACAAAGTCAGAGAAATAGAATCGTAGAATAAAAATTATTTCTTAATGATAATGGGCATGCAACAAAAAACAAGCGCCACGTTCTGAGCAACTTACATTTCCTCTACAAGAATTTCAAAGACATGTGAACTCAACCAACAAGTTAAATGAGCTGAAACAGTTATTCCCGATAGGGTCATTCCAAAAATAATAAACCAAATACATCTAAAGTTTGATAAAGTGATGTTGGAGGGACCTCACGTAATTATGAGAAAAGAGCTTACAGAAATGCAGTAAATCAACTCACGGTATTCTCTCCAGCAACTCTCTCATCAGTCTTCATCTCGGAAAACTGGAGGTCGTTTGGCGTATCCCTTAAAGATATGATCCTGAGCGTGTCTCCATCAGAGTTGTTGATGGAGAGGCTTTTGTCTTCAGACGCTAGCACAAGAATACTATCTTTGTTCCACGCTGCGCACGTTATCTTCTTCGTATGCTTGCCTATTATTGGTATTCTCCTAGAAAATTTTGATAATTTCTTCATTACACAAGAATTTATAAAGGTTCTTCTCCTTAGTTTTTGTAACCCCAGACGAATGTTTCGAAAATAATTATTCAGTCAGATATCATTACATCATGTTTTTTTCAAAAGAAATATTTATGAATACAATCACGTTATACAATGAAACCGTACAAATAGACGGTATCGCGCCAAGTTTGTGTACCAAAAAGTTTTCACTTAAACTTGAGTTATACAATTCCTTGGTAAGACGACTGAATATGTAATACTTGGTACCTACATCGATAATAACTTTGCTTTATTATCATGCATACATAAACACACGCCTTTTTTCCAGAAGGGGTAGGCAGAGGTTCTCCTGGTGGCTAGTACTAACCAGGTAAACCGCGTTCCGCCTTGTTTGTTTCGTACCACGATTTGGTAGGGGGCGAGTCTATCGCAATATCGGGCACAAATCCCTGACTCCGCACTGATAATGGATAGAAAAATCCAATATCACGTTCCCGACCCAGAACTCGAACCCGAGACCTCAGCATTGTAACCGTACCGAAGTACAAATACGCCACCGAGGAACCGAGCACCGAGGCTTTATTATCATTGACAAATATATATTTGTCAATGATAATAAATGTCCATATGGACAGGGCGGAAAGCGCGCAGTGTTCCGACGTGGTGCGGCACCCCAGTGCATCTCCAATGGAGTGTTACTACAATTAAACCTCGCTCGCAACGATTTTGAAAATGCTTGTATTATGACAGAAAGTTAAATAAAAGTAAAGATACTTAATAATACTTATTATCGTTAAGCCGAAATCAATTACAGTAAGTTAATTCAATATTTATTTTAGTATGATTTTTACGGTCATCTTTTTGAAATTCCAAAAGTACTGAAGGGCACATCCTTAGTTTTTAAATAAATGTTTTTTATAAACATTTGTCAAACGCTAGTGCAGATACTTGTATTCAGATATTGGTAATATGTTTTTAATAGGTACCTACTTTCACTTGCAACAAAATTACATGTAAAGACTTGGACAAAATATTAATAAATAAATAAAAGTACATTGTAGAACGAGCCGTAGCTTAGGAGCTATGAGAGTAAAGCAAGTTTTTGTACAGTGTTATTGATTTTTGAACTTTATTCCAATAGCACTAGGGCATAATTTTTATGATTTCATCTTTAAGTAAGCAATGTCTGGTAGTATCAACAACCATTAAAACATAACTTTTAACATACTCCCTTTAGGTTTTAAAGCACTGCTCTAAATATCCAATGAAGACAAGTCAGAAAACGCATTTCACAGTTTTGTAGTATTATCCATATAACTCAAAAATACTCACTTAGTAGTATGGTGATTGTATAAAACCAAGTTTCCCTTCTGGGTGCCCACAGCTAACAAGGGTTCTCCATACGCCCATGCAAGACACGAAGGTGGTTCCCTCAGGCCAGTCTCTATGTTCATACGCTTATTCACATGACATTCCCACAGTAGAATCGTGTTACTGTTCGGCGTTATTATAGCTAGGTAATCGCCATCATTGTCCCATTCCATGCCAGCACATAATCTAGAATTTTTAAAATGTTAATCATTTTTGCTCTACTGCCATGGGACACATATAACTATTAAAACACCAAAGGTATACTTATAGAGTATACTCATTCTTCATTATGAGCAAATTGTTTTGTTTGCAAATTACATTGCCAAACGTGAACTTTGCTCAATTTGGATGACAGCGAAGCAACATAACCAGTAGTTTTAAACTTCACTGAGGACTACTTGTCAGTAAATGTTTTACCTTAATGGTTTCTCACCTTGACTAATTTACTACTTGATAGTCTCTTTAATTCATATTACACTAAAAAATAAATAATATATGTTACCCTTGCAATTTGATTCTCTCCAGCATTTGCCCATTCCTATCATGTATGGCTACTGTCGCATCAGTGCCAGTGGTGGCCAATAATGAATGTGATTCACCTTTCTGCCACACAAAATACAACTCACCCAAGCCGTGGGGCTGTTCTATTGTGTACAGCAACTAAGGAGTTAAACAAACAACTTAAAAAAAGTTTATTGATAGTGTGTATTTGTATTGTATTGTATTGTATCAGCCCATATACGACCCACTGCAGGGCACGGGCCTCCTCTACAATCGAGAGTACGATTAGATAGTGTGTATTCAACATTAATTATGTTGGTATATTTATTTTGTGATCCGTACCAACTAAATATCTTTTAGTCATATGAACGAAACTCCCTTGTATTATAAATTTATCCTATTTATATTTTTCATTTTATAGGAATTGTTACATCAATGACTTCATATCTAGTGTTTTAGTTCACAAATCACAATGTGTTTTTCAGCTGTCAAATGCTATATTATGTATTGTTCATCTATATAATATGCACAATATACACAAACAGATATTGTCACCACAGCCAATTTGTTAAAATAAAAATAAAATAGTAATTCAGCCACAGTGATCTATGGTAATAATTTCAAAACCATCTAGAGCAATTAATATGCGCTCAAAGATGTACAAAATTAAATAAATCTAATTACAAAACAAAACCATTTAATATACTTTAAGAAAGGCCTATATTCAGCAGGCCACTTTTTATGGGTGAAGATTATTCTATATCAGCCCATATACATCCCACTGCAGAACATGGACCCCCTCTATAATCGTGAGTATGATTAAAAGTGGTTAGGCCATTTAGTCCACCACTCTGGCCTAGTGCAGGTTGGTGGACTTTACATACCATGGAAATTCTTTACAAATTGCTATGGTATGCAGGTTTCTTCACAATGTTACAGTTTGGGGTGGTTGACTATCAATACATAAGCAATCTTGAAAAGTCTGAGGTGCACCCTGGGATTTGGACCTGTGACCACTGTGCACATGTTGGCAGCCACATCTAGTCCGTTACCAACAAGCCACCACGCACTTTTACATAATGAAGGTCCATAACCACTATTATGATGATACTTAATACTCATTTTCATTTTCAATTGTTATCATTTCATTTCATAATTGAAGTTGCACTATGCCTGTCTCGTAAACAAAAGTTGCTAAAAGATTATTCCCTGTACCGGTTTATAATCGCCCAATGCTTAGCAAGGGACTGCTCTACACCCATGAGTATGATTGAGAGGACTTGGGCCATAGTCAGTCATACTGGTCCAGTGTGGGTTGTTGGTCTCGGCAGCTGTGTTACCAACAGACTGTCATGCACTCAGTTTTTACTATTTGATATGAAAATCTGAATAAATCTAATTCTTAGGGCAGAGATCCTACGATACGGAACATAATATAGAAGTAACCATGGAGAAAATCCATAATAAACATTGAGCAAAAACAAATATTAATTGTTTTGTATACACTTCATTTATTAAAAAGTATTATGATTCAATTTAACAATAAATATTAAAACTACCATCGTTTAAAATTTACTTACTTTAGGCGTAGTCATGTTTCGTCGAATTTTGTACAATTCTTGACTTAAAATAAGTTTAATAATTTATAATTCCCTAACCAAGGTATTAGATCATACTAAATTTAATTGGTATTTCTATTAAAACACATAAAGATTAAATGAAAATACATAATTGCATTTGTAAAATATTCATTGTTTATACAATCCTGAAAGTTCTGTTGCTAAGCAACTATATGACAATGACAATTTTAGGACTGTTCACAACATAATCGTCTCCGAATTTTTGTCGTAAACAGCCTTTCTCTGTATGCGATTTTACTTGCTGTAATTTTTAAAGAAAATTAATTAATAAATAAACATCGTTAATTTATATACATGTCATACTGTATCCAATTATAATTTCTCTTTCAGAGATAATTGATCACGATTTTTTCACTTATTCTTATAATTCTGATCAAATATAACCCATTATTCACAAATGAATAAAATATAATCAGGCGTTAACCATTATGAAAATTAATACGTATTAATATTAGTTACAAGATAAAATAATCGACTTAAAAAGTGAAGTATTACACGCCCAACACTATTCTTAATAATAAAGTGTAAATAATATAAATCTAGTCTAAATAATATGTGAAAAAATACAAACATTGACACAAATGCTGCAGAATTTCATTAATTTTCAAGTTTGAACAATGGGTATTAAACCAAATATAAATTTAATTGATAAGGTAATATTAATATAACCTCTCAGTCACAACTATTAGACGACCGAAATAACATATTTATTCCGATGGATTGCAGATATTTCCTCGCACATTATGCAACAACGAAACATTAAGAAATATCAAGAACTTAAGCGTTGCATACAAGCACATTGAAAATCGTTTCATAGTAAATTTACAGAGTGGAATATCTCCCAAAAATGAATCTTCAGAGAAAGGACTGGATACTTCAGATTATACATTTGATGTAGAGAGAAATATTTTTATTAAGGATGTATTGACCCGTTTAAGGACTTCGAAACCTCAAGAAATAACACCACACAAAAAGATAGTGATAGATTACAGTTCACCGAACATTGCTAAACCGTTCCATGCAGGGCATTTAAGATCCACTATTATAGGAAACTTTATAGGCAATATAAACGAATATTACAATAACAAGGTTACAAGAATTAACTATTTAGGTGACTGGGGTACGCAGTTTGGACTATTACAATATGGGCTAATGTCCAAAAACATTAATACAAATGAACTCAAAAATAATCCAATAAAAACCCTGTATGATGTGTATGTTTATGCCAACAAACTCGCATCTAAAAATGAAGATGTTAAACTACAAGCAAGAAAGTTTTTTTCTGATATAGAACAGGGTCGAGCAAGTTTGAAAAACTGGAAGGATATTAGAAAAGTAACTGTTCAAGAATTGGGAGAGGTTTATAGAAGATTGGGCATAACATTTGATGCTTATCATTGGGAATCAGACTATAATGGTGGAGCTATTAAAGATGTAATTGGTCTATTAGAAAAACAAAACATAATTTACACTGATGAGTCTGGAAAGAAGGTAACAAAAATAAAGGACAAGAATGTAACCATATTAAAGAGTGATGAATCAACATTGTATATTTCTAGGGACATTGCAGCTCTGTTAGATAGATATAAGAAGTATGAATTTGATAAAATGCTATATGTAGTTGACAATTCACAGACTGACCATTTTGCAGCAGTATTTGAAGTAGTTAAACAAATTAATAGCAAATGCACTGATGGCTGCGAACATGTAAAATTTGGCAGGATAAGAGGAATGAGTACCAGAACTGGAAATGTTGTTTTCCTTAATGATATATTGGATGAAGCCAAGCAAAAAATGCATGAAAAGCAAATGCAATCAAAAAGTAAATATTTTTTTTACATATTATATTTGAAACCTTTATTGTGTTAATGTATTTTAAAAATATCAAATAAATGACTAATTAACTTAATTTTGGTAGAAAATTGTGTAATGTAAATGTAGTGTTTAAGTTATTTGAAAATGTATAGAAAAATAAATAACTTATATGTATGCTGAATTCAATTCAAGTTCGAAATACACTATCAGTTAATATAATTTTATTACATTCTTTCACAGATACAAGAAATTCTGCAATGAATGAAGAAACATGTGATATTCTGGGAACATCTGCTGTCATTGTAAATGATCTAAAACAGAGGCGACAAAAAGATTATGACTTTGACTGGAATAGAATTCTTCAAAGTGAGGGGGACAGTGGCATAAAACTGCAGTATCTGCATTGTAGACTTTGGAGTTTAGAACAAAACTGTAATGTTACAGTTCCAGATGAATGCATAACAAGTTATTTATCTGAAGAAGTAATTGGAGATGTTATTGGAGAATTAGCAAAGTTTGAATATATTTTAGAAAAATCTTTGATTGAATATGAGGCTTGTATATTAGTAAATTATTTATTTCGGCTCTCCAAGCATATAAACAGAATGTTTAAAGAATTAAGAGTTAAAGATGTTGAAGTCGAATTGGCTTCACAAAGACTTCTTGTATTCCACACAGCTAGACTAGTGGTTAAGTCTGGTTTGGAAATTTTAGGTATTAGACCATTGTATGAAATGTAAATAAATTATCTTTGTATTCAATTTGTTTGTTTAATTGATATAAACATACCTATAAGGCCTTATTCATAGACAGTTTTAGTTATCAAATGTTTTGTCCCTTTCAAACAATTTTTAAATTGAGTTTGAACAATAAGACAATACATTTGAAACTAAAATAGGTTTTAAAAATATCTATGAATAAGGCAGTTAAAGTTTTATTTCATTGGCCTAAGTGCCAATAATACAATGTAATAAACACATTTTATTTTTGTTAATTTTGAATAACTTTAGGGAAAACATTTGATCAGTTATTTCTGGGCACTTAAAGATATTAGAGTTGGATTATACCTACATACATAACAAATAACAATAAGCATTTTTAAAACATATAAATATCCTCTTCAGAATAGGTACTGATTAATCCTATTGTAGAATTAATAGTCTTGAAAAAAAAAAAACATTGCCATACAATCATATTACGGTATTACAATGGATATTTCAAAAGAGAAATCTTAATCAAAATAATACCTATTCGCTAAAGGATGATTATCTTTGGGGCAGGGGGTTGGAATTAAACCACTGAATCTTGCTTCGATTCTTACTTTATCAATATAAGAGTAGGAAATATTTACTGACTGGCAAAACAAAAATAATGCATTTAAGTTTTAAGAGCATCTATTTTATTTTCCTCCAGACATCATAATATCCAGACAGCTGGGGTTCATGCTAAGATTAAATACATTTCAACGAGGCAATCAAATACAATCAACAATGTTGTATTAATAATATTCATTCATAATATTAAAATACCAATACAAATAAAAATATTATAAACGCTCACCTACATTTAAATTATTTAGATTTTTTGTTTACTTGTAATGTGACTGTAATAATATAATTTTAATATTGTAATAATGCCAAATATTTGGTATTTGAGATAAAGATTACTATTGTTGTATTATTATTATTTAATAGTAAATATTTTTCTCTAGTAATATGACATCATTTCAGAACTGATGTATTTTTATAAGGCGGGAAAACCTGCTGTGACAGGTAAAAGACAATGGTCTAAAAGAAAAGGCGGGTATCGACAATGGCGGGAAAATTAACATTATTTTTCAAACTGTTGGAAAGCTTATAAAGTAATACCAATAAATAAATACCGGGTATAAATAGACTGCGACCGCAAACGAAACCCGGTGGTAATTTTAACGGCAACAGATACAATGCAACTAATAATTTCGCAAAAAAAAGATGAGTTTTTTGTATGTTTTATGTATCATCATGTTTGGGAGTTACATATATCGTTTTTACTAAAATAATAATTTATGCCCTTACGTATCATTGCATATTTAAAATTAAAGGATATAATATGTAAATTAGTATTTTACGAAAACTAGTGTTGTGTAATTTTCAGAAAAAAACTATTTTTCGTAAACTTTTCCGAAAATTTACAAAAAAGAAAAATAATGGATAAAATCAATTATTTAATTTTATTGGAGCTTTTAAATCTTAAAATCAACTTTATTCTTTTATAATAATGTTAAACATGCTAATATAGTAAATATACATTTATTTGTAATAATGTAAAGTCCAAATACAAGGTAGGAATTAAATGTAATGGCTGTCATTGGGAAGAAAGAGTCTTAAATCATTATATAAATATAAAATTTATTATAATTGGTTAATAAAATATGTTTAAACAAGATGACTAATTTATTTCTATTTTCCCTGGTTGTCAATTTACTCCATTTTTCAGATTGTTTCGTATCGTTCGAAATTCAAAATGGAAAAATATCGGAAAAATATTCGAATATTTTTCGTTTTTTATAAATGTACGTATTTTATAAATAAAGATTTATGACTTTTTCTTCCAAATGACAACCATTACATTTAATTTATAACTAATTAAGTGCGTGGTGGCCTATTGGTACCAAACGCGGCTGCCTACATGTTCACGGTGGTTGCCGGTTCAAATCCGAAGGCACACCTCTGACTTTTCGGAGTCATGTGTGTATTGAAAACTGCATACTTTTCTCATTCCTGCTCCCCTGACCCCTCCCAATTGGGCCGGCAACACATCCATGATCCAGCGTTGTGGATGTTCATGTGTGGCAATAATCACTTACCATCAGGTGACCTGTTTGCTAGTTTGTCGGACCTATGCAATAAAAAAAAAATGCATATATAATTAATTTTACGACTTAAAAGCTCCAATAGAGTAAAGTCATTTTCTTTTCCCATTTTGTAAAATTTCGGAAAAAAAAATGAAAATTTTCCGAATAATATTTTTTTTCCGAAAATTATACAACACTAATTACAGATGATGTATTTAAATAAATTACAATAAAATGCAACGGTTTACTTCAATGATATTTCAAATAAAATTATCCGAATTGTAAAAAATAAACATAAATAAATTTTCGAAAGTTTTTTCCTCCCATTTATTTATATTTGTTACATGTAGTTAGTACTCAGAATCTCTTTGGCTGAATATAAAGTATGTCGTTGCTTTTAGATTAGAAATATTTTCTAATAGACAATGAGTTTATAGATCATAGACAATTTACAGACACGTCGTATTGATGATGGCCACTCCCGATTTGGAGGGAAGATTTGAATGAGTATTTTGCATTCACTTTTATACACGTTTTTACATGTATGTTCAAACTATCAAATAGGTTTATTGGATTATTTTGTCGGAAAATTATTTTTACTAATGTTTAAAATATATAAAGGAATCATATATCTTCAAAAAACACTTTTACATGATTTTGAGATGTTCGACTTCGTTCGGTAATGTTCGGCTATCGTCGGATTTGTACACCTTGACGTCACAATATACCGACCGATCCTGCGTCAAGTTCGTACTTCCGGCAATCACGTGGTGTGCGCGGACCAATCAGATTGCTCGGTCTCTTTATAGGCCGACATTTTCTGACAAGCGTAGAAAAAGTTTTCATCAACAGCCGCCATTTTGCGCTGGAGAGACTGAGAAGAATTTCGGAATTTGTCGTGTAAATTTTCTGTTTTTTCTTACATCATTTTATCATAAACTGTACCATTCCGTGTATTTTAAAGTGTTAAGTGAAATCGTGTTGTTCGATCGGATAAATAAGTTCAATAAAGTAGCTAAAATCTGGTGATATTGTTTTCATTTATTGTGCTAGTTCCGACGGAAGATGGTGAGAGGTTCTGTGTAGCTCTTCGATTCGGAGCTTTGTAATGGCGAATACTTGAGTGAGAAATTTTAATATGTGCCTTCTACGGTGCGAAGGACATCGAACGATCGTGATGTGGGTGAATTATATTATGATGAATGACAAATCGCTATAAAATGTTATTTCTTGAAGATATAAGACATAAAAGTGTTATTTGACTCGGCGGGCCGAAATATTCAAGACGGCTTACGTTTAGTAAACAGAGCCATGGCCGATGAGCCGCCTAACAAGCGGCCGAAGATGATCAGGGACCCTTTCCAGGGTCCCTCTGAGTCTGCGGGTGAGTATTTTATTGTTTTGATGGAGTTTGCAAAGTATTGGACTAGTGTTCTGTCATATTATCTTTCTTGGTTTTTGACATTTTGCCTTCGTTCTTGTTAGCGCCTCGGAAGTTTTGCGTCGTATTTATTGTCTTGTAGCTCGTGAATTAAGAAAATTTAGCTTTAAATACGTGTTTTAATAGATTTTGAAACGAAATACGAGTTATTTTAGATTATTTCATTTATTATTAAGAGTGAATTACATGTTTTCGTACAATGTTGTAAGGTTCCTATTTATTGTTTTTCGAACAGAATATACGAAATAATGTGATTTTCAATCAGAAAATTCCCGAAAATCTCGGAATTACTGAATATGGCTCTGAAATTTCTTGAGAAGCGCGAATGAACCTGCGCTAGGCTTAGAAAAATCGGGTCAATGTATATAAAACTATTCCAGAATTTGAAAATTGGTTGAGAATCTAGGGAGAAAAATTAAAAGTAATGTATTAGGATTTTTTCTAACCTATATTTAGCTGTAGATATGAAGTTTTTAATTTTTGTCACAGAACAAGCACCAGATCTGGTGTGACCTACATAATGTACCCCTTATAGAAAAACTAAGTTAATTAGAACAAAACAATAATTTCATTAGACATTTACATTTGTGACCACATGAGATTGTTTATATCATGTTAGTTTGACAGTTGTGATAATACCTAACCTCTCATACATGCACAAATTACTTGGATCAATGTCTACACACAAAAAATCATTAATTCTAATTCAATTCATAGTAATATAGAATACATTTTGTTGTAAATGTATGAAATTGTCTTCTGATATTTTATCTACATGAGGTTACCTTGAATGAATAATGATTAAATTTAACATTGAAGTGTTGGTCAGTTTTGCTTGGCAAATTTATAGGATTTAAAACCATTTTAAATAAAAGTAGTATTCATATGTGTCTATGACTTATCATTTGCAGTGAAAAAAAGGATCATTGTAATAACCTAATCCTCAGAGTGTTTGGCATGGTTAATCAGCTGAAGGAATTTTAATTTTACAATCATACATAAGTTATGTGGGTGATTATTATATTATATATAACAAAGATGGAGAGGTGTGCCCAAGCTGTTTTCTTGGGTGCATTACTACAATTTGTGTTACTACTTTTTGGCATGAACACAGAAGGTTGATCAAACTTTTGTGTCTTTAAAATTGAACATAATCTAAGTTTCAATGCATTTGAAATAGAGAAAAAAATATGGCAAATTCAAAGTTTTAGTATATTCAGATAGACCAATTTACATGTGTTGTCTATAGTATTAGTGATTTTTAAAATATACATTTTACTGCTGAGCTAAGGTTTATCAAATTTTATTCCACTGTCCTTAGACAGAGTGACCCATAGTGTTTCTATATACATTTTGTGTAATTATTGACCAAAACCTATATTGAGTTGTATGCAATATATTTTGAAATCTGTTAGTAAAAATGGATATGTTTCTATATGAGCAGTGTGATTAACAAGTCATATAATTTCCTGGCAATAAACATCCTAGGTTGTATTGATGAAGGCCATGGTAATATGTGGAACTCCATATATTTAATTAATTCAAGATTTCTAATAAATCTGAGTGCATCAATATGTTCCTATTTACAGTATGCATTACATTGTGTGCTTTATATTTCATTAAATAGATTATAAACAGATCAATTTGGTGATCCCAAAAAAAATAATTGCATATTTGAGGAACATTGGAAAATATAAGTAATATAATATTATAATTTATAAGTTGATTTAACCCTTTAAACAAAATCAATAAATAATGTTGTCTAGTAAATTTGAATTGTTTTCGATTTACAGTAAACAGAAATATTTATTTATTTAATTACAGAAACGTTATATTTATAATAATGTTATAATCTTGCTTTGATTAATTTTAATATTTTTATTTTTATATATTATGAAATGCAGTCTTGTTAGAATATACTAACCATTAGTCTACTATGAAATATTTTGTTTATATCATTTTTTTAAGCTTACAAATAATGATTGAGTGAAGAAAATTTATGAAAACTAGTGGATTAATTTTATAGTAATATATGATACGCTCCCAAAAAGGTTGATGTCAGACCTAAAATTATAAGTGAAATTATTAACACATTTTGTGCTGACCCTATATAAGTATGGAATAAGGGCAGGCCGAAGAGAAGTAATATATATTTCACAACATTTTGATATTATGTCGTCTAATAGTTGTAATAATTTTATGCAATGTTTTATGTTCCAACATACTCTGAATTTGTAATTTTCTTCAAAATATTCCTGGCAATAAAATTAGTCAATTCCTATTGGATAGTTAGTGTAAAATTACATGATTCTCAGTTTACTATTTTGACTCTAGGTTTGTTTAAAATAATCTGGCTCTCATATTTTGAATATTTTAATATAATTATTAATCTATAAATAATAACATATATTCTTAAAAAACATAATTTGTTAAATCATGCATATGTTTGTATGTTTTATTCAATAAAATATATTGAAATCTTTTATGAATATAATTATACTAAAATGTTGATTTAGTTTATAAATTAACTCATAATAAGAACTAGAAACTAGCAATATACAATTGTAATTTTGGGGAGTAGCATTTGACTCTGGTTTCAGGCAAAATAATAATACAACCTTGTTTTATGCTCATAAATTCACAAACATTTTACATAAACTTATATATAAAATTGTGCACAGGAAAAAATGTTTTACATTAGACAAAGGCAAAAATTACAATGCCACCAATTTATGTAACACATATAACTTGATTTTGTTTTTGTTTTGACACAATTTAAAAGTAAGTTTAGAAATATAATAAAGCTATTGTATTTAACATAATTAAATATTAAGATTCCTTAAGAATCTCCATTGCCATTAAATAAAAATAGTAAAACTAGGTTATTGCATTAATATTAAAAAAAATAGTTTAACCAAAAAAAAAAAACTTACAAAACAGTATTCATTTTAGTTGTTTTTTTTTATATAAAAAAAGTAACAGTGATTATATAGTGAAATATAATAAATGATATGATTGTACTAATGACATTGTATTATTTAACAATAGGTTGCATCTTATATAATTTAAATACATTTCCCATTTTCCCAACTGCCTCAGTGACACAGTTGTACTTTGGTATTATTGCAAAGCAGAGATCTTGGGTTTGAATCCCGGGTCAGCCAAAGTACTATTGTATTTTTCTATTCATTACCAGCCTGGAGTCAGGAATTTTTGCCTGATATGGCGATAGGCTCGCCCCCTATCTACAAGGTGAAAAATGGGTGTCCTGGTTGCATATCTGCATACCCCTTCTGGGAAAAAGGCCTGAGTTTATGTACATATGTTCGAAATTTGTAACAAATCTGAGCAATTTCAAACTATTCATAATTTTAATCAATGTGACTAAATAGGTCTATTATTATTATCCTGTGTCCTATAAATATCTACCATTTTTTCCATTTTGTTTGTAAACATTAAATTATATAACTTGTGTACACATATCTGCAAAATAAAAACAATAAAATATACATTTCAATGTTAATAACCTATTTATTTATTTCTTTAATCCTTTTTTCACCATATAGAGCAACAATAAAGAAATTACATAAGAATAATAATACAAGTGGTGGCCTTATCAAACTAGGCATTTTTTATAGGCAACCATAAGATGGATATATAAATTAGAGAAAGGTCAGTGTAAGGTGTAAATGAACTAATAATAATTTTAAATGAATAAATATTAATGATAATTCATAACATAATTATTATCTAGTAACTGTTCCTTCGAGTCAATGCAAGTAATGTTTATTTTTATAGATAAGTTGAAATAAACAAAAGTTTACACATAGAATTATGATTTTAGTAAACATAATTATTGTTACAAACCCTTGTGATTTTTCAATATATCAAAAAATATGTATTTTAATGTTTAATACAAGAAAAGTTCAATAAAAGTAATGGTAAGAAAGCTAATTATGTCCTTATTATTATCTTTCCTCTTTTGAAACTTATTTTATAATTGACAAATATAACATGATCCAAGTAAGTATAGAAGAAACATTTTTTGTATAACTCAGACTTGCAAATAAATTAAATTAGTAATTATTATTAATAATGATATAAATGATGGTAAAAAGGTTATATAGCCAAAAATGAAGGTACTAAAATTTGTAGCAATTCTTATATCAACTTTAAGTTCACTTTATACAATAAATTATATTAAAAAATGTCAGATTTTATTTTACATGTGAATGTTATAGTTATGTTTTCATTAATGTAAATTCTTTGAAACTACTGTAGGTAGAGGTGTGCACGACATTCCTTTCACTTAAAACCCATATTTGTCTTCATTTGCACATCTTTGGAGGGATTTTGGAAAATTAATATGATAATTACCGAGCAGCCTTCTAAGTATAGTTCAGAAACCATTACTTGGATAAATAAAAGCAAATACACACTGGTGAAAACTTTCATAACGAATTACATGAAATGGAGTAATCTGTACTATATTTGCGGGAACTTAATTTCTGTAACGGACTGGTCCTCTCCTGATCCCACTTCTGTAGGTAAAATTGATACAATATTAACATATGTTTCTGTTTGCAGCAGATGGGTTCTCAAACCTTGACATGTTTGACCTCGAAAAGGATCTCCCTGATGAATTGATGGGGGGTTCATGGGGCGAACAACCAGGGATCACAGGTCCCAAGCCCCCAGCGCAGGGGCCAGGACCAGGGGGGCAAATGGCCCCGCAAAATCAGCTCAATGGAGATGATCCAACTGCTGGTATGCACAGACAAATGAACAATCACCTCATACAAGTAAGTATCTGAGATTGATGACAGTTTCCGAATGACCCAAAAATATTTTGTTATAAAATTACTTGAAATTATGATACAATGATAATGATTCCTTAAAAATGTCACATACATGATCATACATATCAATCATAGAATAAACTGACAGGCTTATAATTTCCAAAACAATATTTAGGGACATAATTGCAAATGGGCTTGTTAATTTAAATTTCTAATACCAAATAAAAAAAATTGAATATAGAGTTGTATGTAATTTTTTTACTTGATGATTTTGTGGCTGTTATTTGTTTTAATGATACAAAATATATTTTCGAAAAACAATTGTATAATGTGGAGGGTGGTTTAGGGCTTAGCATAATATTTAAATGTAATCAATGTATTATTTGAACAGATTTACTAATCTTGTATATTTCGTTTGCTGGTCTTTTCACAGGGCAACAAAACCGGCTTAGTTAGCCACAACAATCCTTTGGGATTGAGTAGTTTAGGAAGTAAGAGTCCAAGTTTACAATCACCTCCAAATGTGTCTGTATCAAAGGACCTAATGGGTGGCATGCACCCACAACTAATGCCAAATACAAGTCATCCAAATCAGCTGCACTCGACCATGCCAATGAGTTCGATACAGGGCAGCATGAACATGGGTAACATGATAGTGACTAATAGTAACATGACGGGCGCCAGTATGCTCGGCGGTAGCATCATCAACAACGTCAACAAGCAGTTGCCCACGCTGATGGGCAACAGTCACCACGGTACTCCACCACACCACCCACATGCCCAGGTAATTTCTCTATACAATTATACATACCGATGATAGCTTGCTAATTGTTTTGTTACCGAAATTTTAACATAGATAATTTAATTATTATATTGTGTAAATTTTTTTTCCCGAATCCGCTAGAAGAAGTAATTAATTTACAGGCTATGCAAAACGGTCCGTTGGGAGGTCGGGTCGGCGCCGTGGGCATGGGGGCGCCGAACATGCGGACCAATACGCTGCAACATCATCAGCGCATGCAGGCGCCCGGCGGAGGTGGACATCCTCTGGCGCCGTACCATCCCACTTACGGACAGTCGGCGACGGGCGCGGGTGCGGGTGGTGCCGCGGGTGCTCCGCTGCCGCAGCGACCGGCGGGCGTGCGCTTCGGGCCCGCGGGAGAGGCGGGCGCGGGTGGTGGAGGCGCCGCGGCCGCCGTGCCCCCCGCGCCGTCACCGCAGACGCCGGGCGCGCCGGCGGGCGGGCAGTCGCAGCCGCAGGCCGCCACGCAAGCGCCCGCTCCGCAGCAGCCGGCAGCGCCGCAGCAGGCGCCGGCCGGCTCCATCGCGTATGACCCGCAGAAGCGGAAACTTATCCAACAGCAACTCGTATTATTACTACACGCCCACAAGTGCCAGCGACGCGAGACTGCTTCCAATGGCGAAACGTGGCAATGTGCGTTGCCTCACTGCAAGACTATGAAGGGTGTTCTTAATCACATGATGTCGTGTCAGGTGAGTTAAATAAATAACTACATTACTTTCTTTTAACTTACATCTGTCACAAAAAGGACTTTCAAGTTAATGGTTCATTGTTGTTTGCAGGCTGGCAAAAATTGTTCGGTACCTCACTGTTCCTCTTCAAGACAAATTATTAACCATTGGAAACATTGTGACAAAAATGACTGTCCGGTTTGTTTACCACTCAAACAAGCAGACCGGACTAGAAATATGAATGGTAAGTCACATTTCCATAACTTCAATTTGATGGTTTATTAAAATAAATGGTAAAATAGTCGGCCCCGTGAACACGACCTGATAAGAGATGTCCGATGTATAGCGGCGGCAGCGTCGCACGCCCCGAGCGGTGTGACCGGTGTAACCGGCGTGAGCGGGGGAGTGACGGGCGTGGGCAACGTGCCTGGCGTGGGCGTAGGAGGCGTGCAGGGCGCGGGCATGGGCGGCGCGGGCGGCGGCGCCAGCGCCGTGGGCAACAGCACGGGCTCCGCGCCCGGCGCCGACATGAAGCGCGCGTACGAGGCGCTGGGCATCGCGTGCCCCACGTCCGTGCCCAACATGAGCTCGGGCTTCACGCGCGCCGCCGTGCGCATGCCGGCGCCGCGGCCGCCCGGCCTGGCGGACGGCGTGCAGGCGCAGCAGCAGCCGCAGCTGGTGCAGTCCATCTTCCAGCACCAGGCGCAGCCCGACCTGCAGCAACAGCAGCCGCAGCAGACGCAGCAGCAGCAGCAACAGCAGCAACAGTTGGTGAGCCATCCAACACTCACAACACTCAACCAACATACCCTGGTTGATATCACCTTTAATGTATCTACTATTTAGCACTGTGACAATGGTTAACTAAATATCTTTATCCTTCACAACAGGACTTGTTGCAGATGGGCGCCAGTAGCCTTCAGCTTCCAGGTGGAGCCGTAACTGCCAATCCTGTTTCTGGCACTAAGGAATGGCATCACTCTATTACGGCTGATCTCAGAAACCACCTTGTCCATAAACTGTAAGTTTTTTTTAATGTATGCATTCTTAGTTTATTCTGGTCCTGCAAAGTAACTTAATCTTAAAAGTCCAATGACTAAAGTGTAATAGGGCAGTATCGCAAAATAATCACTTTTATTAAATAGCCACTGTTACACCATTCTTCCCATTTTTTGAATGTTTTGCTGTTTAGACAGCTTTGATTAGTCAAAGTATCCCAACACTTCACCTTTTAAATGGCAACTCTCATTGTCCTCCAGGGTTCAGGCAATATTTCCGACACCAGACCCTACGGCCATGTTAGACAAGCGTATGCACAATTTAGTGGCGTACGCGAGGAAAGTCGAGGGCGATATGTACGAAATGGCTAGCACGCGCTCTGAATATTACCATTTGCTTGCCGAGAAAATTTATAAGATACAGAAAGAATTAGAAGAGAAGAGACAAAAGAGAAAGGAACAGCAACAGCTAGCTGCGCAAGCCGCACAACAGCAGGCGCAACAACAAGTCCAATCACAGGTAAATATTATTTCTAGAAGTAGTCCTTATTACGAGTATCGAGAGTACGATAGAGGGTTTAGGCCATACAGTCCACCATACTGGCCTAGTGCAGGTTGACGGGCTTTACATACCGTAGAAATTCTTTTTTAAAATCGCTACGGAATGCAGGTTTCCTCACGATGTTATCCTTCACCGTTATAGTGCGTGGTGATTGCCTATCAACACACACATAACTGAAAAGTCAGATGTGTGCCCTGGGATTTGAACCCACGACCATCGTGAGCATGTTGGCAGTCGCGTCAGGTCCGTTACCAACAGGCCACAACGCACTACACGCACGCATAAACCACGTGATTTTAAATGAAGAAAAAAAATCTAAATGAATACCTCTTTCTTAAGCTTTGTAAGTAAAATCGTATATGAATTGGTATGACGGTGTACGCGCAGGCGCAGCTTGGACAAGGTGGCGTCGGAGGCGTCGGCGGTGTTGGAGGCGTAGGTGTGGGCGGTGTAGGAGGAGTGGGCGGTGTCGGCGTGGGCGGGGTGGGCGCGGCGGCGGGCGCGGTGGGCGCTGCGGCGGCGGGCGTGCGCGCGCCCATGCCCCGCGCCGCGCTGGCCGGCTCGGCGCCCATGGCCGGCATGCGTATCCCTTCACCAGGCATCGCGCTTGCTGTTACGCCGGCGCGCTTGCCTTTCCAGTCCAACCTCGTGGGGCCGCCAGGACCAAGTCCCAACCAGGTAAGATTTATTGTGAAAACTATTGTCATACTCGTTTTGGTACATAATAATAACATTTATTGATTGAGTAACGAAATTTTGTCAATATTCTGCAGTTTATATGTTTCTCTCAGATGCCACAAACTCCAAACGGCGGCAGCGTTGGGGCCGGCAGCGTGAGCAACCCCGGTATGTCTCCGTTCGGCCAGCCCCTCACCTCGCCTGCGCCGCAGTACCCGCCCGTGCACACCAACGGGCCCGCACCCCTCGCTTCGCCCAACCATCAGACTGATAACGCTAAGGTGAGTGCTCGCTCATTCACATATTAACGTCAAATAGAAGATTTTTGAAAATTATTTGAGAGCCTCCGTGGCGTTGTCGGTTAGGATACCAGTTGTGGATATGATTTCCACACCAGTGAAAACTTTGTACGTTCCACAGGTATTTGTTTTAAATATACGTACGATGAGAATAAAAATGTGTGGTAGTGTGTGATGGTGTAGCGGTATTGAGTGTGGTCCGTGTCCAGGCGCGGCTGAGCGGCGCGGTGGCGAGTCCGTTCGTGAACCACGGCAGCTGTCGCGACGGGTCGCCGGGCACGCCGGGCACGCCGCACGCGCGCGCGTCGCCCGCGCCGCTGCACCTGGCGCACCGCGCCGCGCTGCCCACGCAGCTGCCGCCGCTGGCCGCGCCGCCGCAGCCGCTGGCGCCGCCGCAGCCGCACGCCGCGCTCCAGGCGCCCACCGCCATGCCCACGGATCAAAGGTTCGCTAACATTTCTATCTATTACATGTTTATATCCACCAAGACATGTGCAATCGTGTCGCGCTTCATTTTTAATTACATATTCCAGTTTCCATCAGGCTGGCATAAATGTGTTGATCAACGCTCTACTTGGAGCCATCTGAATCTGAAAAATTAGACTATTGGTTATTGTATAAAATTATATCCCCGATATTATTGTCTATAAACGTTAATTAACATCTTTTTTTGTCATTTTATTACATGGAATGACCTATTTTAAAATAATTATTTATAAAATAAAATATTTTTCACTAACAGTCCACAACAAGACGATGTGAGAATAAAGCAAGAACCGGATGACAATCGCATTAAAGAAGACCCGGACGAAGACTGCGGCGGGAAAGGAATGAGAGACGAACCTTCCAGCGACAAAGACACCACCGACCGGGGGGACTTCGTCGTCAAGCAGGAAATTAAACAGGAGATCGCGCCAGAAGTGAAGCCGGAAATAAAGGAAGAACCAGGCGAGACGAGCGTGGGCGCCGACACCAGCGGAGACTGCAACGCGAGGAGGATCTTCGTGTTCAAACCCGAGGATCTGCGTCAAGCCTTAATGCCAACTTTAGAAAATTTGTTTCGCCAAGACCCCGAGTCGCTACCGTTCCGACAACCCGTGGACGCACAGGCGCTCGGCATTCCGGACTACTTCGATATAGTTACTAAGCCCATCGACTTGTCCACGATAAAGATGAAGCTCGACCAAGGGAGATACAAGGAGCCATGGGAGTATGTGGACGACGTATGGCTCATGTTCGAGAATGCGTGGCTTTACAATAGGAAAAATTCTAGAGTCTATAGATATTGTACTAAGGTGAGCAAATATACATTTTGTCATATAATATTGTCAAATCAGATTTTAGAACTATTAAAATATATTTTACTTAATTTTGTTTCCATTAAACAGCTATAATTTTTTTAAGTACCGTACTACTTCTGTCTATAGTCCATTAGCAACACCAATAGCAACACTATAGAGACTTTTCATAAACATTGTATTTCTCAACATTTGTAGTTGTCGGAAGTATTTGAACAAGAAATAGATCCGGTGATGCAGAGTTTGGGCTACTGCTGTGGCAGAAAGTACACATTCAACCCTCAAGTATTGTGCTGTTATGGCAAACAGCTCTGCACCATCCCACGCGACGCCAAGTACTTCAGTTACCAAAATAGGTGAGTTTTTTTTTAAATTTTATTTCAATGGGAACTGGCAAAATAAGCAAATATAATATTTTGTAACATCTATTTATGGGTTCTGTTATAAAATATTAATTTATATACTTTGCCGGTACCATATATTTACCACATGTATAGTGATGCAAGCTATTTAAACTAATGTATCACACCCAATCCTCCAAATTCTTTTGCTTGTTTGAACCAAATAAAATGTTTGATATCACAAAGTACTTGGAGGTACTAAGGAAAACTTGGTGTGGTGATCATTAACTTCAACATATGGACACACACTGATATTCAGTATAATGCTATCAAAATCATCAGTCACAGAAAGTCCACTGCTCAAGATAAGGCCCCCCCCCCCAAAATCCAAGTCTCTTGGGAGGCCTATAATATCAAGAAATTAAATAAACACAATATTAAATTATTTGCTTCTTTACACTTTTAGTACCCACTAATTACTTTGAAATTAATTTCAATCTGACCATTACAAAATTTCAGAATCAATTTTATTTACAGTGTTTAATTAGAGGGGTTACTCTATGAACCGAACCAAATTCGAATGTTCGAATGTTCGACGTCCGAAGTAAGTTATAAGTTTTCCACTTATAAAAATCAACAGTTTTCTCTATGATACTTGTTATTCACTCCTAACGAAGTCTATGGTGACGACGTACGATAGAGCAGTCGAATATATTGTGGAGTACTTGGGTACATTCATACAGTTTTATGTGCGACATTCGAACATTCGAACTTCGTTTCTGATTATAGAGTAATCCCCACCTAACAAAAGCCATCGAATCATAATAATAATAATTGAATACTATATTAATTTAACTCTTATTAAAAACTATTATTACTCAGCCATTTCAATTCAGTGTTTTAAACTTACATTAATTCATCTTAAAAATTATAAAATATAAAATGAGACAATTTTGGTGTCTATTTTCATAAATTATTATTTGTATAACACTTTTATGTAACATGGTGTATTATAATTGATTCTGTTTCCAATGCGTACAAGATTAAAATCAGTCGCTAGAATTTTCATTTTATTTACTTTTTCCGTGATCCATCCTTTTAAAAACTGTTTTTATAAAACTTAGCTGACATAAGAAATTGCCTTTATTTTAACACTTTTTATTTATACCTTATACCAATAGAACATGTAGTGATATTCATTTCATTATTAATATTTTGTGTTTTGCACCAACAGAATTAGTAATTAATCATGTACGTTTTGACACAGCACTGAATAGTGCAACTGAATTTATAATTTGACTAGGCTTAGAAAAAAAAAATACAACTTTGTCCCTCAATATAATTCACATTTATTTGTTGGTTACATTATTACATTTTTGGGAAAGAAGATTTCGGTAGGGGTTCTTACATTCTCTTGCTTAATTTTAAATCCTTAAAAAAGAGTATATGTTTTTGTAAATACTTACACCTGCCGGTACGGCCAAGTCATACCTTATAATTCAGTTGCATTATATAAAAATTGTTAATTGTATTGATGTTATTACTACATAATATAATGTGTAGAAAACCATCGGTCCTTATAAAGACATAAAATATATGGAAGTATTCTATTTGTAAATGTAAAATTTTAGTTTGCCAAGTAGTGAGTAGCATAACATTATTAACATAAAGATTTTTTTATTTACCTCGGAATTTAAAGTATTTATAAAACAATGCAGCTTCTTAGTGTTCAGTGGCATATTTTTTACCACTGCTTTTTGGCAAATAAAGATGATTAATATGGACGCTGGATTTTTACACACTGTAAACTGTTATGCCTATGTTAAAATAGCTTAAATCCCAAAATATGTCACTAATGCTTCACGTAAGCTTTATCTTCCTCATTGTTGTGTTTATAATTTCATTGTAACTAATGTTTTTTCCGCATTTTAGGTATATTTCATGTTGATTTGCTTTATTTACGATACCGATCATTTTCATTGTGCTTTGTTTTATATGTTGGGCAACAATAGCGGTTTTCAGAAGTTATTAATTAAATTTCCTAAATAATATTCTTCTTAAATTCGTTTTAAAATACTAACGTGTAATACTACAGATTATAAAAATGTGATCACTATGCCCTTCCAAATAATTAAATCATGACAGTAATTGACCAATGTAATTCATGTTTTGAGTACATTTTAATATCAAATTATTGAAACATACCAATGGTAAGTTGGTAAAGATTTAATTCATTTAATTTAGAAAATCTTTTCTTTTTCACAATTTTGCTTTCATGTGATGTTGCGCAAAAATGCTAGGAAATTGATTAAAATTAGCTTCATTAGACCATATACATTATTAGTAGAGTTATTCTTAATAATTCAAAGATAATCGCTAACATAATCAAAATATTATACACCGGAAAGGCGTCAAGTATATAAATATTTTTAGAAATTACTCTCTCACCACTGATAATAAAGATCGCAGAAATTATTCAACATATGAATGTATGGGATACAGCTGATTTGGGCATACCTATAGAGAATCGTAATTAATTGTGTTGTAAATGTTCGATCAATGCGGTTTCCATTTGTTATGGTTACGAGCCGGTGTTAAACTTGGAATCCGAGATACTAATGTATTAGTGAACTGACACCGTTTTCATTAGTATTCTATCGGCCGGTATAAGTGCGGACTTAATATACATTAAATCATTAATCATAAATAGGTTATGTTCGTAGTTAATTCTACATTATTATCAGTAAATTTTATGTATTTCTTTTGGTCAATTGTGATTCGATAATTTTACAGATTTCCATTTCGAATACTATATTTACCTTTACTAGAATTACACAGTTAATTGGAAATTAATATATTCACATATTTTACAATAACTTAAACGTAATGGCGATATTGAGTAAAGTATCAAAATTTCACTATTTCTCGCGCAACATCACCCACTTACAATAAACAATAAATCTAAAATATGAAATAAACCTAGAACATAATATGTAGGTAATTAAATAGTCATCAAGATCTAAGCATTAAATATTCTATGTTCGGTTAAATCGTTCTACTGAAATATTGCTAATGTTATACTGAATTTATCAAGATTATTTTATTTAAGGTTTTGGGAGCTTTTGTGTTAAATGTTTCTAAATTATACACCATGTTTGCTACAGAAATAAATTCCGTATTGGTTGTCTTTGTCGAAATTATTTGCTATATAAAAATTCTCCTCTTGTGTTTTGATCTATTGTAAATGTATAATAGTAGACCAAACAGTTATTGGATTTTCCTTTTTAATAAGAGATCATTTATATTTTTCGTAGTTTAGTTTTCCTTTCAAATGGTGATAACTGAAATAATTTTGCCATTTTCAAGCAAATAATATGTATTTTGTAGATCGACAATTACTTTTAATATTTCATGTTCAATATTAAGCAAAAAAAAATCATTTACAATACTTATTCCTGATAATATTTTATTTTGTGGCAAATAGGAGATATGTATGGTTTACTATTAGCATATTGGATGATATCAAAGACAATTGTTTAAGAAATGATCACTGTGCATACTGTGTGTGTATGATTCACTACAATTGGTTTTTCCGTCTACTTGCAACGTGTTCCACTGTCTAACTATTAACCCCTTTTATGTTATCATTGCTTACTAATTTTTTTTCGCCCTCTCCACGCACGTCCTTGCCTGCACACAAAACGTTCCTGTACACGCTCGCTTCACATCACATCTGCTACACCCGGCCGGTTGTGATAAACAGTCTAAAAGCATATGGGGTTGTGTCCGATAGATACACCTTCTGCCAGAAATGCTTCAATGAGATCCAGGGCGACACCGTCACGCTCGGCGACGACCCGCTGCAGCCGCAAACGTGAGTATATATCCTTCTACTTCATATTTTATTTACACTAAATATTCATTTTATAGCCAACCTTGATATTATAAAATCAAGCCTATAAAATTAATGGCTGTTCAAAAATATTTAATTCACCTTAAAAATGATAATGAGATGAGTTTTAGATACTTGAATACCCATAGTTCCCTTAGAAACTGATATTGAAACCTACATAATAGACTGCTTTTGTATTTATCCATATATATGTTACTTCCATCTTCCACGGGTTTGGCATTTTTATTTTATATTCCTATTTTTTGTCTTATTTTCAACTTACAATTTCAGATATTCAATTTATATTTTTTCTTAACAACTTTACGAATTCAGTTCCATTCTACCATTGGACCGCATTTACAGATGAATATTATAAAATAAAGAGTATCTGACATATATATTCACTCACTTGGAATAATTTCAGTGCCATCAAGAAGGACCAGTTCAAGGAGATGAAGAACGATCACCTAGAGCAAGAACCGTTTGTAGTCTGCATGGACTGCGGCAGGAAACAGCACCAGATATGCGTGCTGCACCACGACCAAATATGGCCCCAGGGCTTCTGCTGTGATAATTGTTTGAAGAAGAAGGGGGCCAAGCGGAAAGAAAATAAGTTCTGCGCCAAGAAACTGCCCACGTCCAAGCTCGGCATTTACATTGAGACTAGAGTAAACAACTTCCTCAAGAAGAAGGAGGCGGGTGCTGGCGAAGTGCATATCAGGGTAGTCGCGTCGTCTGATAAGGTGAGCACTAATTGATGGTCAAATTATTATTGTGTAGTTTAGTTTTGAGTGTACATATGTAATGACTTTAATTGTTGAAACCGTAAATTGGGACAGTTTTTTTACTTTCGGGCACCCTTGACTGCTACCTGAATGAGGGTCCATTCAGGTAGTAGGTATTCTGAAAGTATTCTGGTATTCTGAACGTAAAAAGAAATCCCACAATACTTGGCACCAGTAACATGAGTGAATAAGTGGATATAACTAATTCGAATTTAATGAATTGTAATTCAATTGAAATTGAATGAAATAATTATAAACACGATGAGAGCAGAAAGCGAGTAACATGCTTGTTATAATATGCATAATGATGTAATTAAGTAATAGTCACCAGGATAGATTTTGGAATGTAGTGTTAAAAACAAATGCACTAACAATCGATGTTCTGCAGATGGTGGAAGTGAAGCCGGGCATGAGGTCGCGGTTCGTGGACGCGGGCGAGTTGCCGGGCGAGTTTCCGTACCGCGCCAAGGCGTTGTTTGCATTTGAAGAGGTCGACGGGACAGACATTTGTTTCTTTGGCATGCACGTACAGGTGAGCACCATTGTTTCATATTGCTGTCTATTAGGCCAAGCAACACAATATAATTGCGCATTGTTCTGCTTCCGTTAGTGCAGAGAACCATTTCTGGACTGGAAAGAGGGTACGTTTTTGTTAACTGCATTCCGTATTTTTAGTCTGTTGCAAATTAATTACTTTACTACAGGATAAGATATTTTTTGTGCGGAAATTAGTTATTATATTAATATTTACAGTTCATTAAGTAGTCGACGTAAATCATTCAAAATTTTGCATCTAACTTATTGTTTATTCCTATACAATCGGTATATTTAAATTTCCATAGTTCATTTCACAGAACAATTTTATAAAACATTAAAATCTGTTTTCGTATGGATTTTTAATCAGGAAACAGCACAAATTCGCCCCTTAGGTGAAAATACTTTACAAAAACACTCGTTTGTTATATATAGTTTGTAACAGTAAACAAAATCGTTGGCTATCTTTGGAACTGCAATGATCTGCTGCATTTTACTTTTCACAAAGTATTTTATAATGCTGATCTCACAAGAGCAGTTATTAATGATTCGTTTTTTGTTACAGGAATACGGCAGCGAGAGTCCGAAGCCGAACACGAGGCGCGTTTACATAGCATATCTAGATTCTGTTCATTTCTTCCAACCGCGCCAGTATAGGACGGCGGTGTACCACGAAATCCTATTGGGATATTTAGATTACGCAAAACAACTAGGATACACAATGGCCCATATATGGGCGTGTCCACCTTCCGAAGGTGATGACTATATCTTCCACTGCCACCCGCCAGAGCAAAAGATTCCCAAGCCTAAAAGGCTACAAGAGTGGTACAAGAAAATGCTAGATAAGGGTATCATAGAAAGAATTATATTAGATTATAAAGACATTCTCAAACAAGCGATGGAGGACAATATCTCTTCAGCGGCGGAGCTGCCGTACTTCGAGGGTGACTTCTGGCCCAACGTGCTCGAAGAGTCCATTAAGGAGCTGGACCAGGAGGAGGAGGAGAAGAGGAAGCAGGCTGAGGCCGCGGAGGCAGTGGTCAGTATCGATTGCACTCCCACCATGTCTATAAGAAAAACATTGCTTCTCAATGCACGTTTTTTTGCGAAGCAATTTTTTTTATAGATATGTAAACGTTCTGTTTGTTATCACATACATTTTGGCATGCGACAACAATATCTAACATGGTTTTTAGATTTTCCAGTCGTCGGAGGAGAATGAACAAGGTCCTGATGGCAAGAAGAAGGGTCAGAAAAAGGCGAAGAAGTCGAATAAATCCAAGGCTGCCCAGAGAAAGAATAGTAAAAAACAGAGCGACCAGCAGCAGGGAAGTGATCTCAGCGCAAAGATATTTGCGACGATGGAGAAACACAAGGAAGTGTTCTTCGTTATCAGGCTACATTCCGCACAGTCCGCTGCCAGCTTAACGGTAAGTTATACTACTGCGTTTTCTTAAGACGAAGGTAAATAGTAATTTATAGGTCTCCATTATTCACATTGCATTTTCATTGCAGCCCATCAACGACCCGGACTCATTAATTAACTGTGACCTCATGGACGGACGTGACGCATTCTTAACGATGGCGCGCGACCGGCATTACGAGTTCTCATCAACAAGAAGAGCGAGGTTTTCCACGTTGTGCATGTTGTACGAGCTCCACAACCAGGGGCAGGACAAGTTCGTGTACACGTGCAACAACTGCAAGGCGCACGTGGAGACCAGGTACCACTGCACCGTGTGCGACGACTTCGACCTGTGCGTGCAGTGCCACGAGAAGGACGGCCACCCGCACAAGATGGAGAAACTGGGCCTCGACATCGACGTGGGCTCGTCTCCGGGCGACATGAAGCAGGCCAACCCGCAGGAGGCGCGCAAGCTGTCCATCCAGCGCTGCATCCAGTCGCTCGTACACGCGTGCCAGTGCCGCGACGCCAACTGTCGCCTGCCCTCGTGCCAGAAGATGAAGCGCGTCGTCACGCACACCAAGATCTGCAAGCGCAAGACCAAGGGCGACTGCCCCATCTGCAAGCAGCTCATCGCGCTGTGCTGCTACCACGCCAAGCACTGCACCGAGACCAAGTGCTCCGTGCCGTTCTGCAGCAGCATCAAGCAGAAGCTGAAGCAGCAGCAGGTGCAGCAGCGCGTGCAGCAGGCCAAGCTGCTGCGGCGCCGCATGGCCGCCATGAACACGCGCGCCGCGCCCGGCGCCGCCTCGCCGCCGCCGCAGCCCGCGCTCGCCTCGCCGCCGCCCTCCAAGCCGCACGCCGCCTCGCACGTGCCGCACAACGTGCAGAAGGCGCTGCAGCAGGTACCCGCACTCGCACTCACTTCTCACTAGATGCTTAATGCAGGGAGATAAATCACCGACGTCAAATAACTATAATCTTTCACCAGTCGACATAATTATGCATATTAAATCCATGCACACACAGGGGAACCCTAAATGCAACAAACTTACGTGGTTTGTTGTAACAAGTTGTTGATTGTTGGTTCTTTTATTAATTTATGTGTTATCAACAGGTACAAGAGGAGGCAGCGCGACAGCAAGCGCCGTCATACGGCAAACAAGCAGCGATGGGTCCTCCTGGCGGCGGTGTGGGTGCGGTGGGCGGCGTGGGCGGGGTGGGCGGCGTGGTGGGCGCGCGCGGCGAGTGGACGGCGCGGTACCGCACGCCGCCGCCGCTGCACCACCCACAGCACCACCCGCGCCTGGCGCACCACCACGCGCCGCAGCAGCAGCACCCGCACCCGCACCCCCACCCCGCGCAGCAGCTGCAGGTACACACCAACCTCATTACTATATCATTATACTCACATTTCAATCACTTGCATTCATGCACTTTGGAAAGATTACCATTTATATATAGGACTATGTTTTGAACAGTTATAAAGTGAGCAATATAGCCTATTAATATGACAATGTTGTGAATTTATTACATAATATAGAAATAGCACAAGTCTGATTACTGTATTTTAATTTTAAATGTAACACAATAATGCCTATATGGCATTGATTGTATGAAAATGTTGATGTAACTTATGCCATTCTTGCTCAATAAAATTGTAAAATGTTACGCTCATTACCATCATCATCCATGTCTTCTTCAGCTTCCACTGTAACTGAACATGCTTACTCTTGTCAATAGAATGCCTTAAACAACAATGTGGTCATGCTACAGCAGCGAGCGCAAGCGCCGCAGCAGCAACAGACGCAGCCGCAAGTGCACCAAAAGGCGCTGCAGCAGCTCATGGCCACGTTGCGCTCGCCCACCAGCCACAACCAGCAGCAGGAAATCCTACACATCCTCAAGAGCAACCCACCGCTCATGGCCGCCTTCATAAAGCAGAGACAAGTCAGTATTGCTTTTCATTGAAACTTTTTGGAACTATATTACCCTGTGGCATATTATTAATACAAATTTATTATTATAACAAAAACTAAATAAAGTTAATTTTGGATACTAAGAAATTGTCCACATCATAATATCATTTAAAAATTTAATATTGGCCTGTATACTACGTGTCTCCGACGGACATAAATGAAACTCCCGGATATTTTTAAACTTGTATTTCAACACAGATAGGATTTTTACATATTATAATTACTGGAGCGATGAACGTTGTACAAAGGAGAGAAGTGAATATATAATAAAAATATTGTGGGGGTATCTTAATAACCAAACGATGTAACTCCTAACTATTTGCTGCGTCTTATATGTATGAAGCGTATTGCCATAAGGATAATACTAGGCGCCAACATCCTCCCGCCGTTGAAACCTTCAGTTTTCAACCCTGTATTTGATCTGATGAAGGCAGAGGGCAGAGGCGAACAAAGGGCCGTCGTACAATTCCCCGTTGAGTTTTCACGTCTGCAACTCGAGAAACTCCGTCTGATCCAGGAAATAATTTCTGCACTCGTCCCAGTCTCCAACACAGAGGCGGATTATTATCTTCCTTCAAAAGGACTAAATCACCGATCTTCAGACTTGACTTCCCGGTTCTCCACTTGCTTCGTTGCTGTAAGTCAGCAATATATTCCCGCTGCCACCGGCGCCAAAAATGTTGATGAATCTGTTGTATTCGTTGGTAGCGTGATAGATTATTGGGGTTGCGGTCTTCGAAGGCAGGTGATGGAAGAGCAGTGAGTGGCCGACCAATGAGAAAGTGACCAGGGGTAAGGCAAAGAAGATCATCGGGTGAGGAGGATAAAGGGCAAAGTGGACGACTATTTAAAATGGATTCTACATGCGCAAAAAGGGTAGACAGCTCCTCAAAAGTTAAATGAGAATTGCCCATCACACGTTTGATATGATACTTAGCCGATTTCACACCGGCCTCCCAAATTCCACCAAAATGAGGTGCGTAAGAAGGTGAGAATATAAAATTGATTCCTTCCCCACTTGCAAAATCAGAAAGAGAGTCCGCGTTATTATTCCAAAAAATGTTTAATTCTTTGGCTCCACATGTAAAATTGGTACCATTATCGCAAAATACTTCTATTGGCCGTCCACGTCGTGACACAAACCGTCGAAAGGTGAGAATAAACGCGTCTTTGGTTAAATCACTTACAGCCTCGAGGTGTATACATTTATATGTTAAACATACAAAAAGACAAAGATAGCCTTTAACTAATTTAGAACCGCGTCCTTTCCTATTTAAAATAAAAAAGGGACCGGCGAAGTCTATACCTACCGTACTAAATGGGAAGTTTGGCGTGACCCTTTGGGAAGGCAAATTACCCATTATAGGTGCCAACGGCTTAGCTTGAAACCGCCAACATTTGACACAATGACGGATAGTTTGCCTAGCGAGACGTCTGCCATTAATAGGCCAAATGTAATCTCTAATGATGCCCAGCAGTAACTGTGGGCCAGCATGTAAATTACGAATATGTTCATATAGAAATATTATTTTCGTGAGATGATGAGATGCATCAATCAACACAGGGTGTTTTTTATCATGATGATATGTTGAGGATTCAATACGGCCGCCTACTCGAATTAATTTATCATTGGGGCAATAAAAGGGTGTTAATGATAAAAGTTTAGATTTGGAATGTAATGAGTTACCGTTAGCGAGTGCCTTGTATTCGCTTGGGAACGACTGTAGCTGTGCTAAACGACACAAACAAATAAACGATTTACGTAGTTCAGTTGGTTTTAAAGTACCTGAGACTATAGGTTTGTTGCAAGATTTTAATTTTAAATTATCAATATATCGTACTACATAAGCAAATATTCGTTTCAAGTGGTCGTAACTTTGATAGTTTTGAAAATTGATGAAGTTATTTGTTGAGGTTTCTAAGTTAACAATTGTAGAATTACGGTTGGTTTCCGGTAAGTTATTCACATTAACTTCATTGTTATTTAAAACAGGCCAAGTATCTTCGGATTGCAATAAAAACTGTGGACCTGACCACCACAGCAAATTATCTTTGATATGATGAGGGCTTACTCCCCTAGATATGAGATCAGCTGGATTGACTGATGTTGGAACGTGACGCCAAGAATTTATGTTTGTCAATTCACAAATTTCCGAAACTCTATTCGCAACAAACGCTTTTAAATTCTTAAAACTGAAATGAAGCCATGCCAGCAAAATACTGGAATCACTCCAATAAACCTCACTATTTACCTTATACCGCAAAGAATCTCTGACAGCCTTACACAATCTAGCGGCTAAGAGCGCAGCACAAAGTTCCAAGCGTGGGATTGTTGTAGGTTTAGTGGGTGCAATCTTGGATTTGGCACACAATAATTTTACAGTGACTTCATTAGCAGAATTTATTGATCGTGCATAAATACAAGCTCCATACGCAGTTTGTGAAGCGTCACAGAAACAGTGAAGTTCTATGAATATTGGGTCATCACAGAGTACATGTCTTGGAATTTTTATATTCCTAAGTGCAGATACAGAAGCAGTAAACTTAGCCCAGGTCAAAGCAATATTTTCAGGAATCAGATCATCCCAGCCTAATTTCTCCAGCCAAAGCTGTTGTAATACAACCTTTGCTTGCACTACACAAGGACTGAGTAAACCTAAGGGATCGAAAATTTTAAACAAATTAGATAATATTGATCGTTTAGTTGGACGATTGCTGATCAAATCAACTGGGAATTGTATTGGGAAATGCAGTGTGTCCGTCGATGGATCCCAGCCCAACCCTAGGGTGCTAGAAGACTCACTGAGCGTTAACCTTTCATTAACATCTAAAGCACATGAGTCAAAAATACTGGTAACATTAGTTTTAAGTTTTCTTAAGTTAAAGCAACCTAATTTAAGCGCCGCAGAAACCCCTTCTAGAATATGTTTTAATTCGCGTTCACTATCACTCGAAGTTATCATGTCATCCACGTAAAAGTCGTGCTGAATTACATTTTTGATGGTTTCATCTGGATTTTCTTCGCCAAGCTGCCACAGACAACGTGTACTCAAATAGCTGGAACTTGCCATGCCGTAAGTTACAGTATTTAGTTTTAACGTTTTGATAGGTTGGGACTCATCTTCTCTCCACAGTATGAGCTGTAGATTTCGGTCCTCCTCATTAACTTGCACCTGACGATACATTTTTTCTAGATCGCCGGTCAGGAGGTACTTGTGTTGTCTAGCCCGTACTAGAATGGAGAATATAGAGTCTTGCATATTTGGACCTGTCATAAGAATATCATTGATTGACAATCCAGATGAAGTAGAAGCTGATCCATCAAAAACAACACGAATTTTAGTGGACTCGCTGCTTTCTTTAAACACGGCGTGATGACACAAAAAATATGATATATTGGGTCTTAATACGTCAGACTGGGAGAGATGACCTAACTCTTCATACTCTCTTATAAAGTTTACATACTGTAATTTAAGTTGTGGGTTCCTTTGAAATTTTTTCTCTAAACTATAAAAACGTTTTTTTGCTAGTGTATATGATTCTCCAAGACAATTTGGAGAATCTATAAGAGGTAATCGGACAGAAAATCTGCCGGTATTTAACCGTGTCATATGAGTCAAAAAATGTTTTTCACATAATTTTTCATTTTGACTCAATGGTGTACTTAATGGCACTTCCTCAAGATCCCAAAACTTTGATATTTCTACATTGAAATCATTTTCCGATTTAAGTGAAGTCAAAGAATGATGACATTGAATATTTGATATATTGTTTAAATCATTCATTTTGATTGGACCTGAAACGAGCCAACCAAATTGAGAGTTTCTTAAAGTGGGGTTATTAGGGCCCAGGGAACGCTGGTCGCAGCCAAGAATATCCCAAAACAAATCTGCTCCGATGAGTAGATCAATAGCGGAGGATTTATTAAAACTAGGGTCAGCAAGGTGTACCTCTGTAGGTATTTGCAGTTGCTGAGTGTTTATTGTGTATCTGGGAATATTACTTGTTAATTCCGGTAATATCAGAAAAGATGTTGTGACGTGAAACGGCTTTATTAATGATTTTATCTGCGCCACACAACTCTCTGTAACTTTATTATTAACGTAATTACCAATGCCGACAATATTGATATAATTTTTGAATAATGAATTACCTGATAAAGATAATTTGTCTCTAAGTGATTGCGTCATAAACGACGATTGACTGCCGCAATCCAACAAGGCGCGGGCTTGTTCTGTTTTATTTGTTGTAGGGTTACAAACCTCAACTAAGGCTGTAGATAATAAAATATGCTTTGAACCTTGTGTAGTATGATTAGTTATCGTTTCACATGATATGGTAACTGCTGCAGTGGTAGTGGTATCTGCAGCACGGGTTTTGGTTGCTACCGGAATATGTAAAAGAGCGTTGTGCTTTTTTTTACATTCCCGACAAGGTCTGAGATAGCAGTTTCGTGTAATGTGCCCGAATCTTAAGCAATTTGAACAAAGATTTAATTTATTGACTTCAGCTATACGATCTTCCACACTCTTAGCCTTAAAAATAGGACAATCGTAGATTCTATGTTCGCCCTGACAAACAACACAGCCTGAAGACAATGAAGAATTACTCTGACACGCAGACTGGCAAACTGACTGGTATGTAACAGATTTATTGTGCTGGCGTTCGGCTTTATTGTTGGTAGCCTTAGACGACGAAACAATTGATGCCTTATTATTACTATTATAGCTCAAAGAAGAGTGGTTTAGAGACACAAGGACATCCGCACGATCAATTAGAAACTTATTAAATTGTTGTAAGTTAGGAATTGAATCAGTCAAAGTGCCACGCCATTCCTCCCACTTGGTAAGAGTGCGGTTATCTAGCTTAGAACACAGTATATGTATTAACAAGACATCCCAATTGTCAACACGTAGCCCCAAGCCAGACAACGCTCTCAGGTTCTTGGTAACGTGGTCCACTAAGAAGCGAAGTGATTTATCTGACTCGCGATGCATTGGATGTATGTTTAATAACGAAGACAAATGATGGCTTATTAACTGCCGCTTGTTATCATATCGATCACATAACAACTTCCAGGCAACACTATAATTAGAATTGGAGACTTCTAAATTACACACTATTCTAGCTGCATCTCCCTCCAAATAAGATAAGAGATAATGAAATTTATTGATAGGTGCAATTCGTTCATTATTATGTATGACTGACTTAAATGTGTCACGAAATTCAAGCCAATGGAAGAATGTGCCGTTGAATTTAGCAATGTGTATATGCGGTAGTTTGAAACTTATTTCGTGATTGTCTGCATTAAACGGCGCGGCTGAACTATGGCTAGAATTCAACATGTTGCCAGATTCATCGTGGCGATTATTAGACTGATGATCTTGAATAAAACTCTGCGCATTCGCAATGTTCGTTATAAATAATTGTTCAATGTCATCCCTTTCGTCAATCTCGGTTGTTAAATTACTCGAATTTAATATCTCGATTTGATTCTGCAAGTCATCGTACCGAACGGACAGTGACTCAAATTTACTAAGTTTAAGTGTTAACTCAGCTAATTCAATGCGTGTAACAGAATCTTTTGACAAAAGATTCGTTAAATAATTCCTAAACTTAGTAATTTGACCCTTAATTGAACTACGCTTAATAAAAAGATCTTGTAATTCTTGCACAGAAGCGTCATCCTTACCCATTTTAACAATGAACAAAACAAATAGATAAGTAAAGAAATGTGATATTTAGTAATGAGAACTTAACGTTAAACTATGCAAGAATACAATGAACTGTTAATAAAGTATTTATCTTACGTCCCTCTACTGGTGTCACCTGTGGTCTGGGAGTACCGGTGTGGAACCCGACAGTACTCCGTGGATGAGGCTTAACTATGTATTGTAGGCCCCGGCACCCGCAGATGCCAACACCGTTCCTGGAACTATTCGGCGAAACAATCTTATAATCCTGCTTTGATGTTATTATTTACCGGTACTCGAATACTTCAGAATATATGAATACTTGAAGCTGAGATGGAAATACAATTGTTTATCTTGTAAAATATGTAGGTCATTAAAACCGGTATGACATTGACGTAGGTACTAAATTACTAAAATTTTACTTTTAATGTGTAGATATTTATTTTAATCACTGTCCAATTAGTTATATAAGTACCTATCTGTATGAAATAAGTGCATGTAGAATCTCGAGGTTTATGAATTATAGAAAAGAAAAAACGTGGGTGAGGAGGTCAAGGAAAGGTCACTTAGCTGCATTGGCCAGGCTGCTGTACGGCGACTTCGGTTGATAGCAGTATGTCTAGACCGTAAATCAGGTGTAGGCTGCAATGGCTGAACCTCCAAAACTCCAAAATATCTTTTCTTGATGTAGCAAATCTGCTTAGTTGGTCAAGCTGACCGGGCTTCGTATTTCTTGATATATTTTTCGTTTTGCAAATCGTCCTGTCACGGTCGCCAATTTTTATGTCTCCGACGGACATAAATGAAACTCCCGGATATTTTTAAACTTGTATTTCAACACAGATAGGATTTTTACATATTATAATTACTGGAGCGATGAACGTTGTACAAAGGAGAGAAGTGAATATATAATAAAAATATTGTGGGGGTATCTTAATAACCAAACGATGTAACTCCTAACTATTTGCTGCGTCTTATATGTATGAAGCGTATTGCCATAAGGATAATACTAGGCGCCAACACTACGACCTATTATAATTAGACATAATAAAATATTTATTACATTTATTTCTTTTTAACTTAAAACACTAGAATTTATCCCGTATCGTCAGTAAATTCATGCATAAACAGAGAGACCCCTACAAATATCTGTATGTCACAAATATTTTTCTATGTGGTATAAACCCTGTATGTCTATACAAAAATTCAAATTCTCAACCTATGCGCCAATCGGTTGTTGCAAGGACTAACAGCGTATAGTAGTCGTAGCAGGCTGTTACATGTGTATAAGTTAATATTCTCTACATGAATCGGTTGAGTAAATGATCAGCAGTTAAATGTGTGCATATATTGCAGAACGCACAGAGCCAGCAGGCGGGTGTGGCGGGCGTGGCGGGCGTGGGCAACGTGTGCGGCGTGGGGCTGGGCGGCGCCGTGCAGCAGCAGCCGCAGCTGGCGCACATGATGCAGCAGCCGCAGCAGCGCCTGCAGCAGATGCACCAGATGCTGCCGCAGCAGCCGCAGGTGCGACACCACCCACACCACCCACCCCACCTCACCTAACTCCTGCATACAAACACAAAGCCCTTGCCGTCTGATAATAGGGTAGCTCTTCATGTTTCATTTCAGAGAAACTCATTCAATTATATTGTTTTAAACAAATAGACCAAGTAATTGCTTTTTTAAAGATAAATAATGAAAATGTAGAATATCGTTCTACTCCACCCAAATTGCAGTAGCGGTAAACATGCGTCCTAAAATATGCACGCTATCATTTTTTTGTATAAAAAGTATGTCATATACCAAGTTTCAATATTTATAATTTGCTTATTTCTGAAACGTTTTATAAAATTCATACTGTTTGATTTTATATTTGACTATATGGCCTAACCACTCTCAATCGTGCTTTCGATTGTGAAAAAAGCCCATGCCCTGCAGTGGGACGTATATGGGCTAATACAGATACTGTATGATTTGTATAATGAAACCTTCTGATAAAAATAGTAAGAAATAAGTTGGTTACCCTATTATTGCATAGGCAGTGGTGATAATTTGACACCAGAGGAACTGTGTGCTTGTATGTTGGACCAGTACCACAAAAAATCATTTTCATTAATTCACCTGTATCATGTTATGATTGAAGCCTGCCTGTGATGGGAAGTCTGAATGTTGTGTTCTGCATAGGTGGTGTCACTGATGTGTGTGAGAAATTGAAAACTGAGGCAATTTGTTTGAATTTATGGACCTTCTGTATGTGATGTGAGTTTGAATACTGACATTGAGCAAATTATATGTCTTGTTGGATATAGTGGTGGAACTGAAACACAGAAACTATATTATAAAACTGTTGCAAATGCGTGGAATTATAATGACCAAGGCAGATGTCGACTCATGTTGATTTTAATCTTTCAATGGAGATTGCTAAGTGAGACCAACATTTAGAAATAATTTCTTCTCAGGAAATAATTTATTTGTGGTTCAGAATATGATTGTAATTGACCTTTAAACTATCAGAAATGTGCCTACAATCTGATATTTTAATATGTCTTGAATGGTGCAAAATGATATATGATGTATTTTATTTCATACTCGCCGCGAAAAACTATTAAATGTAAGCGAAATTACAGCAAATACAAGTATAGTTTGTGAATGAATGTATAAATTAAACATTGCAAAAGAAATCTGTTGTAGTTGTATCTTCAGCGCGCTGAGTACTGTTGTCGCAATCTGTGCTTATTCTTCTCTCTATTGCATGTTTTGCGCGTGCGTTGTTGCAAACTGCCACTCGTGTTATTCACGTGCGTCGTCTAGCAGCATTGTCGATGACATGGGGTGGTTAGACTGCTTTATCTAGTAATTTGAGATACACGTAACGTTGAATAAATTTATGTGTCTTATTCACTTTGTCTCGTCCAGCTAATTGTGTCACTTGTTCAGACAAATCACAAGATTAATTAATATTTGCAATGCAACATGTAAATATATTTGAGACCATACCACTTGCTTTATGCATGTCCTCCCCGCGCTCTTTAGGAAAATTTGGTATGATCTAATTATTATTGCGTCAAATAACATAGCTCTGTATCCAAAATTGATTTCAAATAGTAATGTGCTAAAAGCATTTCTTAAAAAAAAATTAACCTAAAATATTTATATAAGCCATTCAAACGAATATTTTATATTAACACTCATAAAAATAAAAGTAGCAAAATAAGCCATATCAACATACGGGTGTAAAAGTTGAGCTGATAATATTGTTAACTACGTTTTCGTTATATTTGTAAAAAAAATTTAGAAGTTCAAGGATCCAAATTATGTAATTTATATGGTTTCTGATACTGTTACAGAGCTGTGTTATTTGTCACTGGAACTGTCAAGTTTGTCGCGTATAGTTCTGGACAAAAATTTAGGTAGCTACTTTTCAAACGCAAAATTTATCTATTTACAAGTCATGCATAGTGGGTTTTATAACATAAAACTGAAATGAACCAATTACACTCATGACTTTTTCAAAATTTTGTTGCTAATCGATATTTATTAACATTTATTGATATTCGGCTTACATAATATAGTCAACATTTGCTGTATTCAGAACATCCCGAAGATTGTTTCTAATATTTACTCTTCATGGTGAAGATTGTTAAAGATACATTATTACTTATTATTGGGGGATTTCACAATCTTGTTCAACATTTTATGTGTCCAAACTAGAATAATTAGTGTATGTGGAATTTTAGGATTTATTGAAGATTTTGCTGACTTTGATGAATTGCAGGTCGGTGGCGTATCAGGCGTAGGAGGCCCCGGTGGAGTCGGCGGCGTCTCCAACGTAGGCATGGGCGGCCCCGGCGGCGGCGGCGTCGGAGGAGTCGGCGGCGTGGGCGGCATGGGCCACGGCGCCGGCGGCGGCGCGTGGTTCAAGCAGGGCGCCGGTGGTGTCGCAGGACCCACGGTGGGCATGATGGGCATGCGCGGCGCGTACGGTGGAGTGGGTGGCGTGGGCGGCGTGGGAGGCGTGGGTGGCGTGGGCGGCGTGGGCGGGGTAGGGCCGGTGGGCCCGGTGGGCGGCGGCGCGGCGCGGCTGGGCGGCGCGGGCGCGCGCTACGGGTTCGGCGGCGGCGGCGTGGGCGCGGTGGGCGGCGTGGTGCAGCGGTCGCCGCCCGCCACGCCGTCGCCGCGGCCGCCCACGCCGTCGGAGCTGCTGCTGCTGCGGCAGTCGCCCGCGCCGCCCGCGCCGCACGCGCCGCCCGAGGACCAGCTGCCGCCCATGACGCCGCAGGACCAGCTCACCAAGTTCGTGGAGCAGTTGTAGTGTACATAGCCGAGGCGCGCCGCTCCGCCCTGTAATATATAACGTAATGGCGGCGGCCGCGCTCGACCCGCCCCGCCCCCTCCCTCCCGCTCCCGCGTGGCCCTCGCTCGCGTCCCGCTCCCTTCCCTCGCCCTATTTATTGTCAATAAGTTGTCGTTGGCGACGCGAGGGACGTAAATTAAGTATTACGATGACCGAATCGAGCGCTCAATGTACAAAATGTAAATATGAGAGGAGTACGTCCTGTCCGCTTTGCGTAATAATTGTAAGTTGTTCGTAGTGTAGGTACATTATGATACTTATTCTGTTTATTGTAATTAAATCATTTTATAATATAATTATGTGATCATTATAAACTGTTGTTTCAGTTTTACACATTTTTAAATACCCATATCCCCACCTTTAAATACTCCGCAAACAAATGAGTATGTAACTCCATACAACGAATGCAGTATAAACGTATACCAACAGCCCAACGGACCATGCAAAACACTTCAGTACATACCACCTACTATATAGAAGATTGGCCATAAACGAGAACCGGTTTACAAAAGTGATACAAAATTAAGTTATCCCCGAATGTACTTGGAGTGCATGTATTGTCTCTGGTAGCCATTAGCCGCCAGCATGTGTCGCCGAAACGTAACATGACACAATGTCCACATTCGGACAACCAGTAAACTGAGGAGCGAGTTGAGGTGCGTTTAAACTAGGTCGTGTACACACGCCGAAGTTAATTCACCTTCCCTTGTGTTCATCATTATCTTAAACAATAAGAAGCTCCACTGCTGAACATGGATCTCCAAGGAATTCCACACTATCCTGCTGGTGGTAGCATAGATCCAGCGAATCGCTGCAGACTTCAATAAAGACGATCCATTTTAGTAATCCCATATTTGCTATTGACTACCTCCGTGTCGCAGTCGCTAAGACACGCTCTGCGTAAAGAGAGGCCGCGAGTTCGATTCCAGCATCGAGACAAATGTCACTATGATCTACAAGTATTTATTTCGGGCTTGAGTGGTTCTAAGACTGAAACGTGTCGCGTAGTGCCTGATACCCACGACACAAGACCTGGTGTCAAGACAAGATCTTATTGTATTTATCTTTCCAGATTGTACATAAAACATAAATAAAGAATTTTACAAACAAGGGACTTCATTCTAGTCTTATTTTGAGGTCAAGACCTGAAATAAACTGATAAGTATTGTGTATTTTTTATTTACTAGGAGCGAAAGCGGCATACACCATTGTCTACACCGACCCTGACGCTGCGTGATAATTTTTGGTCAGTAGGCAAAGCCCGGAAGAACATCGCTAATATGAACTGTTTTTATTAATAGTTTTAACGTTTATCAAAGATAAACAAGGCATGTTTTAGCATTTATGTATTTTTAAGATCAAAACATTTTCAATAATTTTTCAATTTAGTAAAATTACTGAATAAAAAACAACATTTCGGCAGCGAATGTAAGGAAATAATATGCTCTCCGCGAAATTTACGTAACGATAATATTTTTAGTCAATCGTTAGTACAGTATTACGAATTCTTCAGCGTGGTCAGGAATAACAACTATCTACTAAGTTGTTTTTTATCTCTACCTGCGCATAAGCCCAAAAAACTATGATGTTCTTATTGTTCGATAGAACGCATTAATTATTAAATTATAATTCGATGCTTAATCCACGGTAAAATGATGACAGCGGAACATAAAATATATTGTTATACATATAAAAAAGTGGCTGCAGTGCACCTGATAGTAAGTGCAGTATAATCCAAATAGAGTATTTACTTAGAAATTACAATTAATCACTAGTCGACAGAGTTATGGTGGCCTCCTGGGAAACGTATAGTTACACTTACTTCGATGCAGTAACAGTTTTTAGCATTCACGACGCTCTAGGCGAGATTTCTACGGCCCTCTTTAAGTACTAAGCGTATCCAAGCAAAAAACAGTAAATCATAGATAATACAGTGTTACAGTAAATACCTGCACTGGCGCCCTATGACTGTCGCCCAACCGCGCCCTACCCTAACACCGGACCTGCTTGAATAAACCCTAAACACGACACACTTACGTGATTCATTGTAATTCCGTTTCCTTCTTAACCTGTGAGGCAAACAAACGTATTTCAAAATATTTCTTGTTCTATTTATGAAGTTTTTAAAAAGTGAAAGAAACTCCTCTTTGCTACTAGGAACTCAGGAAACTCGAAGAGGTTAAACGAAGATATCACATTTCACTTCAGGTGTGACTGCGATGACAACATTACGTTGTGTGATTGGCTGTCTCAAGTAATACAACTAAAACTGGCTTTCTATTGGCAACTCTACACACTCGTAAAATAGCTATTAAGCGAAAAAAGGATAGCAACAGATCGCTTATTGCGTTTCTTAAGCGTCTAGTTATTGCTCATAATACTTATTTATTCTAAGTATACTGGTCGATCGCAAAATTGTACCAAAACGTCGATACCACCACTAAATTCTGACCTCCGCGCACTCTTTCAAACCCTAAAAAGGAATAATAATTTAAATGAAATTTACAACCATATTTCTACGGTATTATGCTTTTGATCAGATCTCCACAAGCTAAAACTACCCACGCTGAATAATGCGCTTAGTCCGATGCGATCAGAAAGCGGTCTACCCTCACCAAAACTGATATAACTAAGATGACAGCGCAGTAATCTAAATGTTCGGAGTCAAGATTTCAAAACATCAGCTAGCTTGACGTGATAGAAATAAAAACCATGATTGCAAGAATTTAAAAATATATGGGTTATTTGATACCGTGGAGGAGATAATACTTAAATCATTTTCAAACGACCATAACACAACACGACCTTATGTTTGCTGAATTCTTTATGCACTGAATACGGTGGTTGCTTTTCGGGCAGATACCAATACTCCATCAGGTTTTGTATCTCCAGCAATCTTTAGATGCTTCAGAGCGGCAATTCTCAACTCAGCAATGTTATGTAATTATGTAAAATAAACAAAACAAATTATGTAAAACACTTTATTTAAATTCATGTGACAATGTTAAAATAAACATTTAGGTTTAGTATTAGTAACATTTTGTTGTGTCGCACATTTACACCACGATTATATCTATGAAAATAAGTTTAATTTTAATTCCATTGAAGTTAAGAACATGTTCTTATGTTATGTGAAGACACGCAACTAAAGCAAGAACAATACAGGTACAATTTAACGTGATAGGAAGGCTGTAAACTCATTTAATAAAAAAGTTCTATAAATCTCATTCAATTTGCCCGTGTCTTACATTGGCCTGTATAGAAATCAACATGACAATGCATCATGCATGTTAAAGAAATATTTTACTAGCCCTGCTTCATATTACACGAAATGATCTATACATTTCTTTTGTATACGTCCTTCGCGTACGAAACGATTAAAATAATACCTATACACATTTATATACATAATATATTATGCTTTTATCGGTAGAAGATAAGAAATACAGAACTTTTTTAAATAAATGTAGTAAACAGCAAAACAAGTATTCTACACTATAATAACCAACGCCCTACACACAGTAACTAACGTTCAAGTCAACAACACGAGTAGTTAGTTTGAACACAACACGCACACGTCCTTGGCAATCCCAGAACAATGTTAAAGTTCCATTAATTATGATCTGCACATTATTAATATTTGTAATTTAATTTATATCGATTGATAGGCTGGACTTCGACCAGCTTGTTACACATTTTTCGCTAAAACTGGGTTTGATTGTAGATTCTAATCCAAAGTCTGCTAGACCAAGAAAACCCTGTTGATGCCATTTCTTCTAAACACGTTTTCTGTTATTATGTACCTATATGTCACACCATGTGTGCGCCGCAGACAGCGTGTTAAAATTGTATGCTGGTAAGTACCTAAAATATATGTTTTTGTAACTTGCAATCTTGTATTTTAGCTACATCACGTTACACCACAGGAAGGGTTTTGGCCACTAAGTAGCAGTTGGATTTTGGACGGATTGATTTTTTAATATAATAATGTTAATATATTCAAAAACCAATAGCGCTTTTTACTATAATCAACTGCTTCCGCCTGAAAATGGTACAAATGGAGTTTACTCTCCAAGACACTATATATAATTACATTCAATTTACTAATAACAATCGATGCACAGCACATAAATTGACTTTCTTAATTGTGATGTACCTATAATGTTGAAAACAAACTGATGTTAGTGCATTTTAGTTATCAATTAATTTATAATTTTTATTGCACTCTAATATTTAGTCAAATTGGCGAGATTTTATACATGACTCATAACTACATATAGTTAAAAAAAAAAACTATACTTGAGTACTTTTGTAGTAACTCTTTGGTTTAGCAGTATAAGCCTCATCAAAATTTGAGTTTAGATGATTAAAATAACAAAAATTAATTGTTAAAACTTCAACATTATTCCATCGACCGCTCGCACGAGGGCAGTAACACAAGCCCGCAGCATACATCGAAATACAACTAACGTGAAATAGGAGGAAACAACAAGTACTATAACATAATTTTATTGATAGGAAAATGTTAACAATAATTTTGGCTCTTCCCAGATCAACGAAAAAATATTAACATTTAGCCAATCGTCACGAAGAGTAGGGTAAGTGCACCAATGGCGACCATCAATATTTGTGACAATTTATTAAATAACAAATAGTTTATATCATTCAAAAATATTAGGCATTGATTCGGGAACTGTTTAAGACTGTGTACTTAAGTAGTCTTGGTAATTACTATTATTGGTGTTTTTCGTTTTTTTTAAATAAATAATAATAATTACTTACTACTGGTACATTTACCCTACTTACATAGAAACAGTTCGAGACAATTTCCAAGAACGTCGAAGAGACGTTGAAATATTTCAGACTTGCATCTCATTTCAGTAAAGTAACTACGCCTGGAAAGAGTTGCTGTTCAGTTCACAAATCAATAATTACCCAAGTGTAACACAATTTATTTAGGTTTTGAACCTTTCCACAACACGTTCGTACAAACATTATACACTCTTCTGGATATCAATATGACTTTTAGGAATAAGTACATTATTTCTCAAACAACCAATAATGAGATAAGAGTTTTTCTGCAAGTAAATTGACTGTTTCATTTAGAATTATTCCAGTCACCAATTTTATATATTTTGTTATAGATTACTATGTTTTGATATAGTTAAAATTACGATCAACTTATTATCCTTCCATGTATATTCCTTATCTGGCGTTGTAAGCAAAATTTGTTACAAAGACTAGAATGAACGTGCATAAGAGTAATAACGCATAAGATTTTTATAACAAGCAAATAATCCCCACAAAATAATATGCGATGACGTGACACTAATTTGTACTTTAGTAGTTTTAAAAGGATTTACACCAGAAAATAATTTTTGTTATCGCACCAACCACGAATAAATTAAATTATAATCAGACACACTACCAACAAACACATATATTCCATTTAGATCCTTACTTTATTATGCACATTTTTATCTATATATTTTTTATAATTTTTTCAACTTGCAACACATATTACATTTTTATACAGTAAGTACCAATTATCGTTTGGGGTTGGAATACGACGGCAGTAGTTGGCAACCCCGGGTATAGAACGTGAAACATCCATATTAATGAGAGATGTATGTTATTTTGTGGTTAGAATAATGAATGAGTTAGAAACATGGTTTAAAGCAGTCTTACACGGTCAATTAGGTTTTGCTTGCTGTGTTTAGTTTTTCTAGGCACCAGTACAACCATGTCATTATATTTGCTGTTATTTAATAGAAAATATTCGCTGATGTTTAAAAAGTTGTGCTTTATAGTCTATAGTGCAATTTTTAAATAATTAGATATCAAACATATTTATGATAAATACAAATAAACACTTTTTATTACATTTTACGTCTTTACAAAATTTAATTTTTCATATTGGTATGCCACCTCTATTTTCATATAAGACTGCTTTAAACCAATAAATAAAACCTATTTGATCACTGGTCCAACAATTTCAAATGCAAGTAGCGTACAATGAATGAACAAGTCAACACAGCATCCATATATAACTGTCTCTTAGCAAAACCTCTCAACATCCCGCTAGGATGCAACATCTGTCCGCAACAAGGAATGTGCATGATTACACCCCTCAATAACTTAATATGCCATCACTCAGTCTTTCATTTCATCGTACTGTATATATACTATATATAATATATCCAAAATTTCTGCAATAAGCAACAGTTTATAGTGACAATGATAATAGTTCTCGTATATACAATAAAATCTCGCTGGAAACTCACTGGCAGATGTTTAACGCTTTGTTACTGGATTTTAGAATTATTTTTTTTTACATATTTATAAACATAAAAACTATTTAAAACAAATATTCTTTATTATATAATATTTTGTTGGATGTGTGAAATTCAAAGTATTTTTTTTTTAATACAATTTTGAATTTATCATTTAATATTCAAATTGTTACAACTACCTTAAAAAGAAGAAACAATGTAACAATAGTATAAAATATAGTTTTCTTTTCGCATACTTATTATTTGGGCCAATTAATTTATATCTATTTAGAATCCACCTCTGAATACCATCAACCAGGCCCCATTAGCCCTTTTAGTAACATCATAGTCAATCACGTAAATACACTGACAACCTCCGTGGCGCAGAGGGTTAGACGCCGGCTGTGGAACGAGAAGCCGCGGGCACGAACCCCGTACCGAGACAAATGTTTCGGTGAACCACAAGTATTTGTGTCGAAATGTCTCTCATAGTTTTTGATACTCGCGACACAAGATTTGATTTTAGTGGGGTCGTCGTGGGGTCAAGACTATGTATGTCGGATGTATTTATATCATTTATTTATTAACGAACTTATTCATAGACAAATTTAATACCTGTTAGTTATCCAATGTTTTGTCCTTTTCGGACGACTTTAGAATTCAGTTTGAGCGAGGAAGACAAAAGATTCGCTAACTAAAATAGGTTTTAAATATGTCTATGAATATAGCCGTAAATGATAGGCATACTATAACAGTTCATAGTGCATGGGTTTTCTCTACATTCAAGTTAGATTGAGAGAGCTTGACCCATAGTCCACAAGGGCCTGTTTCGGTTGGTGGATTCAACATATTTCAAAACTCAATACAACCCGCATTAAACAATCTGCCGGTATTCCATAGCGTTACCTGCCAACACAAAACAAGTTAGCGCCGGGTTGCACCGTCCGATAGGTCGAGCGGCGCCTTATTCCATTAAAACATCGACTCATACAATTTGCATTACTTACGCTCCGCATTCAATGCGATCGCTTGAGACACGCCTCGCTTCACACCGCTCTGAATATATTGTCTGTGTTTTTAAATGATCTTGAAAATAATGCTTGTAATTTTTTTGCTGTTTTGAGCATGTGAGTTTGATTCCGTAGAACATTTTGAGTGGAAAATATGCCTTTAAAGGTATAAGATTTAGGCCTAAAATGGGTTGTCTAACGTTTTTTAACATAGGACGGAAATATTTTTAGACAAATGTTAATACAATTCTTTTCACGCAAATTTTCCAAAACGCATTAAAATAGGCGAAGTTAAAATTTTCGTTAAATAAAAGATTCCGCGGAATTGAGACCTCCTCCTTTAAACTCGGTTAAAGATAAGTTGTATGGAATTTTTATTAACTTTGTTCCACACAGTATAATCTACAGAATCAAACTCACCACCTCTAACACCACTGCCAGCTCATCAGCAATTTCCATACAACCCATATTTTTACGAAATCAAAGCGTGACTCAAGTATCCACAAAGACAAACGAATCAGTAGAAAAATCTAACGTGATGTGGCAGTGGTTTAGTCATCCTTCTTGTCGTCCGTGTGTCCGGTGGAGATGTCCGTCTCCTCGGGCTCCTCGTCCGAGTAGTTCCGCGGCTCCTCGCCGGGCCGCAGCAGCCGCCCCACCAGCTCGTACTTCTCTGGAATAAGCGAAACAATCGATATTAGATAGTTATTTTAAGTTTTGATTGGGTGCCTCACGGGGATAGGCTCGGAAACATTTCACATCTCGGACCAATGCATGGTGAATTGTAGAAGGCAGTAGTCATTACTCATAAGTAGTACTTCTGCCAAACCCCTTCCAGGTACAAGCGTCAGGTTTATTATACACAAGAGCTATTACGTCATCATATTGGAGCAAAACCAGCCCAAGCCTGTCACAGCACATTTGAGTTCTTAGTACACACTTCTTATTTTATGAACGTTTTTTCAACCAGAAGCTCTTCGTTGTTGATGTGATACGAAATCCACATCAAATTATCTGAGTTGGAACTTTGTTATATGACTCGCACAAGTATTTCGCATTCTGTGTAAGCTTAGTTCTATTGAGGCCTACACGAGATTGGCACATGGGGTTTTGTTTCCTATTCAAATAGAAGCGAAAAATTCCTATCTATATTTATTTGGATGTTTTTATAAAAACAGCAAGGAAAAATACGTCACTGGCATTCCTTTATTTCTGATCCCCTGCATTCCGAGATCAGCATGTGAACATGCAACAGAAAGCCGGCAAAATAATTCGATTGGAAGATTGTTATCTTATCCTTTTCCCGTGCCAACATAAATTAAAATATCGAGCTTAATGTGCGGTTTTATAAACATTTTTTGCATGTTAATCTAGTCACTTGTCTATTTAGATCTAAAACTAGTTTCGGCTAGATGTAGGTAATGTTCATTAATATTATAATTCGCCGTATTTGATGCAGTTATTAGATCAAATATAAAATATTATTTATTTGTCATTCCGAAAATACTTGAACCACTGCGATATTTTATCTACATGTTACAAGTCGTCCTTTAGTCTAAATAGGCTCATTTAGGTAGAGTTTTGGTGGGGATGATACAACCATGCACAGGAAACCAACACGAATTAAAAGCCTTGAAAAAGTTCTATACGGTGATATTGACAAAATATCTTTCTCTGCCTTGCCTAAAACATTGGTATAACGGGTGGCACGGATTTTGAGCGCTCGGCGCCAGAGTGGAGATTGCTTTACGCGTCGTGAACTTAAGAGCAAATAAATGCACATCGGTTTATTATTTATGCATTTATTCTTAGTTACTTTTTTAATTTATTTTTGCATCCACGGGTAAAGAGAATAGTTTTAATTACAATTTTGATTTTTAAAAAGCATACCTTTATTTTTGTTCAACAAATTATATAATTATATTAAAACCATATAAAAATCATATCATTTTTCTTGGCATTTTGTACCTAAAAATAATTTAAACAAATATCTTATTTTTATATAAAAAATAAAGCAACGAAACTAAATTCATTTGAAGTTACTTATTAAATATGAATTGTAAATTGTAATTAAAACTATTAAATAAATATTACTTAAATACGTATTTTTTATTGTATGTATTAAACTATCAGTAAAATACATTTAATTACTTTTGCCGTTTATTGTTATAGATAGATAATTAAAAAATCCTTATTTTACCCTATTAACTCGCGTAAAATATCTACAAATATATTAATTTATAAGTGGTAACAAATTACAAATAATCTAAATTTATTACATACCAAAAAAAATATTGATATTACGTGTATAGAAGAGAGAATTTAAAAATACCAAATCGGGGCTAATTAAAATGCAATGAAGTATAACCCAGTCGTAGTAAAGCACGTGCGGCGAGCGCCACCAATGAATTACGATGGCGTCGCGTAATCAACCAATCACAGGCCGAAGCTGCCCCGCGTCCTTCCTCTACCGCTAAAGAGACCAAGAAATCAACATTTGCGCAAGTAACGGTCAGCGTTCGAGATCCGTGCCGGTTATTATATTTTCCCATTCAAATGCGTGAATCGGTAATGGACGTATGAACTTCAATTGTTAAGAATGGTCATAGACTATGGCGTCCACTCACTATCGAGTGAGCAGCTTCTCAGCGACAGGGGTCCGTGCCATAAAAAACTATATCAAATGGAAAATAATACATTATAGGCACCAATATATGTGAATTGGTTTTTAATCACGATGCACAATTTAAATGTATGACAGACGAAACAGCGCGATTTTCACGTACCTAAACCGAAAACTCGTGCATATTTTCATTGGTTACTTTCAAATTGAGCACATTGTTATTCAAGTAACCTCCAGCATTTACGATGCATATTGTAAAACAAACAGCTTTATTGCATCTATACGTTTTAGCAGTATATTTTACAAAATACTGCAGAAACTTTGATTTGGTTTTCTTTAGAGCGGAGAATTTAGCGGGGAATTTTTAATGTTATGGATATAATTCAAGCAAATTGTATGGTTGCGACATAAGTCAGCTATGCACAAATCTTTCTTTTTATGAGTCTGAGTGAAATGTAAACATCACACGGAAATACTTAGTGAATAAAAAGTAGCAAAATCGTCTTTAGATAAACACATGCTGATAAGGGCGCACTTTTTTCAATGCATTTGTAACCTTGGGATTAAAAATAACATGTCGATATCTGTAATTTTATAAACACTACAAAGTTCAATGTCGATGTGTATTAATCTATGAAAAGTTACATAAGCATCTAGAGTTAACATGGAATACTTGCAGATTCGGTTAGAGCAAAGTAAAATCTTATAACAATAATTTCCTTTTTTTTAAGTCGATTAATAATAAATAAATATAGTTCTTTATCTGATTTTTAATTATCTTAAGCAAAAAATTCAGGGAAAATAATGTGACATCGAGGTATATAAAACCCAGGAACTCGGAATTCTTGTTATAGGAACGCATTCTCACGTCATGTCTCATACCCCTAGGAACCTGATGTCTTTACAAGGAACGGCAATAACCCTCAGTGATTACCGCAGTCTTGGTTTAAAAAATACGCCAATTGAACTACGACCTTAAAAATACTATATTGTATCAGGAAACAATCATGTAACTATTTAGGCCACGTTTGAAACTGCCGATCGAATAATAATTAAGTTGCTAGGTCAACTTCCTGAATATGATGAAACAAAGTTCAAAATAGGCGTCATATAGGCAACAATAATTTAACAAGCATTTTCACGTGTTGCAATATTTTTTTATCTCACAATGTGTTCATTCTGATTAAATTCGTAAATCGATAAGAACGAGAGCCGGAAATTGGTAAATATTTTTTTTCTACTGGCAAATCAATCACTGTAATTGCCCATAATGGCTATCATGGCCGCATGTGGAGGAGTGATGATATCATCTTTATGAGGTGAATATTCGACATTCAAATAATATTTTGGTTGTGATAAGACCCGGGCTTCTGCGCTAGTTATAAAATGTCATACTATACATAGTGATGACAGAATTTATAGATACACAAAAAAAAACGGATTTCTTCACAGAAAAAAAAAATAGGTTTAAAAAAACCATAGGAAAACATCGACAACCTGGACCTGTGAGATTTGCTTCAAAATGAAGACTTGAGAGCCAGGCGGTAAAGATTGGCCTAAGCGTAGGGAAGGTAAAAAGTGTAGGGAAGCGAAGCGTGACATTGGCCTGGTTACCATTAGATAGAAAAAGTGCGTATGATGTAACAGACATTGTTTCGTTTCAATTGTTACCTACCTATTGGCCATTTTTGTTACCTAGCCTTTAAAAGGTTCCACATTGTATTGTATGATATATCAGCCCATTTACGTCCCATTGCAGGGCACGGGCCACGTAAATAATATTAATAACGGTCACATATTTACTCCATACAATGCATTGGGGAAATTGTTTCGATGTAATTATAGTTTTCTTGCGCAAGTGGTTGAGGATAACTCACGCCACACGCCGCTTGCGGTTATTGTCTACGAATACTTGCAACATACGAGGCGTTTTGAAAATATTTCCAACTCCTATTAATTTAACTTTATGATTAATTTCGGTGCAAAAGACAAGTTAGACATTCGCGGAGACGCGCTGAGCTTCAATGCTCGGTGTCATTAAAAAGCGTGCCACTGATCCTGGCTTACAGGAGTTGCAGTGGCGGGTGTGAGGGCGGGACAGTCTCCAAATACGAGGCTTTAGAATACATTCCATACATGTATTTTGTAAAGACGCTATGGCAATATTTTTATGTGAACGCGATGAAATATGGCTGCAACAGATTTGATCAAACTGGAATATTGATAAGTCCATATAAAATGTACGTGCCATAGCTGAAAACGGGCCTACTCTACGCTTTCAAGGGGCTTAGGAATTCGTTTAAAATCAACACCACTAGCCCAGTACAATTTGGGAGACCTTACATATTCTTCAAATTCTTATGAACATTTCATACAGGATTTTGGAGTCGAGTGGAATTTTCTAACATTACAAGGACAACCACGCTGCAAACACCAATACATTGATTTAAAACGAACAGTGCCAATGTCTCAGAGGAAATCGACAACCTGTTACTTCAGCTTTGTTGTTGGACTTTGTTCCGTGAAATTAACTTATTGTTTTCATCAGTCATATCTTGTATCCCTATTGATATATCTAACGACCCACCTACAGTCGTAATTACATTAAGTAGATAAAACAAATTATTATTTGTAATCCGTATCACAGATAAATGTAAAGCCTAGCCAAATGAAACGAAAAGCTTTTGTTACATATCACAGTTTTCGATAACAACATTGTGAATTTCTTACGGACTGGCAAAAACTGACATCGGCGATAACAAGTGCAAAGTTTTAGCATGGCCGTGATAATAGCCCAGATATAATGTTTTTATAAACAGTTACTGATAATGTGGGAGCATTCATTTATACTTGTACAAAATGTCACTTTACTACACCTGATAGTAAGAGCATTTGGGGCTAGATAGAGTACCCACCGATAAGGCAATTACCTCTCGCATATCGACACAATTTTGCTGATCTTATTATGTCATGTAGTTACTCTGGCTACAATGTCCTTCAAACTAGAACACAACAGTGCATTTACACTGTCGTTTGGCAGAAATAGACATTGCTGTGGTACCTACCCAGACGTCCTCTCACATATGAGACCTACCAGTAAACGGTACGGTGATACGATGATACACGGTGATCACTGTGCGTACGAATATAGATTTGTTAAATAAAAAAAATTGTTAAATAGGAAAATTTGTTAAATAAATATTAGTATATTATCTGGATTTTGTGTTCATTTAAAACAAGACTTCGATCCTATCAAAATATACTACGTTGTTGGTTGAACCGGCACTTAAGTAAAGGGTTTTTTTTAGGTAGGTTGTGAAGCATTGTCGCGGTCTTTTGGATTAGGGCGCAGAGCCAGTTTCAGGCGCAGACAAGTTGGGGTCAATAAAATCAATTATATGTCACCGCCGTAATCCGGAAGCTAATGCACACTATATTCGCATACATTTGCATTATGTATTTTTTTATAAAGTATTATTATTTTCCTCGCAATGGAGGTGCGGCGTTCAAGGACCTGAACTGTTCCAGGAAAGACGACAGACGACAGCTAACACAAGGTTATAAAGTTACCCAATTAGCCGCCATAATAAACGGCAGCGACCGCTGATGTAATGATGCAAAATAGTTTCAACTGCTGACACATTTTTTCTCAGCTGTGTTGTCTTAAAATTAATGTTTCGTTTCATATTTTTGCCGCATAGTTAAGATGTGGAATGTTTTGTTGGCCCACACATCTCCTTCCTATGATCATGAATAATGGGTAAAGAAGCTTTTAAATTGCTTCAAATAATAGAGTCGAATAGCAAGAGATAACCTTTTCTTGCCAATTATACTTGTTTTGGGCGGCATTGCACTTGTTAACAGGCGCAATGCAAAAATAATTTATAAATTTACGTTTACCACATCAGGTTTGAACGTAACGATATTATATTATACTTATCATTTTAATATTTAATTTGTTTACATGGGATAGTATTGCAAAACTACCAAACGACCCAGTTGACAGTAACATACTGCCGACATTGCCAACTTAAGACCGTATGCGATTGACGAAATTGCAAGGAGATAAGAGGAGAACGAAAATATAGTACACAGATTATTTTGTAAAATGTAAATTACCTATTTTATCCGGCATGCATAAGCATAATATTCCGTCACCATACGCTACTTGAAGAGGGTTAGGGGTCCTATATCCCCCGCAATGAAATCCAACTACGGCTGCCCGCCGCATAGTATTAGCATGTTATTATCATGTATCAGTGTTTGAAGGTGGGTGTGTGCGCTTGATAAAAAAATATTCCTGGCTCCACATCGACCGATAAACATGCAGAGCTTCGATTCAAATTTATCCTTATTATTGCACTGAGGTAAAGGAATATTGCCAAGTTGCCAACAGGATAATAAGACTGGTCTTTTAAATAATACAAGTTAGTTTATTGTATTGGGAAACTCACTATATTAAAATGTATCCTTCCTCATCCAATATCCCTTCAGTCATTTTGAAATGTCTGGAATCCTTAGAAGAAAAAGCAACATCTCTGTTGCATCGGATACGAGATAACTCAATCAGAATTGTGCAAATGGTGGCTTAAAGTGGGAATTGTCCACTTAAAGACATTTTATTCAATTGTTAAAATCACCATTAATTTTTGTCAGATACTAAAGTTACTTAAAAATTGAGTTATGTTGTCTGAAAATTAATATTTTTTTATTCATTTAGAGTTCTCAGTTGAATACTAATTTTAGGCAATCAATATTGTGTATCAATATTGCGAAAAGCGCAGCGGGGGACGTCCACCCACGAGGTGGTCAGACGACCTGGTAAAGGTCGCGGGACGTCGCTAGATGCAGGCTGCCTCCAACAGGTCACTGTGGAAATTATTGGGAGGGGCCTACGTTCAGCAGTTGACTTCCTTTGGCTGATGGATTGGATTGGATTGGAATATTGTGTATGTTTCTTAAAATTCACATTATCTGTTCTGTGTAGATTGGAACCTCTAGATTCTACTTAGTTCCTCTATTAATTTCCTCTTAACCAATGCCAAAAATGGGTTTGTGATTCACGTTTTTAGGCACATTAAAGTATGATTTTAATTATCATCTTGGAAGTGGTAATTTGCATTAAGTATCTATACCTCAGTTGAACCAAAAAATATGTGATTCTGATTATCTTAGCTATAAATTGACTCAGACTCTGTGATATACTAAAATTTACACATACACACAAATTATTTATGCTATAAAAAATATATAAGTAAAATAAGCTTTCGTAATTTATTATACGAGTATAAACATAACACAAGGACACACAACTCATTAAAGAAGTGTATAAAAGTGAATAAAGTAGTAACACGGCTGGTTGACCTCAGCTAAAACAAATTACCTCTGAACTGTGCCTCCCACTCCTTCACTGACTCCATTTCCATTGAGTTCAGGTCGCTAAGGTCATCATATTCTTTGTCTGATGATGTAACTGAGAATGTTGCTAGTCCTCTTGATGCATCTTTACCTCCAAACGCTGCATATGGCCCACCTGGGTAAAGATTTTTTTCTTTATTTTTGATTAATTTGTCTGTGGTTTGAGCTTGTTATGTATGAAAAATGCAATAGCCACCATCAATGTGTTAAACCCCTATCTTACTAGACAATCAATATACAGGTGACAAAAAACTCTGTCCAATTGACAAAGCTCTCATCAGGCATCATTGTGTTCTATTTAAAAGACTAAATTCACATAATATGATAAAAAAATATCCCTAATAAAATTAATTAAAAAAATAGGAAACTCACATTTCAGAGTTGTCAGAATATGTGTTGTTTTGACAGAATTTAAAACTTTGCTAGATTTTAGGGTAATATTGATACTAAAATGTGTATTATAACTTGGGATAATTATGACCTTTTTTTCACATTTTTCAAATACTACAATTGAGATAACCGCAACCGCAACGCGCATCTTGGATCAGGTCATATTGGTCATACTGTATAATTTCTGTAGTTTCTAGACTTTAATTAAATAGTATTTAATTACAGTCTAGAAAATGGTTTAAAAACTATTCAGCATGCATGCTATTGTTTTCCTTAGCTTGATTTTTTATCCAACATGAGTAATGTGTAGAGAACAAAAATGACTTGGCTTATTTTATTTATTTTAATAATAATAAGGTATACCATGGACTGATACTAAAGAGCCTTGAACAACATCTCTAGATGCTCTCAATTGGTCATTGGGGCAATAGGCAGATCCAAAAGGGTTCATATCCAGATCCAAGAGGTTCCCCCTACCCCTTTCGACCTGGCCCCGGTGTTACGATAGGGGAGCTTAATAGCTTTGCCTCTTGAACACAAAAAAATTATATTCCTCACTTTGGATCCCCAACCACCGGTGGCTTGAACCGTGACTTCTTAGGTTTAATCATATTATATTTTATATTTTAATACATATATAGTTATTTCTTAAATGTATAAATAAAAATGTAACATATATTTGTATATATATATGTTTAGTACATATACTATTATGGCTTGTTTTATTTGTTTACTTTTTTTATTGCCTCTACTGTGGTACCTTTGGGTTTAAGCCATTTTTTATGACAACCATTTGCTTGCAAGTGTCTAACAGGTGAATATTTAAAAACAATTGATAACATTACTGATTAGTCCTGAAAAATTACTCCAAATATAATTAAATACTGATAAAATAAATTACCAGATGGTATCAGGGCAGTATTGAATGCACATTTGCAAACTTGTCTATACATTGTATCAAGGTCTAAATATTAAAAACAACTTATGAAATAATGAATAAAATATAACGAGCGAACTACAGCTGCAAAACATAGAATGCAGTGTGAATAAATAATTAAATGAGTCACTAGTGTCAACTCTATTTATAAACAGCGACGCAACTGCACTTACCGGGCCCGTAAAAGCGGCGTGCCCGTGTTACATCGAATATCCATCCGTTAACAGCCACCAACACTCTTCCGTCCGGCTGCGTGCCGTCGTAGTGCCGGAGTTCCGCCACGGTCATGTCCTTGCGTATCTTCGGCAAATTTAACGCCGGTGCGTCCGCCGGTGGCTTTGTGAACTTCTTGAATATTTTATACACCAACACACCGATCATCAAAGTCAGTATCAAGTTTAAAGGACTAAATATGATCTCGTTTATGATACTCAAAGTGCCGGCACTCTCCACCTCCGGTGTCTTCGTCTCGGGTGCTGATGCCATGTTTACGTCGCACGTCTCGCCTGCTTCACGGGAGTTTTGTTATTGTATAAATTTTAGAAAAGTATCGCCATTCGCCGATGAAAAATACTAAAATCACTGACGTCAGCGTTCAATCAGCTCAGGCAGGCAGTGACATTCCAGATCAGTGTTGCCTCAATATTCAAATTCACATGCAACGTTGGAATATTCATTACTGAAGTTCAAAAGTTTAATTTATTTACATGATCTATTAGTAGAAAAAAAAAATTGTCAACTGAGGTAACTTTGAGACGACTTGTAAGGTAATTTTGAAAAAAAAAAGCTCACAATTTTGTCTTATTATCAACTAGATGGTATCGTTCAATCTCCAATCTCCTATTCCATAAAAAATATGATAACAAAATATGGGATGAATACACATAAAACAGTAAAATATAATATCTGGGACAAATGGGTATTAAGTCCAGTTTTTAAATGTGGTTTCTAATCAGTAGAAGATATTTCCATACAGAAGGGTTAATTTGATTTAGACTTTTAAACTGCTAAAACGTGACTCAATAAAATAGCCAAAAGTAACAAATGATATCTATTTCATTGTACTCGTAAACGTTGATTAATTTACCTATTGACTTTAGTAGCCAACAAATCATAATATAATATATTGAATGCGGGCCGCCAACGGTGGCATAGTTGTACTACGGTACGATTAAAAAACTGCAGTCTCGAGTTTGAAACCCGGGTCAGGCAAAGTGATATTGTATTTTCTATTCATTCTCAGCCTGGAGTCAGAAATTTGTGCCCGATATGGCGATAGGCTCGCCACCTATCAAATAGTCGGACGGAACAAACAAGGCGAACCGTGGATGTCCTGGTTGCACCTGTGCCTACTCCAGACCCCTTCAGGGAAAAAGGCGTGATGTTTTTGTAAATTTTGTATTTGCATTACATTAATGAATAACAAAGATAATTTATATTATTTAACAATAGAAATAAAATAGATCATTCAATTTGGCTGCCGATATAAATCAGGTCACGGCGCGGAGGTGAAACTGAGGGAAGATGTGGCCAATGGCGATTGGCGCGACACTCAATGTTATATTATTCTTCATTGCAAACTCAAATGTCAGAGCTGCAGGAAGAACTTTTTTAACTATTTTACGCTGGTAGCACTTGCTACAAGTTGTCAAAAATGAAAACCAATTCTATTTGGCATTTGGGCCAAGCTTGGCCGATTGTTAATAGTGTATAACCGGCGTTTTACTAATTAATTTCATTTAACCAAAATATTTACACAGTCTGTCAATGTGGTGGCCATTTATTTAAAATTAAGTGATTGTAGAATAGTTTTCAGTATAATTTTTACATGTGAATAAGATTTTTATACCGCAAGTTCAAAATGAAGGGACGTCAACAAGATCTGTGTTCGAGATACATAAAAATATTTTTGGTCGTTTCTGCGTACTGGTAATAACTATCTTATCATATTATAATTTATAATGATTGCAACTGAAACATAAAAAAAAATGTCACCAATACATATATGTCGTTTTTTTAAGTTTACAATTATTATAGGATGGGCTAATGTAATTAAATCATGGATAAGAGGTATGATTGCATAAAAACATAATGAACTTGAATATAGGCTCGCCCCCTATCACATCTTATAGCGGAAATAAGCTCGACAAATTATTAGAGATACTCTACTAATCTCTGCCTACCCTTTTGGGATACAGGCGTGAGCTAATTGAAGTCGAACTCACAAGTAAAAATAATGTTTTTCTTGGTTTATTTAGTCTATTACTCTAATTATATATTTTTCACATTGTACAACTTATGACTAAAAGTTGAAGTAATATTCTAGTTAGCTACATTCTTTCAGTTGTTACAATTTATAATAATATTGATTTGCAATGCAATGTTTAAAAACATAATTTATTTATATGCCTTTGATAATGGCTGCCTCCAACAGGTGACTGTGGAAATAATTGGGAGAGGCCTATGTTCAGTAGTGGACTTCCTTTGGCTGATGGATTGGAATGCATGCAATTTAAATATTTGGTTTATAATTTACATGAGGCTATTTTCCTGACACCTGTTTATGTAGGTGTTGATATCGAATTCCTAAATTATCCTGGTATCTGACGCACATGCTATGCTGCTATATGCATGCATATATGCTATATATGCATGCATGCATGCATGCTATATGCATGCTATGCTGACCCTATGCTGCAATGTCAATATGCATTACTGTTAGAGCAATAAAGCTAGACAATGTTTAAAAACAATTGTTAAATTAAATATTATTGTTCTACAGGGTAGTATCAATAGCAACAGTGTTTGTAAATAAAACTCTGTTAAGTAGTCAGAATATTGCCCTGGAGGCCCCACTCTTCATCACTTGGTTCCAGTGTATTGTGTCCTTCACAATATGCTTCAGTTTGAGCAGGACCGGTGGCATACCAAAGTTTTTCACTTTTCCTAATGGCTCTCCATGGAATCTGGAAGCTATGAGAAAGGTAATTTGGAAATATATATCTTTATTTCACTGCAAATATACAAAATACTGCCAACATGTTGTAAGTAAAATAAAATAGAATTACACTTGCAAACTAATGTCCACACTAGTGATTATAAAAGTTGTAATTGTAAACTTGATAAGCAATAATTGGTATCCTTTTTGTGATAAGATAAAAGTATGGTTTTCATTATTACTGTTAATTACTGACATAGTTTAAATGTATATTTAGGTAATACATAGACGGAAATATGAATTCAATTTCAATTTCAGTGTCTTTTATCTATTGTACTCTGACCCTGTGTCAAAAAGTCATATTAATTCATGTTCTAATATAGGAATATTATAACATTTTTTTTAAACATATTCAATGCTTTTGCCATTGATGCTGATAGCATAACTATAATTGTTAATGCATTGGAACGTTAGGGAATTTCATGTTTACATTACAATATAGTTTTCAAATGATTATATCATCAATAAATGAGCAAGTACTGTTAGCATTTAATATTTATGTAGGTACTGATTGTTATTGGTTATAAACATGTTTGCAAATCTATTCAGAATGTTATTAAACAAATAGAGTACACAATATTGTTAAATTTTAAACTATGAGTCTAAGATATTATAATCTCATACTAGCCACAAGACATGTTTTCGTGTAACATCGTAACTTTAATATGTTTTGTTACAAGAACATACGTGTTTCATTAATAACCTTTCAATAATCTAGTCTAAATAATATACTGTACCTATGTACGTGTGTGAGGTACACTTAGGTAATACATTTGCATGATTATAACTATAATACAAATAGAACAATGACATGTGGGTTAAACTTATGCTCTAACTTATTGTACAAACAATTGTACTGTATATATTTACTGTTTTAGCATTACACAGTATCATCTTTATGTCTCATAGAAATACATTCTTGCTCTATTGTCTTGTTAAATATGGAACTGGGCATTATTTCACATAATTAATCCTACATTGTGGGCTATGTGTAAAATCCAGCTTGTTCATTTTTGGTCATTTATTTTATCTTACAAGGATGTATACAATACATTTGTGTCCATAAGATATGTATTATTTAAAAGAAAGAGTATTCTTTAAATAATTTTAAATTTACAATATATCAATGTGTTATGATTGATACTATATTGCACAGTGCATTTCAGTTTTCTAATCAAAATTCATTTTTTCCAGGTGATCCCGTTATCTACAATGTTTACATTAATGATCGCAACAAACAATTTGTGTTTGAAATTTGTTGGTGTACCATTTTATTACGTTGGGAGGTCGTTAACCACAGTATTTAATGTGGTGTTTAGTTATGTGATGCTGGCTCAAACAACATCCTTCAAATGCATTATGTGTTGTGCATTTATTATATTTGGATTCTACCTTGGTGTAGATCAGGAAAGTTTATTAGGTAATATATTTATAATACTTGCCTAATAATAATGCATACTTTTTTATGGTATTTTCTGTTCAGATTAATTGGCGATTAATGTTAATATTTCACAATTACACATAATTATGGCCTTAATTTGAAATCCCAACTTACATTTTATGGGTTATTTTATATACACTTAGGTGGGGCGTTGTGGCTGGCTGAAAACCTTTTTTATGGTGGATTATCAAGAGGAATGCAATTATCCTTCTGCCATTAAAGCCATTAAAAAAATAAAAAAACTGGTTATTTGGGAGACAGTCTGTACACCATGCACCTGAAAATAGGGAAAAATAACAAATATAATATTACTTTTTCTATATGTAATTATTTCTGTCTCTTTCAGGATCATTTTCGCTGATCGGCACAATATATGGTGTAATGGGGTCTTTAATGTTATCATTGTATTCAATATATACCAAAAAAGTTCTTCCGAGTGTTAACCATGAAGTTTGGCTGTTGTCCTACTATAATAATGCATATTCTATTATCCTGTTCCTGCCGTTGATAATCTTAAATGGTGAATTGACTGTGTTGTGGAACTACGATAAATTTGACCAAACAAGTTTCTGGATACAAATGGTTGTTGGAGGTGTTTGCGGGTTTGCCATTGGTTATTTCACATCACTGCAAATACAGGTTGGTTACTGTTTACTGTACTGTACTGTACTGTACAGTATTCTTTACATAATTATTGAAAATTCAAATAGCATTTAGCGACGTAAGAATAAAGCATAGTCAGAAAATGTTCATGATGATGATGATGAGACTATCCAACTATTCAACGCACGCCGCAACAAGCCTAGTTTTACTGTTATTCGTTTGAGTTTGAATTGGTGATTGGGGACGCCGTACCTAGAAACCTAGCCTAGGGTGGTATAGAAGCTTCGCCTAGGGCGCCAATAGTGCTAACCATGGTACTCCAAATAGGTTGAAAACAACATATTGAACCAGGTGGTAGTGAAAAAAGTGACTGAAACTAAATAATGTATGATGTTCTATGGGTTCAATATTGTATGTTCATTTTCATAGGTTGAAATACTTAAAGGGAATACAGATTCATTGATTAACATTACAAATATTCATAATTAGGAATTTAAAACACCACATCTACAAATTTGCTCGAAAGGTTTAATGGAGTAGATTAAGAACATGCACTGTAACCAAATAACTTTTCAATTATCAAAACTTGTCTTTCAGGTTACATCGCCACTCACACACAACATATCCGGTACAGCAAAAGCGTGCACACAGACAGTTATAGCGACACAGTGGTACAATGAATCCAAAAACACACTATGGTGGACCTCAAACTTCATAGTCCTAGCCAGTTCAGCATTCTACGCCAGATTCAAACAGGTTGAAATGGAAGAGAAATCCAAAAAACCTGTACCAGAAGAAAAACAAAGCTTAGTGTAATTTTAAATATGTAAGTAAAATTTATTGTTATTGGCTGTGTGCTCCTTATAATTAAATTCCTATGTAAGTGTACTGGCGGTCAGTGGATAACGATTATCTTCAGGTAAAAATTATCACATCAGATTATCATGTTGTAACATTGAAGTAACATGTTGCCTGTCCATGAGTTTGTTATTGTAATTGGAAAAACCATAGACAATCAAGAATGATCTGGTAGTTGGACAATTTACAAATCAAATTGTGTAATATAGGTTTGTCTTTATAAAACCTATGAAGTTTGTTGTTCTGTTAGTATGATGTTCTGTTTGATTACAACACAACCGACGAGTTGAGGCCGCCCTGAAGTTCGCGCAAATGGATTTCTTTTCGTTTCGTTGTCGCTATTATAATTTAGTATTTTACGAAAACATTGACCATTTTCGCTTCTTTTAAACAACTGTATTTTTATTCGTCTATTTTTGTATTAAAGTGTTTTTTTCTTAAGTTTACGTGCGCCAACACTGTTCTGTGGCTATATTCACGGCGGCCATGACTCGTCGGCCGTACTGTACTAAATGTTTTGTTCCCAATATTGGGGCACATTATAATACATTAATGTTTCACACTCATTTCTTATCTAAAATATTTTTTCAATACCAGTTTAGTAACTTTATTTATATGTATATAATATATTGTTTTATACAGTGTATGAGCAAAGTAGGTATTTTGACAAATTCTAGTGATACTATTGTTATATGACTGAAAATTGAAAAGGCATTTTATTATATTCCGTTTAGTTTATGATTTACTTGTTTTGTATTTGATAACAATATTGCATGTAATAATAATATATGTACATGTATTACATTTATTAGTTTGAAAATATAAATAGCTTTTATGGTTCAAAAAAGTATTTTTTTAGGTAGCTAGTCAGGACTGTATTTATCACACCAATGTCCCTTTTCTTAAGTAAAAAATAAATAAATATTAATTATTATGACATGTGCAATTTCATATATTTACAATAGTTCGTAATGGGCTCAGCAAACACTAACAGTTTTCCACCGTAATGTAAAAAGCGCTGCAATATGCAAAATATGTAGCATTCATTGATTTAAATATACTCATAATATATCTGTATGTAGGCCGCACAAACACTATCCTCACTGTGGGCTTAGAACCTGTAGCCTACGTTTAACAGTCGGCGTCTAAACAACCGCGCCACGGAGGCTGTAATAAATGGCGCTTGTTTATAATAGTCCTAATCAATGATTGTCAATTCGTCAAAGACCGTATCCTTACTTATAAGATCAATGAATTCACCACATAGTAACGAATTTTAAAATCAATGAGGCGGTTGAAAGTGGATAACGAAAAATATATAATATGTAAAATGTTGCAGATAATATTATCCGCGCGATGAAAAACTCGTAGTGCTCGCCTAGCCTAAACTTCGTAAAAAATTACATTCCCAGCTCTATGTATATAATCTTTGTTTCTAACTTGGCTGTCGCACTGCCATTTGTGTAGATTCCAGATGAATATGATGCATATTTCATATGCCTAGAATATTAATTATTCGTAATCATTGGTTATATGAAAATCAGTAACACAACAAAATGACTGAACATACTTTGAATGACTTCAATTGTAATAATGTTTGATATTGAGGTATTATACCGAGAAGTTATTTCGAACCAACTCTGTGCGCCCCTACGAGGAACGTTGAATATCAGAGAAGTGAGAGGAACGACAGTGTGAATGAATAAATAAATACACCCAACAGTCACATACATAGTCCTGACCCCACACTAAGATCGAGTCTTGTGTCGTGGGTATCAGAACCTACGAGAGACTTTTCGGTCTCACAAACACCCAGACCCGACACGAATATTTGTGGGCCACACAAACATTTGTGTTGGTGCGGGGATCGAACCCGCAACCTCTCGTTACACAGGCGGCTTCTAACCAACTGCGCCACGGAGGCTATTAAAATGAGAGATTTCGATGCAGTATTGCACTTTTTTGTTGCAAACATTTTGATCCATTTACTAGGTATAATAACTTCAATGGTTATAATAGTTTTTTACACTACGTATATGCAATATTGAGAATATGACATAATTATATTATGTGAATTTGTAAATGATAGTATATTTTTTAAATATTATATGTGATAGTTAAAACATAACTTAGTTTATTTATTTACAAATATATTTTTAATGTTTTCTATGCAAACTTTAATACAACAATAGCAGCTTAGAGGCCTTTGTTTTTTACATATAATACAATCTAAAGCGAAAATTACATTAAATTTAAATAATATTTTTCCGGTTTTTTAATTATTGTTTGTAAAAAGTTGATAATGCGACACGATGTTGTAATGTTAATGTTTATCCTCATTAATTTGAATATGTAAAATTAAGATAAAAATACAGCTTATACAGATATAAAATTATTGTATTATTATTTGTAATCAAATGTTACTTTTACCTAATTTATTACCTAATATATTAGCTACCAACAAATTAAATAAATAAGAATGCAGTGGCCATTCCACTTGACATTCTTTAAACATTGTATTTTTATTTTTATTTGTTGTATATTGTAATCTAATTATTAAGAAATATTGGATGAATACAAAAAACGTCTGTTCAAATGAATCGGCGTATTAAAACACTCAGCAAGTTTTATTTCTATTCAGTCCTGTGGATATTTACCCCGAATGATTTGTATAATTAAATCTACGCTGTTTTCAAACCATTGTGTAAGGTTTTAAAGCTACAAAAATGGCGTTAGGGTAAAGTGCATTTGGACGAAAACCCAGGATGTCGGAAATGCACTGACACTACAGACCACGTTTTACTGTTTTTGGCAAGGGTTAGAAATCCATCTAAAGGCGCCGTACCATACTCACCGATAGTTCTCTTCTGTAATCGATCTTAATCTCTATATAAGGATCGATCCAAAAATTCATCCAATCAAGATAAGTTAAATGTGGGCGTGTCGATGAATCTTTAACGCAATTGGTTTATTTTCGGACCTTACAGAGACAGAGATCTTTTATTAAACGACTTTAAAAAAAGGATGTTCTCGATTCGTAGGAATCATTTTTTTTTATTTCGGCCGTTATTGGTAAAACTAACACTACTCATCTACACACTTCTTACTGTAGTATACTATATCCCATTCATAATTAATTACTAAGATTTAGTATAATTTATGTAGTTTGGATCTACATTCGATCTTAATAACTTGGATAGATAACGTTTTATGTTTTCATATTTAGTCAATACTAGGTTATTGGATTCATCCGGGTCGATTGTGTGATCGTAAAGTTCTAATCCATATAATTTGTTCCAGTTAATTGCGTATGATGTGTTATTAAACTCTACCCATTCTGTGTATCGATATCTTCTTGTTCTTATACTATATCCCATTATTTTTATATCTTTTAGGCGAGGTTTGTCGGAGTTTCTCAGCGGGTAGACGCTTGGTCTAGGATATTGACTGATTGCAAATAATTCATCATTTATATTTTCATTGTTTTTCATCAAAAACACCAAGCTTTTTCCTTCGAAACATAATAATGTCTTATCTCCCTGGCTGGTGCATTTGGGCACATTCTTTGATATTCCGGAAAGTTCCACCAAGGTTGGGAATATATCAATTAGTTCCACAGGAACATTCACTTTGTTGTGTTTTAACCCAGGAGCTAGGAATATTAAAGGTACTTTTAAAGCCACTTCAAAGTTACTGTACTTAGCCCATAGTCCATTTTCGCCTAATGACCAACCTGTAAAAAAAGGGATTGTGTTTAGACAGCATTGCTAACTAGACTTGAGGCCTTCCCTATGTACCAACAAATACTAAAATAATTACATATTTAATTTTAAAAACCTGCCTCGCATTTCCGAAATCATAAGCCAAGGTCTTTTATTATGTACCACCTACATAACATGCAAATTATTTTGACTAACGCAGTATGAATGTAGGAAACTCACCATGGTCACTTGTTAGAACAACTACCGTTTTCCTCGTATCTACATGTTGCATTAGTTCACCAATCAAATCATCTACATACAGCGCCGCCGCATAATAACTTTGTCTGATCTTCAATGTCCAGTCTTGTGTCATGAGGCCTAAAGGAAATGATATGTTGAGGCGCCTAATGTCATGTCTTTGGCGAACATCAGTCCATGGATGCCAGGAAACTAAGGGTATGTTCTTTGGCATATAAGGTATTTTTGGTGGTTTGACTTCGCTCAATGGTACTCTATCTGGAAAACAAGTAATGTTAATGGCACGGTAGTACGCCGGACAAGATGGGAAATATTTTCAAAATTGATATGGTGAGAAACGCTTGTATTCATATTTACTATACTTATGAATCGCATTCATATGACTATTCAATAATTATGCAATAAAGTAAAATTTAGTTTAGTAAGTGCGTGGTGGCCTGTAGGTAAACGGACCAGACGCGGCTGCCTACATGTTCACGGTGGTCGCGGGTTCAAATCCCAGGGCACACCTTTGACTTTTCGGAGTCATATGTGCATTGATAGTCAATCACCACGCACTATAACGGTGAAGGAAAACATCGTGAGGAAACCTGCATACCATAGCGATTTGTATAAATTTCTATGGTATGTAAAAGTCCGCCAACCCGCATTAGGCCAGACTGGTGGACTATATGGCCTAACCACTCTATATCGTACTCTCGATTGTAGAGGAGGCCCGTGTCCTGCAGTGGGTCATATATGGGCTGATACAAAAAAAAAAAGTAAAATTTAAACTTTAAAGACTAAGGTAAGTTAAATAAACGCGCATACACATATTTTTTTCAAGGTTTAAAATTTCGTAACAGTTTATCAAATAAATAACCGGTATCTAGACTCCAGATACAATCAATAGGTAATCAACGACATGTAAATAAAATTAGATTTGTTAATAAAGATAGAATGTACACTTTATCACTAAACTGATTGAATGATACGGAGTAGGCCCAGGTACCTATTTTAGGTACTTTGTTATGCATAGTATACACATACATATCCACCTAATTAATTTCACAAACATGTATCAATTAAAGTTCTTGTATTGGGATCGCAAATTTGTATTTTTTAATTAAGTATTTTACTTAAATCATAAATGTCGACGACAACAAAATACCAATTGACGCAGCGGTTACGCAGCCAGCACGTTGCGCTTAAAACTTCGGTCAGAGTTTTCTGCTAGTGTCTAGTTTGAAAATTTAAACGACCGTTTGGGATATGAGAAATTCTGACTTCTAGCTACTGATATACATATATTTCATACCTAGATATTTCTTCGGAAACTTCAAAGGAATGTGAGGCTTGTGAAATCCAACAGCTAGTAAAAAGGGTTTGCTGCTGTTTCTTGATTTAAGTATGTTCACAGCATAATCAACGCTTTGTAGGTCCGGCAACGACTTTCCAGGCTGCTTCGAAACATTTACCGGGCATATCAAGTTCCTGTGGAGTTTTTTAGTTTTCTTGTCTTTGCATACTGGCGCATCTTTGTATTTTTCCGTAGGTGGGTGAAAAGGAACAAAAGACCAGCTGTACGGGTAATCGTCCGTGAAATTAGAACTCTGCCCTGGATGGAAAATTTTACCAACAGAGAATGTATCATAATCATTTTCTTTGAAGAATTGTGGCATTGTAGTGAAATTTCCGATTGTGTCACGCCAATACGAATAGAAATCGTATAAACGAATGCTGTCGGGGCGGCGGCCAGTCAGTATGGAATTTCTGCTTGGAGCGCAAAGAGCTTGCTGAAAGGATAAACATAATTACAAATAAGCACCAAAGAAAGTGACTGGTTCATTTAATCAATAGGTATCAAAATAGGAATTAGTCTATATTACATTTTTATTAAAGACTTGCTTCTGCCGGCAACTCCGTTTGCGTGGTTATCTTTATAAAAAAATCCCATCCCATCCCGTCCCGTTATATCCCGCCTTGTCCCGTCTCATTCTCACTCAAGATATGTAACCCAGTCCCATCCCATCCATTTGAGTACAAAAAAGTAACAAATATATCGGGATTCCTCCCTTATCCCACGGGAACATTATTTTTTCGGGATAAAAGTAGCCTAAGTAGTAATCCAGGGTGTCAGCTACTTTCATACCAAATTTTATCGAAATCGCACAGACAAACAGACAAAAAAATCTAAAAATCATTGTTTTGGGTTCTATTACGTTAATATAGTCCCCTCATATTCGTTTTTCTCATTTATGTTTCATGTACAGGCATCGATCGGTTACAAATTTATTATATGAATAGATGATAAAATTGCTGAAATCACGGACTTTTAAAGATACAGCGGAAACATACCTAAACCTAAATGATCGGGCTCTCTCATAACGGGAAAGAGAAAACCGCTCATAAACACGATGCCGTGGGTTCGATACCCGTACAACGTAGATAACATCATCTTTCATATTATTTAATTCTTACCTGGGCGTAAGCGTGTTTAAATATAACGCCCATAGAAGCCATGGTGCTTATGTTGGGTAAATAAACACTTTCATCCAAAAGATGGCGCATATCACCAATGAAAATTAATAAAATATTGTGTCTTCCATTGTTTGTCGTCTTGACGCTCCTAAATATTACGATAAAGATTATTATAACTAGCAAATTGTTAATGCACTTATTATCCATTTTAATGATAAACAGGAATTTGTCTTCATCACAATTATTACTGGTCCGTCCGTACTGTACACTGTGCTCAACTGTGCTTCTGTATAATTTAAGATGTATCTTATGGGGCACGAATTACGATATTGATTTTTTCAATATATGCAAAAAATTAGTGACTTTATTTTGTAAAAATAATTATTTCACATATATTTAATTTGCATAGCATCACAATACTTATCACAGTAATTTTGTGGAAACTATAATTCAATGTAGTTCAAAATACAATATTTGATTTGCGTGAATTGGAACGCCAGGAAGAGCAAATTGCAAAGAGTAATAAAATACCAGATCTGCTTTTTCAATTCGGCATTACAGGTAAAATTAAATATCGTTATTTTTTTCATTGATATTTATATAATTATGTTTTTATGTCTCAGCTCAAATCCATTCTTTCACATATGACGTACCAGGAATACAAGCCATTTATACCGGAAGAATTTGTGGGAACGTAATCACGCTGCCACGCAACCCTTATATTATGTGCTCGAATATTGGTGACGTAACCACGTAAACACGCACCCCAAATGTATAATTTAAGATAATAAAATATATATTATTTTTAAGTATTGCTCCAACACTCGTTTCATTCAGTCACTGCTGTCCCGTGTCCTTACAATTGGTGATCCCGACGTGATAAAAAGTATTGAAATGTCTTATAAATCAATACATTTTAAAATTCAAGTTGCTATTTATGTGAAATTGTTTACTATATTATGTACTATTCAAGGTGAACTAAATAAGTAAAGATTGTTTATTTTGATATTTACTAAACATCCCCTCTATAAGAATTTTTATAATGTATGGTGTATTTTTCCACACAATGACATTTATGTATGTTGAACACTGTACGAATACGAACATCTGTTCGTATTTGATTGACACACGCACACAAAAACAAAACTAACAAGTGGGCGTTCGAGTATTGTCATTCAAATCATCTGTTCTCGTAAATCGTTGTATATTTTGTACATAAAATTAATTTATTTGTGATTTATTTATTTAATGTGTGTTTGAGTAATTGTAACAATCGATTGAGAGCGCGAGTGAGTTATGTCTGTGTAGGTTTTGTTTTTTATTTGTGTGACGTCATTGTTTTCGACTGCCAGTAAACGACGCAATTGCATTTTACTCGAAAATGGATTTAAAATGAGAATTGTTTTCGTAAACAAGGTAAGCCGTTAAATTAATGCGTAATTTGCGTAGTTTTAAAATCGCTCTCAGTAGTTATTTAATAATATACGCGGTGAGGTAAGTTGCATCGATTTCCTTTGTCCTCGGTCCCTTTTCATGTTTGCTGTGTATAGTTAGATAGATATATTAAGTTAGTGCGGTTTAACCAGCTGTTTCCCAAAATATAAACATATTTTCTAGTTTCTTGTGTAGCTATTGAATATTCATAAGGTTGACAATATTTTATGTGTAAATTATGTAATCTGTACGTTTGCCAATAACATAATATTGATGTAAGTTTTTACGAATTCTATTTTCAAATTGCTTTTGTTGTTACTTTTTATAGTGAAAGGGTTATTGATCCGATATTATGTTTAATACCTGAGATAAATTACGGGAATATGAAATGAAATTATTGCTTTTGAGATAAAATGTGATGATTTCGGGAAGCTTTCGCAATATTTACAATGAGTTCTGCTTAAACCACTAACATTTTTTAATCATTTACATAAATATAATATGTATATTAATCTAGACTATTTAGTTTCGGTCAGTACTATTTTTTTATTTTACTAAAGTTATTAATGCAAACAACATACACTTAATATAATTTGATGTTAATGAAGTCTAGTTTTTGCTGTGATTATGTGTTGTGCAGAACAACCAGGCATTATAAACACACATAAATATGAATAGCAATACATCCATAAGCATGGTGATTATAAAAGCCCTATAGAAAAAAAAAACTGTCATAAGTAAAAAAATTACCTATATCTTAAATAGAAACAAAAACATGCTTTAAAAGTTTGCTATACAAAAATTTGGTATGATGTGGCTGTAAAATACTGTTTAAAGGTTTTTAATTTATTAGTGTGGCATCTATATTGTTTTCACTAATGATGTTGCATCATTCATTTCTAAACTACGACTGTGTTAGATTTGTTGCCATGAAATCTCATAGTTTATACTACATAAATGGAAAATACATTGTTCCCTAACTTTGTATTGTCACACAATCAAAATTAAAGTACTGACTAAATTAATCCTTCAAACTGTATGTCCAATAATTTCTCTTCTTGTTTTCGTTATTAGGAATTTTGTAAATTATGACATTTTAGTTACAGATGAAAGCTTAAATCTTCATTGTATTTCTAGAATTTAAAGTATTAGGACCATAATTTATTTCTCAATTGCATTGTATGCTATGACTTAGATGACTCATTTTTTGTTACTTTGTTTGACCTTCTGTTTGATTTTTACTGATTGTTGCCTTGTCTATACTTTTTACTAAATTTAATTTTTATGAAGGCTATGTTACCAAGATTGCAATGCTACTGCAATGCATCTAAACATTACAATATTAGTTTTCATTTCTAGATTGTATAAATATTAGACGTAATATATTTTAGTTCCTAGGACTATTTTACTGTAAAATACTATGGCCATAGCAAACCAGAACAAGATTATAGAATGGTGTTTTATTTTAAGTTATATTCAATCCAACAACAAGTCCACTGACAGTAATTGTAGTATAGAACACATACAGCCTTATTTATGGGTAGTTTATAAACCAAATATTGATTAACAAATGTTTTGTCTCTTTCAAACAACTTTTGAATTTAGTCTGAGTGTAGAAGACAAAACATTCAATAACTATAATATCAAGTTTGCATTGCTGAGAAATGCATATAATTCACAGGTCCAGATATAATGTTGGCCTGAAATTAGATATTTGTGGCCTGAAGATGAAATGCAACAAACTCAGAGTATTTTAATTAAGTTTACAGAAATATGTCATTCAGCTATGTTTTAGTATTAAAATCAAAGTTTAGGGTCTTAAAGTAACTATTAAATAGTATATCAGAAAAATAAGATTGAGTTGTTATTGTGAATACAAAATATTTGGCACGGAGTTAGGCCTGATACAATGTTGTGGTGGTATCTAAATAATACACTAAGGCATAATACAAAATAGTTTCATAATTGGTGCTATTCTCAAAGTAGTCATAAAATACTGACTGCAATTACCTATGCATGGTGCAATTGGTATTAATATTGCATCATGTTTTATACCGGTACTTGAGTTGCCATAAGGCATATGATTAATGCATCTAAAGTAAATGGAATGTTGTCAGGTGCATGGAGTTCAATGGAAACTGTACAGAACCTAGTTTTTGTTAATACTGTCACAACAAAGAGACCAAAATACAGTCCAAATACAGTCAGTAGATACTGTACTGAAGTGTTCTTTGTGGTTATTGGGGGCTGTCGCTAGTTGACATAATTTTGCTGTCCTAATTAAGTCCCCATTTAAACAGATGCAATCGATGCATGGCACACGAGAATCACAAACACAGATTTTTGTCCATTTAGTGGTGTATCTAGGTTGTTATTAGTATTTATATCCATAAATATCCTACCTCTGATTTTGGTTTTTAAACCTTTCCTGTACTTAGTAGTTATAATAATATCCTACGCCCTGTACCTGCTCTTTTTATTAAAATGAAAAAATATTTACTATGGTGCATAATCAAGATTGTTAAAGACTAAAAAACCAGTTCAAGGTTGTTTGTTTGTAACCAAATAGCCACATGATCTGGATAGTGGAAAACCTATCATAGTCAGACACTCAAGTGTTCCATTTCTCTCCCTCTCTCTCTCTCTCTCTCTCTCTCTTCAGCCACAGGAAGTCCACTACTGAACATAGGCCTCCCTCATAGATCGCCACATAGACCTGTTATTGAAAAATTGTGTAAGCCATTAGAGATATAATAATCCCTAAATGGTGGACACTCTATTTGAATTCCACTTCACTTACCACGAGATTCATTACCGTAACTCTGAGAGGTTTTCAGTCAGTATCACACTTCATATTGACAGTTTTGTTCTTCCTGTATTTATCCCCTGTATACATGAGATCAGCACTTCTTGAGTTTTCACTCATGTTACAAAATGACTAGGCTTTTTACTCCTGCTTTGTTGTGCCAATATAATAAAAATAAAATGAAATGTATTACTCAGACAAGTTCAAGTCGCAATGTCGGCGGAGTCACCGCGGCACGTGCGGACGGGCGGGCCGCTGACTGTGCCGTCGCGGCCGCCGAGTGACCGCAGCATCATCGACGCGGTGTCCGGCTTCATCAACGACGTCACTCTCTCCTCCTCCTCGTCAGTAGACCCTAAGGATGTCATACAGTGGGCGCGGTGAGTTGGCACATCATTTTTTATGGATTGTTAGGCTGGTGTTAGGTTTACTACGTTTTATTGTTATTTTTAGGGCCTAATGAGTATGTCTTTTGTACGCAAATCTCATTAGTGTAGAAGTCTTTATGGACTTAATAACAGAATGAGTGTAGCAAATCTTTTATTTATAAATGTTTAATATGGTTTCGTAAAAAGTGATAAATGAGCAATCATGGCATTGGCATCAGTTTTGGTATAAACCAACAAATTAATTCCATAAATTTTCATTGCAAAGTTCTAAATAGAAATAGTACTTAGAGACAATAATTGCACAAAAGGTCAATTACGTTATATATGTATTTTCTTTGTTTATATTACTCGCGTCTCTCACGTATTGAAACTCGTAAATAATTCCAACCAGGTTCGAAACCGCCGATATAAACGAGCCCACACCAGAAGGAGACAGTGACACCGACATATCTCCGCTCCTGCTCATCCTGGGCTATGGCTCGGGGGTGCAGGTGTGGCTGATCCCGCCCTCGGGCGAGGCGCAGGAGGTGTTGTCCTGGCGACAAGGCACAGTGAGGGTGCTCCGTATACTGCCCACTCCGCAGCACGGCGACTGCTTTGCATCGAAGAGGCCCCTCATCGCCTTGTGCGACTCAGCCGGACCCGGCCCGACGTTCTGCGCGCTTAGTTTTATATCTATCAGAGGTGGTGAACAGGTGAGAATTTTGGTCTTTCTTTATCAGCTCACGTCGACTCACTGCTGAGTATAGGCTTCTGAGTCAATTTTTTAAATTATTTTGATTTTTATAATTCGAACGCTGTAATGCGTGACTCGGAAATCTTTGGTGTTTAGCAGTGATTAAAATTGATGATAAATGCGTGACGTAACAAAAGGTTTACCTACATTGTCTATGTGTATTACAAATTTTATGGTACGGATTTTATAACAGTGGAATATTTTGACCTTCAAAGATGATTAAATTAGATATTTATCGAATTGGATAATTCGAAGGCAGTGAGAAAAAAATCAAAAAATCTTAGCACTTAATATAGCCTACGTAAAATGATTTAATTGATTTAGCTTTGTTTAGAACTGTATTCATTTGTTTAGAATTTATTTGTTTTTAAAATGTATTAAGTCCTCTGGTGGTTATCAATTTGCGTAAACTCTAATCTGTAGTTGGCACGTGTATGGAAGTCGTGACGGTGATTCAGGCGAGTGACCCGCGCGTGCTGACACGCGACGCCGTCTAACCCGTCGTCGTAACCTAATTAACTGCTTGATAAATTCTAAATAATATAAAATATGATTCAAATAATTTCAGAGAAAAAAATGTATTTTCAAAGTGTTCGGATTGGTACGTTTAGGTTGGGGCATCCAAATCTTTTCTGTTGTTCGATAGTTATATTAAATTAGTGTAAACATGTTAAAGTTATAACCGCAAAATTTTTCCGATGCAGTTACGCGTCTCAAGGGAAATAATTTCCTGCCGAAACATTAATAAAAATAATTTTGGACATCTGCTAAACATTTTTATTTGTATCGAACAAAATTATTGGGCTTACAGTATTAAACCCTTAAAATGGGTTATGTTTTTTCTCAATCGTCGATAAAAATATGTCCCCGAATAATAAAGAAACTATTTATTTGTTAGCAGGATATTAAACTTGCCCGTATGTCCAAAAATGTCAGTTATAAACAGGCTATTTCCACCAGCAATAACCACTCATCAAAGGGTATCAAAACCTCAATTTGCTCTGTATATTGTACTCTGAAATAAGAACATAAAATACCTAATGAAACAAAAACCATCCATATAACAAGACTCAAAAAAGGTTGGAACATGTTCGATAAAAAAGTTTCGTTGTAAGATTTAATATGGCAGGACATGTCTTTATCTTTTTTGTTTACGTTTATAACTACAACCAGTTTATCATATAGGTCATTTAGAATGGAGGTTTTATAGTCACAACACATTTATGTACACTTATAAAAGGTATGAGACATGTAGTCTTATACAGATAATGTCCAATACGTTGTTTTCCGTTTCTTGTAGTTCTCATTTCTGAGCATAGAGATATAAAACATCCTTCAGAATGGGTTTTTGTGTTTTGCAATTTTAAACTTCAACTTGTACTGTTTATATGCAATAACTGACGATTATATCTCCATTAATCCATATTATAGTAGATTTAAAAATATGAATCTTTCGGGAACCTTTCAGGGCCAGACCGAGACAGCACGGCAAGGATTTAATCGAAATGGATTTCTCGATGCCACGATGTCGATTTAAAACATTGGAATTTATGTCGTATTCTTGCCAGATAAGTTTGAATATCCTTTGGTAAAAAAAAACCCTCGCCATACCGTCCCGGTCTGGCTGGACAATAGCCGACAAAGTCAAACAAAAGAAAAATAGCGTCTCAGAATATGCTATTTAGGCGGATTATGACCTTGATTACTTTGTTGTATAGTTTTTGTAACTGTCTCAAATCTAAATATTGTCTGCAGGTCAAAAGCATAAAATTCAAGAACCCCATCTTAGATGTCTTGGCTAACAAACGTTCAGTGGTGGTGTCTTTCTCTGAGAGGTTCGCTGTATTCGACGCGGCTACATTAGAAGATAGGATGGCAGTCACCACTTGTTACCCCTGTCCTTGTCCTCTGGGGGGTAACGCCCCCATCAACCCCCTGACCTTGGGCGACCGCTGGCTGGCATACGCTGATAAGAAACTCAACCAGTCTAAACGTAGCAGCGGGGGGTGTGAAGGTAAGGGCGTATGTAGATTGGACAATAAATTAGAACATTGTTCCTATGTTATACGAGTAGTAATATTGGTCTTGTAATTATACTGTTCTATTGCTAATATTGGGCTTTCTGTACAATAGATAAAGTATGAGGCCTTAGGCTATCACATTGTCTTTATATAGATTCTTGATTTACTTTTTTTGTGTTTAAAAATTTCCGATATATCTCCTTCCTTTGTATGATAGGGCTAGCGACAAATTGTAATAGTAATTTTAAAAATCTTGAATCCGATATAAAATTATGCATTGTGTTATTAAATTTTAAATAGAACAAATAAATGGTAGGTATATACGAATATTTGAGTGCCTAACAAGTTAGGAAAAGTACTACAGATTGCTGGAAATAAATATGTCATAACGCGATTTAATAGTACCAAAAGAATTATTTATCACAATTTCATTGCTTCGATAAAAATAAAAAGCATTGAATAAAAACTCGTTGATAACAACCGCTTTGTTTGGCGTTGCAATTAAAACAATTAATTTGTTGGAATAATGGATTGCATGTCGGCTACTCACGCGATTCCACCTGCGTGGACTATTACTGTCGAGTTTAATACATATCAGGAATAAAGCTTTACTTACCAATATATTGCGTTGTTCACCCATGGGTTAGATCTCAATACGGTTGAAAAGAAATTCTCGTTGACAATTCTGTACTCACCATATTTTTTGCTTTAATTTTATCGTGTAAGCATTTATATTGAGTCTGCGGAGTATAACGTCTTTTTTGCGAATGATTGCAGGAGAATTATTTTATTTATAATTTTAAGAACGGGTAACGAACAACCCCTTTGGGATTTACCTTTTAGACCACCGCGCTGGTTCAATGTTGTTAAACTTCACCTGCCTTTAAAATTCTATGCGAACTCTCAGTTATGTGAGTTTCCTCATAATTATTTCTTTCACCAAAACAGGCAAAATGTCAATTAATAATTATTTTATTTTATTTGGGAATACAAACAATCGTACAGTGTATGTTATATCTAGATAAACAGTATACTATAGGTAAATCTACCATCAAGCTAATATATATATATATATATATATTACAGTTTTGGTGAGATTGAGTGAACAATACACACTTTCTTCAAGTCAAAGAAAAATCAGAGATGTAGGTTTAAACTCACGCCTAATGGCTTGACGGTCTGATCTTCAGTAAATACGTATATTGTTCACTTAACCCGAAGTAGTCGTAAAATATACATTATAAAGATATAATTGCGTACTATTGTATTATCATTGTGCGGATTAGTCATGCCAATAGCGTTTTTCTATTGACCTACATTACGTTACGTCGATGTCTGTTGAGGGAAAATGTGTGAATATTTTTGTTAGACTGTTTACCGTTCGACTTAGAGGTCATGAGCGGGTGGCAGGTGAATGCGAATGTAAAATTCATACTGGACAGTTGCTGTTAGAATAGAAAATGTCGTTGGATTTTACCATAACTATTTTCTTTGTTATAACCATAAGACCACATTATTCTGGGGAGGGAATTGAACGTCTTGAGTTAAAGAAATTTAAAAAATATATACAAACCTAGTCCTTATTAAATTTGTTATGAATATTATATGAAGCATATACGGCACGGATTTTATATTATGATGCCTACTTTATTTCTTACTCCACATTCAAATATTGTTACTTATGTCTAGCATAGATTAAAATAAATCACTGAGTTATCTCTTTTCACTAAATTATTTGATGATATTGGTAATGGGCAAAAGTCTGCACATTTCCAGTCCCTCAATTGTCTTCAATTCAATTTTAAACTTACAAACCGTAGGATCATACAACATTCTGATAATGTAATCTGCTCAAGGAAGTTGTTCAATATCTCCAATGCAGATACATAAACACAGGCTGATCTTCCTTTGTTAACCAACGGTTATTGACTCGCATACACGATGACCTTATGGTCGCATATCGTTGTGTTGCAACCACTCGTGCATGACTAAACTTGCGTTTTAATCTGTACGTGTGCTGACCGTTGAAGATTTTTGAGCATTTAAATTGAAATTGAACATATAAAAATAATATTATATTTGGAGGTGTTTTATATGGTAATTTGTAGATATTTTTGCAAAAAATATTTCCTTTTGTTGTTACCTTCCGCCTTAATCTACGTTTTATACTTTTAATATACAAATATTGTTTATTTGTTATTTTATGAGCTATGATGCTATATGAGCCGAGTTTTCATTGCCATTTCTGATTTAATTAAACGTAATGATAAAGAGATAAACACCGAACAACAATACTTGCTTATGCTTGTTATTTAATAAATGGGTATAGTTGATAAAAATATGTTTATTTGTTCGAATTACAAATAATACATTATCTACTCGTATATTGCGTAAATTGATAAAATGTTTTCAAATGAAAACATAGGGGTCAAATCAAATTCCATAGCTTATTAAGTCAATTACACCCACGATGTTAATAAATAAATTAGACTAGTAATTTGTTTTAACCATCTTTCTTGTTTTTTTTTTCAATAATGAAGTAAACAATCTTTTTACTATTAATCCTACACGGTGGATTAGCATTGGTTAGGATCAACGATTATCACATTAGTCAGCTTCGCCTTGTTCAAAACATCATGAAAAACAATCCAGCATAGATAAATAATGAAAAATTTCAAACCATTGTTTTTTGTAATTGTAGCCGAAGGCGTGACCAGCTATACAGCGACGGTGCTCCACGCAGCGAAGTCCCTGAGCAAAGGTCTGCGTGGGCTAGGTGAGAGCGTCGCGCACAGCCTCTCCGGAGGGCGGAGCACCTCCCAGTCACCCTCTCCACCCAACGCCGATATACAGCAGCCCGGGATAGTAACCGTGCTTGATATTGAGGTATGCTGCTGCAATAGTTATTCTTAATGAAGTAATTTTTGTAGGTCCGATAAATGAACATTAGCGGTCCAAATAAAGGTGAGCGATTGCCGCTCCTCATAAACGCTTATCATTCAGAATCGTAAGGGGCAAGCAGCCTTTGAAAATGCAGAAAATACATCAGGAGGTAGGAAGGAAGAAATAGGAAATATCAGTGATAAATCCCAATCACCGAACGGAAAATGACATAATTTAATTTCCATTTCCTGTAAAGCACTAACTAACTCAGGTCGAGTCCGTTGATTTTAATAAATATCCTGTTATATTAAATGGTTTCTTTTAGGGTTTGGACGATGAAGACGGCCAAGACAGCGAAGAACAGTGCGACCCGATAGTAGCTCACTTCGTGGCGCACTCCGATGCGATCATCGCGCTAAAGTTCGACGCGAGCGGCATGCTATTAGTGACCGCTGACCGCCGCGGACACGACTTCCACGTGTTCCGCATCAACCCACACCCCTGCGGGCCCAGCCTCGCCTCCGTTCACCACCTTTATATATTGCACAGGGGTGATACTACGGCCAAGGTTCAGGTTGGTTCTCCAAGTGAATTCATCATACTAGTATTATATTTATAAAAAAATCAATTAGTGTTCTAAGAACAAACAAGAAACGTGCGGGAAAAGCAAAACAAACTGAAAAATCCTCAAGACTCGGGAACACATATTAATTTGTAATCGGCTGCGTTCGCTCGCAATCACAGATTGCTAGCGCCAGCGACGCACCTTTCACTCGCTTTGTGTTATTTTATTACCCGCCCGACATAGACGCAACAAGCATTTACATATGGCAGCTTAGTCTACATGCCGACTATAATATAATATTCATGTGTGCAGGACATCGCGATCTCGGGCGACGCGCGCTGGGCGGCGGTGAGTACGCTGCGCGGCACCACGCACGTGTTCGCCATCAGCCCGTACGGCGGCGCGCCCGGCGTGCGCACGCACACGCAGCCGCGCGTCGTCAACCGCCTGTCGCGCTTCCACCGCTCCGCCGGCCTGCCCATACACGCGCACGCGCACAAGAGACCCTCCGCCAGCCCGGTTAGTACGTTACATATAGCACGCTACATATACCATTGGACACTACAAACATCAGGCTACACTTTACATACCAAAACGAGGCATAAAAAATAAAAATTAGACAAAACTATGTTTTTTTAAAACTTACCCATCTACAAAGAGACGAAGCGTATTTGCTATCAAATTCACAAGATAACACAATACCAAGACACTGAGAATTCTACTGACCTTGTTTATCTTCGTACAGGTCGGCGACGGCATGTCCCAGGGCGCGTGGTTCCCCAACCCTCGCTTGCCGCCGTACCCGATGCCCACCACGTGCACTCCACTGGCGCAGATACGTCCCACGGCCAATTTGCCCACGCACACTATCACTAGAAACAGCTCGGGTAAGTGTTTATCCAAATATGTTGTAGTATTCATTAAGTAGGTTACAATGATGTGCTAGGGCAGTTAGCGAATTTTGTATACATAAAAATATACTTTACTATATTACGCATTTCATTTACGCGCCAATTTTATCGATTTGAAACCATCAGAAATTTTAGCATATCCCATAATCCATGCCATGGCATTTGTATGTGTCATTTGCTACCACTAATACTGTTGTATTGTTCACAGGTCGGCAGCGTCTATCATCCGGATCAGAAGAGGGTAGCAGTGCACCATTGTTGGCTCGTGCACGTTTTGGTCCAGTGGGCGTGATCTCAGGGGTGGTTTCGAATGTAGTGGCGGGAGGGGGTGCGGCTCCGCGTCGCCCCACCCCTTCCGCGCCCGTTGCCGCGTTGTACCTCATGGCGGCTGATGGGTCCTTGCTGCATCTGCTTTTGCATCCCAGACCATTGTCCAGTAAGAATAAATTATTTTAACACTATACCACCAATATAAAGCATTAAATTAAAACAAATTGAAAAAAATACCCTATTATTTATATTATTTACATAATAACTCAACTTAGCGTTGCGGCCGTTACATTATAAGCCTGAGCCGCAGGCGTAGATAGTAAATTATTGTTTTTGCACGATAGTCACAGTTTCAATATATTTTCACGTTAGTAATCGAAATTTTTATCTCATATCAATGTTAGCATACACAAAGATTACAAAATATTTTATCGATGTAGACATTGTACACGGCTCACTGTGACATGTCCCCCCAGGCATCCCGAAGGAGAAGATCTGCGACGAGTCGTGCATCGAGGTGGAGGTGGAGGCGGTGTCGCAGTGGCCGCTGCAGCGCCCGGCCGCCGCCGCCGACCTGCTGGCGCCGCTGCCGCCCTCCAACCCGCTGCTGCAGCCGCTCACCTGCCGGGTACACACTCCACACCCTGGATATCGTATACTTGTGGAATTAAATGCAATACATACTCTAGATGACTACAAGTAGAAAAACCACACTATAGTCTATGGCGAGCGATACTGGGCGCTTCGCGTTTTTCCAGGTTGCTTGCCGCCCATATGCGTATGGGTCATCGAGAGGTATTAGTCAGCGTAAGATTTTGGTTAGGGACCCAAACCGTTCGTAATATCTACGAGGTACGGAAAGAAATTCTTCCTGCGCCAGGATAAAATCCGGAAACTCCGATAAATACCTTTCGACCACTCACTTTTCTCTGAAAAAAAAGAGCCACGCTGTAGATATGTTGGCGCGAACGGGTTAGCTCCACGTCTCTAATAGATAACCCATGTGACGTGACGGCTTTGCCATCCTATTTCGTTCGATGGGCAAGCTTGCTGGAGTCCTTTACCATGCCATTTTTCGTGCCCGTCTTTTTCGTATCCTTCAAGAGAAAATAGCACTTTATTACTTTTTATATTGTAACAGAGGTGTGCGGACATATGCATGAGCGAGGAAGAGAGATGGTTGTCGCAAGTGGAGATCGTGACGCACGCAGGCCCGCACCGTAGACTGTGGATGGGACCGCAGTTCGTCTTCAAAACATACAATCTAACTGGGTAAGCTTATTAACGTATATGTTAAATTTTGATAAACGTGTAATAATGCAAACACACTGAAAATATAAAAGTAAGTAAAAAGTATCTCTCGTAAATCGATTAATAATATGTCGATTTTATGAAGCAATGTATCGATAAAATAAGATATGATTACATTTAACATAAAATACAATTTAATATATCGATTTTATTGGTAATTGTTATAGATAATTAGTATTTTTTTTATCGACTAGACTCTTGAGTCTGTCTTTGAAGAAACTTCTAAATACTAAAACCTGTAGCCTGTTCTGGAGGAGAACCGCGTGGATTGTGTTACTGATGAAAGACACACTATTTTTACACAGGTCGAACTCATCCCTGTCGGAGGCTGAGACAGTAGAAGTGGAGGCGGCGGGCGTGGCGCGCTCCAACCCCGTCAACATGCCGGGCGCGCGGCCCCTCGTGCCCGTGCTCGTCGACTCCGGATCTGCCAGTCCGTATTCACTGTTATACTGTTATAATTATATTATGTTGTCCTGGTATGAGGGGTTGAAATGTTTTTGTATGTTTGCAAGACTATAAATGTGTGCTTAATAATATGCATTGTCTGTTTATTTAATACTGGAATGATAAAGTGACTACCACCTCATGCATCACTATTCATCAGTGCAGGCCTGATAGAGTATCCTATGACTAGAAAAGGTATCTATATTAATATGGTATATGAGTATGATTGATTTATTTTAATATTTTGCGCACAAACCCAAATATCAGAACAAAACATTTCTGTCGAATCCGTATTAAAGTAGTTTGTAACATGAGGCAAATATTAGTATTACAAAACAAGTGTGAGAGCATAGTGGGGACATCATACTGTCTCTGTCACACGCGCACACTGTAATGCATATTAAGACTAGTCACGTCAGTGGTTTTGTATTCCATCTCTTCTCTTTTACTCCCACTACAAGATTTAAAACGTTTCTATCTTGTTAAATTCTGAATGGATTTACAAAATTCTTTGTTTGCTAGACTTTGAACATTTGACCTATGGATAAATACAATTAAGAAATTGGAGTCAGGATTATATATCGCCAGGTTTTCGGGCCATTTCACTTATCGAACTAAATACAACAGCGAAGCATTTTCTTCGCGTCAATTTCTGAGACAGTTGTAACATCACAGCTGGGCCGACCCATTGACCGTTCGTACTGTACCCTTGACAGCCTCCGTGGCGCAGTTGGTTAGACGTCGGCTGTGAAACCAGAGGCCACGAATTCGATCCCAGCACCCAGACAACTGTTTGTGTGAACCACAAGTATTTGTTTCGGGTCTGGGTGTTTGTGAGACCGAAAAGTCATACCATATCAATGATACCAACGACACGAGACTCGACCTTAGTGTGTCAGGACTATGTATGTAACTGTTGGGTGTATTTATTATTGATTTCTCTTTATTAACACGTAACAAGGCTTACCTCTTTAAAAACTATGTTAAAACCACCATATTGTTTCAGGCTCACTAGAGCACTCTCCGTCGGACAGTTGTCGTCGCAAGTCGTTGCTGGCGGAGAGCGGGCGCGCCGCCTCCGTGTGCGACGTACAACTGCGAGAGGACCTGGCGGAGGCCATGAAGGAGGACCACGGTATGTACTACCTCATGTGCATTAATACATTCATTAATCCGCTTGCTTTACTCCGATATATCGGTATGTATTATCGATATGACGTAGGATCGATAATCGATTAAGCAAATATGTATAGATACGTGGTATCGATTACCTCAAAAATATTACGTTTACTATTTATTTTAAAAGACTAGAAAGATGAGAATTTCATGAGAATTTTATTTAATGTAAGTACAAATAAAAATGATTGAGAATGGCCACCATATTCAAAAAGTAATAGTGTACTCAGTGATTCGTAGATTAAAAGGCATGCAATTAAGATGTATGCTGCGTTGGGATATACGTTGGAATTTATTTTGAAATCAAAATAAGGATCACATGTATCCATTAAAATATAGAGGTTTTGTTTCCTGTAATAAAATCTAACTATAGAGCAGTCTATGTTGGGATGCTGGTTGGCTAAACAATTGACTATGTAAATTAATAATATGTTTGAGGGTTAAAATTCTTTATATATTAGTGAATCTGGATTGATGTTGTGCATGGCATGTTAGCTGGTAATTTTGAACGCACACGCTTTTTTGACAATTTAATTTTCGCATTTGTATCATTAAGGCGTACGTACAATGCGAGCACTATTTTTGTGCAGTGTTTACTGTGGAAAATGCGTATTGCTTCAAAGCATATGACTATTAAGTGAGTGTGTTGTCGTCTGCGTAACTCAAGATGACTTCAATATCAAGCGGAGTCACGTACGAACGTCACTCAAGTGTGTCGCTCGCCGCCGGCCCTATACCGAAGCCAAAGGCATCCATCGCACCGATTAACATCTTCCCTGGCTTAGAAACGTAACGAGCTTCTCTCGCCACGGTACGGTGCTCATATACTTCACCATAACTGCCTGCGGATCCCTCGGTGACGACTATGTGACTCCAGAACGAGCCAGTCACACTAGCACAGTCTGTCACCGACGGATCCCTAAACCCGAATCGATTCGGGCGGTCCGCGGCGAGAGACGCTCCCCCACTAACCGCGATCGCGACCCTCAGTCCAAACTCGAATAATAAGGTTGCCTTCGGTTTCGAATAGGGTGGGCGCGCTCGGAGAGGCCGGCCAGCGCGGTGCGGCGCAGCGCCGGCGTGGAGCTGGCCGTGGGCCCCGCCGGCTGCGTGGTGCGCGCCGGCCTGGCCGCGCCGCACGCCGCGCACGACGCCTCGCCCGACGCGCTCGACCCCGACGCGCACACGGCGCCCAACCGCGACGAGGCCACGTTCCGCCCCGTGGTGCGCGCGCCCGCCGCGCTGCCGCCGCGCGCCGACCTGCCGCTGCGCCCGCTGCCGCGCACCACCACCATCCCCGTGCAGACCCTGGCGCCGCGCGCGCCGCCGCCGCCGCAGCCCGACCCGCTGCCGCTCGCCTCGGGCGTGCTCATCCCCGCCGCGCTCACTCACGTGCGGCCCTGGTCGCCGCCGCACTGCGACGCCGCGCCCGAACCCGCGCCCGATCCCGCGCTCGACCCCGCTCCATCACTGCCAAAATGCGCCCGTCCGGATGATATTCAACCGGCCGGGACTAGAGTTAAGAGATCACCCACCCCCGACGATAAGATTAGTATCGTCGCTTCTAGGAGTAAGAAATCTAGTAAAATTAAGAGATCCGAAAGAATACACGACTCCCCCGACAAATACGGGGAAGATTTAATTAGCGAAGAGACCAAACCGCGTCCAAAACTCGAGAAGCATCATGCCGTCGAGAAGAGCGAAAATGTGAAGGCTGAAAAAGTTACTTATTTAGATCAACCCAAGCTGCCCACGAAAGAAGTCGTTGTAGAAACTAAAGTAGACGACGAGAGATTGAAACCGGCCGTGTCTACAGAAGTGAAGGTTTCGAAAGATTCTGCGTCTTTGAAAGAAAAATCCTCTAAAATTAAGAAGGAGAAGAAAACTGAACTTAAGGAAGTGCCAATACGCAGAGAAACGGAATCTTTTGAGGAGATTGAAGCACCTAAAAAAACGATGTGTGACAACGAAGAGCTCGTAACTATATCGATTCCAAATGAAGCGAAGAGATTTGTGAAAGAAGCTTCGCCTTTGAAATTCGATAATATTGAAAAGAAGAAATCTGATAAGAAAATAGATGTGTCTTTAAATGAAACATGTACAAATGATGAACTTGTTGCCGTAGCGTCATTCAATATATCCACGAAAAAGGAATCCGAATCAAAAACACACACGACTAAAGAAGAAGAGATCAAAACTGAAGACCAAGCTTGGGATTTGCTTTTGAACGAGCCCGACAGGCCGATATTAACGTTTAATCAACCAACGACGGATAAAGCCGCTGATGATTCAAAGCCGAAGTCGAAAAAGAAAAGCAAAGGTAAAAAGACTCTCGATGAATCCCAATCGAAGTCGGAAGAAGACAGTTTTGTTGAAATCCATGCTATAGAAGAAAATCAGCAGCCGTCTAGTGGTGAACTGGTATCTATCTCAACTCCCTACGATGACATTGAAGTTACTACTTCTTATACTGTGAAAACTAAGAAATCCAGGTCTTCTAAAACCCCTGAAAAAACTGAAAAATGTGAGCCCAAAATACAACCCTCCGCGGAAGAGTTAGAACCGACACCTATAAACAAAGTAAGCACTAAGACAAACGTCGATACACTCGTTGAACCGTTAATTGACATAGATCCAAAGAAAAAGTCAAGCAAAGACACTTGTAAACAAAAAACCAGCGATACTCTTAAAGTCCAGACCGATGATAATGAAAGTGCATCTACTACATCAAAAGAAACCCTAAAATCCAAGAAAAGTAAATCCGTATCTCCGTATACCGAACGGCGTAAATCAGTCGAGAAGCCTCACGAAACAGAAGTAAAAGATGTATACGTAATTGACTCGACTAAAGAAGAATTCCCAGAAATTCAAATAACTAAGGCTACTAAATCTCGCAAGAAATCTCCCCAGCCGGTTGAAAGAAAACCGCCAGAAAAAGAAGTTGTAATTGAAAAACCTATTAAGTCTTGGAGCTCTATAGCGGCATCTAAAAGTATTAAAAAACCCGAAGACAAAGAGGTGAAGGATCTTGAATGCACGGACCGCAAGATCGACATCGTTAAAAAGGTGGAAACAAAAAAAACAGAGGAAGATTACTGTGTCAATACAAACGTATCGCTGCAGGAAAAACTGATAGAACTCTGCAAACGAACCGATATAATGGTCGCCGAATGTGATGCGCCATCAGAACTGAACTTCGTGGAAGAACATCATTCGGTTATGGACGATTTACCACCTCTAGAAGGTTTAGATTTCGGATTGGACGACTTCAAACTGGAAGTCATGAGAGACAGCCTCCTCGACGTTAACGATGCGAAAATGACAAGCCCAATTTGTAAAATAAATATTGACAGTATTCTTACTACAATCAAAGAGACATCAAGCAAACCCGCGGATTCATGTATGTTCAATTTGATCGATCTAGAAAAAGTTCCCACTAAACAAGAAAGAGGTTTTAGTGTTGTCGAAAATGACAAAATAACAACGCAAGAAGTAAAGGCTGATGATGATGTGAAATCAGGGGACAAAGAAGTCGAGGCGATGGAAAAGTCATCTGATGATGATAACGCATCGCCGGGCTTGTCCGCTGATAGTGATAAAGAGGATAAAAAATCCTCTGGTGCTCCCAACGTGACCATGCCTTCTTCGAAGCAATCGTCTAAATCGAAAAAATCACGTAAAAAGAAGAAGTAATATCGCAATGTGTTCAATATATTAGCTTGGAATCATTTATCGCAATATATACATAAGTAGTGTTCAACGGTTGTTGCTGAATATTAATGTTAGATGTAATGCAAATTAAAATTGTTAAGTACAGGTAAATAAAAGACAAAAAAAATCTTTTAAATAGTTACAAGAATGTGATTAAAATATTTGCTACTAATGCCTAACGTTACGTGATGATACTTCATTCTTCTTCGAGAAGGTAGCGGTATTTGATGTCATATCGAAAAAATAAACATAAAAATGTAAAAATTTTACAAAAAATTACCAAAAATATTTTCCATCGATTTTTTTATGAAGATGATTCGCAGTCCTGTTTTTAATGAGTATTGCTATATTCATCTTCATAAAAACTTTGATGAATCGCTTCTCTTAATAGTACTTATTTCTTTTTAGGTTATATTTAATTAGCACAGTGCGCTGAACAGCTAGATCTTTCAATACACATACTCGTATCCGCGTTGTGCGACTTAGTTAATGGCCAGTAAGAATTCTGAAATATGATTTCACTATTGCTTGCTATACATTGTCTTGTTTATGAATATTAGGATTCATTTTGGAAGCATTTTAAAATCAATATCCCATTTTAAAATTATAACACCATATTGGTACAATTTTTTAAGAAGGTCTACACGAAGTTCATATTTTATCTTTGGGCATAATCAAAAATCACTCGAAATAGATAAATGAAACTTTAAATATTTTACATTTATGTAATACCATTACCAGGTTAGATATTGAAATATAAATATATAACGATAAATAAATCATAGACATTGATAACAACTTTTAAATCATTTATAATTATGTAATGGTATATCCTTAATTGGTACTAAATCATCTTTGGTAATAGTTAGGGAGGGAAACGATTAACACAAAAATATAATTATTCAAATCATGTATAAAAATAAACAAATACAATGGTCCGAATGTAATATTTTTATGTATTTATAAAAATGGGATCCAATTTCTTCTTTAAAACTTAGGTTAATATTTTTGTTGTTATATTCGGATGGTGTCTATAGACTATCTATTTGCATTGTGTATATTATTTTTTATTAAGATTCTTTCCTGTACACATAAGTTTATTACCTTAATCTGATTGAGGCTTTATGTAATGACTTGTGTTTCATTTGCAAATAGTAATTTGTTGAATCCATCAAAATGAACACTAATAACTCAAGTTACGGAATCTTTCATTCAAATACAAAAATAATATATTTTTCTTTAGTGGTCATGAAACAAATTGAAAAATGCCTGATAAAAATATATGTGACAAAAAAAAAATATTCCACATTTTGTGGACTTTTAAAGAATCTTAAACAAGCCGCCTGGATTCATCTGTACTATGTGAAAATGATCTACGACTATGTATTATAGAGTACTTGGCGATACCTCAGTATTATTTATTATCTGCTATAACAGATTACTCATGTGCTTGGTGACTAAGTCAAACGGGTATGTAATACCTTTCTCTCGTTTACGGCTGTCTTTTGTACAAATATTTGTGTTGCGGTGGTCGTCTGTATCTATTATTTTATAGTATAAATTATACATTAAATATTTATAATTTTTTGCTCCGCTTCATTTAGACTATTTAAAATGCTAGAACCAGGAAATAGGGTTGTTTATTGTAAGTTTTAAATTTAATAAATTTATACTTAGGTCTGTAGTTGAAAATTGATTTTTACATTGGAAATTAAAACAAAAAGATCTTAAAGAAGTAAGGTGGACAGTGGTATATTTGACGAATATAATGACATATCATTTTCAAGAATATATTGAAGAAATCCGTTGTCGAATATTATAGTATAGAAATTAGAACGAGAAAAAACTAAAAGAATGTAATACTTAATACGTATTAATAATGCTATGATTAGGTTTATTAGTTTGATTTGAAAATGTAACATGTTTTTACTTTTAGTACCTGAATTAACATTTTTATCCAAAGCTAACAACAAAAATAAAAAAAGACAAATTGTTTGTATTTTATACTGCTCATGATTAAAAGGGAATTATTTTAGGAATATAACTATTGGCGAGTTTAATTTAATATAGTGTTATATGTTGTTTTATTTTTGTTAATTGGAAATAAATAAAAGATCAATATTTTTTGAGAATTTTTGACGATCACCGCGTAGTATATTATTGGTTAAAAGTATTATTCAAACATATTTTTTTATTTTAATTTATTTAGATATACATGTTGGATCATGACAAATGTTTATTTTTTTCTTATTGTAGTTTTGGAAATTAGTTTCTTTGTAATTATTGCACCTTTTAATTTATAAGACATCCATAGCTGCTATGTTATTATTTAGTTTAATTAGTGAATGTATAAAATTAATATCATAAAAGTAAAACGAGAGATTCAATTTGACTATTATATGTTGCGGTTTTTCTTTCTTGTCCAATTTTTTTTTCTTAAAAATAAGATTACGATAAATTAGACGAAATACTTTGTTAAAAATTGACTTTTAATTCTGTTATAATGACGTACAATAATTATTCCTTATTATTTTGTCAAATATACTTGAAGCTGCTCTATACTCAGTCATTATTAGTATAAAATAATTCTGTTTGCAGTTCTTACCGGCAGCTTTACATGAATTTTGCTTCCACTAAAATATGTGTATGTGAACGGATAATGTATAGATAAAATGTATCTTAATGTGCTATTTTTAAAATATCGACCATTGACCATAGCAATAATTTACATAATAAGTATGTAATAGTTTTTATTGTTTGTATTCTATTTGATCTTGATAAAGAACTGGTAAAAGTATACATATAAAATGTCTTTCGGGCAAATATACAAGATATTATTATGATTAAGTTAGTATTTGTGGAGGAAGTATATTGGTCAGTTTAATGTGAATACAAACAATAAATAAATAATTTAACACTTTCTGTGTGATTATTGTTAACAAAAATGCTCGGGATAATTTCGTCCAGCGTTCTAGCTATGACCCCCAGGGTACCTTAACTGCCTAACCCTAGGTATCGTAAGTGCTAAAACTGGCATCATTTCAAGCAATTGAACCTTTTGATGTAAGACGTAGCAACATTAAAAAAAACAATATGTAGTTGAATGTGTATATTATCCAAATCCTCTAAAGGCCATATTGACTAATATAAGTCTCAAAAATATTATTTTTGCTATAAATAAATAACACTAATCATTTTTTATATTGAAACTTTCATTTAACACCCATGGCAACTTAAAACTATGCATGTTGCATGGTGGGTAGTTACTCTTTTTACTTAATTACGGTTCCTAATTGCTTAATCTGAAATGGTCTTAGCAGTTATTAAAAGTGTCTCACATAGAAAGTGTTATATTTGAGTGTCTTGAATTGCGCTACCACAATTGGACTAAAGGTCTTATATTTTTATCAGCGTTTGTGGTCATGTGTCGTAGGGATAACAATAAGGAAATATGTCAATGTGATTCATATATTGCTTGCACTGTAGACAATATTAACAAGATTTCACCTGCCGTTTTAGTGTCACGTTTCTAGACTTCAGTATTTAAGATCGTAATTCTTTAAATCAGTCTCGTGGAATACTATCCCATTCATAATAGAAATTGTTTTCCCTACGATACTCATATAAATTTTTATGTATTAGGTGCATCGAAATAGATTATTGTTATAAATCCACTTGTAAATTTTCTCTTTATTTTTAAGTAGTTAAATTCCATAAAATATAATTTATTATTTCAATGTGTGTTGTCATGTCAATGCAATAAACAGGCGTGGAGTAAGTGCAAATTGCGTGGGCCGGGGGACTTCTTTTACCCTTGGAAATTAGATTTATAGCAAATGTGCCTACACGTAAAATATTAGCATGAAAGCCTTTGCCTGAATTCCAGCCTGTATGAATTTGCAATTTTATAAAATTGACATGACGTTATTGGCTGTTTTTATGTTGTCTTCATGCTGTTAGGTTATCTTGGTGGTCTGCACAGGTTGAATATTAACCTCAAAAACTAATTAATTATTATAGTAAAATATAATGCGATATAACAGCATTGTTAACAAGTCTTAGCGAATATTGAACATGAGAACAATAATATGTTTTATTTGTTAAATAATTTAAACCTAATTACGTATTGAGTAAATTGTAATGGCTCTCACGTCATTTTAAAATTATTCACCTGCAAAATTATACCAAAGTTCCACTACATTGTTGTCCAAGTACGGACGAGGTTTTCGCTTGTTTTGGATAACTATTGTATACTATTTTTGGCTGTCTTATTTTGTTGGTAATGTTATGGAGTGTTTAAAAAAAATCATAATATAATAAAATCTGCATAATAATAATAAAAATGAGAATTCAAAAACCGAACTTTGGCAGTTTTATTTTTTTACCTTAAAATAATTATTTAGGAACCGTATAAATAAATATATCAATAATTCCGTTTTTTTTGTGTTGGCATCAGATTATTAAAAAGGATGTAAAAGCTTCTTACATTTATGTAAAATCACACAAGATATACATTCTTTTAGATAAACATTACGCGTACTAATCAACAACACGAACATTTCAGCTATAACATCGAGCGGTCGGTATGAAGCGGAGACCGAAGAGTTGAGCTCGAGCAGCTTCAGTTCCGCGTCCCGCGCGTCCCTTGACCCTCCCTCCTCGCCCACGCCCAGCTGCGGGGGGGACAACCAGCTGCACTTCCCCGGGGACTCCAGCAGCTCCGTATAATTCACGCCAGGTACGGTGTCTTCGGGAATGTAGTGACTTAAATGTCAAGATCCAGAAATGTAATCAGGTTGGTGGATTTTGGAATCTACTATTATAGCTCAAACGCATGGTCTCGATATAAGAGGATATGGTTGAATAAATGAAACTTTTTTGCAACTGAAAATTCGAATATGGTCCCAAAACTAATTCTGAATACGGACCTGCGTATTAAAACGTGTTTGTGATTTTGTGGCGTGTAACGTGTCAATAGGATAACAAAATTTAATACGGAGATACGTATATGTACTGGTGTGGAAGGCGGAACCAAATACGATATTTTATTACGAAAAATGTTATTGGCCGGTACTTAATTCAAATTATCAATTGGTGCAGAATAATTTATGAATAGTCTTGCAAGACTAAAAAATTGACATATTAAGAGAATATTTTGAAATTATAATATTGGATATTGAATTTTTTATAAATAGTTTTATCCTACGAACATTGATCATAACATAATTGTAACGTTTGTTAGGTTGTCGACATACTTAATGTATTTAAGTGAAACTATAATAATTTTACTATGTCAGTGTGTAGTTATTTCTCAGTAGATTTACAATTAGTATTGATATTCGATTATCGTGCTTATTTTATCCCACGGCATATATTCCTACCACATTGCTTTTTCACTATCTGTTGGTAATGTAAGTAGTCGTTCCCAATAATGAAGCATTAAACTTAGATATACTTTTTCCGCTTTATTCATAGATAGCTGTAAAACCTATTTTAGTTATAGAATGTTTTGTCTTCGTCGTTCAAACTGAATTCCAAAAGTTGTTCGAAAGGGACAAAACATTCGTTAACTAAAATAGGTTTTAAAGCTATCTATAAATAAGGCTGTTTTTGTTTAATTATTAATTGGTTTTATTAATACTTGTAAATTAGGATAGTATTAAATGATGATGTTTGCTTTCAGTAATTTCTAAGTATTGTTAGTATCTGTGTAGTTAATAACATAATGGTTTAAAATATATCTGGTCTGAGTTTCAATATAGTGCGAGATTGCATTGTTATTTTAAGAATAATTCATCACAATAAAGTCAATATAAAATAAGCAACGTTATTGGGGGCGAATCTGAGTTTTTATGCATTTGTTTACCGTAACTGTGATATGTTGTAGAAATTATGGTCCTATGAACATTAGCATGGAACAGACTAAAATTAGTTAGGTGCACAGATAATCTAAATTGTTCGATTGCTTAACGCCGTACATTCCATTAATCTAGAAAAAAGTGGAAAAGATTTTCATTCACTCCAATCTGTTATATGTAATTGGATTCTAGCTAAATAAAAAAGTGTCAAAATCGTTGTTGAAAACGTGTGACTTGAATAGCTTCCGTTGAATGTCTTCCTAATTGGGTATCTTTGCAATACGCTTTTATTATTTATGTATTTATTTTAATTGCAAAGTCGTCACGTATGATGACATATCACATGATATCATCACTGTGTATATGTTTCGTAAAATTATCATGACAATGGAAATTATTGTTCTGCTTTTATAGGTTAGCTTTTGTCAAATTGCGATCATTTTATAAAGTTGAATGTCATTTTATTAATCACGATGTAGCGCTATTAAAAAATACAGATATTATTAAAAATATACTATGCTTAATTTTGTTTGCCAGAGCCAATTAGAATTTAGATAAAAAATTGCACCAAAATATATGAGTTTGGATAGTTTGTTGATACAGCGAGTGGTAAAATAATTTATGTCATCGTTTTTTACATTGAATGCTTACTAAATGTAAGATAATTTTAGAATAAAAATGTTTAGATGAAAAACATAGTTTTTATACGAAAAATTAGAAGGCGTGCGCGGTATTGAAAGATTAGATAAAACATGTCCTTCATAGATTTGTTTTGTGTTTGCTATATCCGATATATTTGTATTATTATGACTTGAATACTTAATTATTTTGATAGTTTTGATATATTTTGTATCTTTATAGCACTTGACTTAAGAGTAGTTACCATCACTTTGAGCTATCTTTTCTGAGGCTTTTTAATTGTATGTTTAGACTGTGAATAAGCTTTTTATACTAGATGTAATGAGGAAATGTACAGGAGAAGCGTTTTTCAAGCATGCACTTCAAAATATCATTTTAGGCAATAATAATGTTTTCTTTACGATTGTGCATATAATTGACAGAGGATGGCTAATCTACGTGTTGTGATTACTGATTGATGGCTTAAAATATACCATTTCGTATCTATTCCTATTCTCAAAGCAGGTTACATCACATACTGAATGACTCTATGGGTTAAAAAGTTTTAGTAATTAAACAGAAATAAGGCAGTTTGCTAATCAACAACTTTGTTTAAATGTGTCACTCGTTGAGTTTTCTTGCATTAGTATGTTCAATTGTTAAAAATTTAAAATGTTTCGACAAGAGCGTTAGCTTGAGTGCACGGCTCGTACAAGTTCCGTGTTATAAAAATTGTTTTTTGGTTTTCGTGTAATTTTAGTTGTAATTGAAATTATGAGTGCGTTTGTTTGCAAGCCATAAAATGTAGTCAGTTTTAGATTTGTTATATTGTGTTACTGGTAAAGTTTTAAATGACATTGTGATTATGTATTTGTTTTTAGTAGTATGAGCCAATTAGAAAAAAGAAAAATAATATTGATAAACATTTTGTATGGGTTGACTATAGGCCAAGGATGTTTAAGGCGAAGGCATGCATACTTTTGGCCCGTAATATTAGTTTTGGTCTGTTAAGGACCAGAATCTCTATGCGAGTTCCGATGCACATGAACATTTACATAAATATGATTTGTTTGTCGATTGTATACGACATAGGCATCTATGTATTTGTATTTATTTCCTGTTACGTGACCAATTTCATTCCATTGAATTACGATTAAATTTCCATATATTTTTTGTTCTAGCAATACTGTTATTTAAATAAGAGTTTAAAATAAATGTTACCAGTAACGCAGTAGTTTGTTTGGAAATTAATTTATTGACTATGTGCAAGGGACATGTGATGGTTGGATGTGATAGGGCTATGGTGGTTAGAATAAAGTTATATATTTATATGCTAGCTTAAGTTAAAGTCCTATATTTTATTAAGACAATAGTGTGTAGTTATTTTGTAAGACATGGATACCAATAAAGGATATACATACAGTATGTTGTTTTATTACTTTTGAATCATTTGAAAGTATGACGTATTATTTACAATTTGTGTGTGTTTTATTATGGAGGGCAACAAGTGAGGGACTCAAAAACAATGCACAAGATTTTTTTTAAATATGAAATTGTATATTTTTCATCAAGTAAATATTATACATAATTATTTATATGAAAACATAACATAACATAAATTTATACTTAAGTACAAACTTCAAGGCACCATTCTCAACACATTGTATAAAGGAATGTATTACATTAAATTGCACTAAAATACTAAATTAAATTTAAAAAATACATTTCTCAAACAAAATGGACGGACTTACATTGCTAATATTACCTTTTCCCAATCAATATAAATAAGTTTTTATGTAATAAAGTACAAAACGTTATTGTAATATATCTATACATGCTTCTAAACTTATTTAAATTAGAAAGTGATATTAACAATAAATGTGAGAATAATTTTCTAATTATCTATTTCTATAATGTATGAGAATATTTCAACTATTCTGAGATTGCATATTACACTGGATTATAAAAATGCATTTAGCACTTTTTTTATATTTTTCTAAATATGATGTATATTTATCATATTTTAACATAGAATTAATATTGCCTGAAAACAGGCTCTTTTTATACATAACTTTATAGAGGACTTACTTCCACTGCATTCACAAACATTATAAACACTACAACGTAATAAACATATTTTTAATTTAAGATTATGTAACAAGGTGGACGGAATATTTTTATAATACTGAATATTTCAAAGGTAACAGTAATTTTTTTTTGTATTGTATCAGCCCATATACGACCCACTGCAGGGCACGGGCCTCCTCTACAATCGAGAGTACGATTGAGAGTGGTTAGGCCATATAGTCCACCACGCTGGCCTAATGCGGGTTGGCGGACTTTTACATACCATAGAAATTTATAGAAATCGCTATGGTGTGCAGGTTTCCTCACGAAGTTTTCCTTCACTGTTATAGTGCGTGGTGATTGACTGTCAATACACACATGACTCCGAAAAGTCAGAGGTGTGCCCTGAGATTTGAACCCGTGACCACCGTGAACATGTAGGCAGCCGCGTCTGGTCCGTTTACCAACAGGCCACCACGCACTACAGTAACAGTAATACTTTGCTGTTATTTATACATATTCTATTATGTTACAACTACAGGGTATATCAAGACTGCTATCGAAAACGAAGCCAGGTGGTAGTTTTAGTGACTTTAAGACACAATGCAGCTAACATTTTTGCAAAATAAAGATACGATATTTTTTGTAATTTTTTTCCTATCGTATTTGAGTGGTAAACACATACATTTTCCTAAAAAAATAGTTCACCCTTTTATTTTTAAAGACGCTATAGTACGCAAGGCTTTAAATTATAATTTTATTATAAACTATGGATTTACCACCAAAATACACAGACGCGTTTTTTGCAAAAATTTTACTTGCATCGTGTCTGTAGTCACTAGAACTGCCACTTGGCTTCGTTTTCGGTAGCAGTCTTGATATACCCCGTATAAGTAATATTCGCAAAATTCATGAACCAACTATGTACAGTGTCTATATTTAATGTAAAAATGGGGCAAACTTCAATGTTACAGTTTATCTCGAGATTCTATTCTTATTATCTCATGAATACTAATTTTGTTCTTTAGAACATATTTTTGGTTTCCAAACATACACATTTGAATAGATTGTAGAGATTAAAATATCTTAATAGCACTTACAAACTTTTTAAAATTCTTCTGGAAATATTTTAAACATGGTAGTTGTGTGCTGGCAAAAAATGTTTATAATATTATTCAGGTAAATTGCTGGATAAGGCATACGATTGGCTACTACAAATATCTCATCAATACAGATTATGGAAGGCCCATTTTTAAGTGGTTGTGTAGACCAACACTTTAAAAATTATTAGTCATGTTTCTTATAATGAGAAAATCTAAAACGATTTTATGTGTTTTCGAACACCATGTCTCAGATCTTAGATGGATGTCTTAGATCGCCTTTAGATACGTCAAATGGAATAAATAGAAAGAAATTAATAAAAACTTTTGGATGTAGATCTCACACTGTCAAAATATTACATAATATGGTATACAATTATAACCTCAGCTTTAGTAATTGATCTGAGATTATAACAAATTTAAGTCCAAAAAACTGGTTTAATTACATTATTTACCAATACAGTCTGAAAACCACAACCAACATAAAAATACAAACAAAAAATTACTCCTCATGTCATACACACTTGATGTTCACTCTAATGATGAGGACATCATCCTTCACAAACCCGTTCCTGATGACGTCACCAACGGTAGCGTACTCCGTATACCCGAACCCCCTCACGCATATCTCAGTAGTGGGGCGGTTGAAAGCTATGAGGTTTGAGTTGGACATCATCGTGTCTTTCTGAGTTAAATCTGGATCGTACTGGTTTATCATAGCAAAGGAGATTCTACCGTTGAAAGGCCACTCCAAGCAGTTGTCGTTTTCCGTCTTCATCAGATGCACGTGGAGGGCGAAGCAGCGCTCGTTCAGTGGAGATATGTTGAGACGGACGCAAAATCTGAAATATATAAAATTTTATGATGTTAAGCTGGAACCAGCTTACTGTCTGAATAGACAGACCATTTTAATACTTTTAGAGGATCTTTGCCTAGCAGTGTTTTCTCTGTGGTGATGACATTGGTTTAAATACATCCCCAACAGCTTTCATTTATAACTCACAAGATTAAAAAAACAAAGTGGTAACATTAAACTTTAGTGACTAAATTATTTTTAATGTTTTTTTCTGTCACGCAATATAGCAGAATCTAAATAGACTTATGCAGCGATTTTAACTATTACCAGCTATTTTTATATCATTTTTGTTTAATAGAGTTTTATGTTTAAACCAACCTATATCCATTCGGCGACGTGTAAAACCCGGGGCTGTAGAGCATCTTGCAGTGGTCCTTCACCATGGCCTCGAGCCTCGCCTTGAAGTTATCGATCTTCCACACGTAGTTGCCCATGCAGTAGCGCAGCAGCATCTCGTTGTTCTGCTTCATCTTCGCGACGGCGAAGGCGGAGAGTTGCTTCGATATGTTGGCTATCACTATGTCCTGCTCGCGGTTCCTTTGTTCTAACACCACAACTCTTTCGTACAGCGCCCTTTGGAAATAAAAAAAAACTTGATTGCAAAAACAAAATAAAATTCAATTGATTAACTTTTTTGTATTAAAGGATAAATAATGGCTTGTGATAAAATCCACTGAAACACTTTTGCTATAACTCAATGTACCGCAAGATTAATGTCATAAATAGTGAAAAATAAATTAATGAAGACGCTTAATTCCCTCTCTTTCTTAATTTCCTAATAAATCAAATTTCTATTTAGCATTGTTTATATGAGGAAAAAGATAATATACTATTTTCTTCATAACATTTTACCTTATAAGCGCGCTGGTGTTACTTATAGGCGGGGTCGAGGTCTGATTGCCGTCCTTGTCCGGCGCCTCCCATAGTGTCATTGCCTCCTGTTCTTTAGCGTCGATGCTCGCGTTAGACATGTCATTGTTTATCTTCATCTCTGAATAAGCATTCATGAGCAACTGGTAATATTACAAAAATACAAATTAATATTCGAAATTGGTGTTATGTCAACTGGTATGTCGAATAATGCAGTTCCATATTGAAGTTGTCTAGTAGGAAAACATTATTTTCTTGAGATTAATTAATTTTCAATAAAAGGTTAGTGTTAGACAGTTTGCCGTGGTAAAATAATAATGATGTTAAATGATTCTGAACCATATTTCAAACAAATAAAGGAATATGCTGACGAGCAGCGACAAGAATATAATTAGACAGCCTCCATGGCTGATGACGCAGTTAGTTAGATGCTAGCTGTGAAACGTAAGGCTGCGGGTTCGATCCCCGCATCGAAACAAGTATTTGTGTCATCCACAGGTATTTGTTTCAGGTCTGGGTCTTTTTGAGACCGAAAAGTCTCTCGTAGTTCCTGACTTAATTGATCTTAATGTGGGGTCAGGACTGTATGTGAATGTTAGTTTTTCTTTATTTATTTAATCAAGTATACTCACACTCATATGACTTTGTGTGTCGGTATGCAAATGCTGGTTCATCTCATCTTGGCTATCGAACTTTTCCTTACAACCTACAGCTGTAAAGGAGCAAGGAATGCGTATCTCTGGTTGAGTAGATGTTTCAGGCTGGTTGTATTCACAAGCAGATATATGCGCGTCCAGGTCTAGTGGTGTTACCTTCACAGTGCACCCTGGAAATACAAAAGATATGTCTTAGGAAAAAATAAAAACACCTAGAAGATGTTCGAGTTCTACTTGTAATATTTCCAGATCAATATAATGGAAGGTGGAGGGTTCTATGGTTTTCCAGTAAAAAGAGTGTACATTATAATTCATGCCAGTAGTGCAATGCAAATTCCTCTTATGATGTGAGTGTCCATTGGTGGCAGTGACCACTTATCAAAGGACTTTTTATTGCAATGAATGACGAGACGAACATGCCATTCGCCTGATGGTAAGTGATACGACCGCACATGGACAGTAGCAAAACCAAACAACACCATGAATTACAAAGCAATGCTTGGTATTCCACTGTGCTCGCCATCCTGCGACATAAGGTTTTAAATCTCATTATGTCCAGTAGTTACTCTAGCTACAATGTCCTTCAAACTGGAACACAACAATGCGTTTACACTGTTGTTTGGTGTAAGAAATTGACATTGCGCTGGTAGTTCCTCAGATGGCCTCTCACATATGAGAGACCTATTATGAAATGCTGCCACAGTGCATTTATGGCATATATGTACGTACATATTGGTCAGCAACAATATTTATAACAATTAAATGCACACACCTTTAGCTGAAAATGGACAATTCATTCTCTGTTCTTGTATTTCTCGTTTAGTGTAATTATCAGGAAAAATATCTACTTTCATGCTGAGGTTAATGTTGTCTATAGGGCAGTGTCCACTGTTCCTGAAAATTAATTTTAGTGTAAGACATATTTTCTGACTGAGATTCTAAAAATTTCCTTAAAAACAGGTAAAAATTATATTTTTGAATGAATTATTCGCACTTGTATTTTGCATTATGATATGTACATCTCATGGTATAGTTGTTTAAATCTAGAAGAGTTTTTAAGGATTCACTCATACTCAAAACAAATGGATGAGAGGTACAATTTCCTTTTGTTTTTTGTTTTAACCAATTGCTTCATAGTTTGTCAGCTTAAACTGTCTATATCAAAAAATATATTCAATAAATTATTTGAATAAATAAATGTTTCATAAATGTTTGTCTAAATGTTTCGGACACTATTTTGATTTTTCAAAGTTTTAAATATTGTCAAAGTACCATATTGGGAAGGTTCTTTTAATGACTATGATGTGTAAATGCAAATAATGTACAGGGAAGTACCTGACATGTTTACTAATCTAATGAATCATCTCATTTTGATTTTTAGATTACTGGTGGTAAACAAATGGGTTGCTCATAATATAGATTGATAAATATTATACAAACATATTTAATGCATTGATTGCTCATTGTCCACAAAATATAAAGATGTAAAAAATAAGTTTGTTGTTACACTTCCTTCATTTTTTAAATGTTGCAATGGGAGAAAAGAAGAGATCTAAAGCAAAACAAGTGACATCACTAGTTTTAATATGCATTAAAGTTTGGGCATGTGAAAGAAACAGTAAGATGTCCTGACTACGCTCCCACTCTTTTTTTAATATTTACCATGTCTTACAAGCTACTTGTATTACTATTTTGACAGAAATGTTTTATGTTAATGGTATTTGTGTTTGTATGCAAAATAATAAAAAAATATAATACCCTAATCATAATCAAATACCCTATTAAAATATTAATGTGACATACTATTAAAGTACCACTTACTGTAGCCATGAGGTAATGCAGCTTTTACAAAACTTGTGTCCACATGTTGTAATCACAGGGTCCCGAAGCCAGTTTAGGCAAACTGGGCATTCATACCGAGATTCTGGTTGGTTGCTCAGTACAGTCTCATTTAGCGCTGTTATACCCATGGGCTAAAATCATAGTGCTAGACATTAAAACCAACTTTTTTAGGTAAACTATTTTATTGACATTTAAGAAATATTGTATGAAAACTTTTTGGTCATAAAATGTTATTGGGAATCAAACAGACGAGAGTATGCTTAAAAAATAATATCGAAGGTTGAAGATTATATGAATGGCGTGTCAAATTACAAATAATTACCACGCCCGGCGTATCGCATCCTCCTGAATTACGTAAATACATATTTTACGTAAACATGTTGCAAGTAAATGTATCAAAGCATAGAGTATACTTGAATAAATACATGAAAACAAGTTTTGTAAAAAAAATACTGTGATGACAAATTTGAATTAAGAACGTTTTTGGTTCTATTGTTGTGCAAAATTTGGTACTAACCGCAATTCCTTCCGAGGCATCTTTCGTTCTACTCCGGTCCATTACCTTAAAATAAAATAAAATTAACTACTTTTAAGTAAAAAGTTTCGTAAATATTACTTTTTCCGAAATTAAAAAGTATCGCCAAAACAATATGCAAATGACACTGACGTTTGACTAGAATGACACATGACTTTAGTGACGTCAACATTACAGATAAAATAAAGATGTTCTGTTTATGAAGATACTTATGTTCTATGATTTAAGTAGAAAATATTTTTAAAACATAATATAATTACATTTGGTTAGAAATGCCTTCAAACAAATTGTATGAGGGGAGGCTTTTCACTAATGAGAGCGACATTCATTTTTTTTTATTTTATACGTCTTTACTTATTAGATATCGCTTACATGTGTGTACACCGCTTCTCTATCGCTATCACGCCGCGTGGAAAATTTATATTGTTAGAAACAGTCTACCAGGACATTCGTGGAGTCTTTCATCTTCACGAGGCATTTTTTAAATTATACAACTTCAATGGATTCGTTTCGTGTTGTATTTGGTAACTGGCAGAAGCACCGTGTAGAAGCCGACGAATACGGTAGATGGTTTAACACTGAACATTCCAGTCTGGCGTACTGGATTTGAATTTAAATCTTTTGATAGACATCACTGAAGAACTAGACGACGCCTTGTCTTACTATACAGAACCTATGACTTATCTTCTTATAATTATTTTTTTTTCTTTAAATTTTGTATTGGGCCATTTGATATTTTTGGCTGTAGATGGAGAGCTGATGCCTGATTATCTTACTCACCGAAAGTAGCACAACAGCAAAACTGTCGCTTCAAGTCGTTTTTTCTGGGACAGTGGTTAGTGCTAATACCTCAGTCTGGTTGGCCCATTTCCACAGAAGTTACTACATATAGAGTTGTAGCTCACGTTTATCCATGTTTTTAAGAAACTATTTATTTAAAACATACATGTACCTACAAAAAGAGAAACCGGTTTATTTAACACCTACGGTTTCTTTGATGATGACAAATCGACAGCGCTCTAAGAATTTCTAAACATGTTTTGACTTTATCGACACGGGAATCTTGACTTCCGTAACTGGTACTTGGCCGGTAGACGGTCGTAACAAGTACTCAGCTTTAAGTACTTGATCTATTAATTAATAGGAAGGGATGGGAGGAGGAATAGTTCTTACAATGTAGGTATGCTACAAATAAAAATAAAAGATAATGCTAGGTATGATAGAACATTAACCGTGGTCTTTGCAATGGAAGTTGCAAGATAGTAAAACAGAGGAAGACCAATTAAAGGAAACAACAAGAATGTCTAACAACGGATATCATTCATAGTTTTTATCTTATCAGTTTTCGCAAGCTAGATTTATTTATAGGGGGACTTTTGCCTTAGTTTCTAAATTCTCAACAAAATAAACTAAATACGGTTCCGGTCTGAGTTGATTATGATAATTATTGATCGCAATATTTACAACTTTTTTATATAAACATAATTTGTATCGTGCTAATTTGCAATTTAAGTTTATTTTTTATAATGGCTATATGTTATATAATCTTACTACTCTGTTGTTAAAAAAAACAAAGTTTTGGCGGAAATGTTAAGTACATCGTGGCTTGGTGATAAGGAAACAGTCGTAAATTGCCAAAACGATGGTAGCGGCTTCGAATCCTAGGGTACAGCTTTTGCTTTTTGAATCTACGTGAGTATACGTACCTTGTTAACGATTAAGCAAATCATTGTGGGGAAACCTGTATGCTTGACAGACTTCCACAGAATTCCAAAGGTATGGTAAGTCCACTAAGGCGTAGCTACTGTTTGTTAGATCAAAAGACTAACGGCCTTATTCTTAGACAGTTTTAAAACCTATTATAATTATCGAATGTTTTGTCTTCTTCGCTTATACTAAATTCAAAAGTAGTTCGAAAGGGACAAAACATTCGATAACTAAAATAGGTTTTAAAACTGTCTGTGAATAAAGCCGTAAGGCTTAAATATGAGCTGATATATATATATACCTGTTACCTTCCTTCCATTTAAAGTCAGGTAAAATCACCATAACTTACAAAAAATGGCGTCTAGTTACAATGCATAAACACATCACGAGGTATTACCAATATATTGAGTGGTTCCGTTATTTATCTAATACTTGGTGGGTCTAACGATTACATTGTATGCTAATGCGGGATAGGATCGATGGCTCGCGGCGCACCGATCACATTCTTATCTTCCATCACACCGTACCGTTATAAAACGTTTTGTAACTATGCTATCTTAATAGGTACTTATTGACATGATAATTAAGTGTTTTTTTTTTAATTATTGGATTTATGGCATTAAGGTCTTTGCTAGGAAAAACACTGCTTGAAGAGCGTGAAAGACGCGATAGGACTTTTTTTTACAAGTCTCGTGGCAGCAAGCACATACTGAATCGTAAGGTTCTAAGCTAGGTTCCCAGGTCATCTCCCATCGGGCGCGTCCCCTGGGTGGCGGATAGGGGAAAGCCCCCCATTGGGGGTTCCGGAAACGGCGTGGACCAAAACCAGCGAGGGGGATTCTCCTCGGGCCCCTCTGCAGAGGGCTCAGTGGATGAATATTGACGGGCTCGGCGTGCACTTACATTGCCGCCAAGCAGACTGACATAGAATTTATTCTATCCAGTCACCGTCGATCTCGTAATCTCAAACGAGGCGTCGTGGTCATGTCTCGCGGTCTCCGTTGGGATCGAGGATCTTGCCTTAACTGGCCGGATCGCGAGGAAGAAAACCTCTATAAAAAATTACCCCGAATCCTAAGTGGCGGCGCACCACGAGAGGATGCATGGCTGACGGGAAGATCAGTGTCAAGTGCGACCCCCGCCGGAGTACCGGCCGACACTTTTGGCGGGTTACGTAAGGCTTACCCAGGTACAGGGGGCACTGCCTGGGTGGACCTTTTATTTCCCCCGACTCGTGGGAACAGTATGAACACACAAAAAAACTTAACAATTGACGTAAGTAAGGAGAAGGGAGTAATGCCAATGCCTACGGTATCGGTAGGAGAAGAGGCTAGGCGTTTTTTGCGTCCGAGAACACCTATAAATTTAAGGGTCATGGAGAGCGATGAGGGTGAATCCGATAGCTCATTTGTATCGCAGGCTTCGACTTTACTTTCGGGTGCAAGCACACGAAAGAGAGGGAGGCCTCACACAACTACTGTTACTGAGCCAACACGGAAACGCGCAGTTGTCTTGACTGCTCACTCTGGAGAAGAAGATACCATCACCGAAGCAGAAACTGATGTTTCTATCGAATCTTCTTCAAAGACTCGAAAGAAAAAACTTCCCAGCACGGAAGAATTGAGCGTTATCGTACAGACAAAACCGAAAGAACAACTGGGTAACTATATAACGCAACATTTGGAGACCATAGAGAAGGTCACGGAAAAGTCCCGTAACCTCAAAGGCGAATACGCACACGACCTTAAAGTTGCTGTGCGGTGGATGACTGTACTGTACTGTATCCAGATACGTTCCACTGCAGGGCACGAGTCTACTCTACAATCGAAAGTACGATTGAGAGTGGTTAGGCCATATAGGCCTAGTGCGGGTAGGCCGACTTTTACATACCATAGAAATTTATACAAATCGCTGTGGTATGCAGGTTTCCTCACGATGTTTTCATTCACCGTTATAGTGCGTGGTGATTGACTATCAATACACACATGACTCCGAAAAGTCAGAGGTGTGCCCTGGGATTTGAACCCGCGACCACCGTGAACATGTAGGCAGCCGCGTCTGGTCCGTTACCAACAGGCCACCACGCACTTATTTAATTTATTTAATTTTCCTGCAGTCCCTACGTGTGGCAAATAAACTAAAATCCGTGACATAATTGCTGGCATATACCTTATTCGTGAGCGTTTAGAATGGTAATGTTGAGGACAATATGGTTTTATGTAATAGTGCACGAGCCATGGCGTTGCTTCACCGATCTGCGATAGATTTGATCACTTTATATGCCGCGCATATGGCACCGGCGTGAGGCAATGTCGCGACTAGCCCACTAGTCACTTAAATGAAGGGATTAGGTATTTCCACTTTGAAAGGAATTTTAATATTGTTTATTGCTAAAGTTGGGAAATTACAAATTAAAGAACGTTATTTTTTTGTAAGTGATACTTACTGTTTTTATAATTATCGTATGTAGATTGGTACAACCCTTTTCGGTAGATTGCAACAAAGCGCGGACTGAAAATATTCCATTTGTATATTTTATTTATATTGTCACGATAATATTACAATGCTCCTAATGGTAAGTTTCAGTGCAATAAAAAAAAAATTATCTATCGGCAATAGATGGTTATCTCTCACCTGGTGACAAATATACTATACCTGTAGACAAATATAATTATGCCTGGTTGAAGCCGTAGGTTAAATCCGAACGGACGCATATTTTCGTGGGTCATTATGACGTATTTCATCGATTTTCAGACGAAAAGATTAATATCTATGAAAAATACAAATAAATACAGATCTCAAGGGTAAAATTTACATTTCATAAGGATCAATCAGGTAACTCAACGAGCTATTGGAAGCGTTATGCTGGTTTGTTTCGCTAGAACAAGTAAAAAATAATAAACCCTAGAGCGTAGGAAACAAAAGCTACCACCATTACCAAGTCGACTATCAAATTAAAGTGGCAATAGGTAGCACAATACAGAAAACTGATACTTAATGAGGCCGAAAGGATGGAAAATGGAGCTTGAATACCGATTAGTCAACTCACAAGGTTTCACGTCTTCTTCGTCTTCTTTCTGGTCGTTTCCTCAATCCTGAGGATCGTGACTGTATGTCAATCTTCTCCACTCGGTCCGGTCATATGTACCGCTCCGTGTATCTGGCCTCCAGTCACTTCCTTGAGTTGGTCCACCCATCTAGCTGGTCCTCTTCCTCTAGCGCGCTTCCCCTCCATTTGTCCGAAAATGAGAATGTATACATAAAGAGACTTAACACCTTATGTGTCAGGATGGCGAGCGCAGTGGAATGCCAATCATTGCTTTGTGATTCATGGTGTTGATTGGTCTTACTGTTCGTGAGCGGTCGTATCGCTTACCACCAGGCGAATGACATGCTCGTCTCGCTATTGATTGCAATAATTTAAAAAAAGCAGAGGTAGCAGGAAGTTGCAAGATGCGTGCCGCTTCCGATAGGTCACTGTCAAAGATCTTTGAGAAGGCTTATGTTCACCAGGGAATTTACAGTTGCAGTTTGCTGAAAATGTTGACGATAATTATGCTTATACAAAGTATCATGGGTGAAGATGTATGTAAATTGTTTTTCGTAAGTCTACATTATTGTCTGTGGGTACCTAATTAGGAGTAATGAAATCGAAATTTCAACTTCTGGTTTCGTGTGAACGAATGCCACAACGAAAGAAATTTTTGTGGCAAGAATTATAAATATGGTTAAAAAAACAAGGTCGTTGTCATTATATAATTTGTGTTTAATATTATAATGTTGTTCATTCGGTTTGTGTGTTATTGGTTTACGAATATATTAGCATACAAGTGGCACATAATTTTTACTGTTTACATAGATATTTTGTAACTTTCATGGCGTAACGGCATATTTGATATGCTTCCTGTTTAGGAAGTATAGTATTACTATATTAAAGCTAGCTTAACTCATTATAGAGATTAGATTTTTACGACTTCTTAGATAACTTTTTGTATAAATTTCAATTTTATATGTTTTTTTCCATACTGTACGTATAATAATAGGTGACGATAAAATAATCTTCGTTCCTCTCTGCAGTAGTGGCTTTAAATTCACAATTTTTAGGTCCAAATCCTGGGATTTCTGCAGTGAATTTTCTGTGTCTGAAGATGTGTAAAGAATGAGGACTGCATCGTAGTTCCCGATAGCCACTTTTTTTCTATCTTTAGTTAGTCCATCTGTAGCGTTTTGCGGCGTAGTAGTTACCACTGTATCAGTGATATCAATGATACGGCTTCTCGGGCTAAGAATTAAAATACTAAAGATGAGTGTTAGGTAAATACAAATATCACCTTTATTGCGTTAAAGCCTGGGGCTTCAGCTTAATTTGGTGTTTAGGTAAACAGCCTATCGCTTCGACCTACATTAGCTCCTAGACATCTAGTTCTATTTATCTATATTTAACTTACTATTTACGGTTTTGTAAGCAGCCATATTACGTACATAGGTAACATAAAATTACAGTTTTCTAATACATTTTTACCGCTCATTAAGTCATCTGTTACCACATTTTTCCTCTCAAGCCATCATTAAAAGACTTGCAAGTTGGTGTTAGACCGTCCCGCCAAACGTGGGACGTTTGAGCGAACAGTGGAGGCAGAATGCAAGAGACATTCCGTAAAAATATTATGAAACAATGTATTTGTTACTGGCACATTAAATTATACAGACATAAAAAGAAATATATAAATAAAATAACAAAATAAAGATAAATATTGCGCCAGCAAAGGTATCTCATATGCCATATGCTAATAATACTCATATGCCGCAGCACCATAAGCAGCTCTGCAACGCCGATTTTCGATTAGAGGCTTTTTTCGATGAGAGATCTTATTAATCACTAATTTATGACAAAAATATATCACGATTTTAATATTGCAACCTACCAGTCTATACTCTACAAAATGCCGGCTGAGCTATTTACAAATATAGCAAATGTTATTGTACACCCAGAGTTAATCTTGGGGCGATGCTTCGTGACATGCAGACTAATTTTTTCCTTAATTTTGATGATAATACTTGACAACCTATAAGATACCAAGATGCCCTTCGATTATGGTCCCACGCTATTTATCCAGCTCGGAATCTTTAGATGCTATTTTCGTATAAATGCGACTCCCACATCGCTTCCTTTACGTAATATGGCCATAAGATATCAGATATAGTTCACTGCAATTATGTAATAGTAATAAATTGCCGTAAATGCCTCTTGGTGGACGGTCGTAAATTCGTTCTTGCTTGAGGATGCAAACGGTTGGTACCATTGTTTCTCGATTATTAAATTATTAGAATATAAGGTTACAGCAACGTAATGAAGGTTAATAAAAGGATATTTAAAAGAAACCTGATTAGGGGGTAAAAGGTAAGAAATATGATGCATTTAAGTTATAGTTACATTTTTGTAGGGTATATTTACAAGATATCTCTCTGTTCTCCTTCAAAAATGTTTGAAGAATAAACCCAATATCGATTAATGTCGGAAAAAATACAGTTTATTATCATCATAATTGTTAAGCAAGAATTTTACTGATATGCATAGGATCTTCCTAAGATGCTTTAAACCATCTGTCAGGAACCTACCATGGTTAAAATCCGAAACATATATTAAAGGGTTATACAAACATTTGTCTCTATGCGGGGATCGAACCCGCAGCCTCATGTCAGTCAGCTTTTTAACCACCTACACTACGGAGGCTATCAGATAGCAAACGATCGTACAGTAACAATAGTGTCAACATCATAACAGTTTTGTTCAGTTGATGTAATATACGTAGGTAACAATTCCAGTACAAATAGCGTTATTCTCACAGTATCGAGAATTCTGTTTAACACTAACGTAAGACATTAAGTAACATGCATACAAAGCTATTACATTTTTTCTAATGTATAAAACAGCTTTTACACCTTACGCTGTGCATTGTAATAATTAGCTCAGCTCTGTCGATGGAAAGAATTGAAGTGATATCTTTGCGAGACTTTGACGTTAGTTTGGTACCCAACAGAGTCTCTTCGTGTCTCATATAGAATGTTGTTGACACTGATTGTTGTATTTGCAGCAGTCAATACCTCATATTTGATACCTATGAATGGCTCGATAATTCAGATATAAAATTGGTTACTCATCAATATAATTATCTTTAAAAGATCTTCAAAACGAGACGTACCTATTAATAAAATTCTATACGTCCTTCTGAGCTGGATTAAGACGAAAACTTACTCACACAGTATAAGGAAACATCCCTTTCAAATCATATATTTATTCTCTAACAGAGACTATAGTTGCATGTTGACATAGTTCGTGGTAAACTTCGTAGCAGTTAACAGAGAATAACAAAAACTTAAAATCAAACTTGTTAAAAGTCTTGAATTCTGTTACTATTTCAAAGTTCCATATATACTCTACTAATTTCATGAACTTTAATATTGGCGATGCTTTTGCATAAAATGGATTCATAAAAAATAACATAAAAAGGACTACGTATAATTTTACTGTGTCGACACTTAGAAGCCTAACTGTATTGGGTATAAAAAATGCGTACATCGAACATGTATACAGACGTCAATATCACTCGTCACTTTAATAATGGATAATTTGAACATAAATAATATGTTGTAAGAGCCTGTCTGTCTGTTGCTCATATTCCAAGAGTTATATACGAGCGTTGTAATGTAACAGCAAAAGAAATATTTCATAATGTGAGAATGATTACAGAAGCTAATTGTAGAATTGAATATCCTACCACAAGCTTTATGTGGTTTAGCAATTTAACTCATCGAAAGAACCGTTTAACAAAACTGTTACTCCTCGTCGATATAGTGTGAGACAGTGGTACCACTCCGCTGGAGCCGACCCATATGTACGGTAGCTTTAACGAGCCAAAGCAAGACCCTATAATTACTTTTAACTACTTTACTTACAAGATCTTTAATTTCCTTATCAAATCAATGGTAATAAAGGCGGTTATAATTTATGAAATAGATTAAAATATTCTAAACCGAGTAAACCCGCGCACAATTCACATAATTTCAAAAATGGAATACGTTGTACATGTTAATTTCGTTTGAAACCGGTTTGTGAGTAAAAACACGTTATCGGTTTCGGATCGACAACCGCTAGTAGTGTCTAGTTGAAATGCAGTTTTTATGTGATGTGCTACGGTCGATCAACCTCGTTTAACGGTAAACTGAGTCAGGGCCACCATAGGACTTACATCACTGATAACCGAGCTGCCCCTACCTGCGGAACTCGTCAAACGTAACGGCTTATCGACTTTGATTTAATTGAGAGCTGTCATGCCGATGTTCCTGCTTCATTAGATTTATTCGCCGTTATATTTGAATTAGAGTACAGTTTTATTTTTTACTCCTTTTACGATGCTATTTCGGCCAGGTAAACAATTTTTTGTTAGTTTTTTGGGTTAGTTTGTAAAGCAAGCTGGGACCAACTGGTTATTTTTTGTTTTTATTGGTAGAGGAAAGGTGAACTGCGTTAAAGTGTTGGTGCGGAGAATTAAGGAGTTTTTATTAAATTTGTTGCATAAAAAGTACGTCTCAAGAGGTCAGGGGGATACGAAGAGGTCGGAAACAAATAAGTATATCAACTAAAAACATAATAAGTACCATTTTTACTTATCTATATTCCTATTATCTACGATTTTTACAACAGTTATTTAGTTCAAATAATCATAGTATTACAATATATAATGAACTTAAGAAATATGTATACTTAGATTTTTAATTGGCATCTATGTATGTAGCTGTCATAATTTGAATAGCTCAATCAAGTCACATGACTCAACGGAGGCGTAGGACCGTAAGTTCAGACATTCAACACCGGATAATGCATTGTGATTCTGGCGGCATGAGGTAATACTATATTTGCTAATGCACTTGATTTGTACCGTCATACAATGTTCGTAAGCTGTGTTGTAACATGACATTTGTATGAGGACTAGGTTTTGTAAGTTCTGTGCGGGGGATTTGCATTGTAAGTATTATTCGATTTGCTTGGGTATTTTCCTTTTAAACATGGACGCTATATTAATGCAGATTAATTAAAGTTGAATTTTTGTAATGATTTTTTACTACCTTATTTTTTACGAATATTTTAGAATTTTATTTTCATAACTGTTCTTTATTAGGTAAAAAAATATGTACATATGTAAACGTATTGTCAATGCTTCGCTATTTACTCAAAATATTCGAAAAAGTCATACAAAAAGTGAGGACAAAAAATCTTGAATAACCGTTCAATTGCCGAACTAAGCGTACTGCGACTTTTGACACTGCTGCGAGTATAATAACGGAACATTTTTCTAATAAACCTTTTGTTAAAACATTAAAGTCGACGTGACCCAGAGGTTATATTGGCTAACCCACATAAAAACTGAGAACGCAAGCGTTTACATAAAGCTCGTTATACAAACACGACGGGGAAATGTTTTATACACGCTAATGGATAAAATACACTGAATCCTGCTGCATAGCAAGACGGGGACTGATTTAGACAACTTGAATGGGGGGCATGGACCGTAAAAATAAAAGGCTCTATTTATTTTACTATTTATATATTTTTTATTTATTTTTAATGTTGAACGAGAGCTGCTTGTAAGTAATTCACTTTAAAAAATAGAGTTTAGCTGCGAAATTGATATTTTTATAATGAGGTTGTATTCAACCACGAAATGTCATAAAGATATACTTAGATAAAATAATAACAGTAAATAAAGCAATTATAGGCTTTTCGATAAGAAGTCAAGGTATAAATGACACAATACCACAATTTACACTTGGGGTAAAGGTGACGACCGACGTCTTCACACTAGCTTGACAGATAAAACGCTATTCAAGTATCATAAATACAATTACGGCTGTATCAAGATAAAGTTTGGGGGGCAACTATTCTAATACAACGTACACATCAGTCAAGCAAAGGAAACAGTAAAGTGTCAATTATATTACCTTCTCAAGATAAGATTTATAATCACTTCAACGGCTGAACAAAGTTCACGTCTATTTACTGTATAACAGCAAAATAAATAACGAAGGTAACAATATTTTCTAAGTATTACCCAAAACTTTAATTCTGGGTACGTCTCTATGTAAATAGAAAGTTATCAAACATGTCTTTATTACGTTGTACCTAAAATACTGTTGTGTAGTACTATAGTCGGTATACGTTTTAGGTTAAGTGGGTATCGGCCTCATGCGCCCTAGATTCGCGCCTGTCCTTTAACCCTCCACAATAGCCACACATGTTGATATATCTAATTAATTTATTACGTTGATGTAGGTGAAAGGCGAATTTACTTATTTAATTTATTAAGTCGTGTCGGAAATGTCAGCTTAAGAACTTTGACTCGGATAAAATGGCTGTTATGAGGTAAAGAATCCACTGAACGCATGAATAAAGATTTTAATTAAAAAATATAGGTGTAATTATTGGCAGTAAACGATCGACGATTGAGATCACTCGAATTAAATTTACTTTATGCCGTTTACCTGTTTCCATTACGTGTAGGAAGTAATTTGTGCTGGTTCTCAGGAATAGGGATGCCTATTTATCCTTGAATGGGTGTTAATGTCATTAATAAAGCAAAGGGTCAATATAAGTGGTTACATGATTGTAGAGATACCGTGCCCTTAACACATTTATTATTGTAAGTTTGTTTTAAGTGTTTTTAGTGATTGTCTTGCCCTCAGACGCGCCGCTGCAACTACTATAGATCAGGCTTCATAATGATACGCATATGATTGAGACCAAGTATGGAATCAAGTTTTTGGGAACGTATAACTTGTCTTTGACCCGCAAAAAAATCTATGAAATAGTAAAATGAATAGTTGGGAATAATTCCTTGTCCACTTCCGTCTGCAGCAAAAGCTCTTATTTGTAGGTCATCTCATGCCACTTAAATTATGAGGTTTGATTGGCTGTCTTCATTTAAAATAGTTTACCCGCACTTTATTAAGAATACGTCGTAACGAGATTAGGCAGGAATATCGATAAAATAATTTCGAAATTTAGCACTTAAAGTACAACGTAAGTAATCTTATCCTGGCACGATCATAATCTAACGAAATCTAACCATTCCTTCATAAACGACACTAATCTAACCAAAACTACCATCGAAAGCTTGCTTATCGGGTAAACCGTATCTTAAAAGTGCACCCCTAACTATCCCCACGTTGAGCCTCCGTTGAGTCCGTCGTGCAAGGCTCATCGGCTCATTCAGTAGCTCGCGAGACGGAGAGAGCGCCACAGTGCGGCACTCCGCGGAATAATACGTATTAGTGATTTATAACATAAATCGTAAATAGTGATTGATTAAATAATTTATTTTATAAATAAAAATAAAACGTGATTTATTTGCGTGGAAAGGGATTAGCCGGGACGAATTTGGTATTTTAATTTTATTATTTTGAGGTTGGTTTCTTTTTAGAATATCAATTAAGTAATGTTGGAAATCAAAATATTATTAAAGTTCGCGGAATGTTAGTTATTATTTTACTTATTTTACACACTGTTAGTGTCTGGCCTACATTATTCCCATTTTTATCTTTATCAGTAACTGAAGTTCAAACAGGTAGAGATCTTCAAAATATTTTTTTTTACATAGTGTTTTTTATACATAATTTTTAAGACGATAAAATCTTTTAGATGTCACAAATAGTCAATGATACGATTAATATTTTTAAATAATACATCCTTCTCAGATGTTTTTTTTTTTTTTTACAATATTGTAGTATGTCTGGGTCCTCATCTAAGGGAATGATATTTTTTGCTGAAATTATTAATATAATGACATTTTATTTAATAAATATTAACTATGAATGTTTTGTTTTAAGTTAGTCTTGATTATCTAGTCCCATCTTCAAGTACCTAACATGCGCTAGATTTTAACATTAATAAAATATACATATATTTTGTAAAATATACATATATGTACTTAAAAATGAATTTTAGTGCCGGAATCGAACCGCCTTTGTTTTGCAGCCGCATTCTTGTTTAGTGCGCCACGAAAATTATTAGACAAGTGAAATGTTAGTAATAGTCGTACAAATTGCACACAAATTATTATTACACTGTTCACAAAGCCGCACTAGGCCCATATGATGGAAGACCCAAACCTCTCTCAATCGTAGATGAGACGCGTACCCAGCATTGGAATACTGAATGAACAATGTGTTAGTAGGGTTCATTGATTGATAAATCCTGGCGCTTTGCACGATGTTATAACTCAAAGGTATCTTTTAAATAAATGGCTCAGAGAAAAGGTAGCGTAATATACTGGGTATATCAAGACTGCTACCGAAAAAGAAGCCAGGTGGTAGTTTTAGTGATTTTAGACACGACGCAACTAAAATTATTGCAATCGCAATTGTGGCGATTTTTTTCCTATCATCGTATTTGGGTGGTAAATACTTACATTTTCCTAAAAAAAATAATGTACACCCTTTTATTTTAATAGACTCTATAGTACGCAAGGCTTTAAAACTTATGGATTTACCACCTAAAAACAATGATATTTAAAACAATACAAAAAAAAATCTTCGGAATTTTTGCAAAGTTTTAGTTGCATCGTGTCTGTAGTCACTAGAACTACCGCCTAGTTACGTTTTCGGTAGCAGTATTTATATACCCTGTATGAACAATGTTAACGATTAGTGGGTGAAAAGGACTTAGTTTTCGGGGGCTTAAGAAACTTTCTTTAACTCTTGAATAATCTTTGTTTAGAAACATTGTAACTCTCAGGACGTCGCTGGATGCAGGCCGCTTCCAACAGGTCTATGTGGCGATCCATTTGGGAGGCCTATGTTCAGCAGTGGACTTCCTGCGGCTGAAGAGAGAGAGAGAGAGAAAGAGAGAGAGAGAGAGAGAGAGAGAGAAAGGGAGAAACATTTAAACCTTTGATCACAATTATTACTCGTATATTACTTGCTGTAAAATATTAAATCTCACTGACTTATTACACAGTCACGCTGAATTTATCTTTGGTGCATCAAGAGGTTTTCCAAATGCCGGGTTTGTAGTTACAACTCTCATTCAAATGGAAAGTTTTTTAAATCACGCGTGTTGCCGACACAAATATCGAATTTAAATGGTATCGTCCCACTTACCCACATTGTTAGATAATGCTCCTTTGTACACAATGAATAATGCCGGCCGCGACACTACACTGAAATGTCATTAACACAAAATTACCATACGCATTGCCTAATTTCGTTTTGTAAGTATACTCGTACTAGCTCTGCGATTGATAAAGTAAATTCTTTGAGAGATTCTGTGGAAGTAACCGATAATGAGTAACATTTGTCATTGAGTCGTAGGATTATTTTTGCTAATTCATTCACCTGTGCTTAAGCCTGGATCCGACCCTGTAAGATATACTTTTTAAAATATGCGATTAAGTTTTAATCAATAGATTTTAGTGTTGAGGAGTATAAATTAAATTTTCAAAGGATCATAAAAACAAAAAGGATAGACCACAAAAGATTGAATTACTTACAAAGTCAATAATTTTTCCACCAATTGATAAATAATAAAAAAGAAAATTATAAGGTTTATCAATAATTTAAAAAGCTCTTTACAATGTATATATTTTTCGTTTTGTAAAAACTTGGTTTTATATTTGTATAAAACACAGCCACAGGTTATTTATATATCATATTTCCAGTACTTTTAAAATTACACAAAAAATATCGGAAACAAATTGCGAGTAATTATTGTCTACGCTTTAGTTACTAAGTAATTTAGATTTTTATCGACAAGTCCGCCTCGTATTCGCTTATTTCTTAAAAAATACAAAGAAATATGAAACTATGTTGTAACCGCAAAACTGTTATTTAATCTGGGAAAAAATACGACAGCATTTTTCAAAGTGCCTTCAGTGTGTTTCGAGTTTTTTTGCTGTAAAGTTAGTTATGAAACTTGCTTTTTTCAGCTATGCAGTTTGTAAACCTTAACGGGCTTATTCATAGACAGATTGGAAACCTTTTTTAGTTATCGAATATTTTGTCCCTTTCGAACGACTTTTGAATTCAGTTTGAGCGAAGAAGATAAAACATTGGATCACTAAAATAGGTTTTAAATCTGTCTATGAATAAACGTAATAGTTTTAGCAACAAACAATTATTGCTAACAATATTGGTTGTTGTTTTACAATCTTTGTTGGATTAAAATATGTTCATAGTAAAATTGCAATTGTATTTGGGGCTTTGGTTTTAAATTATCGATTTTTAAAATCTCATTCATAATAACTGCATTTCTATATTGTGCCAACTTATTTATTCAGTACCTAGGTATGTCAGATTCTTCCTTTTTTAAATTCAATTCCTAATTATTAATAGATTAATATAAGTTTTTTTTACTGAATTTTTTATTGACATGTTAAATAAGTTTCGCCTTGTCGATCTAATCTAAACTCCGAGTTAAGGCAAATAACAATGTGACTTATTCAATTCAGAGTAAAAAAATGTTCACTAGAAAAAACATTAAACATCATATAAGTACATACATACATACATACATAACCACACGCCTTTTTCCCAGAAGGGGTAGGCAGAGGTGCTACTAGAACACCCACGTTTCGCCTTGTATATTCCGTCCCACGATGTGATAGGGGGCGAGCCTATCGCCATATCGGGCACAAATTCCTGACTCCAGGCTAATAATGAATAGAAAAATCCAATATCACTTTGCCCGACCCGGGATTCGAACCCGAGACCTCAGCTTTGCAATCATACCGTAGTACCACTACGCCACCGAGGCAGTCATCATATAAGTATTCGATGTGTACTCACAATATGACATTAAATTGTGTAATTCGTAATTTTCGTAACTATTTTATGATAGTAAAATATATAGGTAATTCAATTTTACATTAGTCAGAAACCAATTACATTTTGTGGGTCAACCGCTAGAGCCTTATTTATAATGAAATTATTTTGACAAAACTGTAATTAATTTTATACATATACAGTTCCATCTATCAATCCAGTAATCTCATTAATATACAATATACATACATCGATCGTAACAATTGTAAGAAACATTGAGTTATGGGGATCGGAGTTTTTTTGCCGGCGCGTTTTTTACCATCGTGTAACGGTGTACGTAACAGCATTTCGTCTTGCAATGATAGCAGGTCGATCTACTTGGGATGTTTTATTGTGTAGACGTGGTCACGACATTTTGAAGATCGTGTTTGAAATCTTGAACTCGGGAGATTGAGGATAAAAATGTTGTTTGTATTGGTTAGCGAATGAATGAACGGAACGTATGAATAACTGTTTGTGTTTTCGTACAATGCGCGTAATATGCTAATTCGAGTTGATAACATATATTTTGTAGCGTTTGGTTCAGTAGTTAACTGCATGGAAGTGTTTAATGTTTACATTCAGAACAATTAGAGGTCATAAAAAAGGTCCAATAGAATGAGGTTATTAAAATGCCTTTTTTATTACCGGTTATGTAAGACCAGGAAAATTTGGAGCACATATGAATAAGTATAACTTACACGAACAAAGTGTTATTGAATTGTTGTTTTTTAGATTTGACCACTTGTACATAAAAGATCTGTATGCTAATCATGCATTAGTAAAGGAAAATGTTAACTATTCGCAAAATGAGAGGACAAAATAAATATATTTCCATCCATCAATAAAATTAAGATCGAATTTAAGTATCTATAATAATAATACCGTTATTAACCTAACATATTAGCACTAAATTGTGATTATTATCGTCTTAATTTGAACAACTGTCGGCAACGCCGCATTTCATGTATACTTTTTATGTGATCAAATCAACACTAAATAGCTGCTGACAGAAATCTGACCACAAAGTTAAGTCAAAAGCGACAGCGAATTTTATATTTTTTTTCCATCTTTTAATACTTTACTTGTTTCAATTTATTGTTTATAGTTTATAAGATATCGCATTTGTATAGGCTTTTGGATTCCTTATGGCGTGCAGCATTTAACGTGCAATTGCAATATGAATGGATATTGTCGCAGGAAGTCGCTGGATATAGGACATTCCCATCAGGGCGCTGTGCAATATGATGTAGCAGGTGTCATCAATAGTGTTCTAGAAGCCAAAAGATAATAATGATTATTATGACACTCATTTGCGGCTCCGAATTGGGTAGAGCAGTGGTTCCCAAAGTTGACTGGGCTCCGACCTATCTAAGAAGACCTCGGGATTCACCTTTTGGAGGAACAAAAGTTTTGGTAAATCGTTTACTTACAATAAAATAGTTAAATATTTAAATAGCCGAAAATTCGCCATCACATGAGGTACCTAAGGGGAGGATGACTTTATCTATATCTATTCAGGGCCCACTTGACATTCGTTCGCGACCCATCAGTAGGTTTCGACCCTTAGTTTGGGCAGCACTGGCGTAGAGCTTTGTGAAAAGAATAAGTAAAACTGTTTTTTCATAACATTTCTAATAATTCTTAAACCTGTACCGTTTTTTTTTTCATGGGGAAAATCATCTTGGATACCCGCCTTAAGCAAGGTATGACGGATTTTTACCGGCTAAAAACCCCATGTTACTCCATCAGCACTTTGGAGAAACTTTGGGACCTCAAAATGAACACGCCAATGTTTCCCCAGCGCATTGCTTAAGAAAAGCACCACTCGGAGGAAAACACCACTCGGAGGAACCTGTACCTAAAGAACTATAAAAACTACATTTAACTAGTTCAGTTTCCTTGTTTAATTACAGCAATCAATTTACCACCAAGATGGTAGAGGCGGGTGTGAAGTCAAGGAAACAGATTAAATGCATTTAATTAACGAGCGTCTATTTAATAAAAAGTAACTTGTGTAAAATGATAGGACTTATTTGTTCATTTTATCAATTTAAATTTAAATTTCTATTTAGAAAAGTATGGGGTATTTATGTAACGTTACTTATTATCATTATCATAGTTATGACTTAAAATTCATATATTTTTTTTGTATTTCCAATTTTTTTTAAAATCGTGCTTAACATGCCTGAACGATAATTTGTTTGAATTTTAATGAAGATCATATACACTGATGATCCGTTCGTTTATTTGAAAAAAGTATTGTTGACATCAGTAATTGTGTCAGTAATATAATCAAATGTGTAGAATGTGGAAGGAAACAATAATGCGTATACATAGAAATATGTGGAATAATCAAAACAATAAACAACTACGTAAAACAAATGGAAAGACTAGCTTAATCATGTCGAATAGCGAGTGACAATATAATAAACACAATAAATAAATTAACACATGAATATAGTTTTTATTTATTGGGGATGCCTATGTTCAGCGGTGGACTTCCTATGGCTGAAGAAAGAGAGGGAGAGAGAGAGAGAGAGAGAGAGAGAGAGAGAGAGAGAGAGAGAGAGAGAGAGTCTTTATTGAGTCGACACTCAATCTGCATGACGCTACGCGTAGCGTCATGTGTAGGATAAAATTTAAAAATTTTAGATTTTGGTATACTATAAGCCTATATATGTCCCATTTCACGCAACGAATCTTGTCTCATCTTTAGGCAATAATACACTAGGCTGGCCTGTTGCAGGCTGGACTTCACCTTTGTAATTTTTAGAGGAACTCTTAGGTTCCATGAAGACGCTTTACTTACTTCATCATTAAAGTGTGTTTTGTCACTTGTTTGTAAAGGCATTGTTATTGATAAATATCTTTATGCTTGTAAATAAAGTGTATCTGTCTTAGTCGCTCGTGCCACGAAGCTCACACGTAATCACAGAGGAAACTAGGTTAAAATATAATTGTAGTTCGTTTCGACAGAGGCGGCCGAGTGCCAATACCAAACGGTAACCAGCCCCGTTATCTTACGTTGTAATGGCTCATTGTAGCGGATAATGCGCCTTACAGCTAACCATTTTGCTCTACAAGTTGTATTGCGATGAAAAATTATAATTGACTTGCGGAACAGTAAAAAATGTTAGCTAAGAATGATGAAGTTTGTCTCGTTTGTTTTGTTAACAATACTTCTGGTTATATCATTTTTATGCGTATTCGGGTGCTGCTTATGTAATGTTTTGTGGTTTTGTATTCTAATTTTGGTTTAGAATTAGCTTTTTTAAGCGGGTCATTAAGTACAATGTAGGTCGATGTGTGGTAAAGGTTGATTTAATTCCTGTGTAGTTTGATTTTATCTCTTTGACTTCGTTTCTGTTTTGGAGAGAATGATAAGCGTTGCGGGTTGGTTTTTGTTTTACGTCAGACATTGTTTGGTCAACATTTCAAATACCGGGTAGGTCTTCAGTCTTCACTTTCGTTTATTCATCAACATAGATCTATTTGGGCTTCGAGTTATTTGGGATTATAATTTTTTCATACAACGTTTGTAAAGGCGCCATTAAGTCATCATCATCATCGGTCAGGACCATTAACACTTTATTGTTCGATGATGTCGGAATATGGAAAACTATCATCACCACTTACTTATACTCCAGCCACAGGGGGTCCAGTGATGATAATCGTAATTTCATACTGTTCCATCTCATTACTAAGTGTACCACATCCTACAGAAGCCCATTTTTAATTTACAATATTTAGATCATTACTTTTTCCGTTCTTAGAATAAAGTATAAGTTCAAAGACAACTGAACATCTCTTTACATTGCGTGAAACTAACCGGTTTGAAAGAATTCATAGACTTGAATTTGGTTCTATAATATTAGCTATTTTGTAATTTCTCCAGATTGAAATATTCATAATCGAGCGTGAGTGTGTTTCATTGGCATGGATTCGTGAACGTGTATTTATTGATAGGATCATAAAGTGGAATTACATATGGTTTTGTATACTAGCTCTTTTCTATGGCTTTTCCTGTGTTATTGAAGTTCAAAGAGCCTGATACAAGTGGTTTCAGTTCTTTGAGAGATCGTAAATTTTTCTAATGCATCCTCTGTCAATCTCTTTATGAAGATTGTTGCTCTTCGTGTTTTTAAGGTGTTGCTAATTCCAACTGCTTTGCCGTGATCTCCAATCATGCAATATTACAATTATCCAGTCACTTTATTTTTACTATTTTGATTTGTAATCGATACAAACGTCCGACTCCACTTGCTAATACGTCGGATAGAATTTATAACTTTATTTGGAAGTTATTAACATAATTTATTTTGTGGAAAGAATACTCTCCACAAAACAAACGGACAAAACGTGGTCAATTTCATAACATTTGAAATGATCTTAGCAACAATATTAATATTAATACGAATAGGAAGTGGAATGCAGAGAGCGCTTGTGACCTAACACCGAATGTATAGCGATTTGCGGAAATGTATATGTGCCATCCGAAGCAGTGGGACGAACTGCCGGCTTAGGTACTTTCCATTGAATCGGGTGGCCTGGTCGTAAGGTTTTATTGGTAGGTTCAGATAAAAGCAAAAATTGCTGCGAGGATTTCTGCTGCCTTTTCTATTTTACATGAAAGGATATATCTTAAAGCGGCTTGAGGTATGGGATGTTATCTCGGAGCGCTCTGTTTTAGAAAGCCCCCTGTCCATCAGCTAGTAAACTAATGACTGGGGCTATAACAGAGTATAATGACAAAATTATTTAAGCATGCTAAACAATTGCTCCGGCGCGGCGGTAATTTACTCTCTCTCATTGTTTTAAATTCTTTCGATACTTTGACATTGAATACATATCCGACTTATGTTTAGAATAACGACGAGAAGACGCTGATTAAATAATACATTATTTTAAATCAAAAGCTTAAAATATTATAGTCTCATCAAGTTTTGGCAAGTTACTGAACATTTTCTCAAAGTGACATCAGTGACAAGTGAAAAGTGAATATGACGAAAGTGTGAACACTTTTGAATTTGGAATTTTTAACAAAATGGCGACCTGGATGTGGTTGACGGCGCTGCTGTGCGGGACTCATGCTGCAGTGCTGCCACCGCCATGGGCGGACGTGAGGAGAAACCCCTGCGCCGCGCACCCGAGAGGATGGCTGATGTTGTACTGGCCTGCTGATGGAAAATGCTACACTATATACAAGGTATGCATGCAATACTATATCTAAGGCATTACGCTTGAAGTTCTATTAATATTAAATAAATGGTCCTTAAAAATAAGTTATAATATCTATTGAAAACAAAACGGCTTTGAAGTTGATTTTTCAAAGGCAAAACCCCAATTAATTTGATAAACGTACATAACCCAAATGGGATCTCACGTTACGTTGCGTAAATGAAGCAGTTTCTACGTTCAGGGATTGTCTTATAAACTAGAGTAAGCTTTTGATAAACCATGGACTTGTACAAATATGGTTTTATAATTTTTTTATATATCACAATACTTTGCTGCAGTTGAACTGGTTTGTGGATGTTTACAGGCCTCCACTTTCTTTTGGGATTGAGGTTATCATTGTCTGTATTCATTTGACGTGACTTGGATATATTTGTTCTGGATTTTACAAAAACATGTTTCTCAGCTAATTCCTCTTGCAAGTATATTTTATAAAATCTGTTCTATTAGTCCACTATTCGTTCATTGCTGAGCACGGAACCCCTCAAAAATCGGGAGTTCGAAAGTAGTTAAACGTATTGTCATTTTCATGCATGGTCGCTTTGAAATTCCTGTTAAGGAAGATCATACAGCCCGCGTTCAAGAACCGTTTTCAATATGCAAGGTGGAGAAATTTTCTATGCTATTAAGTCTTACAAAATGCTAAATGCTGTTCATCAACCCAATTACCAACCAAAGTAAATACATTTGAATAGACGTTTTTGTCACCTTTACTTCACAACACTTATTGCGCAAATGTCACCAAATTTTCCAATAAAACCATTTCAAATCGCTCAGATCCGCTATACAGCTATTCATAGATGCATCAGCATTGTGGGAACTCTGCGTTGCGCAACCTGACTCTGACCTCAGTGGCTTATGGTTAACATGCACACTACGCTTTGGTACAGCCCGCTGGAATTTTAAAAGTTCAATGACATTAGTCATTCCGTACGTGGTCTCCATGTCCTGTTTACGTGGGGCTAGATTAGGTCTGATTGATATGCGTCGGTCTGATCTTTTAGGTTATTGCCGTTGTAATGGCGTTGGATTAGTTTCTCCAGGTTGCATTGAAGAGTTGTTTGTATTATTCTTGTTAATTGTAGGAAACTTGAATAGTTTAAAGATTTTAGTTAAAGATGCTAGTTTAAAGATTATAGCACATGGTTGTGCTGTGTCGAAAGTAATAACGCTGGGTTGTCTACAGCATGTTATAAGACTATATTTGTGTTATTTGCCATTTAGAGTTCGATGATATTTTCTAACTTTATTTCCACCTGGTTGATCTTTAACTCACGTTACTATCCTTAAGGTATAGGCGTAAAAGAGATAGCAAATGTAATTTCTCACTACTCTGTTCCTTTTAATCATCTTTGAAACTTTAATTTACTATTTTATACACCCCACTTTGATGTCTTCTTCTATTATTTTTATAAAACTAGTATGCATGAAACAAACATAGGGAAATGTTAATTGTTATTGAATTAACATTAATCGGCATTATGCTAATAGTAATCAAATATTTGATCCACAATGCCACGTTTGACGTTGTGATTAGTGCACTTTAAATTAAAATTGATTAATCGGTGTTTGTGTTGAATCTTCATTGAATACTATTTGTAATTTATAATCAAAAATTATCTATACGCGATCATCGATTAAGGAATAAAGTTGTTCAAAACTGATTTGTAATTTATTTTCATTAGTTTGTCGTTTAAGAATTATTGAAGACCTTAAAACTAAAGGCTTTAAAATAACAGAAGCGGTGAATAAACTAAGCTGGAGGACTAAAGAACCTCTCAATATGTTTATGCTGTCATTCCAAAAAGAAGAAGACATAAACAATATCTATAATATCAGCTCAATTCTCGGCTGCAAAGTGGAAATACAGCCAATCAAAACATCTAAACTAATTCCACAATGCAAGAAATGTCAAGCATACGGCCATACTCAAAAATACTGTAGTAAGGAGCCTAGATGTGTTAAATGTACGGGTAAGCATCTTACTCGTGACTGCCCAAAACCAGCGGATGCTAAGCCAAAATGCATACACTGTGGTGAACCACATCCTGCTAATTATCGAGGGTGCATAGTAGCCAAAGAACTTCAAAATATGAAAAATAAGGTGATGAAGAGTAGTAAAAATACAATCAAAACTCCAGACACCAATAGACCTAAAACAATAATAAACACTCAAAGTGTTAAAAAAGATGTGACTTATTCACAAATGGCAAAATCTGGACAGATGCAAATACAGCCACAGGTCCTGTCGCAGTCACAACAAAAACCACAATCACAAGAACATGACATTGAAGACAAAATCAACAAAATTCTTAATTTTATGACTTCATTCGATAATCGCCTGAAAAAGCTGGAGTATAGCACCAAAACTGCTATCTTACCAAATACCAAATAATGACGCTTAAAATCATAGCTTGGAATGCCAATGGACTACTTCAACACCTAAATGAAATAGAATTCGTCCTAACCACTGAAAACTTCGATGCCTGCCTCATTTCAGAGTCGCACTGTACGAAAGAAACAATAATAAAAATAAAAGGATACAAAGTTTACCATGCCTTACATCCTTACAACACACCAAGGGGGGGCAGTTCTCTCATAATAAAAGACAACATTTGTCACTACGAACAATCCAAGATAGAGGATGAAGACATACAAGCTGTGGCGGTTTGTATACAGACAAAACGCTATCCTGTTACTATATCTGCTATATACTCCCCACCTAGGTATTCACTAAAGGCTGAGCGGTATATACATATGTTTAAACAACTTGGCTCCAGGTTTATACTCGGTGGTGACTTCAATGCAAAAAATACCTTCTGGGGATCTAGACTCACGACAACCAAAGGTAGAGAATTATTATCAGCCGCTAGAGAACTCAAATGTGATGTGATATCTACAGGAAAGCCTACTTACTGGCCTACGGATACCTCAAAGATCCCAGACCTAATAGACTTTTTCATCTTAAAAAATCTCCCCCTCGATACTCTACATATTGAGGAAGGCTATGACATGAGTTCAGATCATTCGCCGATCATCTTAACTCTATCCGCTGGAAATTTTCAAAAGGAAAGCCATCCCTCGTTATCAAATAGATACACTGACTGGAAAAGCTTCAAGTTAGATTTAGAATCTATAATTGATCTAAAAGTTCCGCTTAAAAATTTGGAGCAACTCGAACAAGACTTGAGACAGTTTATAGTGAACATACAACAATGTGCCTGGCGCAACACACCTGTAGCTAGGTTAAGAGCTAGAGGCAACTCTTACCCAGTAGAAATCAGGGACCTTATAGCTGAAAAAAGGAAACAAAGAAAACAATGGCAAACAAACAGATCTCCTAAGGATAAACAAATTTATAACACACTCGCAAAAAGGGTCACTAGAGAAATAAAACGCTTCAAAGACGAATCGATGAATACCTATCTTCGTGGGCTATCTAGCCACCGTATGTCAGATTATTCTCTGTGGAAAGCTACCAGAAATATTAAAAAACCAATTATGCAAGTCCCTCCTATCAAAACAACAAATGGAAACTGGGCCATAAACAATGAACAAAAAGCAAATATATTTGCTGAACATCTAGAGCACATATTTAAACCAAATGAAGGTACTGTATTGAACTTCACCCTAGACTACGTTTCTCAAGACAACCATCCAATAAAATTCGTTACACCTAGGGAGGTAACAAATGAAATTAAAAAAAAAAATCAAAAGAAATCTCCGGGTTACGATCTGATTACAGGAGAAGTATTGATCAATCTACCGCGCAAAGCAGTTGTCAAACTGACTACTTTGATAAATGCCTCGTTCAGATTGAAATATGTACCTGACATTTGGAAATTTGCTGAAGTAATTATGATACCCAAGCCTGGTAAGCCTCCTCATGACGTGAAATCCTATAGGCCAATTTCCTTGTTGCCAGTAATGGCTAAGCTATATGAAAAAATACTATTGAAAAGGCTCAAGCCTGTTATAGAAGAGCGGAAATTAATCCCAGACTACCAATTCGGATTTAGAGAAAAACATTCAACAATAGACCAAGTCCACCGGATAACTAATTTAATAGAACAAGCTCTAGAAGAGAAAAAAGTTTGCACAACGGTATTCCTAGACGTGGCACAAGCATTTGACAAGGTTTGGCACCACGGCCTCATTTACAAACTTAGGAAATTGCTGCCGAAGCAGTTCTCAGACATACTGGAATCTTACATTTCTGATAGAATGTTTCGTATCAAACATGAAGATTCTTATTCAGAAATTAAGCATATAGAAGCTGGAGTACCACAGGGAAGTGTACTAGGTCCGGTCCTGTACTTATTATACACCTGTGATATTCCTAAAATAGAAAATAATTCCATTGCAACTTTCGCAGACGATACGGCAATTTTAGCCACAGGATCGACTCACGAAGAAGCAGTGAATAAAGTGCAAACAGCTGTTAATGTCATCGCCAATTGGACTGAAAAATGGCGTTTGAAAATAAATGAATCAAAATCAGTTCATATTGACTTCACCAACAAAAAGCCAAAGTATGAGCCTGTGTTCATTAACGGTAACACTATACCATATGAAAATACGGCTAAATACCTTGGCATGACTCTGGACGCAAAGCTACGCTGGAAGGCACACGTCAAAAAGAAACGCGACGAGCTAGAAATTCGCTACAGGAATATGTATTGGCTACTTGGTAAACACTCTTCGTTGTCAGTACACAATAAAATACTATTATACAAACAAGTCCTTATGCCTGTATGGACTTATGGTATACAGTTGTGGGGATGTACCAAACCAAGCAATATGCAAATAATACAGCGTTTTCAAAACAAAGTACTGCGGAACATAGCAAACGCCCCATGGTACGTAAGAAATGAAGATCTTCATCGGGACCTCAAGGTAGACTTCGTTAGAAATATTGTAAAAAAGTATGCTGAAGCTCATGAACATAGGCTTCACCATCACGTGAACGTCGAGGCTATCCAGCTCCTCGATAACACGGACCTAGTGAGAAGACTGAAAAGGACAAAACCTTTCGAGTTAGTGATGAATTACAGTTAGTGAAACATAGTGCAGTGAGTGCTAGTGAAAAAGAACACGCGAACATTGTGTCTTCCCCTTAATAGAGACAATAAGAAACGTGTTATTGGACATATTCTTAGTCGTAGTCTCCTTAGAAGTTTAGGTTAAATTTAAATAACTTATTAGTCATAAGGCTAGATCGTTATTGAAATGATGTATTACGGCATTCGCCATAACACAACATTAAAAAAAAAAAAAAAAAGTTTGCCGTTTGTGTTGCATACTTGCCAAAATAATGAGTCATATACAATCTTTGATTACCCCAATTACTTTTGTAAGTGTTAAAAGATAAATAATTGCTTTCTGTATGGAATACTTACAACTTTTATTTGTAGAGGGTTCTATACTATCATTTGCATCTTCAACGAAATCATTGCTGATCACATCCACTGCTGTGGAAGTATTTTGGTGATCATCACTCGTACTTAAGACGTGAATCTAATGACTAATTTGACTGTCCTGATTTGGGTGTTGTACTACTTATCTATAGGTTGGTTCTGAGAGCTAAAAGAGACAAATCTGAGGTTTTTTGAAAGGTTTCACATGGTTTGGGTGATTCCACCTGAGTGAATGCATCAGAAGCCATACAAGAGTATTGCGGTTTAAAATAAGTCGCATTTGATTAAACACCCATTGAGTAGACTGAATTCATATTTAATATGAATGAAAGAAAATAAAATCTCTTGCCTGTTAATGTCCTTTCTTGACCGCATTCTCGTAATTATGATAAGTAAAGATTGTCTACGATTTTTTGGATATTAATACTATTTTATTACGACTATAAATCCTTGTTGTTTATTTATAAAAACATATCTCAAACAATACGTTAAATAAATATTTTTTTAAATTTTAAATATTATTTCCAAATTTCGCCACAAGCCAATAGATTTTAGATTAATTATAGTCACTTGTTAGGCCAGTAAAAAAAAATAAAACAAACTATTAAAAGACAGCTGTTAAATTGTCATCTTCGTGAACTAATACCTAAATGTCAGTACAAGCGATGCTAAACATAATAACAGTGTTCTTGCAATCAACAGATGTTCGTCGCCGTTTCATTTTATTTTTCGCAACGAGCCGTGATGAAATAGTACAATTTAAAAGAGAAAGGAAGAAGCATATCGCATAACTCTGTGTAATGATTATTTAATCTGTCACGATAATATCTACTGTGCGTTTTAGCGCGAATAATTCGAAATAACTCTTGTTTACTCGATAATGCGTGTTTTCCGTATGTAACATCATCAGTACAAAATCTCTGCAGTGGAAAGCGATAAGTTGACTTACAACGAGAAGTCACGCCGATTAAAATATTTGACACATAGTCCATACCAGTAAACATGTTACGACAGCCTCCGTGGCGCAGTTGGTTAGACGCCTGCTGAGAAACGAGAGGCCGCGGGTTCGATCCCCGCATGAGACAAATGTTTGTGAGGCCCACAAGCATTTGTCTCGGGTCTGGGTGTTTGTGAGACCGAAAAGTCTCTCGTAGTGTCTGATACCCACGACGCAAGACTTAATTGACCTTAATGTGGGGTCAGGACTATGTATGTGACTGTTGGATGTATATATACGAGTATTTATATATATATATATATATATATATATATATATATATATATATATATATACGAGTATGTTTGTTTTTAGTCGTAGATGTTAAGAACTATACTTTCATGAACAAACTGTGCAGGTTTCATATTTGGAATAAAGAAATATGAATTTCCTTCGGTTACGATGCTTATATTATCCTTTTTTTAACCAACTTCAAAAATGGAGGAGGTTCTCAATTCGTCGGAATCTTTGTTATTTAAAAAAAAATATTTGAAACTTTTGTGTTTTCCTCTATTACTGGCCGCGAATATAATGTCTCTGATTTTAGAAATGAAAATCCACAGGAAATCCAAATATTTTGTTTAATCTAAGTTTATTTATAGAAAACAAAAGTTATGAAAACCTGTATAGGTATTACGAGTATATTTCGACATACCACATCCGCGTATAATGTTGTAAGTGAGCCTAGTTCCCGGAACATTTGTGGAGATGACCCAGAGTTCAAAGGTCTACTAACACAACACTCTCCCATAAATTGTATACAGGCTGATTGTTTATTACAAATATAATTAGTGGTGTGTCTAAAGAAATAGACATTTTGCTTGAAATATTATTAACTACTGCAACTACCTTCTCGAAAGGATTTTTAAACAAAGTCGCCACTGAGAACCATCATCGAACTACCTCATTACTTCGCTCCATCTCGGTCGTTTGCTTTGCGAACTCTTTTAGATGAACTTCAGATGATTCTTTTGGAAATTTGTTATTAGTACTTATATATGTACAAAGTGCGCGTTGGCCGGTGGTAATGGACCAGACGCGGCTGCCTACACATTCACTCTGACTTTCCGGAGTCATGTGTGTATTGATAGTCCAATCACCAGCACCACGCACTAAAACTGTGAAGGAAAACATCGTGAGGAAACCTGCATACCATAGTGATTTTATTAAATTTCTGGGGTATGTAAAAGTCCACCAACCCGCACTGGGCCAGCGTGGTGGACAATACGGCCTTACCACTCTCAATCATACTCTCGATTGCTGCGGACCGTGCTCTGCAGTGGGACGATATGGGCGGATACGGTAATTATATATGTATAATTATGTTGAAATTGATACTTGGAAATGTATATACGTCAGTGACGTGTGTCTTAGTTCTATTTATCTATGCCAAGGCTTTCAGGTCGACCAAACACGCGGTGGGTTGTTGCCAAGGAAGTTAATATGAAATATGGTCTCACAATTTATAGAATAAAGTGTAACCTAACGGGAGAAATCATGTAGGAAGGCTAACCCTGTCGCTGGTGAGGATATCATCAAGTAGAATAAACAAACTCAAAAAGGTGATACTAAAAGAATACTATCAGTAAGGTTGCTTCCTGGAACGCATCGAGGTTGACCGCACGGTTCAAGCGTCACGTTGCACAAATGCAAGCATGTCCTACTTGAGGTTATTGGTTTTGACATGATATTAACGATATATTATACAGGAAATTGCAATTATTTTGCACAATATAGGATTCCGCGTGGTGTGTGGGTTAAAAATTACATCTAATCTTCATTTTTTTTTTAATATGACTGTTTATGAGTACCTTTCTTTGCTAGATATTACTATACATTCTTTCAAACACGTCTCAAACCTATTAAAAATTGGAATCGATACAAGTATTGTTGTTAGATCTCATGTAAATCTAACACCAATTTATTTTACTCCTTGACATAAAAATGTGCATTCGTAAATGTCGGTTTTACCACTATAATACGTTCGTGGACAGTTAATTGTTATGCATTATGTAAAGAAAACATCGAGAGGAAACCTGTATACCGTAGCGATTTAAAAAAAAATGGTATGTTAGTTCGCCAACCCGCACTAGGCCAGCGTGATGGACTATATGGCCTAACCACTCTCAATCGTACTCTCGATTATAGAGGAGGCCCGTGCCCTGCAGTGGGACATATATGGGCTGATACAGTATGTAAAGAGTATTCGGTAACAAAACTTAAACTAGGGCCTTTGAGGTTACTCAATTTCTATAGCAAAAATATTTAATGTAAATGAGTTTATTTCGTGGAACAATATTTACATATTTTCGTTTACGCAACTTTCTATGGAAGGATTTGCAATAAAATATTTCATTAAAAGATAGTTCCTTGAATTCATTGCATCTAAATTACTAATAATTAGAAACTTAAATTATGAGGCTAAGGCCATTTTTGCATACCTTAAGCATTGATAGATCAGACGTGTAATATGAGATTTATTTACATAATTAAAAACGAAGAAAATAATTGCAAAATTTTAAATATGAAAGTTACTGCTTACAATAATCTTTTAGGTTATCGACATTTACTTAAGTACTGTGGATTATCTGGATCAGTCATTTCGGAAATCTTCTTCTATTTTTATATACGTATGTATATACATACATACATACATAAACACACGCCTTTTTCCCAGAAGGGGTAGGCAGAGGTGCTACCAGAACACCCGCGTTTCGCCTTGTATATTCCGTCCCACGATGTGATAGGGGGCGAGCCTATCGCCATATCGGGCACAAATTCCTGACTCCGGGCTGATAGTGAACAGAAAAATCCAATATCACTTTGCCCGACCTGGGATTCGAACCCGAGACCTCAGCTTTGCAATTGTACCGTAGTACCACTACGCCACCGAGGCAGTCGGTATTATATGTATATGTATACATATAATAAATTTGTAACCGATCAATGTCTGTATTGGAAAATGATAAAAACTAATATGTATTGTATTGTATTGTATCAGCCCATATACGTACGACCCACTGCAGGGCACGGGCCTCCTCTACAATCGAGAGTACGATTGAGAGTGGTTAGGCCATATAGTCCACCACGGTGGCCTAGTGCGGGTTGGCGGACTTACATACCGTAGAATTTTTTATTTTTTTTTAAATCGCTACGGTATGCAGGTTTCCTCACGATGTTTTCCTTCACCATTAAAGTGCGTGGTGATTGATTATCAATACACACATAACTCCGAAAAGTCAGAGGTGTGCCCTGGGATTTGAACCCGCGACCACCATGAACATGTAGGCAGCCGAGTCTGGTCCGATACCACGAGGCCACCACGCACTTTTTATGGGGGCACTTTTTAAAAACTAATATGGGGGCGACCGTATTAACGTAATAGAACCAGTGATGTTTAGAACTTTTGTCTGTGTCTGTGCGGTTGTGCGCGATGAAATCAAAAACAGCTAAACGGATTTCGATGAAATTTGGTATGGATACCACCATAACGCTATACAGCTGACACCCTGGATTCACATTTAGGCTACTTTTTATCCCGAAAACTGTAGTGTTCCAGTGGAAAGCAGAAGAAATTTCGATAAATTTGTTATTTTTTTATATTCAAAGGTTTGGGATGGGACTGGATTACGATTGGGATGGGACGGGACGGGGCAGAATCCAACGGGACGGGATGGGAAATTTCAAATATATATAGTTAATCACAAAGACGAAGTTTAAGAAACTGATTAATAATAAGACTAGATAGAGCACAAGCTTAAGTTTTGTATTGTATTAATCTAGAGTTTTTAACTATACTTTATTATCAAAATTGGTTTGGAATGTTTTACGTAGAAAACTTATGCATAATTTGTTATTATATTTAGCGCAAACTTCACTTTTTATACGTGATAGAGCTCTAACATGTCAATCAGTCACAGTAATTTATACGGCGTTCTTGCGTAGCCCTCGCTTACAACGTAATTGTATAGGCATTAGTGATTCTGATACGAGTCCCCGCTTCCGGCATGTGAATATCCTTACATATACATATATTAAAACTTGTGCATTTGTAGCTCGAAAAAGACTAGTCTTATTTGCGAGTATTTGTTATTAATTGATTAGAATATTGAATACATTTGTTTATGATGTTAAACTTAGGCCTACGCTTTTAATAACGATGTGTTTGTCCTAGAAAAAAAACCGTAAGAAGCCCATAAAACCTAGGTGTGAGCTTCTATAACTGCGCTCCAAATTAAACAAATCGTTGTCTGATCTAGTCATTTCTGCGTCTGCGTCTGACTTGCGCCCTGTGCCTGCGCATCGTTCGCATTAGTAGTGTTGACACTTCTAGAAAAGACTGGAGGAATCTTCAATCCGTGTAGCATTTTTGTACAACCCTACTTCTGATATTTCGGATTCTCGTCAAAGCGCCACCAATTTATGCGTTACGGTGTCTACCCCACAAACAAGATGATGATTTATTCTTTTTTGTAATTTCAATGTCAATGATTTTTAAATAAAAACTTGTTATTATCTGAATTATTTCCTTATATCATCTGTGTTTATGAAAAAAAAAGGTTGTAATTGTCTGTTTATAATTTTCATTTTTAAATAGATATAGAAAAACACTCGCATAAGTCCCATTGGGATAGGCAGAGAGTACAGAGCGTGAATGCTATGGTCCATGCATATATCTTTCGTTTCATCAACTATCATTAATAACCTCATACAAGCTTGTTTGTTTAAAGAACTCCTTTTTTCCTTTATTTTGCTGGTTTTCTATTTGATGTTTATAGAACCACCTTTGACAATACGACGACATAAATAGTTTTAAAAACAATTTTTTAGATTAATGTCACAATCCCATTACAAGGCGCATATATGTATTTCTCTTTTGTCTATTTTTTATTACCAACATGTGAACTTTTGGTTTCGAAACTTTTCCCACGGCCCAGTTTTATATGCGAATAGATTCAGGGACGGGTAACACAATATACGCAAAAATAATATAGTTTTTGCAAAAATAATTAGAATATGTTAATTGATATAATCATGAGTCTGGGTTACTGAAATAATAATGTTTTTGTAATCAGAATTTAAATTTTCGTCTTAATTTAATCTTGTTTCAAGTTATTTCGTAATTATTATTTTTTGCTTCTTTGCAGCAGGATACTTTAATAGTTTATGAATAACATAGTTTTCAAATTATTTTATAGTCAAGTAAAATCAATTACGTAAAGTATATTAGTATCTTAGACTAAAATTATTTTATTCTTCGGTTTTCTTTTTATAGTACTTTATTGTAGTAATATTTTTGCAACGATATACAGCTTGACAAATAATCTCTGTCAGATAGATAAAGGTGTTATCAGGCATCATTAATTTGTGCTATTTAAAAGATCCGTTTCACTTAATATGCTAAAAAATATCCCTAATAAAATAAATTCTAAAATAGGGAAACAAATTACACAGCTAACAAGTAACAATCGCGTTCGTAACAAACAACGTGCGGTGCGACCACGTGCGACGTTTCAGAATTGTCAGAATGTGTGTTGTCAGAATTTAAAACTTTGTTAGATTTTAGGGTGGTTATTATTGATACTAAAATGAGTATTACAAGATGCTAATACGTCACAGTGACTCACTTTAATGAGTCGCTTGTAAGGATCAACCAGTGTACAATTACTGCGAGCTGGGTTAGCGTTTGTTGGCTTTTTGACTTGAGTTTGTGCAAATTAAGATTAATTATTCTAGTTAATATTAAGATTAGCTAACAGATATCTAAAAATGCAGCCAGGAAGTATGCAACGGACCAAATATTATATAATTATACCCCAATGCCTACGATTCTTCTTTCTCATTCATACCTAGCTTTACACAAATGTATCTCATAATATTTATGTAGTTAATTCAATATTTCCAAATCCAAACGCCATTTTTAGTAAAATAATCTATTTAACTAGATCCCTCGGAAATAGTAAAGTAAAGAGGAAATGCCTTAATACTTTTTTAATAATGAACAAGGTACTTATTGTTACTTACACAATGAGAATAGTTAGTTTATCGCATGGAGTCCAAACAATGAGTCATTAAATACTTGAGTAATTAGAGATAATTACTGACAATTTGAAATACCAAGCGCGTACTGCGTGTTTCCATAGAAATTTACTCATTTGTCCCGGTTTCGGCAACATGGATAGCTAATACTTTAAACGTATTTAGAAACCATCTATTTGTTTGTTAGTTTGCAGACTAATTGAAAACAATTCTTAAAATAGTTATATAGGGTTTCAATTCTCTCAGAAGATTGCCATTAAAATCTGTAGCTTGAAAATTATAATAATCCACGGTTGACATAGACACATATTATGTATATCAATAATCATCATAAGGCGTGGGTGTGTAATATAGTTAACTGGTGGGTCGCGAAGGAATGTTTAGTGGGCCCTGGATTGATATAAAGGAGTCCTCCTCCCCCAAATTTTCGGACATTCAGCATTAAAAATAAATATTTAAATAAATTGGTCGTATCAAATTCACTGCGACTAAAAGTACCTAACATAAATTGAAGTTGATGCTATTGCTGTAATGACAAAAAAATGTAAACAAATACACCCTTCTAACAGTTTTGTAGATAATTAAGTATTAAACCATTTAATTATAAGTATATGTTGTTTTACAAATACTTTTGCTCCCCCGTTACGGGCAAAAGGTGAGTCTCGATTTTGCCAGGTTTTGTAAGATGAGTCGGAGTCCAGTCAACTTTGGGAACCACTGGTCTATGGATATCCGTGGCTAATACTGTCAATACCAAAATACTTACCAGCTAATCCCATTTCCCGTTTCCAGAAAGGCCACCCATGCCCGGAGACTCAGGAGCTGAGTCCCGGCAGGTGGGGCGGGAGGACAGTAGCTGAGTGCAAGTGTCCTCCAGGAACGGCACAGCTACCACACACAACGACATGCCACAAGTTGTTCGAGCGCGGTCCGTGTCGCGCAGGGGAATACTTCGCGCCCGTAGAAGAGTCCTTCAACAAGCGAGGGTAGGTAAGCATCCCGCCATTTTGGAAATTTATTTGGCATTTGAAAAATCTTGGTTGAAGTATAGGAAGTTTTTTTATTGGGCAGAATTATTTGAACAGATCGTTCAGCTAATGCTAAGAGTAGGGTACTAATCACTGGCTATAAAAGATTTTTAAACGGAATGCACTACCTTTTATCTGTCCACAATGCTAATTGGCGGCATAAATAGACAAAGTAACTGACTGCTGATTCAATAAAAAAAACATGAAAATAAGGGATCAGTTTACAAAATAAAAAAAAAGATTGAATAACAGACTATACAACAGCTTTACAGATATTGCAGGGTTCAATGCATATCGAATAAATATGACTCTGTGCACAAAACGCACTTGTAATAAAAATTGTAAGCCGTTAAATTGAATATTCCATGTTGCGTGACGTGGTGTGTCAAATTGATAGGCGTGACGTCACTATCCACGATACACAACTATTTGTGTCAATAGCAGACAATTTACTCTATTGTACGTGGTCAGCATATGTTCTGCATATTTTGACTTTTATAAAAGGGTTTGGGGAAACAAAATATTTGCTAGTAATACTAGGATATGTGTGGATTTCGCTTTTGTTATGAAATAACGGTGATATGATGTGATTTTTAGTTGTTAGAAGCGATTGCTTTTATGACTTACATTTTGGATTTCTTATAAAGCGCTCCTACTCCCGTCATAGAGGAAAATAGGTATTCCATTATGATTAATATTTTAAATCTTGATCTAATATTATTTTTACAAAAATTACAGACCTACGGTCAACTCCACTTTAAGTAATGCGTGTTTTTTATAAATACATACTATTGGTTAAGATTACTTTAAAATTAAGAACAAAAATGTTCAATGAAGGTAAAAGGAGTTTCACTTCGATCGTCGTTGAAAGTCAAGGACATTCGAGTTGTGTCAACGGAAGCAAGATTTCTTTGACCCTAATAACGAGTATAATATCTCATACGTGTTTGCTTTCACGGATTCAATGTTATAGGTTTCGTATGTCTATTTAATAAATTAAGTATTGGTAGTAGATTAAAAATAATATACAGCTCTACAAACTTAAAAGCAATGTTATAACTTCATTGTTTGTAAATGAACATTTTTAACAGTGAAAATTGATTTCCTTGATTACATCGGACAATTAGTGTGATTTTTAATTTTTAAATCTTGTTTGTTCTTTTTATAATATTTAATGAAATGCAACATATAACAATATTTTTGAATCATACAAATATATATGTATATGTCTGGCGAATTGAATAAGTTGTCCTTTTTAAAGTTGTGGCTCTCTGTTCATTGTTTCACGTATCTTTCTAGATTATTTAAAAGAGAATCTAATATAATTTACCCATCCCGTTGTTTAACATAACAATAATCATTTGATGGGGCATACATTAACGATTGTTAATCCCTCTTTGGTTTCATTAACTTAAAACTTTAAACTTCCGCTTATCAAAACCACACAATGATAGTGCATCACGTAACACAATGTTTCTTTATTCCAGAGAGCGTCAAGGCATGTGCGTAAGACCTCAACAATGCGCAGACGAGACTCTGTTGTACTGGCCTGCAGACGGCCGCTGCTATTACCGGCTCAGCCAGGGACCTTGTTACCCTGGCTCCATACTCGATGTGGGGGATGATGGATTGGCTAATTGTACGGTGAGTTTACCAATATTATTTCATGACAAGTGCCCTTTGAAGAAATAAGGAATCAGCGCTACATTGCACTTAAATCTGCAATGAGAAAAGAAACACGAAAGCGGACCGTTAGTCCAGTTTCATGGGGTTACAATAACGTAAGGAGCAAAAAGTGGATGCTTTGCTGTTATGTTTTTAACGTTTTTTTTTTTTTATTCTTTCTTGTCATGATTATTATAAAAAGTTTGTTTTTATTACATAATTTCAGAAATTGAGAAAACAGGTCACCTGGTAGGAAGTGCGTCACGTAGCATAGCTTGAGGCAGTGGTACTACCCTTGGGTGGTGCCTCTCGCCTCTGGACTTAACATGTCGAGTGCACCCATTTTTATAGTAATTCTATGTAACTGTCTCTACCACTTTAAAACACCTTTAATAAATAAGCAATATAATATTCTCTTGATTTCCAGTGCGACTCCGATAGTCCGAACTTCTGGTCGGTGGACGGCGGGTGCTACGCGCACTTCACCCGAGGACCTTGCGAGAGAGGTCAGCTGTTCCTGCCGGGGCCCAGGTGTGGCTGCGAGACCCATATGCCGCATTACCATAACGAGAGCGGAGGGTGTTTTGAACTGGGTGAGCTGTTACGACGGAAACCGTTATTAGGTTTTAAAAAAAAATAAAAAGTAGAAAAGAAAATGTTAGCGGAACAGAGTTAATAGCGGCAGGAACGAGACTGAGTGTGTGGCCCGGGCACTAGCCTATGTATGATATATTAATGTTGAGTCGACACTGCTGAACATAGCCCCCTCTCCTCTCCCAAGGATCTGCACATCGAACTATTGGAAAACGTGTTCTGAACATTGAACCTGCCACGTTCTGAATATTATTAGTTTATTGGTCAAATAAAGGAGCAAAGTTTGAGAGTTTTCTTTAGCCGCTCTACTTCTGTATTTGTTGTGTTATTCTAATTTACAAAGATCACGCAGTTTGTCGTGCCTTTTTGGCGCAATCTAGTGATTTAATGCTCCTGACGAAAAGTGCAGAGCAATTACTATACAGTGCCTACTAACAATACATTGTTATCGACCAGCAGCGCACCTACGGGGTTTGAAATATCGTACCATTTCATTGGCGGTGGTAAAAAGTTGCCAGCATTTATGTTTTTTTTTCTGCATTTCTTACCTAGTTGATTCCGACTGTTTTATGTTACTATACAATTGCTTATAATTTACCATTATATTCTGTATATTGCTTTCAGATTCTATCGGGCCTTGTCCGCGCGGCCACACGTTCTCAATCACGGAGGTGACGCCACAAGGCTCGCGCGCGGAGTGCAAGTGCAAGTCGTTCCACGCGCGTGCGATAGATGGCGCTTGTTACAGGCTGTATACGCGAGGGCCTTGCGCGCAGGACGAGATGATCGCCAGGGGAGGACGGTGTACTAAGGTAGTCAAGATTTTAGAAATGTTTAGTTATTTGTTAATAGTACATTTTCGGTTATATTTTGGTCTCGTGGCAGTGCGTGTAGGTTGTTAATTTAGACTCTACGCTTAAGCTTGATTATATGATAGGTTCTCAACTTTGTATGACTTTTTGGACCACACAAAATTTGACGTATTGTCCGTGATTGAACTTTATATCTGTTATGGGGAAAGGCTTAATGTGTATCATATTTTGTAATAGAAATACAATTAGGAAATTAGATTAATTTCTACCCATGAACCATTGAGCTTGGGAGTAATTGAGGGTAATTAACCATTTAGTTTTAAGTCAACATTATAGCGAATCGCCGCAGAATCTGATTTTAGAACGTTTAAACATGACTTAAGCACACTGCCATCTATCGGTAAACGTATAAATTAAACTTTTTAAATGTGGGTAATACGCAAAATATGCACGCGTAGAGTAGACTAGATAGAAATAGAGTGGTATGATTACTGAAATATGATACTAGAGGCCTGAGGGGACACCGTAAGCAAAATTTTTTGTTACCGTTTTTTTCTGTTTTTGTCTCTTTCCTCTCGCATCAGTGGTTTACGTGGTACGATGTCACCTCCAGTTCAAGTTCTCGATGGTTATGGTATAGGTGCCGTGCGGTCGCGGGCGTTTGTACGTTCCCTCCCGGCGGCGCTGCTACCGGCCCGGCGCCAACGAGCCGTGTCCCGCGGGCGAGGTGGTGGCCTTCGACCTGGACGCAAGGCCGGCGCTCGACGGACTCAGCCATAATGGAGTGTGTGTCTGTGCTGCTGGCAGGTGTTCCCATGCTCAGGTAGGGGAAAATTTTTCATTATTTTCTCAGTGGTCTTAAGGTCTGTAATCACTGCAACGTAGCTTAATAAAAGGTGTGCATCTGAAAGTATCAGCTAAAAAGGATTTGTATTAGTTATTAGGTATGTCCGCCAACCCCCATTAGGTATGTCTGCTAGCTTAAGCTAGTGTGGTAGGCCATGGCCTAACCTCTCTTAATCAAACTCTAGGTTGTAGAAAAGTTATATGTGCTGCAGGAGATTATGGGCAGATACAGTTCCGTACCTTATTGAGGAACATCACGGTCGGTAATGAAAGGGTGTAGTGGGCAGCGCTCCTCAGATACAAAAGGTGGCTGGGACTGATTGTGACTGTAATGACGATAAGTTCCATTATATATCATCACGAGTTGGACATAAGTTAGATCTACAGCAGATGTATAATGCCTCCTCTGCATACTTAACGTCTGCCAGTGAACATTCATGGTAACAATATTAAAAAAAAATGACTTTCTTTCCAGTCGGAAACCTGCACATCTCGTAGAGGAACAGCGGCATACGGCGGAGCTTGCCACATCCTGAACACCCAGGGTCCGTGTCCTGAAGGATCCTGGCTCGTCAAGGAGTCCAGTGGGAAGATCAGGTGCCAGTGCAGACCAGGTCGAACCCCTCCTGAATGTACTGAAGACACTGCCTTGGTGGAAGTCAAGAGTTGACAGCAGATGAAGTAGACATTATTTTATGATCTCGAGAGGTTATTTCTAGAGGAGGGTAAAATTAGAGATTACTGCCAAACTTAAGAATCGATTGTAATACCGTTGTTATGTAATCGATTGTAAAATCGTTTTATATATTTTTTATGAAAATTGTGTAATGTTCTTGCTAAATTAATGAATGTAAAATTCAGCGTCAATTTAGGTCGATTTGCACACTACCGTATTAAATATGTAAATATGTTATATTTTGAACGATTAAAATTATAATATTGAAGATCTATCAATTACCATAAGAATTAAAATTGATTCTTTTGAGATAGTGATCAATCTTTGGACAAATTTTATATTCTAACATAATTTAGTTTTAACGCTTTTCCGACTATGTCTATTTGTTATATCGGTTTGTTTGGTACATCATTTTAACTTATTATTATTTTGTTTAATATGGACACTTTTTAAAATCGATGAATTTTAACCGACTGACAACACTTGGTTGATTTTAATCGATACATTAAGGTTCTATGAGGAAAATAAATACATAAGTTATATTACTTATTTAAAGGAAAATTAAGTATTATTTTCGTAGATAATGGTACTGTGTAATTTAAGTTAAAAAATATTTTTTATAATTTAAATTACTCTACACTTGTTTAAAATTTGGGTCCGTTTAGTATATAAATAAGTATAAGAACTATTGTGGTACCAAATTGTACTGTTTAATAGGAAGTCCCAGTAGCTAAGTTATTTAAAATAGGTTAATTTTATATTCTTGGTCAATGCATAAAATGCTGCTGAATCAGTAACTGGCCAATATGAGCATTTATTGATTGTAGATATCTTAGGAACAAATGTATTAAGTATAACTTAGGTTATATAGTTTTAACGTATTTTGTACACACGAACAATTTTTCATCGGAGATTGTGTGTTAACAAAAATGAGATTATTCATAACTAGGTACTCCAGCTTTGACCGGGTTAACATCCAATAAATTCTAGCTCAGTTGTTCTTCTGTGTATATACTTAATAAAATTCTATTCACATATTTTTTACATGTTTAATATCAATAGGATGTTTGTTATCTTAGCTTTGTTGTAAAAGTTTTCTTTGGCTATTATAAGGCTGAAGCCAAACACGGTTCACTGAAGTTTAAGGTTATTTTGCGTCGTGTGGTACAAATCTGATATTTATGAAAAAAATTGATTTGTTTGGCCTCTTTAATGACCTAAATCCTAATGTAAAAGGATTTCCTAACTATGATAGAAACTATGATAACTATTCTTAACTATGATACATTATCATCAAGTTAATTTATCTTAGTTAAATTAATATTAATAAAAATATTTAGGGTCATTTAATTGCTGTATTTGTGCGGCAGCTAACTGTAATACTTTTTATTAAATTATGTAATCATGTCTGTCTTTTTTATTTTAAAGGAAAATATAATTTGTGGCGAGTGAATAAAATCTTATTTTTGTTTCGCAATCAAGGGACGATAATAATGAAATAAAAAATAAAGAATATAAATAGAAAAGTTTTATTTTATTTTATTGTCGATTATATCTTAAATTACGTCTATGTATTCGAAATATAAAAATAGTCAAAATACACATTAAATGTCTAGGTGATGTTTTTGGCTATTACTAAACATTAATTATAATAACACAGCACTCGTTAACCTAAATTGTCTTCTTAATTACTTGTCCTTTAATTTGGTCTGTGATTTTCCTGAAAAATTACAAATTTACATTAGTATGGGGATACAAAAAATCGATCGATGGAGATTAAAGCCCCATTTACACGGGGAGAATTTCTCGCCTCGAATTTACGATTATCGCAAGGATATAAAAAAGATGGATCGTGTAAATGTTTGTCAGAACACGATAATCTATGGCGGTTATGTCATGCGATAATCGCATACGATTCTCGCCTCGACACTATCCCCGTGTAAATGGTGCTTAACTAAGAAAGCATACGACTGAACCAAGCCAGGTCAGAATCGAGGTAACGTTTTAATTTTTTTTACTTTAAACTGTTGAGGTAATTAATGTTGGTTCTTCCCAGCACATTTTGTGACTACTTATTGGGATTTCTGGTTTTAGTTTATTCGCACAATAATGAAATGTAGACGAATATCAATATCAAGGTTGGAAGTTCCTTTTTTATATTTCGTCACCAGGATAATATGGGATCACTATTGTTCATGAATACCCATGACACCTTTGGTACCGTGAGGTTATTCCCAGCCTACGAGAATAGAAGGCAAGAAGTTATAGTGTATTGCACATGATCTGGAAGTTGAAGAATCAAAGTTTTCTCCTAGTTATCGATAACTAATCTTTGGGTTTGAGGACTTTTCGGCTTATTCATCGACAATTTTTAGCCTTTTTTGTAATCGAATGTTTTGTCCCTTTCGAACGACTTTTGAATTCAGTTTGAGCGAAGAAGACTCATTATTCGATTACTAATATAGGTTTTAATTCTGTTTATGAATAAGGCCTTTAATGTAAGGCTATTTATAACTTACTAAACGTATTCATTACTTTTTAATTAAGCAACTTTTCTTATTAAAATGTATTTAATTCTTCAAGCAAGACTAATTCAGATTTAAATTGCCTTACCGAAATATATCCTGTAGACTTGGTTGAAGGGCATCTCGATGGCGACCGTCGCTATTATTGATATCACTAGGACTGCCAGCATTTCGGGCGCGTGTAGCTGTAAAAAAGTAATATTACATTATAATAATTATTTAGTAGATAATTATGAAGAAACTTAAATAACAGTGTAATGACAATTGGCAATCGGTACGTCTGCTAACAATGGTGAGTTATTTATGAATACTTTAAGCATCTTAGATACGTTGGTAGGTGTACAATGCTGGCTAAAGTGGATAAAGAAGAGATGAGGTATTTTTTTATTAACCGGAATGATAAGACGGGCATGACGTTTGCCTGATGCTAAGCTTTACGCCTGCCTATTAATAGGAGCAACGTCACTCACAACTTAGATTATGAACCAGCGCATGGCACTGCAGAGAGTTCGTCGCACTGGCAAATCAGGAGTTATTACGTCTGGGTGTTTGTGAGACCGAAAAGTCTCTCGTTCCTGATACCCACGATACAAGACTTGATCTCAGTGTGGGGTCACGACTATGTATGTGACTTTTGGGTGTATTTATTATTTTATTAATGAAAACAATATCCTTCAAAGCGAACACGCATTTAAAAGGTGTGTTTGGTTGATCTACACTTTTGAATTAACATTTGGTAATCATCCGTTCTTCAATTATATTCTCAGACATCTGTATTATATTACTCTGAAAAACTTAATTCATCTGGGTTTAAAACCCACACTACTTTAGCACATGTAGTCACCATATAATGAGACCATCTACACTGGATTAAGTTTTTACGTGGCATTTCCTCGACTTTGCGCAATGTGCAATTGACCTGATCGCGTCATACTCGTACTTCGTCATTCTTACGTTACACGTTTTATTGTAATATGAACTTTACCTAGTTTTTTTTTCATTCATTCAACCCACTGTTCATTTTTTATTATTGATGATGAGTGTGAATAATCGTGTTCATTGAAAATTATAATTGATTAGTCACCCAGATTACACTTCTGAGCGTGACTCTTCATTATTTATTTTACGATAAAGCTTTAGGTCACAGAGCATCATGCTAGCTTGTTGTGGGTCAGCAGACTTCGTGTAAGGATCTCTATGTTCTGCAGGTTTCTTTAAGATGTATTCCTTCGTCATTGCACTGTAGTATGAAGTAACAAAAAGGAAAGTTTTCTAGAAGGTTTTGCTGGTTTGAATTCCTTCTTCTTGAAAAATATACCTAGTCATATGGGATATAGGCGTAACTTTTATATATCTGTATCTGTATCAGCCCATATACGTCTCACTGCAGGACACGGGCCTCCACAGGCCTACCATACAGAGAAATTAAGGCATGTAGTCCATAGTGTATGTAGGTATAGTGAAAGTAATCAATATATCGTTTAACATCCTAATGATTCAGTTTTTGTGCGTCTAATATTGCAGCTAGTGTAAATAGTACGTTTTTTGTTCGCTTTAGTAGAGACACTGCGCAAGATTATGACTGTTTACGTAAGTATGATAATTTTGTTATATTACCTTCAGAAAGTATGAAAACGTAAGTAATTATTAGCGTAATTACTTTTTTAGATATATTAAAAATTACATTTAAGTGGAAATTTATTTATAACACAATTGATACTAAATAAAATTAAATGAAAGTAACCATAAGTAGGAACTCAATTAATTCATAATTTATGTAAATTTTTTTCGACCGAGCCAAGGTTGTGACGATACTCTTTTAGGATAGAACTGACATACCATTAAACGAAAAAATTATCATATTTTACCTTGCCATTAAAAAAATTAAATAAAATTATTGTTTTATAATGCTAAAAAACTGTGTAAGATTGCCTCGGTGGCGCAGTTGTATTATGGTACGATTAAAAAGCTGGGGTCTCGGGTTCGGATCCCGGGTCGGGCAGTGATATTGGATTATATTGTTCTGTTCATTATCAGCCCGGAGTCAGGAATCTGTACCCGATGTGGCGATAGGCTCGCCCCCTATCATATCGTGAGACGGAACACAAAAGGCCAACCGTGGGTGTCCTGGTAGCACCTCTACCTACCCTTCCGGGAAAAAGGCGTGAGTTTATGTGAAAATAACGTTTCTGTACGCTCTGACGGTAATATATAATACGTTTCAATATCTAAATACAAGCTGGATATTGCTCGTAGGTTAATCAATCACTTGCTCGATTGGTCCAATGACTGGGCTTTGAATCGCGAATCACTAGGCTCCATTAATTAATTGCTTGGCGATAGTTTGGATGAGTTTTCGTCATATTTGATGAATTTAATTTATTTCAATTGCGATTCGTAACGATTGTGACCAATAAAATCCTCTTTTTCAGTAAGCAGTAGGGTGTATGTTGTGTTCTGAATTGAAAGACATTATAATGTAGTCACCTAAGTACTGGCTGTCCTTAGAAACCATTCTTGGGATGTATTTGGTCAAGACTCGTTATGAAACAAGATGCCACACGGGTTAGGTGTCCGATCCAAGACAAATGTTGATCAGATCCACAAAGATTGGTTTCGTGTCTAGGTGTAGTGTGACCAAAAAGTCTTTAGTAGTTTGTAATACCTTCAACATAAGACTTGTGTCTTATTGTGGAGTTAGAACTACATATTTCTATTCATTATTAGTCCGGAGTCAGGAATTTGTGACCGATATGGCGATAGGCTCTATCACATCGTGGGACGGAACAAACAAGGCGAAACGCGGGTGACCTGGTTCCTACCAGGAGAACTTCTGCCTACCCCTTCTGGGAAAAGGCGTGATTTTATGCATGTATGTATGTAGAACTATGTATGTGGCTGTTATGTGTACTTATTTACGATCAAGGTTGTGAGTAATATTATATAGTATGTTTTATTAATTATATATGTGTAAATCATATTATATAGAAAGTACAATTTGTATACTCACAAGTAGTAAAGGCGTGTAGAACTCCGCATGTCTCTGCACCCCTACGTTGTAGAAGAATATTGGGAACTGTGTCAAGTAGACGCTGTATGCTATTTTATTGAAGAATTTGAACGGTCTCGACTCCAAGAATGCGGTGCCAGCACCTGAAAGTGTAAATATATTTATATGTAGTTAAATCCGCTCGAAGAATGAAGAAGAATGGTGAAGGTCGCGGGACGTCGCTGGATGCAGGCTGCCTCCAACAGGTCACTGTGGAAATCATTGGGAGAGGCCTATGTTCAGCAGTGGACTTCCTTTGGCTGATGGATGGATGGATGATGAAATCCGCTCGTATAGCAAGATATATGAAAGAGTGTCGCATTTCGGGTGTAAACGATTTTTTCCCTTTATTTCGTTGTTCAATTTTTTTTACATTTTTATACATACTTATATAAAAAAACAATATACATATAAAAATATAAAAAAAGAGATTAATCCTTCTAAACGGAATAGTTAATACTAAACGGTTAAAGTATGATTTTTATACTTTACTGTACTTAGTGCAATTAATTTTGTTATTTCAACTCAGTTGGCTGCAATCAATGATGTTAATTTAATAAAAAATCCGCCCCAATTGGGGTTCTCGAAACATAATTATGGCCTTTTAACAAAATTGTGACCGATAAGAATTATTTAGCTGCAGATCCTCAGGCCACGATTGTACCTATTACGGACCTATCTGGTTTCCATACAAAAGTTTGTGTTAATTTCACAAGATGTTTATAAATTGATCGCACCATAAGCCTTGGCATGTACATAAAACATTCTTTATACGAATTGTTAATTTTTATAACCTTTTGTGGCTTGTGCTAATTACGCATACGTATGTCTTCATCAAGTAATTTGGAGTCATTTGCTTAAATAGTCTTTTAAAGATGACTACAAAATGTTACGTTACATCCACTTTAGTTTTGCCATGTTTATTAATTTTTATATCAAAGGTAATAAATAGGTAGAGCACATTATCCATAAATATTTTTTGAAAGTATTTTACCGACGCGACATCTGGATTTTTTTAAAAACTGTTTGTACTAAATTAAACCTAAAGCGCATTACACTCCAAGCCACCGGCCGGGTACACAGCCCGGCGACACAATCCGGCGACATATAAGAAAAAAATCATGTCGGCGACGCAAGCGCTCTGCTCGTTATAATGTCAACAACCTCATGAAATGTTCATGTTATGTCGAGCCGCTGTCATATCGCGATCAAAGTTTTCCGACTTGCAACGAGTGAAGCCGCCAACTAGCCAGCCTCCGTGGCGCAGTTGGTTAGACGCCGGCTGTGAAACGTGAGGCCGCGGGTTCGATCCCCGCACCGAGGCAAATATTTGTGTAATCCACAGGTATTTGTCACGGGTCTGGGTGTTTGTGAGACCGAAAAGTCTCTCGTGGTTTCTGATACCCACGACACAAGATTCGATCTTAGTGTGGGGTCAGGACTATATATGTGACTGTTGGGTGTATTTGTATTATATTTATTATTATTTAACTAGCCGCCATCAAAATGTTGCCGACATAGGCCGGCGGATCGGCGACTATGGTGTGCAGTACACGGAAACATTAATTTGTAATTTAACTATGCCGTATCATCATCATCCTCAACAAGTCTATTATTAAACGCAGGCGTCGCCCAAAGATTTGAAAGCAGTCTGTATGTGCGGCTTCCAGGCTTCGAAAGCCTTGGCCAGGAAGTCTATCTTCGTAGATAGCCCATAGCAATCTAATTATTAATCAATGTACGTACCTGCATAATCATTGCATATAGCCCAATGCATCATGGACATGAATATTCCCCACGAAATAGGCGAGAAGGCAGCGAACAGCGCCGCGGGACCGTGCTCGTATGTATACCCCTCCAGACCCATTCTATACGGGCTTACGATCGTGAACGCAGCCAGAGCGAAGCACGATGCCCAGAGGAGTTTCACTTGCGCCTGAAAGTTATGAATATTGATAATATATCATCAATCTTACGAAATAACTCGTAGTTTAAAACTTGGAGTTTTCGACTGAGTAGTAAGTTGTGTGATGTTTTACATCATCTCGCGGGTTTAGTTGAATGATGTGTGCGATGGCTTTATAGTAATGTTATTGCTAGCTGTATTAATTGGCTGGTATTGTCGTTATTTGGTACATACATACATAACCACACGCCTTTTTCCCAGAAGGGGTAGGCAGAGGTGCTACTAGAACACCCACGTTTCGCCTTGTATATTCCGTCCCACGATGTGATAGGGGGCGAGCCTATCGCCATATCGGCACAAATTCCTGACTCCGGGCTAATAATGAATAGAAAAATCCAATATCATTTTGCTCGACCCGGAATTCGAACCCGAGACCTCAGCTTTTGCAATCATACCGTAGTACCACTACGCCACCGAGGCAGTCGTTATTTGGTATAACATAAAATCTCTTTGATATTAATTTATTGTGTCTTTATAGTCTTTTTAATACTGTAGTATGTGTTAGATCAAGTTCATTATATTATTTGGATTACATTTTTATTTGCTTTTACAAACTGCTGCTGTGTTTGTCTTATGACCTAACATCATGTGAATGCACTTTCGTTTTTGCCATGAAATTAAAATTTTGAAATAAAAATATTTACTTACACTGGTGAGTGATATGTGGAATCGCTTAGACCTCATGAAGTAAGCCATCACGACTCCTATGAGATAGATGGTTGCTCTGTGAGTTGGAAGGATGTATGAATATCTCGCTGCGTCTAGAAGCTTCTGAACTCTGAAAAGAAAGAAACAATTTCATCATCCATCCATCCATCCATCAGCCAAAGGAAGTCCACTGCTGAACATAGGCCTCTCCCAATGATTTCCACAGTGACCTGTTGGAGGCAGCCTGCATCCAGCGACGTCCCGCGACCTTTACCAGGTCGTCTGACCACCTAGTGGGTGGACGTCCCACGCTGCGCTTTCCGCTTCGTGGCCTCTATTCGAGAACTTTTTGGCCCCATCGGCCATCAGTTCTCCGTACTATGTGCCCCATAGCACGAATAGCAGAAACAAATTTTTAGTCTCCTATTTTTAATTTGCATGTGCCATGCTTCTACATAGTCGTTGGTCCCACCCAAAAGACAATGCAATATTATTGATATGTTTCAGATTTGGGGTGTCGGCCTTCTACAGTATAGCAAAATTTCTCCTACGAAACACTATTGAATGTTCCATATTAAACCGCTCTGCCACGGGTCTGTGATATTTCATAGTAAAGAACCATTTACACGGAGAGATTCTCGTCTCGAAAATACGATTATCGTAAGGATATTAAAAAGCTATGTGTTTAGTAAACATTGTCGGAACACGATAATCTTATGGCGGTTACGTCATGCGATAATCGTATACGATTTTCGCCGCGGAAAGTCTACGTGTAAATGGTGCTTAATTCGATAGCCTCCAGGGTGCAGTTGGTCAGATGCTGGCAGTGAAACACGGGCCGTGGGTTCGATACCTGCACCGAGACAAGTATTTCTCTCGGGTCTGGCTGTTTGTGAGACCGAAAAGTCTCTGGTTTGGTCTGGGGTCAGGATTATGTATGTATTCACTTATAAATTCATACAATACTTTTTTGCCCGAAATCAATATATTTTGAAATATTTTTCAAGGTACACGTTTTAGTAGTTTCTTGAATTTGGTGCAGCGTCAATTATATGAATAGGCCTATCTCGTTATATCTCGAGGTGATATGATTTAAGATGGACTGTCTTTTTAAAACATTGGCATAGATTATCTGTGCTTCAACTTTTCATACGACACAGTCCATTCTCATAGAATATTTATCATGCCTTGCGTGAGTCTATAATCATTATGTCAGCTCGGTTATACCCAGTTGTCCAGAATCTTTTCGTGAGTCACTAAGAATTACACTTGATTTGCGGTAGTAGTTATTATGATATTGCGTATCAATTCGCATTTATTTGTGGTCACTTACGAATTCATTAGCAGATTGTTCGAATTGGTCGTGTGGTGCGATGTTCGAACTAAATATTTATCTATGAGGTTTTTCTATGCTATTTATGATTCTCAAAAATGACTGTTTCAATTATCACTATAGTATTATATTACGTTTTAAGAATATTTTGACACGGCTGCATTATTGGTACCGGAATATGCGCATAAGTGTAAAAAAATCATTTTTGGATTTATAAAATTCAATATAGTACGTAGCTATCAATAAATTCGACTATTAACAACTATCAACTCTATTATGAAACTATTGAAAACTATTATTTGTTAAGGACCAAAACATATTATAAATTACCTTTACTTTATTTAATAATGTCTTAAAATAAATTATTGTAGTAATTACGATGCGATAGTAGTAAATTAACTAATTTGTTTGTTTTACTGTTAAGTGCCAACATAACCATTTAACGATTACCAAGCACAGGTCACTGTGGAAATCATTAGGAGAGGCCTATGTTCAGCAATGGACTTCCTTTAGCTGATGGATTGGATTGGAAGGATTTTTCAACTAATTAAAAACCGATTGAGTAGTTAGCTGTTTTTCGATTTTCCCATTAGCGCTCCAGTGGCTTTGCAACTTTGTATGCAAACTAACGAGCGAAATCAACACTTTAAACCGGAGTTGAATTTGTGTTCGATTTCGAAGCAAATAGCTCAAAGGCTCTGACGTCGGAATATGTGAAGTGGGGTAACGCCTCGGCATGTTATTGAGAGGGGTGTCAGGCGAAATTTTCTCGGATTCGCCGGCGGGTCGTGTAAGCGTGTAGCGACTCTAAATCTATTATGGCCTTTTGGCGATGGCTGAATTTTAGAAAGATAAAAGCAAGGAGCTGATGCATCTATAATACGTTGCACGTGACATCAGGTGCATTAAGACTACAATACACAATTACCAATTTGTACTTTGTCGTGAAATAAATAATTACACCCAACAGTCGCATACATAGTCCTGACCCCAATAAGATCGAGTCTTGTGTCGTGGGTATCAGGAACTATGAGATCAGAGATACTTCTTGGTCTCCAAAACCGAACCATCATGCAAACATTTCTTTCGGTGCGGGGATAGTACCTGCAGCCTCTCGTTTTAGAGGCGTTAGTAGTATACTGGTATAAAATTGGTAATAATAGACATAGACTAAACGTGCAGGAAAAGGGTGGGCAGAAGAATTAAAAAAATGAGTGTTTTGGAAAACCCATGTAATTTCACCTTCTGTTGTTTGTAAATTAGTGTCGCCTTTTATATGCCAGTAAATTATCACTGAGCAGTAAATTAGTCACAACAAAGGCATGTTGTTTCTAATGGACGTCTTGTCTTAACCTTGCCAGTACATTCTCTAATGTTTCAGAGTATATATGGTCAGTGTACAACTTACTGCTTAATGCTTGAACAATGCCACGAAATTGTGTTTTTTGTTACTTGTCATTTTGCGTAAATAATGTCGTTTTATCGTGCGAGGGATTTTTATGTTTACCATGTTATTTCGTCTTTATTTCAGTCGATTAAGTTTGAGTTCATAGGAAACAATGAATTTCATTTTCGGTATGATTGACGCAGGATACCGGCTATTATACGGGTATTTTACGATAGAGGTCAGTAAAGGGTAGCTGTGAGATGAATGCCCCGATCAGGCTGGGTTATCAAACCATAATAAACAAACTTTTCTGTATTGTTTTCTTTGATTTGTAAGAATCCCCGAGTGGCCATAAATAATAGAGTGATCTATGTCTTTTGCTATTTTATCTATTCGCGGCATGTATGGTTAACTCTTTGGCGCAGTTGTATTACGGTATGATTGCAAAGCTGAGGTCTTGGGTTCGAATCCCGGGTCGGGCAAAAGTGTTTGGAGACTGTCCCGCCCTCACACTCGCTTCTGCAACTCCTAGTAAACCAAGATCAACAGTGGCACGCATTTTAATGACACCGAGCATTGAAGCTCAGCGCGTCTCCGGGAATGTCTAACTTATCTGTAACCCGCAATAAAATTAATCATAAAGTTAAATTAATAGGAAGAGTAGGAAAAAGTGATATTGGAATTTTCTATTAATTACTAGCTCGGAGTCAGGAATTTGTGCCCAATATGGCGATAGGTTCGCCCCCTATAACATCGTGGGACGGAACAAACAAGGCGAAACGTGGGTGTCTTGGTTGCACCTTTGCCTACCCCTTCTGGGAAAAAGTGAGTTTATGTATGTGTGCATGTATGTTAGATGTAATTTTCTTGGTATTGTGGATGCTCATTGATAGTAGTTCCAATATTAGCATTGGATTCCTAAGTCTAGCAGAAACTGTGTATCATGGCTATTATTTATTCAATCATTGGTATTTTTTTTGAGTGAGGGATTTCCTACATTTGTAAACTACAGATATTTGCACTTCGATCGTAAAGTGTTAAGGTAAATAACATTTGAATCCGATATTACTATGATAAGTTTGTGCTATGACTATGCTCTACTATTCCAAAGTGTATAAGCAGACTGAAAAGAATACTGTTTGTCGGGGAAGAAGAAGCGATAGACAACGAATAGAGATATCAAATAACTACTATAGCAATATGAATTTCCATTAGATCTATTGTCATTTTTATTATCTTCTACACATAACTCACTTTTAAGGGAGTAGTACCACCTTTTTTACATGTCGGAACATACCGCGGGGAAAAGCTAATCGCAAAAGGATATCATGAAGGAGAAAAGTCCACTAAAATGTATAGTGGTCACAAATCCTGATGATGTCATTATTTATTTATAATATGTAGATATTTTTATATACAATAAAATATCGCTTACATATAAAAAAAATCCTAGCTTGAGACCGCCAGCTATATCGATATCGATATGATAAAATCGACAGTGCATGGCGCAGCGTGATCTGTCCAGCACACATGCAAACTTCACGCACACTGTTACAACCCCGTTTTGGTCTTACTCGAAATGTTCCATTGCCGATATATGTTTTATTATACATCTATGGTATTAATTTAGCACCTATTATTTGTACATATAAAGAATGGGATTTTCACGGCATTTATATGGATTTTTCGTTGAGACACTGTAATGTGCGAACGAGAGGTCGATATAAATGGCGCCATTTACAATTCCATTCTTTATTTGTACAAATTATCGATACTGATTTTGGAGTGTTACGTGATGGGGTGATAAATACAAATGTATACAACGTGTTAGGACATTGTACAAGTCATTAGTACCTTTAAAAATATATGGAATAATGATGCAATATCATACGTCAGAGAACGTTGTACTGTAACATCTTGGTGCTGAAACACTAATGAAATTATTCGTTGGCAGCCACAGCATTAGGAAAAACCTATTTTTTCACTCAAAACACTCATTATTTTCCATTCTTAGGTTAAAATGTAACCACAATCCTAAGCAAATGTATTAAGTTCCACAAAAACACCGATGATTGATAAATTTAAAAAAAACTTGAAAAGCCCGCATTGTATAAAGGAATAATTAAGTGTATGAAGTTTCACATTGAAATTTTAAGAATTTGATGAGTAAGGTGTCTTTCATTGATGTCACTTTTTGTTTGCTATGCGTCAATATTTTAATTAATTGTTTGAAATTCTAGATATGTCGTCATTTAGTGAATTGACGGAATATTTCAATAGGCAATGCCTATATATTTCTATGAAATCCAACTTCTAAAATTTCCACCGTATCGAAGAGAAGCAACGTTTCGTATTTTTTTTTGAAATTGAAATCCGGTGTTATTTAATAAAGAATAATAGTATTTTTGATATTAAATAGAGGTCGTCAGGATAAACAACATTTCAATAAGCATTTGTCCTTTTGCGTAAAGTTAATTCGTTTTTGTATGGGGTCGTGATATCTGGTATGACTTCTGTGATTAGCTAGTTAAAGGACGAGAAGTCATTGGTTTGGTTTTTACTAGACCATACCCATTTGTAGCAAGTATTAAGTTCTCTTTGTCATAGCATCCGAATCATTTTTCTTGCTAGCCGTGTTTGTAATTTGTATATTCCAACAGAAAAATGTTGGTACGGAAGTTGTAGTAAATTATATCGATAAATATTGATTTATACCCCATTAATTCAATGCAACTACCCTATATGACAATCAAACCGTATGAGAGTTTTACCAATGATCAATCAGCGATGCTCAGTTCATACAATTTAGATAGCAATACGGTAGTAGAAAGATACTTGAAGTAATAAGTTTAAAAAGAAAACACTTATTTACTTTTTTATTGCAATGTACAGCGAGAGGAGCATGCCATTTACCTGATGGTAAGCGATACGACCGCTTATAGATAGTAGCAAAACCAAACAACACTATGAATTACAAAGCAACACTTGGCATTCCACTGCGCTCGCCATTTTTTGACATGGAAATGGAAATGGCAAAATGGTAATTTTTATAATACTCTAAGAATGTACGCACGACATCATAATTCAACAGACTTCTGTAAAGCTATAAGTACAACAAAAATACTCACGAGATCCCGTAGTAGACGAACATGCTGATGTCGTACCAGTGTATGGCCAGGTACCGGAGCACAGTGGAGGCGGCGGCGATGCCCACCAGCAGGGTCCAGCCCAGCTTCCTCGCCTTCCAGATCACCAGCATCAGGGGTAATGTGGCTACATACAGCTGCATGTCCATGCCGATCTGATGCGTGTGGGTGAGGCACTGGGAGAGAGAACTCATGGTTGTTTACAATGTTTGTATGAGTTAACCCCTCTCAATCGTACTCTCGATTGTAGAGGAGGCCCGTGTACGGCTGTGGGACGTATTATGTGCTGATGAATATTGTTTGTAATAATTTTAATTAGATATCGGGCGTCCGCCATAACACAGTAGACCAGCGTTGGTGGAATGACGCGAAAACCTTCCCTATCGATCTGTTTATTGTAGAGGAGTCCAGAGGCCTGCAGTGGGACGTATACATGTTGGATTCGTTTAATTCGATACAGTATTTTATAAGTAAAGGTTGCATGTGGTCTCTCGGTGCAGACAGCTTCCAATAGGTTAATGTAAAAGTCTTTAGGGAAAGCATGGGCCTTAACATAACTGTAATGTACTGTATCAGCCCAGATACGTCCCACTGCAGTGCCTGAGCCTTCTCTACAATCGACAGTACAATTGAGAGTGGTTAGGCCACTTAAGATAAGTTCATTAGTAAACTTCCTGTGATTGAAGTTCAGATGTTGATGAAAATTATATTTTACATATATTTCACTTTAAAGCAAAAATATACTAAAAATAACTTCTTTCATAATTTAGAAACATAGGTAATAAAATTACTGTGGGAATAAAGTACGCAAAGAATTTTTCCGTGGTAGCTCATCAAAAGAAGTGCACGTTTGATGTAAGACTCAATGCCGTTCTAAGAAAGCGAACGACAACAGCTTATGAAGCAGCTAAGTAGCATACTTTAGATATTGAGACTACATGAAAGATTTTTTCAAATTTTGTACTAGTTAGTTTTTATTTGCTAGCAGTAAGCATCATCCTTGTCGATAAACAAGGGCAACACTAATCAGTAATTACAATTAAGCACTGCATGGCACTGAACTGTGCTCGTCACCCTGAGACATTTGGTGTCATCTCTTAAGGCCCAGTAATTACGAGTACTAGCTACAATGTCTTTGATACCAAAACACAATTTACACACTGTTACTTACTAACAGACAAAGGCAAAACTGTAACCTAAACACACGGCATACGATCGTCTTACCACCCAGTATCTAGTTCAGGATGTGTTACAAAACTCAAGGATAATTAATCGCTAATTGTTTCAAGATGCCTTTGACATAAGATCATTCTTACATCGTTAATATTCTTAAGCATTACAGAACAATTAACAATGCAAAAATGGCTAGGCATTATCTCATGACTAGAAATGTAGGTGATATTGTAATAAAATGCGCGTTACATAAGTGCCATGTGAACTATGAACTAGAGCGTGACATGAATATGTGCACGCGTACTTTAATTTCGTTTCTCAATCGAGAACACGTGTGTTTTTCATTTAAGTTTTAAAACAGATTTGTAAAGTATTTTTATGTGGTAGCGCCACGCTGTTGTCAGTCATGACTCAGCATGAATGGGCAGGCTCATCCGGGGTGGTACTACTATATCACAAGAAATGGTCGTGAAGCGATAGCCAAGCTGTCGCGTTTTGTTCGGTGAGTGAGATTGCCGTATGCCCAATAAGGGGTATTGGGCATACGGCAATCTCACTCCTCTTCCCATCCTTTTTCCTTCCCGCTCCCCTTCCCCTCCCAATTGGGCCTTTGAAGAAAATTGCAGCTGTGTGGATGTTCATGGGCGGCAGGGCTCACTTACCATCAGGTGACCTGTTTGCTCGTTTGCCAGACCTATGCAATAAAAAAATAGTATTGTTGGGTTTTCGTACTGGTAGGGCGTAAGAACCACTCGATAGTAAATACAATGAAAGCCAAATAGAGTTGTAATAGAGAGGTTAAGTCCTCCCAATCTACACAATTAATCCAGCCTAAATCCCGGACATATATTGGCTGATAAAACGAGACACACCTGCGTACAATATTATGAAGAGGCTGACACCATCGCTATTTGTGGCAGCGGATAAAAAAAATCAATACGGTGTTATTCCGTGGATATGCAATCTATTTTTATTGAGTTTTTTTCTGAGTGACTGCTTCGGTGGCATAGTTGTACTACGATAGGATTACGAAGCTGGGGTCTCGTGTTCGAATCCCGAGTCGGGCAATGAGATATTGGATTTCTCTATTCATTATGAGCCCGGAGTCAGGAATTTGTGCCCGATATGGCGATAGGCTCGCCCCCTATTACATTGTGAGACGGAACATACAAGGCGAAATGTGGGTGTCCTGGTAGCGCATCTGCCTACCTCTTCTGCTAAAAAGGCGTGAGTTTATGTATGTATTTATTTTTTAATATTTCGGGCACATAATTTTCTCTAAAAGCTATAAAATCCGTTAAAGTTATAGGAGTTCTACCGATAAGTTACTATACTTGTTATATTCCTTACTAAGCCTCCGATGATACAGATGTTCGTAGGTATAATTACATTATTTATAACCCCCCATATGCCTTAGTACTATCTGTTAAACGTAGTGAGCAGTGTCAATGTGGTATGCCAACAATTTCCGCTTGATATAAACTATGCCTTATTATGTGAAGTCCTAGAAACATGACGGTGTGTTGAAATTTGAAGATGCAGTTTTTGTGGGGAAGGAAAAATATTTTGTATATGAGATGCCCTTTTGCTTTAATTTTATGTTAAAACAAAAGTTTAATCTTTCAAATATCAACTTTAACTCATTCTGATTATAGCCTGTATATTATGATTTTGTATGACTGTCTTGGAGTATATTGAAATGAAGTTACTAGCTTTGCTACCGATTATTTCAGGTAAAGGAGACTTTAGTTTTTATTGTTTTATTTTATTATGTTAATATGTTTTTACACACTCTAGCATGACTGAAATCGACAACGCGGTTGTAAATACGGCTCCTTTCTTAAAGCCCCATTTATACGGATAGTTTGTCGCTTCGAAGATACGATTATACGATATAAAAAAGTTGCATCGTGTAAACATTGTCAGAACACGATAATCGTATGGCGATTATCTTATGTTATGTTACTCGGTAATGGCATACGATTTTCGCCGCGAGAAACTCTCCTCGTGTGAATGGCGCTTAAGAAGAATGTCGTCAAGGAATTTGTCTAGGCCTTTTGTATTTATTATATTAATGATCGGTGGCGACCACATACCATCAGGCAATCTCCTATTATTAAAATTAAATAAAGTCCTTACCATCTCCTCAAATCCGAAGTAATTGTGTATAAACAGGAAGCTCTTCCACATGTTTTTCTCGCAGACGCGGCTGTGCTCCTCGACCACCAGGTTCCACTGCGGGCCGCTGCTTATGTCCGGCAGGATGTACGTGCAGAACAGCATCAGGCTCACGAATAAGGGGAACAGTCTAGAAACATATTAGTTAACTGATGATTGGACGTTTGGTGGTATGATTCATGAAGTCCATTCATGGACCCTGTGCTTCGATTTTCAGGTGGGGTCTTCTAATTTGTGTTAGTTTGAAAAATCTCGTATAAGCTCGACAGCCTAGGTGGCGCAGTTGGTTAGACGCAGGTTGTGATACGAGAGGCCGCGGGTTCGATCCTCGCACCGAGACAAATGTTTGTGAGGCCCACAAGTATTTGTCTCGGGTCTGGGTGTATGTGAGACCAAAAAAACATCTGTCTGATACCCACGACACAAGACTTAATTGATCTTAATGTGGGGTCAGGACTTTGTATGTGACTGTTGGGTGTATTTCTTTATTTATTAAGTTGGGAGTGGAATTGGCCTGGCATGGTGATAGATTCATCTTCTATCTAATCTCGAAAAAAGAGCTCAATAGATTCAATTATCTCATTTCTACAATTGTGAATGGAACTTGTGGTATCTTTACCTTGTGGAATGATGGCGTGACCTTACTTTTTGATATAAATTACTTGTTTTAGCAGTAAAATGTAGATGACGATCAACATGATGTCTTTGGTAAGTTTACGTTTGGCAACAAATCTTTTTGGGAGTCGATGATGAAATGCGCTATTGTTATATGCTTGTGGGCAATCTATTTAGATATAATCTGTTTAAATCGTAAAAAAATTTTAAAGTAATAAAACTATATACCCATGATTAAAGTTTATTATGAAACCCAATCTACTACATCTGCTACATACAGCAGATTTTGTTTGAGTTTTGTGAGTTTTTTGAACCACCCTTTTAATATAATATGTTTCGATAAAGAGGGTTTCTTAACAAAACGATATATTTCGCCAATATATTTTTACTATGAAACGACATCGATATTTATAAATATATTTTTTCAGTCGTATTCTTGATTATAGAGGAGACTCTTGCCTTGCAGCGGAACGAAGTTGGGCTGATAAAGTACAGTAATATTTTTCGTATGTTTCTCCAAAAGCGGATGTCTCGTGAAAACCCACGTGCACGCAAGATAAATTAATAAACAATCAATACAATTAAAAGACAATCAATGCTAATTGTTTTGTATATGGCTATTTAATTATTCCATTAACAAGCCGGACTTACGTCGAGATTTGTTGGAAAACCCTTAAACCCGGAATTTGAGGTTTTACTAATTAATGTGTTACCGTTATTCCATTTATTCGTATTTTATTAATTTCTAATTGTTGTTTGTAATTAAAAGCAAAAGCATACCATTATACTTTTGCAACTTTTATATTTCCAACCAGATTCGTACAAACTAGGAAAAATATAGACTATAGTAGGGGAGCCCAAGCGGGGATTTCGGGATTTACTACAGCGCGGCAGATTAATATACAGGGGGATACCTTGTACCCGGTTAAGTACCTCCACAAAACATGAGGCCCATATATAAGGCCGCCCGTGAAGGATACAGGATCAGATTAGTAAAAAAAAATTGACCATCAGAAATTCTCGAGCGCGTCAGTTTAAGGTAGGGTGAGTTAATTACATCCTAAAAAGTGTATATTCCACTAATCTGACAATTTGAGAGTGACGTACAAAAAGGGGAGGGCAACAAAGTTGTAAAAAAAAAACGTCATCTCGACATTCTCGAGCGTAGCTAAATTTTTTTTATTTTGAAGGAAATAATTCAAGAATAATGAAAAATATATAATCTGACGATTTCCGCAAGCCGATATAACAAAAATTCGTCGATAAAGTTAAATGCGTGCAGCTGCGTGATGCCTACATTTCCTTCTCCGCGTTTCTATTCCTCTCTCACTCTTTCTCTATCTATTACTCTCTCACTCCGTCCCCACTCTGGTTTCTGTTGCCATCTCAAAAAAAATAAGAAAAAATTTTTTTTTGAAAGTGTTTTTTTGGAATAACTTTTAACCGGCTTTATCGATCAACTTCAAAAATTAATCCGCCTTTGAGCTTGAAAAACCACGTCGTTCGCCACCAAGCTGGTCAAAAGCGGTTGATTCGTTCGAGAGATATCGTGAACGAAAGAAACCCGAAAAAGTGTTTTTTCGGGATTACTCCGAAATTTGTGGTTCGATGAATTAAAATTGCAAAATTACTTATGAGGATGATAAAACTGCGTCGAATGCCGCCAACCGCGTGAAAATTGGTTGATCCATTCAAAAGTTATTGCGGTTTGAAAATTCCAAAAATAGTGTTCTATGAAACTTCTATAAGACTTTCGAGCTGGGAGAGCTCAAATGCAGAGAAATATTATTTCTTTGTACTCAGCGAGCTCAAAATATCCCATAAATTATATTTTGAGCTCAAAAATATCATAAGTACAATTTTAAGCGCCCAGGAATGGAATTAGCGGAAGGTGAACCGTTTTTCAAATTATTTTTTTGTCAGATCAGGCGAATCCCTCTAGATAATCGTCAGATTATGAGACAGTACGTTTAGAACATAAAGATGAACCATATATATCTTAATCTGACGCGCTTGAGTATTTCAAAATGGCGAATTTTTTTTGCACATTATGAAAATGGCCGCGAGTTTGCGTCCCATCGAAATCGTCAGATTAGTGAATGAGAGCTTTTTTTTAGTGCACTTAACACTCCCTTAGAAAATCTGACGCGCTCGATAACATTTTTTTTTTTTTTCATTTTCTACCCTTAAATACAACCACCCGCATCATGCAAACGATCAGATTAACATACGTACATTATTAAAAATACGTAGGGCATTGATGCTATCAATATCTGACGCGCTCGAGGATGTCCATGCAACAGTTTTTTTTTACATATTTAAAAATCTATAGCCGCTTCCCCCACCGATGTAAAGGTATATATCATATAACATTTTTTTCTTCTTATCATCTAAGCTTTGCATCCCAATAGGTCTCTACGACGCTCGAGTAAATCCCCATTTAGCATCGTGGGCTCCCCTACTACTAGTGGCTCCCTAAATAACTGGGACAAATTCTTTCTTTTCTTTAACCTCAATATATTTGTTGGAGAAGCCTCATCTCCATCATTCAGATCTATAAAACTAATTTTTAAAATATAGAAATATCTTACTTCTGACGAAGTTGTATTACCGTACGAACACAAAGCTGAGGTCTAGGGTTCGAATCGCGGCTCGGGCAATATGATATTGGATTTTTCAATGCATTATCAGCCCGGAGTCAGGAATTTGTGCCCAATACGGCGATTGGCTCGCCCCTTATGACATCGTGGGACGGAATATACAAGGCGAAATGTGGGTGTCCTGGTTGCTACCAGGCCTACCCTTTCTGGGAAAAAGGCGTAAGTTAAAGGCGTATGAATGCAGAGAAATCTTACCTGAACCACCGACCAACAAGTTTGTTCTTCAAATCGATAGTCCCTTTTTTCTCTAGCTCTTGCAGAAGGTTGTGTGCATTTAAGAATCCACTGAGATACAAGAAGCTGTCTGTGTATAGTATCGCTGAACGACCTATCACAGCCCATGGCATTCCAAACACCTGCAAAATAGCATAAGTTTAATTCCGCTCACTAAATATTCTAATTTCATTGCAGGTGTAAGATTTTATTGAAATATGAAAATATATACAATAATTCTTAAAATATAATTATTAGGTTTATATTTGTGTCATCTTAGAAATATTGTTGTTACAAAATACGTTTAAAAATCCATAGCCACGGAAGTATAAGACGGGACTTCAATAAGGATATTGGGACAAAACACAAAGGTTATTAAGATTAAAAAATACTTTAATGTTGTTCAAATTAATATAAATTATACCTTTGACAAAACTCTTACATATAAGCAGCGTTATTAATATCTCAAAATAGCCACTAATTTAATTAAACCACAAAAACTCCAATGAAGTGTGTCAGATAAATTTGCCAGTTTTAAAACAATCCGGTGGGCCGGGTCCGAGACGGACGATCAAAGATAATCCCCTAAAGCACTCGGCAATAGAGTATTAACACCAAATGGAATCCGATAACTCACCTTCATCAATTTAGATACCGTAAAACACTTTGACGCGTTAATTGACAATTTATTAAAACTTCAAAACTCCAATTTGGATGTAATAGGATTAATTCCATTCAGGAAATAAATGGCAAGTACATAACATTTCAGAATTCTCACAAAGGTTTCTGTGTTGTTGATCTAATTCAATTTGTTTTGAAAGTATTTACAAGATATAAACATAAACCGAAACGAGATACCCAAATATCTGTTGTACCAAAGGCAACTGTTTTGTCATGCCCAAAATATCAGATTTCAGATCCGTTTTAGATTAAACCTAGTATGCAAACTTGAAACGTAAAGTAACCTAGCTGTGGTTTTGTTGATTCAAAGGGGCTAGTTGTCCCAAAAACGTACCTCAGAAAAGCTGACTTTGTTGACGTAGGGGCTGTGAGCCATTGCCATAGATTTGTGTGCTATAAGCAGGGCGAAGGCATTCAACCCTCTGAACGCGTCCACCCCTTTCACCCTCGTCGGTGCGTCCGACAAATCAAACACTTTCCTCAGATTCCGTTTCAAAGAGAATGCGTTTAGTAATTTCTCGAAATTCGTCATTCCTTCCTTGCCGTCGTCGAATATCGTGCCGAGACTCAGCAGTAGTAGTATTGCAAGGAAAAATGTGCTGTAAAGGAAATTGAATTGTTAGGAGCAGTCAGTGTAGTTTGAATTTAGTTATATAGAGGCTGTAAAGGTTTCTGGATGGTTGCGACTGATAAAATATAAAGAAATGTGGCATAATATACCCAGCAGTGGGACTCTGCAGGCTGTAGATGTTGATGATGAAAGCTTTCTAGAATGGTTAATGTTAGGCATGTCACTAAGCAAGTGAAGATATTTTGTAAATAAGAGGTTGTTTGTTCATTTATTAATCTATACATAAAATAAATTTTTAACCGATCGATGTCTCTACATGGAAGATAAACGAGAAAAACTAATACGGAGGATCTGTATTAACGCAATACAACCCAAAACAAATATTTTTAAAAGTTTTGGGTGTTTGTCTGTGCGGTTGTGCGCGATGAACTCAGAAATAGCTCAACGGATTTCGATGAAATTTGGTGTGGAGGTTGCTTACACCCTGGATTAACACTTAGACTACTTTTTATCTCGAAAAATTTAGTATTCCTGTGGGATGGGGGAGGAAAACTATAAGGAGGAATACTTTTTAATACTCAAAGGAATGTGATGGGACTGGATTACTTGCCTTGAGTGAGTATGAGACGGATAGGGCGGTACATAATGGGACAGGATGGATCAAGAAATTTCTTATAAAGTTAATCACGCGGAAGAAGTTTGCGGGCAGAAGCTAGTTTCCTAAATAAGTCATATTGCGCCGACCCATATATGGGTGGGGCAAGGTTTGGCAAAAGAAGAACCAGAAGTGAGACTATAAACCAGTACATATAAAATAATAATATTACATAAGCTCATTAGTTTATTATAATTGTAGCTATAAAACAAGTAACTTATGTAATAACAATTACTTCTGCATATTGAATATATTATGGGACAATAATTATATTGTTGATTGTGTAATTACACGCCTGTTAACGTTAATATATATATATATATATATATATATATATATATATATATATATATATATATATATATCTCTATATATATATAGAGGAAATATCGTAGTTAAATAATTACGAGTATAAGTACACATGGTCGTGTATGATAAATACTTCATTGCTTAAGGCATTGTTCTGTAGGGTAGTAATTGATGGAATTTGCATGCAACACACTAAATGCATTGTGTTGCAATTGTTCAAATGTTTATGATGTTCTAATAATACCTTACGATCAAGAATAGTTCTCTTTTTGACTATTATTCTTAATATATTTCTGAATATTTTTTTAGACTCTTTTTGTACTACCTGATTAAATGATTTCTACCTTATGGTAGTATCGTCCACATATAGTAACAACCTGCAATAAGTGTGGCTCGCCGTTCGACATAATTGTGCCGGCCAGTTGTTTATAAGTTTTTTATTTTTTTTTAATGATTGGCCCTATATTTTTAATCAATTTCATAGAAAGATTTAGACGTCATAAGAGTAATTTGATCACAAGGAGGTGTTATATAAAAACAGATGTTAATCAGGTAAACTTAGGTTTACCAACATTATGGTAAATCGTTTTGGAATATGAATAAGATTGTTGTGTTACACCTATATATACTATGCCAGTGTAGGCTAAGAAGAGTTAGAAGGAAAAAACCTCAGTGTAAACTTTGACCACTAATTATAATGTTTTTTTTAATAAATAAATTGACATCATGAAATGCTATTTCTTGTAATGGGGTCAAGAAAGAAATGTGTATTTAAAAATCCACTTTAAGAACAAATTAGGTACTGACAGCTCTATGATTAAAGTCAAATGCTCTACTTTATATAATTTGATTAAGAACGCAGCCTTAAACTTTGCATAACAGGATCTGTACACCATAATTAAATAGTCACATTTGTGCAATATTTATACATATAATAAAATAATAACTGTTGTCAGTGTATGAAAAATATTTAACAAATTTTAATCTTATGGGTATTTATAAAAGTAAAAAGAACAAACTTTGTTGTCTGTCTGTCTGTATCTTTGCTTGCACCAAGCAAAACTACTGCATCGAATAGGATGCGGTTTTCAGTTGTGTTGCTACAGATCTAACTTAAAAAGGTACCTGTTTCAAGGTACGTGTTGATTAAGTGCATACTGCATAGAAGACGAGTTATTTACACATACGGGGTGTTTATTTAAACATGGAATACTCCTCGGAATTCCACGCATAAGAAGTCAAGTGTAAAAGCTAGCTCATAAGAGAGTTAATTGGAATCTGTCAGTTTGTTTACTCCACGCGAGTTTTAATCCCACACGACATTCAAAGGTGAAGAAATTCGAGAACCGCACGCCAATTCTAAAGGCCGGCGTTCATGTGTTACAGGTTTAAGAATGTTACACTTAATGCCAATGTTTAAGGGCTCGGTGCCGTAGTCGTACTACGGTATAATTACAAAGCTGAGGTTTTGGGTTCGAATCTCGGGTCGGGGAAAGGGATATTGGATTTTTCTTTTCATTATCAGGGAGTCAGGAATTCGGTATGTTGATAGGCTTGCCCCCTATTATATCAGGGACGGAACACACAAAGCGAAACGTGGGTGTTCTATTTGCATCTCTGCCTACCCTTCTGGGAAAAAGGCTTGATATTTATTTATGTATTATAAGGGCTCAATGAATGTAAAAACAGTTTCCGGTTCATAATTTATATAAGTGTCGTCAGACAGCGGGCGGGCTGAGACAACGACGCTGACGGGTCGTTTTGGGTTGTAATGTATTATTTGATATGAAACATATCATCAATAAACAATTTTGAGTGTACTGTGAAACCATTTAAATAAATTACCACGATGTAACCTGCGCAGATGATTTTTTTATAATTGGAAGTACATTTTGGCTGATCACCACGCGCGTCATTTCCTCACGAAGTTTTTCATCTGTTTTGAATTCTTTGTACCATGGATTTTTTTTCACATGTCACTATGGCGATCGTTGATTGTCGTCAATTTGACATATTTATGATATGATGAGGCTAGCGTGGTTGGCTATATGGCCTAATCACTTTCAATCGTACTCTCGATTGTAGAGGAGGCTCGTGCCCTGCAGTGGGACGTTTTTGGGGTGATAAAGTACAGTACAGAAATTGTTACCAACATATTAGAATCTGATTTTACAGGTCTTAAAATCTAAGCATAACGATTTTACCATCATTTCAAGTCGATAAAAGGTTTTATTCACATTTGAATTTTCATTGTAATGATTCAAATGGTATACGTACACACGTCCTCAATTTATTTTAATATTTGCGGGTTCGATCCCGCACCGATACAAATATTTGTTTCAACCACAAGTATTTGTTTCGGGTCTGGATTTGTGAGTCCGAAAAGTAGTCCGAAAGAAGTCTCGTAGTTCCTGATACCCACAACACAAGACTCGATCTCAGTGTGGGGTCAGGACTATGTGTTACTTTTGGGTGTATTAATTTATTTAATAGTGATATTTAATAAAAACTTACATAGAAAGTGCCTTTCCGAACGAGTAAGGGCGTTTGACGTCCTTCACCGTGCACATGGTGTTATGCACTCGAACAGATACTCCGAGATCCGCGAGTCGTTGCGACAACTCCTCTTCTAGATCGAAACTGTTGCAAGAACTTGGTATGCAGACGCCCCACAGCAGACTCGAGAACCTGGGCACCCGGTGACCCATCTGTAAACAAAAATGTTATGTACAGAACCGAAATAGAAGTGTTAAAAATACTAGACGGATGTTAGTTCATCACTCACACTTCTATGCTAAGTTTAAATAGATTTATTAACATGAGCAGTCCATTACGGATACCTGGGGTAACTAAGATTTTATGATAGTATGATGATACGTATTTTGTATGTCTAAGTTTTCATTAGGCCTTCCGTAGTCTCTTTGTTGTAAAAAGGGGTATTTACAACAAGGCACTTGACGTACCTTGGGAGGCCTATGTCCAGCAGTGGACTGCAACGGGCTGATGATTATGATGATGACATTACGTAATTGATTTTTGTCGGGACAGAAGAAACATCATTAATTGAACGCCCGCAAATAATCTCAATAAATAAATAATAGGCTTTGAAAATAAATTTATTAAATTTCGCATATCCAATAGTCAATCAATCCCTAATGAATTTTTGTTAAAGAGATTTAATTTTAATATTTTCAAATAACTTATGCGAAATATGGAAGTGCGTGGTGGCCTCGTGGTATCGGACCAGACTCGGCTGCCTACATGTTCACGGTGGTCGCGGGTTCAAATCCCAGGGCACACCTCTGACTTTTCGGTGTTATGTGTGTATTAATAGTCAATCACCACGCACTTTAACGGTGAAGGAAAACATTGTGAGGAAACCTGCATACCGTAGCGATTTTAAAGAATTTCTACGGTATGTAAGTCCGCCAACCCGCACTAGGCCAGCGTGGTGGACTATATGGCCTAACCACTTTCAATCGATTCTCTCGATTGTAGAGTAGGCCCGTGCCCAGCAGTGGGACGTATATGGGCTGATAAAATAAAAAAAATGCGAAATAAGTGTTGGGAAATTTTGATGCCAGTAACTTTTTGCATTTAAAAAAATTAGCAACTTCTTTATTTATAAATGTTATAATAGCTCTTGCCTGGTGCGAAAATGTGCAAATTATTTTAAAATTAATTATAATCGCAATAAATAAAATTTAAATTATCTACAATTGCAAAATTTTACACTCGATATGGCAATTATTTTACCATACCTTTGATGCCCTATTAAATAATGAGGTTGCTGATAAATTGGTTAATAGCAATTTTTTATGGAGTAATGGTGAACCTTATACCAGACGACGAAAGATGTTCATAATATCAAGACAGGACGAAGGTACATTTGCTATACGCAGTACATAAACGCCCAGCTCGGTATTACGCGATATATTCTTTTACATCAAGCAAGGAGGGGAAGATGGTGACCCCAAAATTTCATTTTGGTCACCAAACCTAGGGATCGCAGCAAAGAAGCTGTAAGCTTTACTTTCAAAGAAGAGGATCGAAAAGAGTAGACTATAAATATAAATAGGGCCTATAAATAGGGCCAATAATCACTAAAGATTATTAATTACTGTTCGTTTTAACAGTGAAGAAAACCAACGTGAAGAAATTTGCATACCTTAACGCTCTCCACAAGAATTTCGAAGGTATGTGAAGCGTAACAACTGCAATAGGTTGGTGCGATACTAAAACACCCAATCTACTAATAACTATGGGCCTTATTAATAAACTTGGATGAGCGAAGGATTAACTTTAGTCCAAGACTCTAGAATTGACTCGATTATTTTGAATAGCGAGGTATTCACGACTTTATTAATAAACACGGAATTGCATAGAGAGCTAAGCAACCATCGTATTGTATTCTAAAGCATTGGACTAAAGTTGGTCCTTCGCTCATCCGAGTTTATTAATAACGGTTTTTGTCAGACAAGCAGCCAGTCGTACTATAATTAAATAAATACACCCAACAGTCACATAGATAGTCCTGACCCACACTAAGATCGAGTCTTGTGTTATAAGCATCAGGAACTACAAGAGACTTTTCGATTTCACAAACACCCAAACCCGAAACAAATACTTGTGGATCACACAAATATTTGTGTTATTGTGGGGATCGATCCCGCGGCCTCACGTTTCACAGTCGGCGTTTAACCAACTGTACCACGGAGGTAGTCAAGTCATGATGATTATGCTAGTAAATATCGTCTACTGTCATTAATCTAATATTATGACATCAATCCATTCACACGCCAAAAGTTCGTAAATAATCGATGATCATTATACACATGAAGTAATTTTGAATCTATATAATCGTGGGATCAGAGGAGCAGAAGAACACTCTCCAGTAGATTGACATGGCATCAACATAAGTAGTTAGAACGTGGACGCACTGTAATCATTTTCACTAATCTATCGAGACAGCATTATCCTATTCAATGGTACAAGCGGACACCTCTCCAAGGAATACAGGCCTTGGGTAGCACATATACAGTAACAATGTAATTATTGCATCAAAGTATAATGAATTGTAATGGGCGTGTAATGGGCGACGCTTGAGATCGTCTCATGCGTGAGGATCTGCACACACATCATTAACTGTTTCAATTATATAATACTCGTATTTATTACGTGTTGTATTTATGTTAGGTACAAGGTACTTGTACTTTGTATTTAATTGATTTAAAGCACTTTAGTAAAGATCAAATAACTGGAAATTAATCACTACTGCCTACAACTTAATATGAGGATCCAACTAAAATCATTCTTTAAAGCCGAGTTTTATGTCAATGATGAGTTATTTGAGTGGAGAATTTAAAAATATGCATATTTGTTTTTGGAAACTAAAATTATAACGTTTTCTTACACAGAATTCTAAAATATGCAGGTTTAATTTAGATGTTCACATACACAATCAATTTGAAGGTGCATATTTTGCATAACTTGTATAAGTTTGAGATCGTATTTCCGATTTGGTAGTCCCAACTATTGTTCCAGTCAACAATTGTGCATACTCGTATAATTAAGTTGAACAAACTTACTCAAAACAATAACAAATTCTTTTATCAAAGCTACCAACAGGCTGAAACAATTGTTACAAATATCATTACAATTGTAACAATGCTGCACCCAAATTGGACGCGCATTGCGTCGAATAATTCTTTGTATCCAGCATTTGGATACTTTGCCGGGGTTTGTCAAGGGCCTGTTTCACAATAACTATTGTGATTCAAAATCAGTTCGGAGTCCAAATAAGCTGTACGTTGACAGAACGACAGGTGCTTTTAGAATATTAAGTAAGACGGCGGACCTTGGGAATGTTTTGCGTGTCCGCGATACAATTGATACGTTGTGATGAGCAATGATTTAATGGAGTCTGGTTTGCCGACAGGATTAAGTTTAAGATAATATCTGCTATGGCATATGTTTGAGTCTATCTGAAGTTCATGTATTTTTTATTAAACAGAACTAAGCATGGCGTACGTGGTAAAAAATAAAGGTCTATGCACGTTTAAAGCACATTTATGGTATATATGCAATTTTATAAACAAATATTTGTATGTAAGGTCTAATATTTGAAGCAGCTCTTACTGATATATGTGTCGTATAATTGATTTTGTGATATTTTTACTTGTTAGCTATTTATTTTTGATTACAAATAAAATATACATGCGTTTATTTTGTCAGCGCAAGATTGGCGTTTATGTTGCAATTAGGTTCGATATTATAATTCATCAATAAAAAATACATTGCAGGTCACACAAATAAGAAATATGCATTATACAGTAAGCCATCCCTGGCAAGTAAAACTATTGACTCATCATTCACAATATGTATTTATATGTAAGATTTTTACACTTGCATACTTTTTGAAAATTGCAAGCTAATAGATAAAATGTGTCATTATATCAGCAGTTCAGTGACCCTTGGTTGCTATGGTATTTCGGTAATTGCTGTCAAATCATAATGTAATGTAAGATATATATAAAATGTGTGAAGGTCTTGTTTGTACAAATAATTTGTCGATTTTAAATATTAAGTTACGACATACGAAGAGTGTGTAACGGATTAACACATTTGATAGATTATAGGGATATGAAATATCTTCGAATAAGTATGATATGATATGATTAAATAGATTGAATGATGTATGGTGCGAGAAAAACCTAGAACATAATGCCTCAAGCATTCTAATATAAAATGACTGGAACGTACATGAAAATTCTCGACCTAATTTTACTAGTTAGTTATGTCTAGTACATATCGACATATCTAGATTGTAACATAAAGGCTAGTATTAGTAGCATAATTTCTGATAAAATAGACGTAATTCTGTTTCTGATATATATCCTCGAAATTGTCCAATTTGTCGAAGTCTGGAGAATGGCATATGGTAAATGTTTCTTGTTACATCCATACAGTACCATGTCTAGAGCTCTAATATTTTTGCATCTTCACCCCTGTTGCATGTTTTATAATTATTGAGGCTTTTATATTAGGGGTTCCAGGAAGCACGACCTAAACAAGCATATTGTTCTTGAATGAATCACTCCATTAATATTTTCCAAGATTGAATCAAAAAGGCAGTTTGTACACATTTCAATCTATCGTTCACAGAGTCTCTGTGTCGCGAATTTTAAAGGCCTGTCCTTGGTTGTTCCGCTTATTTATACGTTTAAATTGACGTCATTGGTATTAGACGTATAATTTTTGTCACATTGTGTTGGAGGGTCGTTAGTTTGGTAATGGTTGATGGACGATAAACGATAATGCGTGTGGCACGTGCTCTGCCCTTAAAAATAATGATTTATGTATTACTGTGGGGTTATGAGCGTTGATGTCTACTGTTATTTGGCTTAGAGTTGTTAAGCTGGAGTCCTATCCAAGAGTCAAAGTCGGAGGTAATAACGAATGATCTAGAAACTAGCAGTAGTATTTAGCCAATGAAAGGGATTTTGATGAAATTTTGTAATTACGAAAGGGAGAAAACATTTTCATGACCGAAGATGCCCGAAGAGAGGTTTGTAATTTTTTTTTAATATAAAAATATGGAATTCGTGCCAGAAATAGTGAAATGCTCGTCCACTATTGCTTTTTAATGGTTTCTTGGATTTACGCGAATGTTACACATTGAAATAAAACGAATTCCTACGGATTTTATCGCGAATTTAATTTAATTTTTAGTGTTCACGGGGCGGACCGCCTCGTGACCACGAAAACTGTAAAGTGACCGAATCCGGGAAATTAAAAACTTTAAAAAATAAATTAAATTCGCGATAAAATTCGTAAGAATTCGTTTTATTTCACTACTACTTTTGGGATAAGCTCGGTAAAAAGAGGGTAGTATTAGTGTCATCTTTGACTACCCCGGTGGAGATAAAGGCGTGAGCTTATGTTTCATCATCTATCCATCAGCCAAAGGAAGTCCATTGCTGAACATAGGCCTCTCCCAATGATTTCCACAGTGACCTGTTGGAGGCAGCCTGCATCCAGCGACGTCCCGAGCTTATGTTTGCATGTGCATAAAAATAGAGAGTTTCAAGATTTAACAAATGAATCCGATTGGATATTTAATTAATTGAAATAAAAGTGCGTGGTGGCCTCGTGGTATCGGACCAGACTCGGCTGCCTACATGTTCACGGTGGTCGCGGGTTCAAATCCCAGGGCACACCTCTGACTTTTCGGAGTTATGTGTGTATTGATAGTCAATCACCACGCACTTTAACGGTGAAGGAAAACATCGTGAGGAAACCTGCATACCGTAGCGATTTTAAAAAAATTCTACGGTGTGTAAGTCCGCCAACCCGCACTAGGCCAGCGTGGTGGACTATATGGCCTAACCACTCTCAATCGTACTCTCGATTGTAGAGGAGGCCCGTGCCCTGCAGTGGGTCGTATATGGGCTGATACAATACAATACAATACAATTGAAATAAATTTTAATTAGTGATAGTACAAAAAATAAAACCACGATATTTTAGAATATGCAATAGATGAAATTAATAATATCTCCCAAAACTGCATTATTTATTTGAAAACTATTAATACGACGTCGTTAATAAATATCAAATTATAAACATCGTATTTTCCTTATAATTATCACATCATTCATTGTTTTATAAGCTGTTATGAAAACTGATAGGCATCGTAATCGGTACCTTGAACTTCAGTTTCCAACAGGTTACATCATTAATGCATATTAGTTGCATAATAAACTGCATGTATTACGCGTATAACACAGCCTCCGTGGCGCAGTTGGTTAGACTCCAGCTGTGAAACGAGCGGTCGGGTTCGATTCCCGCATTGAGACAAATGTTTGTGAGAACCGCACGTATTTCTTTCGGGTCCGGATGTCGGTCTGAGGTCGGTGAGACTGAAAAGACTTTCGTAGTTCCTGATCTCATAAGTCTTGATCTTAGTGTGGGATCAGGACTATGTATGTTGGATGTATTTATTTATTTATTTATAAAATGGCTATAGAATTATCAACATATTTTTTAGTCTCTGGAACTTGGAGGTCTACTGTTAAATAAAGTTCAAACTGAAACAGAGTCTTGTCAAAATCGACTATTGTTCTTTTATTGGGAAAGGAACATAGTTACTTATGTAGAATGTATTATTTAACGTTAACTCGAATAAACAATATTGCTAATACAACAAAAAATATTTACGTACTCGTATATTTGATGAGACAGAGAATAAATCAATTATATTGATAAAAATGTTAATCAACAAGGAAACTGTCAATTTAGGCAATTTATAATAGTTGTTAATTAATTAAATCGTTAAGTGAATTTTATTTATGGTCACGTAGACACGTGTTTATAGGTTTAATTTAATTTGTTTAAAATGTTGCCTTATGTTGTATTTCAACACTAGTCGTCTCAAAAAACGAAGTTTTAAAATGAAGTTTATTATACAAAAACTTTTTAGCAAGAGAGACAGAATACTACAAGCAGCTAAAATAAGCCTTAAAGATACGTTTTGTGAATAACAATGAATTAATTTATGTAGGCTTAGAGAAGATGCAGCAAGAGATACATATTAATATAAAATCGAGATACGAAAAAATGAAACGTAAGCAAATATCTTACCCACATTTATTTCCATCCTATTCAAGTCGGTATAATAAACAAATCAGCGCAAAAGATTTATTTTATTTTTTTACCTATTTTTTAATGTACAGACACGGCAGGTCTATGATTTTATAAGATCAACACGCTTTGTTTACATCCTCTCGTGTCTTGGATGCGGCATAGCATTTTAAACTCGTTTAAAACCGTATTTCTTAACACAACACAACACAGAACAGCAGATGTCGTGTAGTCAGACGAGTGTATCCCATTTAGGCGGGGTGGTACATGAGTATGGCGAAAGAGCCAAGGTTGGCTCTTGCAACAAAAGCAGCTTTTATGAAGGTCATGGGTGCCAGCCGTCCAACTGCATTCAAATTGCAACATACTTTACGAAATTCGCACATTGGAAAATGCGACCGAATTTGTATAATTATTTGGTTAAGTATGTTATGTAGTGCAGTGCGATGCAAGGATTTGAATGCTCGAACGTCGGTATGCCATTAATGTAATGTTGGTCAGGGTTACTATGAATTGTTTTATTTATTATTTTTATAGTTTTTATATAGTATTTGATAGTGCAATTTAAACTTATATTAAATACAAAATGTGTATCGAAAGTTGTAGCTTTTAAGACCTAAAATATTAAGTCAAGTCTTGGCAATATTTTGTTCATTTTATGGTATGTATAATTTAAATAATAAAAGAAATACATTTTGTTTATAGAACACAGTTATGCGTGAAATTTAGCAAATTATATAATAGGCTCCTATTCATAATAATAAAAAAAATAACAAACAAAAAGTTGATTACAAAAGCTATAAATCCATCGTAACAATATCTTAAGTTTAAAAAAAGAATCGTTACTCAGATCATCAAAGAAATTAAAACTTTAAAAGGTATGTAATTAAATCAATTAAGAAACGGTTGATTAAAGACAATAACTATGAAATTAAGCTAAGGTTTTTCTCGATAACGATCCCCATGAAACAGTTAAAGGCTTTAACAATGTATACATTATTGGTTTTACTGTGACTCAGCAATATGATTAAACTGCACCTTATGCATTGCTGTTCTTATGAAACATCAATTGTCGATAAACTCCACATTGTCATTCAATTACATAAATTATAATATTCGATTCGGTTTATTTTAATAATATAAACAATTTCTGTGCATACTTTTTGTTAAATTTTATGCTGTTACATCTTATAATATAAGTTCTTCATTTGTCTAATGGCAGATCACGTCAAACAAATCTATAATTAAGGCACGTGCCAATCACTAATTTAACTGTTTAATCTTGATTGAGATGTGTGCAATCAATTTTTTACCACTAGGTAATCACTTAAAACTGAATAATTAGTATTCACCGAGTAATCTCTATTCACTTGGTAATCACTAGCCACTAGGTAATCTCTATTCACTTGGTAATCACTAGCCACTAGGTAATCTCTATTCACTTGGTAATCACTAGCCATTGGAAAATCACTACACTGTTTACCTTATAGCATTTTTAACACATGGTTTCAATCGTGTTTATTCAACCTCGAAATTGATTTGATTAGTCAGGCCTTTACTGTAATAACTAATTAACATTTCGGATTTCAAAAGTGCTATACTTGTTGGTAAATAATAAGTTTTTAAAAACGTAACTGAAGTTAATTTTAAAATTTAGTATTTGTGTGTTTCTGGCATGTTATCGATGCATGTATGGAAATTGTTGGGCCGAAAATACCTACATTGATTTTTTATTATTAAAAAGGCTCGTGTCTTATTATGGGGCTAATATAATTGAGTATAATTATATGTCTATTCACTATTGAGTGTATGAGCTAGAACCCACTTAAAAATTAAATTTTGTTTTTTTAGTTACGTATTTGATAATGACGATTTCTCGACCTAAAATACAGATAAAAACCCACAGCGCATAGACGCCTTTAGTTGTCTAATTTGGGTAATATTTATTCATTGCGAGGGACGTACCATACATTTATGTCGTCTCCAAATCATTAAATGAAACATCCGTAATGGCGTTTAGAACTGACGTGCATCGTTCTTTATTCGACGTTGTCATTGTTCGAACTTGTACTGATTGTGAATGATAATTATTTTTTTAGAAAAATACTTAAAAGTCACATACCATATATTCTAGTTCTGCCGACCAACAATACGAGAACAAAGATTACTTGACGTCAACATAATTTAATATCTTGGTAGTCAATACAAATCAAAGTAGCCTGGCATATTGTTTGCAGACTTAGATGGGCAAAAGTCAAAACCTACAGACATGTTTTCCTCAACTTTCATGCATGCTCTCTAACGGTTGTTAATTAAAACAAAAGAGATACTTACATCAGTAATATTACTTCTAATGTAGTGTCCGCTGTGCACCAAGTAGTCCAACTTCTCATACTTCTGATCTTCAAAGCTGAGCAGAAGAGAAGCTAAGCAGTACTTTCCTCTCACCGCTCCGTCAACGCTTAGGCACTCGTCAAAGTCGCCGTATTGGTTGCCATTCCCGCTCAGTATGCCAGACGGAGGCTTGGCCGTTGCGTCAAACACTGGAACAAATATTTGGCATTGTGTAACTCGTGTAACTGTTGCCTTGTCCTTCAACTTTCGATTGAGGTTCAAGGACGCGTTATACGAGTATGGTGTTTGAATACATTCGATTTGTAATAGTGAGAAGAAAAGGTCAATGTTATTTGTTTTTTATTTGTTTAATTGTAGGCTTTGTGAGGAATTTAGCGTATTGTAATTGTTTTGTTATGTGTTTAGTAAGTGTAAGTGGTCGATATTGCACTTTATTGGTTATATTCAATTAAGTTTTATTTTCGGAGACTGAAGAGGTCATGGCGGTTTGCATTCGGTTTAATTACAACTTTAGGACATTATGTGTATTTTTAATTCAGTGGCAGCTTACTGAAAGTTGGCCGTTTTGTTGGAAAATAATCGCTTTATTTAAATTCTATATTTAGACAATACTTTATATAAATAACTCATTAATAAATCCATACCAGTTATAAAGAGGTTTTACTCCGTGACATCTTATCAACATTGGCTTAACATAATGTCATTGAACACACGATAATCTCCTAAGCAAATCCCAATCACGACCAAGTAGCCCAAGTTTTTCGAATACCAATTTTGACCGGTGAACCTTGTCATGTCAAATGTCACTGGTGAAATGAAGGTATGTGGTGCATACGAAATGCGCGGCATGGCCCGTAAGCCCGTGCGCGTCTCTCCAAGGATGACATCACAGATTGGAATACGCTACGCTAGGCTGACACACACGTACCACGCTTTGGGCACTTCGTACTAGTGAGTAGTGACATTCCAAAAAGGTTCCATTCATGAATCGCGTTTTGAATTTGGAAGATGATTTTACGTACTTGTAAGTGACGTTCCAAAAAGGTTCCATTTATGAGTCGCGTTTTCAATTTGGAACTTATTCGATGACTAAGTTTATTTTTAATTGTTTTTTAAGTTGAGTAAATTCAGAGGAATCCATTTAAAGCCTAGGTATAGGACCACATTTTTTTTTGAAATATGAAAATCTGATGACATTGAAATATAATGTAATTTGTAATCGAGCTAATGTCTTGTTTTATTAATATTAATACAACAAATTATTTTTAAAAATAAACATGTTTTTTGGTCGTGACCCATTCTTTGTTTTTAGGTAAAAAGTTGTTATGTTAATACGAGTAATTGAAGGTTAAAGTACAAGTTAAAGTTGCGTTTACTTTCAAATGCTATTATGTTTTAGGTATAAAGGATTTTTTATGATATTTGTTGTAGTCAGACTTATTTGCGCAGAAATAGTTCAAAACTTTTAAAAGCTTATAAGTTTTGCTAGAACAATAAACTATGTGTAACATGATTTTTTAATTCGTTGATTATTTAGTCCTCATTTACTAAAGAGGATGTAAATCTTGTGCAACAAATAGATTATTCCGTTTCGATGCAAATAAGTACCTATGTCCATTTTACTTTTCTAATATAGTATTTCTTCATGAACATTAATTCTTTCATCATATATTTATATGTATAATTATTTTGTACTTTTAATTTTATTACGATGATATGAAGTCATTCATAAATTATTTACTGGTATAAATTTAAGAATATAGGGCGACAATAATCTTAACAGAATTTAATTATTTCAGAGTAACTACTGTACTCAGAGACATACTACCAATAAAATAGGCAATTTGTATGTAAAGCTTTTCTTTGTAAAATCTACACTATGTAATGATAAAGCTTACATGAATGCGGCCTTTATTACAAGCTTATTATAGAAATAAATAATTCTCCGAGGATTTGATGTAAATCGGGACACATTAAATAAGGTAAGCTGAATTGACTGAACTAGCATATATGGGTAAGTACACAATTGAACGTCGATGAAGCTAAAATTCATCCATTGGTGAGCGGTGATCACTTACCATCAGGTGAACCGTATGCTCGTTTGCCCCCTAAAATATATTAAAAAAAAAGAATACTCTTATTTAGATCACATTTAGCGTCACGTGTTTAATCTTCATCCAGCCAGTATTTAAAAACTAGCCTTCAAAAAGATCTTTGACATTCTAGAACTTTCCTAACGGTGCATTTTGAAAGGGTTTTTCGGTTCACCTACTCTGTTTGGTAATCTGCGGGCGAGCCAGCATCTGCCGTGACTACAGATGAGAGCACGTTGTGTCATTGACATGGTAGGGCCGCATGGGACTTTTGGTGCAGCAAAACTGAAGGTGTGGGGGTTCAGGGTTTTGTGCTTGTGTATTATAAGATTTATAAGTATCTTTATTATTATTTAATTATTGTGTAAAATTTTTTGACTGGGGTTGATATCAAGTTGTGCTAGTTTTTGCTTTTTTATCTGGCATGTGAAAGGGTATATTGCATATTATTGTAAGTGTAATATCATTCAGGTTAAGAATATCGAAAATATCGCCACCTCTAGCTTGAGATATTTATGACGGTTTTAGCATTGGACGCTGGCTGAACCCTCAGGTGATACGTATGTAAGTATGTTATTCACAACAAACATGTACAATGTATATAACACATTTTCTTCCACTAAACCAATAACACAAAAAACTATGAAGTAAATAAATAGATGTGCTTTTTATCAACACGTGTTTTGTATAATAAGGTCCGGTCTAATTCGAAATAAATGACGTGCGAGTTCATTGCACTTTGTTACGTCACGTCATAATTGCAATAATGCGAAGCTCTATGTAGTAGCTAATTTGCTGCAACAACAGAATATGAGAATGTGAACACGCCTACATTTTTAAAATGCTTTGCAGTCAGAATTGTGACCGAGTTTGTATGCTGGAATGTTAATGTTTAGCACCTGATAGTCAGAAATCATAACTATGCGTTGTCGAGGGATGGTTCTCTATTGTTAGTCGACGCTCGACACAATTATGCCGGCCATTTGGATACCTATTCAAAGGCTAAACTAGAAACGCGACGTACTTGCGTGGGTCTGTACCAGCCTATACACGTCCCACTGCAAGGCACGGTCCTCCTCTACAATTGAGAGGACGATTGAGAGGGGTTAGGCCGTATAGTCCACCATGCTGGCCTAGTGCGGGTTGCCGAACTTTTACAAATAAATGTTTTTTTCCAAATCGCTATGGAATGCATATTTCCTTATGTTATTTTCCTTTACCGGTATAGTGCGTGGTGATTGACTATCAACACGCACATGACTCCGAAAAGTCAGAGGTGTGCCTTAGGATTTGACCCCCGACCGCCGTGATCATGTTGGCAGCCGCGTCTGGTCCGTTACCAACAGGCCACCACGCACTTCGTGGCACATGACACATCTCACTCAGCGTCATAGTTAGGTACCCACTTGCGTGGTACGCGTGGTTGTGATTTTGTACCGTCGCGTCGCTAAAATTGTCGCTGTCGGAGAGGCTACGAGTGTTCAACTAAGGAATGTCTACAAATCAAAAATACAAAAACTTGTATTACTTAATATGGCGAACTATATCATGGACAACATATACTGTTTCTAGAGGACGATTAGCGCGTTATTGTTGCAAGTAAATCAACTTTCATTGAATCTGTATCAACTTGAATTTTTTTTTTGGTCAAGGGCACAAGAAAGTAGTTTTTGAACCGATTTGAACATTGCTTTGAGTCATTGAATATTTATTAGGGTGTTTTTGACGGCTGAGATGTTTTAGCTTTGCAATGGTTCTTGTTAGGTTAGGTTTTCGAACGCACAAATATATAAATATATATATATAGGTCATCAAATAAGAGTTAATTTTTAAATCATTGTTCATGTTTAATTTTAAACTCAGATATATATTATAGCATTTTAAATCGTAAAATAAAAATATATTTATTATGTGTTTTGTATAACTTAATGCTGTGTTGTCAACTTAATAGGATCTTGTTTGTTTTGTAATTGTAATAATTTGTTACTTGTTAAGCAACAATTTCTTATAAGATAGCTATACCTAGCCAAGAATTAATGTACATCTGTAATTTTGTTCAGCAAGTGTTAAATATAAATAAATAAGATAAATCTTAGTTAGATAAAGCGTAAGTGCCCTTGAAGGGCCTAAGGTCTGCAATGGCATTCCGGTGGCGGATGCTGAGGAAAAGAGAGGAAAATCGCTTTATCCTTCATTAAAAAGAGTGATCATGTGATTCGTCATTGTATTTTACTGATCTATTCAGTTTTTTATTTGTCCAGCTTAGTAGACTAAGGCGGAAATCCCCACGTCATACTCGTATTTGGGGACTACAAAAGCTTAAGTCGTGGTTTTTAATTCTTTGTCTGTTCGTTTTAGGACAAATTACATAATTTTACGTCCTTGTAATAATAAAATAACTTCCCAGTTATTTGCATATTACATCAATCTTCGACTTTAAAGCAATATACCGATTTAATCATCTTTCTATATAAAGATTTTACTATGCAAAATCGTAATCAGGAAGTTAAAAAAATACTGCGAAATAGAAACTTGGATGTTTCTTTGTTGATTCTTCAATATTGGTTGTTTTATGTATGCCTACTGGGATTTTCCACCGGCAACATATTAGGAGTTCCATAACTGATTTCCACTAATGCACTTGGAAAATAATTTTTAACAATACAAATTAAATTAATACAGATCGAACTAACCACAACATGTAATGGTCGTGCCACTATTAAAAAATATATCCAAACTTTTGTCCTGATTTACTATTTTTACCATTTAGAATAAAAAGTAAAAAAGTGTGGATCGAACCTATAGCTTTTCGATTAACAGTCACTTTGCTATCTATTACTCCATAATGCTATTAAAGGGTTTGATAGTATAGTGTTTGGTTAGTAAATATTTTATTTTACGTCAGATTCATTTGTGGTCCACGACAACGTACCAAGATTGTGATCTTACATGATTGTGTCTTGTGGGATATAAACGAGTTATTCTTAACTACGTGAGAAAATGCGAAATAAAGATATCCTTAAAGGGATCAGATTATGCACAGGGCAAGGTTCACTGTCATGGTTAAACGTCCAAGAATTAATAAGGCGGGAAAATTGTAAGAGAAAATGGTAAGAGAATTTCGAGGGAGCATGAACATAATATGTCGGCTTGGTCGGAACCGGATATACGCAAACTGGAGCCAAAATGCGCGCTTGTTTTACTATCACGAGGGTTCCACCGTGAAGATCTTAGGCTCAATTTCACAAACTAACTTTGCCTGTAACTTTGACTTTGACAATGTCATCGCCATACATTTCAGACGTATTTAAGATTGCTAATGTATGGGATTGACGGTTTCAAAGTTAAAGTTACGTGCAAAGTTAGTTTGTGCAATTGGCCCTTAGAAACGTATCTTTAATGTGTGTAGATATCGATATCGTCTATCATTGCTATTATAAACAACGGTAATTTCGGGCCAGACATTAAATAAATGTTGATCACACAAACATCAGTCTCATTGCCAGGATCGGTCCTGCGGCCTTCAATATATTTGAGTGCAATAAATCAACTGCGCGGTGTGATCAGAATAACTCACATCGCGTATTTAGAAAATGCACATGTCTTCGTAATGTTATTTGACGATAGACATGGTAACAAATATTAATGTACAGAAATATAGCGCTGTTTTGTTGTAAGCACGGAAAATGGAGGATTACCTACTTATGAGTCCCATATAGAAATAGAACTGTGGCAAAGGAAATTGTCGGGTCTTATGATCTGTCATTGATAGCCCTGTGACGTAGTTGGATAAGAAACAGGTTGTGAATTGTGAGGCGCCGAGTTCGATACCTGTCCGAAACAATTTTTATCAGTGATAACATCATCTTACGGCCTCAAAGTATTGATAATAGAGCCCTGTCATAAATATGCGTCTTCAAAAACGTATATATTTTCTTGTTCGTAATTTTTGTAGCACTGCTATATTCATGAAATTTGAAGTAATTGATTAAAAACAAATTTCTACAACTTCCATTGGTAACCTAAATTAAATTAAATGATTGTTGATCTAAAACGAGTTTGAGTGGAATTTAATAGCCTTAAACTATTTTTTTTTAATATTTCTTCAAATAATTCGTGCATATTGGACAATCTGTCAAAAGTCAGCCAATCGGAGGGCAGAAAAATGTGGCCCGGCACCACTATTTTTATCTAAGTTTTTGAAGTACCAACGCTCCCTCTATATTAGAAATACTCTAAGCTTACGGCCTTATTCATAGACAGTTTTAAAACCAATTTTAGATATCGAATATTTTGTGTTCTTCGCTCAAACTGAATTCAAAAGTCGTTCGAAAAGGACAAAACAATCGATAACTAATTTTAAATATCGAATGTTTTGTTTGAAACCTATTTAGGTTTTAAACCTATGTATGAATAAGGCTGTCAGTGTGGGGCCAGGTTATGTGCCTGTTGGATGTATTTATTTATTAACGCGTTATATACATTGTATATATCTAGAGGGCTTTTTCAATAACAAATATATATGGTTTATTTATTACGACAGACTTAATATTGCTGTATATTTTAGACATATATAAATGTGTTTTATTATCAATATATGTATCTACATTATAATATCAATCAATGTGAATGTTCGCATAATCGCTAGAGGGGTAAGATTACGAAAATGTATTGCATCTCATACTGACCTTGAGTTTCTTGTGAAATTGCGAATAAATTATTACTATTAAATACTATCATTTTTAATTATTATTAGCCTTGAATGTAATGTAAATATGAAGAGAAGCAATCACTTATGTTTATTGTTATTTTTTATTATGTTTCAATGATTTCGAAATTATTGCGTTACATTGTTTTTGAAAGTTTTACGATTTTAGTTTATAGATACTGAAGACTGGGTGGCATATGGGTTGTGCCTCGCAAGGTCCCAGGTTGTGTCCCCAGGTGCAGGAATTATTTTAAATAAATTGTAAAATAGCCCATGAATGGATTAATTACTGGTATAACATTTTACAAAAAACTAACATTTTTTTTATTTAGTAAAATGCTAACGATACTTTCTCTGCATTTAGAAATATTGTAATGAATTCAATTTGCATATTGTAAAACATATAATTTTTTTTTATTTTATAAATATAAAACATTTAATTTTGATGTCAAATGATTCAAGAATTTATTTTATTATATATTTTTGTTACAGGGTAATTAAAATTTTGTGAATGAATTTTACGTTGTGCATATTATTATAAATTAATTTTACAGATAAATATGCCTATTTAAGTACCCTGTTTAACATTAAATTATAATAATGCATTTTTAAGTGAAGACAGTTTATATTGATGTATGATTAATTAATTTGCTTTAATCAGATACTTAAAAAATATGTGTCTTTTTATTTATTAAAAATAAATCAGTTTGGAATATTGATGATATAAATAACTTGCAGGCCATTAATATTTTTTTTGAAAATACGCTGTTTCACGGGGTTAAATTGGATATAAGGTAACGATGTTTATATGGAAATTTCTCATTTTTTAAGCCTTAATATTTAACATTTTCAATATCTTGAATGTTTTCGATGTGGTATTTTTTGGAAGCATGGCTGGTTCAAAAATAATAATACTAATACTGCACCACTATTAGCGAGGGAATTTTGAGGGTTTCAATGTATTATCTTAATTGCTATCAATCTTTACGATGTTATTGTTTCTGCCTATTTAGTGAATACTAATACGGCATAATATTTCGATAAAAAAAAATAAGGTTAATTTTGTCATAGCGTTTTTTTCTGTGTGCGATAAATAATTAAATAGTTAAAAATGAGATAATATTTTTCACTTTTAAAATAATTGGAAAAATTATTTACAAAATTAAAAATCTTTAATTATTGTCTTTATAATATCCAGGATTCATATAACCATGCTATTGTCAATAAACAAAATACACGGTGATTTGAATAATTCATAAAAATATCTACACTAATAATAACACAAGCTACCCTAACCACAACAAATCATGCGGGTAAATAAAAACAAAAAAATAATTACTTTTCAACGCCCATAGCTCGAGTCTTTCCAAACTTTCCAAATACAGCTGGCTGTCCCGTCGACACTGCTCCCCGGTTCCATTCCTGAGCACCACAACCTTCGGGAACCGCTCCCACACGTCCAACACGTTAACGGAGACACTATCTTCAATACTCTCATTTTTGGCCGATAGTTTTAATATAGTACTGTTAAGGATACTCTCAGTGATGATATTGTCTGGTATGGTCAGTTCGATGCAATCACGCGCCGCCGCGGTCGCACACAGTATAGCAAGCAAGGCGCATGCGATTGCCGCCATCGTACTAAACGCAATGATACCGGCACAACATTTCGCGGGTATAAACTGTTGTATCGACGCCACTCGGTGACCCTACGGCACTGATCCGCTCCCGAACAATGGAGTTAGGAAATTAATCACAATTAACTATTGTCCTTTGCACGCAATCCTTTTAAACAGCGTGATTAAAAAAAACACTAATTAATTAGTTTCACTATTTTGTAAATTAATTATTCATTTACAATTCTTTTAAATTTAAGAACGCGTTATTATTTCAAACGATATTTATACATTTTTAAAATTGAATTTCACTTTTTTTTATTAATATTTCTTTTTAACTTTTCGAATTACTGAACTGTCACTAAATTAATTTGTTCCAAAATGTTTGGACTTGATAAAGGCGTGTTGTCTACTGGTTGTTTTTATTTATATCAAGTAATGTAAGGTATTTAGCTAATGTTGTTAGATAAGGATAGAATGATGTGGTTAGGTGTTACAATTTATATCGACATTGGAGGAAGAATTTCGTATTTACCGTTTGGAGAAATGTGTGTCCCGTTAATCTTTATGTTAAAAACAATACATATTTATTGTTACACACCCAACAGTCTCTTATATAGTACTGACCCCACAATAAGGTCAAGCTTTGTGTTATGGGTATTAGGAACAATGCGGAATATTTATCGATCATACAAAGATTTGTCTCGGCACGGGAGTCGAACCCGCGGCCTCTTGTTTCATACCATATCTGCGCTACGGAGTAAATAAACATGTAAATATAAAATCTGGCGAAGTGATCACATGTGTTGGCCGCGACCCCAAAATGTAATACGCACTAACAACTACAATAAACACTAAACAAAATCAAATATACAGGGTATATCAAGACTGCTACCGAAAACGAAGCCAGGTGGTCGTTGTAGTGACTTTAGACACAATGCAACTAACATTTTTGCAAAAAATGGCGACGAATTTTTTTTGTAATTTTAGCGTATAATCGTATTTAGGTGGTTCCTAAAAGAATAATGTACACCCTTTTATTTTTAAAGACGCTATAGTACGCACGGATTTAAATTATAATTTTAGCGAAAACTATGGATTTACGACACAAACACAATGATATTTAAAACTACAAAAAAAAAGTCGCGTTTTTGCAAAATTTTTGTTGCGTGTCTGCAGTCACTAAAACTACCACCTGGCTTCATTTTCGGTAGCAGTCTTGATAAACCCTGTATTACGAATATAGTACAATAACCAAACAGATTCAATGTTGTTTTTTGTTTCATTAAGCTATCTGAACCACGAGCAATCGCCTATTTATTCTCTCTCTTCAGCCACAGCAATAGCGGATCTGGTGAAAACTGCTAGCGCTTATTACTAAAATTGCTGCACAGAAAAATATATTTTCTTTTGTATTGTATCAGCCCATATATGACCCACTGCAGGGCATGGGCCTCCTCTACAATCGAGAGTACGATTGAGAGTGGTTAGGCCATATAGTCCACCACGCTGGCCTAATGCGGGTTGGCGGACTTTTACATACCATAGAAATTTATACAAATCGCTATGGTATGCAGGTTTCCTCACGGTGTTTTCCTTCACCGTTATAGTGCGTGGTGATTGACTATCAATACACACATGACTCCGAAAAGTCAGAGGTGTGCCCTGGGATTTGAACCCGCGACCACCGTGAACATTTAGGCAGCCGCGTCTGGTCCGTTTACCAACAGGCCACAACGCACTTTTGAGAAATATATATTCGGAAATAAAAGTAATTCTTGTAACATATTTCAGTGAGAAGTCTTTGAGGTTATGGATTCTATTGTCGCCGTGAAGTATGTTATTATGATTAAAAAATATTGTGTAAAATATGATAATAGGCGAACATATATATAATAAAAGATTCCGTCGAATTGATAAACTCCTCCTTTTATTGAAGTCGGTTAAAAATACAATATTAATAATTTTAAGTCCAAAATATTGGCTTTATTAAATACCGCCTTGTTAACTTGTTCAGCGATAACAGAAAAAATTGTATCTTAATCTAGCATTCAAGCTACATTAAGATACTGTTTTAAAATTGTTTCTATATTAGCCCACGTCATCTTACTGCTGGGAATGGACCTCTTCATTTGCACGCCACATTTTTCTGTCCTGTGCCACGCGAATCCACTGTTACTTGCGATTCTAAAATTGTTCATATTAAAAATATTTTGCTTATCATGGCAATAGGTTCGCCCCCTATCACATCGTAGGACGGAACACGCAAGGCGAAACATGAGTGTCCTGGTAGCACCTCTGCCTACCCCTTCTGGGACAAATGCGTGTTGTTTATGTGTGTATGTATAATATATTTTTTTTATTTTTGACTTTAACGATCGAAGTTGCTAAGCGCTAATTACGCTAAGACTTAAACGAAATTCGCATATTGGAATGGGCTAAGTTAAAGAACACCTCTCATAAAACAAACTTAAAAATTGAGTGTGGGGGAAAACTTAGGTTTTACGAAATAAAATTAAAAACACATTTAATTAGTTTCATGTTCGTGTCGTGAAAGTTTTAGTGCTAATTAAACTTATGAAAAATATATTTTTGGTTATTTTATTAGGACGCTAAAACGACGTTGCACCTTATGGGTAACACCGCGCTGTTCTTGTAGACTTGATGAGCCTGCAACACATGTACAATGTCAGCCACAGATTCTAGCGTTGTTGATGTTCATGGGCAGTGATCACTTACCATTAGGTGACCTGTTGCTCGTTTGCCGGACCTATTATATAAAAAGACTTTATATAAAAAAATATATAAAAAAAGACTCTTTTTATAATGTCAGTTACATCAGTTATTTCAAGGCGATATAGGGTTGCGAATGTGCAATTACATCATCACCATATACTTAGAGGGTCTAACAGTAGGACGGACGGAAGCAGTGTCATCGGCTAACTATTGTATAAGTTATCAGGCGATGTAGAAGCCACCATTATATTTTTTAATCCTTGGAGGTAACATTGAAATCATAGTGACATACAAACTACTATGAGGATGGCCTGCATGTTACAATGAGTGATAACAGATGGTTATACTAGTATGTTAATTCTAAATGCCAAAGGTTCGATTCGCACATCGATGAAATAATATTTGTATGATAAACAAATATTTGTTTTGGGTGTTTGTTTGACACAATCATTGTGTGTCACCATGGGGTCGAGTGTAGTAGGTGTATTTATTCTATTCACTAACTCTGCCGAATATAAAAGGACATTAAAATATATTAAAAGTAAAAGCCAAAACTTTATACAACATGTATAATTACAACATGTGACCCCAAGCCCCTTGTGTCCCGAGTAATACGACTCGTAAATATCCTTTCCTCATTGCATATATATTTTATTAGCGTATCTAGACATAATATCACAAAATACGGCAAACTGGACGTAAGATGATTAAAATATAGTTATTAATTGAATATAGCAGAAAGATTGCCTCGTGATTTTTGACCTGAACTAAAGCCCGAATTCTATCCATTTTGGGTATATAGTATTGTCTAATATAAACAGACCAAGGTCGTCCACTGCTGGAGGTAGGACTCCCCAAGTAAGCACCAACCACCTCGGTCTCGAGCAGCCCACATCACCTATTTTTAAAATTGTTGATTCATCGTACAGCCGGACTTTTAGCTCTACGTTTATTTAAAGTACGATCTCCACTCCAACACTTGCCCACCGACCATATGTCTGTTGACCGACATGACAGGCCCATTCCCATTTCATACTGCTAATCTCGCGAGCAAAGTCGCCATTGTTTCTCTTGCGGATTGACCAAGAAATTTCATAATTTATCACATTCAGTCACAAGAAGTCCACTGAACAAAGGTCTCCTCCAATTATTTCAGCGACAACGTCTATTAGAAGCTGCTAGCACACAGCGACTTCTTGAAAACATGAATTACAACTTTCTGTATGTTTATCAATATGGGAAATAATATTTGGTTCATTTTGAAGGTCTTGACAACAATGCGGTTACAAAATTGCAATCTAAGCGATATGTTGCAAGACATTCCCAAGAAATGTTGCTTTGATTAGGTCATGAGATCTTCTTTTGGCACTGTTATTTTAATACAATGCAGTGTTAATGGACATTAACATTCTAGTTTACTACCAGTCATTTAGTTGGTCGAGCAGCGTGAGGTAGGAATCCTGAGAATCTGGGCTTCATTCGTGGGTAGTTTTCATAGTATTGAAATACTTTGATTCGAGCGATTAATACAGATATGGACGTCACAATGTCTGTAGGGATCCTTTGTGAGCGAACAGGGTCTCTCTCAGGTTCCGTAAGACAAGCTACATAGTATGCTATACGGCTAATCTTGTTCTATAAAGAACAAAGTTTTAAAGACTATTGCGATTAGATTTTACTATTGTAGTCTTTAATGACAAGATGCAATTTCACTTCCTGGTACCTTACCATCATCTGTCGGCTAATCCTTGATGTATTTTAAATGTCTTTCCAACGACGACCTGTGCGTTGGCACGTACGCAACGCTTTACAAATGACTCATTAATAGCATAAGGTGCGATAGCTCGATGATTTGGCTCATTTTGTGGTTATGTGGCTGATTAGTGACCGATTATTGTATTGATAAGTATCTTAAAGTTGGAGAAAGAGTTTGAGAAAAATTCAAGGGGCTTATACTGCTCATACTTCGTGGCAAAGTGATCGCAATGCACACGATGTTGTGCTGTGCAATTTGCTGTGGCGGCTTACGTGTGGAATTCACCATTGTGTTCAATGATCTCAGAAAGTCGGTGTATACTAGTTGCTAAGGGATTTTTTGATGGATTATGGTCGGTAGTGGATTTCCTGACATGAGGCTATGATGATTGTAGATAGCTAACATTATATACTAAGTTTTCTATTTTCACGCTAGAAGATGGGTGCAGTCTCTTCGATATTATGCACAGATCAGAGTTCAACTGTTCTGTGATATTACGTCAGTTAAAATTTTCTCCTTCAGTCTCCGGAAGTACTAGAAGAAGATGTAACCGTAGAAGTAGATAGTACCGGAAGTAGATGAAGTATTTCTATTTTTTATATTGTAATGAATGGCGAGACGAGCATGCCATTCGCTTGGTAGTAAGCGATATGACCGCCCATGGACAACAGCAAAACCAAACAACACCATAAATTACAAAGCAATGCTTGACATTCCATGGCGCTCGCTATACTGTGACATAAGATGTTAAGTCTCATTAAGTTCAGTAGTTACTTTGGCTACAATGTCCTTTAACGGGAACACAACAGTGTATTTACACTACTGTTTGGAGGTAGAAATAGACATTGCGGTGGCCACCCATCAGTAAAGTATGAACTTATGTTTCTCCTGGTAATTTCATTTTTATTTCTTCGAATTTATATTGTTCTAAGAATACATTAGAGTTTTCAGTCCTGAAAATCAGTTATTTTAGTTGTTCTCTCTCCAGGAGATCTCAGCTTATGATCGATCGATAAGGACCAGAAGCATTCGGAATGATGCAATTATTTCCGTCTCGTATCCTTCGACAGCGAATTGAAATGAATTAAAAATGTAACTTTCGATATGTGGTAACGAATATAATTTATGGTAACCAATACTATTTATTTAATTTTAATTTAGTTTGACCTTACTGATTTATGCAATGATCAAATGTGCAATATGCATTTCGGAAAACAACTGCATTAGCAAATATTTTTGTGTTATTTCATTACCAATGGGCTTATAGCTCCTCTGGTAGATGTTTTTCCTCATACTAGGGCGCTGAAGAGTGTGTTTGACAAACCCGTTTATATCTGGTGTCGTATATACCGACATCATTTTGTGGACCGTTGAGAGATAGCCTTAGTTTCTCGCCAATTGACAACCTCTGTGGCGCAGTTGGATAGACGCCGGCTTTGAAATGAGAGGCCGCGGATTCGATCCCCGCGCCGATCCAAATATTTGTGTGATCCACGGGTATTTGTTTCGATACTGGGTGTTTGTGAGACCGAAAAGTCTCTCGTAGTTCCTGATACCCACACGACACAAAACTCGATTTTAGTGTGGGGTCAGGACTATGTATGTGACTGTTGGGTTTAATATTTATTATTTAATTGATATTCTTCCCAGAGCGTGCTACACTTACCGTCAGGCTATGCCGTTAAGCGTCATTGCGGTTATTGTCGTGCCAGTGTACAAAAAGCGAACGATCTCGTTTGGAGATAGTCTGCTGTCGTCCGGATAAAGTATCCGAGGCGAGATCTCTCGCCGGTCGCCACAATCAAGCCGGCCTGATTATAACCAGCTTTACAACATTTTGTACATACATTTGTGTACATTTTTTATCGCCGAATATTTTTATCAACATGTTACGCGACCTTCATGATTCACGAAAGATGTAACCACGGGTGAAAGGTCAAGACCGAGGCATCATGACAATTATTTTGTCATTGACAACGATGTCGAAAGAGATTCCATCAATTGTCACACCTGTGCGACATGTCTTCACTATCAATGCTGAGGTTTAGATATCCGCGATATTAATCGTATATTCGTTTTTTAAAGAAAGCAAATAGTTTACCTGATGGTGAGCAATTGCCGCTGCTCATTAACATCGACAATACTTCGATTGTAGTTGCGTTTCTAGCATCATGAAACAGGATAGGATAGGAAAAGAAAAGGACGAGGTTAAGAGGTATTGAGTCTCCATCAATGAAATAAACGATGAAACCACATCAGGTCGATTTTTACAGTGGTGCCATACGGGTCGAGCTAGCTCAGGAGTTCAAGGAAACTACAGTTTTCTACACACTCATTATTTATTTATTTATTTATTTATTCTTAACTGCACACAGAAAGGAAAAACATACAAAAAATAATAAAATTAAGAAAAAAGTACAGATGGCGGTCTTATCGCTCTAGGCGATTTCTTACAGACAACCTTTGGATGGATGAACTCATTACACAAAAGAATGTCCTTATGTTTTCTGTCTAAGCTCGTATTTAGCTGGAGATTTAGCTGGAGAGAGCGCAAAAGTGCAATTTTTATTAAAATTCATATTTGTGTTCTATATTAGTATTTTATGTATTATTTAGCTAATAGTTTCACTACGTATCTGTAAAGTACCTATAGGATTACACATATTCATATACATGCAAGTAATTTTAGCAAGTCTAAACCACTATAGTTTTAGTTACCACTCCTTGTTTCGGGGCAAGAACAAAACCCTGACGAATAAGCAGAATACATCCTATCTTCTAACATTTTGAACGTTAATACGTAGTTTTCAAGGTTGATTTTCAGTTGGAGTTTAAAACATCTTATACCCACTTCACATTTTTCCCAGGGCACACATGTGAAGTTTGCATTTATCAACTGCTGTAGGATTACGGCGGAATTTGCCTGCATTTACGTATTTTTCTGTATTTCTTTTTAAGTTCTTTTGGGGTTTTGTAGAATTGAAAAAACTACCTTTTTTGATTTTTATCTTGATGAATGCAATGTTCAGGCTGATTTTGAAAGTTATAGGCACAACACTTGTATCTTAAAAGCCCACTACTAAGGCGAACTATAACTAAAACGTGTTGTATCGTAATATCTGTATCGTGTATGTAAACGGACTTGGTTGACAAACCGATGGTCGCAGATTCTAGTCTAAACTCACCTCTAACTTTTCGAAGATACGTGTTTGTAATCTGCTGATTATCGCTCAATGGACAGCCTCCGTAGCTCAGTTGGTTAGACGCCGGCAGCGAAATGAGAGGTCGCGGGTTCCATCCGTACCGTGACAAAAATTGTTTGTGTCAACCACAAGTATTTGTTTCGGGTCTGGGTGTTTGTGAGACAGAAAACACTCTTGTAGTTTCTGATACCCACTGATTGTTCTTAGTGTGGAGTCAGGACTATGTATGTGACTATTGGTTGTATTTTTAATTTATTTATTTGGTGCAGTAAATGTGATGAATTGAATTACCTGCATATTTGCGACTTCTAAACAAGAATACATGGGTGCCTGAAGTCTGCCTACTTGCACTTGACCAGCGTGGTGAACTAAGCCTTGGTTGCCCTCGTGACTATGGAGAAGGGATTTGCCCGGAATCAACCATCTCTATTCTACACATACATATATGTGCTGTATATATAAGTATACATAGATTCTTATAATTTGTAGTTTACCGCAGAATGATAACAGTTTCTTCTTATCTCAAAAATCTGCTGCGGTGGCGCAGTTGTACTAGGGTATGATTACAAAGCTGACGTTTCGGGTTCGAATCCTAGGTCGGGCAAGGTGATATTGGATTTTTCTATTCCTTATCAGCCCGGCGTCGGGAATTACTGCCCGAAATGGCGTGAGGCTCGCCCCTATCACATTGTGGAACGGTAAATACAAGGCAAAACGTGGGAGTACCGGTTGCGCCTCTGCCTACCTCTTCTCGAAAGAGGGCGTGAGTTTATGTATGTTTGTATCTCAAAAATCTAAGATAGGAGAAGTTGTATGCGAAATACAACACACTTGGTTATTTTGGAAAAATAATTATTTCTTGAGACGTTTTCCCAGACTGAGTAATTTTATTAGTCAGACTTGAAAATAAACGTGTTTATAAAAACCGCAACCTCCAAAATGGTGACAAATGTAACACGATAATGTTATATGCGCCTCTCTAACGTTTGTGGTCGAATATCTTAGATGGCTCAATTACATATTCCTCTAACATTCTCAAATAATTCAAAGTAATATTATTACGTATATATGTATATATACAGGGCATATCAAGACTGCTACCGAAAACGAAGCCAGGTGGTAGTTTTAGTGACTTTAGACACAATGCAACTAAATTTTTTGTAAACAAAAGCGACGATATTTTTCGTATTTTTTTCCTATCATCGTATTCAGGTGGTACTCAGCATAAATGGGCAGGATCGCCTGGGAAGGGACCACTGTCTCACAAGAGATCGACGTGAATTGACAGCTTTGCTGGCGCGTTTCGTTCGATGGGAGATTGCCGGATGCCTAATGCCCCTTTCCTTTTCCCATCCTTTTTCCTTTTTCGCTCCCTTCCCGATTTGATGGGTCGGCGACACATCTATGATCCAAGTGTTGTGGACGTTCATTTATCGTCCAGTGATCTGTTTGCACGGTTGCCGGTACTATTGGATAAAAAAAAAAGAAATAGGATGTAATACACCTTTTATTTAAAATTACAGTATAATTTGGCTTGTCTTATCTCCTGAAAATTTCTGGAAAACAGACTATCAAACGATTTATCAAAGCAAAAAAATAAACCAGCTCGATTTTTATCCGTCTTAAAATAAAATTCAAAAAAAATTACATTGTGAATATTGTGTCACAAGTAAAATATCAAGTGGATTGCCTAGAAAAATTCAACCTTGGCCGTGACCGAGGCAGCTCAAAAAAGGAAATATTTAATGGCTGCCGTTTTTGTTATGCAAATTGTTATATTATGAAAGATAATAGGCATATTTGAATTTGTTAGGCATTTGAGTTGTGCCGAGGGCAATGTCTAGACACTATTTTGATAGAGATTTCGGCTGGCTCAGACTGTATTATTATGATTGTCTTGCAGAATTCCAAATATGTGATGTGCTGTAAAAGTCCCCAAACAAGACCTTGCGAAAAAATACCTGCTGGCAGAGCACCTTGCTAAACAAAGGTCGAAGCTCTGGCGACAGATGGTGGACTAAGCATCGCGATGATAGCATAGTATAGTGCCATTCTCAGTGTCATAGATGCGAGGAACTAGATCCTGCACTTACCAATCCACCTTCCAAGCACGACGAGTATAAATAAACAAACATTTGCTTCGGTGCGGTGATCGAACCCACGGCATCTCGTTTCACAGCCGGGGTTTAACCAACTGCGCCACGGAGGCAATATTGGCGAAGGGTACTTGGAAGTCGGGTATCTTTAGCGTAGGATTCGCTGATGCAGAAGGGGAACATAATGATGAATATTTGTATTAAGCCAAAGATAATATAAGTCCTACGATTTTAAGTATAATCTGGCATTGCACTTTCCATCATATGCAGTTCAGTTTAACCAGCTAGATTATAAAAGGGGAATGTTAGTTTCTTCATCTTATTAGTACAAAGATCTTCTAGATTGAGATTTGAAATTGCCGAATGCCCGATACCCGTTACCTCTTCCTATCCTTTTTCCTTCCCACTCCCCTCCCGATCTGATGGGCCGGCAACACATCCATGATCCAAGCGTTCTGGATGTTCATGGGCGGCGGTGATCACTTACCATCAGATAATCTGCTTGTTCGTTTGCCGGACCTATGCTATAAAAAAACTGATCAAAACTAAATGCATGCATGACCCTACACCTTGAAGTAAATGCTTTTGTATCTTTGTTTTGTGAAAGTATTCATGTTATTCATATTACTCAGGGCGATGCTGCAATGCTTGATAGCCATTTAGAGGTCAATTTTACTCAATCGTGATATGTCTCAAAGGAAATAGGTGCTTGTTTATTTTTAAATTGTATATGATTATATACTAGTGGCAGTAATGTTTATTTATGCTTTGTAATTGACGGTGTGGAGTTTCAATTACAATTGTTGATATGTTAGATATTGGGTATATAATATATTAACGATAGTGGAGATGTTTGCCCAGCAGTGGGACATGTGCACTCAATAGTCAACAATACATTCTTCATTAGTTTTAAGATAGGAATCTGTTGTTGGAATCTGGATTTAAAAGGATCTTAATCCAACAGTCGAATTCGAAACAAAAAATGAATAGATCACACTATTTGCTTCGACGCCCTAGTATGGTTTTAGGTCTCACGCCGTACAGACGGGTCTATGACTGCGCCTTAGCAGCTGGTTGATATATAAAAATATAATACATTTTGTTTGTTTCATTTCACTGTATGTTATGAATTACGATCTCGTAATAAAGACCCACGAAGATCTTTTTATTGCTATTTAAATTTAATTCATAATATTTTTTGAAGATTACATTAAACATTTCCACATTTTGCCACAATTGTAATTATAAAATTGAGAAACGGTATGTTTAGTGCAGTTAATTGTAATTTTATACTATTTGATAATCAGATTAAGAAATCCCATTCTTACCTAATCAAATATAGTTCGCATAGCAGAGTAAATATATTTAAAAAAAATGGTAAAAGTAAGCCAGGGTCGTTGCACTGTGGTTGCATATTATATTATGTTGATCGGGCAACTATCGCGAAAACATCAGCTTTTTTGCATATTCGGATGCACGGATTTTGATATATCATTGCATTAATTATTAAACAAATAAATTCTAGACGTATAATGCCTCGTTTACACGGGGAGAGTTTCTCGCCTCGAAGATAGGATAATCGTAAGGATATAAACAAGTTGCATCGTGTAAACGGTCAGAACACGATAATCTATGGCGGTTGTCATGCGATAATCGCATACGATTCTCGCCGCGAGAAACTCTTGACGTGTAAATGGCGCTTTACGATTCATAATCTATGCATCAATATATTATTTTATACTAGAGCGGACTTTGATTTTTGTTTTATAAGGAAAGCTTCTGTGCTTCATTACCGCATAACCCAGTAGAGGGAGAAAGGACTTAATTGTTCCTCCGGCCTTCGGGCCCGGCGTGTGGGGACTCATAGGTCCCTAATACTGACATAGCCTATGCCGGAATACTCATTGATCCTCATTAGCCATGTATGGTGGGTATGGCAGGTACTGTATCAAGCTTGACATGCCCGTCACTGTACCAAAGCTGTATAAAAATTCGTGACAAAGCTGTCCAGTTGTTATTAAATTGCGAGCTTAACCCCGCTCCCAATAGCTTTGCTTGGGCGACCAAAAATAGATTTTGTGGATGCCCTCGGCGTGCCTCGCGTGCCTTTACCCCTCCAAGGGACTGTCTCAGCGACTGCGCACCGTCCCCTCAAGCTAAGGGCATATCATATTCAAGGCATATTATATCAAAACTGCTACCGAAAACGAAGCCGGGTGGTAGTTTTAGTGAGTACGGACACGATGTAACTAAAAATTTCGTAAAAAAACGCGGTTTTTTTTTATAATGTTTTAAATATCATTGTGTTTGGGTGGTAAATCCATAGTTTTTTCTAAAATTATAATTTAAAGCCTTGTGTGCTATAGCGTCTTTAAAAAGAAATAGGTGTGCATTATTTTATTAGGAAAATGTATTTACCACCCAAATACAACGAAAGAAAAAAACAAAATACAAAAAATCGTCGCTTTTTTTTGCAAAATTTATAGTTGCGTCGTGTCTGTAGTCACTAAAACTACCACCTGGCTTTGTTTTCGGTAGCAGTCTTGATATACCTTGTATAGTCAAATTTTACAATAGACACGGGATACTTTCGCAAGCCTGTTTTCCCAAGCCACATCTTCGACAGTCTATGACTTTTTACCTAAGGCTTACTGATGCTTTTTCGATTTACTCAATCAACCCTTAAATTTGACAAGGACTGAACCTACATCACCTGTTTGATGTTTTGATGAAGAAACAATTTCATGAACATGGTGAGTAATGTCTGGGTCAATGTCCATTGCTCCACGCGAACAATCGTGAATTACAATACAATGATCTGGTGTGCCTTTTGTTAATTCTAATCGCGGCCGGCGTTGCGACAGCGACGCGTTGCGGCAATTGCGATCCTGGAGCTGAATTTTGTACAAATCACACTAAGGTTGGAGACGTGAAGATGGGCTGGTAGTGTAACTATTTTATACCTGCATGATGTAGTATGCGTAAACTGACCCTACGTCCCGTTTTGAACGCGATTGTCCCTGTTTTCTGTCACCTGTCCCGTTGTCCCCAAACAAAGCGCTGGGACGCAAAATTGTCCCGTTTTCCAGAGTTTAGTATTTCCCATAGTAAACATACAGCATTTGAAGTCTAAAAACATAAAAATGCCAATCGTGTCGATGCTTGCAGTTCTTCAATGTTCAACTTTTTTAAGAATTCAAACGCGCCAACTTTAAATGGTTTGGATATTACACTTCTTTCTAAATAAAGAAAAATTAAAAAGTTGTGTTTATTTTCATTATTAACTTATTAACTGATTAAAAATTGAAACAAGAAAAAAAGAACAAAATTATGTCCCGTTTTGAATTCAAAAATAAATGGTCAGTTTAAGCATGCATCTCATGGTAGGCCAGTGCAGATCAGATAGAGTGTCCAAAAACGCGGGATGGCAGTCTGTCGCTGGTTGACATATTTACGTCCTTTTTGAATGGTTTCGAATACTAATTTTATTAAGATACTTATATCGTTATTTAGGAACTTATAGACCGAGAGCCCGTCGCCAGGCCTTCGTTGGCTGGCAAAATTACATTTTATTAGAGTTTGAAGACATCGTAATATCCAATTTTGCCAGCTTTATAGTATAAAAGCTGAATTTTATATATGTTCTTAAGGCAATTATCTATCGACTGCTTCGGTGGCGTAGTAGTACTACGGTACGATTGCAAAGCTGACGTCTCGGGTTCGAATCCCGAGTCGGGCAAAGTGATATTAGATTTTTCTATTCATTATCAGCCCGGAGTCAGGAATTTGTGCCCGATATGGCGATAGGCTCGCCCCCTATCACATGGTGGGACGGAATATACAAGGCGAAACGTGGGTGTTCTGGTAGCACCTTTGCCTACCCCTTCTGGGAAAAAGGCGTGTGTTTAGTTGTGTACGTATGTATGTAAGCAATTATCTAAAGGTGTATCCTTGGCAGCCGGACACTGCTGATGGTTGTTTCATCTTGTCAGACACACTAGCTGATAACTTCCAGAGTCACCACCATCGGAACTTCATTATAGCTGATCGTATGTTGCCTATGTCAGAGGCATGGGCAGACAAACTTTCAACTTTTATAAAGTTACGAAAGTCTGGCGGCCACAGGCTCTCGGTATCATAATATTTTATCCACGTTTGAAAATATATGTCACTTGTAAAGGATCAAAATGAGTTTACAGAGGATTAAAATACATTAACTTGCGAGACGTTTTTATTGAACGTCTTATTGAAGTTGATTTGATATAATTGTGGATTGTTAGTAATATTGTCAACATTTGGTTTTTATTCATTGCTTCAGAATTACGTTTTTATAAAACCATAACACGCGATTTGTCTAAAAAGATTTAATAATTTAGTTTCAACTCGTCTTCAACAAAATGCATTTCTAAGAACACTAACAGAAACTGCTAGTAGCACAGTCTTATAATTCTGTTTTCAATCCAAATATTTAATACAATTACTTGCAGTTCTATTGTGAAGGCATAACAAGTTGCGTCAAACAACATCTGCCTTTACAGCATCCCTGGTCAGATGCTGCTCTCTCCGCTCTAACCACAATTAACAAAGCTTTATCAAAATCGCCTTTAGCTAGTACATTTATTAATAAATGAACAGATTGCGTTGAGGAATCATGAAGTGAGGTAGAATAGAATTTTGATAGAACGGTTTACTTAAATAATTGAATATACTCTCCTTCTTACAAGAAAGGTGGTACAGAAGTAATTGTGCGTTTGAGACATTATGATTATTGAAATAGGAACTTTCAAAAACAATTACCTATATTTATTTTAAGTGGCAATTTAATAGTATTTAGATCGAAAGCGTTGTGTTAAAATGTCAATGTCTGATTTACTCACGCTTAAGTATATATTAAACATATCATTTTCAAAAATATATTTAAATCTTAAATTGTTAAAAAATTCAAAATATTGTTAAATTAAAATTTCTAAAATATTTACAAGGGGAAAATTTACAGTAAGTCAAAATAAAAATGTTATGTATTTATTTAGATACTGTGTATGTTACTCATGTTTCACAAATAAAGAAATATTGAATTTGAATAAGATTATGCCTTAAAAAAAATAAAAGCAACACACCACACTAAGATATTGCAACTATGATACTGCCAGGCGCTATGTTAATTTTGTATTCATTGCCGCTAATTACATAGTACCTAATCTAGTTATTGCTCATATTAATTTATTCACACATTTAAGCTAATGGATATTTTGTGAAATCAAGAACCAAAGCTTAAAAGATTCATTGCGTAAGGTGGTTTGAAGGCTGATAGAAGGGCACTAGACACATATTTTTGGAGACTTGTGTCGTAATAACATCGGACTCACCTTAATTATTTTAGTAACACACGGGTTTGTATCCCGATAACCCTCTTTCAGTGAAATACCTATAACTTTTTTTTATGAAGTATCTGAAGAACTAGCGACAGATGTTAAATCTCTTCTAGAACTCTACAAAATATATGCAGGTTTAAAATATTCGTGTCGCCTGGTCTAAATCCCAAGTCCTCCCAACAATATGATGGAAAATGTAGGCTTTTGGAATACATACAGCACGTGCGGGTCAAGCAATGTCATCATTGTATCCAGGCGTATCATGTTAATCTCAAAACGCCATTGGACTCAAACAGGGCTCTTCAGATTTCATGTAAGTTTATGCAAACATGAAATGCCACGGACTGCAGCCCTAAGATGTACCTATTAATCCCTTTGGAAGAAGGGATGGATACTCATCGATATAACATAACATAGTATTTAACTCTCAAATTACATAATAATTAAATATAAGAAATAAACTTAAAGTAGTATAATGGGCGGCCATATCGCATACTGACTACGACACTGTTAATAGTGTCTCATTCGTTTAGCGGCAAGTGTTTAGGCTACGGACCTAAAGTTTAGAGGTTCGACTCCCAATTTGGGCTTTTTGTATGAGAGTTTATTTTTGGAATGTCATATGGGTCGCCTGCGACAGGAAAATGTGCCCCCAGCGGTGATAGGTTCGCCTTCCATCTCAATTTGGGATTGCAAGAAACTTTGCTCGAGATCTCTGCATAGATATTTATTAGCCAGCCTAAATATTTTGGATAGTATATCCCAACAAATGGAATACAAGTATTACCTGTAGTTCTGTCCTAAATATCCTTATTTTATCATTTGTTACAAATAAATCATTATTCTTTAAATTTGAGACTTAAGATACTGAAAGTAGTCATTGTGTAATTCCATTGTCGGTTTCAATATTATTAACTCAACAACAAAGATAGCATATTTTTATTTAGTGTTACATTGTAATTTCAAAGAAACTATTTCTAAACAGAAACGGTGATTGTTATCATTATTAAATTAACGTGAATATTGTAGACTACTAAAATAAATTATAATTAATTAGTGCTATCGTATATACGTTGGTGAAGTACTAGCGCTGTCTCTATAATATAAATACTTTAAGTTATCAATGTCTTTATTGCGAGGTACATACGAATTACAATTATTATTTTTTTGTATTGTATTGTATTGTATCAGCCCATATACGACCCACTGCAGGGCACGAGCCTCCTCTACAATCGAGAGTACGATTGAGAGTGGTTAGGCCATATAGTCCACCACGCTGGCCTAGTGCGGGTTGGCGGACTTTCACATACCATAGAAATTTATACAAATCGCTATGGTATGCAGGTTTCCTCACGATGTTTTCCTTCACCGTTATAGTGCGTGGTGATTGACTATCAATACACACATGACTCCGAAAAGTCAGAGGTGTGCCCTGGGATTTGAACCCGCGACCACCCTAAACATGTAGGCAGCCGCGTCTGGTCCGTTACCAACAGGCCACCACGCACTTCCACATTATTATTTATTTCATGCTAATTGGGCGGAAAATGTTAGCTCTGTTGCACCGAAGCTTAGATAACAGAAATTGGATCGTCAATTACCTATACATGTGACCATACTAAGTATGTAAAAAATAAATAAAATAAATTAATACACCTAACAGACACATACATGGTTCTCACCCCACACTAAGATCGAGTCTTGTGCCATGGGTATCAGAAACTATAAGAGACTTTTCGGCCTCACAAACACGCAGTCCCGAAACAAATAATTGTGGTTCACACAAAAATTTTCTCGGTGCGGGAATCGAACCCGCAGCCTCTCTTTTAACAGTCGGTGTCAAGCCAACTGCGCCACAGAGGCTGTCAAAGGCTGCTGTTATGGTAAGGCATTACGTGCCACTTCAAAAACACAAGTAGGTACCCTGAAAAAGGCTGCAATGACACCTCACACATATCTAAAAATTATAATCTATGAAACCCTCTATAGAGAATAACCACACCCAAGAGTCACATACATAGTTTTGAACCCACATTAAGTTCAATCACGTTGTGTCGTGGGTATCCATAACTTCGATGGACTATTAGCAGTGCCGGTGTTAGGGTAGGGCGCGGTTGGGCGACGGCCCTAGACCGCCAGTGCCGAAAGTGCGCCAAATGCCCAGATTTACTGTAACGTATAGTGTATTAGGTGGTCAGACGACCCAGTAAAGGTCGCGGGACGTCTCTGGATGTAGGCTGCCTCCAACAGGTCACTGTGGAAATTATTGGAGGAGGCCTATGTTCAGCAGTGGACTTCCTTTGGCTGATGGATGGATGGATGGATAGTGTATTAACCATGAATTACTGTTTTTCGCTTGGGTTTGGATAGTGCTTACAGGGCGCCGAAGAAATCTCGCCCAGTGCGTCGGCAATTTTAAACCCGCTACTGACTATTAGGGTATTCCACTTTTTTGAAAAGTATTTTTATATTCTTCCTAAGATGAAAACAAATTGGTAAAAAAATATAAAGTTTTTATCTGATCGGTAAGTCCTATAAAATTCACTTTTTAATTAGCATTTTAAATTTCCGCGCGTAAATGTCATAAAACGCCAGATGCTGTTTCGAGTGATTACGTCACGCGGCGTAACGTGACCAGTGTAAGCCACGACGCTTTACTTCGTAAACCGTGAATTATTGCAATAAACATGAGTTAATTTCTTATAATATTTTATTTAAATTATTTGAAAAAGAGTGCACTGGAAGAATAATGTTAAATCTTCTTTGTTAACGCACAAGTTTTACTATTTACACAAGAAAATACAACATATCGCTATTGATCATGGCGGCTTTCGTTCCGCACATTTGTAAAATAGATGAAAAATTTAAATAATATTAAAAACGAAATTTAATTCTTTGATATTGTAATCTGAAATTAACATATTACATTATTGGCTAATGCTATAATATATACTTTTTCTCACTTATAGTAAAATACACTATTCCCAGAGAAATACTTGTGGATCTGACAAACGTTTATGTTTGGTGCGGAAACTAAATCTGCGACCTCTCGTTCGACAGCCGCTCTTCAACCAATTGTGCCACAAAGGCTATCAAATCAATCTTCAATTTTCTAATATCAATCAATTATTTAAGGAAGATACGGCGCATTAGACAGTAAATTATTAGAAAATCAGGTGATTTTGGTAAGTTTTAATTCTGATCTTTCCTGCAAAATTGTTAGTGTCCTGCATAGTGGTAAAAGTGGGTAAACGAATAGTTTTGTTAGATACTAGCAACCCGGCACGGTCTTGCCGGGTGTAGATATTTTTTTATTCCCCTCTAGCAGCCCGGTCTGGCTCTGGCAGCACGAAGCACAGTTTCGTGATGCAACCCTAGTCTGAACCAACAGGTCCTCAAATGAGTTTATATCAGTATATCCATTCCTTCTTACAAATAACTCTGAGTGTTTATAAGGCGTAAATAATTTGAGTAAATACAGGAGTCCTAAGTTAGCAGTTAGCACATATTGGATTATTATTATTTACATAAGGAAATTTAAAGCATATACCTATAAATATTGTTTACAACGCAAAAGTATTAGTTATCTCATTGGTATTTGGTGTTAATTATTTCGTTCTTGTTAATATTATCTGTAAGGGGAAAAAACAGCATGTGTTGACGAGCCACGTGTACCTATTGTTCTTACATAAGTACATAAACATAATTTTCCCAGAATGGGTAGGCAGAGGTGCCACCAGGACACCCACGTATCGCCTTATGTGTTCCATCCCATAATGTGACAGGGGGCGACCCTATCGCCATATCGGGCACAAATTCCTGACTCCGTGCTGATAATGAATAGAAAAATCAAATATCACTGCCTGATCCGGGATTCGAACCCGACACCTCAGTTTTGTAATCATACCGTAGTACAACTACGCCACCGAGGTAGGCTGTCTCAGCAGTTGTTCTTTTTAGCACAATAACATTTAAATATAGATATTTGTTATGTAATGTAAACACCATTTCATAAAATAATTATTTATTTAAAAAACAGTACATTTTAAATAAATATTTATTTAAAGTCATAAATAATCACTTAATTAAAGATAACCTTTTAATTAAGTGCCTACAATAGTTCTAAAATGTAAATGATTTGTACGAACGCAATATTCACAATGACAAACCTATGATAGGTTAGTTATAGTCCTCTCCAGCTACAGAAAGTGGACATCCTACTAAGCTAGACTACCTCCAAATATTGCCACAACGTCATGTAAGCGACTGGCATACAGTGACTTTATGCAACTTAGGTACAAGGTAGACGAGCTCTCTCTCTCTTGAGCCACAGGAAGTCCACTGTTGAACAAAGGCCTCCCCCGTAGATCGCCACATAGACCTCTTGGAAGCGGCCTGTATCCAGCAACGTATATTGTGCGAATTTTTATCATGAATAATGAATAAGACGGGACAGAAAGGAATATAACGGGACGGGATGGGAAAGTTAAGGCAGTATCTATACGGACGGTAGTCGCGTTCAGTTTTAACATAAACCAGTTAGCACGTTAAATATTATTTCTGATGTGGACTGAATTCAAAAAGTATCTGCACCCGGGCAGAGTCGGGCCATACCGCTAGTCATTGTATAATATGTAAATGTATTTAATTTAATTACATGTATTCTGCACCGAGCGATGATAACTGTGTCAAATGGTGGCGTAAAAATGAGGTCACGAATCTTTAGTCTACGTCTTTCAATTGTTTATTTATAAAGCGTCTGCGTAGTCCGAAGTCATCAGAAGTCATGGCAACGTTATGGCATGCATATGCAAATAGCATTGCATTACATAATTATACATCCAACAATATAAATGCGTGCTTGAATTATTTTATTAAAATATTCGTGTAGGCGGTAAAATTTTATTTTTACACGGAATATATGTATTACTATTAATTTATGTAATATTAATAAGTGATTAATTTAGAGTTAGAGATGATAAAACGTCTCAGTGATCCGTCACGAAGCAGTCAACCTTATCATCAAATCGTTGCGTGCGCCGGACAATCGCCTTAACAGCACTATTTTTACACTGATCTTGGACGCATGCCATCAGCTGAGCCCGTGCGCCAGTACGTTAGCATTACATTTTGCTGAAACGCACCTATCCTAACTAAATATCAATTGATCCGCTATCCCATAGTCTAGACCGTGAAACATCAATGAAACCAGCCCGAATCAATGAGTTACAAATAAACGCCAGGGTCCGTGGGTGAGCGAGCTTCCAGTCGACTCGAGAATGGCGCCGTGAGCGTCTCCGCGTCGGTCATGGCGCAACCACGGTGGACGCTAGCTCTAATTATAATCTGCTTACCGATCCTAGCAACATTGATAACCGCATTCCGCGTTCGCGATTTACCCAAAACGACCCACGATAGTGCTAAAAAACCGCAAAAATGTGACGAATGTGAAGTGAAGGTCGGTCAAAAGTTTCAAAGTGTAAAAATTGACAGTGAAAAGCATACGTTCGAGGATTTCAAGAAAGTCGTCCGGGATAAAGAGCAGGTAATTGGTAAGAAACCAGAAATACCGTTGTCTCATAAGTTTGAACCTAAGAATGATCAAAAGAAGGATGACGAACATTCAGACTTTTTGAAATCGAAAACAGGTTTTAGACAAGATCTTCCAATATTCAGCAAGTCTGATAAAATATCGATAAAACAAGATACTGCATCAAAAAAGCCTTGGGCCTCCCATGACGATTATGATAGTGAGTTCGACGTCAAAAGAGATGACGATGAAGATGCCGATTACGAAGCGGGTGATTACGATGATGTCGATGTTCAAATTCCTGAAGTTTTACGTAAAGGTAAAAAGGAAATTAAAATAACAATTCCGAGATCAGAAACACCGCCTCAAGCTCCAGAAATAAAGAAGTATGAGCCTCCAGAAACCAAAAAACCTGAACCTTCAGAAATAAAACAGCCCGATCTTCCAGAAATAAAAAAGCCTGTGCCTCCAGAAATAAAAAAGCCTGTAATTCCTGAAGCGAAAAAGGCTGAACAAAAAATAAGCGTAAAGGTGAAAACGGATGAAGACGATATTAAACCAATCAAAATAGATACCACTGACAGTAAAATAAAAAAACCGGAAACAATAAAGAACGTTGATAAACCAACCAAAAAAAGTATTTTTAAGATTGAACTCGATGACGACGATGATGATGATGACGACGACGATGATGAAGATGATGAAATAAAAGTCAAAGAAGATAAAAAGAAAGCAGATGATAAAAAGAGTAAAAAAATTTCAAGTAGCATTAAATCTGAAACAAAACCAGTGATGAGTTCTTTGGAAACAAGGATAAACGATATTTTAAAAGCCATCCCTTATTTCAATGATGACGAAGATGACGATGATGACGACGATGACGATGAAGACGACGAAGATGATAATGATGATGATGATGATGACGATGATGATGATGATGACAAAACTGTTACAATGCAAGACAAGAGCCATGAACGCCAGACAAAATTACCAGGAAAAGTAGGCAAAGAAGGTGCAAAGTCAAAAGAGGTTACTTCTAAGGAGGATACAAGCAAGGAGACGGTAACATCTAAATCTAAAAAATCTGAAAGCAAACAAGGTGATAGTGCTGAAGAGGAAAAAAATAAGCGTAATGTTAAAAACAGAGGCTTAACATCGGGTCCGACGGAATCGAAAGTTAAAATTTCCATTCAAACGTCATCGAAGGAAATGAAAAAAATATTCAAGGATTATGACGATTATGAGGATGAAGAAAACGATGATGATGAAGAAGAAATTAAAGCTACGAAGCCTCCACCTAAAATACTAGTAAAAAAACCTATTGAGAGACGTGAAAAAAAAGAAACCAAACCTGAGAAAAAAATTGATAGCAAGTCAAAAGAGAGCGAGAGTAAAAAAAGCGATGTCATAAAAAAGGACACTAAATCCGATGATTCGAAAAAATTAAAAGTGGATAAATCCGTTCAACCAGACTCATCTGAGACTAAGAGAGACGACAAGAAAGAGTCAAAGGCCGCTGATGATAAATTAAAGAAAGAAATTCCCAAACTAAAAGACAAGGAAAAAGATGAAACAGAGAAGAAAAGAGACGAAAAGGATAAACTAGATATTAAGAAAGACACATTACTGCCAAAGATAAAAGAAGAAACAATAAAAGACACTTTTAAAGTAACAGAAACTAGAAAAGCACCAAAGATTGAATTAGACAGTAAACGCGGGCGCAAAGATTACAGAGAACGGGATAAAACGTCAAAAGAAAAGCTTTTTGATAGCCAAGAAGCGTTCACGTCTAGTGAAAGTCATTTAAAACCCGTTACGGATGCTTTGCACAGACGTAACTTGCTCAAAAGTGAATTTGAAGACTTTTATGCATTCTTTCCAACTTTTGCACCGAATTTTTCACGCGTCCATAACCCGGAATGCAGGCGTCACGGAAAGATTGTGTTGAGACAGCTGCGAGGAACGAAATTATGGGCTTTGAATAGTAAGTTGCCATTTGACATGTCTTTGTGTATTATTATCATTTTTGGTATCTTATTCGCATCATAATCTGTCTTTCTCGCCAATCTTCACCATAACGCACATTATTTTTGACCTTAATGTCTAAACTTTTCCTGAGGACATCAATCCATTATTAACCCGATTTGAATATTTATTTTCTTTTAGTCATTGCTTTTAGGAAACTGTTTTGTTACAATGTCATTCGTGTAACATTTATATCAGGGTTAACAATTATCGCGTCTGGGACTAAACTACGACCTGTAATAGTTATTTCAAGATTTCTGAGTTCATCGCGCACAACCGCTCAGACAAACAGACAAAAATTCTTAAAATCATTGTTTTGGGTTCTATTACGTTAATATGGTCCCTCCATATTCGTTTTTGTCATTTATCTTCCATGTACAGACATCGACTGGTTGCTTTATTATATTGTATGTATATGTATAGATTGACATCCCAATTTGTAACCTACCTTTTAATGGGATAGATATGGATGATTAAAATATATTTATAGAGTTACAAGTATTGTATTCAAATGTCTGCGGATTAAGAATTCTCGGTATTATAGACGTCGGTTGAGATGATTCTTTTACGTTACAACTATTTATTCAAACTGGCATCATTTCAGAAATTTCGACAACAGATGCTGTGCGAAAAAATATTTCATTTTATAACTGTACTCTCGGTTAATCAAGTACACACTTTATTTAAATTGCTGTGGCACGTGTAAACACGATACTGTAGATTTTTTGGGTTGCATTCCTAAAGGTGGTTAATTTGGTTAGCTTTCAAGGGCTTTGAAAGTCTTAAAAAACACGATTTATTATAATCAGACCAACTTAGTTATTAATGGGTCCACGAACAGCGCTACACAATAACACACAGATATGGTAAACTGTCACTTTTAATTATTTATGATGTAATACTTATTTTATTGATTTATTTTTATTTCATTAAAATGGTACAAGGCTTTGCATATTACTGACAGTAGCAAGAAACACGAGAGAAAAAGTCAGTACATATAGTCAATATAATAATACAGTATTGCAAGCTCAAGATTTAGGGCTATAACAATTCTCAAAAGAGACGACTACTGGCTGTACCGTTTATTACCTTTTCCTTTATTATTCATGTAAATCACATCCTTTTCTATATTTGTAGCAAAAACTAAGTATTTACCATTAAAACACGATATTAAAAAAAAAAAAAAAACTCGCTTTTTTTGACAAATTTCTAATTGCATTGTATCTGAACCCACTAAAACTACCACCTGGCTTCGATTTCGGTCGCAGTCTTGATATACCCTGTATATTTTAAAACTTACCGCCTAAAACTAACGACAAAAAAACTGTAAACAAAACAAGGTCACATGAATATTGGAGGAGAAAGTAGCGTGCCATAGACATTTCCCTAAGGCTTGCATAGTTGGAAAACTGGAATTTTTATTACAGTGCTCGATGCCACCGCCAAGATCCCCTCGGGATTACTGCAAGGTAATGGGATTCAGCTGGGTGACTTCGACCAGTGTTTGGGGAGCCGCGCTCGAGTTCAGCTGGACACAGGCACCGTAGTCAAGGTGCAGGGGAAATACTGCCTGGCCAGGATCGACGTGAAGGCTGAACACCCAGAGCTGGAGACGCCCGTCAATCTGGCGCAAGCCAAGAACTTGATCAGGAGCAGGATTGATGATGTGAGTTCTTTATGTGACAGTAGTAATTACTAGGTAAAATTATATCTCATGACGCTTTAAAATTGTTAGTCTTCGTCCGTGATCTTCCTCCATCTCACTTTCTATTTTCAATGGCCGGGATTGTACATATGAACGTCAAGTAAGTATGATTAGGTCAACCGCTAGTTAATTTATCAGATCTATGTCGAAAAAAGCATGTTACTAACCTAGAAAGCTTGAATAAAGTTGGCAAATAGATTACGCGGTCACATTTCTAAAGTTTGAGTGTTATTATGACCAGAATTTTCATTAATATTAACATTCTATTCAAAGGCTTTACTGGTGTTATTAAACCGTCTGACTTAACATTTTAATTTTGAAATTTGGTGATTATTTTCCATACCACTATAATTTATTTAAATCAATGTATTTAACAAAAAAAAAAAGCTTACTATTAAAAAAAATGATTACCATATTATTGAAACTTAGATACAAACATTCTAAAACAGACGCTAAGCTGTATTATAATTTGTTCAGCCAGGTCACTTCGTGCCGCGTTTTTCGACGCTGAGCTGGGGCGTGTGCATGCCCACTGCCTGCACCCATGAGGACGTGGAGTTCGTCCTCCGCGACGCCATCAGGCACTACCAGAAAAAGAGCGGTGTGGCTGTGAAGGTCAAGGTCGATGAGGACGACTGCCATGTTGAGAAGCGCGCTGATTGGTGGAGAGATTGGTTGGAGACTCCTACTATCTTGACGTTGTGAGTTAATTTTTGTATTATTAATATTAGTATTGGGGTAATGTCACCTCTGACTAAATATGATGCTTTTTTAAATATCTCATTTCTTTCTAATAACAAGCAGTCTTTCCATGGTCGCATTTTGAGCGCGTCAGAGCTAATACGAGTATACTATCGCTAACATCATGTTTCTCTTGGCTTTTATATAAAATGTAGTTGAAAACAAGGGTCACATAATTAACTTATTTCAGTTATGTTCCAATCCAATGCAATCCATCAGCTAAAGCATGTCCACTGCTGAACATAGGCCTTTCCCAATGATTTCCAATTATGTTTAAATCATAGTAATTAATAGTACTGAGAAAGTGATGATAAACATCGTATATGAGAATGTTAACTGTAAGAGTATTCTACCCGTAACTAGAGGATCTCATGCTCATCAGGTGATAGTACACACCTAAAGGAGGTAAACATAGTGATTAAACAAAGTCTGTGATAACCTCCGTGGTGCAGGTGGTTGGACGCCGGCAGTGAAACAAGAGGCCGCGGGTTCGATCCCTGCTTCGAAACAAATGTTTGGGTGAACCTCAAGTATTTGTTTCGGGTCTGGGTGTTTGTGAGACCGAAACGTCACTCGTAGCTCCTGATACCCACGTCACAAGACTCGATCTTAGTGTCAGGACTATGTATGTGACTGTTGAGTGTATTTATTTATTATTTATCTATAAAATTGCAGGTCATTCTACGGTATCATCATTCTGCTAGTACTTGTTGCGACGATCCAAGACTTCGTTGCTAGAAGAAATGGAGGTGAGAATCAGAACGGAACTGAGTCAAACGAGAATGCAGAGGGTGATCAAGATGGAGCTGACAATGGGAAAGAGAAACAGAAATCATCAGGTATTAGAATATTTTAATAAGTGCTGGATGGCCTGTTGGATGAACTGGATGCCTGGTTCCGTGGTGGTGGTCGCGGTTCCAAACACAGGGTGCACCACAAAACTTTTAGATTAATTTTTACCTAAGTGACTGCACCTGCTTATGATTCAGATTAGCTTAAAAAAATTAAAAAAATACGTATTATACACAAATGTCGTATAGGCTCTCAAAACACGATTTATGCATTAATGATATAATTATCTGCTGGACATAGGCCTCTCTCAAGGTACGCCACAGAGCCCAGTCTGCTGTTATATGCATCCAGTCGCTGCCCGGGCTCTTGTGCAACTCGTCCCGACGTTTGGCCAGCGGACGTCCCAGGCTACGTGAATTGCAACGGGCTGATGATGATGATGAATATAATTATGGTTTTTTATATTTACGCGAATTTTACACGAGTTCTTATGGATTTTATCGCGAATCTGATTTAATTTTTACATTTTTTAATTTCCCGAAGTTTCGATCTATTTACAAATAGTTAAAAAATGTAAAAATTATATCAAATTCGCGATAAATTCGTAGTATTCGTTTTATTTCAAAGAATATTAACTCCTTTCCAGACAGCGTGATAAGTCCATTCTCCCTCTACCGGACTCTGAGCAAGCTGATAGCTCCAGGGACTACTGATGAAATCGCCTGCATCCACGGCATTCGGGGGATCGCTACCCTGGCCTTGCTCGTCGCACACAAGTTCCTGCCAGTAGCTGCTATACCGTATACCAACAGAGTTTACATTACTGAGGTAAGAGAAGATATTTTATGAATAACATCCACTGAACAGTTGCATTACTTTTTTATTAAATCTATATGAAAGGTGATGCATGTATATTTGAAGGTTGGGATAGAAATGGTAATTAGTTTTATAGATTTCTTGTATGTTACAACCTTCTAGTAAGGGGAGTTGAGAAATGAGAAAATTTATGGTCGTTGGAGTATTCAAGTAGAAATAATTGGATCAGTGCTCTAAGCCCTCTATAATGGGTATTCCAAAGGGACATAGTTATGAGTTAATGTCTCACCGCTGTCGATAATAATAAAATGTCCGTACCACTGGAGATCACGCTTCAAACATTATCTATGATTGAATTTGCTAAACGTCACATATAATTTAAAATTCTTAGGTATTACTAACAGGATGTTTTCCTACACCGTTGAAGCGAGCAATAATCGACTAAGAATACTCACGTTACTTTGAATCACAGAACAGCTGTGTTTAACGTTCTGTGATTCGTATAGGGAGAGACGTGTGCCCTTGAATAGAATTTGAGAACTTTCTGGTAGCATAGCTTCCTAGTACAGTCCTTGTTTATACCAAAATTAATCTTTAAAGTTTCCTACGTTTAAGGATATATTTTCAGAATTTTTAAAACTTATTTATAACTGTTCCAATACAAATCTTTCGACAAAGGACGTATTAATTATATCAAATTAATAATAGTTGTAATTTATACCAAGAAGTGCGTGGTGGCCTGTTGGTAAACGGACCAGACGCGGTTGCCAACATGTTCACGGTGAACGCGAGTTCTTATCCCAGGGCACACCTCTGACTTTCGGAGTCATGTGTGTATTGATAGTCAATCACCACGCACTATAACGGTGACGGCAAATATAATGAAGAAACCTGCATACCATAGCGATTTGCAAGAATTTCTATGGTATGTAAAGTCCGCCAACCCGCACTAGGGCAGGGTGGTGGACTATATAGTATATGGCCTAACTACTCTCAATCGTACTCTCGTTTGTAGAGAAGGCTCGTGCCCTGCAGTGGGACGTATCTGGGCTGATACAATAATTTATATAAAGAATAAGTATATTAAGGACGGGCCCTTAATAAATTTAAGATTTAACAGAAAAAGAAATAAACTTGTAAAAATAAAATGAATCTATTTAAAGCCTGTCTGCGCGCAAATATCTCGTTACTATAAATACGAGTATAACTGAATATTTCGAGAATGTTGTTCATAATTTAAATATTTAATTGTATTTAATAAATTACAAGCGAATTATTAACTTGTGTTTATTCGAAATGTCATTTAAACAATATCTAACCACTTCAATTAATTAATTTTAAGAGAACATTAATAATAAACACGACACGTGAATACCAGACGTTTGTGAAAGTGATAGAATATATTCAGAATAAGTTGGATGTAATGCAATAATTAATAAATTTTATGTAACCTTGCCTTTCGTTTACTTGTATTAAGACCAGACGCTAATTATTATAAGATTTTACGATTAAAATCAAGGAGATATTTTATGACCCGAAGCACAGAATATTTTTTTAGTTACATCACGTAATCTGTACTGATGTAGATGGTGGGCCGTGGCTGTATATTTATATCCAAACAGATAGGGATCACTATACACGACTATGGCCTAACCCCTCTTAGTCGTACTCTTGATTGTAGAGGAGGCCCGTGCCCTGCAGTGGGTATATGGGCTGATACATGAGGTATTAAAGCTTGCCACAGCGACCTTCGCTAGATTTATAGGTTGAGTATGTGTAAATTCGATTTTGTATACGATGGCATAATTGTATCACCGTAATTACTCTAATCACTTAATATACGAGTAGTATAAAAACCCTATTTTAAAAGTCGCACTCTGACTTTTCGAAGTTATGTGTGTATTGATAGTCAATCACCACGCACTTTAACGGTGAAGGAAATCTTTTTTTTTAATTTCTACGGTATGTAAATCCGCCAACCCGCACAAGGCCAGCGTGGTGGACTATATGGCCTAACCACTCTAAATCGATTCTCTCGATTGTAGAGTAGGCCCGTGCCCAGCAGTGGGACGTATGTGGGCTGATAAAAAAATAAAATAAAAGTCGCACTTAAAACTGTACGAATGTGCCTAGTTACTCCACAAAATGTTCGAGTCCTCTATCGTACGTCCCAACTATAGACTTAGTTCGGAGTGAATGATAAGTATCATAGAGAATAGTCTTGATTTTTAGAAGTGGAAAATTAAAAAACTGTACTGCAGACGTCGGACGTCCGAACATGCGAGTTTCGTTTCGGATCATAGAGTAACCCCCCTGACCATACACTAAGATCGAGTTTTGTTTCGTGAATATCAGGAGCTACGAGAGACTTTTCGGCCTCACAAACACCTAGACTCGAAACAAAGACTTGTGGTTCACACAAGCATTTATCTCGGTGCGGTGTTCTAACCCGCGGCCTTTCGTTTCACAGCCGGCGTCTACCCAACTGCGCCACGGAGGCTGTCGAATAAATAAAACCTGTCCCACCATACCTCATTTGTGTGGACATAAGATAGCATTACAATGATATTATTACGATTTGATTGGGTTTGTGGCTCAGTGAGCTAGATGACAGGTGTGAAAACTGGTAAAAAAGGTTGTAGGTTCGAATCTGGGACCGCGGCAGTTTTTTGTGTCATCAATACTTTTTTCCTTTTGTATTTACGTGTTTCTGCACCAAAATGGCTCTCATAATGTTACAAAATACATTTATTTGATTTAAGGCATGGTCTCTGTTTTTGAACTATCAGTTGTTGGATTTATATAAATTTATTTAATACAAAAAAATATGTACATAATCAGTATCTGAATTTGTTGTTTGACCTGCGACCTAACAGCAATAAATAACAAAATACATATACATACATAAATACACGCCTTCTTCCTAGAAGGGGTAGGCAGAGGTGTAACCGTGACACCCACTTTTCACCTAGTATTTTTCGTCCCACGATGTGATAGGGGGGGAGCCTATGGCCATATCGGGCACAAATTCCTGACTCCGGGCTGATGAATACAAAAATCCAATATCACTTTGCCCGACTCGGGATTCGAACTCGAGACCACAGCTTTGTAATCATACACAACAAAACACGCCTAATATGGATATCCATGCCATCTTAAAACTAGATCAATGTGTTTTGTGATGACGCACATCGTCACCACCTTCTCGGCAATCGAGTCCGGCCAGTCACGCATTTGGCTTCGTTTGCTGAACTAAGTATCTAAAAATGTGGCTTATTCAAAATATAAAACCACAAAATATTAATGCATATAAAATAAAAAATAATCTCTAGAAAAAAACACATTTCAACTTAATAACAATAAAACATTATTTTTTTTTTGGCAGCACTTATTCTGCGGTTGGTTACAAATTAATACTGACTGGGTTAGTTGTTACTTGTTACTGGGCCTAATTGTAGAAACATATAAAACGCGATTATGTTCACTGTTAATTATTTTATTCACTGTTATAATTTCGTAATCAGCTTTGAATGAGTCTAGATCGACGACTAAGAAATAAAGGGATTATGTATATCCTTACAATTATGTCGTTTACGGACGGGCTTCCCAAACTGTGCGTCGCAGCGCCCTGGGGCGTCGCAGCATTGTCGCATCGAGTGACCCTCCAGTTTGACTCACTCGCCTAGTTTTTAAGAAGCTATGCTCAGAAAAGCAAGCACATTCTGCCCATTATCAGTAAGCCAAAAAATAAAACAAACATATATGTTTTTTTGATGCGTATTTTTTGTTTTTTTTATTTTCATATAAAAAAAATAATTATGACCAACTAGATCTTTTCTGGAGACCTTTTATTAGGTGATTAATAAATCTGGTAGGTATTTTTGGCCCGCAGAGGACGGGGTGGGGGGTACTGGTTTGAGAGCGTCGTTAAAAAATTCAAATTCTCAATGACGTCACAGTATGAATAAGTTTGGGAACCCCTGGTTTTCGCCGTTTTAATATTAGAGTATGTGTCCTACACACGTGTACTGGATCAATTCGTCTAGTTGTACGGTATTATTATCTTAACCACATGCAGACGTGAAGTTATGTCTAGAACAATTAGATAGACTCTAGCTAATTGTTCAGCAGACTATGTGGGTGTTTAAGACAGATATTCAAATAGAAATTGATAATTAAATATTGTGGTTTGTTTTTGTTAAACTTTCTACGACTTCACGAATTACGAAAAATAATGTAAGCAATTTTTATATTAACGTAATTTCGACGATGAAATATTTACAAAAATGAAATATAAAAAAATAACTATAAATTAATAAAATAAAAAAGTTTTTATTGACAAAATATAAATAATGTTTGTTTGTTCTTTGGTTTTGTTCCATTTTTAACTAAGTAGACATGTCGAACTAAAACAAAGAACGCGTTGACCCCACAAACGATATAATTCGAATTGCCACAACGATCCGATGAGTCAGTACAATCCACGCGCGCCCAAACGCACTCCGCAATCAAATGGCAGGTGGCCAAACAACACTTGCTTTCAGAGACAAAACAACCTTACTACTAATGTCTGCACACGGGAATATCGCCCTTAATACTTCCCCATAAAGGCGATAGTTGAAATAAAAGGTTTTAATATCGGAGTTAATTAAACAAAATTCTCGTTTTCACTCAAGGACGTAGGGTTATAAAATAGTGAAATATACTATTCAATGTCAAGTTGCATCACTATACTAAATGTGTTGAGTGGAAATGTTTGTTTATGATATAATTTCCAGTGTTATAGCTACGCTGATGGGAGATTAAGGCAATGTTAGATATTCCCAGGAATGGTATTTGAATTATATTTGGAATTTTAATGAATACTTTGTAGTTTTCTGACATCCTTACAGTACATTTTATGCTCAAATACATCCCAATATTGGCACTGGCTTTCTCATACTCTATAACTGATCACAGATCATTGTACATCTCAATGGCACTATATAATTTGAAGATTTAATTGTAGATGTATTTATTTACGTTATTCCGTGATTAGAACAGTGGCCAGGCTAGTGTTGGAGTTTTCAACTAATCATAAAATATCCGATGTATTTTTTTCTGCTGCTACTATTGTCAAAAGATGTCACTTTCAAGATACGTAGGGTTAGATATGATTAGCAATTTCATAATATCGCCTCTGTATAGACATAGTATGGTAGTAGAGTATAAAACTACCTCTGCGGCGTAGTTATACTGCGGTATGATTACAAAGCTGAGGTCTCAGGTTCGAATCCCGGGTCGGGCAAAGTGATATGGGATTTTTCTATTCATTATCAGCCCGGAGTTAGGTACATGTGCAAGATATGGCTATAGGCGCGCCCCCTATCGCATCTTGGGAAACCATAGGCGAAACGTGAGTGTCCTGGTTGCACCTCTGCCTACCCCTTTTGGGAAATAGGCGTGATGTTTATGTATGTATTTAGAGTATAAATACAAAATTTTCAGGATATTATTTAAATAGTTTGGTATTTACCTTCGGACCTTCTACATCTTTACAAGTCATTCCTGTTAAGGTTTTCCTTCATCTTAGTTTTAAGTTCAGAGCTAAGATATACTAGAATCCGCGTCTTTTACGGATACCAAATCCTCTCATTTAATGTAATGTGACAAGCTTTTTAAATGAAAGGCAATCCGTACGCCTTCGCTAACGACACCGCATTCTTCCAAGGTCCAGCTCCTTTCTAAGACGTCCGTAACATCTCCGCCTGCGTTTGCATCACGCCCATGTGACGACTACCAATGTGTTACAAACCGTTTGCCAATCAAGCCTGAAGGTGATTTTGGAAGCGAATCCGCATGCGGAATGATGTTGTACAATAGAAGAGCAATGTTATGATTTATGTAGCAGCTGTTGTCGCAATTCAAGGGCTTAGTGTTACAGTATAATATAAAATAATTTTCTAGGGGACTTAAGAGCTCTCCCCACTATATCGTATTTTGTAAGTGACTGTTTCATTCTCAATAAATAATTAAAAAAATATATCACTATACTACTAAATATATACTTTAACGGTGAAGGAAAACATTGCGAGGAAACCTGCATACTGTAGCGATTAAAAAAAAAGAATTTCTAAGGGATGTAAGTCCGCCAACCCGCACTAGGCCAGCGTGGTGGACTATATGGCCTAACCACTCTCGATCGAATCTCTCGATTGTAGAGTAGGCCCGTGACCAGCAGTGGGACGTATATGGGCTGATACAATACAATACAATCACTATGTCTGCGGAACGGATACAAGATAAATTGGAATAAAAGACATATTCTGGTATCAGACACTAAAAAAATTTAAAAAGTTATTCACCCTAAAGTACATTCAGTGTTTTATTTGAGAAATTATATACTTACCTAATATTTTTTTACCCCTTTCAATTAAAGAAGCGAAAGCGAGATTTTTGGGCCTAATACTATTAATAGCTCACAATTTACACAATATATAAATCTCCTTTCGTAAACAGTAGCTGCTAAGCAGGCGACAGGCGTATTTGGATATCCTACGTTTCGCAAATATTTTAAAGTAATTTCTACCTCTTTTCAGACGGTCAGTTCTCCGCTATGGTCGTGGTGCCGCGCTGGATGGGTGTTCACAGACTGCTTCCTGCTTCTGAGCGGTGCTCTAACAGCCCATCGCATCAGCAAAGACAGCGACACTATCGCCCCTAAACGACTCCTGTCTAGATATGTGAGGTAATTTTGAAAGAGCACCCTCTCTCTTCAGTCACAGTATTAAAAATATTTACCCTTGGGGAGAACTAATTTGATTAATGGAAGTGACAGAGGCGCAAGGTGGACGGACGACGTGGTGTAGGTCGCATGAAGTCGCTGGATGCAGGCCGCTTCCAACAGATTGATGTAGCGATCCATGGGGGAGGACTATTTTCAACAGCGGACTTCGTGTGGCTGCTGAGAGAGAGAAAGAGACTTAATTTGTCATATTGATCGCAACAAGCAACTTCGCTATTTCATCATTTACGGCAATTTATAATTATTGATTCTTCATATCCAACTGATAGGAATAATTGATTGTCGTTGCTACATTGGATGACAACACATTATGAATGTCTCCTACATTTTTAAGCTATGTCTCTAATATGAAACCTGTTTGGGTGAAAGACCTGCGTAATAATTAGGATTGCGTACACGTGTAGCTAATGATCTAATGGTTGAAGTGATTTGTATCACGGCACGTTCTATTTAATTTGTATTGTTTTTCGTTGTCTCAATGTATTTGTTTTGGAATTATATTATTTCATTAAAATAATATGTTGAGTAAACAGAAAATAATGCGTGTAGCGCCTGATATTTTCTAATTGTATTATTAATTAATTGCTATTGTAAAAGCATAAGGCGTTTATTCAGATTGTGATATTGATAACCTAATGTAATGTTAACAGTTAAGAGGCTAACATAAAGTACATAAATTAGGAGGAAACCGAATGGAAGACTCTATGGCCTATTCAATAAAAAGCTATTTTCTTTTTAGTAGGTAAAATATTTTTTATGCATTAAGATTAAGGGGATTTTTTTTTATTGGTACATTATTGGATTCTTTTTGCGTTACATGACAAAGTGACTAAACTGGATGGAGAGGTGTACCAACTATATGACTTATATATTATGTGTCGGTAAAATTCTTAAAGTACCTATTAGTAACAGGAGTCTTGCCTGCAGAATCAAATTTTATTATTAATATAGACACGATGGAAATCAACGTAAATACGAATTAGAAAGGCAAGCGCCGACAATTAAACGAACTACAAAATATTATAACAAACACAAATAAACAAAGCGTGATCAGGATAACAATTGTGACATTTAAAATAAATATACAAGGAAGAACAGCTACTATAAATATACTCATCTCAATATAAGCTTGATGTTACGTTATGGCAGTCATGTATAAAAAGCGTTTTTTTATTCAAATGTCACAAATTACCAGTATTTTCTTTCAAGGATTGATTTGTGGTGATCACGTGGTGTTCACTGTGATATATCTGATATTTAATTATATTATTCTAAAGTAGCCTTATTGGTTTAGTGTGTACTGTGAACTGAACAGTTCTTGTTCCTGATCAAAGGTTGCAATTGCTTAGTATGAGTTTTAGAGAATTAGAAAATGTTATATGAGGTGTTTGAGACTATCACTTTCTATGCATATTAAGTATGGTAGGTTATTCTCTTGTCGTATCTTAAGGGCGGAAATAAATACGCCGAAATGTAGGTAGTATTTGTACCCGATATCATGGCGATAGGCTTGCTCCCCTATCACATCATGGGACGGAAGACAAAAGCGAAACGTGGGTGTCCTGGTGGCACCTCTGCCTACCCCTTCTGGGAAATAGACGTGATGTTTATGTATGTACGCAACTGTAGGTAGTACTTATGGCATTTTCTTTCTTCCTGCATTCTGCGTGGAATAAAGAAAATAATATAATTCTTGCATAACATTCTCGTAATTTTTATATTGGGTCGACAAAGTGTCTAGAATTCTCTTCAAGGTAAATTCCATGATGCGTGCTGCGTACGCAAAAATAGACGTAATTTTTATATAGTTTCGTAAAGTTTGCTATAATGTTAACCAAGTCACGTGGTATTTACGGTTTTTCTGCGTAGACGCGAGTTAAATTAAATCTATTGTTTAACATCTTGCCGCCCGAGTTTACATTATTTTCACATAAAAATTCTAAATGTATAAACGTTGCCTATTCGTTTGGCGTGAATCATTTGCGAGTGCAGATGTACGTAGTCGAACAAGGAGTCGTTTAATAAAAAAATAGATGATTCTATTCTTACATAAGCTAGAGTTACTAGTGGCTGATGGCACCCATATATCGCCAAAGCTTGTGTCCACTCCAAGATATGATAGTGAGCGAACCTACGGCTAAACATAAATTTTACTCCCAGGAAACGCATATGACGTATATGACGCATGACTTCCTTGGTGGCGCAGTTGTACTATGGTACGATTAGAAAGCTGAAGTCTCAGGTTCAAATCCCGAGTCGGGCAAAGTGATATTGGATTTTTTTAATCAGTCATTCAATCATTAATTATCAGTCAGGAATCTGTGCCCAATTTGGCGATAGGCTCGCCCCCTATCACAGGGGAACACGCAAGATGAATCGTGGGTCTCTTGGTAGGATCTCTGGTAGCAGCTACCCCTTCTGGAAAAAAGCGAGTTTATGGGGCGCATATGTGATACCTCAAATCTACACAGAGTCAAGTGCCCGATTAGGGGTTTCAGAACGGGACTTCTTAGTTTACAATCCCCACACGCTGATTCCGGACCAACGGAGAAGAAAAGGAGTATAGACTGCATAAAAAGCAATATAAGATAATCAAATTCTCTATATTTTAATATATAGAATCACGTTTGGAAATAGAGTCCTTATTCTGGGCGGACAACTGCTTTATCGAACACTGATGCGAAGTATAAACTTTGTTGTCGCATTTTATTAGATCGATAGATGACCTGGGGGTTACTCTATGATCCGATACGAAACTCGAATGTTCGGACGTCGCATAAAAAAATGTACGAATGTGCCTAGGTTCTTTCTTATCATTCACTCCGATCTAAGTCTATAACAGATTATATTAAAAGTTATTTAATAACTAATACATTTTACTCTTTATATTTCCGTCTTTTTGTATTAAAGAGGTACACGTATTTTTATCGGTTACTTATTGGCATTTTAGCGGACCAAAATATAAAATTGAGTTAATAATTTTACATATACGTCACAGTCCGAATTATTGATAAATAAAATAAATTCACAATCCGCTTCGTCAGAGATAAATCGTTTTTTCTAATTGTTAATTTTCCTGATCTTCAACCAGGGTGATAAAAACGACACGACGATCATTTGCCATCTAAATTCAAAGATTTATGTCGAATGGAGATAATTCAATTAGATATTAACGATCAAGATTATTTTATCGTTTTTCTTTACATTTTAAATTTATTTCCTTATTACTTCGTTACTTTTTTATGGTTTTATGGTACGATGTGCAAATAAAATGTCCACGTGCGCGCATAATTATTAATATTGATGTAGCTAAAGCATTATATTTGATAGACCCCGTGGCGCAGTTGGTTAGACGCCGCTGTAAAACGAGACGCCGCGGGTTCGATCCCCGCATCCAATCGAATATTTGTGTGAACCGTAGGTATTTGTTTCGGGTTCGGGTGTTTGTGAGATCGAAAAGTCTCTCGTAGTTCCTGATACTTACGACACAAGACTCGAGTCAGTTAGTGTGGGGTCAGGGCTATGTATGTGACTCTTGGGTGTATTTATTTATGGTGTATTCTTTTTGTATAGCCTCCGTGGCGCAGTTGGTTAGACGCCGCCAGTGAAACGAGAGGCCGCGAGTTCGATCCTCGCATCGAGACAAATGTTTGTGAGGCCCACAAATATGTCTCACAAACACCCAGGCCCGAGACTGGGTGTTTGTGAGACCGAAAAGTTTCTCGTAGCTTCTGGTACCCACGACACAAGGCTCGATCTTAGTGTGGGGTCAGAACTATGTATGTGACTGTTGGGTGTATTTATTTATTTATAGCGTAAGATGGTAGTCAACTTTACTAGGGAATCTAATAAGCTTTTATTTTGTTGAAAAAACTCACTCACGATTAAGAGCAGTATAATCACGTATTCACGACAGGATTGAAAAAGTCTAAAGTGTTTAAAAAGTGTTAATTTTACTTCAGTTATGTACACACCATAGACTTTAGTAGAAAAATAATTTCACATGATATTACAATGATGTCACTAAAAAAATTCCAGACAGGGTTATTGACATTTGTTACTTTATGTAATTATATTCTGAACGTGCTTTCTTTGAATAATTCTTCGGAACATTCAAGTCTGGTTTTGTTTCAGGTTGACTCCAGCTCTCTTCGCTGTGGTGCTTTTCTATGCTTACGTGTGGGATCACATATCGGTGGGCCCGATGTGGGGCAGCCTGGTCACCAAAAACGCCAAGGTGTGCCAGGAAGGCTGGTGGTGGAATCTCCTTTACGTGCAGAACTACTTTGGCCTTGAGGAAATGGTGAGAATTGAGCAGTAGCTATAATCTTATATTTTAAATATACATATAAAAGTAATTGAGTCGAAGGGTTTTTAAAGAAGGGCATGTGATGGCAAATATCCTTTTTTATTGCAATGAATGGCGAGACCATCATGCCATTCGCCTGACGGTAAGCGATACGATTACTCATGGACATTAGGAAAACCAAAGAACACGAGTTTTGAACCGGGACGAATGGAAGGAGGGTAGAGAGGCCTTTGCCCTGCAGTAGGACAGTGGAGGTTGATGTATATTGAATATATATATTCTAAATACTTACCTTAACTATATGTGTCTCCTTCTTAAACCTGTAAAGTTTTCAAGAGAATATCAGCACTAGGATTAGATTTTACTTAACATAGACTATAAACAACGTATTTTTCCAGTGCGCTCCTCAAACACACCAACTTGCCCTGGACATGCAGTTGACCATACTCGGTGGTATAATAGTTTGGGCAGTGGAAGTCAACCAGGGTCTTTTTAGACTCATCATCCCTGGTCTGCATATTCTAGCCACATATTCGAGATATTCTACAGTGCGGGATCATCGCCTTACATTGCTGGCTTACCATGGAGTCAGGTATGTTTGATTGTTAAGGGTCGTTAATGGACAGTACTTTAGGTTAAAGGAACTGAAATAATTTTAACAAAATAAATATTAGCCAAAATGAAACTAAAGCAAATATTATTTGGTTTCAAGAATTTCGTATCTCTAAATTACTTAAGTTAGGTTCTATATTATACAAATTTGGTCTTCGAAGAAACTGACTATACAATAAATTATCAAATACACTTTGAAAGTGAACTAACATTTTTGCCTAATGCTCATGATTAAGGTGATTACATGTCGTGCAGATGGGTGGCGGAGACTAAAAGCGTCAATTGTATTATCACCCGAGAATACATTTAACTTACTGGTTTACCATTTCCAAAGAAAAAATATGATTTATATATTTAAATGTATGTTATTTCCACATCCACTTCCCAGAAGGGGTAGGCAGAAGTACTAACAGGACACCCACATTTCGCCTTGTATGTTCCGTCCCATGATGTGATAGGGGGTGAGCCTATCGCCATATCGGGTATTCCTGACTCCGAGCTGATAATGAATAGAAAAATCCAATATCACTTTGCCCGACCCGAAATTCGGACCGAGACCCGAGTTTCTCCGTCTATTTATAATGCATGTTCATTAATATAAATCAACGCGACACGTTATTTTCTGCATACGTTACTAAACATAGCGATCATAGTAAAAAAATCCTTTAAAAAAATAATTATCGACTCACAATATCGTATTTCTGACGTGAATTATGTTACTAGACAATATTTTGTTTATATTAGCATTTGTCGTGTATGCACGTGTACTATAGGCGTGAGAGTTAAAAGGCATATTTAGCACTTGAACACGTGTTTTTTATTTTTGAACGATGTGCTAAATTATCGAACTTGTATCATTTGATGGTGTTAGCACTTAATACTTATAAATACTGAAATAGTGTAATAGGTGAGGTCAGGCGGATCTTTTCTAAGCATGCGTACGATTTTTTTTATAGAATTATTTTTGTTAGTCACGTGATGAAGAGCATTACTCTGCCCGTGTACACGTGTAAAATAATTCTTCTTTGTATTATTCACAACAAAATGATTTTTATCGACTGCCTCGGCGGCATTATTTCATTACGGTAAGATTACAACTGACGCCTCGAGTTCGAATCCCGGCTCGGGCAATGTTTATATTTGATTATTCTATTCACAATCAGCTCGGAATCAGTGATTTTTGCCAGATATGGTGATAGGCTCGCCCCACATGGCGCCTGCATAGTGGGACGGAACACATAGGGCAAACGTGGGCGTCCTGGTAGCTCTTTTTGGAAGAAAAGCGTGATATTTAAGTATGTACATATGTAAGTATTGAATTAAGCCTGTATATGTATGGCCGGACAACACAATTATGCCAATTATGGCTGGTTTCCCATCATGGTGAGCTATAGTTTCTGTGTGGGTGATAAAAGTTCTATTATCACTAATATCTTTAACCTAACGAAACATCGCAGGAAAACACAACTTTTTAGAAGATTACTAGACCGGTCCGTCACTAAGTGATACAGTTCCATTCGTTCATAGCACGATCATAGTACGTTACGTTGTAGCGGACAGACTCCCTTGAAGCTTAAATTTAACATAAGTAAATAAAAAAAAAAAGTTGGGGCCAAAAAGTTCTCGAATGGAGGCCACGAAGCGGAAAGCGCAGCGTGGGACGTCCACCCACTAGGTGGTCAGACGACCTGGTAAAGGTCGCGGGACGTCGCTGGATGCAGGCTGCCTCCAACAGGTCACTGTGGAAATCATTGGGAGAGGCCTACGTTCAGCAGTGGACTTCCTTTGGCTGATGGATGGATGGATGAAATAAAAAAATATAGAATATGTTATATGCGGTATGTTCAAGATGAGTATTAATTAATTTACCGAATCAAATCATTCTTGCTGCACCACATATCTCTTGCCATTCAACGTGGCAATGTTGCAAGCATAATGGGAACATTCTCACCGGGTATGGTTCGGGGCGGTCTTTTTGATTAATTTGAAATATGAATAAAAAAAAAAAAAGAAAAAAAAAATTTACCTACGCATATTTAATTTCATTAGAAATTCAACTTATCATGCCTAATACATGTTTATTTTTATCCTAAATATTTTATTTACAACTCAACTGTTTACAAATAAACTGAAAAATAAATTTGCTCTATCAACCGGTATGAGATTTAGAACATTTACTTGGCAATTGAATTTCATTACGAGACGTAATGAAATATTATTACAATGGTTGTTCCAACAATTTGAATATTGGTTTCTTCGATAGAATTTCTAACTCAATTTTTGCGTCCCTTTCAAGTGGAGTTTATAAAATAAAAATATTTTTTGTAGATAAAAATGTGGTTGATCAAAGTCGGGAGCTTCTGGATAATTAAAACTTCATATTCTTTCAACTCTTATCCCAAAATCGCGTGAAATGGATGCAAAACGTTTCATTGATTTTCAAAAATGTGACTTATAACTTTATGACTAGCTAATAATCTGAACTAGTCACCTTACGGAACATAGCCCTTATTTTACCGATTTTACCTCTTTACAAACTGATAGACTTTGCACCCAAGTAAAAACGTGATGACTTAACATCCAAATCATGTCCATCCATCCGTCCATCCAATGATGTGATTGCTTCAGTAATTCTCGGGACATGCATCTCTTTTATTTATTTATTTGTTTAATAATTATCTTTATGCTGAACTGAGTTTACTATATTTTAGTGTAAGCCAGCTATACAGGACTGCGCGGCTGAGCTACACGTCTGCGCTGCACCGCTCCACTCCCTACTTAGTGGGACTTAGCTTAGGCTTGGCGATGACGAAGCCCGCGCGACACGGCAAAGTGAGTCTTATGCACTGTGCGTTAATTTGATAAGTTTAGTATTGAGGTTTTCACCTCGATAACAGGTCTATATTGAGGAGTGGACTTTCTGTGGCTGAAGAGAGAGAGAGAGAGAGGGCGAGAGAGAGAGAGCGCGAGAGAGAGAGAGAGAGAATTGAGGTTTACTGGGAATAATATTAAATAGGTTGGATAATAATATCCCGGGTCGGGCAAAGTGATATTGGATTTTTCTATTCATTATCAGCCCGGAGTCAGGAATTTGTGCCCGATATGGCGATAGGCTCGCCCCCTATCACATCGTGGGACGGAATATACAAGGCGAAACGTGGGTGTTCTGGTAGCACCTCTGCCTACCCCTTCTGGGAAAAAGGCGTGTGTTTATGTATGTAGGTTGGATAATAGAGAATTATTTTAATTTAGACGATTCGATTGTACGTTGTATTTATGTAATAGTAAGTCAATCGGCATTGGAGTTAGGTAAAGTAAGTCAAATAATTTGCCAATTAGTATAAAATGTGAATTATTAAAATATTATTTAAATGCGTGTGAAATTTTATACATATATTTCTTAAATAATAATAAACTTTGGGATTTCCAACACTTATATTACTGTGAAGATAAAACGTGGTAATCATAGAAATATTGTTTAAAGCCGTGTGAAAAAATTATAAAAATAGAGATACATTTTATTGCCCCATTTTTGCTTTTGATTTTAACTATTATAATATATTATTAAATTCCCTTCAATTGTTATGTGAGTGCTAAGTAATTTTTTACTATCATGTATTTTTTATGGAAAATTTGCTACTTCCTTTATTTAGCTGATCGATGCTAAATATCGATTTGTCTTATAAGTCACTTTTCATTATTGTCTAGTGCTTCGACATAGCCTTGTATCTGTGTATCATCCAAAAGAAGTTACCTTTATCATTACAAACATATCCGTTTACAAACCATATAGAAAAAGATTTAAACAAATGGTTTCGTATACTAGACATGTAGATAAGGACTCCAAACAAATGGTTCTAATCCAAAATTATGTTCATCTTTTATATGTTGAGAAATTAAAACCACAATTAGTCAGCCTCCTAGGAATTTCTGATCGTAATTTTGAATACAAATTTTAATGACCTAATTATATTCCAGATATTCCTAGCATTCGGTTGGATTTTGAGTGGAATCCTGTGGAGCTTGGTGTGGTGGGCTGGGTTTGACTCTGGGTCAATCCCATATCGGTATACCACCTCCTTCGCGGCACAGTACGCTGCCCTAGCGCCTATAGCATCAGCACTCGCCATCGCCTGGGTCATCTACGTCGTGAACAATGGATCTTGTGGTAAATATTTTTGGCATTTCTATTGTCATCATCATCGCCATCATTCATAGCCTTTGGAGTTCTGAGTATAGGCCTTTAAAAATGTTTGATACTTTTTCTACCTTTCGACATTCGTGTCCAGGTTCCATCTGTGATGTCAGTAATGTCGTTTATGGAAATAACGGTAGATAATCATTTATTCCTAATATAACGGATGTATTTTTAGAGTATTTTGGGAATGAACAGTATTCACCAGTGAATTTCTTGGGTAGGAACAAAAACAAGACGGATGTGGTTAAAGATTCAAATAATATCAATATTTTTTTAATATTTTAGGATCAATTATTGTAATGACAAGCCTGTATCCTTCCATTTCTGAAATTTACCCTATTATTTATTTATTAGTACTTTATTGTACACCATGAAAAACAACTAAAACAACCATCCATCCATAAGCCAAAGGAAGTCCACTGCTGAACATAGGCCTCTTCCAATGTTTTCCACAGTGACCTGTTGAACTTTAATATATAAAAGACTTAAATACCGGCAGTACAAGTGGCAAGTGGTAATACCCTATGATCGATCACTTTCTTTTATCGTAGTTTACATGTGCCCCCTAAAAATATACTCCGAGAATGAACTCACATAGTAAATGCACTTTTATGAGCCATCCATCGCAAATTCCAAACACAAATTGGAAATTACGTTCTCCTTAAATGTAGTATTAGAAACCCTTGACATTGGCAAAGCCCATGGTCAATTCTCACCTTCATTGGCAACAAAAAATGTATTAAGTATAATATCTTCCACGAAAGGAAAATAAATTAACATTTATTTAACGTCTGCGGCTAACAATGAACGCTGTCCTTTCATGAACGAACAATAAGGCTGTTGCCAAGGATCTGATTTCATGTATCTAATAGTCATTTATTCTCTTTATTTCTTACGTTATTTTATAAATATACAATACACATATAAAATACGCATAAAAATATAAAAATAAATTTGACACTTCGGTGGCGAGGCTCGGGACCCCAGTTTGGTTAGATCCCCTGATGGAGGAACCTCCTCACGACTGTTAATGAATTTACAAAAGTAATTTTATCAATATTCATCCAATATTTACAAGCGGTCTCTATAAGCTATCTTTAGGAATTAGTTTAAATATAGTACATATATCTTACAGTCTCGGTGGCGCAGTTGTGCTACGGTATGATTGTAAAGCTGCGGTCTCGGGTTCGAATCCCAGGTCGGGCAAAGTGATATTGGATTTTCAATTCAGTATCAGCCCGGAGTCGGGAACCTTTATTTACTACTATTATATTCAGATGTATATACCACTTAAAGGAGTACACAACACTTTAAATAAATTACATACACGGAAACAATAACTAATACTACTTGCACCTCTGCCTACCCCATCTGGGATAAAGGCCTGATATTTATGTATGTAAACAAAAGCGAGGAAAAAATATACTCAAGAATTAAAAGAAAAAGAAAAATCTTATCAAGTACTACTTACATAACTTACATAACAGGACTAATTACTAAATATCCCTTATGTACATATTTATGTAGATAATACCTAGCAGTCCTATCGTTCCTTATAAGGTTCTACATTGTATTCTTGACATATATGTAATACCGTTGCGCGTCATCTCATTTAGGAGGCCGGATATCGTCAATAAAGTTTTTCGATGTAATATGCAATTGCAATATTGTTAATAGACATGACGCATTGTTATGTAATTTTTATTTTTCTCATCTGAAGTCCAATGACTCAAGATTGCATTATGATTGCATAAAAATAATATTGTAGTAAATATAATGACGAAACCAAAAAAGTCCGTCAGGGGCTGCCATTCAAAAACTTTAATTATCATAAGGTTAGACAGTTTTCAGAAGTGCGCAGTAACGGACTAGACGTGGCTGCTAACATGTTCACGGTGGTCGCGGGTTCAAATCCCAGCGGCTCTGACTTTTCGAAGTCTTGTGTGTATTGATAGCTGACAATCAACAGGCACTAAATACAAAATTTCGCAACACACTAATAGAATGTTTATGAAACATACAACCATTTGATACCGACCCTATGTAAGCGTAGGGATAAAAGAAGAATTAATTTTTGAAATACTAGCATTATTACAAGCGAAAATCTCTGTCAAAATGACTCAAAACCTACAACTTGAGGACATATATTTGACTTTTTCGAGTTATATGTGTAGTTACAGTTAATATAATATTGCTTGCGTTCGTAGTGAAGAAAAACATCGCGAGGAAACCGGCATTGATTTTAATAACATGTTTAATTTATTAACAACATCGTGTTACCATTACTAACAGTCAAGGTGGGGCCAATAGGCTGTGCAAGAAATTAACTTACAGGGTGTAACTTACAGAAATATACGTTTAATTCTTCATGTAGTCTAACACTTTTTTGTTTCTCAGTCGTGATTTATATAAGAATAACTCAAATTGTACCCTGTTATCAAAACTTGCTTTGATATGCGAATTATTTTACTGTAATGACAACACAAACATACATAAAGTTCAGGTAGAATGACCGAGATTTAATAAAGCCCCATTTACACGGAGAGAGTTTCTCGCGGCGAGAATCGTATGCGATTATCGCATGACATAACCGCCATTGATTATAGTGTTCTGACAAATGTTTACACGATGCGATTTTTTTATATCTCTACGATAATCGTATCTTCGAGGCGAGAAACTCTCCCTGTGTAAATAGGGCTTTATTATGTAAAATAAACCAATCGATGAAAAATTCTGTGTTGTAATTGTTTGGTTATTTTTAAATACCTCCCGATTTCGATTGCAATTTACGGTCTGTTTTAAATAAGATATCGAATAAATTATAATAAATGCTGCTTGCCGCAATTTATTTTGTAATTCGCCTATTTCACTTAGTTTTGCTCTAATAACCAATTTCATTCTCAAGCCATTCTGTTTTAGACAACCATTGGACACTTGAAATTTGGTTCAGAAAAAAACTGTTTATTTTTTTCAGAATTCCTGTCCCGTCTATTATGCTGCCGTCCTCTAGTGTTGATAAGTCGCCTGTCCTATGCTCTATATCTCTGCCAATTCATAGTTTTCATCACAAACGCAGCCACAGTTAAAACATCGAGCGAATTTACACTCATGTCATTGGTATGTACCTGTGTTTCAAATCATAATTTTAGAAGCAGATTATTTACGGCAATGATGATGCAATTGGCAAAATACTTAAATTTATGCAAACGTTTTAATTAGATTGTCTATAACAATGCTTTTAAGTGATGTTGTACGTATTATGAAAAAATTTAGTTATAAAGATAAGATCTGTTTTAAATTGGACTTATGAAATGGGATTCATGTTAATAAAATCATTTTGTTCTGACTATGATTACCGAATGATATGAAATCAAATATAAAGAATTCTAGTATTTTTTGGTATTTTGAATGAATACTAAAGAAAGTAATATGTAAAAAAAAAATTCTCAAAGTTTTAATTTTTTTTACAGATCGACGTCCAAGAAATATCGATGATATTACTATCATCAGTAATCCTGACTGTAACACTGGTAATACCGATGCAATCACTACACAAAGCGATATCGTTCTCCACAAAATCTAACGATTCTGAACCTTCAGAGCCTAAAAACGAAAACGGTGAGACTGAGCAAAATGAGGTCGAAAAACCGAAAGAAAAAGAAATGCCACCAGTAAGGCACAGGCAACATCTTTTAGTCCACAGAGAAGTGTTGCAAGAAATCCCGGAATCCGAAGCAGAATTCGAAGCTCAGAGAGAGAAGAGCGAAGGATTAGAAGAAATTCTGGAAGAAGAGGAAAACGGCGAAGAGTTGGAAGAAGAATCCCAAATGCAAATGGACGATGATCTGGAGATTATTGAGGAGGAGGAAGGGGGAGAAGATTCTTGGCCTGGGAGGGAATACGGTGGAAGGTCTTATTCGAGGGAGGATGATCGGGATCTTGACGAGTGGGAATGGACGGCGAATGGAAGGAACGGAGCTCAATATTATCGATACTCGAGGTAGCGGTATTTATGTGTTAATAAAATTATTTCGTTTGTAATTTTAGTGTTTAATTTACGAAAACGTAATTAACTTTACTTTGAAGTTTTTTTACGATTATTTAAATGATGTACATATTAAAATATAAATGAATGATCACAAAAATACATTAAAATACTAGAGTTGGGTCGGATTACGACTTAATAGATATATTGTTATATGTATTACTTAGCTGGTTTGCCAGTGTGCGATGTTCTATATAAAGAACATATAGCAAAATCTTGATAAGAGTTACTTTCTACACGTTTTGTAGCAATTTCATTTGTAGGTGATAATTAGCGTGTCTAGTATCAAATTCATTTTGCGGTCATTAAAACAAGAGATTTTGCAATATGATTATAATGGACGTGAATTCAAACCCTTTCAAAGGTTGAAAGGATAAAACTCTCAATGAATAAAACAAAACTGAATATCATTTGTTTAATATGTCTTGTCAATTACGTATTTCTGGATGTAAGCATCTTAGGTAAGTAATCAATCAATCAAAATATTCTTTATTTGAATAGCCTTTTACAAGAATCTCTTTATTCGTTAATTATTGATAGCACCGCTTCGTACCGTATTGTAGCTGTGTTGAAGATACGGCGCATGAAACTTCCTCAGCAAAACGAACTGTCCTATGTTTTTTTTTAAAGCCATTTGATGTTACAATGGTTACATAGTTGTCACATTCATGTCGGTGTATTATAATTATTATGTCAATTGTTGCTATTGCTAGTCGAATATTGTACTATAATGTCTATAAAAAAAAACTTGGTATTTTTATACGTACTTCGGTAGAATATTTTTTGTAAAGTACAGGTCAACATAAGGTGACAAAATAAAAAGCATCTCATGTGATAGTAGTTTGAAATTACGGGGATCTTTGAATCACTTATAGATATTATATTTAATTATTATTTTGGCACTAAATTTAATTATTATATTGATATTTTATTTAGGCAGCGACTTTCTTGTGCTGGACCCCTGGCACTGCGGAGGTCTATGGGCAGCGGTAGTCGCTTTCCATCAGGCGGGCCGCTAGCTCGTCTGCCTATAAAGGCAATAAAATATATATATATATATATATATATTTGTTTATTACAGAGATTTAGTTTAGTCCGTAACAAAATTAAACAGAAAGAAAATAAAAATCTACATATTTACAACTGTCCTCTTGGCCCAATTTAATTTAAAACGTTTGTTTATTGCCTTTAATAATATACTTAATTATCTGGTTTTGATTAGATTCCGAAATATGTAAAGGTAACCAAATTATTCCGCCGAAAACATCTTAATATTTTTTTAACAAAATCATGTTTTTGATGCGTAATATGTAGTTTTTTTTCGTTCTTTGGCACCGCCATAAAATCAATGACTTGGTGATATTTTTTAACCTTTTCTGTACTGGTTTGAAGTAGGGGCTTAATAATTGCTATTGGGCTAATTGCATCTAATAAGTTAATGGTTTATTTTATTTACGGGATCGTCATACATGTAAATAACTACTTCTTTACGGATTTTATCGGATATTTGGTTCCATTTTAATTTTTATTATCTTCTCAACGTTTCGAAAATTTTGTATCTTTCGTGATCTCGGTGCGGACCAATCTGATACGTAGCTATGATATAAGTTAAATTGTGAATGACTAGGTTCGGGCCGTGGTAGTTAATACGAATCTGGGGGTTACTCTATCATCCGAAACGAAGTTTGAATGTTCGGACGTTCGATGTCCAAAGTAACAAGTTTTCCACTTTTAAAAGTCAATATAATGAAACTTATCATTTACTCCGAAATAAATCTATGGTTACGACGTAACATAGAGGACATTCGTACAGTATTACAAACGACGTTCGAACATTCGAATTTCGTTTCTGATCATAAAGTAACCTCCGTGTGTCGTCAGGGAACAGCACGTGTGATTCTATTATTGATTTTTTTGTATGTATATTTAAACGGCCTTCGTTATTTTTAGTTTATGCTTAGAACTAGAACTTACGCTTTAGCGGTATTTTTATACATTTATCAATATAAAATTCCATTCATTAATCCCAGTTCCGTGATTAGATCGTTAGCAAAAATATAAAATATTGCTATTCCTAATAGAGTGGTTATTTATAATACGTTAATTTATTTTTATTAGCACTAAAAACTCTAAACGATCACGATATTATTTCGTGTAATTCTATAGGAAAATTTATGAATACAATCTAAATTTACGACGAATAGTTGAAACGCAACGAAACGTTGCGTTATGTCAGCTAAGATTAATCTCGATTATGAAAATCAATTTCGCAAATTTTTAAATCTATCTAACCGATCAATATTTTACAATCCGATACATCAGATAGAAACATCGAGAACATTAATGTATGTAAATTACGATGTTCCTTACTGTTTAAAGACAATGAATCGATTACAGTAATGGTAGGGCCTAAGCGAGGTTGTCTCATCGCTAGAGGCTTTAGTGTGATTTTGAGAGCGCTCGGTGCGCACGCGTCGCCATGCTCAGCCTCGCCAGTTTCCTCGCGATCGTGTGCGTTGTGGCGGCCCTCGACGGCCGGCAAAACAAAACAATCGATGTGTTAAACCGCCTGGCTGTACTCGACAATAATCGGACGTTAGACCAGCAGGACATAGCCCTTTTAAACAGGACAGCGCAGAAACTTGGTATCGATAAGGAAATAATAGCGAAATTCATTGAGAATAAAACTGAGGCTGTACCTTCTGATAAACCTTCGTATAATGCCTACGAAGGTGATAATAAGGAGACTACGAATGTTAGGGTTGTAGTGGAGTCTCCTGACTACGCGTCGTCTGTAGTGTTGGCTAGCGATCTGCTGTCGCTCACGAGTGCTGTATCCAACGTTAAGGAGACAGTTTGCAGGGAGCAGGGATACAAATTCTTAGATGGACTACTGCTGAACAAGAGATGGGCGTTGAAGAGTAAGTTAATTTGGACATTTTATAATGCATAAAAAACCGTTACAAAATTTGAAACTACAGCTTTTTTTTTAAGAAATTCTGACTTGAAAATTAAATTAAATTAAATGTTTATTTAATTTAATTTTGAGTTCGCAAAAATCCTTGTTTGTGTAATATTCAGCTTGCGTAAAAATGGTTTTACAACTCCGTGTTTGAAAAATATTAAGCTTGCGTAAAAATGTTTTTTACGCAAGTTAATATCCTGTTAATTTCGTATGCGACGATTCGATACTGCATTGGTTAGGCAATTGACTTTTTACGTTATTTGCGACATCAATCTCCGTATGGATAAAAACTTGTATGGAGTGCAAACATTTTTTCCGAGTCTGGCTGTTTCAGCCAGTGAGTTTTATTTATTTATCATTAAGGAAAACTAACAATAAATAATACAAATACAAAAAAAAAAATTACAAATCACAAATCAATTATTGATTTTCCTGAATTACGCGTACATTTCGATATATAACATATACCCATAATTCAGGAAAGTCGTCAAAGGAACAAGTGTAACTTTAATTTTTTTTCCTTCCTTTGAAATCTGTGTTTTGAAAGTACCAAATCATTGATTAGAAGAAATAAAAACCTAAATGTCTAACCTGTATAAATTACTATAATTATAGAATCGAACCACTATTGTACAATATATAATTTATAATCGAAGTTTCAATTCCATTTTGTTATTTCGAAAGTCATAATAATCATCGAATTTTATTTGCAACCTGCGTTTTGCACTACAACATTTGAATAATAAAACTGATAGTTAAATTCCAACACGATCGTTTCCTAAAAAAAGTTTGAGGTTTAAAATTATTCGGGACGGACGTGTAAGCGGAATATTTAAATTTCCATAAACATTAGACTTAAAAAGTGGGAGCTTAGTTTAAGGAACTAAAAGATTACGGGGTAGTCTTGGGTTCGATCTCGGAGCACACAGAGTTTTTAAAGATACAAAAGTATTCATCGCTAACTATGAAGATGAAAGAGAACTTCTTGAAGCACCTAAAAACAGAAAAACTTATTTATTTGTCACATACCTACGCGTTTTCTACAACAATTTCAGATGTACTGGTACATTGAGTCTAACAACCCGTGTTAGGTCGACGCGGTGTGGCGAGCTAAAGATTAGCCATACTGCCAAAGAACATTTATAGAGAGCAAGTATAAGCCCCGACTATATGGCCTAACCACTCTCAATAGATTCTCTCGATTGTAGAGTAGGCCCTTGCCCAGCAGTGGGACGTATATGGGCTGATACAATACAATACAAATAAGCCCCGAATCAACATTAAAGCTTCATTTTCACGAAGAGAGTTTCTCGCGGCGAGAATCGTATGCCATCATCGCAAGACATAACCGACATGGATTATAATGTTCTGACGAATGACACGATGCAATTTTTTATATCCTTACGATAATCGTATCTTCGAGGCGAGAAACTCTCCCCGAGTAAATAGGGATTTAGATCTTGTGTCGTTGGGATAATTTAAGTATACATCACGCCTTCTTCCTAGAAAGGGCATATAGAGATGCTACCAGAACACCCATATTTCGCCTTGTGTGTTCCATCCCACGTTGTGACAGGGGGCGAGCCTATCGCCATATCGGGCACAAATTCCTGACTCCGGGCTGATAATGAATAGAAAAATCCAATATCACTTTGCCCGACCCGGGATTCAAACCGGAGACCTCACCGTTGTAATTGTATGGTAGTAACGCGCCAACGAGACAAGAACACGCCACTTTTCGGATCAATAACAACGAAACACAAAACAAATATTTGTTGATGATTTAACCATTTCACTGGACCCGGAATTGAACCAAGGGCTTACAGTTTAACAACCAATTTCCCGCCCACCCACAGTATTTGTCAATGAAGTCAATGTTATAATTTATTGCAGTAAAATTACTGTATAAAAAACTCTTTTTGCACGAGACCTTTGTGGCGAATTCTAGGGCTGTAGGTCGACGGGAAGTAGTTAAAAATAAAATAAAGTTTATATTTTGGTACTTGGGTTCCGTCATCATGTGTTATTTAATATAGCATTATATACTCTGTGTAGTTTCAGCTGCCATAAATATTTCTTGACGCAATAGATTATTCTTTTTTTCTAGTTCTTTTTATAAGCCATTTATTCCATAACTCTTGTGTGATTTATTTACGTATCTATATTTTTTAATTCATCCCTGCAGTATACTTTGTATTTGCATGAATAATTTCCTTATAAAATAATATTTAAGTAAGAATAACTAATACAAATACTCAGTACGGAAGCTAATCTTAGAGCAAATAAAGTTTCCGAGTGCGGGTTCTAAACGCAAGCCTACAGTAAACTTCCGATGCTCGTGTGAACACTACTGTTTACCAAAGAATTATTGTGTGCATAGATGAATTCTAAACAATTGCCAAGTTGGGAGTGGATCTTGAAGAAACCTATCTAATTGAGAATTCTATACAGGAATTTCAAGTCTATGGAAAATTTACTAATCCGTATAAGGCTAACGTGGTAAATTAAAACGGAATACATATCGATAATTATAGAAGAGTAAGTAAAACGCAAATTTCGATGGACTGGAATTATATCTAAAGTTGTGATGCAGAACACCACTTGTATTCAAGCAAAAGCGGGTTGCTTTGCTAGTATATACTCCGTGAAGTGATTGCTTGCACCTGGTACTAAAAAGGAGCCATCTAGATAGAGTACAGTAGAGTACAGATAGAGGAAGTATAAGAGAATACTTGTCTCTAAAATATCAGTAGTATAAGTATCAGCCCATACATGTACGTCCCATTGCATGACACGGGCCACCTCTACAATCGAGAGTACGATTGACGTACTGCATTTCAATTGCGTCTGAAACCCCACTTAAAGGATCCAGAATTATAGAAAGTTAGTAAAATGATTAAGAGTTATCTAATACAATGTCACACCACACCAAAGTATCGCGACGCACTATAACGGTGAAGGAAACATCGTGAGGAAACCTGCACACCATAGGCGATTGAGAAGAATTTTTATGGTTTGTAAAAGTCCGCCAAACCGCACTACGATAGCGTGGTAGACTATACAGCTTAACCCATTTTAGTCGTTCTCTTGATTGTAGGGAAGGCGCGTTGCCTGCAGTGGAACTTATATGGGCTGATACAATACAATAATGCAAAGCCACAAGCATATCGGATAATAATATCAATGTCTGTTATATAACTGGTGACTAGACCGCAATTATACTTTTTGCTACTGCTCGTCATGTTTCCCCTAGAGTCATTGACATTGAGAAACTGCAACGTCATAATATACGTTATTTAAGCCTTTGGAATTTTTCTGCCATTAGCAGTAATCTTATTACAATTTTTGGAACTTTTCCACTCGTTATTCTCTAATTTGGATAGGAACCAAAGTATATTTTAATCACAATTATTGCAGAATTGTATGATGTATTCTACCAGCTCCATCAGCAAAATAAGGTATGGTGTAGTCCGATTTTGACAATGTGAAAGAATAGTCCTTGGCTATGTTTACTTTCTGTATCTATTCAATCACTTCGGAAAATTGTTTAATCTTGTGTATATAATATGACTTTGAATCACATAGTTTGTTTAACAATAGAAAATCACAAAAAAGAGAAACGCAAAGAAAATGAAAAGAGAAAAAAGAATAGAGATTGCGTTGCTAAGAGATTTCCTTATGCCGTTTCCTCTTTGCTATAACACGTTCCGAGGCCGTGGTAGTTTCATTTACTATTCAAAAGATTTTTTGAAAACTACTATATTTTGATTGATTTGAATACTCGCTCTGAGAGGCTCTATAAGGTACGAATTGATCCACAATTAAATATTCACGAGACAGTTTACCAATATAATGTCTCTTCCTCAATCATTCGCTATATTTCACGCTTGCTTGTCAATACAAACTGATGACTAATCCATATCTGAGGTCAAACGTGATCTTAAGCAAAATAATTCGCATTGTTTACTTTTAATTGTTTTGTACGACATTTTCCCATAAGAATTGAGTGTGGATCTTGTTGGTTGTGTTCTTTATTACGAAGTTTATTGTAAGTTTTACTATGTCCACTAATGGTTTGATGATGATGATGATGATTATCATCAGCCCGTTGCAGTCCACCGCTGGACATAAGCCTCTCCCAAGGTACGCCATAGGGCCCGATCCGCTGCTTTATGCATCCAGTCGCTGCCGGCTCTCTTGATGGATTGATGACGATGATTATCAATTTTAAAATTGTGTATTCCGTCGTATCTTTAATTTGATTTAGGGGAAGAGTGGCATATTATTCTTTACATAAGTATCTAATCATTTTATTCCGATTGGTTGCTGAAGATCACTTGACTGATGGTACGCGTCGTGCCAGCCCGTAGTCAAGAGAAACTCCAAGTAGATTTAAGCACTGAGTTGTTTTATGGTGCGCTCGATTCATAGACATTAGGGTAATGCCTTTTAATTTCCAGCAATTACTGGCTACATTGTCCTTTAAACCGTGCCATCTGATGCAGTGCGATTAATTTTCCTTCCTGGCACACATTTCAATGTAATGAAATCGACATAACAATTCATTATTTGATGCAACGACAATGCAAGCTGTGAGGTCGTTAGTATCAGCAAGATTTTAACACCTAAACTCGTACAAACATTAAATATTCATTAAATCACGATTCATATCGAAATTAAACAAAGCGTGCAAAACCGGTTCGGAAACATTGAATCGACTATTTCAAATGTATCGGTTAGTGCAGTGCTTCATTGAGATTTTATTATTGTTTTTACAACACTGAGCTACCGAAGGATGAAAGATGGACTTTTAATTAATGTTTTAATTTAATTACAGATGTTTCACAATGTCTTCCAAAGGTCATTTAGCAAATGGAGTCATGAAATCTAAAACTTAACACGGAATATATTGTAAAAAATATTAATTTCATTATTTTAGGACTTTTCACAACCTGAAGATTCTATAAGATATTAGAAAATAAACGATAATAATTAACTGCTGAGTAATCTCACTGTACTTATTTTTCAAAAGAATACAAAATATACTTTGTAACTGTAGATAACTGCATTGCAATTAGTATTTTTAGACATTATTTATACTAAATATATTTATTTGTAAGTAGAGTTTAAGTATATTAAAACATTTTAAAGATAAAATTAAACCTAAACATACAAAAGGTAATCCATTTTAAACACAACTTAAATATTAAATACAAACTTGAAAATAAAAAAAACTTAAAATACCATTGAACTCTGTACTAATGTAATAATATTCCTATTTTTTAAAAATGTGTATTGTCTTACACATTCTGTCTTAAATATTCATTGTGCTTTTATTTAATCCATTTTGCTTTGATTTTAAAATGTTGAGGACACTTTTCACTGTCATAAGAATACTCTTGGGGGTAACCTGCATACCAGTAGATTGACCACTTGAGTTTTATAGGAATATTAAGTTTATCGACCGCATTAATTCAACATCGTAGACTAAAAAGGCGGACTCCCGATTAGTAGGTTTTATGTCAAGTAGTAGCCACCCGTAAAATTTTTAACCAAATAATTTTGCACCTACTTAGAAGACCGGGGTTCAATAATATAGCCTGGTCTAGTTATGCTAGTAATCGTGGAGGTTATGATTTATATAACATTGCTGACCAACTGCATGGGCCTTTAAAATATTTTTCTATGGTAATGTTAGATCGAATCCGCAGTCTGTGACGCAGAAAGCAAACTTATCCGCTGCGCACATCTCTCGTCAATGTAATACATACATAAACACATGCCTTTTTCCCAGAAGGGGTAGGCAGAGCTGCTAACAGAACACCCACGTTTCGCCTTGTATATTCCGTCCCACGATGTGATAGGGGGCGAGCCTATCGCCATATCGGGCACAAATTCCTGACTCCGGGCTGATAATGAATACAAAAATCTAATATCACTTTGCCCGACCCGGGATTCGAACCCGAGACCTCAGCTTTGCAATCATACCGTAGTACCACTACGCCACCGAGGCAGTCAATGTAATACCTACGTTTAATTGCATATTACGAGCATCGAATCCGTTTAAAAATCATCGTTATGACACAATTTATATAACTTGCGACGTCAAGGCCGTTAGTTGTTTATGTTTTGACGATATAAATAAAGAAATATGAATAAGACCATGGATTTTACTATAATTACAACAAGTTTTTTTTTGGTTACAAAAAAAATACAAATTCAAATAATGGAGTGCGTCGTGAATAAATTGAGTGTTTTAGTAACAAAATTGCTTGGCAGCCTGTTTGTGACGAAGCGCCTACCTGCCGAAAAGGTGGTAGCGGATTCAAATTCCCAGGTGCACTATCGATTTGTGGAGTCAAGTGTGTATTGAAAGTCAGTCACCCCGCGTCTTACGGTAAACAGCGATTGAAAACTGTATATAAATATATGATTGTCAAAATTTATTTGATGATGCAAAGCTAAGATATGCGACTGAAAGGTTTTTTAGCAATGCTAGAAAGCGATATCAATAAATAAAATGATTATGATATAGAATTTATTATGGTAAAGGTCGCGGGACGTCGCTGGATGCAGGCTGCCTCCAACAGGTCACTGTGGAAATCATTGGGAGAGGCCTATGTTCAGCAGTGGACTTCCTATGACTGATGGATTGCATTGGATGATATAGATCCATAATTTGCTAACCAACAGCTGATGTCAAATCCCTAATATCGATGCACCAAGACGTTTGAAACAAAAGATAGTATGACGTATACACCCAACTAATCATATACCGGTTACCCATAACAGGTTAGCGACCGTGGTGCACGATACAATCCAAAGAACCTTGCATTTTATCGTATTACGCAAAATATCAATTAACATATCCACGCTCGATTTCGAAGTGTTACACCTCCAAAATCACTAGTATTGCATAATATTATAGTGTTACAAGTTCATGCGCTACCGTTGCGTGGAGCGAAGGACTTAGTGCGGGGAGAAGCGGGCACAATATACTACAAATGTTATTACCGTATTGCGTATTATTTGTCACTGTCGTACGCTACAATGACGTCACATGATACTAAACATCGCGTCAGCGGTGCGTTTACCTGAGGTATCGCTACGTCATTTTACCTATCATAACGAAATGGTGCGTTGTAGTTACATGGTTTTACAACTTGTATGCCAAAGAGATACAAAGCGAGGAGGAATACCTTTTAACGTTGGAGCGGCTAAATGTATTCGTAGATATTCATATAAATAATGTTATACTCATTCGAAATTATTGCAATGCAGCGACGCATGGAAAGCCGTATTCTGTGGTCTTGCTCTGCCCCCTCCGTCATTTGTTTCGCAGGAACGTCTTGCACCATTTAGCTAGTTTATTAATTAATTAATAAAGTTTATAGATTGTTACAATAATTAATCCTAATGATCTTATTATCAATTGCCTTGATTTCTGTTGTGTTAGGATTTTAAATAGTTCGCAGAACGATTTGGTTAATGATTTTATTACAGGTTGACTACCTTGTGTGATGTTGTTTGGAAAATTATCTAGAGCTAGATATTTATATCCTGGTTTCGGAATCGAAATTCAAAGTAAATAGCTTGACCTAGGAATCAAAATTAGAATTTTAGTTTGCACGTGCAATAAGCAACTAAATGCTCATTAATTGTTGAAAATTCTGCGGGCATCATAATTTTACTATTTTGTATCTATAGGTTTATTTATTTCACAAAAAAATATTACAATGGACTTACTACATATTAGTTCTGAGCTATCGATGTATTTAATTAAAAATCTGACGGCGATTACAATAACGACTTCGTTAGTCAATTTGAAATAAACGGTTATTAATTTTAGAGCGCAAAAAATAATTGCCAGCCTTAAAATTTGCCATAAACAATTAGCGTTTTTTCATAGTTGCGTCGTTTTGCAAGTGGTAGAGCCACGCTGTTGTCAGTCATGACTTCGCATGAATGGGCAGGCTCATCCGGGGCGGTACCACGAAATCGACGTGAAGCGACAGCTTCGTTGTCGCGTTTCGTTCGGTGAGTGTGATTGCCGGATGCCCAATACCCCTTTCTTCTTCCCAACCTTTTTCCTTCCCGCTCCCTTGATAATTGGGCCTGCAACACATCCGTGATCCAGTGTTGTAGATGTTCATGAGCGGCAGTTCACTTAACACCAGGTGACCTCTTTGCTTGCTTGAAGGACCTATGTCAAAAAAAATCGTCTGATGATTAGACTCAAATCTATTTACGAATTGTGATGATGCTGTTTATTACTTTTGTAGTATGGTTATGAACTGACATTCTGGGTTCTAATCCGATGCAATCCACACAGTGTTCAATTGGAAATATTTTTTTTTCCGAAACGGGTCATCATTTTCAGATATGTTTAAAAATCAAACGAAATCCGCTTAAATGGAGAGGTTCTGAGAATTCTAAAAAATAATCGTTTATGATAAACCTAACCCGCTATCAGCATGCTGAGAAACGAGAGGTCGTCGATTTGATTTGCGCAACATAACATTGATAATTTAATTTTGGATAAAGGTAAAAGGTCGATATTAAAATAACGTTTCGAGTTTGTAAACCAGTATTTTCAAATTCAAGTCTCATAACATTTTTGTTCTGTGATTTATTAAAAATGTTCAATTACTGTCATTTCAAAATGTGATATCGAGTTGCTAAAATATTCGTATTTTTATTTTAGTTATGCGAAACATTGTGGCGGTTTCATGGAAAACTCTCATGAAGTAATTGCTTTGGTATTGCATTTAGCGCGGTCAGTGGATTTTTGCTGAAATGCTACATGTTCTTTGTACCTCTACCATTCCCGGTATTTTTCCCATGAGCTGTTAACCGTTTGGTAATAGTTTTAATTTCCAGTTAGCATTCAGTATTTTGATTTGAAAGGCCTTATACGAGTTGCAGTTCAAATAGAATAATGGACAGATGATCTCTTTTCAGTCGACCCATTATACCGGCTTAGTAGGAAGCGGTTTAATACAGGATAAACCCGAAATTGCGACATGCATGATTTACTACAGGTTTTCCACTATCTTGTACAGGCGAACCAGTCGCATATGATCATTATTTTTTATTACATAGGCTCGGCAAACGAGCGAACAGGTCACCTGATAGTAAGTGATCACTGTCACCTACATCCGCAACGCTTGAATCATAGATGTGTTGCCCGAACTATGAAATCGGGAGGGGAGAGGGAAGGGGTATGGGCATCGGGCATCCTACATAAATATCTAAAACACGGTATACTGTTACAAATATTACATATCAAACATAATCCCTATACAGTGTACATCAAAGCGATCCCAAACAAATATTTGTATTCAAACAAAATAAATTGATTATTTAATACAAACATTTTGAATTGCCCTTGATCGTGGAGTGTAAGGACGCGCGGGTCCCACGCTGTATCGAAACTCGATAGGTTACAAGGCAACCGTGTTTCCACTTCCGAATGACTCCAATAAGGGCTTCTAATGTTTGTGTACTGTGTAAATATAAACATATTAAACTGTTTGTTTTATTTATGGATTATCGGTAAGCATACTGTAGTTGAGAGCGTCCGTGGCGCTGTTGTCAGAATGCCACACCGAGACAAATTTTGTCATTACCAGTATTTCGGGTCTGGGTGTTTGTGAGACCGAAAAGACTCTTCCATGAAGAAACAAAATAAAATCATATCGGTTCAGGTAATCGGTGAACATACATAAAAAAATATTCCGACGAATTGAGAACCTCTCCTTTTTTTGAAGTCGGTTAAAAAGTAACTAGTTTCTGATACCCGCGACACAAGACTTGCATCTCAGTGTGTGGTCAGGACTATGTATGTGACTGTTGGGTGTGAAATGAGACAAAAATGTGAGCTGATAATTTTGTCTGATTAATATTTGTTTCGAATCTGGATTTTGTGGGATCGATATCACTATTGCCGCATTGATATTTGGTTATATCTGTATCGCACTGGATTTATTTATTTTAATTTGTAAGTGGCATTTTACCTATTACATAACTCAGCCGGAAGGCGGACCCTGGCACCGGTTGGGATAACGCTAAGTAGAAGGAAGGATTTTATTACATAATCAGATCAAATATAAATGTTACTTTATATGGTACTAGTGGCTCGGCCCGACTCTGCCCGGGTGCAGATACACTTTTGAAAATATTCTATCGCCTAGGTTCATCAGGGATAAAGTGGGATTCTTATGGTGAAAGAATTTTTCAAATCGGTCCAGTAGTTTCAGAGTCTATTCAATGCAAACAAAAAATAAAATCTTTCCTTTTCATAATATTAGTACAGAATGAAGATCATAGATAACCAGGACTATTTTTGTACATTATAATAATCACAATAACACTGTTTTATAATAATAAAATGGCTGAATATAATTTGAATGAATTAGTGCTAATCACATCCGCTCAGGAAGCTGAGTAAAATAATTACGATTTTTAATATTAATATATTTTTATGGATTAAGAATGGCGTGGGATTCAGTCCAAGTACATACCAAAAAGAGTTTAAATTATTTACACAGAATAAAATATATTATACTTTAACTTATTAAATTCATTTTATATTTGTTTTTTTATGTACCTAATGAATGGGCCCATGATCGCTTATAGCTGGGCATTAAGCCTCATTTACACGGAGAGAGTTTCTCGCGGCGAGAATCGTACGCAATTATCTCATGACATAACCGCCATAGATTATCGTGTTCTGACAAATGTTTACACGATGCAACTTTTTTACATCCTTAAGAAAGTCGTATCTTCGGGGCGAGATACTCTGCCCGTGTAAATGGGGCTTAAGGCTCTTCTCAAAGCGAGAGTATGATTGCGAGGGTTAACAGCTAACTTATAGCCGCGGAACTGTAAAGTTTTGCAATATAATACGTAATGTTTTTTAGTGCCAGGCTAGAAGGCCAGAGACACTGACATACCCCTTTCCACCTCCCCCGGGGCAATGAAAGGGGAGCTTAATAGCTTTTCCTCTTGAACAAAAAAAAAAAAAAAAGGTAACAGGCATAGAAATTTAAACATAAATCGTGAAAAATAATATCACAATTTTTGATAAAAATTCATCTAGGTTTATTTTTCAAATTTTGAACAATGTCACTTGGGGTGATGAGGAACTCGTGGTTACAATCAATTAGCAAATATCAATATCGCGCTGTATGTTGTAATTTTTTACTGGTAAATGCTTTTTCTAAATACATTTCTATTACGAACCTCCCCGATAGTTCGGGAGAATAAATCCGCGTTATTTATATGTTAGCATTATAAATCAGCGTAGGACGTCCGCCTACAAGGTGGTCAGACGACCTATTAAAGGTCGCGGGACGTCGCTGGATGCAGGCTGCCTCCAACAGGTCACTGTGGAAATCATTGGAGGAGGCCTTTGTTCAGCAGTGGACTTCCTTTGGCTGATGGATGGATGCAATATAATACACGACTGGTGTGAAGTCGGGTGGTGAAAGGGTTCCACAGCACATAATAGTTATGTATTCGCTTTAATTAATTTATTATTCATATTTATGATAATTCATAAGCTATGATTAGTTATTCCGGTGTAGTTTTTTAAATCCATGCTGAGAGGCTCGTTCCGTTGGTATTTAAGTTTTATTGCTATGAAATAATTGTTCTCTGGCCTTATTATGAAGGTTTTGTAATTGCTTGCATTACTGTAATTAAAAATTTGTAGTAAATAATAAATATCGGCATGCAGGTCTGTTTTTTTTTTACATGTCACTATAAATATAAATAGAAAGAATTCGACACAACATGGAATCCACAGAAATTACGAATAAAACGTGACACAGGAAATATAATGCAAAAGAGAAGAAAATATATAAGCACTTAAACAATAACAATATATTTTAAATATAGTACAATAGTGTATGTTTTTATATAAAAAGATCCGCTTGGATTTACTTCGTTGCAATAATAGCGATACATAAAAGAATCGTCATTATAACACAAGAATTATGGGGATTATTTTATCCCAGTCAATATTACTGTCTGAATTCACCTCCGATTTTATTGTAGTAAATTGCATATTACCAAAATAACAAATACAAGATTTGTTTTGATGTAGATATTTTATTTATAATTAAGTAATTATATATTCTCGGTTATGCAATAGTCATTGGGCGGTACGGTATCCGTTGTACTTGAATTTTTTATTTTAGAATGTGTCAGTGCTGACCGTGGTATTTAATGTATTTTGTAAACGGATGATAAATATTAGGATATCTTTTTTTGCTGGTTGATAATTAAATAAGTATTTAGGCTACTGATAGTTAAGACTCCGTGGTGATAAACTTCTTTGTGTTGCGTTTTATTTTCAATAATACCAGAGCTTTTTGTTGCAACATGTAATATTGAATATTTAGAGAATTTCAACAACTTTGCAAATAAACTACAGTCCATCAGTATCATTTCTTTTGTATTGTATCAGCCCATATATGACCCACTGCAGGGCACGGGCCTCCTCTACAATTGAGAGTACGATTGAGAGTGGTTAGGCCATATAGTCCACCGCGCTGGCCTAGTGCGGGTTGGCGGACTTACATACCGTAGAAATTCTTTAAAATCGCTACGGTATGCAGGTTTCCTCACGTTGTTTTCCTTCACCGTTAAAGTGCGTAGTGATTGATTATCAGTATCATACGTATATAAAAAAACCAGGAGACAAAAAGGAATAAAAATTAAATAAATCAGCAGGTTTTGCTGGCGGAGTCTAGCGCCGCTTCTTCGCTTCACAGATACAACACGTTTATACGCAGTAGAGTGTTTAAATAAGTATTCAAAAGATCTTGTAAAAGACTATTTGAATAAATAATATTGCGCTTGTGCACAAGTCAAATATGAGACTTATATAATAAGCTGCGAAATTCAACTTACATTTGTGAATAAACTTAAGACTGTGTGAAAAAAAAAAAAATTAAGTATGAAGTTTGTAATCCGCGGTTATTATGCTCTATACAGTTAAGTGCAAAATTGTAGCGGTTATTTCGCTCATTTACCATGTTTTACAATTGTAAACGAGCCTCCTCTTGCATTTCATACGAAAATAATTATTGAATCGACACTAATCTTAATGAAATGTTAGGGTCAAACGCCTCGAGGTCAATGACAAAAGGGCCGGATGTCATTAAGGAAGATATAAGAGTCGAATGCTTTAGTTTATTTATTTATTAAATAGGGACAATAAACGGTTATATGCTATACTGACATGACACAATAACTTAACGAGTTTACACACATATAACCCACACCGTTGTCCACAGATTGACACACCGTATACGATAGCACGAAGATACAGAAAAAACAAAAAAAAAATCGGTAATTTTCTACTACAAAGTTTAGGACTCTGTGGTTTTTCAAACCGTTTATAGTGTTTACTCTCCGCGATATTACAAATGTTCTATCATTCACACTGGGTGTAATTTAGTCGATGCTATAAAAGATTTGGGAACATAATTATAGTCCAACCGATTATATTTACGCTGTATATTCGACCTTATTGTTTGGACTCATGATTCTGTCATGTTCTAGTCGAATACTCGGTAGAAAAATGAGGGCAGCACGGTCGGTCGAAGGCTACTTTATTATAAAACGTAAATAATATCAACGCATAGATTTTTGTGTCGTATGTATTGTATCAATTAAGATATTTTGGGAAATTACCAATTCTACTTTCGTCGCAAGGAGATCTTTTTTATTTTATCTTCTCTAGACATTTCATCTGATTGGGAAGGATCGGCACCACGTTCTTTTTACACTTATAGTTATTAAATGAGTCGCTAATTATTATGGGATTAGTAAATAGAATAGAAACAGGATGTTACGAATAGCCCTTCGACACTTGAAAAACCGAACGCAACGAAAAAAAACCTGACGTTTTTCTAAAGACCTTAGTGCCGCACCGCCTCGATTGGCTTACCCCACTTGCGCCGTCTAAACACTTAGCTTTGTGAGTTCTTGGACAATTGGAAGTAGTTTAAAGAGAGCTCTGAGGCGCAGCGGACTGGCCATGGATCGAAAGAGACATTAGAAAAATATTTGTGATGGACAATCCGATCTGGTGGTTGTAAAGTTTTTCAACGTTTGTAAATAATATGACTATAAATTTGAAAAAGGGAAGAATATGATAGTAACAAATACTTATAATAATAATATGGATCAGGCGCTAGCACTGCCTCGGTGGCGTGCTTGTACTAAGGTATGATTACACAGCTGAGGTCTCGGGTTCGAATCCCGTGTCGTGCAAAGTGATATTGGATTTTTCTATTAATTACAGCCCGGAGTCAGGAATTTAAGCCCGATATGGCGGTAGGCTCGCCCCATATCACATCGTTGAACGGAACAGACACGGCGAACCGTGGGTGTCCAGGCTACTAACAGGAAAACCTCTGTCTACCTCTTCTGGGAAAAAAAGCGTGAGCTTGTGCATGTGTGTGTGTGTCAGACGCAAGGCCCGCATTTTCAAACCAAGAAGACTTTAGACGGTAGAGATTATTCAAAAACATAGGGGCGCCATAATAAAAGGGTTATTCGAGTGTGGGCCGAAAGTACCCTTATTTTTTTAAATATCCATATTAACAACATCATAAAATCCTATAGTGTAGTCAAGGCTAACTAGTTGTTATGTATAATATACCTATTTGAAAATATTTATTACACTAGACCTTTTGAGAAATGACTAAACTTTTTTAACTACGTACATCACACAAATTATTTTTTTTGTGATTATACACTGACCTTATAATTAATTTAATGCGTTATGTATGATTATGTTATGTTATGGAAGCTGTGTCTAAATATTATTTATTTGGCCGTGAATCTGTCGATAGGATTGTATAAGAGAATGTAGGGCGAGGATGGGAGGGCATGTTTTGATTTAGTAAGTATTTGATGTTTTGATCGTATGGTATTTTGATCTCTCTATATTTTATGATTATTTTAAAATATTTTTTATTTTGTCACTAAGTGAATATATTTTGTCTGAGAGTTTGTTTCATAACATAACGTAACAAACTACTTTAGTGATATTTTTATACGTATTTCAATATGACCTCATAACATTCTATATAATTCATGTGTAATATTCTCGTTGTAATATATAAGAAATCATCATATTCAATGGCCTTTATAGTTTTCTATTAATTTTACAATCAGTCGGTTACTAAATAGTTGAAACTGTATTCGTATCAGACCATATACGTCCTACTGCAGGGTACAGGTGTCCTCTACAATCGAGAGTACGATTGAGAGGGGTTAGGTCATATCACGCTGGCCTAGTGCGGGTTGGTGGACTTTACATACCGTAGACATTTTTATAAATCGCTACGGCATGCAGGTTCCCTCACGATGTTTTCTTCACCGTTATAGTGCGTGGTGATTGACTACAAATCACACATGAAAAGTCAGAGGTGTGCCCTGGGATTTGAACTTGCGACCACCATCAGCATGTCGGCAGCCGCGTCTAGTCCGTTACCAACAAGCTACCACGGACCTAGATAGCTGAATAGTCTTAAATATTTATTTTTTATTATAAATGTTTTGGCAATAATGTCATGAGGTTTTTAAAAGCTTAGTCAAAAAAACTGCACAAACAAATTTCTTAAGCGGTTACGATAATATTCGAAATTATGTATAACCTCTATATGACCTCAAAATTATATAATTAATGCTTTGATAGTTTCATGTATCTTGAATTTATATTTGCATCATTGTTTCATTAAATCACTAATTGGTCTAATGTCGGCATAGAAGAGTTGTGAACTGTGACATTTCGGGTACGGTTCTCAGGTTAGGCAATCCACCTTAAGTGATCTTACAGTTTGAAAAAAAAAGGGAATTGCACAGCGTTGGGATTGGTGACCAGCTTATAATTTACTTATAAAATTTTCCTATTAAGGAAATTAACGATGTCAGATTGTTTTAATGAATATGAACTTTCGTTATAATTTGTTTGTATCCTTCTGAAATATCCTTTACTTATTTTTTCTTTAAATACCAAGTTTTTTACTTATCTTTATTGCTTTAACATTTCATTTATATTAATTTTGGTGGCGTTTAATAAGCGGAACGAAAGTGTGTCCTTAGTCAAAAAATTATGAAACCTCCTTGTAATTAATTCACATACCAATTGACCCTGACTTTCTAGTCTCACGGACTACCACTCTGAGGTTAACCGCTATCATCGAAAATTAGAGCAAGCTTTGTAAAAGTGGATTGTATAGATAATTGAATATTATTAATCGTGATTTATCATTGTATAATATCATTTATAATTGATTCACGACAGGTTTTGGTAAATTAATTTTTGTTTATGCGATAGACGTAAAATCAGTAGTTTAAATTTCTTACATAATTTGTTTTTTATTATTTTGCCGCCTCATTAGTCTGCGGGAAGGTGTTTTTTTACCCATAAAATCACGGTCATGGGTTTGATGCCCAAGTCGTGCTGTAAACTTTATTCGAGTATGTCAGTTAAAAAAATGTGTTACATACTTCAGAATTGAATTTGTACCCGGCGTGGCGATAGGATAGCCGTTTATCATATCCTGTGACGGTGCATTTGATTCCGTTCTGCAACGAACTCTCTAATTATATGTGACTTGTCCAGAGGGGTTATTCTATGATCCGAAACGAAGTTCGGATGTTCGGTTTTTCGAACGTTCGACGTCCGAAGTAATTTACAAGTTATTCACTTTTACAAAATCAATACTACATTCTATGACACTTATCTGATAATTATCTCCGAACTTACTGTATGGTTACGAGGAACGATAGGTTCGAACATTTTGTGACGTATCTACTCATTCATACAGTTTTACGTACGATGTTCGAACATTCGAACTTCATTACTGATCATAGAGTAACCCCCTATGATTAACCAAGGTTATCGTTCTATATTTGCAATTACTAATTAATTTATTACATCCTCTACCGGCGATTTCATGCGGAAATGAACATTGACGTTTCGGAAAGCTGTCACACAAAAACCTTAGATGTCAGTAAAGACTGATTTGATCCATTTAACCAACTCATATAGAGCATATTTATATTAGAGTGTGCTTTGAAAAAAGGAGATACTATTTACATATTATATCCGGAATCAGAGTTAAAAGAATAGAACATATTTTCGAGTATATGTACGTAAAGTATGTACGAACTTTTTCATAGTGGGTCGAAATTTCGGGCGGACAGTCAGGTGGGATGTATATCGGCCCTATATACATCCCACTGCAGGGCACAGGCCTCCTGTACAATTGCCAGTACGATTGCGAGGGGTTAGGCCATAAATCCACTACGCTTGCCTAGTGCGGGTTCGGGAGTGGCGGGCATTACATACCATAGAAATTCTTAAAAATCGCTACAGTATGCAGGTTTCCTCACGATGTTTTCCTTCATCGTTATAGTGCATGCTGGTTGACTATCAATACACACATGACTCCGAAAAGTCAGAGGTTTAAAACAAAAGACATTGACCAGTTAAATAATTTGCGAAACAAAAATTGATATATTTCATTTGCATTCAATGTGGTTATATAAAATGTATAAGCTCGAAACATTTCCACATACCTATTATGTTTTCATTCCAGTTCGTACGAAATAATTTACGATCATAATAAATTAATCCGTCACCATTTGATAATGTGAAAAACAAAATTCCTATCCAATTATAAAATCTCATATCAGTTGCAATAATGACGTAGATTACTTAATGCATGCCTAAATGAGATTAATGGCGTGTAAGGGACAGTGCGTTGACCTGGCACACATTAAAACTAGATTGTTGGGTAATTGGAATTGCCAGGTGCAACCGTGGCACTGTTTGCCAGTTGCGAATTCGAGTTGTGGTTATAGTTGATCGTCTGCGATGTTTGTTTGTGGGTTTTTGTGTTGGAACTGTATTGCAGCTTCAATGCAGTCTATTGTGATGACTTCATTTAAAAATATAGGTTCCAATTTCAAACTGTTTGTGTTTGTTCGCAAGTATCAAGAAACGTTGAGGTGTTAGTTCTTAGGAAAGGCATGATGTGCACATACATGCAGATGTATAATGAAAGCCAGTTCTGAATTCAAAATGTATATCTATACATACGAATATAAGAAATTTGTAACCGATCAACAGCTGTACATGGAAGATAAATGAGAAAAACTGATATAGGAGGGGGGAGGGGGACTATATTAACGTAAAAGAACCCTAAACAATGACTTTTAGAATTTTTGTCTATTTGTTTGTCTGTGCGGTTGTGCGCGATGAACTCAGAAACGGCTTAATGGATTTCGATGAAATTTGGTATGGCGGTAGCTGACACTCGATTAACACTTAAGCTACTTTTTGTCCCGAAACATGTAGTGTTCCCGTGAAAAGAGGGAGGAATTCCGATATGTTTGTTACTTTTTTGTACTTAACTGGATGGGATGGGACTGGATTACATATCTTGAGTGAGAATGAGACGGGACAAGGCAGGATACAACGGGACGAGATGGGATTTTTTATAAAGATTATCACGCAAACGAAGTTGCGGGAAAAAGCTAGTGTATAAATTAGAATTTATTTTGCAGTAAATAAAAAAATATATATATACCTATACGAGTACATATATTTCGAACTTTTGGTACTGGTGAATGAAATGTTCTGCTTCACGAGAAGTGCATTGATGTGTGGATAAAATATTACTGATAATTATGTCTCATTAGCGATACAATTATCCTGGAAATTGCGTTTTCTCCGCTTAATGGACTCTATGTTTTAATGTCAGCTAAACGTATTCATTTTTATTTTATAAAATAAATAAAAACAGTCATTATTATTTAACACCATAATTAAGTGACGTTACAAACGACACATTTAAAAATAATATTGGCTCATTACAAATTGAATGTTTGATGATTACATCAAACATTGGTTCGCAATATTTGCCCATGCACTCGCGGTCTCGTGAGAGCAAAGTATAATAATTTAGCATGGAATCTATCAGCAAATATAACACTTTTGTTTAAATATTGTTCGGTCAAACGTATGTATAATGCTAAATGCTGCCAGGAAAAAGTACCGACAATTTAATTACTATATTATAGACTGCCGCGGTGGCGCAGTATACTACGGTATGATTGCAAAGCTGAGTTCTCGGGTAAAGTGGTATTGGATTTTTCTATTCATTATCAGCTTGGAGTTAGGAATTTGTGCCCGATATGGCGATAGGTTCGCACCTATCACATTGTAGGAACACACACAAGGTAAAACGTTGGCATCGTCATGGTAGCACTGCTTGCCCCTGCTGGGAAAAAGGCGCGAATTTATGTATGTATTTTTCAAGAATATATAATAATCTAGTAGAAAATCCGGAAGCTATTTTAGGTGCAACTAATTGCATTTTCGCTGGATGCAGGCCGCTTCCAACAAGTCTATGTGGCGATCCATGGGGGAGGCCTATGTTCAGCAGTGGACTTCCTATGACTGAGAGAGAGAGAATTGCATTTTTCTACCGACTGCGACAGGATATGTTTAATTAAAATGTGTAGTTCAATTTGTTTGAATACCAGTGTATGTAAATTAGTTGCAACGCGCAGTCTTAAAAGGAAATAAATTCATTGATCGATGCACGCGACATTTACCTCATTACCTGATGACAATCTATTTGTATGGCCAGGTAGGCCACGCTGGTATACAATTGATTTCGACGTATTCTTTACATGTTTTTGAGACGGAAATAAGTGCACGTGATTTACATTTCATGATGTGCTGCGATGATTTTAAATTTCGAATCTATTTGTTTTTAGAACATCCCGGACGATTAGTTTAATTTGATTTAGTATGACTGTCTACAGAGGTGTTGCTTGCGCGCGAAAATTGCGCTCATACGTTGCGTACAGAAGAAGCATTCAATGTTAGATTAATTCATATTTGCGCAATGCGACTATTTAGTGTGTTGCTAACACGTTTTAAATTCGCGCTAGTTTATTTGCAACGGATTTGCATATTTCTAGGTTGAATTATACTTCAAAGTAGTTTAACTATTCAATAAGTAAACAATTTTTAAACTTCATTTTAATCAATTTTTAAATTTATTCGAATATTGAACACACTGTTAATCTAATAGATGTGTATTTAATGTGAGTAATTAATTCAATGTTATGCCGTACGAAAAACTAAGACATGTATCCATTATTTAAACAAGTTTTCTTAATTTTGTATTAGAAAAAAAATATTTTCGACGCCGCAATCAATCAGCTATGAATTTTAATAACAAGTTTACGTTTTTTTTAATACACGTGGAAAAATGAATCATGTTTTTTCGTGCGAGCGTGGTTTTTCTATTTTTTTTAATAACACTGTAATTTAATTAAAATACATTTGAGTGATGTTTCTGGACGATTTTTTGTTTCGTTTATTTTTTGGCATTGCTATATCAGTATTTCAATTTGTTACTGCGCGATGGATTGATAGTGGTACGTTGTGATGTATCTTGGGCTGGTAATAAACTTTGCGAGCTGTGGGTAGAATAAGTGGCAACCCTGTACTATGAATTGTTTATTTTATGTTTATATAAGATTAGATTCAAGCGTTCAAGCGAAGTGCGTGGTGGCATGTTGGTAACGGACCAGACGCGGCTGCCTACATGTTCTCGGTGGTCGCGGGTTCAAATCCCAGGGCACAACACTGACTTTTCGGAGTCATGTGTGTATTGACAGTCAATCACCACGCACTATAACGGTGACGGAAAACATAATGAGGAAACCTGCATACCATAGCGATTTGTATAAATTTCTATGGTATGTAAAAGTCCGCCAGCCCGCACTAGGCCAGCGTGGTGGACTATATAACCTAACCACTCTCAATCGTACTCTCGATTGTAGTGGAGACTCGTGCTCTGCAGTGGAACGTATATGAGCTGATATATAGTATAAGTACCTGTTGTCTGTGTCTCGGCCCTTATATATCAAATTGCTTTACCATATTTTTTTATTTATTGTATAAACAACCTAAAAATAGATTCACGTCTCAACGCTGTTATTTTGTTCAGATTATAATTCAGTTAGTCCCACGCGCGCCTCAAGATGTTCTTTTGTTTTCCATTCGGCTTTTCCCTTGCGAAAAGCAACGGCAATTAGATTACCACAAAATGTTACCATATAAATATATAGAAAAATACTTCGCTGTTTTGTATATTTTATTAGAATTGTTATTGTAGCTTATTGTATTTTGAATCTGATATTATTTGTTGTAAGTGCGTGGTGGCCTCGTGGTATCGGACCAGACTCGGCTGCCTACATGTTCACGCTGGTCGAGGGTTCAAATCCCAGGGCACACCTCTGACTTTTCGGAGTTATGTGTGTATTGATAGTCAATCACCACGCACTTTAACGGTGAAGGAAAACATCGTGAGGAAACGTGCATACCGTAGCGATTTTTAATAAATTTCTACGGTGTGTAAGTCCGCCAACCCGCACTAGGCCAGCGTGGTGGACTATATGGCCTAACCACTCTCAATCGTACTCTCGATTGTAGAGGAGGCCCGTGCCCTGCAGTGGGTCGTATATGGGCTGATACAATACAATACAATACAATTATTTGTTGTAATAATGTTACTGACGTCATCATTAACATGACTATTTTAGTGCAGACTTGGGTTTATATCTTTTTTTTATTCCATAAGTCCAGCAAACGGGCAAGCAGGTCACCTGATGGTAAATGATCATCGCCGCCCATGAACATCCACAACGCTGGATCATGGATGTGTTGCCGGCCCAATTGGGAGGGGAGCGGGAAGGAATAAGGATGGGAAAAGGAATCTGGAATCTGGAAGGGCATCTGGCATTAAATTGATTCATTATTATAATTATTTATTATAACAGAATGACGGCTTTAAACTAAATATGGTCTGGCCATGCATTATTTAGCATTCGAGCAGACTATTGACGTCAATCCATTTTGATCAAATTCCATTATATTTCGGGAGCTTAAAATTGTGCATATTGATTTTACCGTCAGAGGGCACAAATCCAAGATATTGCCGATCGCAGGCCACAGTTACGATCGCAAAACCGATACATGATAACGGTTTTTTAAAAATAAAATCTCTTTTACAATATTTTGTATGACGCAATATTTTGTCATAACAATTTATGATGTAAGGCAGCGTTACCCAAACTATGGGTCGTGACCCACTGGTGGGTCAATCAAATTCATCGCAACTAATAGTAACTAAACTTGAAGTTGATGCTATAGCTAGAATGACAAATAGCTAACAAATACACCCTTAATGGTGTCTTGGATTTACGCGAATATTACACATTGAAATAAAACGAATACTTACGGATTTTATCGTGAACTTGATTTAATTTTTACATTAAATACACCCTTGCCGATTGCTTGAGATTGCCGGATGTCTAATACCCCTTTCCGCTTCCCATCCTTTTTTCTCTCCGCTCCCTCCATTTGAGCCGGCAACACATGATCCAGCGCTGTGGACGTTTATGGGCGGCAGTGATCACTTACCATCAGGTGACTTGTTTCCCGCTTACCGGACCTATGGAAAAAAACCGTTCTCATAAAATTATACCTCTAGTAGGTATTTAAGTATTAAAAAATATATTGTAAGTAAATGTTGTTTTATATATATGTATGTATGTATCAGCCCATATACGACCCACTGCAGGGCACGGGCCTCCTCTACAATCGAGTGTACGATTGAGAGTGGTTAGGCCATATAGTCTACCACGCTGGCCAAGTGCGGGTTGGCGGACTTACACACCGTAGAATTTTTTTAAAATCGCTACAGTATGCAGGTTTCCTCACGATGTTTTCCTTCACCGTTAAAGTGCGTGGTGATTGACTATCAATACACACATAACTCCGAAAAGTCAGAGGTGTGCCCTGGGATTTGAACCCGCGACCACCGTGAACATGTAGGTAGCCGAGTCTGGTCCGATACCACGAGGCCACCACGCACTACTAACTAATGTTGTTTTACCAATACTTTTTAGTCCCCCTTTACGGGCAAAAGATGAATCTCGAATTTGGCAGATTTTGTTGAGACCCCAGTCAACTTAGGAACCACTGATCTAAGGAAATAAATATGAAACGATGAAGTACTAAAGAACATTCCTATAATGTGACATGATTCACAGCAACTTAATAGTCTATAATAGAACTTGTCATTTGCAGTTGTTAACTGATACTTAGAATAAACGGTGTGCATTAGATTTCTAGACTCGATTGGCTTGACTGGAATCTTAATTAAACACTAGTCTAGATTTCTTTTGTCTTCCTTGGACGATTATGTCAGCTGTAAAATGATATCTATTGTCAGTTATGACTTCGATTTCATAATTATTGTTAAGGAAAATATTGTTAGGAAATCTGATAAGGATTCTGTACAAGAATATTCAATATGAATGTGATGATAGTGACGTAAGCCCACGACGTGGTCTAAAAGACCCATACACGAAATTGTTAATGTCAGACAAGCGATCGTAAAATAAGTCAAATTATTTTAAAGAAGTAAATAACTCCCTATATGACCCAGGAGTTAATTTTACAATTGTTATTTTTTCAAAATCGTCATGTTCGATTCCTCGATAGCAATACTGATTTACCAAAAAACCAACGCAGTTTTAGTTTTCATAAAAATCTGGCCCGTGACTCCTTTCGATACTTTTCGCTATTCCTCATAGTTTCGGATTTGGCCATCCACGGCCACTTGAAAAACTTACTCTGTATACAGGGTATATCAAGACTGCTACTGAAAACGAAGCCAGGTGGTAGTTTTAGTGACTACAGACACGACGCAAATAAAATTTTTGCAAAAAAACGCGGCGATATTTTGGTAATGTTTAAATAACATTGTATTTGGGTGGTAAATCCATATCCATATCCATCCATGGTTTTGCTAAAATTATAATTTAAAGCCTTGCATATTAAAGCATTTAAAAAAATAAAAGGATGAACATTATTTTTTTAGGAAAATGTATGTATTTACCACCTAAATACGACGATAAGTAAAAAAATACAATAAAATAAGTTTCGCTTTTTTTTTTTGCGAAATTTTTAAATGCATTTTGTCTTAAGTCACAAAACCTACCACCTGGCTTCGTTTTCGGTCGCAGTCTGGATATACCCTGTATAGTTAGCACGCATATGCATATCGATTGACAGTCACGCTACAACTCCGCGTTCTACACTCTAATGTTCCACATTACAGATAATAAAACTTATCTACGTATTATGCTGTTCCCACAACAGCGCAACACACTTTCCGTTTTTATTGAAACCGCTGGTGTCTCCATTGTAACAAAGTTTGCGCCAACTGTTTGTTCAAACTCGTTATAGTGTTGTGCTCTAACTCAAATAACGAGTAGACAAAGCGAGAACAGACGTACGTATAAGGACCTGTTGAATAACAATTTGTTTTGCTGTTGGAATATTTTCTTTAATGTATCGGTTTTGCTTCAAAGTCCTTTAATTGGTTTAGTTTGGTACTGATACTGTTGGTTTTCGTAGTGTCTGGCGTCTTTGGCTGTGCTAGTTAGGCTTGGGAAATTGCTTAGGTGCTCGTCCATATCTTTCATAATGGTTAGTTGGTTTCTAAATCAAAATTTGTCATTTTTTTATAGAGTATTCATGGGTGCGTGTTGGTAAACGGACCAGATGCGGCTGTCAATATGTTCACGGTGGTCGCGGGTTCAAATCCCAGGGCACACATCTGACTTTTCGGAGTAATGTGTGTATTTATAGTCAATCACCACACACTATAACGGTGAGGCAAAACATCGTGAGGAAACCTGCAAACCATAGCGATAAAAAAAAATGGTATGATAATCCGCCAACCCACACTAGGCCAACGTGGTGGACTATATGGCCGAACCATTCAAAATCATGCTCTCGATTGTAGAGGAGGCTCGTGCCCTGCAGTGGGACGTACATATGGGCTGATAGAGTACAGTAATTCATGAATGTGCTGTTTTTTTTTTCGATGTTTTTATTCCTACATACGTAACTTCCAACAGTATGCCTTAAATCAAGTCTGAAATCTCTGATTTGAAAACTCATTCCGGTCTAAAAAAGCATGAACATAATGCAATTTGATGATAAGTTTTATAAAACGTTTGTAGATGAAATTAATGATTTCAGCAATGCATTGCCTTGGAACAAATGTTGGTGTCATTCACAATCATTGTATCTAGTCTGAATAACGTTGGATCTAGTTATTCATGACTGTGTTATCTACGTTCCAAAAATTCTAGTAAACATTGCTATAATGCTTTATAGAGCTAGTTTTTGCTTGTTAGCGAGAATATTGTTTTATTCAGAGTTTTTATTATGAATGGTGACTTTGTGAAATAAAGCAATTTATATTTTAAACATTTATATCTCAACCTTATTATATTTTGCATCATAAGTGCTGTATTATGAGCTATCTTAATGATTAATTAAAACCCATTAAAATTAATTAAAAGTTTTTTTATTAGTAATATTACATATACGTCCCACTGCTGGGCACGGGCCTACTCTGCAATCGAGAGAATCGATTGAGAGTGGTTAGGCTGATAAAAAAAAATATTACATTAGGTTTTTTTTTATTTACGCTCCTACCTCTTTTCATGTCTGCATCACCCTAGGTTCGACTGGTAGAGATTGCCTCAGGCATTAAGTTCATCTATACTAAATTTGTATTAAGTGTTAAAAATAAAAAATAAAAAAAGTTTATGTATTCGCTCTCTATCTTTGCCTATGTCTATATTAACACTATTCGTAAAGTTATAATTACTATTTTTTTATATTAGCTATTGAAGAAGGGGAAAGGGGAGGGGAGACGTTTTTTTATTGCATAGGTCCGGCAAACGAGCAAACAGGTCATCTGGTGGTATGTGATCACTGCCGCCCATGACCGTTCCCAACGCTTGATATATAGATATGTTGCCGGCCCTTAAAATCAGAAGAGGAACAGTAAGGAAAAAGGATTGGAAGAGGCAAGGGGTATTGGGCATCCGGCAATCTCACTCACCGAACGAGACGCGACAGTAAAGCTGTCGCTTCACGTCGATTTCATGTGAGACAGTGGTACCACCCCGGACGAGCCTGCCTATTCATGCTGAGTCATGACAACAGCGTGTCTCTACCACATATACAGGCATTGAATATAGGCTTCTTTCGAAATATTTTTATCAGTAGGCTCAAATATACCAGCAAATACTTTCAAACACCGATCTTTTATTACTAAACACTCATCGGTCCTGAGAACCATACCCCGAAGCTGCAATTTTAGTATCTAAAAGGGTGGTCAGACATCAACATTATAAAATGTACGTTTAATATTAAATTGTGTATGGACATTGATTGCACTGCATGCGGTGAATGTGTACCGACGTGAATGCGCAATGCAATGCGGGGCGTGACCAGAATTCAACAACAACTCAATGAAATCACAAATATTTCTATTGTTATGGCTATCTAAGCTTTACATAGATAATTATCGCTTTAGGAGGATAATATGGTAAGTAAACTGAGTGCTTGAGAGTTCTGTACAATGGTTTTGTAAGCGTGACTGACAACTGAGGCTTGGTGGATTAGGGTCGTTACTGTCTTAATCGTAAACGAAGCCAATCTAAAAGAACCTACTTACACATCTTATGTTGTTTATCATGCTGTGTAAATGAAAATGAAAATATTTTATTGAATCTTTAACATATAACACGTCATTAAGATTCAGTCTTTTTTTCTTCCTTTTACCAGCTGGTTCACAAAGCTTTTTTCGCCAGAGAAATTCTAGCATTGCTCTTTTTAAAAAATAGTTTACAATACAGTGATTACGCAGGAGTCACAGCTTGGTTGAATTCAGAGCTTCATAAATTTTATTATTTATGTCCACAAATATTTGTGTCAGATCTGGGTGTTTGTGAGACCGAAAAGTCTCTCGTAGCTTCTGATACCCACGACACAAGATACGATCTTAGTGAGGGGTCAGGACTATGTACAACGTGACTGTGGAGTGTATTTATTTATAAAAATTAATTAAATAGTAATATTAGCGATTGCTTTAGTATTCAATTTTTGTTCCGATTATTTTCTGTCAAAATTTCACCGTCTTGTGCGTCTTCATTGCCTTTACCTGCTTCATTCACACATTTGTTTTCGCTTTAATTAATTGAATTGCTAGTTAAATAGTGTATTTATAAGACTCCCCAAGCTTTGGTGCTCGGTGTCAATTTCATTCATGGTTCTGTTAACCCTAACTGACAGGACTAGCAGTAAAGTACTTGTACCTTGTTATCTTAGCTGTTTATATTTTTATACTTCTCACTGGTGTACAATAAAATTTATAAATAAATAAACAAAGGCAGAAACTGGTATGCCTACCTTTTTTATAATTATGAACTTTGAATCTAACTTCCCAGGTTTGTTAAGGTCTAGAAAAAAAACGATTAGTATAACTTAACTGGATATTTAATTCCATAGAATCTAATTACACTACAATTAAATATGAGGAAATAACCGTTGACCCAAAGGTTGCATACAGGTTTTATTTTACTATCCAGTTGGTTCTCGTAGTGGCATTCTGTTACATAACCAGTTCAATTAAATTACAATTATGTTGATTATTCACGTTTATGTTATTTCTCGTTTATGTGTGAAACGAAACGCGTGTGCTGATTATGGATTCTTTGTTATGTTTAACTACCATCATCACATCATTAGCATTATTGTTAAGGTTTATTTATTTATTTATTGGTCCCCAACTAAGACTACACTTAACACACATTCAATATTCTACATAATTTTAAGAATGAACACTGTGCATCTTAAATTACAAGATGACACATCTTGCCCAAATTGTGGGTAATACAATCAAATAGGAATACAATCAAAAAGATAATAGAAAAATAAACAAAGACAAAATAAAAATAATTGAACAAAATATTAGATAGCAACAACAATATTATGGTAACTTAAAAACAATGTAGAAAGAAGATAAATATACATAAATCAAATTATGTTATTTTTATGTTATTCATATATCAAATTATGTTATGTTTAGAAGTCTATCGGTGGATATAGGCTTATCCTGTACCATATCAAGAGCTATCTTGGCTTCTTTAATTTTATTTTTCAATTATTCATCAACATCATACCTTCGTATCATCAACGACATCATCATACGTTAGGAGAGGCCTATGTTCAGCAATGGACGGCAACGGGGTGTTGATGATGATTATTATTTTCATTCCATCCCCTGTTATAATAATGAGCATTCAAGTTCGTTGTTCCACCTAACATGTAGGATTACTTCAATCTCTTCTCAAAATTATGTTATTTTTAGTGTCCGACTGAAACTAGTTTTTCAGCCGAAACCGAAACCGAAATTTATTTAAAATTACGATTATATATACATTTTATTTTTTTACATTTATTTAATAAATTAATTTAGTAAATGTAAAAAAAAAGGTGAATTTTAGTAAATAATCGTAATTTTAAATAATGTTGATTAGTTCGGTTTCGGTTGAAAAACGACATAGTTTCGGTCGGACACTATTTGTTTTTATCATCACCTTATTAACGTCCACTGTTACACGGGGTCTCTGTACGCTACCAGTTTTACTTGGGTCAATCATCTTGCACACTTAGGTATAAAATAATAAAAGTTAGTCATCATCATTATCGTCGTTTTAACTGTTGTCTTACAAGATTTCATCAAAATTGCCTAGAAGTCACTGCTTTCCGATTTTCTACAGTTTAAGAGCATTTACGCCTTTCGTGCGGTGGCAAATTTCGATTAAATCCACACAAACATACTTTACAATTCTTATTAGGTACGTCAACTGAAAAAAACCAGAGACAAAATAATAAAATAACTGGAATAACACGAAAATAAAAACCCAAACAACACACAAATTATATTCTAATGTATTCATTTTATTGCTTATTACATTTATGTGTCATATTATTTCTATAAATAAATCTGTTACATGTGTATTCTATATAAAGACACTTGTTTTACAACCATGTTTTGTTTTTCGGGTCTAAAATGACCAACTCTATACGCTACTACGGAAGTCGTTATTAATAATAGACATTAAAATTCTAGGCGGCGAATTTTTGAGTATTGATAATTATGGAAAAATTTAAGCGTGTTTAACGTAAATAAACATATTCAACTTTCACACACATGCCCCTAACTCCATGGTAAGTTGCAATTGTTTCGTCTCAGTAACTCCGAAAGACTTTTTGTCTCAGTACAATCAGACTTAAAAAAAAACTTTGTGGAAGTCACAAATATTTACCGTGGTCATCATCATCAGCCCGTTGCAGTCCACTGCTGGACATAGGCCTCTCCCAAGTTACACCACAGACCCCGGCCTTTGTTGTGGAACGAGGATCGAACCAGCGGCATCCCATTTCAAAGCTGGTTTCAGAAGTAATTGTGAAGGTCTTATTAGATGCAATGAGTATTTTAAAGGATGTAAGTTTACGGCCAAGATAAAAAATATTCCTATAAATGTACATTGAGTTCACACGGTAAATCCACATTTTCCCATGATTTTATTTTTTGGTAGATTCAATTGTCGGTGATCAGTACAAAGGAATTTTTTACATTGTCAATTTAAATTAAATACCTCGTGTGATAGAATCTACGGAATTAATGACTGAATTATGTAACCTACAGAGAAGTATCTTTAAGACAATACTGCGTAGATTGATAGATGTTTCCTTGTCTATTGACGATGTAAATTATGGCACTTTACGTATTTAATTGTAGCTTGTGATTATTAATCATGATTAACCCATAACACTCGTTAAGTGACCGTAATGACCAAGATTACTTAATTGTAGAATAATGATAGTAGAACATTCATATTCGCCCGAATAGTGACCACCGTACACAGTGGTTGAAGACCCGTCATATTGAACATAAATATGTAGGTGTATACACTCTCAATCGTACTCTCGATTGTAGAGGAGGCTCGTGCCCTGCAGTGGGTCGTGTATGGGCTGATACAGTACAGTACAGTATGTAGGTGTGTCGCGTTTCGGGTTCATTCGGTGTTTATCCGCATACGTTCCAGCTTGCCTAATAGGATATTTGACTATAATTGTTTTTTTTTATTATATTGCATTTAAACACAAAAACCATTAAAATTAAGCATTTCTGTGAAAACAGTTTTAAGGTAGCTTGTAAAATGAGGCAAATATTGGTATTTAAAAAAAAGAGTGTGAGCGTAGTTGGTACATCTTGTCGTCTCTCTCACACGCGCACACCGTAATGCTTATTGAGACTAGTGACGTCACTATTTTTATTTTGCATCTCTTTTCCTTTACTCCTACTACCAGATTTAAAACGTTTCTAACTTGTTAAATTTGCTAGATTTTGGATATTAATACGTTTTGGTACAGAAAAAAAAAGGATTCAAATACCCTATTGTGATGACCGGCAAGAAAACCATCTCGCGTCGGTTATCCTTTTTGGATTACGTTTTATTTGTCATAAGATGTATTGTAGTAGTTTTGACGTGCCTATATAAAAAAATCTCAATAGAATATCTCTATTGCTGGGTGCAGAGTATCTTTTGACTCAAAATCTTACACAAACGAATGCCCAAAATGAGACAAGAATTAAGAAACCTTATTTATCTGTAGGAAAACCCCGCATTAATTACGAACGATTATTATTAAACCTTTAGTCATCGGATCATAAAAGGATGAAATATTCAGCTAGAATGAATTCATTTTACTACATCATAGTACAGTATTCCATACACGTATCATACAAGCCGTTCATACAAACATAGATTCACCTGGAATATTTATGTTCGCAGTATTGTTCCGTTGCAGTGAACTTGAGTGTTGTGACACCCCTAATGGAGCGGGGTTAATGTATTCTATCGTCATTTTTGAAATAACATTGACCGGCTCAAGGATTGCCTTTGTATGGTGCGTACAAATTTCACATGCAAAAAGCAAGCCCATACATATTTGTAGACCATGCACTTAAACGAGCAAAGATTGGTGTAGGCTTCTCCAATACTGCGGTGATTGGTAGACAAAATGGCTATTTTCTACTATAGGGTTGTCAAGAAAAATCCGGGATCAAAATTAGTAAATTAGGTACATAGGATAATCAGGCCTATATACAAGGTGTGGAATAGGGGTTTATGTAGGCTAATACAGCCCACTGCCTATTTTAGTTATTGAATGTTTTGTCCCTTTAGAACGAGCTCTGAATTCAGTTTGAGTGAAGAAGACTAAACATTCGAGTACTAAAATAGGTTTACAGACTGACTATGAATAAGACGTTAAATAGTCACATACTCGTAGTACATAGTTCTGATTCCACACTAAGATCCGATTCTTGTGTCATATGTATAAAAGACTACAAGAGACTACTCGGGTTCACAAACACCCAGACCCGAAACAAATATCTGTGGATTACACAGATATTTGTCTCGGTGCGGGGAACGAACCCCCAGCCTCACGTTTTACAGCCGGCGTCTATTTTTAATCGACTTCAAAAAAACAAGGAGTTTCTCAATTCGTCGGAATCGTTGTCTCTTTTATTTTTTATTAGTTGTTCTATTTTTATTCGTCTATATTATTTTTTTAGTTGTTACCCTGAATACGAGGTTCTTAAGCACCGATGGCAATCAGGAAGAATATGACGGAAGGTAAGATTGAGAAAGGAAGGAACTCTTTACGTTATTTGTATAATTTTCAATAATTTATTCTAATTAACCATAATTATATTCCGGCCGATTTTGCAGACCAACCTTGCTTTATCAGTTCCACTTCCAATCTTGAACCTCCTCAAATGTATGGCCTTATAATATAATATTATCTCTCCTAATGACGTCATTCGTTCTTATTTTAATTTTCTAATTTATAAATTGAGTCTTAAATACGACTGATTGGAATTAAAACATCTTTGTAGCAAACAAAATAAATCATTTCAGAAATCAACATCGAATAAACTTTGAACTACATTGAAGCGTATATTTATACTGTTCTTTGTCTTTTGTTTATATAACGCGCGATGTAAACTAAACATTAAGGAAAATGACGTTAAATGAGCATCCTCCTAATATAGACTTAGTGATATTCTTTGACGCAATAAGTCATTTTTACTTCATTATCACAACCAAGCTTGGGTATTTCTAATCCGGCCCTTATAGAGAGTGTCGCCAAAAAGTCTGATGTAGGTCCTTTATGATATCTATATATAGTAATATGTACATATATGACTGCCGCGATGGCGTAGTAGTACTATGGTACGATTTCAAAGCTGAGGTCTCGGGTTCGAATCCCGGGTCGGACAACATTGGATTTTTATTTTCATTATCAACCCGGAGTCAGGAATTCGTGCCCCATGTGGCGATAGGCTCGCCCTCTATCACATCATGGTACGTAACAAATACGGCGAAACGTGGGTGACCTGGTGGCACCTCTACCTACCCCTTCTGGGAAAATGGCGTGATGTTTATGTATGTATATATGTAATATGTATGTACATTGTATATATTCTTTATTATGAAGGAAGTAACCTGCCGCAACGGTTGTTACAGGTTCGAACCCTAGAGTACACCTCTGATTTCCTGACAGTGTGTATTATTACTTATTGACAACAAACTATAAGGGCCAAGAAAAACATGAGATGCCTGCACATCGTAGAAATCTTAAACAAAAAAAAAATGGTATATGAAGTCTGCCAGAACAGCGTAATCAAAAACATTTTAGGCGTACATTCGATTAAAGAGGAGCCTCGTGCACCTCAGTGGGATTATCTCAAATTAAAATATATAACAAAATATTAGGTTAATTTCGTTCCCATGCTCAATAGCTGGTTACAGCTTACGTAGTATCGTGGGCGTATGGGGATATGTCGGATCAATTCATAGGTAATCACAATCTTCTCACGGAACACGAGACAGTCTCCATGCTCACAGAGCACTATTTCCAGATGCTGATATTTGCTCTTTTGATCGCAACAAACCTTTCTGCTAGCTCGCAGACCGTTCAGATGCTCCTGATGTTTTTTTATGAAGCCCCTTTGGAAGTCATTCCCCAGTCACTATGTAGCGTAGATTCTGACAAACGCCTTTAAATGAAGTCGGCATTCCGTTTTTAAAAATCGACTCGATGACGACATATATCATATGGGGTATCTTTGAAGAAGTAACAAAATGTCATTGAGATTTACAGTATTAGTGATTATGGCCAAAATCCCTATTGATTATCTCTCGATTATGGAGGAGGCCCTTACCCCCCAGCGGGACGTATAATGGCTACTGTTATTACGAGTATTATTATATTTATTACTATAAGTGCGCGGTGGCATGTTAGTAACGGATCAGACGCGATTGCCATGTTGCTGGTCACGGGTTCACATTCCAGGGCACACATCTGACGTTTCAGAGTTATGTGTGTAATGGTAGTCAATCACACTATAACGGTGAAGTAAAACATTGTAAGGTAACCTGCATACCGTAGCGATTTTAAAGAAATTCTACGATATGTGAAGTCCGCCAACCCGCTCTAGGCCAGCGAGCTGGACTATATAGCCTAACGCCTCTCACTCGAACTCTCGATTGTAGGGGAGGCCCGTGCCCTGCAGTGGGACGTATATGGGCTGATACAGATACAGATTTTATTACTAGTTATTGCTAATCCACGATACCACAAAAATTTCGCCAATATACTTAACCCTCCAGTCAATCAACCTTATAAAATCATGCTAAGTAAAGTTACACAATTGGGTCAATGCTACAGTGAAGCGAGCGCGATTCGAATGCGTCGCGGTCTCTTATACCCGCGCGGCTTGCTCCCGAAATGCTTAGGCATTCGCGACGCCGTCCAAGGGCGCGTGAGGATTGACTGCTAATGCGCCGGACGGTTGGGCCTGTTGTACCCGCTCGTGTGCATAATGACGGGTTAGGTGTGCGTTAGTAAATATTTATAAAAGGCGACATAATATTGATATTATGATGTGTGTTCAAGATAATATTTATAATTTGTAATAAGTTGTGTTGCCAATTCCTTCAGTCTGGTTTATATCAGATTTTTGTAATTGAGGGTTAAAGAAATAACTGGTTTAAGAGACTCGCCGATCTGAGTAGTGTCAACATATTTTGTGCTACAGTCTAATCTAATCTTGTTGCTCGTCTTGGTGTTAGAACAATTGCCTATTTTCTATCTTGATCATAGTTCAGTGGGCGATCCCTCATGAATTTCTAAGGTAAGTTTAACAACCCGCACTCGCCAGCTTGGGAGACTAAGGTCTTAATTCTAATTCTTATAAGACATGTGCAGTGTCCACTCTGAGAAAAAAATGCGTTTTCTTGAAATAGGAGATAAGCGAGCAGATGGCCTATCTGATGACAAATGGTCAACTCCACCCATGAACACTCATAACACCAGAGAAGTCGGCGATGCGTGGCTGGTCTTTAAGGAAAAAAGCAGCTTCGGAAACAACGTGTTGTGGGATGGAAAAAAACCTCTCGTATTTACTGATCCTTATGATACTGGACACGTATTTTTATGTGGTTTCGGGACCATAATATGCATGAAGTTGGTTGTATTTATATTTTATATACAATACGTGGTCCGAAAATAGACTTAAAAGTTACTCCTTTTTATGTGTTCACTTCTTTTTATTACGCATAGATATATTACAGGCATACTAATGTGCGTATTTAAAAGCCTTGTTCAATGGATCCTAAACTTTTTAAATTCTATGGTTATTTATATTCAGTATTAAGAGCTTGAGGAAATTTAGCTTAAAATCAGGAAGGCTTACGTCTTCGAAGGGGACAGTTATAGAATTACTATTCTTGTCCTATCCACCAAACGAAGTTTATTTGAGAAGACACTCGATCATTAACAGTCCTTGAGAAACACTTTCATTGAATTTTCTGATAAGGTTGATAATGTTTTTTCACTAACTTAAATGTGATAAAATTTATGAAGTAATTTTTTAGTGGCGATCCGATATTGTACTAACAAATAAAGGTGCATGGTTTTATGGACTAAAATGCTAAATCAAACAACATATTTGGAAGTGGTAGAGTCATGCTGTTGTCATTTATGACTCGGCATGAATGGGCAGTCTTGTCCGGGGCGGTACTAATGTCTCACAGAAGATCGACATGTACCGACAGTTTCGTCGTCGCGTTTCGTCCGGTGAGTGAGATTGCCGGATGCTCAATACCCCTTTACTCTTCCCATCCTTTTTTCTTCCCGCTCCGCTCTAGACTTGATGGACCTGCAACATATCCATGACCCGAATATTGTGGATGTTCGTGGGTGGCAGTGATCACTTATCATCAAGTGACCTGTTTGCTCGTTTGCCGGATCTATGCAAAAAAAAACATTGTGCGGAACCAATAAAGAGAAGGATGTAAATACATATTTTGTATTTTTCCAGTAATCACTCATTACTCTCAACACCCGTTCGTATTATTTAAATGACTTCCTTATAATGGGTTTAATTAGATACTAAAGTTAAACTAGCATTTTTGCATTTGTAAACACGTCAATTACTAGCGGCTAATATTATATATTATGTTTATGACTTATTCTTAGAAGTTAAAACTAAAAACGATTATATTATATTTTTATAGCCGAAAAAAAGGTTTGTTTCCGCGGGCTACCTAGAAGTTTTCCACTGACGAAAACTAGTACCTATAAGATTACTTACCGTATTTAAAAAACTTTTGGGGAAGGTATATTTTCAGTTAGTAAAACGCATTATGACAGATAGAATTAACATATGTAATTCTATTTTTCTAAGACCATTGAGATCGCTGGAGTAAGATTATCTAACAATATAATTTAGGATTGCAAGTAGCCCTGTTTAGACGTAGACGATTTATATTAGAGCAAAGTATATTAGAAGGCCGACAAAGCATAAAAATTAAAGATAACATGCAACTTATATCTGCATATTAAAGCACATATTTTCACCAATATAAAAACGTGTATTCTATGTGATACGCGCGTCTACGAGCGCGTCTAAATGCTAACTTTATAGAATTGTATGCGTTACTATGTGTACATAAGAGCGAATTTGCTATGTCACCATATAGATTAAAGCTCCACTGTGCTTCAACTCTGCGCTACTATAAATCGCATCTTAGGCTTATCTTAATAATTAGATAGGTTAAAGGTTTAAACTAGATCTAACGAGCTAATACTCAAATCCTAGCAAAAAGCGTGTACGCAAATATAGTTGTGGTAGACATAACGTTTTTGCGTATGTTTACTTCCTACTAGTAAGTGCTAACTACTAAGCAAACTATTGAATACTCGTCAGATACCTTCCATCCTTATCACTCAATAGGGATGAGACAGAGATGGAGCATATCGGGAATTGTAGTAACGGAAAGGCCTTAAAATATTTGTTTACAAATTGTAATGCATTTACGTGTGCCTTGTTTGTTGTTTGATCTCGTGAAGATGGTTATGTAATGGTTGTGTATATTTTAATTACTGATTATGTTAGTTTAAGCCTTATGTTTCCTTATTTGTATTAGCTTGTATACGATCTGCTGTTTAACACGACCGTTGACCCACATTTTATTGGCGACAGTTTTGTCTGTTATTATTACATATTCATCTTCTTTCTAGTAATATGCGGGTTTGTTTCATGATTTGTTTTCTATTACTTTCAAATCATTTACTTCTCCCTACTATGTCATATAGAGGAAATAAAGCTTACGAAGATCCTTTTACATTTGAAGATTCATTCGCGCAAAAATAAATTTCATCTTCAATTAATCAGACGCGGTAACAAAGAATTTCAATTGAACCTTCTTCGTCACTGAGCATAAGTCTGTTAAACAAATGATCTTTGTTGATCTTCGGATCTTCGCGGATCTTTTATAATTCGATGTATCACAATAAGTATTCATCACTGATTATAAATGTTTTATCTATTTCTAAAATTGGCTTTTAACGTCACCATATCTCGGCTCTTGACAAGTGCCAAATTACTTTACGTGCTGTCAATGCTACCGGGAAACCATTACGGCGAGGACAGCGGCGCAAGGACCCACGTTTTCCGCAATCAGACAGCTCGCTCCTTTGTCTCACTACAAAGATGAAGCATGATAGATGAGTGGCAACCGTGGATTAAGGGGGATAGGGTCTCATTAATAAAATATTAGGGATAGCAAGGAAATGGCAATGGAATGCCAAGATTGACGGTAAATGTTTGGGAACAGTTTTGAGTACCAAGCAATTATAGAGGTTTTGTTTGTCATTTTAAGCTTTAATTTTTTTTCTGAAACGGATAATAGTGTCTTCTAATAAAATTCGTTGAGTTTTGTTTTATTTTTTTCTTTATTTATACTTGCAATCAAACTTGCGTCTTCTATTACCCTAATGCAGTAGTATGGCGCAAAAGTCATAAGTTGTAACGTGAATAGATAAATATTGTTATTAAACACGTTTTATATTATTACTACAGTTTTCAAACACCTCTATGAATTATTAATACCACATCGGATAATCCATTTAACGTTTTCTAGTACAAAGCAAAACTTGAAGAAGCTATACAACTCCACCTATAAGGAAATTAATCCGATTGAACTTACTCAGACGGTTCTTGGCTTCATTAATAGTCGTTTTCATTCAAACATCTTTCTAGCCATTAACCTTTATAGTGGTTACGAAATATCGCTTTCTCAAGTTCACAGAAAATGTACAATGTAACTTAATGTTAAGGACAGTTTGTGGCGTCTTAAGCGAGAATGTGGTTCGATCTCCACACCGAGACAAACGCTCCAGTTATTAACAAGTATTTGTCTTGAATTTGGGTGTTTGAGAGCCGATAACCCCTTTGTAGACTGTACCTAGACTTAGAAATAATAGCTCAATTACAACGCTATGATTTTATTTCGTAATTGTTATACAACATTAAAATTTTGCTTAATTTTTAAAATTACCATTTGTTTTTTGCTCCGAATTATCTTGATTTAAAGTTGATTGTTTTTCTACAGTGTTCGACGCCTCAGCCAAGTCACCACAAGGCCTTCTGTTCGGCTCTTCCTACCACCTCGGGAACTTCGACGAGTGTATTGCTATACAAGATCCCGGCGACAATGGAGTCACTATTGAAGGACAGTACTGCCTTGCGACTATTAAGTGGCAACACGAGGAAGAAAAAAAGGTAAAATTAACTGTTATGTGCATAGTTTAGTCTCAATATATTTAAGACAATTTAGGACGGCGAGAGAGGAAGTTACTCGTGTGATATAAAACGAATAAAACGCTGATGATAATTATTTATTTACAAACTATGTGGTACTTGAGAGATATCTACTTCCGAAGGTATTGGAAAAAAGGAATGAGAAGTGACAAATGGTGGGGTCTAATAATTAAGTTGTATGTCAGACAAAAAAAAAGATTCCGGCCATATTATATTTATAGATAGCAAGAGAGAATCAGTTTGATCTAATAATTATTTTTTCGAAAAATTATTCTAATTAGCAAATGAATGTATAAACAACACAGTTTTGTTGTAACAACATTACAAATTATAATGACGAGATCCATGAGTATTATATTTATCAAGTCCTCTGTGCAGAAATACTTTTAATGACGCCACTACGCACATTACAAACACCGGCAGAATGTAAATATCCGTGTATACATCAAACAGATTTGTAACTTTGTAATTGATCCCATTGAGGCAATTCACGACTTTCGCCCCCATGCAATTTACTTCTCGAATTATGTAAAGGCAATTCAAACTTCCCCATCTTAACAAAACACGTGTACAGAACAAAGTTTGTGAGATCGATGCCTTGCATTATGGTCGAGCCAAGTTTCATGCTAATTGAATTGCTTGTCTTTACTTCCTTTCCCATGAGTTTGAGAGGCTCGCTCTCAAACTCTTTGTTAAGTGATATATCGGTCTTTAGCAGTTTCTGTTGTGGTTGGAACGGATTAGCGTCTTACTGTTGGCTGCTCCTCAGCTGATCTGTTTGTTTTAGATTTTCTTTGAGAGTTCTTGTTGAATTACTATTTGCTTTCTGCAAACCCATTGAATCATGAGAGGTTATCAAAATAGTAAATTCTATTAGTATTATCTAGTACTTTGATATTAGCGTCATCCTTTGTTTTGACGATCTTCATGCAATCGACAGAGAAAATACAGTTTTTATCGATTCTGACGTAGTATTTCGATACTGCACGAGTAGAACAGGCTTTTTTAGTTCGGCGGATGTGGCTATGTCAATATTTGGCGCCAAGCTTCACACCTACGTATGCGTCCGATCACCAAACCAGGTGCTGTTACGCAAATCAACAATGTCTTGTTTATCATTACTCTGCGCTTTATTGGTAAGGTTCCAAATGAATGAATGCAATTTGTTTAGACAGAGGATAATCGAAGCAGTATTATCTTTATTATTTATTTATTTATACTCTTTATCGTACATCTCTTATTCCATATTGATTCTTTCTCTCTCTCTCTCTTCAGCCTTAGGAAGTCCACTGCTGGACATAGGCCTCCCCCATGGATCGCTACATAGACCTTTTGGAACCGGCCTGCATCCAGCGACTTCATTCCATAGTGATTAAATAAAAGAAATTAAAATAAAATAGTACAATGGGTGACCATATCGCTTTGAGCGATTTATTCTTGGCAACGTTTGGATACACAACAAATGTTGGATGATATTATCTTTATTGATAGTAATTGTTATTGTTTTTTTTATGTTATTGTTCGTTTTTTGTTATTGCTGTTCATGTATGCTGTTCATACATGAACAGCAATTTTGGTTATAGGTATATCAAACAGTTTACTAGCAAGATTTTAAGAAGTAATCCATACGAATTCTGACGCATCTTAAAAATTGCTGCCACATTACCTTACCAGTATTTGATTAAGTTCTAATATTTAAAATCTTTAATTAATACAAGTCGAAGTTTGAATAAACAATGATGACACATTAATAAACATCGCACGTAACGAATGATTAGACAGGGTCGTTCCATACATGTTTGATAAAGAAATGACGAATGTTGGTGACGTAGGATATTTGATAGCGTAATATTCCGAGAAGCAAAAAAATTGCTCCAAAGTTATGACCTGCTGCTAATATTTAATATAAATGTTGTGGAACATATAAAATATGTCGGAGTTGACGTAGATAGGAATTCGCAATAGTCGTTAAAAGTCAATATTTAAATCAACACGTTAACAAACATGCAATTATCACATAGATACAATGAGAATATGAAGTATGGTAGATATGTATGACTCATTCGAATGTAAATGACAATTGTCTACTCCGGGGTTTTTAGACTTGGCCGAGCTACGTGAATTTATTTACTTGCGTTAAAAATTCCATGTCAGTAGTTATCAATGTTGATCATTGCGTCAAACTGTTGCTTTATGAATGATGTGGTTGGATTTTCCAAAAGCATATTTGGATTTCCTATTTTGGCTTCTCTAAAATCTACCGGTGTTACATCCTATAATGACTGATTTTGGATGTATCATCGATTTTTCTCAAGAAACAGGATTCTCGCCTAGAAAAGCCAACAAACCTTGGATACTTTGTATCTGTGTAGTGAGTAAGGCTTACCTTTGAACAGTAAATATGAAAATGCAATTTTTTTGGTTTCTTCGTCTTCCTTGTATTGATTTGTAATTTATCATCATAGTCCAATCCGGATTTACCTAGTGTCTACTGTAAATAATTTATGACGGTTGCGAAATGTTATGAAATTTTGGCGATTCAACTTGAAGTCTACCAGCAAATTTTAAATCTTATTTTCTTTTCAGCTGAAGTGTTGAGTCTAATTTAATAATTAAGGTTGTCAAATTTTAACTTATTTCAAGGATGTTCAGTCATTAAACCTCATTATCCTCAATAACCATACTATTGTCAGTAGATTCCGTTGAGTCCAAATCTCTAACTGTATCTGTATCTGAATTAGTGCAGGGCACGGGTCTCCTCTACTTTCCAGAATACGATCGAGGTGGTTGGGGCACATTTTCCACCACGCTGGCCTAGTACGGGTTGGCAAATTGAGTCCAAATAATAAGCCTTAATTCTCTTTCAGGTCCGGACTGGTCGCGGCGAGACGCTGCGTTGGGCGGTGTGCGTCCCCAACGCTTGCAATGCTAACGCTGTCCAGAGTTTCGTGAGCAGTGTCCTGTCCTACACTGTCGGGAAGAATACAGGAGTAGATGTCACTGAGAGAGACTGCTATACTCGACGACCCATTTCCATTAATAACTTGGACGTTGGATTTTTGTAAGTAGTATATTTAATAGTATAGAAGCATGCAGTATTTGATGATAAGTGGATACCATCGCCCATAACATCTTAAAGCACTCAAGAATCGCTGGTGATATTTCCAAAGTATTAATGTCACACTTACGATCAACAAGCATGTGGTATCTAATGATATACGTAGTACCAGCTACATATCAACTCTTAAAAATGTAGTGAATAAAGGATTTATAAAACCAGATAGTATTGAGCATAGAGATCTACTATTGGGACTGGTTTAAGGTTCATTTCACTTCACTGACTTTGAGGCCTTTACGCCTATTTCCCATGAAAAAAGTTTTGCTCTCATATCAATACATCAGAAATGGAAGTTTAAAATAGATAGTCTTTTAAAAGATACACTGTCCACGAAACCCAGTCATAATTTACGCATCTTTTATTAAGAAGTTTCTAAAGATGACAGACCATTGTTTATAATACAAAAAGCTTCAGAGTTTTTCTTTACCCACTTAAAAAGCGTTGCATAAATCACGGGGCAGCTGGCGGACTCTATGATATATCTTCATTTTTCAAGGGATTTCGCCGCTGTAATCGTCTGGGGCATTGTGACGTGCGGACGAAAATTCGCCACATTTTGAATGTAATTACACTTTGTATTTACGTAGATTGTGATAAACGATGCCTTTGTAATTTTGTTTTGATGTTTATTTAATATTTGAGTCTGGAATACGAGTTAATGATTGTATTGTTTGCGAATTTGTATTGTTAATGTTTTTCTGTGAAGTGGAATGTAAAATGTATTTGACTTCGAAATTAACTGAATTTGTATCAGACATTACTATCGCGTCTGGGAAATTTCATAATGCCAACTGAATGATAAGCTTCTGGGGTATTTTATCGTCTTTTTAACATTGAATCGATTGTAAGGTTCAAATTAGTTTTATGAATCACTGATATTTGACGTAGTGAGCAAGTATCTAACTACTAGATGTATCTACCAATTTCAATAATGATAAATCAACATGCGGAGGTTGTCCTTTGTTCCTCAATTTGCACAAGAGGTCAGTTCCAAACAATAACATTGTAACAATGATAGTATAGTTAGATTATACACGCAAGGTCTGTTTGAGGTGCGGGACAGCTAAGTTGGGAGTCAATTGATTGCCAAGACCAGAATAGTATTTAGGGTTGATCCTAGGTCAACTATGTGCTACTGCCCATGCTAAATTATAATCGTTTTAACAATGTAGGAAATTCCGGCAAAATAGGTATGTCTGTGAATAGCGGAAAAGAATTTCATATTTCAAAGTTTGTGTAGTCTCCACACCTGCATTAGACATGCGTGTCGAACTCTGTTTATTCCTTTTAGCGAAATACTAAATCTTATACAGGCGTCATTCAGCCGGAAAGTCAGATAATGAAATTCATGTACTGTCGATCTCACGTGAGTGTGAAATTAGGGCACGAAGAGGGTGAAGATAAATCAATACGCTCAATATTTATTCTTTTATAATAATGCCTAAGTATCTCAGGGCGCAAACACGCTCATATATTTGGAACTCCCCAACGTACCGGCAACTTTTGACGTATTATGATCGATCCTGTATTTGGTAGATAATATTTTGCTTCATTATTACTTTTCCCATATCTTGAACGTACTTTGGGGATATTTATTCTATAAGCTTACGCCATTTATTTAATTGTAAGATATTGAAACTGTCCCGCCCTCACACCCAACACTGCAACTCCTGTAAGCCAGGATCAACAGTGGCACGCATTGTAATGACACTGAGCATTGAAGCCTAGCGAGTCTCCGGGAATGTCTAACTTGTCTTTAAATCAATCATAAAGTTAAATTAACAGGAGGAGTTGGAAATAAATTATTGTCTTCTTGTAAGATATATATGGAAATAGTGAACGATGTAAGTGTGATCTGATACTACCAACACACCCACCTTTGCAACTTTTGTGAATGAATCTAATCCTAGCCGAATACGGCTACGGCGACCATTTACTGTTAAAAAGTTTATCTATGGGTCCTCACAGGGCTGATGTACCTAATTTGAGCTGTAAATGTTCTTATTAAAGGCTACTTCATGCAAAGTCAACTACGATGGCAACTCTTGTAAGCCAGGATCGATGGATGTACGTGACACTCACGTACATATTACATTGTAACAAAGTACTGCAGTTCGGCCAATATCTGGGACTATCTATCTTGCAACAAAAACCTACCTACACCAAACCATACCAATTTATATTAGGTTGATCTCTTTATTATCGTTCTTTTCAGGTCCCTGATCCTGGTTTTCATGGCCATCTTATTCCTGAGCACCCTCTTCGAGATCGTCACCGTTTACATGGGCAAAAAGAAGGACTCGGCCATTAGAGATCTCATCATATCCTTCTCGGTTATCAATAACGTCAAGAAAATTATCTCTACCAAGCAACACTCGAACCTTGGCTTGGATTGCGTCACCGGCATCAAGACTCTCGCTATGATCTTCATTTTGGGAGGCCATGCGTGTCTGTTTATTGCTAGTGGTCCTGTAATGGATGCTGCAGCTTGGGATCGGGTAAGATGATATCTATTAATTAAGAGACATTTTCATACAAGCATAGCAATAAGCTACAGCACCTAATGGTAAATGTAAGCAATTCAGAACAGCTCAGTAAAATTGCTCCAAAAAATATGTAGTTCAAATAATATACACCTGTTTTATAAATTTTGTACTTACGATTTATTAAAATAAATATCTAAATGTAAATTCAAAGTTTATTATGTCAAAAAGCAAGACATGCTTGAAATTATAACTAGAGATTTCACGCTTCGCCAAATATGTTCAAATTTTTTAAATCCATAACGCGTGAATAGTTAAAATGCGATATTCTATTATGTTATTCAATTTATATATTTTTTTTTTTTGTTAAGCCTTCATAGGCAGACGAGCTAGCGGCCCGCCTGATGGAAAGCGGCTACGGCTATTATATTAGATACATGGCCGATGCTGAGTACGGGAGTCGTATACTATCGAAGAATTTGTAGTTTCTTCGTCGATTTGTTCTTAATTTCTTTAATTCTTAATTATTTTTTTTATTTTAGTTAGTTCGGGATCCACTCAACGGATTCATGCTGAACAATGCCCTGTTAGTAGATACGTTTCTTCTGCTCAGCGCTTTCCTCTTCAGTCGACTTCTACTCTTAGAACTAGACAAGAGAAGAGGAAGGTTGAACGTTATACCGATCCTGGTGTTCAGATACATAAGGTAATTTAAACATATTTCCCCGAAAGCGTAGGCAGATGTTTCACTTATCGTCCTAAGACGTCAATATAGCGAGTAGACGAGCCAGGCGTTATGCCTTATCAAAAGTTCTTGAATCCTAGGCAATGTCACTCTCTTTCTCTCTTCAGCCACAGGAAGTCCACTACTGAACAAAGGTCTCCCCCCATTGGTCGCCACATAGACCTGTTGGAAAGCTGCCTGCATCCAGCGATTTCCTGAGAGCTGAACCATGTCGTCCGTCCAATTTGTGGACTATGCAATTTATATGAGATTTATTAACGAAAAATCTCCAGTAAATTGGATTACTTGAATTAGAATTCAGAGGCCTCTCGATTCAGACGTGGGCCAATAAATCGTTTTAGGTTTTCATTAATCTAAAAGTACAAATATTTCTGAGTATAATTTCATATTCTCCACGAATATCTATGGAAACCAGTAACGATCCTAAGCGACGAACTAATCGCAACTAATCAAATATACTAGTTACAATTTGATATTATAATAGTTGGGAACTTATCTTAACTAAACTATTGAATACTCCAGAGACTCGGCAACGTGATCTCACTGTCTTTAGTATTGTGCTCGTTTAAACATTAAAATACCTGTGTTATCTTTATGGTTAATTGAAACGGCTGAAAAATTACTTAACTTGAATTTGGTTATTTGATTGCTCAATTATGGATAATAGTATTTTGAAATCTTATCTGTGTTTTTATTTTGTTTATTGGGATCGTTAAATGATTTTATTGTAATGGTTTCTATGAAGTGTAGAGCCATGCTGAGTTACAGCTTGTTAGAGCAATAGCACGGCTTTAGTTGGTGTTAAATAAATAAATAAATACACTCAACAGTCACATACATAGTCCTGTCCCCACACTAAGATCGAATCTTGTGGCGTGGGTATCAGAAACTATGAGAGACTTTTCGGTCTCACAAATACCTAGACCCGAAAGAAATACCTATATATCACACAAACAATTGTTTCGGTGCGGGGATCGAAACCGCGGCATCTCGTTTCACATGCGGTGTGCAACAATAGCGCTATGGAGGATGTTAAGATTTTCGTATTCGTTCTGATAGCGACCACCGTACATTGGTGAAAAACCTATTATATTAACCTATACACGCATATCGTCTTTTGGATTTAGTTGTGTATCCAGTTTTAACCAAGATAGTTTTAATCAACTATTACCATAAATTACTTGGACGAACTGCTCTGAATTCAACCAAGTTGTGACTCCTGTATAATCACTGTATTGTAAACTTGTTTTGACAAGAGCAACGTTAGCGTTTCTTGCCCGTTCTTCTCTGGCGAAAACAGCCTTGTGAACCGGGTGGTAGTGAAAAAAGAAAAAAGTGACCGAATATAATGTAAGACATTTACCGGCTCAATAAATAATTTCATATCATTAGTAGAATTGTAGAGATATTTATGTCTCGTTGGTGTAATTAGTATATTCTATTTGCATTGAGCAACATATACAAATTCCTATTAATGACATAGGTGCATTTGACAGCCTCTGTGGTGCAGTTGGGTCGACATCGGCTGTCTAACGAAAGATCGTAAATGGATCTCCGCACCAACAAAAAAATTGTGCGAGCCACAAGTATTTGTTTCGGGTCTGGGTGTCTGTGACACCGAAAAATCTCTACTAGATTATGATTCACGACACAAGACTTATGTCATAGCGTGGGGTCAGAACTATACATATGTGACTGTTGCGTGCATTCATTTATTTTATTGTCATGTCGAGACTCGTGCCAGAATAAAAATAAATCTAGTTGACCCAAGGGAACCTGTAATTGCTTATAATTCTGGCGCTAGTCTAGGTTGCTATTGTTCGATGCACGTAGTCTAATGTTTAGAAACGATTTCATGGACAATAGCTGTTAATAAAGCCAAAGGTCTGACGTCACTTATAGAAGTAAAGCTTTGTATGTTATAAAATAGGATTGTTATGATATAAAAGTTTACCCAAGTTAATAGCAACATAATTTGTATAACTACTAGGCTATTTTATTATTAATATTGATTGTTTAATAAACTTTTTTCAGGGTTACTCCGTCATACCTAGTGGTGATTCTTTTCTATATGACGTGGCTTCCTAAAATGGGAGAAGGTCCGTTATGGGAAGATCGTATGTTGCTGGAGCAGGAACGGTGTATGGCATCCTGGTGGGCGAATATTTTGTACATCAATAACTACGTGAATACTGATAAAATGGTAAGGTTCGATTTTGCGTTTTTCATAAATAATTTGTAACATATGTATGTGTATTACTAACGCTTAATCATCTCAATGAAATTTAGGCCTTGTTGCTTGAATAACATCACCCATTAAAGCTGGTCAATCTCAATAACACACTCAATTAATTTGTTAGAGCCACGACGTAGCTAGTTTTTATCCCAGCATGAGTAGGTTGGCTCGATGAGTACCATAGCCTCATATAAAACCCATTCAATATCATTGCTCTCACATTTTACTTGATTACTACCAAAACTAAGGGCTCAAAACCTTGTTCTGTTTTTTCCCGTAATATATGTAGTTTAATAACACGGCCCGTATCTACTTTCCATTAAGCAAGAACTTTCTTCGGTTACCGTTCTTAGAAACTGTATTTAATATTGTAATAATTCCTGTTTCAGTGCATGTTCCAGTCCTGGTATCTCTCAGTGGACACACAACTGTTCTTCGTCGCCCCCATCTTCATCTACAGTCTTTGGAGGTGGAGGAAGTTCGGCTTCTTCCTGATGGCTATTGGAATCATTGTGTCCTTGTTGGTTCCAGCTGTCATCACGTATAGGGATAATTTGGATCCAACGTTGTTGTTTTATGCCAAGTAAGATTATTATTATGTAAAGAAATGAACTCCATAACAGATAGTGATTTAGGCTTATAGAGTGCGGGTTGGTGGACTAAACATTCTATTATTATTACGCTGGGCTCACCATTTTACCTTTATCACTAAAGTGAGCAATATTTAACCACGAACGCATATTAAGGAACTTAGAGAAGTCAGAGTTGCATGTAATGAGCTCGCATCTCCGACCTTTGATTTGTCAGTTCGGTCCATTAACCTGGGCTTACTTGTTTCATTTCTTTTCTTATTTATTATACTCGTATTTGAAAGTAAATAGATATTGACATGACGCATTCTTTTAATAATCTTAGTGTTTGGTTTTTCTTCTTCCTTGATAACAACGATGTTATAGCTCTTTGTTGCAATTGCTGTAACTTTTTTCTAGGAACTGCAATATAGTAACTTCGTGCTTAGCTCACCCAACCAGCGCAATTGTCCCATGGTTTTCCGTACAACCGTACCTTTCTATTTGTCCTTAGTATTCTAAGAAAATCCGTGTCTCGCTGAATGTGAAATGAATTTTATATTTTTCCCTTGTTACAGAGAATTCACAGATATTGTATCCAATTTCTATTTCAAAGAAGCGTACATCAAGACACACATGAAGATGATAACTTATTTTATGGGATTGCTGACTGGATACGTACTGCATCGGATCCAATCTGAAAAGTGAGCTTTTATTTTGTTTGAAAACGTATTTTTCTCAGAGATTTGTGTTTGTTGTGTTATTGCGGTTGAATGGATCGAAATCAGGTATTCATTATAGAGCAAGATTTATAGTATGACAAAATTATAATTAATTAATTTTTCCGTCATGATTTTAAATTTCCATTACTTTTTTCTTGTATTGCCTATCGATATCAAATGTATATTATAACCTGCCTCGATGACTTATTACCAAGACTACTGTCTTCTATAAGACTATAGTTCTACCACCTCATTCTTAACCTGACAATAATTTTTACCTACTATTTTATTTCATTCATTTTTAGTTACCAGATGTCCGGCATGCTGAAGACATTCGGCTGGGTCATCAGCATCATCCTCGGGACGGTGACCACCTTCTCCGTCAGCATATTCTACCAAAAGTGGTACCAGTACAGCAATATAGAAGCTGCTGCGTACATATCGCTGCACAAGGTCGCCTGGGGGATCGCTAATGGATGGCTGATTATCGCCTGTGCTACTGGAAATGGTGGTAAGTTTCTATTTTCCGATTTTTGGATTGATATTTTATTGTTAATCAATATTTTCTTTTATATCTGTACATATAATAAATTTATAACCGATCGATGTCTGCATAATATGGAAGTAAAATGATAAAAACGGGGGGATTAACGTAATAGAACCCAAAACAATATTTTTTGTCTGTTTGCCTGTGCGGTTGGGCGCGATGAACTCAGAAACATCTGGATTAGCACTAAGGCTACTTTTATCCCGAAAAATTCGTGTGTCCGTGACATGGAGAAAGAATTCCTATATATCTGTTACTTTTTTATACTCAAAGGGTTGGGATGGGACTAGATTACATGCCGAAATTGAAAATGAGACGGGAGAGGGCGGGATATAACGGGACGGGCCGGGAAATTTCAAATAAAGTTAATCACGCAGACGAAGTATGCACGCAGAAGCTGGTTAGAAATCTATATAACTAGCTTCTGCGACTATTCCTATGGAGCTCGTCGACTATGATATAAGCAGTGGGACGTCAAGTTTTATTGTCAGCAAAATTATTAACCATTTCAAATGTATCGCTTATTTTTCAAATTACTGTGTTGGTCAACTTTTAGACAAAATAGCCAAATATCGTTAAGAATCGTCTCGATTACTAAGTTAACATAATGAGTATACTTGAGTAATATACAATTATCTATATGTATTTATGTATCGTATCCAAATCGGGACTGGGGAAGCTGTCCTAAAATAAATAGGGCAAATAGAGATATACTAGGTAAAATAAATTCGATGCAATATAATTAATATAAATTAATGTACTTTCAAACCAATATGAATTCAATCAATTAATAAATAAATAAATACACCTAACAGTTACATACATGGTTCTGACCCTTTTTTTTTTTTTTTTTTTTTTTTTTCTCGTGGGGAAAATCCCTTTACGGACCATCCCACCCCCGAAGGGGCGAGGGTGTGTCGGACTCACCGGCGCCTTCCGAGCCCAGCGAGATGTGCCGCCCGTGGATGTGGACGGGCGGCTGCTGGGTCGGGTCCCTACCATAATCCTACATTAAGATCACTTAAGTCTTGTGTCGTGGGTATCAGAAACTACGAGAGACTTTTCGGTCTCACAAACACCCAGACCCGATACAAATATTTGTGGGCCACACAAACATTTGTGTTGGTGCGGGGATCGAACCCGCAGCCTCTCGTATCACAGTCGGCGTCTAACCAACAACGCCACGGAGGCTGTCAATCCATTATCTATTGTAAAAACATCTAAATGAGATGTAAAGTAAAATGGACAAGTCTGTCACATTGTAAAACAAAATGGCGCGTTTATTGAAATGAAATGTACAAAACCTATGATACAAAATGTATTAATATTGCAAGCTTGTGGAATAAATTCGTTTGAGCTAAACTAATCCTGATTTAGTCCATCATTGTATTTGAATATAATATTGGCTAACATCAAATATCTCGTTTCTAAAATGATTGAACTGTATTAACAATTGGTGGCTTTATTGTAAATTGAATATTTCAATTGATTGGAATAGCATTGAGCTTCATTTTAACTATTAATAAACCAGGTATCTAGATGTGTTTATGTTTTAAATCTAATCTTTATTCTTTTACCCTCTAAGATTATTAACACAACGCAGTGACGTCCATGGGAATCACTAGACCGGATTACATGCAACATAAAAAGCTCGAAATATGCACGAAAAATGCGTAAAATATGCATGAAAACCAATAAAAACTATGACCAAAAATGTTTTAACAGGTATACTGGGCAAGCTGCTGTCTTGGAAATTCCTAGCTCCGATGTCAAGGCTAACCTTCTGCGCGTATTTAGTGAACGGCATAGTGGAGTTGTACTACGTGGGCCAGCTGAGACATCCAGTACATATTACCTTCTTTACTGTGGTACGTATAAATGCATACTCGTATTATCTATGTATAAAAAATAAATAAAAAGAATTTATGAAAAATACAAAAAAATATAACTGAATAACAAGAAAAGAATAAATTAACGTGTTTATAAGAAAAGGGCCTATTTTTTTCTGTCGGCACTTTATAAAATTGATTTTGTAGGTCAGTATTAATAAGCACAAAGAATATTTTAAAAAGAAACTGATAGATCACACGTCACACGCAAACCTCACTTTTGTTTTAATAGACCACAAATATTTAAATTCAATTTGCATAAAACTAAACTACCACTTTTATCAACCCTAGTACTGATAATGACGTCAGTATTCCTTTTCGGTTCAGCACCGACAGCGGAGGGCGGAAGTCGCCCCTTGTTAATTAGAGGGCAGCCGTTTCCTTAACAAAACTTTCGATATCTTGTATTTGGTAAATAGGAAGCCCTTTGTAATTAACGCCTTTGACGAAGTTTGTTTTAGCTTGTTAATACAGTCACGTTTTTGGTAATTGAAGTTAATGTGTCGTAATTAAGTAAGGTGCAGAAAACAAGGATTTATGGTGTATGCAGAATTTTGACGTTCGCTTGATCAACGTCATGGAGTCAGTTTAGTTTAAAGGCTAACAGATGTGCTATCAATACCACTTTTTTTAAATCTAGCACGGCAGACTGACTGCACTTAACTTGATTAATTATTACTTTACATTATGTAATTTTGCTCCAAGATCTAGTAAAGGATATTGCAATGCCGGACAATATTCGCGAAATTTTTACTAGAAAATTAGGTATCATCTCGAAGAATTCATGGTTCACCATTTACGACCTCTACCTATAAGCTTTTGCTAACTAACTGCCGGTCTCTATATCCTATCTATCTGTAATTAGAGGTTAGAATAGTTACTATTACTATATCGAAACAATTTTATGGTTCAATAGATAAAGATAGACACGTATAAGTATCTTGCCTAGCTATCTACAAATAAATGCACTATATCTCTACTTAAAGATAGATAGTTTATAGAGATCGGCCGTAAATCAACGAAGTGACTGGTAATTATATTATATTATATAATTATATAATATGTTTGTTGTTCCAGGCGGCATCTGCAATCTCGCATATATTCCTGACGTTCATACTTGCCATGTTCTTATGTATCACATTTGAGTCGCCCCTACACGGGATCGAGAAGATTCTACTTAAAATGTTCGGTATGTGTTTTTTCATTATATTGAAAAGCTGATTGTTGACTATTCTAGTTAGGTATAACTTTTAATCTATTGTTAATTTAATAAAAACTTAGGTATCTAAATTATATTTTTTTTATGTCAACCCATTTACGTCCCCCTGCAGGGCACGGCCCTCTACAATCTAGAGTACCATTGAGAGGGGTTAGGCTATATACTCCACCACGCTGTGCGCGTGAGCGGACTTAAAATACAATAGAAATTCTCGCTGTGAACATGTAGGTATTCGCGTCTGCTCTGTTACCAACTGGTCACCACGCATTTCGAGGAGTGCGTGGTGGATGGTGGAGAGTAACTGTTCTACTATCCGCTAAACATGATTTAAGCAGGATTATTTCAATTCCTCTACAAGCCAGCAATTAGGCGAATCGTGAATTCAAAAGTCATTGCGATTAGCAACACACAATTCCACATAGACATTACATATACTGGCATATTTGCAATCTTTCGTCTTCTTCTTTCCAGCTGCACCAAAAAGAGACAGCGACAGCAGAAGGACCGACTCCGCAGAATCTTCCAGAAACACTAGTCAATCTAAACTAGATTCATAGCGTTGATGTGCAATTGTTTTGTAAATATTGCGTGAATGTATGTACATTATATAGTACTCAAATACTCAGGTATTTATATAGTCGTGTTCTTAGAGTCTTTTATATCTAAAGGGAGCGCTGTCATACCTTTGCGACTTCAAAAACTAGTAGATTTATTGTAGATTTATTGTTCTTAATGTTGGTAGCACTATATTAGTGAAATGGAGCCATTTACTTATCAAAAAATTGCTGTAAATTCCGTTGGTTGACGAAAGTATATTTAATTATTAGATTTTCAATGGAATTCAATAGCGCTGAAGTACTTTTTTTTTATTTTCGTTTTTCAAATAATTCGTGCGTATTCCAGCACTGTTAAATATCAGCCAATAGGAGGGCAGAAAAGGTGGCCTGACACCATTTTTATCAACGTTTTTGAAGTTCAAGTGCTCCCTGTAGATATGATGTACTCTAAGGTTGTGTTGTAGCTTACGGTGTGGTCATGTAAGGCTTTGTTGTTAGTCGTAAGATTGTGATGTGATATATTAGTAGATGTAAATATATTTTATTAGTTGTGTTGTACCAAATTATATTTTTATACGTTGTATATGCGATTTGAGGTGTTACCAAGAGTTTTAGATAAAATATAAATAACACCTCTTTTAATGTATGTGCAATAATAACTTTATATTGTATTATACGAGTACGAGGCAAATAAATAAGCTGTCAATATGAACTAATTAATACAAAGCAAGCTTTTTAAAATTAATGACAAAAATATATCAATTTATGTAAGTTTTATATTAATTAAAAATTCTGTACGGCACTGGTATTTTTTACTTGTAAGTGGCGACACCTGTTGGTGTGAAAATAAATTAGTTGTATGAGTTATTGAGGGCGCTGTTGTCTTCCGTAACGTTATAGGATGTATCTCCACGGGGTTTCTCAGATTTACTTAATAATGTGAATGTATATTTTAAATCGTTATAAAGAGTTATTGTACGAAGGTTAAAAGCGAACGAAATAGGGGGGCATATTTTTAAATTTATACTATTCTTAAAAAGGTATCTAAAATACAGCCAAGGATTTGCTTCGGCTTTATTGACCAACATGCGGTACATTTATAGGCAAAAATTTTGGTCAAACGTTGGTGGCGGTATTGCAAGTTGTTTTTGTCACCGGAACGTCAAAGTATTTGGTGCTATTAATCAGGTTGTCACACAAGTCACTTTGTGGAAGCTAAAAAAATAATCATATTACAGACACTGATTGTCAAATGATAGGTATGTCAAAATGTAGAGCATATTACAAAACTTTCAAGCTACAAAATGTAATATATATTTTTTGAAATATAAAATAATAATTATAAGATCTCATGGAGAAAGATTAATTTCCCGATAGAATTTTTGTAACTGCACTTATGTACTTCTGTTCACTTTAAAGTCTGTTATTCAGCCACTATAAATGTTCTTATTTATTTCAATAAAATTCAGATTAGCTCACGGCACATGTTCTTAATGTTGGAAAAACAAATATAAAGACGAATTTACGAAAAAAATATTTTGAGCGACGAGATTATTTTTTTTTATTTTGAGTCTACTGACCTTCTTTGTCGACCACCAATATCCTTAAAATAACAATTTGCAAATCCCAATAACTTTACACGCAGAAATTTTATCAACGTATCACCACTACGAACAGATTTAATTTAGATTGCATATAAATAAGCAATAAATAAATGAACCTAATTGCCTATAGATAACCCACAAATATATCACGATGCGGAACACTCGCCCGCTATTCCCATTTAAACGTTATTTATGTTTTGCTAATTCACTAATTTGCAAACAAACTAAAATCGTATGATTTATTCATAATTCGCTGTGAATAGTTCGCTTGATTCAGTGCTAATGCGTTTGAAGCTCTATCGTTTATTATTATTGTTTTTATATCATATTTTGTACCTCGATGTGTAGTGTTTTTGTAATAAATTGATATGTTTTATTAATTTCTTGTTTACTTAATACTATATTAGTTTTCCCTCTAGGTACGATCGTCTATAAGAAATATAATCACTTACGGCCTTATTCAAAGATAGTTTAAAAACCTATTTTAGTTATTGAATGTTTTGTTCCTTTCGAACGTCTTCGAATTCAGTTTGAGCAAGGAAGACAAATATTCGATGACTTAAATAGGTTTTAAAAATATCTATGAATAAGGTTGTAAATGTTACGATCACGAATTGATATGGTAAATGTTTATCTTAGCAAATTATGTGGTGTGGTTAAAATGCGCAGTGTGGGCATGTTTTTATTATTAAACGTACTTTTAGGTGTATGTGTATAAATTATGCATTAGGGTTATTTTAATGGTAACTTTCTGAGAGTGGTGGAGATGATAAGTTAAATTCCCTGCATTTTTGCTAATTCTTAATATTAAAAATATTTTATATATATTTTACATCACGACAAACTTGCCTACCATCCCAATTATATTAAAAATATTTTAAACATTTTCTACTTCACGACATACTTGCCTACCATCCCAATTATATAAAATCTGTTTTAAAATTTTCCGATTGTTGAATAGCAAAAATACCTGTTTATAAAGTTAAGAAAGTATTTTTTTTCTGTGCGTATTATATTCCACCCTATTTGAGTTGTGGGTAACTGGTATCAGTTTTACTTCTTTAAACTTCCGTGAGGCAGTTGGTTAAGATGGTAAAACTTAAACTGTACTGTACTTACCTCTTATATTATTAAATAAATAATATAAGAGCGTAGCTATAGATGCATAATTTATTTAAAAAAAAAACGACTCTTTTGCGCAGCGGATTACACAATCCCCACACGGTGGCACCGAGAGGTATGCTTCAAATGCGCTCCTCAATTACATCTAATTTGACGCACTCGTGTAAGCTTGTGTTATAATAAACATCGACTACAGATACATCAGTGAATAGTTTTGATTTAGGTATATTGATAGAAGCGAAAATTAAATTCCAACATTTTGCTACTTCTCTAGTTATCAAGTGTTGTGGTTTAAGCGAGTTAAACAGTTCCAATGTCTCTTAAATAACATGTATAGAAGAAGTCATAGAATCGGGTTTGTGGTTTTGAGATATAATTATTGTAGTGCCAAGTTGATCATGAATGATACCAAGAGAAGTTTGCATAAAGATATGTTAAATTACCAGAATTTTGAAAGAGACTTTACATAGTAAATAGAAGTTACTGCTACTACGAAATGGTAGCAAGAGTGCAATACAATAAATCACCTACTAGAATAGATATTTCAGCGTGAATGCCACGAATATTGAGATTTACAGCTACTAAAAGCCAAGACAACGAAGGCTTTCAACAACTTATATTCATCATCATTGACACAACTGACGTATTAGCATCACCTCTCACTATAATAGGAGTTGAATGAAACGTAACATTTGCGTTTTTAAAATCATAACGATTGGAAATATTAGAACCAACATGTATTTTTTTGAAATTCTGGCACGCACAGTCACTGCTTTACACCTGATGGTAAGTGCTAATACCTAGTTCGGGCAAACAATTACATACATACATACATAACCGCACGCCTTTTTCCCAGAAGGGGTAGGCAGAGGTGCTACTAGAACACCCACGTTTCGCCTTGTATATTCCGTCCCATGATGTGATAGGGGGCGAGCCTATCGCCATATCGGGCACAAATTCCTGACTCCGGGCTAATAATGAATAGAAAAATCCAATATCACTTTGCCCGACCCGGGATTCGAACCCGAGACCTCAGCTTTGCAATCATACCGTAGTACCACTACGCCACCGAGGCAGTCAATTATTTTTGCAGGCAAACAATTATTTTTCTATAATACGAAATGATGTAAAATAAAAAGAAAATATTAAAGCTAAACGATGCTTAAGCGAGCAGTAAAATCTTCAATATGTCCTGTCAATCGTAACTTGCAGAGATTGCAGCGTTGTGTGTTGGGACAGGGACATCGTCGTCTTCAGCCACATCAAGTTAATTGCTGAACATTAGCCCTAAGAATCTATACGGCGGTCTGTGTGCAGCGACTCCATAGAACGAACATTTACAAGGTTTGTTTATTTTGAGGTCCTAAAGTGCTTCTAAAGTGGAGACATGGGGTCTTTTAGCCGGTAGGAGTCTGGCATGTCCGGTCTATTTGAATAGTCGGGTATCCAAAGGGGATTTTTTCCTATAAGAAAAAAAAGAAACAAAAGATTTGTTCATCTTGTAAGTATGATAAATTAAGGTTCGGTTGCAACTTGCATCGAACAATTTTAACGACAATCGTGAAATTGGTTTTGATGTCTAAGTCATAGCGACCGTCAGAGGCAAATCGAGGCTTCTTAATAAAAAAGTTTAACCCATCTGTACATTTTGCGTATGTATGTTTAATTTACACGAACCGCAGTACTCCTGTGCAGTGGTACTTCAATATTGCGAGTTCGGTGTAAGTAATTTTCAACGCGTACAGTAATTGTCTGTATTACATTTTAATGAGACGTTGTATTTATTAATTTGATTTTATGTTTTAGATGAAATATTGCAATATTGCTGAGGTAGTCATTAGTCAAGTGGTTGTTATCAATTTTTATATTCTCATATTGCAGCTAGATGTGCAGGTGGATATTAAAATTTGACTGCATTTCTCTTATCTATCTATCTATATTCATCTTTTGTTAATATGTAATAAGTCTAGCTTAGAGGCAGCAACAAGGACTTATTGTGAATGATCTGCCAAGTTTGCACATATATTGTTATTGGGGTTTTATCTATATCTGGTTTGGGCCCACTTGATATTCACTTGCAACCTACCAGTGGGCCGCGACCCATAGCTTGAGAGATGCTGCTATAAAGTCTTCATAGAATCTAGTCACAGGCACGCCTTATTTACTAGTAACCCACCGACACTGCCAGACTCCAGTCCAGTCCTGCCAGACCAGACTCGGCTGCCTACATGTTCACGGTGGTCGCGGGTTCAAATCCCAGGGCACACCTCTGACTTTTCGGAGTTATGTGTGTATTGATAGTCAATCACCACGCACTTTAACGGCGAAGGAAAACATCGTGAGGAAACCTGCATACCGTAGCGATTTTAAAAAAATTCTACGGTGTGTAAGTCCGCCAACCCGCACTAGGCCAGCGTGGTGGACTATATGGCCTAACCACTCTCAATCGTACTCTCGATTGTAGAGGAGGCCCGTGCCCTGCAGTGGGTCGTATATGGGCTGATACAATACAATACACCGACACTGTCATAAAACAGAAACTAACCCGAAACTACAGCAAACCTACTCAAAACCTTTTATTTCCCAGTTCAAACACCCAACCGTTTGCAGTGGATTAGCCGTGTTTTGGAGTTATGTGTGGTAAGCATGTCGGGGTCTAAGTGATCTCGAGTATACCAGTCGGTACACAAGACCCAAGTTGGACAGTTTTCAATTACTACCGACTTAGTTATTCGTGGGTTAAGTGCACGCTCGTCAACTATTTGCGAAGTTGCATAATCTTTGTGTCGGATCGCGTGAACGTGGCGCGTCTGATATATTGCATTAGACCCGGTCTACAAAGACCACTTTGAGTGCATAATTTAATTTTGCGGCTTCCCGTGGGTTTTCTTTGAAATGTTTGATTTGATTGTTGTATGGGAGGTTTTCTAGTTGCTGCTGTTGATAGTGATTTAACTATGCGTGTGTAATTAAATTGGAGAATTTGTTTCTGTGAACGCGCTAATCCCGAAAACTGCTTGGCAGAAAGTTTTAGGAGTCGAGCAAAAAGAAAAAAAATAGTTAAAAAGGAACTTTGTTAATGGTCAGATTTATTTAAAACCTGATGTTAATGAATGCAGAATGTCGTACTATTCTAAAAGGATTCTGGCTAGTATGAGTTGACGATTCTGATCTAGAGTCCTGTCTTTACATCTTGATAAAACGTTTCACAAGTAAAATAATTAATATGTAGGTAAAATTGTATGTATTTCAGTTCAATTTACATACTTATATAAACACACACCTTATTCCCAGAAGAGGTAGGCAGAGATTTTACCAGGACACCCACGTTTCGCCTTGTATATTCCGTCCCACGATGCGATAGGGCCTATCGCCATATCGGGCGCAAATTCCTGACTCCGGGCTCTGAATATAAAAATCCAATATCACTTTGCCGACCCGGGCTTCGAACCCGAGACCTCAGCTTTGTAATCGTACCGTAGTACAACTGCGCCACCGACGCAGTCAGTTCAATAATTTAGACATTGATAAAATATGATTCAAAAAATAACAACGCTTTATTGCAAAAATAGCCCCGCGATAAATTTGTAAGGTATATTAAATTAAATTTACGACGAATCGCACATTGGAGACATATTCGCAATGCTATTACTGGTGTCGATATCTTGGGGACAAAATTGAATTGCATTGGTATCCTTTGACACTACACTGTCCAATATTGGACGAACGTTTTTAGATCCAAAACAAAGATTGAGAATTGAACCTTCGTCAGACATGTGCCATTGTCTGCATCGATGCGTTCCGACAAAGACCTAACACTCTTTTTTTGTTGACTTCATTAAACTTCCAACGAAATTGAGACTATTTTCGCGAATCTGATACCGACTTCATTCTTTGCGAAATTATTACATTCTTTTCAGTTTAAGAGCTGCAAACTGTGGAAAGGTGTGAGAGTTTTGAAAATATTTTGGTTTCAACGTATAATTGTAGGTTTAGTTCAAATTTATAGACGTTTTTCTTTAACTACATTGAAAGCTATAGTTTATTGTAGTAACAGTTTTGTTATAAAAAACAAACATATTATGTTTCGAATGAGTATGAAATTTTAGTATGACTTTTTAATTATTATTTTATGCTTTCAGTCATACTAATGTACTCAATTTATCATGTAAAACATCAAAAACACACTGTTAAAGTTTCCACAAATTCGACAATGAAAAATACTTCGGTGAATTGTCTAATATATTTATGAAAAACATTGTGAAGCTCTCAGACTACAACCCTCGATCTGTCTGGAATAAAATGACGTCACAACACGTCTATAGTGGCATGTGCGGCTAGGGGTGGTTCTCCCCTTCGGCGATATTAACACAGAATGTCGAATACTTTCAGTGGTATGGAATTTTTCGCCTAACGCAATATTGAAAGCGACAACGCATATTTATAAAAACGAAATTAAATTTTCATATTTCACTAGCTTAGAGCGTAACAGAATAAATTGGCTTTTGTTGTACTAACAGGAGAGAGTTTTTTATGGTGTGGAATACTGGACTGTATCAGCCCAGATACGTCCCACTGCTGGGTACGAGCCTCCTCTACATTCGAGAGTACGATTGAGAGTAGTTAGGCCATATAGTCCACCATCAGACTACCTCGGTGGCGTAGTGGTATTACGGTATAATTGCAAAGCTGAGGTCTCGGGTTCGAATCCCGGGTCGGGCTAAGTGATATTGGATTTTTCTATTCATTATCAGCCCGGAGTCAGGAATTTGTGCCCGATATGTCGATAGGCTCGCCCCCTATCACATCGTGGGACGGAATATACAAGGCAAAACGTGGGTGTTCTGGTAGCACCTCTGCCTACCCCTTCTGGGAAAAAGGCGTGTGTTTATGTTTATGTATGTAGTCCACCACGCTGGCCTAGTGCGGGTTGGCGGACTTTACATACCATGGAAAATCTTGCAAATCGCTATGGTATGCAGGTTTCCTCACGTTGTTTTCCTTCACCGTTATAGTGCGTGGCGATTGACTATCAATACACATATAACTCCGAAAAGTCAGAGGTGTGCCCTGGGATTTAAATCCGCGACCACCGTGAACATGTGGGCAGCCGCGTCTGGTCCGTTTACCAACAGGCCACCACGCACTGGTGTAGAATATTTTGTATTAAATTAATTGTGACTGTAATTTTTAGATATAATCTCATGGGAAACTGAATATTGAAATTCCCGTAACTGTGAGAAAAAGTGTCTGTTTTGTAAACTGCCTCGGTGGCGCATTTGTATTACGATACGATTGCAAAACCAATGTCTCGGGTTCGAATCCCGGGTCGGCCAAAGCGATATTAGATTTTTCTATCCATTATCAGCCCTCACTTAGGAATTTGTCCCTGTTATGGCGATAGGCTCGCTCGACATGGGTATCTTGGTAGCACTTCTGCCTACCACTTCTGGGAAAAAGGCGTGAGTTTTTGTATGGATGTATGTATGTTTTACTTTTAGCCAGCAATAAATGCCCTTCTGCTAGATTTGGTACTTTTATTTTCATGAATCGCTTACGAATACTACGAGTACATGCTAATATTTGAAAGATTCCTAAGATTTCAACAATTACCAATTGAAAGAGCACGCGGTTAGCGGCTTCCTATAATCATTATTTTCACTTGTTTAAATGTTCTGTCTAGTTTTATACGCCTTTTAGCACCCAATTTACATTGGCAACACATTTTTGCAATAACAAAACAAAAAGGCTTTGATTTATTATCCCGAAGCATTATACCACAAGAGATTACCTAACACGTAATAATTCAGCCTAGACATTCCTTTATTGATATAAATGATGTTCAAGCAGCTTTGATTAATGGCATTGGAGCTCAAGTGACAAAAACATTCAAAAGTTTCCCTGCGCTTGGTGTTGCTAACTTTTAAGTGAACTAAGGTTGTGTGAATGGAGAGTCATTAATCAGCACTTTGTCAAAAATATCACGGCTTCAAAGGTTTGTCTTTTGCATTGTACTATTTTTGTGCATCGGATGGATCGACCTCGTGGATTAAGTACTGCACAGGAAAATTTAATGCAGATTTTGCTAATTTTGAGTTCCTAAAGATGCATTATTGCCTAGGCTAGTGTGTTGTAGTCGGTAGCCACGTAGATACTCGAAAAATGTGAACTGTATCCCATTGTATACTACTCATAATAAAAAAATAAATACACCCAACAGTCACACACATAGACCTGACCCCACATTAAGATCAATTAAGTCTTGTGTCGTGGGTATCAGAAACTACGAGAGACTTTTTGTTCTCGCAATCACCCAGACGCAAAACATCGGCACCTGGGGATCGAACCCGGGGCCTCTCGTATCACATTCGGCTTTTAACCAACAGTGCCACGGAGGCTGTCGTAATAGCACTACGTATTCTAGCTTTCAGAGCCTTGGTTTTCGTGGTTACTGCGCAAACAAGGAAACAGGTGACCTGATGGTAATTGATCACTGCCGCGCATTCACAACGCTTAGTGGATGTGTTGCTGTTCCCTAAAATCAGGAGGAGAGCGGGAAGGAAAAAGGATGGGAAGAGGAAAGGGCTAACGCGCGATAGCAAAGCTGTCGCTTCGTGTCGAATTCCTGTGAGACAGTGGTACCACCCCGTACGAGCCTGCCCGTTCATGCTGCGTCATGACTGAAAGTAGCTTGGCTCTACCACATATAAAGTAAAATCAATAGGGTTGTGACTTCAGACCATATTATTATCTTTAATTTGAGACGGTTTTAAAATATATATGATACATATCTGTTGTATAAGTAATGCTTTTTAAATGTTTTAAATTGTATATCTTTCATTTTAATTTAATTATCTTTTAAAAATTATTAGTTTATTATGATTTTTCAGACAATAATAAACTAATACATATAAATATGTGTATAGTATGTAATGTAATCATTTCTGAGTTGGAGGATATGTCAATCGTAATTGGGGTGATGAATATGTAGATAATTTAGTTCATGTTAATGTACCCGTAGTAGGATTAAAGATAAATGCAGAAATAAGGACAAATAAATTATTTATTCCATGCGATAATATATTTAACCGAAGAAACGATCTAACAGGTCATCAGCATCGTCGAAAACATTATCTGTAAATGCAACCGATTTTACTTATAAAGAAAAATATTTTAGATTTTAATTCGAATATTATTCAAATAAAGGAGCAGAAGATCGTTAACATTAGAACACATTCAGAGAGTATGGCTATATATATGTATATTCATAAGATTGATTTGAGCGAATTTTAGTCCAAAATTAGATCTGCTATATCAGCAGCCTCGCTGAATATGCTTCCTGTAAATAATTTCGTTATGTTATTTATTCAGCTAGCGTTATATATTTTCTAAAAGCAATTGGTTGCGTACCTATATCCCCTTCTTCACCATCGTTTATAAAACTGTATATCCGTGTAAAGATAACACCAGCTTGCATTAGTAAGCATATCAACAGATTCGAACCTATCTGAAATAAATAAAGCAATACAACTTTTGTTTAATATACATTCGTCATTAGATAATGAAATCATCATACAGAGTTCATTCAGTGGACAATATGTGTCAGAATTCCACCACAGTATCCCCTGCCTGTTGTGGGAATCGACTCAATGGTCATTGAGGTCGTTGGGCCCATAGCGGGGGTTGTGCGCTCGCGTTAGAAGTGACTCCGAAATGGGCAGCAGATCGCGTGGCTCCGTGAGTGTCGCGAGCAGACATCTCACCGTGGGCGCCCGAAATAGGGTAACTGGAAGGCATCAGTGCCGTTAGTAATTTGTGAGGAGCCTCACTTTAGCAGTGCGATGGGCGGTAAGTATACTGGGCGCTACTCACCCGTCCACATCACCTATGTACATATTGCTAAAATGAATGATATATACAAGGAAATCTGTGAGTCTTTTCAAACTATCTATTCAAACTTTATAATTGGATACCATCAAATAGATCACGGAGTATCTGAATAACAGAAAAGCACAACAATAAGTTTTAAACATTACGTTTAAACCAGCAGTAGTTGCTATAATCGAACTTAAAATAAACAAAATTGCAAATTCAGTAATTTCAACAAGGAATAAAGAAAATCGCCGTGACTCATTCACCTGGAGTGCCATTGCTGTATCACAAACAGTATTATAGTCCGTAGCCCCAAAGTAATGCAATTTATACCCATAGTCAATGTTCTTTCCGCTCCATTTAGTTCCCTTGTCTTGATAAGTAATTGGATGAATAATTTTCGAATTATAATACATCATTCGTAATTACTAGACTAATTTTAAACTATTCAGTATTCACTCGAATTCTTTCGAGGTATTTTTTATCAAATACACGGTAAAATGATAGCGTATTCGAGAAATGTAAATTAATAGATCTACATTAATTAGTTAGCAAATATTCTACTTCGTATACGTAAGGACTTTTATTACTTCGCCGTGCTGCGAAATAGTAATGGCTGGATGTAAGGTCAGCTACATTTTAGTTTGAATTAATAAAACCTTATTCAGTAAAGATTTTTACTTAGAAGGCAGATTTTGTGAGCCATCCATTAAGGTTTTGACGTATTTTTTACATAAATAAAATGTTCAGCTAGTTCCTAAATTAAAAGCATTTTGCGCAGTGCAGTGGTATGCAGTGCTTAGTTATTATTGGTCCTATTCATGGATAGATTTAAAATCAATTTTAGCTATCGAATATTTTGTCTTCTTCGCTCAAAATGAAATCCAAACTCGTTCGAAAGGGACAAAATATTCGTTAACTAATACGCGCGTGTGTGTGTGTGTGTGTACTTTATACGTGTGGCATGAACGATTAGGTACTAATTGAATTTTCAGGATGTCTAGATCCTGTAGGGTCCATAATCGATCCACAGTTTTATTTAATTAAAACAAACTGTATTGATTAATTTTGTGTGCCTAGTATTGATTTGATTTCAATTCCTGTGTTGTATTGAATTTCTGTGAGACCGTGAGAGATGAGTATGAGTCACTGGGGATACCCTTTCCTCCATCTAAGTAGGGGAAAATAGGAATCGAATGAATGAACGATGGTTGAATTTCTGTATCGAATTGAATAATCACAGTTTGAATTTGAATTTGGATTCGAATAAGACTTATGTTCGTTGCTGATTTATGAAATGTTCCGTTTAAACCGAAAGCTGGTACGTTTTATTAAGATACGGATTAAAAGTTTTAGCGTTTTATTCTGGTGATTTGTTGAAAGCTGTTACGCTTTGCTGGAACATGGATTAAAAGCTGTATCGCTTTGTCTTTATGATCTGTTGAAAGCCATCACGCTTTACAGGAGGATGGATTGAAAGCATTACCGCTTTGTCCTTGTGATCTGTTGAAATTCGCTACGCTTTACAGGAGGGTGGATTGAAAGCATTACCGCTTTATCCTTGTGGTCTGTTAAAAGCTATTATGTTTTGCAGTCAGATCGATGAGATGGATTGAAGGCATTAACGCTTTGTCGAATGGATGGCCATCTAGGTCATCCATTCGAATCTGCGACATACTTTTATATGATACGTATCTGTATTAGTAATGCTTTTTAAATGTAATCATTTTTTAATAATTATTTATTAATGATTATTTATTGGACAATTATAATTATGTATGTCATGTAATCATTTCTGAGTTAGAGGATATTATGTCAATCGTAATTAGGGTGATGAATATGTAGATTATTTAGGCCATATTAATGTACTCGTAGTAGGATTAAATGTAAATGCAGAAATAAGGACCTATAAATTATTTATTCCATGCGATAATATATTTAACCGAAGAAACGATCTAACAGGTCATCAGCATCATCGAAAACATTATATGTAAATGCAACCGATTTTACTTATAAAGAAAAATATTTTAGATTTTAATTCGAATATTATTCAAATAAAAGAGCAGAAGATGGTTAACATTAGAACACATTCAGAGAGTATCGTATTTATATGTATATTCATAACATCGATTTGAGCGAATTTTAGTCCAAAAGTACATCTGCTATATTATCACCGCCGAATATGCTTCCTGTAAATAATTTCGTTATGTTATTTATTCAGCTAGCATTATATATTTAATAAAAGCAATTGGTTGCGTACCTAAATCTCCTTCTTCACCATCGTTTATAAAACTGAATATCCATGTAAAGATAACACCAGCTTGCATTAGTGAGCATATCAACAGATTCGAACCTATCTGAAATAAATAAAGCAATACAACTTTTGTTTAAGATACATTCGTCATTAGATAATGAAAAATCATCATACAGAATTCATTCAGTGGACAATATGTGTCAGAATTCCACCACAGTGTCCCCTGCCTGTTGTGAGAGAAGACTCAAAGGTCATTGAGGTCGTTGGGTCCATTGCAGGGTTTGTGCGCTCGCGTTAGAAGTGATTCCGACATGGGCAGCAGATCGCGTGGCTCCGTGAGTGTCGCGAGCGGACATCTCACCGTGGGCGCCCGAAATTGGGTAGCTAGAAGGCATCAGTGCCGTAGTAATTTGTGAGGAGCCTCACTTTAGCATAGCGATGGGCAGTAAGTATACTGGGCGCTTATTACCCGACCGCATCACCTACATATTGCTAAAAATAATGAAATATTATGAAATCTGTGAGTCTACACTTTCCAATCTATCTGTATCAGCCCATATACGTCCCACTGCAGGGCCCGGGCCTCCTCTACAATCGAGAGTACGATTGAGAGTGGTTAGGCAATATAGTCAATCACGCTGGACTAGTGCGGGGTTCTAATCTATCTATTCAAACTTTATGATTGGATACCACCAAATAGATAACGGATTATCTGAATAACAGAAAAGCACGACAATAAGTGCACAACATTACGTTTAAACCAGCAGTAGATGCTATAATCGAAATAAAAATAAACAAAAGGTTATTGCGAATGTAGTAATTTTCAACAAGGAAAAAAGAAAGTCGCCGTGACTCATTCACCTGGAGTGCCATTGCTGTATCACAAACAGTATTATAGTCCGTAGCCCCAAAGTAATGCAATTTATACCCATCGTCAATGTTCTTTCCGCTCCGTTTAGTTCCCTCGTCTTGATAAGTAATTGGATGAATAATTTTCGAATTATAATACATCATTCGTAATTACTAGACTAATTTTAAACTATTCAGTATTCACTCGAATTCTTTCGAGGTATTTTTTATCAAATACACGGTAAAATGATAGCGTATTAGAGAAATGTAAACTAATGGATCCACATTAATTAGTTAGCAAATATTCTACTTCGTATACGTAAGGACTTTTATTACTTTGCCGTGCTGCGAAATAGTAATGGCTGGATGTCAGGTCAGCTACATTTTAGTTTGAATTAATAAAACCTTATTCAGTAAAGATTTTTACTTAGAAGGCAGATTTTTTAAGCCATCCATTAAGGTTTTGACGTATTTTATACATAAATAAAATGTTCAGCTAGTTCCTAAATTAAAAGCATTTTGCGCAGTGCAGTGATAAGCAGTGCTTAATCTATTGGTCTTATTCATAGAAAGGTTTAAAACCTCTTTTAGTTATCGAATATAAAATAAAATAAAATAAAATAAAATAAATAAAATATTTTGTCTTCTTCGCTCAAAATTAAGTATAAACTCGTTCGAAAGGGACAAAACATTCGTTAACTATCAAAGGTTTTAAATCTATGTATAACGCCTTATAATTTTTGAGTGGTTTTGCTATTGTTTGTGGACTGGCAAGATGCTCATGATCGAAGGATTTGCTCGTCTAGTCTTTTAAAAAAGACGTTAACTTGGTAATTAAGTAAGTTAACTTAGTAATCAATAAAAATAATTAATTAGATTAGGAATAATACTGTATTGTATAAAATAGCTTGGCTTAAATGACACACATTTTGTTGTAATATGTAAAGGTTAATATATCGGTTATCCTTTGGAGATAAATATATACCATCGGGGACTTTTTTATAGATATTTTTAATATTTATAATTTCGTAGTACATTATTTAAATCTACCTCGTAAGGTTTAGTCAGTGTTTGCGATTTAACCGTACAAAATATGTTTGTTACGACATCATATTACAAATCCTAGAATTTTTCAACTTTTCCGCATTATAATATGTATGTATTATACACATAAACCTTTATCTAGAAACACTATATATTGCTGAAAACAGCATTAAAATGTGAATAGAATAGTTTAAAAGATCTAAGTGCACAGACACAGGAAGCGATTTTATTTTATATTGTGTAATCAAGACGTGATCAAAATGTTGCGTCTATAGTAACTGAATGAATTGTATGGCAAGAGAATTAAAATATTATACTAGTTTATTTTGTTTCAGATATTATATTTGATACTGTTGGTACTGGTGGCAATATTTTCGGGAGTCACCGCGGATGATGCCACAAATTCTACCAATCCGTTTAAGCGTATGTTTAATTGGTCCTGATTTTTGTTTTTATAACTTACGTAAGAAAGTAACGCGGTAATAAAATGTAATAGATATTTTTTGTGTCTAATAGACAATTCCCTTCTTACTCAATTTTAATGACATCCTGAATTGTGAATATGTCTGAGAATAACTTTATAATAATAACGTAACACTTTAATGCAAGTTGTTTTCACATCGAGTAGGATGTACACGCATTTGTTATTTTTAGAAACAATATTTCATTTGATGTTGCTTTTTGTGTATATCTAGTTTTTTGAACCAAATAAAAAATAAATTAAATATAACTATGTCTTCTTTTCAGGAACATTCGATTACATTTTGCCTCTTGGAGAATATTTCAAACTTCTTGGATCTGTAGCATCGATGTTGTCATTAAAACCATGAACGATTATCTTTTTCATAAATAAAGAAATTTTTGTTGAATGAATTTTATTTTTGTGTATACTTGGTCATATTAAATTATTGTGTTCCTATTTCTTATGTTACACGGTGGTGTAGCAGTTAAACTCAATAATTTACATATATTTGAGGTTTTTGTAGAAAACTCTGAGGAATGCACGTTTTCTCAAAAACAATGAATAAAAATGTAACGTCAAAGAAACCGGTGTTTGACTGAGTAGCATATTAATACAATTAAAAATATATACCATTTGAATTATTATTTTAAGGTCGTATTAAAATTATAAAATTATAGCTTTGTGCTCATTAATTGGGTAGTATTGGATCTTGGTTAATTAGTCGGCAGTTATTCTACCGCCTTGAACTGTAGGATGCGACATGTCGAGGTGGCAATCGGGGTATGATGTGACGCGTGGGGAAGGGGACGCTCTGCACACCCGCACGTCGCATGTGCTCTCCTACTCTTGTTTGGTTTATCGTTATTGGTGGTACATCGTGTTTAGATGGTAAATCCCTAGTTTTTTGTTGTGTTTTTAAAATTATAATTTAAACCCTTGCGTACGATTGTGTCTTTAAAAATAAAAAGGTGTACATTGTTATTGGGAAAACGATGTACTTACTACATAAGTACAACGATAAGAAACAAAATGCAACAACAAAATTGACACTTTTTTTTTTGCGAAATTTTTAATTACATTGTATCTGAAGTCACGAATACTACCACCTGGCTTCATTTTCAGTCGCAGTCTAGATATACCTTGTATTGTTGTGTATTGAAATAACTGCGGTGGCTTTTAAAGGTAAAGAAAAAAACAATAATTCATTTTAATTCTTACGGTTTTATTACGTTCATACAGTCCATCATAATAGTTTTACTCACATATCTTCCATGTATGTACATCAGTTACAAATTGTAGATAAAATATTTTGTCATAGTGGATATATTAAACTTGACTTAATTATTTTTACTCTTATGTCATTGTGTGGCAAAAAAAATATATATAAACTACTTGGAACGTCCGGTTACTACATCACTAGAAAATTACCACGTCGACCTGTCGCGTACAGTACTTTCATTGATGTTTAGTTATTTTTTTGGAAATACAAAATAGTACGGTGTCAGGTCAGCTATTTCAAGAAAATAATTTGTTATATAGTCCCTTTGTCGTAGATTGTGGTTAGATTTCTGCTGGCAGGGACTTTAAACCTTCTTTTAGAATTTTATTGTAAGAGACTGCCTCGGTGGCGTAGTGGTACTACGGTATGATTGCAAAACTGAGGTCTCGGGTTCGAATCCCGGTTCGGGCAAAGTGATATTGGATTTTTCTTTTCATTATCAGCCCGGAGTCAGAAATTTGTGCCCGATATGGCGATAGGCTCGCCCCCTATCACATCGTGGGACGGAATATACAAGGCGAAACGTGGGTTTTCTGGTAGCACCTCTGCCTACCCCTTCTGGGAAAAAGGCGTGTGTTTATGTATGTATGTATTGTAAGAGTCAGACAAAGAGCGAACTATTCCTATGGGAGTAAGTGGTTACTGTAGCCCTTGAGTGCCCAACTACAACACTTGGAGCGTGGTTACGGCACCGGCTTTTTATGGGAGGGGAAAGGGAAGGGAAAAGGACGGGAGGAGGAAAGGGTTACGAGGCTCCGTAATCTCACTCGGAAGAAAATACCACACCAAGGACGGCGCTTCACGTTTCCACTTTACTAAAATTGGATCGGTTTCAATTAATTGTTTATATTTATTTTAGAACGAATATATTAGCAACATGTTTTATACTGAACTTACATATTATGAGACGTAGATAAAAAAATATGATGATTTACTGGGTGTATAATTTTGTTAAAAGTCACTAACTCTTACTTGTTGTTGGTATATCGTATATAGTCAAGACAGAGCCCCATAGGGCTAACAATTTAACGGCTACGATTAAAAATGCAGGCTGCCTCCAACAGGTCACTGTGGAAATCATTGGGAGAGGCCTATGTTCAGCAGTGGACTTCCTTTGGCTGATGGATGGATGGATGGATTAAAAAAACTTTTCGCAACACGAAGATAGCAGTGGCATCGCACTTAAATTAAAAATTGTTAGATATCCCCTAAATCAAAAAATACAAAAATCATATGCTACAAATTTCATATAGTTCTAAATTACTGAGATTTTTCCTAGTCGTAGATTAGTTAATCTGGCTACAATGTCCAAAACCCAGTAGTTACTGGATTTAATAAGAATTAACATTTAATGACTCCGGATGGCGAGCGCAGTGGAATGCCAAGCATCGCTTTGTAATTCATGGTGTTGTTTGGTTTTACTGCTGTCCATTAGCGGTCATATTGCTTACCATCGGGTGAATGGCATGCTCGTCTCGCCATTAAATGCAATAAAAAAAATCGTTTTTGTTTCAGATGTATTTGAAACTACTGATTCTGCTAGCCATGTTTTCTGTGGTCGCTGTGGAAGTCGAGACGTATCGTTCAAATACAAGTAAGATCATAAAATTTTTAAACCACCTTTTTTATTGCGTGTACTAATAATTTCCCTGTGCGAGCACACTCCTGCCCATTCGCAGGCGGCTGTCAGCGCATGCCACACAGAAGAAAGACTTGTGCACTAGTTAGGTCTTTTAAAAGACCATAAATATTTATCCTTCCCTTATATATATTTCACAGCTTTTTGAAAATATTTTTGGTGTCAACGTACAATTGTAGATTTTGACAGCCTCCGTGGCGCAGTTGGTTAGACGCCGGCTGTGAAACGAGAGGCCGCGGGTTCGATCCTCGCACCGAAACAAATATTGTATCAACCACAGATTGACATTGATTGTTTCGGGTCTGGGTGTTTGTGGGACCGAAAAGTCAATCGTAGTTCTTGATACCCACGACACAAGACTCGATCGTAGTGTGGGGTCAGGACTATGTATGTGAGTGTTGGGTATATTTATTAATAATTTTAATAGATAAACCTTCATCAAAAATGAGGGTCATACATCATTACGTACTATGCATATATTATGAGTCAAAAATCTAACGTTAGAAACCATATTAAGTCTCTGGCTAAGAATGTTTATAATATAGAGGGAGCCACGTCATGCATTTGCGTCTTCAAAAACGTAGATATTTTACCTTTCCTAAATTTCTTTTGGTAACCGAAAATAAAATAATTATTATCCGTCTAAAACGAGTTTGAGTGAAATTCAATAGCCCTAAACTATTTTTTTACATTTTTCTTTTTCAATAATAATTCGTGCATGTTGGACATCCTGTCAAATATCAGCCAATAGGAGGAAAGAAAAAGGTAGCCCGCCACCGTCATTTTTATCTACGTTTTTGAAGTACCAACGCTTCCTCTATATTATAAATACTCTAACCCATACACATGGTTAACCCATACACTTTGAATAGCTTTGCTTGCTTGATTTGAATCTTAAAATAATAATATTATGGTATATTTTCAGGTGTCGTTCATGACGACTCATTGCCTTTGGATGAATTTATAAAACGTCTCTCAAAAGCACTAATTGGGGCATATATGTAGACACTTGAATGTAAGAAAGTATCAACTGAAAACTATCTACGAAGAAAGAAGCCTCCCGATTTTTTTTATGTATATATATATATATATAAGCCAGTATCAACAATGGCATACATTTTAATGACATCGAGTTTTGGAATTGCTTTTATTTTGTAGGTATACCCTTTATAGACACGAAAAGTACCACTAATTTCATTAAAAATTACGTAAACGAACATACTTTGCTAAATTCCAGCTAAAACGCTCCGAACTGTCACGTGACTATGATTTACGTCACCAGCCAGTGAGCGAATCTCGCGTTCTATCAAAATGAACTGGTTTTGACTCGGTTCTTACAATATAACTACTTCCTTTAATGTATCCAGTCTCCATTGTGATGAAAATAGTAAAATATTATCATTTTTGTAACAAGTTATCGAGACAAATAGTTTACCGGTGGTACTTTAAACTTGCCGTTCGGTCAGTGACGTCAGCGTGCTCCGATCGCTGTTTTCAATCACGTGATAATGGTTAATGAAAAACACTATTTAATATTTTTTTTAATTTACGACGAAATAAAAAAATATATACTTGTTTATAAAATACTAATTTAAGATACCTCCCCTCCATGTAGCATCGCCGTGGAACATCCTGTATATGCCGTGCCAGCCATGCACATTTATCGATAGTCAAGTTATCAAAGGCATGTTTGTTAATCAATAATATTTGATAAAAAAAATGTCCCATCTGTAGGGTAATTCACGTAATGTTTTGACGCGCCGATCAAGTTGCGGTGCAGTTGCAATTAAGTTTACGTCTTAGTGCAAAATGTTATTCTTGTAATTTAGCTGCGCGTGAACTGCACCTAAGCTATGCGTAAACTGCGCGGGTGCCGCGTGTCAACTATACGTCAGTCGTATGCAAGAAGCTTACACGTGAATACCGATCAAGTTGCGATCTGAATCACGCACATAAAACACGCAGCAGTAGAATACGCTAAACCGATCGCGTGACGCGGACTTGACGCGAGCGTATCTGACAGCGGTTGTCAAAATTACAAGAATACGAAAAGGTCTGTTTTGATCGAAACTTAACTGCAACTGCACTGCAACTGAACTTATATAATTACGTGAATTACCCTACTGGTTATCGAATGGGTGAAGGTCTATCTTCCACGTATCTTTTACTAACAAAGTTCAATATACATTATTTATCTTTTAAATATAGCTCACAGCTGAACTGTCAACTTGAATGTAACTTAGTATTTTAATCGTCCAAAGTGATATTGGATTTTTCTATTCATCAGCCCGGAGTCAGGAATCTGTGTCCGATATGGCGATAAGCTCGGCCCCTATCACATCCCTGGTTACTACCAGGAGAACCTCTGCCTACCCTTTCTGGGAAAAAGGCGTGAGTTTATGTATGTATGTATGTATGGCGATAGGCTGCCCTCCTTTATATTATGGAACGGAACACATAAGGCGAAACGAGGGTCCTCCCTGGTTGCAACTCTGCCTAACCCTTCTGGGAAAAAGGCTATTTGCGGCACGAGGAAGAACACATTGTAAAAATGCTTTGTTTCAGGCCTATAGAACTTCTTTGTGTCGTTATATTTTGCCAGGGAAACTTTGACTCTGAGCCTTTTAGCCAATTTCATTTTTCAGAATTGTAAGTGATGTTGTTAAGGTTGTAAATGGGATTACAAACTGCATATATCAAGCGACCTAATGACGTTCTAATGCGCCATTTACACGGGGAGAATTTCTCGTGATGAGAATCGTATGCCATTATCGCATGACATAACTGCCATAGATTATCCTGTTCTGACAAATGTTAACATGACGCAACTTTTTATATCCTTCCGATAATCGTATGACCGAGGTGAGAAACTCTCCCCGTGTAAGTGGGACTTTACATAGACTTCAAGATTTTCTGAACATTCATCATTATTGTAGTAGATCCTTCATTTGGTTGATAATTTTATTCAAGCATTATATCTTACTTATATATAATTTATTCTAAGAATTTGTCCAATTATAATTGTAAACGAGTTTAAGAATATACTCGTATTCCTTTAGCGAATTGACCTCAAAGTTATTGTAATCGGTGATCAATGAGAATGCCAATAAAACCAGATAATACGCCACTATAAGTAATTTAAAACGTGGACTAGTTTCGTTTATAGCCATTAGAATTTGTACTAAATTGATAATACAGAGGCAAATGGAAATTGTGTTTTATAAACTAAATTGCGAATTCAAATTCTAATTATTGTGAAAGAAACAAAACTTGATAATAAAAAAATGGTAGTTATAGAGACTGCCTATTCACACTCAGAGCAACAATTATATTAAGCATGTTTATATAGTTTTTTCTTCACAGATATAATCAAAACCATTTTTTTCCAAACACGCTCATAAAGGTTGACCTTAAATAGACGGAGTTATGATAGATCCAATATGAGATTTTCTTTTTCAATCGGTGTTATTCATAGATGTAGTATAAAACATAGATCGGCAATGGAACATTTTAAGTGAGACCAAAACGAGGTTGTGCGTGAAGTTTGCATGTGTGCTTTACAGATCACGTCGATTTTATCATATCCGGGATAGCTGATGGGCTGGTTCACCAGTTGCGCCAAGCCATGAGTCAGAGCGAATATATGGTCATGCCTGCCAGCATGATCAGTCTTGGAGGAGCCCAACCACAACTCGCGATGTACGTTGAAATCTCCCAAGACCACCATTTCAGCAGACGGGATCTGCACCTGCGCGTCCTCTGTCGCCCGGCTAAGGTACCTGAACAGCCAAACGTCTCACCGTCCCCATTGTGCGACTTGTAGAGGCCCACGTAGATGCGGCTCTGGGAACCAAGGTCCACGTGCACCCACAGAGCGAAGAAGCAGGTAGGAATTGTCGGCCAGACAACGAATCTGCGTCTCCATCAAGAAGGGCAAAGCAGGCCGAGAGACGGCCCGGGTCTCGAGATAGTGGTGGACGGCATTGAGGTTCGTATGGAGTTCGCGGATGTTGATGAACTCCATGGTGAACACGGTGATGGGGTTATGCACCGCTGAAGGACCTGCTCTGTTTAATTGCACTGTCACGAAGGGAAAGTAAACAAATAAAATACATTTATTTTAGTTCATTTAGATCCATAAAATTAATTCAAAAGTAATAAAAGGTGTGACATACTTTTCAATTTCGTATCGAAACATAAGAAATAACTTTTCCGCTTTAATGCTATAACAGTTCAACGTATTTTTCAATGTGGTAGAGCCACGCTGTTGTCAGTCATGACTCAGCATGAATGGGCAGGTTCGTTCGGGGTAGTACCACTCTCTCATAGGAATCAATGTGAAGTGGCAGCTTTGCTGTCGCGTTTCGTTCGATGAATGAGATTGCCTTTTTCTCTTCCCACCACTCTTTCCTTCCTGCTCCCCTCCTGATTTTAAAGTCCGGTAACACATCTATGGACCAAGCGTTGTGGATGGTCATATGCGACAGTGATCACTTACCATCAGGTGATCTGTTTGCTAGTTCGACGGACCTATGCAATAACAAAAATCAGTAAGATTGGGAGGGTAATACTGGGCGGACGAAGTCATAGTAAAACAGTTGTATTATTTCGTAAATATGTATCAAAACGCAACACCATGGATAATACACTATTTAAATTTCACATTACGCTTAGGTCATAAAATATATAAGTATTTTGGTAGTTGTAGTGGTGGAAAATTTGGTATATAAGCTGGGTATTGAGTCCTATTACTAACAGTACTTCGGTCACTACTACATTAAGAACTAACACCAAAATGAATATCTTCAATGTGAGTAAATTTGCATAATATTTATATTGAAGTAGAATTGTTTTTTAGTTCAAATTATTTAGTTTAGAATATGTATGAGAATTATTATTTCTCTGTCATTATGTTACTGGAATGTCTAAAGCTTTTTTATCACGGAAAATGGTCTCAGGCGATGCTTAAATAAAAGGAATTCGATATTGAAAATAAAAATACAACATGTATAACAAATAATCAATCAACACCTTGGCAGTAATATTTGTAAGTTGTTTTTTATTTTTTAAACACATTGCAGTCATGTAAGTATCAAACATGACATATTATGTATATTAAAATCTACTGGACAATAATTATAACCCAAAACATGAATGTATTGACAGCCTATGTGGCGCAGTTGGTAAGACGCCGCCTGTGAAACGAGAGGCCGCGGGTTCGATTCCCGCACCGAGACAAAAGTTTGTGAGGCCCACAAGTATTTGTCTCGGATCTGGGTGTTTCTGAGCCCGAAAAGTCTCTTGTAGCTTCTGATACCCACGACACAAGACTTCATTGATCTTAATGTGGGGTCAGGACTATATTTGTGACTTTTGGGTGTATTTATTGATTTATTATTGAACATATGTACATTAAAAATAATTTAACTATTTTACCACTTATGGGAACCTATTAAGCGCAAAGCACAAACGAACAGCAATATCATAATAAAGTAGCAATAAAAAAGTTCAAAATAGCGGCCACAAATTTCAAGTTTTAAATTATTTGGCTATTTTTTTAAATTGTTCACGCCATTATTTTTCGTTTGTAATATGGAGCTAAAATATTAAGTTTCATAGAAATGTTATAGCTGCAGAGGTTTTGATTTTGCGTATAACATTTCAACCCTCATTTTAACTCCTTAAGGGTACATTTTAAGAAAACAAAGTATGCTGTTATTATTGTTTTTTTGAATTTTTTTTTGAATGAGTAATGATAAGTGCCACGTTTGAGATATGTAACTTCAATGGTTAAGATTTTACCATACAAACTTCCACCCCTCATTTCATCTCCTGCAAGCCTTTACTTCACAATCAAAGACAGCCTATGTCCGTCTCCGTAGTTCAATATATCTCTATGATAAAATGTATCAAAATCGGTTCAGCCGTTTTAGCGTGAAAACGGAACATTCATACACACTTTCGAATTTATAATATTAGTATGTATATGGATTAGCTATACGTATAGAGTGCATTTTTTATTCCAGGTTTCACTTACGGCAGCGGCAATTCGGCGTTTACTTATTTTGATCGCTGTGCCAGCTGGATTGTGTATTATTCAAGGACTTTTTTTAGGGAGTAGAAACTCGATACCATTATTACAACAAGGATAGATTCCGCCATGGCATGCCGCTCTGACAACATTGTTCCAGTCACTTTAACTATGATCATTGGCTTAATGTGTGCAAGTTATATATAAAATAATTTGAGTAATATTTGCAGAACATTCCTTGACTATATACAGGGTTAGTCAGAAAGGGTATATAAAGCCGAAAGGGGTATGCTATACTGATCATAATGAACAGCTTTTAGTATGAGGCCAAACCCTGAAATTGCGAAAAAACTATCCATTTATATACTCTTTCTGACTAGTCCTGTATATACAGGGTATATCAAGACTGCCACTGAAAACGAAGTCAGGTGGTAGCTTTAGTGACTACAGACACGATGATTTAGACACAATGCAAGTAAAATTTTTGCAAAATAAGCAACGATTTTTTTTTGTATTTTTTTCATATCATCGTCCCTGGGTGGTAAATACATAAATTTTCCTAAAAAAATAATGTACAACCTTTTGTCTTAAAAGACGCTATAGTTCGCAAGGCTTTGAATTATAATTTTAGCAGAATCTACGGATTTACCACCCAAATACAATGATATTTAAAACATTACAAAAAAATCTGTAGCCACTAAAACTACCTCCTGGCTTCGTTTTCGTGTATGAATAGCAAATAAATAAAAATATAAGTACCTATATTATATGTATACCAACTGGATTTGTATAATTTTTTGTGATTATGATAAATAATTTCAGAATATCGTATTGGAAAAACATAAATTAATAAATATTATATTATGAAAGGAGTATTTTTTGTATATTTATTTAAACACCTGTAACTCAAGAATTCCATAGCACAAAAGTTATTATTATGAACACTAATCAAACTATTTTGGTCGACTGTATAAAAAGGGGATTCTCAATTCGACCTGTATGTATGTAATTTTGTCAGAATTGCACAGTTCTGGGACATCGTAATGTAAACCAACTACCGAACACGTGTGCCAAATTTCACAAATATGTGTATATTTTTCTACGCATATCACAAAAAGTATAAGTCGGATTTTAAACATTATTTTGCGTTGGATTAGGTGGTCAAACTTTAAAGCTGTGTAAGTTTCATGGAAATCGGTTCAGTAGATTTTGACACAGAGCAGGGGTGTCCAACCTTGTTCACATACATGTTTTCTATTTTTCTATTTCGTCTCAGCACCCTTATCTATCTAGCTGGTTGAAGTAAATAATAAATAATAAATACACCCAACAGTCACATACATAGTCCTGACCCCACATTAAGATCATTTAAGTCTTGTGCCGAGGATATCAGAAGCTTCGAGAGACTTTTCGGTCACACAAACACCCAGACCAGAGACAAATACTTGTGGGCCTCACAAACATTTGTCCCGGTGCGGGGATTGAGCCCGCGGCCTCTCGTTTCACAGGCGGCGTCTAACCAACTGCGGCACGGAGGCTGTCAAAATATCCTCAAAATCCCTCCATGCCGAACAAACTTAGGTCAACATGCTGCATTACTTAGAATTTCTGCTTTATAAACCTACAATAGAGTGGACATTGACATATTCAATGACTCTATGAGCCGCTTCAGGGATAAAGTGTTGAAACATCTCACTAATTAACTTTCGTACGTTTTTTGGCAAAAGCCTTCTCTTAATATTTTATTTCATAGTTTATATTTTTTGTTTGTTTATTAAGACTGCCATATAATTCCTTGTTTTTATAGAATAGTATTAATGTTTATAGAGTAGGTATAAATGTTTAAACAATTGTTGTGTTCACCTGTTACTGGCACGTATACTTGTATTTGACCAATTGTTACATTTATAATAACACATTATGTATACTGTGCTGTTGGTGTACCAAATATAATAAATAAATAACAATCTAACAATCCAGAGGGAAAGAATTTGTTCGCGGTGCCCTCCCCTACTATCTACGGCGCGGTGCACCAGAGCGCATACTTTAAGACACCGTATTATAAAGAGTAAAGTTTGTGTCATTGACTAGGAAAACGTATAGATAGTTGGCTTAGCCAAAAAAAAAATGTTAAGAAATTAGTTTTAATTACTGCTATAGAAATGTAAAAAAATAAATAATAATTTAAAAAATTAAACCGACTTCAGATTGTAATAAAAAGGAAGAATTAATCTAATATTTTAATAAAGCTAAAATACCTAAATATGCCGACAATTTTCTTGAGGTTCCAGCTTGACTATTACAATAAGCTACGAGTATATAACATCCCGCTAAGTATTGTGGGTAAAATAGCTTTTCTGCTGGCACCCAACTCAATTTTTTTTGGCATATTTAGGTAAATTATATTTATTAAAAGGTTAGTAATTTTATTTATATCTTTTTGTTACAATTTTGAAGTAGATTTTTAATTTTTTTTAAATTATTGTATACGTTTCGTACACTTGCTTTGTTTATGTATAATTTATACGAGTATGTGGAAACTTTACTGGATTGTGTATTAGAAATTGTATTGTGCTTTTGTGTTTTATTGTTCTGTATGTTTCCGAAATACAATATATAAAATAAAAAAAGTCTAAAATATATGGCGTTGATATTGTGGCGTACCTTGGGAGAGGCCTATGTCCAGCAGTGGACTACAACGGGCTGATGATGATGATGATTGTCAAAGATAAAGTTATCGTCAACATTAGTTGACGCAACTGGGCCTAAGGGATTCGCAGATTTTATTTTTTATTCAATACCCGTAGGTCTGGCAATCGACCAAACAGGTCCCCTGATGGTATGTGATCACTGCCCATAAACACCCACAAAGCTTAGATCATATTTTAGATGTGTTGCCGGTCCATCAAATCGAGAGTCATGCCATGATTTTTCTTCCCTGGATGAGAAGCAACAATCATGGGAAGGGGAAGGGCATACGGCCATCTACATTGTAATTGTTTTTCTAGTGTCAGAAACTACAAATATTTACTTAATATTTTCCAGTCATTATGTAAGAATTTGTCATGACGCAACATTTTGAATACAAGCCATATGGTTACTTGGATTTATGCGAATGTTACAGATTGAAATAAAACGAATTCTTACGGATTTTATTGCGAATTTAATTTAATTTTTATATTTTTTTTAAACTGTAAAGTGATCGAAACGTCGGGAAATTAAAATACGTCATATATTATTATTAAGTAATTATTAAGTATTAGAGCACGTATGTATATCAGCGCAATTGTCCATTACAGTGTAATTAAATGGAATTGGCCAATTCAATTTTGGAATCGATGACGGCCCATAAATTACTAGCATTTTCTTGTATCTATTGTGTATTTCTGTTAGCATACCTATATCAATTTTACTATTGTTCAAATTACAAAATCCAGTACTAGAATGTGTTTTAATCCGATGCAAATATTTTGAATATAAATTAGAAATAAATAAATACACCCTACAGTAACATACAATAAAGTCCTGACCCCACAATAAGATCGAGTTTTGTGTCGTGGATATCAGGAACTACGAGAGACTTTTCGGTCTTACAAACACCCTTATCCGAGACAAATAAAAAACATTGTCTCGGTGGGGGGATCGAACTCGTGGCCTCTCGTTTCAGCTGGCTACTAACCAACTGCGCCGCGGAGGCTGTCTGAAATGAAATTAAAGATGTACGCCACACGGATTGTTTTAAGTTCACTCTTATCAAATATGTATAAAATGGTGCTTTGTGTCATGATGTGCGCAGTAAGGCATGTTCACTGATTATGAACAGAATATTTTACAACAAAACATTATCAGCCGTTCTAAGGAATATACGTAACAATGACTCAGTATCAGGTCAGTTATTAACTTTTTATTAATTACTTAGATTCAATAATATGAAATATTTATTTTCTTAGGGCGTATGTTGCTTGTGGTTTCTCAGCATTGACATAAATATATGTAGGGCGGAAAATGCGTAAATTGTTTCAACGTAATTTGTGCGGCGGTCCGTGCATCTTCAGTGGAGCGTTACTGAAATTAGTCGTCGCTCGCAACGATTTCGAAAATACTTGCTTGTATTAGAACAGAAAGTTTCTTAAAATAAAAGATGATATTAATTGTTATGACCATTAAGACAAAATCTATTAGATTAAGTTGATTTAATATTTATTTAAGTGCGATTTTCACGGACGCTCTTTGAAACTCCAAATGTACTAAAGAACCTATCCTTAGTTGATAAATCAGTGTTACTCAGTGATAGTGTTTCTGGTTACATGGGAGACAGGTGTTTTAAATGGTGTCATTTTGACAGTCTCTGTGGCGCAGTTGGTTATACACCGGCTGTGAAACGTAGAGCCACGGGTTCGATCCCCGCACCGAGACTTATATTTGTCTGATCTACAGGCATTTGTGAGTTTAAGGTTAAGGTTTATGAGACCGTTCTATGTTTGTAAGACCGATAAGTTTCTCGTAGTTCTTGATACCCACGACACGAGACTCGATCTTAGTGTGAGGGCAGAACTATGTCCTATGTGGCTGTTAGTTGTACCTGTTTATTACTGTTTCGCCCTTATAAATTATAACTATTTTAATACAATTATTACATGGTTTCCCAAGAGTACAGGCTAAGCCTAGTTTGGGAGCCCCTGGCAATTTTTATTAGTTTAGTAATTATTTTATTTACATAGTTTTAAGAAATTGTAACGCAATTTGGTGAATAAATATATTTTATTATAAAAAAAAATAAAAAAAACTTTTACGATTAATTTGAGCTACAATCAAAATAACTGCTCTCATAAGTTACAAGACGTGACTGGTCCAAACACATTATTGGAAGATAGAAATGCAAATCCCGAGAATTTTAAATTCGGAAATATTATTATGTATTATTAATCACTAGGAGAGGCCTATGATCAGCAGTGGACTTCCTTTGGCTGATAGATTGGATTGGATTGATTGGATTATGTATTATGCTACTATTGTGATTATTTTTGTTTCAGATGTATTTGAGACTGCTTGTATTGTTCGCAGTTATTTCTGTGGTTGCCGTGCAGTGCGGGACAAATTCTTCAATTATAAGACGTAGGTTATTAAATAAGATCAAATACCACATTTGTTTTTTACAATACGAATAAATGTTAGACGAGATTTTTGGTATTGTTAGCACTGAAACACAAGTGAATATGTTCCGTTTTTGGGTATTGTCGATGACGAGTTATTGCCTCTTGGGGAATTTTGAGAACGTTTTGTACCTGCTTTAGTTAGAGTACACTTATTATAAATTTTAAGAATACAAAATTCCAAATATATCTAGGTATCTATAAATAAAATAAACATTATGGCTTCCTCCTCTCTCCTAAATTGTTGCCGTGCCCAATAGGGTCCACATTGTACCTTTTTATAAAATTATAACATCTTTATAACATGTGGTGTGCAATAAAGATATTGAGTATTGAGTACCTGGTAGAAGCGGACATTTCTGATTGGCCAATGAAGAAGGAATATACAGGGTATATCAAGACTGCTACCGAAAACGAAGCCTGGTAGTAGTTTTAGTGACTTTAGACACAATGCAATATTTTTTTTGTAAAAAAAGCGACTATTTTTGTATTATTTTCATATCATCGTATTTGGGTGGTAAATACATACATTTTCCTTAAATATAATGTACACTCTTTTGTTTTTAAAGATGCTCTATTACGCAAGGCTTAATATTATAATTTAAGCAAAAACTATGGATTTACCACCCAAACACAATGATATTTAAAATCTTACAACAAAAAAATCGTCGCTATTTTTGCAAAAAAAATTGTTCATCGTGTCTGTAGTCACTAAAACTACCACCTGGCTTCGTTTTCGGTAGCAGTCTTGATATACCTTGTATAGTTTTTGGTAGGACTTGAATTTCCATTTACGTTGGACTACATGTTGTGTGCATGCTTAATCTTATACAATGTTAATGTTACAAAAGTAATTTTATACAATGTTTAATTTATTTAGTCTTGCCACTGGCTTACCTTTTACGTCATTATTGTATTATGTACATTTATTGGCAAAAGTGCGTGGTGGCCTGTTGATAAACGGACCAGACGCGGCTGCCTACATGTTCACGGTGGTCGCGGGTTCAAATCCCAGGGCACACCTCTGACTTTTCGGAGTTATGTGTGTATTGATCAATCACCACGCACTATAACGGTGAAGGAAAACATCGTGAGGAAACCTGCATACCATAGCGATTTGTATAAATTTCTATGGTATGTAAAAGTCCGCCAACCCGCATTAGGCCAGCGAGGTGGACTATATGGCCTAACCACTCTCAATCGTACTCTCGATTGTAGAGGAGGCCCGTGCCCTGCAGTGGGTCGTATATGGGCTGATACAATACAATACAATTGGCAAAAGAAAGAAAGGAACTAATTACATATTTAATTCTATTTTGGTTGTCTGGAAGAGATCGGTCATAGCGATAAGACCGCCAACTGTACTTTTATTTCTAAGGTTTCTATGTTTTATTTTTCTGTACTTTGTGGTATTAAACAAAGTATTGTGTATCTGTCTGTGTATGTTTTCAGATGACGCTGATAATGAAGTAAGTTTTCTGGAATTCATAGAACTCGTCAAATCGTTACTTTAATTATGAAGTATAAAAGTATTATTTTCTGAAGAAATGGATCAAGAAGAGCGCGTACAAAACGTATAGATATATTTATGAAATTATATTTTGATTAGATTAAAGGTGAGTTTCACGTTGTGCTTATTGGGTTGATACTTATTTTTAAAAGTAGTTTTGGTATTGTTGTTATAAAATATGATAATTATCGATATTAGTTAATTCTAATGTACTACAAAGAGACCAAGGTTTAATATAAACGTTACGATGATCCTACGTTCGTGTTCACGAAGGCTATTCATGAAGCATTGGATTGGAAATTACGATCAGTTATTCATTATTGTTACATGTAAATAAATTCTATTTATTTAATAAATTTTAAGTGTTTTTTATTTTATTTTTAATATTATTTTTTATTCTGAAGTTTTAAAAAAGCTTTGTTTACATTTCCTCTTCAAATAGTCTTTCATTTCTATCCTTGGACGATTTATGTAGAGCCTTTTTTTCTATATTTGTCATTTTCGGTGTGATTTTATTCGCATTTTTATTATGTGTATTGTGTATGCCGATGTAATTGATAATATATTTTATTGTTACTTTAATTGACGTCTGCATGAAAATTTATGGAGATTATGAAAACGCTACTTAAAAACCGGAACGGTAGCCTTTATGTAATTACGCTCATTTGATAGCATAAAGACGTAAACAAAAGGGAACAATTAATTAATCGGGTTATAATCGGTTTGCATCATTGTGCATAACAATAAAGAGGACTTAAACACTAGTGTAAAAGTATATTTTAAGTGAGTTCATCACTTCAAAGTGATAAATAAATGACAAACACATTCATAGTTCTGACCCCTCACTAAGATCGAGTCTTGTGTCGTGGGTATCAGAAAATACGAGACTTTTCGGCTTCACAAACACACAGACCCGAAACAAATACCTGTGGTTCACACAAATATTTGTTTCGGTGCGGGAATTGAACCTGCAGCCTGTAGTTTCACAGACGGCGTCAAACCAAAAGCTCCACGGAGGCTTTCAAAATAAATAATATAACAAAAAAATCCACAAATGGGAAAAAAAACACTAATTGTGAGGTGAAAAAAGGAATTGACATCAAGTCTTTCCCCAAAATGTTTAAAGAGTAAGTTGGTGTTAATTGGGCTCAGCATTTATCAAATTAATAAATTAGATATTTTACTTCATTGAAATTACGTATAGATATCCTTATCACCTTATTTGTAGGTAGTATACACGGGCGCGAACTGTATATCCCTGGTTCGCATTTTGAGAGAAAAGCCACCCATTTAATGAGAGTTTTTCGGCTAAAGTCTTATACTATGTGTTTCCTGGTACTAGAAACTAAACTTAGAGTGGAGATAGATTTCTTTATCATATCTCCGAACGGTATAATCCTGGGATCAGTTTTAGAAGGATCTAAGTTGTACCAGCCCATATACGTCCCACTGCTGGGCACGGGCCTACACTACAATCGAGAGAATCGATTGAGAGTGGTTAGGCCATATAGTCCACCACGCTGGCCTAGTGCGGGTTGGCGGAATTAAATAACGTAGAAATTCTTTTTAAAATCGCTACGGTATGCAGGTTTCCTCACGATGTTTTCCTTCACCGTGAACATGTAGGCAGCCGAGTCTGGTCCGTTACCAACAGGCCACTACACACTTTTTAGAAGGATCCAAGTAATGAACTTAAATGCTAATCTGTGGTAAATTCTAAATAATGACTGAAGAAGTCACATTACTTGATAAAAACTGTTGCAGTGGGAGATGTATGTTGAAAAGTATGAGACGTCCAACGGCACCTTTTTGTGCAGTTGGGTCATAATGGATTATATTCATGATTCTGAACCTTCTTAAAATTTGGTCACTCAGATCAAAATGACCCGTATATGTATTTTTGACATTCATATAAATAGCTCGGATTGCCAAAAGACATTCACGGCTCAGTATTGCGTGTAACGGAAAATTCGCAGGATAGTCTCCGGTTAATCTGCAACAGTCGCGCCGGTACAAAGTGAACTGAATAATCCAAAATTATTTTTAAATTCTCCCCGTCCTATCCGGCTTTGTTTGCTCAATCTTAAGTCATTTTGGCTTGTAAACGTTTTTGTTTTTAAATTTTTTATTTGGCGGTTTTTGGGATACTGGCTCTTTAAAGCGTAAGTCTGTGTCGATGAGCGGTATGTGTATACCAATAATATTGTTCATGCGAAACCGAATTATGTGTGTATATCAGTAAGACCAAACTACAGACGCTGCTATAAGTGTAGCAATATTAGGCCGGGACATTGTAAACGTTTTAAGATTTTTAAGCTATTGACTCGAACGATGAAGAAAAAGAATAGCAAATATCGTGAAAATAAGATCTTAATACATACATACATACATAAACACACGCCTTTTTCCCAGAAGGGGTAGGCAGAGGTGCTACTAGAACACCCACGTTTCGCCTTGTATATTCCGTCCCACGATGTGATAGGGGGCGAGCCTATCGCCATATCGGGCACAAAATCCTGACTCCGGGCTGATAATAAATAGAAAAATCCAATATCACTTTGCCCGACCCGGGATTCGAACCCGAGACCTCAAGCTTTGCAGTCATACCGTAGTACCACTACGCCACCGAGGCAGTCATCTTAATAGTTTTCCTCAAAACATTCTACATTCTATCTGAATGTACCTCTCCATATAATCAGCTGTACAACTTTGTCCAGTTAAAATTAACCTAAAATGGAACAAAAAGAATTATCTATGTAATTATGATCGCAGGTAGGCGCATAATTGACGAGAAATTTTCGAATCTCTAGTAAATAATTATTATTGCATTTTTTTCATCTTCACGCAAAAGGAAACATGAGCAGCTCGTTTGCTTGATAATAGCAGTTACGCCTGCTCCTACACAAGAGCAATATCCCTCACAACTTATTATTAGGCATTGCGTTCTTCAGCCCAAGATATTAGGTATAAAGGCATTATTGTGTTGTAATTTTTGACTATAGTTTTCTTCAAAACGGAGCATAATACACACTGTTCTTAAATATAGAATATAAAGCGATGGTGCCACAAAACGGCGGAGCACTCGTCTTCCCAAGACATTACGTAGTAAAGAATACACCCAACAGTCACATACACAGTTCTAACCCCACATTAAGATCAATTAAGTCTTGTGTCGTGGGTATCAGAACGAGAGACTCACAAACACCCAGACCCGAAACAAACATTTGTGTCGTTGCGGAGATCGAACCCGCGGCCTCTCATTTCACATTCGGCGTCCAACCAAGTACGCCACGGATGCTGTCAGTAGCATTGTAGCATTTGTAGTAAGCCATTAATGTCCAGTAATTACTGACTACAATATCCTTCGAACCAGAACATAATACGCAATGCTGTATATGGCAGAAGGTAAGCGATGGTACCAGAAAATATTAATAAAACATCGTTAAAGTAAGAAAACCAAGATTATTTTAGACACGTGAAGTGTTTATACTTGGGGTATCAATTTATAATTTTAAGATTGACTGTGGACTATACCTACCTAGACGGTCCCTTGCAGACCGGTCAGAGAATTCTAGACAGGAGACAGGACCTCAAATTTCATAGCCCATTTATGTATTGAAAGCCTGCGACCTTTGTCTACGTATATTGCCGTACCAGGATACTCGCATCATCTAAGGAGATATTCCCATACCATGCATGTCAGTTAAGCAATAAACCACAAGCATGTTATATTATAAATGCAATAACCTTGCTAGACAGTGAGCAGGCACGCAATTCCTCCGGGATAGAATTTTCAATCTTTCGCGATAACACGAAACGTACGTAGTTTTGTAAAATATATTCTTTGATATTTCGCGTTGAAATTCTGAGAATAGCTGTCGGACTAACACGTGTCGTCTTTTATTTGGCTATTTTTTACTCGTATGTATTTCTTCGTTTATTGACAGATTATTATCTACGATCACACTAGAGAGTTTTGTTTCAGGCTATAGAAACTTTATTTGTTTGATTGATTAATAAAGAGATCGGAGAATCGGATCTGCTGTGTTGGTCATTTTTTTCACAATGATTTTAATTAAATAAAATCTCTAAATCACGTGTCATATTTAGAACGTAGTTATTTTTATTATTGCAAACTTTTTTATGTGTTTTTGCCTTTTCAAGACCGTCAGATTTTAGGGTTTAGAAATTAACTTTTTCCGTTAAAATATTTTATTATACAATTTGTATTGAGTTGCCCTTGCGTGTATTTAATTCTACAAAACTTTTGAGATTAAAACTAATTTACTAAGCCTTGATACGATAATATCCATTATATTTCAAAAAAACCGTCACACTGTTCAGGCAACAAAACATATCCAAAAAATTGCTAACATTAAAAACAATTCGAATATTTTTTGTCAACATTTAATCAAAAACCAAAACAAAACAATACCAAATCATTACGGAACCTTCATTTGTTAATCAACAATCACCAGCGATCACAATCGCACTTGTCATTGACACAGGCGCCACCTGGTAGCCCAATGCTGCGACACCAGCGGTGACACGCGTTGAAATCGCAGTTGGATCTGCGCATGCGGACCAGAACTCCATCGGATTCAACGTCTTCACCAACTGGAATCAAAGGAACGGTCAGTTACAAGAACAGACTGAGCCGGCCTCCCTCCCATCTCTCCAACTGCTGTAAGCCAGAATTGACAGCATGCATTTTAATGACTCAATCGTACTCTCGATTGTAGAGGACGCCCGTGCCCTGCAGTGGGACGTATATGGGCTGATACAATAAAAAAAAATGTTATCGAACATAGAAGCTTGGCGAATGTCTGGGAATGTCTTGCCTTTATCCCGCATCGAAATATTTTTTGTCTATTTCCCTCCGTGGTAAAGCGGGAGACAATATTAAGAACTGTATTTTAAAGGGCACCATAATATACAACTACAGCGCCCATTTATAACATTTATGAAGTTCATATTTACTATGTCTTAATATATTCTACCCTAGCCAAACATATTATTGTCCATTGAGTCAAAAATCTCAAAAAGTCAAAATATATTACCCGACGTGAAAACCAAACCTGGGTCATCGCAGTTCATACCCTATCCTGCCATATCAATGCGGCAAAATAAAAAAAAAGAAATACATACGGAAAATTGGGTCGGCGAAAGCAAACGCCGCGAAGAGGAGAACCACAGCAAATACCAAAAAGTAACCCTTCATTTTTAACACGTTGGTTAAACACTAAGTAAGACTGTAGACAGATGAATGATAGATCTTGGCTGTCTACAGCTTATATAGTAAAAAGCGTGTGTACAATATATTTGCAATATGTGACCGATAAGAACACTTAAATGATTATAACACCCTATGACTAATACTTAAGGCGCGGTGAACAGAAAATAATGAAGAGGAACAAAATATCGCCACCGCGCCGCGAGGACCCGATATTTTATTCGACTCGTTATTTAGCGATATATTAAATATCTTTTTAAATCGACAAATATTGATAAATAAGGATAATAGCTCCACTTATTATATGTATTACATCACTTTTATTAATTCTATGAAGATTTGTTTATAAATAAAACAGTTACATTGCTAGAATTTCAATATTAATGGTTCTTTTTTATTTTATTTTATCGCGAAAATTTAACGAAAACGTGTTTTGAACATAATGTTCCACTCATAAATATACTCAAGATTAACAAACATGATTTTCACTGCTCTAAAATGTGTACATTTGGCTAAAAAAAGGAGCCTATTTTGATTATGTACAGCGCCTTAAGTAGCAGTGTTGGTCAATGATAAGATACTCCGCATTTGTCTACAAGTTTATGTGCGGTCGAGATTTTTAAATTCTTTCTAAATATTAGCTTGTTAAGCCTCGCATATTTAGAAAAGTATTTTAAGTGGTTTATTTATTACAGGATAAAGAGGAATTTTAAGAGTGGACCAGTACCTAATTTGCGCGCAATATTCGCAGCAAATAAACGACGTACACAAGATATATAAAGATTTATTAGCCGCTTATTGGCAACTGCTGTGGTGACAATTGGTCTATCAGGTTTAAGACAGCCCAAATTTTGGCAAAGTAGGGTTTCGTGGATCTAATCCAATTATTTAGATATATCCCATATATGTCCTTAATTCGACAGCCTGCGCTGTTGCTGTTGGAAGCCGGCGCGGCTGTGAAACAAGAGGTCGTGGGTTTGATCCCCGCATCAAAATATACTTTTGTGTGAACCACATGTATTTGTTTCATGTCTGGGTGTTTGTGAGACGGAAAAGTCTCTCGTAGTTCCTGATACCCACGACACAAGACTCGATCTTAGTGTGGGGTCAGGACTATGTATGTGATTGTTGGGTGTATTGGGTGTATTTCGAGGGCAACAACTGTAAGTAGGGGCTCATTCATCACCAACATCATTCACAGTTCTAGGTCGTACTGCTAGGTATAGGCCGCCTAGCGATGGTATAGGCCACCAATAAACTCGTTTAATCCTTTCAATTCAGCAAGTAAAATAACATTAATCCGTCCAGGGAATCCCTGAACTTGATTACTTAATTTTTTTTATCATATTGTGATAATTATTACATACATATAAGGAAAAATTTGCATCTTTATCCGCGGGTGATGCCCCGACTTTGTCGACATCCAATATCGTAACTATATATAATAAAATTGTGTAAACAATCGCAATATTTATGTATCAATCGACTTATCATTTATATGTACATCGCAACTCTAAAGATTTCGACGAAGTCCTAAAGAGTTCCGTAATGATTTTTAGTCAGGAAAACCGATTTTTTTTGTATTAATTAAATTTACAATATATAGATTAATGTGTTTTATAAAATAAAAGGAGTTAATTTTAAATGAAATTGAGTTTAAAATACATAATTTTTATTATTTATTTAGAGTCAAATTATTGTAAAATTAGGTGGGTGTGAATGTACTTCCGCAAATTATATTATTTCTGATAAGGCACAGCTTAGCGATGCCAAAATATTGTGATAACGCTCATGACGTGATAAGAAAAAAATGAATTTATTTACGTAACATAGCCTTACGTAATCCTATTAGCTGTAAAGAATACTAAAATTAAAAATTGAAAAATTGCGAATCATAAGCGAGTTTAAAAAAGTGGTCAATAATATCAGGGACCGGACAAAACTTGATGGAATTGATCAAGTAATGTTTTTTTTATTGATAACATAACACAAATATTATGTGCAAACATGGTGACTCTTAATAGTTAATCATACACATAGGGGCATTACCACGACACATGTAAATAAACACTCTAAATATATTTTGAAGTGGTAGAGTCCCACCATTTTCCTCTGTTCTGTAGAGTCAGGCTATTAACAGTTAGGACTGAGCATGAATAGGCAGGCTCATCCAGCGCGGTACCACTGTCTCACCAGAAATCGAGGTGAAGTGGCACCTTCGCTGCCCAATGCCCCTTTCCTCTTTCCATCCTTTTTCCTTCCCGTTTCCTTTCCGATTTGATGGGCCGGCAACACTGCTATGATTCAAGCGTTTTGGATGTTCACGAGCGGCAGTGATCAATTACCATCAGAAAACCTGTTTGCTCGTTTGCGGGACCTATGCCATAAAAAAAAAATTTGGATGACAGCAGTGTGTTACCTTAAACGAAGTACCATTAAACAATTATTTATCAAATGTACTGTTTCTCTAAAGTAATTTTATTACTGTTTAGTTGTTTATTAATGTTGTTGGTTATTTTAAAATTGCATAGTCAGATCAAAGAGCAAGCAGGAATGGTTTATCATACCGTCGAGGATTTAAAAATACATAGACTTGGACAACTCTCGCCGGTCGACGGAATTGTGCTGAATTGCTCGAAAACAGAACCACGACCCAGTCAGAACAGTGGTGACATACTTGCGTGAGTTTTTCAACATCGTGTATATAGCAGCTAGTATCTTACCACTTACCAGTATACGTAATTGCTTGAGTTTTCAACCATCACGTGTAGTAGTTTCAATTAATTAAATAGTATTTCGATTGTATGCAAGCAACATACAATATATTACGTACGACTGTCTCGGTGGCGCATTTGTAATAAGGTTTTTTTTATTTCGGCCAAAATTTGATTTTTCAATTCACTATCAGCCAGTAAGGAATTTGTGCTCGATATGGCGATAGGCTCGCCGCCTATCACATCGTGGGACGGAAAATACAAGACGAAACATGGGTGTCCTGGTTACACGGCTGCCTACCCTTTCTGGGAAAAAGGCGTGTGTTTTATGTATTACGTATATATAAACATTGTTATAAAGAGATCAATCTGTTTTGCTATTTTAAATCCTAAAGAATTAAAGCATATATGCATTAGCGACTACTATGTTTTTTATATACTTTTCTACTTTACCCAACGGATTATAATAAAAGTAAGTTAGAGAACAATGAGCGCAGTTTTCTATTTCATCCTTTCCGTTACAATACGACGCGAGCTCTCAAACGGTTCGATCGTGCGGCTAACCGAGTAATCCAGCTGGTTGCAGTCGTAAGCCGCGGCGCCTGAGTAATTTCCGTTTAATACGCAGTTTCTATTGACAGCTATTTGTATACAAGGCTTAAAATACCTGGGGTATATGGAGGCCACGAAGCGGAAAGCGCAGCGTGGGACGTCCACCCACTTGGTGGTCCGACGACCTGGTAAAGGTCCCGGGACGTCGCTGGATGCAGGCTGCCCCCAACAGGTCACTGTGAAAATCATTGGGAGAGGCCTATGTTCAGCAGTGGACTTCCTTTGGCTGATGGATTGGATTGGATTGATTTCCAGACTGCAACCGATAACGAAGCCAGGTAGGATTAGTGACTTCAGATACAATGCAACAAAAAATACGCAAAAAAAGAAGCGACAATTTTTTTATTGTAATTTTTTACTTATCGCCGTATTTGGGTGGTAAATACATCGTTTTCCCAAAATAATAATGTACACCTTTTCATTTTTAAAACACAACGGTACCCAAGGGTTTTAATTATAATTTTAGCAGAAACTAGTGATTTACCATCCAAACACGATAACATTTACAAAAATAAAAAATAAAACGTGTCACTTTTTTTGAGAAATTTTTAGTTGCATTGTTTCTGTAATCACTAGTACCACCTGGCTTCGTTTTCGGTAGCAATGTAGATATACCCTATATAGTAGCTATGGAGGCGCTCCGTGAGGTTCCTTATGTGACGTAATAAATTTTAATGGATACCTCTTTTGATCAAGTACTTAAATGAAGTAAACTCTTTCGGAAAGCTATGAATTTCAGGAGCATATTTATCGAAATTAAAAAGAGTAGCATTGATACGTCGTTGTGTGACACACCTTATTCTCTCTATTCCTTCACCCACGGAACACCTTCCCCCCTAGTTTTTTTCTTCTCTATATCTGCCCCATTTTGAAGAACTGACTGCGCACAAACTGGTCTAAGTTTTAAAGATATTTCTTGGTTAGAATTAATCATTATCATCAGATAAACCGATTTCTCGATCGTCGGTCTTATGCAATAAAAAAGTGGGTATGGAATAAACTTATCTGTATTATATTTTACAAATAAACACTCACAAAGTTAATCAGTTTCTGTGTAAAAGTAGATACAATTAACCGTAAGACTAAAACAGCGAAAGCGTAAGCCGTTCCAAGAATTGAGCGAAAACATTGGCTGAATCGGCTTTTATCTCGCCCCAGCACCAGGCTTGCCGTTTAGAAAGACCTTGAACTAGTTTCATTTTTATTTCACACATTTTACAAATACTTTTTATAGGGACTGTTCGTAATAGTTCCCAAACTCATCACACATTTAGTTTGAAATAATATTATATTTTTAGGCGTACTGGAGCGTATTTTGGATTAATATTGCTTATTTTACGAATAACCCTGTATAAGTTTGTATACATTATGACTGTGTATTTATATGTTTAATTGGTATTATTTAGCTTACATTCTTTATTTTTTACACTGTTTCTCCTTCTTTTAAATCTATCCCATGGTTGTCTGTAAGATATTGCTTTATGCGATCAGACCGCCATTTGTACTTTCTTTTTGTTTTTAGTTTCTTCCTGTTATTTTTATGTGTACAATAAAGATTGAAATAAATGACAATATGATTAACGGCTGTATTTTCGGTAATACGGTTTATTTCTACCAAATTAATCTAATGCGAATAGCATATTCAATATTGAAATTCTTATACATTTTTAATGTACGTTGTGTTCATTACAAAGCTGTCCTGTACTGATACAACAAGCGATTATGAATTCACTCGTTTTGAAACAGAGCTTTGTGTTTGAAAATTAGGTCTGATACCTATAGCTTAATTCATTAATTCGCTTTTAAACCTATATTTGACGATTACAGGACTGACAACATGGCTTTTGGAAAAATACGTCATTATGCGTCATCGACAAAGATTTTCTGATGCACAAACCCTAGACGGGGTTGCTGAACCAATTATCTATCGCTCATTTCTATACGTTATTAGTTTCAAAATACCAGGGGATAGACACGGCCCTATTATCAATAGAATCGATGACTTGATACTTAAGCACTTAGTGCTCCCAGGCGCCTCGCGACAATGTTGACTTTGTCCACAAACTTCTACGTTATCCTACTTTTGTTCATTCGCTTCATAACTTAATAAAAAATCACTCTAGTTGTTTCATAAACTGTCCCTTAATGGACTCACATTGGTGACTTTTTAGTTTGGAGTGCCATGAAGAAATTGTTTAAAGGTTGTTTATGATCTTTTGGCGTCTGAATGCGTTGTTGGCAAAATATTAGGAACAGTATTTCTCTCTTCGCATTCTATTACATTGGACACGATAATGATATTAGATTACGAGTAAAAATGTTTGTTGTTTATATTAAGAGAAAATATCTCACACAATGCGTTAAATAGATATTTTTAAATTTAAATTTTAGTTCCAAATTTTGCCATACGCCAAATAGAGTTTAGGTGAAATATATATTTTAAGTGATAATGGGCGAGGTTTTTGATTTTTTGCAAATGGAAATTATAAAACATTATGCCAAGAGGTTTCTCTTTTTTAGTTATTATTTAAAGTGGACATTAAAGGTGGTGAGGGGAACAAAAAAGGTAAAGTGAGTGATGCTGGACGGTCTGCCTATTCCTGCCGCCACACAACAGTGTAAATGAACTGTTGTGTTCCGGTTTGAAGGACATTGTAGCCAGAGTAACTGCCGGACATATTAAGACTTAATATATTGTCTCAGGATGGCGAGCGCAGTGGGATGCCAAGCATTGTTTTGTAATTAATGGTGTTGTTTGGTTTTGCCACTATCAATGAGTGGCCGTATCACTTACCATCATGTGCATGGCATGCTCGTCTCGCCATTCATAGCAAATAAAAAAAACGCTACAGTACGGCTCTTACTAAGTGCTAAGTGCGTGGTGGCCTCGTGGTATCGGACCAGACTCGGCTGCCTACATGTTCACGGTGGTCGCGGGTTCAAATCCCAGGGCACACCTCTGACTTTTCGGAGTTATGTGTGTATTGATAATCAATCACCACGTACTTTAACGGTGAAGGAAAACATCGTGAGGAAACCTGCATACCGTAGCGATTTTAAAGAATTTCTACGGTATGTAAGTCCGCCAACCCGCACTAGGCCAGCGTGGTGGACTATATGGCCTAACCACTCTCAATCGTACTCTCGATTGTAGAGGAGGCCCGTGCCCTGCAGTGGGTCGTATATGGGCTGATACAATACAATACAATACGGCTCTTACTCGTGGGTTCTATAAGACAATGGCGCTACTTCCTTGAAGCCAACCCATTCGCACTGTCGCCTCAACTGAAATAATATTCTTACATTAAATATTAAAAAAGCGCAGCTGAATGCACAACTCCCGTGGGTGCTAGGAATTAGCGGAATAATTTATTCATGATTTTAATTCTTCCCCGGTAAGCTTATGCTGGCAAGACAGAGAGACAATTTTCTATGTATCTTAAACTGAATATAATGATTTTAAAATTTGTGAAAGTAATTGTACGTGAAGACTAATTATAGTTACATCACTTTCCTTCTAAGCTCTATAACATAACTTCGATATTTTAGACGGTATGAGTGTTTATTGCTAATGAAAATTATTTTAATAAAATACTCCGAGTACTGAAAAGTTAAAGCATACTTTTAACATTATAACTAAATTCTACTTTTAACGTTATAAGTATTACTTATATTAATTTTAGTACACAACAAAATTACTAAAACAATAAAACGTGTTATTTGTCAACGTCGAATAAAACGAAGTTAGCACGAAAACTGACCACGCAAAACTCATTTCTGCTCACAGCTTTATCATAAAATCCTTTTGAATCATTTCGCTTGGATTAAATCCGGCTGTTACAATGTCTAAAGGCCTGACGTTGAAATGCAATGCATTATGCATAGTATTAAAATATTAAAGAATATAGTAATGACTGCGGTGGCAGTGGGAGCGACGCCAACAGCTTTCACCACACTTCGTCGTTTTAAAACCGACGGCAAAGATTAAGTTTGCACAGGTTTTCAATGCTGGGTTTATTAATGCCTTCATGGATGTTGACTCAGGGAGTTACACATGTAAGATAAAGCGTATTAGTGAAGAAGTATTGACGATGTATATTGATGATGTTATGTCAAAAATTTGATGTCATGAATTAACGTCAATTCTTAGTCCTTTTTCATAGGTATACCTTTTTAAAGTTGCTTAATTAATTATTAAACTGTTAGAATTGAAGCTTGAGTTTTAGGATTTTCAACATAAATGAACAGTGTGACATAAACCGAACGCTTTGCAAAAATTGGTGCCAACTCGAGTTGTCCGACTTTTTCAACATAAATGAAAAGTGTGACATAAATCGAAAGCTTAAACAAATTCTAAAATTTAGGAGACTTCAGCAGAGTATGATTGTTAACTCTCTTTCCAAGTAAATATTCAAGCTTAGTGGAAAATTATTATTATTGACATAAGCGGAAAATTGTAAGAATAACATGTAACCACAACCGAAGCTAAATTTAAATATAAATAAAGCGGGTGCATAAATTTTGTAAAACTATTTATTGCCTCCATCCACTGAAACTCATTTGAACTTCTCAACTTTATTTTGAACTAAGCTGTGCGATAAAACTGAATTTCAAACTCGTTACGTACATATACGCAGAGCCGAAATTACTCTCATAAATTAAAATTTTGCATTGATATAATTGTATCGTGGCTAAGATACTGAATGATGATCAGTTGTACTTGGTAAGTTTAAGTATGATTCTCAATACATTAATACATTTTTCTATTATTAATACATTTTAATTCTTATAATTAATCATCAACTACTGAGTCTGATCTCTATTCCTTATAGTGAAAATTAAAACGAGCTTCTTTTAAAAGTGTAATCTCCATGTAAGTTTTACTGCGTTTATAAGATACATACATAAACTTACGCCTTTTTCCCAGAAGGGGTAGGCAGAGGCGCCACCATGACACCCACATTTCGTCTAGTTTGTTTTGTCCCACGATGAGATAGGAGGCAAGCCTATCTTATACTTGTAAAGTTCTATAAAGTTATTTGTAAATAAAATTTATTGCAGCCAATGTAGTTATTTTTTAATAATATAATGGTTACCATTTTACCATTTCTTGCATCACAATTTTTTTTCTTAATAAAATGGGTTATAATTTAATCCTTGGGGTAGGCCTATGTTCATCAGTGGAATTAAGTAAGTCCTCAGTGAAAGTAAGTGCAACTGTTTACAAAAAGGACTTCCCCATCTCAAACAATTACATAATCTTTGACACGTACTTTTTTAATACACGTAGGTGTATAATAAAGGAAGATGTAGTTTCTACATTAATTTAATTGAGTGCTCACCCGTCTGGGTTCAGTGTGACGTTTGCCTCGAAATTTGCTGTTTCATGATTAATTTTAGGAAATTTATTACACACACGCCATCCGATCGTGAAATATATGGGAATATGAGCTGACGGCATTTCGTATTTAGTATTTATCAAAGTATGCGAAACGGGCTATTTCTTTTTAAAATAATTTAGTGTGGTGCTATTACTTTAATATGTATCATTAAAATTAAATAATGACTACACTATTCACATTTTTAATGTAATAATAAGCGCTGAAAATATTTAGTAAAACTTTTAAATTGCAAAATTAAATTGAAACTAAGATTGCTTCATAATTCTTTTAGTTCTGTAACAACGTTGATATATGACCTCTGCTTTTTGATAGATTTATAATTAATTGACATAACAAAAAAGTTGGTTAAATTTTCATTATAGGGTTACAAAACAAAGCGATTTTGTAACCTTACCCTTCATGAAACATTTTAGATCTTTCCCGACAAAATGTGTGAATGTGAATGCGCTAACCCAGCAACTGCCTTTAAACCTCAATTTCTATAATACGGCTTTTATCTCCCCATTTTTATACACTGAAATAATTGTCTAAAAATTTAAAACGTGATACATTAATGATAGCATTAAAGCGATTTTGTAAATCACCCATGTTCAAACCGCAATGCGGTAACGACAAATTGCGAATGTTATACATTTTAAATAACTTAACAGTCGAATACTTTCATTAAAACTATTCCTAACACATTTTATAGTTTTATATTATATGGCAACATATATAATATTGCATTTGAAGGGTATGGAGTATAAACTATCAACAGGATAGAGAAGACTATGTCTCACATTTCGAGACAATTCAGTTCACAATTATTCGAAAAAACCTAAAGTTATAGAAGGGACGACAAATTTATTACAGTACGATCGTAATACGAATCAGTCTGTATCTATGCTTGGCTAATTGAACCGCGAACATGAAATACGAAATCGAAAACACGAAATCCAGGTGATATGTCAAATATATAAAAACAACTCACCGGATTCTCGGTCTTGCAGCTGGAATCCAGATGTTACACGTCACTGATAATGCGTCACTATGGAACCACCAAACACTACTAAGCACTAGACCGCGATAAATAAATACGCACTGCGCTCTCGAAAGCGGACACAAGACTAATTATACGACCTGAAGACATACAAAGACGAACTACCCTCCGTAGGATCATATTTGTAAGAGAAAAGAAAAAAAAGAAAAAAATATATTGTGAAACTATTTAGTAGAATGCTAAATTCCTTCTTATAGTCTGTTTTGCAATCGCTTAATATTAAGATTATTTTATAGATATAGCACTAACCCGCACTGGGCCAGCGTGGTGGACTATATGGCCTAACCACTCTCAATCGTAGTCTCGATTGTAGAGGAGGCTCGTGCCCTGCAGTGGGTCTAGTATGGGCTGATACAGTACAGTACAGTATAGATATAAAAATATAGTGACGTTAAAATACAGAAAAATCTCTTTTCATTTACAATCCGCTTCATAACCAACTGCGCCTTGAAAGGTTGCATGATGTATCTCTTTATTATTACTTCGTTTTGGGAATATTCTCACTACTCTCTAAATACAAGCATATTATGATACATCTTAAAATACACGTTTTCTCCTTCAAAACATTTAATAACGGAATGAATTTATAGTAATCACTAATCAAAGGCTCCATATAGACCCATAAACCATCGAATTAAATTCCCCCCTGCAGCGTCCGCAAATTTGGTATCGGCAGATATTTGCCGTGTGTCTGGGTGTTGTCGGTTCAAAGTCCTCGGTACCCATGAGACGGAAAATCTTATATGGGATGTGAAAATTCGAACTATTTGCGTCATAATCACTTTTATATGTATAGTATATACGAATATGTATGTATTGCTATACGAATATGTATACTTATATGTATTTTTATGCGATTTTTCTGTTTCTACAAATATTTTTAATTTTGGATTTTTATTAAGAACAAGATAAAATGAAAAATGAAATTATTTCGGTATTAGTTTGTTCGTTCCTTGTGGTGCTATCCTGGTCGGTGTCATAGTAGCTTCCAGCTTAACTTCTTGCAGACCGTACTCTGTACAATCTACATCCATTCAAGCACCTCTATTGCATTTGGGTAGGCAGTGACTATAGAATGCCACAGTCTAGGATCCTGTCATATCTTTTTTGTCTCCATTACATTCTTAGATATGCATGCATTTCCAAGAGTTAAAACCATCCCGTCAGGTCCTTTTAAACGCTCACTTGTTAGATCGATATACATACGTACTTCTCAAGTACACCTTAACAATCCTTCAGTCATGCAATTTAATCTCGTAAATAATACTCATACGTACACGAACTCACGCCTTTTTCCGAGAAGAGGTAAGCAGAGGTGCTATCATGACACCCCACGTTTCGCTTTAGTGTTCCGTCCCACGATGTGATAGGGGGCGAGCCCATCGCCATATAGGACACTTTCTCACTCCGTGCTGATAATGAATAGCAAAATCCAATATCACTGCCCGAACTGGTATTCGAACCCGAGATCTAAGCTTTGAAATCGTATAGTACTTCAACTGTGCCACCAAGGCTGTGAAATATGTAATGAAAATTATAATTCCAGAAGCTAGTCGATGTAAAGTTCAAACGTGCAAACATATCACAATCCAGCTGCTAACCGCTGCAACATTTTCAGTGGCAAACAAAGTTGGACAGTGACTTGTTGCGAAGTTACGCCGCAGTTATGATTTAGGCTATACACGAAGCCTAACATGCTGAAGACACGATGTTGGAACTTTATTATTTATACCAACTACTTTTGCTAGTGGTTTAAATAAGGAAGTTTGTTCTGGTTTTCGGAAAGTGATAAAAACTTCATCGAATGCTAAAGACACGTTGTATCTATTGGCGATTGATCGAATTATGATGGCTTGTTCAACTCTTTCTTTACACCCTGTTCAAAGGATCAGAATTATAAACAGTTTTGTAAACAGGAATTCCATAAGCCGATTACCAGCTGTATAGATATTTATATGGCCTAATCCCTCTCAATCGTACACTGGATTGTAGGGGAGGCTCGTGCCCTGCAGTGGGAAGTATCTGGGCTGATAAGTACTGTACAGATAATTACACTCTTAAATGCATAGTTAAAGGTATTTTAACGCAGAAAGTTCTTTTCTTAGTCTATGCACGAATTACATAGTTATCAATATTGTGAACTTTATTTTGCCATGAAGATCCCTTCTACAAGGCTACAAACTATAAAAATTGCCCAATAAATCTCAGCACAAGTAACAAAATAAAAACACAACGCAATATGATTTCCAAATCAATTCCATCAACAAAAAGCCTCATCCAATCCGTCACAAAGGGAACTATTCGACTCGTGTTCGCGGAGCAAACAGTTTTTACGGAGCCACTTGAAGTTTTCTCATAAATATTGACAGGCGTAGCTACATCACTATTCATAACATGTGCTCGGACGCGGCGAGCCTTTATGTTAAATTCTATGGCCGGCCTCATTTGGCTCCGGCCGATTTCTTCGCCTTAAGCCCCATTTACACGGGGAGAGTTTCTCGCGTCGAGAATCGTATGACATTGTTGCATGACATAACCACCATTGATTATCGTTATCTGATCGTGATTATCTGACAAATGTTAACACGATGCAATTTTTTTATATTCTTACAATAATCGCATCGAAGCGAGAAACTCTCCCCGTGTAAATGGAGCTTTAATCTGATGAGGTTACTGCGATTTTATTGTCACTGAATTGACGTTGAAGATGAGTAAAAGAGATATACTTAATGTATTAGACAAATATATCTTTGAGGGTAGCAGAAGATTTAATAGTACTTACCAAAGTTGCCTAAGCATATTTTTAGTCCAAAATTGATACCGATACCGAGACTGTACTTATGCCATTTTTTATAATGACAATGCTTCCAGTAGTTTTGAGAATAAAAGAGCCGCCTGTTCAGGACCAGGCGTAAAGGCCCATTTATACGGGGAGAGATTCTCGCCTCGAAGATACGATTATCGTAAGGATATAAAAAAGTCGCATCGTGTAAACGTTTGTCAGAACACGATCATCTGTGGCAGTTATATCATGCGATGATCGCATACGATTCTCGCCGCAAAAACTCCCCGTGTAAATGGCGCTTAAACTATCACAAAACAAAAATAGTTCACATGTAATCATATTTTAATACAGATTTAGGAAACTACCTAAATCAACAATTTTTTATACATTGCAAGTCATTAATTGCACCTAAAACTTATCCTACATAAAGCAAACATCACAAAGACACACCACCCGGTCGATTTTAAGTTCTTGCCAAAGATAAGAGGGCCCCGAGCATCATTTCGTAACTAAAGGCATTCTATAAATCTTTTAAGAGATAACGAACTTCGGGTTTTAACAAGTCAATTATTAAAGTGGGGCCTCCAAGTTTGCGAGCTAAATTAAGTTTTGAGTTCCATATTGGAGTCAGGTGATTGGCAGCTGTTAAATGATGATAGACGTTCTAATGGAATCTGAACGTGTAATGGCGGACGGGTTTCATAATGAGCGTAATATATTGTTGTTTTAATTAATAAAGATATATCTGAGTGAACGATAGATCAGCTGGTTGAAGAGTAGGCTGCTAAATCAATAAGTTTAAATCTATGGCATACATCACTTACAATTCAGTTACGCGTGTTTTTTAGTTAATTAAGATTTTCTTTAATGTAAATAAATATCGTAAGTAAAACTGCATACTCAAAAATATGATCTCTTGAGAAGTCCAGCGTAAAAGACTGAAGTATTTGACATTGCAAGGTACATCTTGGTTTCTAGAGGTTTTTTGTCGGTAATAAACCACTGGGTGTTCTGGTAGCACCTCTGCCTACCCCTTCTGGGAAAATGCGTGTGTTTATGTATGTATGTATGTATAATTTTTTTTAAATTTTTTAACATATCGAGAGGCCTCGTAGGCTCTTATTATTCAACGGTATTCTATAACTACGTCACGAATTCTAACAGCTTTCATATAGCATTAGTTATACATTGTAGATTATTATTATTTCTTTTACGTTTTAGACTGCTCTTTCTTTCACTATTTATATATCCACCCCATGGTTGCATGTAAGAAATTACCTAGTGCGATAAGGCCGTCACTTGTACTAGTATTTTTATTGTGTCATTTTGTATATGTATCTCTATATTGTGCAAAAAAGGATTAAATAAATAAATAAAAATTTGGGCTAAAACCTCATATATATCGTCTATATATCGAACAGCACTCAACAACACAATTACACACTTATCTCCCTCAATCTTGTATATTATGGTTAACTACTATGTAAAAAAACTATAAACATGAAATAAATTTTTCGTGGAAATGTTTATCGCGGTTTTATGCGTTCAGGGACGGGAATCGAACCCGTTTACGAGGTCCAGGCCATAAAGCGAGGAACGAGCTTGCTCACTGCTGTTAAAATGTATCACAAAATGACATTAAGTTGATGTGCACTGAATTATCTTCGTTATGTGTCTGTTTATGTTAAACGTTTCGGAGGAGTATTTTGTTGTGGAAATTCTAGAAGACTTTATGAGCATTTCAAGGAGATTACGCTTTATAGAGAATGAAAGAGTTTATCGTCGGATTCGTCTTGAAGAAACCCCTCTAGGAATGATACATTTTATAGTGAAATAACCAAACATATTTAATTAATAAAAGTGACTAACGACAATGAACACTCACAAAACTCAGAGAATCTTAAGCGTGTTATCAGATATTTTTTACATCCTGGCAAGACAAAGTCTCTACTTTCTATCGTCAATTGGTACAATGATGTCGGCCTGCCCCAAATCAAAAATAAATATTTCAATATACGTTCTTTTTCATATCAAAAATCATAGCCGTTTTTCACCGTAGTGGAATGAAAAAATACGCTTTTTGTTTTAACATCGATAATGCATAGATTTGAGTTATCTAACGCTTGGGAATTGCAGCGTTGCACAATTATAAATTGCGAACAGGCAAGTTTGTCGGCGCGGTATTGTAACATTACCTGAGCTGTATGGACCAACTTTAAGTAGCGATTATTAATAGCTTCTGAACATTGCTTGTTGTGGAATACTATTAGTTTGCGCGTGTGGCAAATACAGAATTATTATTTATTATGCATACAGTGTTTTTGCATTGTGTATTTGATAGGTTATGCGGTGCAGTGGGTAAGAGACAGTAACGTTTTGATGTGATCAATGTGTGATGTGATGTGGTTTGAAATTGGTTTTGGAAAATTGTAAAGTCTACACTGATATGTGTGATGAAAGTAATTTATTTTAGTGCGAGTTGACTGCGGTTGCACCTTGCCTTTATGTTTTAATAATGGAAATATTTAGGATACATTAAAGAAGAAAGCTTAATAAAGCCCAGTGATATTTAAATTTCTCACTTAAGCGCCATTTACACGGGGAGAGTTTCGAGTTATGCGATTATCACATGGTGTTCTGACAATGTTTACACTATGCTACTTTTTTATATCCTCACGATAATCGTATCTTCGAGGCGAGAAACTCTCCCCGTGTAAATGGGGCTTTAGATTCGAAACTCTTATCGTGACACCTAATATTCTTCTCAATAAGGCAACGTATTCTGCTAAAGTAAAGGAGTAAATAAATAGCAATAGTTGCCTCTATCTGTACTGTACTGTATCAGCTCTGATACGGGCACGCAGAGAACGACCTTCCTTTACAATCGAGAGCACGATTGAGTGGGGTTAGCCCATATAGTCCCTCACGCTGGCCTAGTGCGGGTTGGCAGACTTACAAACCATTTTTTTAAATCGCTACGGTTTGCAGGTTTCCTCATGATGTTTTCTTTCCGTTATAGTGCGTGGGTATTGACTATCAATACACACATGACTACGAAAAGTCAGAAGTGTGCCCTGGGATTTGAACCCGCGACCACTGTGAAAGTGTTGGCAGCCGCGTCTGGTCCGTTTACCTACAGGCCACCACGCACTGTTGCCTCTATCAGAATGAATAAAATCACACTTCAAACAACGAGATAAACATGAAATCAATTTGCATAGAACATTTGAACAGAAGCAGAACATTAAAGCGACAAACCAATTGCGACCAGTTCCAGCGAACAATTTACCTGCGAACAATGGAGCGTAGTCCGATGTACACCAGTCTAATGTCAGTTCCATTTAGTTCTCAGTTTACCAACTAACATTCAAGTTTCATATATCGGGGCCGGCAAAGTTGTACATGTAGGAAGTTTAAGCCGAGGAGCAGGGACGTTTGGGGGACACGAGGGGGCCTGGCCACGTGTTAGAATTTATAATATCTGTTTAATTGTGTGCTTAAGTGAAGTTGGAGGTCCCTCATCTGTACTCTCAGTTGTAGGAGTCCCGTGATTTGAAGTCCGGTATGGGCGTACAGTACACATACTGGGCATATAGTTAAGTTAACCGATTTTTTAAATATTTAAACACGCTAAAATTAGCTTCGCCTGTATGTAATGGAATCATTGAACGTGATTTTCGAGCATTTCAAAATGTCGGATTGATTTGTTTTAAAGTGGGTAATATTCGCGCCTGCTACCTTCCATAATATGATAGCCGTTTTTACTAAAGAGTAAAAAATATTAATAGTTTAAAAAACTAAAAACACGCTTTACTAAAAGATCCAACTAAAAAGTCAAAATAAGAAATTAATGTTAATGAAGTGAAGATTATAACAATTACTTAACATCGAGCACATAACCTCCTTGTTATGTTCGGATTTCATATTTAATTGCATCACAAAAAAGAGCCCTGACTCCAGACCTGGGCTGTCTTTGCTAGACTTCGTCTCAGCCTAGGTCTTCGTTGGTCCAACACTGACACCGCACAAGTTATTAACAGTATTATTGGGACAAATTTGAAGCGAGCGCTCAAGTTGTTTAATACGATCGCTTAATCGATCTTTTAGCGTCGTTTAAATTGGTATTTGGAATATAAATTTTGCGACCTGGTTAAAAATATAGAGCAGAAAGATGCACTTATCTTTCTAAATATTTTTAAACGGGGCTATGTTTTTTTTTGGCGAGGCCCTCCCGCCCACACACCCACCACTGCAACTCCTGTTCGCCAGACCAATGACGAATATACCTTTCCTCTTCCCATACTTTTTCCTTCGCCCTCTCCTCCCATCTGATGGGCCGGCAATACATCGACGATCCAAGCGTTGTGGATGTTTACGGGCGGCAGTGATCACTTACCAGGTGACCTGCTTGCTCGTTAGCCGGACTTATGGTCTTAAAGAAGAGAGAGAGATAAAAAGGAGGAAAGAGATAAAGAAAAATGTTAAGGGATTCAAATCTAAACCCTTACAAGAAAACTAGAACGCTTTGAATTTGTTTTTGATTGCTTCATAGAAGGGTTAACAAACCTGTGTTGTGTTAAAAAATAAAAATGAAACTGGAAAAGTGTCAGGAGTGGGATTCGAACCCACGCCCTCAGAGAGGACCAGAACGCCCTAAATCCGTTTGTACGGACAAGTTGCCTTGAGTCTGGCGCCTTAGACCGCTCGGCCATCCTGACTGTGAGTACTGCTGGCGAATATGTAAACTGCATTGGAAAAAGTCTGGTAAAGAACATTGAGTGTCTTCAGTGTCTATAGTTATAAGAAAACTACTGGTGACACGAGCCACCGCAAAGGAAGACTGCTGGAGACTCAGAGCTAAATTGCATGACCTTGCCCATACCACTTCCACATCTGATGAAATAAAATAATATATTCCCCTACCATCCTAAAAGTAAGAGTAGGCAATTTATCAATTAACTTTAATTTCCGCTTGCTCATAATCCAATTATCTTCACGTTATCAAATTAAAATTTGTGTAAATAAGGATAATGACAAATTAATGCGGGGCGGGTCACATCGTCGCGGAATAAAAGTATATTAAATTAAACACGATCACTTTAGGTACCACCAGTTTCATTAATGCAAAACGATCCTCGGTTAAAATGCGTAACAGGTACTTTGCGGAACCTATTTAGGATTTATTCATTGGATTTATTGCCCCAAATTGTAGTTTAGTTAACAATTTCGCTGATAACTTATGATTACATTGCAGATTAGTTTCCAAGAGCAAACGCGGAATATTTATGAGGTCATGTAAACGTGTTTTGATTGGCGCTTTATTTACCATCCGATGTTAAATTATTAGGGGAATATTACAAGATTTTCACAAGGTTTGATGGTGGAATAAGAGGTTGTTTGTTAGAGCGATTTTTTTTTATTTAACAAGCTTACCAAAAATTGCTTACCATAATTCTTACACCAATATCTTATGGTGATTTAATAATTTTATACGAGAGTAACAATTATTTACAGGCAAACACCACGTGGGATGTCGCTGGATGCAGGCTGCCTCCAACAGGCCACTGTGGAAATCATTAGGAGAGGCCTATGTTCAGCAGTTGATTTCCTTTGGCTGATGGATTGATTTGATTGAAACACATGCACATGAAATAGGAATAAACTTTTGCAGGGAGGATTATAAAGTGTTTAAATTTTAGACGTAATTTTACTCTCAAATCGGATGCAAATTTTGAATGGGATCGCTTTCATAGCACTTTTGATAATATAAAGTAGTTTTATAAACATATTTCTTTTCTATTTTAGTTTAGTAAACCAGCGTCTACAGCGATTTTTATGGTGTGTAAATTCCGCCAACCCGAGCTACGCCAGCGGTGGACTATATGGCCTAACCCCTCTCAATCATATTCTAGATTGTAGAGGAGGCTCGTGCTCTGCAGTGGGACGTATATGGGCTGATACAGTACAGTATAGCAGATCAGAATGGAGTGGATGACAACTTTGCCAAGCAGTACGATTTAGTTTTATACCGACGCGACAAAGTACTTAAAATTTAACTGATGGTAATGCAATGCCACATGGTTATCTCATGGATCTATACAAATAGTAAACAAAAAGACAATCGAAAAGCATAAATTAATATAAACATATGTCTTACTAATAGAGATTAAGTACTATGTATATGACTCGTCATAATAGCTATTTAATTGCCTACATGACCATTAAACGAATTTCACTTCATTCAATTTCATACGAATATACTAGTCCAGTTTTATCCAGGTACAGGTGAACTCGAAACGCCAGAATTACGTGATCAACATGACAGGTCCTTAGCCTCTGTGTAGTGTGGTCGTTTCCACAAACAGTTATGATTTTCACGAGCAGCCCTCATAGTCAGGATGGCCGAGCGGTCTAAGGCGCCAGACTCAAGGCAACTTGTCCGTACAAACGGATGCAGGGCGTTCTGGTCCTCTCTGAGGGCGTGGGTTCGAATCCCACTCCTGACACTTTTCTATAATCTACTTTTATTTTTTATATACTTATTTGTACAACAATAATTTTGAAATAAAGATTCCGACGAATTGAGAACCTCCTCCTTTCTTGAAGTCGGTCAAAAAAGAAACAATAGAACAGACAAAAATACATTAACACTGCGATTTTTTCCACGTAACCTATCAGGCAGGTTATTTCTACATTTCTTCACATTGTCTTAGATTGTATCTTTAAAAAAATCAAAAGAAGTTAACTCCGGCTTTACGGATTATCCACAACATAGTTAAACCTTTGATGTTTCCGGTTCGATTCCTAGGCTGCAAAAATCCTATAGTTTTTTTTTCCAGTATTGGAGAAAACAATCGTTTAATTTATTTATTATTTATCTGGTTCAAAGGCAAGTAAAACGAAAGAAAATGACAGGCTGTAGATCTAGCCATGGGTAGTTTTGATTGCGGAATATAATGGGCTATGAACCTAACCCCTATAGAGAAAGCCTTAGATTCTAACAGCTAAAGGATCATTCAGAGTTTTATGGTTTTAAATCTGTGCTTCTTTTTTTCTATAAAATTATCTTAACCACTTATTGGAGAATTGATCTCATAGTAGTTTGTAAATTAAAGCTTGTAGATGTTTTATTAATAGAAACAATAAAGGGATCGATAAAATACATTTTTTTTTCTTAAAATCATATTCTACGCTCTTCATAATTCAGAAAATCTTGTAAAATTCAAAATGTTTATTACTTCAAGAATATAAAATAATATATATAATGCATAATCTCAGTAGAAATTTTATAAACAGTTTGTCTATTTTAGCTTGAGTGTAAAAACTGTAGCAATATATTATTTCGAGTAAAAGTACGTATTAACCGGATTTAACCACTTTATCATGGTAAGCGGGGTCCGGATATTTTGTTGTTACCCAGTTTTGACTGCATAATGGAACGGATTTCAATATATTAATATTTATAAGCAATTCGTTTGCTATAGGGCTGGTTGCTCCTGCCTCTGTGTATTTTAAGTTACGCTTTCAGCTTTTATAAAAGAAAAATCCGTTAATCCGCTGCTGTGTATAGTTCGGTTTTTTTCTTTTGAAAGCTTTTCGACACGCCAGTGATTGCATGAAATTGTTTAACATCCGTTATTTGTTGATTTTACGCGGGCTTTTTTGTATTGTTTTAGGTGTTGGTTGATCAAATTGACAGGTTCCGATGTATTGATTGGTTTTAAATTATTTATCTACGAATTGAGTTTTGATCAGTACCGTGATTCGTAATAATAAATCGTGCTATATCGATCGATGAAAAACAGGCATAAATATTTTTCTTATTTATTCACAATTTGCCTATACACACTCGAGTCAATTTTTATTACGGTGCGAAAGGACCGATTCAACTTGATGTTACTACTACTGTCTCACTAGAAACTTACTTATTTTAACACATATACTTGCAACGTTGCTACTGTCCATGAGCGGTCGTACCGCTTACGATCAAGCAAAAAAAGGTCACAAAGTGCCTCTGCAGATGGAGACTTGGGGTTTTTAGCCGGTAAGAGTCTGGCCGGTCTATCGAGCTAGTAGGGTATGCAATGAGGAAATTCTCCATGATATAAAAACCTTGCTCATCACCAGACAAACAACCTGTTTGTTTACTCAATCCTTCAAGAAAGGCTAACATTTTCGCCACACTTGAAGCCGCTCACAAAAATCATTAAACCGCCAACCGAATACCTAATATAGGCCAACACAAATCATTCTTAGAAATGGCAGATCCCACGTAATCGGCTTAATTTACCCGCGTCGTGTAATTAATAGTCCAGCCGTTGTATTACAGAGATGATGGGCCGGCAGGGGCGCGATAATTGAGACAGCATATATTCTGACCTATAGCGTGTTTGCGGAGGCTTATTAATGTTGACTGAGCAAGTATGGAACTCAGATGTGCTGCTGTGTTTTGACATCATTTTGATAGGCATAACAAGAATGGTGCTACTGTCTCACAGAAACCCAAGAGAAGCAACAGCTTCCTATTGCGTTTGATGTTAGATGGTAAGTATAAATCCGCTTAGTGCCCACCTTACATGGTTTCAATCCTTATATACAGGGTATATCAAGACTGCTACCGAAAACGAAACCAGGCGGTAGTTTTAGTGACTATAGACACGATGTAACTAAAAAATTTTCAAAAGAACGCGACGATTTTTTTTTCTTTTAAATATCATTGTGTTTGGGTGGTTAATCCATAGATTTTGCTAAAATAATAATTTAAAGCCTTGCGTACTATAGCATCTTTAAAATAAAAGGGCGTAAATTATTTTTTTAGGAAAATGTAAGTATTTACCACCCACACTACACCAAACGTCGCTAAAGTCGCTAAAACTACTACCTGGCTTCGTTTTTGGTAGCAGTCTTAATATACCCCGTATATGTCTGAGTGTATATAAGTTTCGAGTTATCACCGTGCCAGCATAATTGTGTAGATCGACGGGAGAGAACGTTCGCTGATAGACAATCTGCTAAATAACCAACAACTTGCTACATTTTTGATCGCATATTACCAGGTAATTCACGAAACTTAATCTCTTTTGCATTAAAAATGAAATAGTGCTATGATGCGATTTAATAAATGTTTAATTATTTCAAACATTACCCAAGACCACTACATAAAACGTCATGTATGTTTATAAAACCATTAATCCTACTTGTATGCCATTTTTTTTATTAGTTTGTGAGACAGTTAAACATTATTTAACTATTATAATCGGTGAATATACATAAAAAAAAGATTTCAACGAATTGAGAACATCCTTCTTTTTTGAAGTTGGTTAGAAACACGACTCTACGTGTGTAAAGTCGCAAGCCAGCTAGAGTTTCATAAAGTCTTACACTATTACTCATTTAATATGAACATCTTTGACTTCCCTAAAATATAATTCACACTAAAATAATTGCCTAATGTCAACCTCGCTGACGTGACGCGGAGCTGTAAAATCCAAAATCCTTTTAGCGTGAATGAAAAAAAAGTCACGAAAGTGGAAACCGTGGCCAACTGTCGGATCCACTCAGGATTTTTAAGCCCAGCCCGCTGAAATCTGACAGGCTGTCGTTTCCATGTGAAAGGCGGGGAGGAAAAGCATAAACAACTGTAATTTCGGGTCACTGACCTTTTTATCTAACTTGGTTTGTCAAGTTTGTTTTCTCTGTTGGCTAAATTATGGTGCCCCTTGGGACTGTACTGTGGACACGTGTACAGTAAATTGAAATAAATAGGATCCGTAATTAATGTTACGTTTGTCTAACCCCGGAATATTTTCGTAAGGTTGGCTCTCAAAATATAATAATTATTATCATTAGGTCGGGATTCTATTTATTTATTTATTAAGGTTTGCTAACAGTTGTTACAATAATACATTTTTATGAGATCTTATAACACATATAGAAATATTATGCTTGTTGCACAACCACTTACAAGCAAACACAACATGCAAATTGATATGCATGCAGCAAGTAAATTTCAAAATAAATAAAAACCGTTCCGATATTTTCGTACTAAAAAGTTTACACGTGGTTTCCACTACTACGTATAAATCTTAAAAAACTATGGTTTCAGTTGCAATTTAGTGATTAAGATGCATCAATTACGTATTATATATGGTATTAATCTATCAACAGCAGACGTTTGGAAGAACCATCACCTGAAGCCTATAGTCAAATTGGCTGAAGTATATTTCACAAAGAAAAGTGACGAAAATCGATACCAGAAAAGAATTGCCACGGCTGCATTATTATTAAGTTCACGTTGGAACTAAGGTAATTAAAACGTGGTACCTTTTTCTTTGCAACTTTAATTACCTTGGAGTTCGTTAAAACGGATCGCTGCTATAAGTTTTCGCAGTGTGGCCCGCGACGAATGGTTTCTCAAAGTTGTTAATTAATATTGCAGTATCAAAATTTTAAAGATCGAATACAAGACTATCCTTGATTAATAAATGAAGACTTAGTCCGGCAATTTAATTTTAGACCCTGCCGAAAGAATATAGAGGAAAATAATTAAACTTCTTAGCAGGTTTTGAACGATATCGATCAATCTAAAAAATCTGAAGAATAATACCGATTCACAGGAGCGAGGGGCAGGTTGGGAAGCAAAGATTCCATCCATCCATCCATCAGCCAAAGGAAGTCAACTGCTGAACATAGGCCTCTCCTAATGATTTCCACAGTGACCTGTTGGAGGCAGCCTGCATTCAGCGACGTCCCGCGACCTTTACCAGGTCGTCTGACCACCTAGTGGGTGGACGTCCCACGCTGCGCTTTCCGCTTCGTGGCCGCCACTCGAGTACTTTTTGGCCCCATCGGCTATCAGTTCTCCGTGCTATGTGCCCCGCCCATTGCCACTTCAACTTGCTAATCCGCTGAGCTATGTCGGTTACTTTAGTTCTCCTACGGATCTTCTCATTTCTGATTCGATCTCGTAGGGAAACCCCGAGCATAGCCCTCTCCATAGCTCGTTGAGTGACTGAGCCTCCTAATAAGGCCACGTCTCGGTGCCGTATGTCATCACTGGTAACACACAACTTTCGATTTGAGGCACTGAGGTATTTTGGACGAGAAGACATCGCGTAGTTTCCCGAACGCTGCCCAACCGTTGGATTCGACGATTGACCTCTCTCTCGAAGTTGGACCTGCCTAACCGGACCTCTTGTCCTAAATAGACATATTCGTCTACAACTTCGAGAGTCGAGCCCCCAACTCCGATGGGGGTGGGCACAACATGGACATTCGACATTATCTTCGTTTTGTCCATGTTCATTTTAAGGCCCACCTGTTGGGAGACTCGATTTAGGTCTTCGAGCATAGTGCTAAGACCTTCCAGCGATTCTGCCAATACTACAATATAATCGGCAAATCGAAGGTGAGTGATATACTCGCCGTTGATGTTGATGCCGAATCCTTTCCACTGCAAGAGCTTGAAGGCGTTTTCCAGCGCGGCAGTAAACAGTTTCGGAGATATTACATCTCCCTGCCTTACGCCTCTCTGTAGTGGAATAGCATTCGTGCTCTGATCTTGTACTCGGACCGACATGGTGGCGATGTTGTATATACAGTTCAACACTTCGATGTACCGATAGTCAATGTGGCACCGCTGAAGAGACTGTAGCACAGCCCAGGTCTCGATCGAATCAAAGGCTTTCTCATAGTCCACAAACGCTAAACAAAGCGGCAAGTTATATTCGTCGGTTTTTTGTATAACTTGCGGAAGCGTATGAATGTGGTCTATAGTATTAAAGCCTTTTCGAAAACCGGCTTGTTCGGGAGGCTGGAAGTCATCAAACCTGCGTTCGAGACGATTTGTGATGACCCTCGAAAACAGCTTATAGACATGGCTCAGGAGCGAGATGGGCCTGTAGTTCTTCAGCAAAGTGTTATTACCGTTTTTGAAGAACAGTACCACCACGCTCCTGCTCCATGCCTCTGGCGTTGAGCCCTCGAGGAGAAAGGAATTGAAGAGCTTCTGAAGGACTTTCAGCATCGGCATCGGGAAGCAAAGATTACAAGTCGTTAAAAATTTCAAATTGTGACTCGTCTGCCTTTTATGCTCGATTTCAAGTTCTATTACTTAAATGTCATCACAATAAAAGAGTAAAAGTATCCGCTGAATGCAGGCTGCCTCCAACAGGTCACTGTGAAAATCATTGGGGGAGGCCTATGTTAAGCAGTGGATTTCCTTTGGCTGATGGATTGATGGATCCGCAAAATTAGCTTTCAATCATACCAAAATGCAAAGCGTAAATTTTATCATAAACAAACGAAATTGAGTGACAAAACTAGTCCAGCTGATGTTAAAATCCCATGTGTATTAGAAAGAACACAACCTCCACATAAATACGTTGTTATGAACTCTTCAGGAATTTTCTTTGTAACCCCGTGTGCGTAGACAGAAGCAATTTGTAACATTTTGTTAAGTATTTCACGGGGAAGATCAAAAAAGTGTATTATATTTTAACATTAATTACCCAATTTTCCACTCGAATTAATTCGCTTTGAAAGTTAGAAGAAAGAGGAGTTCTCCTTTGATCTCAGCTTTTAACCTCGTGTTTAGATTAGATAATTAGTAGATATTAATTCAGCTTAAGCGAAATTTAGGGCTTTCTGTAGTTAATTAAAAATATTTCATTGCTTATATAACGTGTAAGGTATCTTGAACGGCCAATTAGAATTTCAATGGAGCATTCCTTTTGAATGTGCCTCTTTTACGCTGTATTTATAGCGATCAAATAATAATAATGGTGGTGAAAATTCAATTTAATGAAAAATTTACTTGGTTATGATAATGCGGATGGATCAAAGATAACCGATTTAAAAGCAGTACATATACAAAGATAAAATATGCATAACCACATACATAACCACACGCCTTTTTCCCAGAAGGGGTAGGCAGAGGTGCTACTAGAACACCCACGTTTCGCTTTGTATATTCCGTCCCACGATGTGATAGGGGGCGAGTCTATCGCCATATCGGGCACAAATTCCTGACTCCGGTCTAATAATAAATAGAAAAATCCAATATCACTTTGCCCGACCCAGGATTCGAACCCGAGACCTCAGCTTTGCAATCATACCGTAGTACCACTACGCCACCGTGGCAGTCTGGTGTTGTATATGTTTTATGTATTCAGATTAATAGCTATGAAAATACATGTTAACGTGATTTTAGTAAATTATATAAAAGTATAATATGATAGTCTAAGAAAGTTATAAAGGCATTAATTAGTAGACACAGAGACAAGGCTACTAAACGTGGTTTTCCTGAACTTGAAGAGTTTCCCATTGATCGCACAAAACCCAATGTTCCAAATAAACATTCTTCAAAGTTTCCACACAAAATCTTAAAACCAACACCTGTTATTGAACCATTGAGAACACCTAGCCACTACTTGTAATCCATTAAGGCGGGAGCATTGTGTGGCGCGTACAATGCGCTCATTGCAGTGTGACGTCACGCGGCGGTGGAGCCGCCGGGTAATGTACCGTGCCTTAATGCGAAACCTCCGGGGATTATCCTTGGGAATATTATTTATTTGATCGAAAATTCAATACTGATCTTCGTTTTCGCTTAACCTCGTTTCTGTTGGTGTGAATTTTTTGATAATATTGATTTTTTGCGATGCTTATCTGTCTAAGCTCGTAGGTTTAAGACTGTTTATAGTTCTGTTACGGTCTAATAGCATCGTTTCTTGACAGTAATTTTGTGAACCAACAGAATCAGCATAGTAGTCACAGCCGAGGAATGTTATATATTAAAAAAATATGTAAAAGCCGAGAGTATTGGCCTCATAAAAGGAGCTCAAATTATGACTCTCTTTGAGCTTGAGAAGGAGCGTTAGGCTATCTTTGCAATTATTGACTCCTGTTGGCTCTTACCTTTCTTGCAAGTTAGATTTTCGACTAAGGTGGGTTATCGGAATGTGTTTATCGACGTTAAATAATATTAAATAGTAATTTAACAATAATAATATGTTATTCAGTTTAATAATGAATCAAAAGTATACAATATAGCCATATATTTTTATGGCACAGGTTCGGCAAACGAGCAACCAGGTCACCTGATGGTAAGTGATAACTGCTGCCCATGTTCATAGCATTCTATGGATGTTCATCCACAACGCTTGGATCATGAATGTGTTGCCAGCTCATCAGATCGGGAAGGGAGCGACAAAGAAAAAGGATAGAAAGAGGAATAGGGTATTGGGCATCCAGCAGTCTCATTCACCCAACGAAACGCGACAGCAAAGCTGTCGCTTCAAGTCAGTCTCCTGTGAGATAGTGGTACCACCTCGAACGAGCCTGACTATTTATTCTGAGTCATGGCTGACAACAGCTTGGCTCTACCACAGTAAAAATAATTGCTAAAAATGGTTAAAGAATTATGTGGTTTTATAATAAAAATTGAGGTACTACAAGTAACAAAATCTACCTCATAAGCAAAGAATTTATGTGAAGGAGCTAAAGTATTTCGTTTATGTGCAATATTGTGTGCCATTTACCCGACATATGCAGGTATTTCACGAACAACGAGATATCGGATTCCTCTAGAAAATATTTGAGGATGGAAGGCAATAGAATGTTAGCAATATCAATTTATATATGATTTCTGCTATGTATAGGCGTAATTTAATATTATGAGTAAAAATTTGGACTACCTTACCCTGATGGATTACTATCCACATCCAATTGTAATTTATGTGCCTATACGACTGAAGCCAGCTCTTCTGACGTCCAGGCTCGTTTTCCGTTCCACAAAAGAAGTCACTAGCTTTCGATACAACGTCTTCGCCTTTTATTTTGAAATTTCTTATTAGTTGCTAGAATTATTGTGGTCCGGGCACATATCGCGACGAACTGATGGCCGTTGGGGCCGAAAGGTTATTGAGTGGAAGTTACGTACAGGCTAGCGAAGTGTCGGACGCCCGCCTACAAGTTGGAAGGACGACCTGGTTAAGATTGCAAGAAGTCGCTGGATGCAGGCCGCTTCCAACAGGTCAATTTGGAGATCCTTTGGTGAGGCCTATGTTCAGCAGTGGACTTTCTGTATCTGACGAGAGAGAGAGAGAGTAAGAGCGAGCTAGAATTATTAATAAAACAGTAACGACTCACTAAAACAAAAGTAGTTACACATGAACATCGAACGCCTACAAAGCCTAATCGACAATTTTTTTTGTAACCAAACCAAAAATATGCATCTACAATATGAAAACACGTAGATATTTTAAATCGAACCCACCTACATCAATACAAACATTCAAAGGCACGTAGAAACAGGAAGTATTCCAGATCGCCTGCTCACACCGGACGTAGTCATCTGGCACACAAACAAACGCTTTGCAGATGACTTTTACTGGATTCTGTTTTATTTACTAGAAATTTCAACTATACTCTCATGGCGTTATTAATTAACTCGTACGAGCGGAGGATTAACTTTAAAATTGACTTGATTATTTTGACTGTTAATTTGACTATAATATTGAATAATGCAACTACAATACGATGGTTGCCTAGCCCTCGATGCAATTCTGTGTTTATTAATAAAGTCGTAAATCAATTCTAAAGCCTTGGATTAAAGTTAATCTTTCGTTCATCCGAGTTTATTAATAAGGCCCTCAGTGTTTTTTTTTATTATATGGTAGTAGTATTTTTCTTTAGTAATTTTTTTCTCATGTTTTACGGATTTGTCGAGATGTCATGAATAGCGTCATTATTAGATGAATTGACGGTGACTTTATATATTTTTCCTGCTGGCACCCTCAATTTTGTTCTGTATTATATTTGTGAAAACTTTTAAATGGCCCTCTCATATTTTCGTTCCCCTCTTATTATGCAATCTAGCTGTAAATTTCCGTAAATGATAAAATAAAATATTCATGCATCATATTCAATCATTAATTTAAATTCCCACAATTATTTACCGTAATCACCACATACCATCAATAAATCAACTTTCAAATTAATGAAGACTGTAAAGTCCATTTTCAATTTCACCGAGACCGACCTTACCTTCTGTTCTAATCGGCCGTTGTGCGCACAGAGAGCGGCCTCTGATTTTGACTCGCTTCATGAATATTTCATACTTGTGGCATATGTGAACACTGAAATTCAGCGAGTGAATGGCACAGGTCAAGCTGTTGGACATGGTTTGAGACATGTATGTTATTTCCTCTTAGTTAGGTGTTATGACGGAGTCTTGTGACCGCAGACACGAATTGGGCTGTCTTTGACGATAAAGCAAACTGTAGCGCTGGATAATACAATTTATATGTTCATGCAGGTGTTCTTCTTTAGTATACCTAAATAAATAAGAATGATTCACGTGTAGAAGATTATGGAAATACTTTTTTTATTGCGATGGATGGCGAGACGAGCATGCCATTCGCCTGATGGTAAGCGATACGATCGCTCATGGACAGTCGTTAAACCAAACATCAAACAGCCATCTTGAGACATAAGATGTTAAGTCTTATTATGTCCAGTAGCTAATCTGGCTATAATTTTCGTCAAACCGGAACAGAATAGAGCCTTTATTCATTACTACTCGTATAAAGAGATAGTTAAAAACGATTTCAATAAAACAACGAAAATATGTGTTGGACTGAAAGACAAACTTAATTTTGTAGTTTAAAAATTTGTCAGCGGTTCTAAAACGGTGATAGTACTAAATAACACTTTAACAGTTATAACAAAAGCTTATTTAAATTTTTAAATTACAATAATACAAATCATTAACCAGAGTTTGAAATTTAAGGCTACATAATTGTCATTTATCAGAGTCTAAAAATCCATTATTCATATTGTTGTTATACAACGTTTTATATCTAATATAAAAAAGCGAAAATGCTGTTATTGTGATAGAGCCACGCTGCTGTCTGACTGATGACTGAGCATGAATGGGCAGGTTCATCCGGGGTGGTTCCACTGTCTCACACAAGATCTACGTGAAGCGACAGCATTGCTGTTGCGTTTCGTTCCGTGACTGAGATTGCCGGATGCCCAACGCCCATTCCCTCTTTCTATTTCCTTCCTGCTCACCTCATGATTTAATGGTCCGGCTACACATCTATGATCCAAGCGTTGTGGTGTCCTGTTTGCTCGTTTGCGGGTACCGAATCGGTTACCGGTACAGCATCCATTTTCTCATCGGTAATGTTTTGTATTACCATACCGTTACCGAAACCTGGATTTGAATTAGGGTCCTTAAGATCACACGGACCTAGTGCTCTGAGTTATTTCGAGCGTATTAGTGCTGTGGAAATTATAATCTAGTTAAGGATCCAGTAATATGATTACCTCAAACCAAACCAGGATGCTAACTAGCAACATCTCTTTTTATATTTCAAATGCTACTATTTTTGTATATCTGGTAAGAGAACTTTTATCAAAACATGCAGTAGTCAGAACTATTTATGTGACTGTTGGACGTATTTATTTAGTGTGGTACACTGAAATTTTAACTTCTGTCCACAATTATTTTTGCTGTTTCTAAGTAGTAACCCCTGACTCAAAAAATAGCTATAAAAAGAAAATATTGACATATAGTGTAATGCAAACTCGTTTACAATAATTCTAAAACACAAATAGTCCAAATACGAGTAGGACAATACAAAATTAAATGACTAAAAACGGCCAATGCAACCAAACTGGTTCCTATTATTTTGTGATACATTACAGGGATTTAGGTAGAAATTACTAGTTTAATATTCCCAAAGGCGAAAATTTTGCGAATTAACGATAGTACAACGGTTCGTTTGAATTATGGGAACAATTCGCTTGTTCGGATTAAAAGCCAAGACTGATACGCCGAAATCGGGTTAGTGTCAAAACGATTTTATAAATTGGGACGCTTATTTATGTAATCGCCATGATCACTCTGGACTTATTAATATTAGAATTTATTGTAGTTTGTCAAATCGAATATATTTTATTACAGCAATAAATATGTATGTATTATATTGTATTGTATTGTATTGTATCAGCCTATATACGTCCCACTGCAGGGCACGGGCCTCCTCTACAATCGAGAGTACGATTGAGAGTGGTTACGCCATATAGTATTGGCGGACTTTTATATACAATAGAAATGTATTCAAATCGCTATGGTATGCAGGTATGTATGGTATGCCCTGGGATTTGAATCCGCGACCACCGTGAACATGGAGGTAGCCACGTCTGGTCCGTTACCAACAGGCCACTACGCACTTCATATGTATGACAGGGATGATTCTAGTTCAGTGAAACCATGTCCATGATACAGCTTCAACAGAGCTACGAAGGTTTGATTCGTCATGAGACGTCACTCAGTTTAGTGCTTCATTATCTCCATCTCTTACGATTATTGATTAAGTAATTTGTTTAAAACTATCGTGCGTAATTTGCCCATGGGTCCCTTGCCCTCGGTGACTTTATATTTATTATTCGTAGCTTTGACGATCCTCTCTGCCTTAGTAATTTATTTACCCACTTCGTAACATCTACAACCACTTGAATCAGATGTCTCTCGCTGATAAAGTTACGGTCTGCGTGCTCCTCCAAGATGTTCAGTACGCCACGATATTCGTGTACCTGATTAAATTAAAGGTTAAAGCATTCGCCCCTGGCAGACACGTACATCTCTAATCAGTATGTGCGCTCGGCTGCATGACTTATGGCGCCGCCCGGCCCCTGCATCTGCCTGCACAGAGATCATAAATTCGCTTCGCTCGATGGCCGTTCGATTTACGAATACCGATGAGCTTTCCAAATATAGGCGAGGAGTTGATAATGTTTGACATTTTAAATTATTATAATTTAAGTTTATAGATTTCGATCAAATTTTATACATGTGATTTTTTAAGATTAACAAAAATATGTGATTTTTGTTTGTAGCTCTGAGAGAGTAATGGTGCACCAAGACTATTGTCAATAATATTTTTATCCTTTGAGGCAGATTGGTTTGACTTGGTTCGAGGTGGTACTGCAGTTCCATTGAAATTGAGATTAAGTGACAGTTTTGCTGTTGTCATTCTTGCGATTTTTAAGATAAATATCCTTGTCTAACTATTTCTAGAACTGCTTCTTATTCTCCATCTGCAAAAACAGCCAAAGCATTTGCAGGGGCAGTGTTGACCTCTTTCTATCGCTAGCATGTTTGCTATTCGCGTACCATTAACTAAGACAAATTGTTATAAAGCACGGAAATAAACCCACACTCTATTTAACAACTTGAGTGTCGCCTGGAGCAGATTATTGGTGAAAAAAAGCAAAGTTGCGTCGCCGCGCAGGTTCAATTTCCGCATCGCGACCAACAAATATTTGTCATCAAATATTAGATCCAGGCTTGGAAGCCTGTTAAGTCCAAAATTTTATACACACGACACCGAATACTAGTTAAGATTGATAGTAAAAACTCCTTGTAAATATTAGGTGATGGGAAGTTCGTATTTTTCGTTACAATATTTTTTTTTCACGATCGTTCCTGTAGCTCCCCCAAGTGGTCTAACATTCTAATAACTTAAAACAGATTTTCCATCCGACTGACATCAACCTGCTCCTCAAATACCTCGTACGGAATGAATAAGTAAACAGGACATTCACAGCCCATGCTCTGCTAAATACAAAGCGACAGAAGAATCAATATTTAACCTGCACGAAGCAAAATGCATTCCACGAAGACATCGTGTGAAGGCCAATGTGTGCACCTCCCCGATCGATACGTATTCAATGCAGATTTGGTCCGGATATTTGTTCCGCAGCTTTACTTCCATAAAAAAATATATACGAGCATATATCAAACTTTTGTTTACTGTGAATGGAATTTACGACAGCTGTATTCATAACTTGCGAAATATGTCATACTATTTAATAAAAGTCGCCGCGAATCCATTTATTTTTTACTGGTTAATTTATTAAAATATATGCTCGTATTGTTTATGCGTTTTGTGAATCGATCGTTTGGTGTATTGAATGTTTTATTTTTTGTAGAATAATCTGGTGTTGCAGGCCATTTAGCTATAAAATACTGTTGAAAACTGTGTTGTAACAAAAATTTTTTTTTTCCTAAATTGATATATCTGTACAATTTTTTGGTGTGGGTATCAAACACTAGGCGGAATATTTTGCAATTCCAATCGTTTTGTAATTGATTATGGTAGAGACTGGTGACAGAGCAATATCTAAATGGATACGAGTAGGTACCCTCTAACATTTTAGTAAATACAACCAATTTTCTAATATTTCTATTGATTTATTACCACCGCCCATATGCATGTAGTCTACACGGCTTGGATTGTAAGTAAACTGCTGGTCTTTCAAAATGGGCATGGAAAGGAAACAGATACGGTACCTGCAAACATCTAATTCATCTAACAAAACAACGCAGCCAAACCTTTTCATGTCCGTTTCAGTGAAATAGTTGTACTACCCCTGCCAAGCAATTCCACTACCACCTCTACTTTTAAGATGTTTTACAATCGCAACAAAAAACTAGAATTAATTTTTGAAAAATTTAAAACCAGCAGCTCCGAACACCCTAATCTAGGTCATAAATGTTTACATTTCTTAAAGAATATCTTCATTTTTGGCACTTCAATTTCGCTTAACCTTAGCTTTGATCAAACGAAGACCTTGATGTAAAGAGAGCGGTATACATTTTCCATTCCCACGGATAAAGGTGAAACGGGCCGGTTCTTTCACTCCACTGTGTGCAAAATAAACGTGGTTTCTTTGAAAGTGCCCACGGCGAAGGCTCGCTTTGCTTGTAAGTGCTTATCCACTTATGACAAGTGCTGGCAACTGATCTTATAGATTTGTGTTGCAGTTGCGGCATTGGGATGAAATCTGCGGATTTCTTGTTGGCGCTTTGTGTTGTTGATAGTTTATGGAATCTATTAGCATCCTATATGTTTAGTAACTATATAATACTAGTTCTTTAATATATTTGTAATTTTAAGCTTGGGGTTTGATTCGATCCATTTCAATGTAACCTTTAATACCAATAATATTTACCAATAATTTTTTAATTTTTTTTACTAAATTGAATTATATATAATTTGGGTTTTAAGTCAATCATCAAACCCAAAACTCATTCTTCTGAACTTATGATACAACTACGGTAAAATGGTTACTAATAACGAACTAAAGGGAAGGTTATATATTCTTGGTAAAAATGATTCATATTTTTTCTGTATTGTATCAGCCCATATACGACCCACTGCAGGGCACGGGCCTCCTCTACAATCGAGAGTACGATTGAGAGTGGTTAGGCCATATAGTCCACCACGCTGGCCTAGTGCGGTTTGGCGGAATTTTACATACCATAGAAATTTATACAAATCGCTATGGTAAGCAGGTTTCCTCACGATGTTTTCCTTCACCGTTATAGTGCGTGGTGATTGACTATCAATACCCACATGACTCCGAAAAGTCAGAGGTGTGCCTGGGGTTCATAAATACTATATAAATATTGTAAATGGCCTAGTAAATCATACCACTTAATAATAACACTACAAACTTAAGATAAGTAGTGCACTTGGAACGTGATCCCCAACCTTAATCGCCGTGGCGGCAAACAACGCTGAACTTTCCTTGATACTATAGTGTTTTAATAAAACTGAAACAGGACGAATTATCTCGAAGGAATTCAGAGATTGTATACTTAAATCGAGGCTTTTGTATGGGTTTTGGCTTATCCTACCTGGAAAAATCGCTATATATTTAATAATTTATGTTACTTTACATACGTTCCAATGTTAAGCACGGGTAATCTGCATTCAAGGGGTAAAACTTAGTACATCATGCTGACTGATAAAATTCATATATCTTCGAAATTCTATAGAGAACTCGCAGTCTATCCACGGTGTTTTTCTATACCATTTAAACCAAAGATAGCCAACAACAAATGTACAACAGGCTGAGAATGTTTAAGTATTCTAGTATTGAATCAGAGTCCTTTGTCTGAAGTCCATATAGCTTTTGAATTATCTACCCTCCCTTCCATTTACCCAATCTTATCAAAACAGGCGGCAGAATGTCAAAATTAGCGTATCGCCGTCCAATGTTGTTAATCCGGGCATAGATAAATAATAACTTTGGCCCTAACAGAATTGTTCGTCTTAAGCCCATATTATAGACGAGCGTTTATTTAGGCTCTGTTTACAAACTCACTCGTTATAAATGAGTGGTATAACTACGGATTTCATTGTTACTTTGACACATTATTTAAAAGCTTTGTTGTTTTGGACGAATTTGGTGGTTTTTGTTTTATTTTTGTGTTGTTTTTTTTTGAGTGCAGTATATCGCTCACCATCATCGTTAACAAAGAGATGTAATAGACAGTATACTTTAACTTTAATGGTTACTACAAAACCCACTTTACATTTGATTTTTTGACGAAGATTTTGTAAGTGTATGGAGTCTGTCAAATTTTCCTAGGTTAATGTGGTTGACTCAGGTAGTAAGCACCCATTTAGTTGAAAAGGAATGTGACCGGTAATATGAGGCCATTATTACAAAGCTAATATATTGAAAAAAAAAACCTCTTTATTCTTATTTATAGGTTATTCTCTTAACAAATACTGCTAGGTTAAAGTATCGGTAATACCTGATGATAAATGATGCCTCATCGTGCCCGAAATTGTTACCAACAACGGAGTGTTCCGGATCAAAAAGTGAACCTTCTTCCGTTCGTCTGAGAGACGCGAGATTAAGCGACACACGGGCGAAATGTTAGCAAAGCAAATTATTGAAGCCTTTATGTTTGGATATAGTAGACGTATTTAGATAGGAAATTGGACTCTGTCACCGTGGGGAGATTACAAAAACACCGAAATATTTTATGCATCTGTTGATCATTACACTTAATGCAGACCGCTTGCAACGAGTCGTATATTTGGAGGATGTTATTTCAATGTCATATTTTCTTTGTTCTTATTTAAATCTTGAAAAAAATACAGTGGAACCCTATATTTTTTGTGTCCGATCACGAAATAAAAACGATAAGAAGCAGAAACGATTACAGCAACTCCAATATTTCTTTTAAGCTCATGCTAGGTTCTAACTTTCAAACCAAAAACTGTTGCGATTAAAACTTGTGGCCAGTCGATCAGTAAGCACCAAACAATTCCCATCCATATCAGCGGTAAGTACGACGTGTGAAGGCTTAAATTTCACGCCTCGTGACGGCATCGGAGCTATAAGAACGTTATATAAAATTCTTGTAAGGCAAAATTGCCACCAGTTCACGTAAATTTTTTACAACAGCACTTCCAGATCCTGCGAATAGGCACTTAATAAAAATTCAACGATGTCTACGGTGGAATCGTCGCTTTTATTATTTTGATTACACACAAGCGTGTTTGTAAGCGTTTGTTGAAAATCTAGGATGCTAGAGGTTTGGTTAGGGTTTTATTAATGGTACAGTAGTGTGACTGACGATGAAGGTACTGCAAAAGTCGAAGAGCTGGATGAGGACTGCCCTGGACAGCACCAACTGGGTTGCATTACAAGAGGACTAAACTCAGCATTGGGTGGATACATAGGCTGAACAAGAAGAAGAGGAAGAAGATTGTATCAGCCCACAATTTTAATCAAACTTCGAAGTTAAATTAATGTAGCTTAGCACATACACAGTTAACTAGCGTTATAGGTGGCCTATTTAGGGTTGACGGTTGACTGATGATGAATTGCTATTTCAATAGAATATTCATTGGCGAGAGATGGTTAATTTCTCGCGGGTCTCGATCTTATTGAAACTATTGAGTTTCCACCATCCTATACGGTGGTCACTTTCCGTACAGATAAGAATACCACCAGCATTCGTGTTTTGGACGACCGTGAGTTCGGGAAATAAGTGTTGTTGCAGTTTTGTTTCGGTGATGTATGAGTGTAATCTACTTAGGAGATAGTCCTTTGTTTACTGTCTTTTATGAGCAAAAAGTTGTTCCAACTTGCGCCACGAGATGTCGCTGTAATAAAGTTGATTGTCATAAAAAATCTGACAAAGCTCCGACTTAAAGATAAATCTATATTTATGGATCCAATAATATCTTTGTCTTGACATTGTGATAAAGGTAGTATTACTAAACTGGTCGAACAATGTTGATATATTGTATTGTATCAGCCCATATACGACCCACTGCAGGGCACGGGCCTCCTCTACAATCGAGAGTACGATTGAGAGTGGTTAGGCCATATAGTCCACCACGCTGGCCTAGTGCGGGTTGGCGGACTTACATGCCGTAGAAATTCTTTAAAATCGCTACGGTATGCAGGTTTCCTCACGATGTTTTCCTTCACCGTTAAAGTGCGTGGTGATTGATTATCAATACACACATAACTCCGAAAAGTCAGAGGTGTGCCCTGGGATTTGAACCCGCGACCACCGTGAACATGTAGGCAGCCGAGTCTGGTCCGATACCACGAGGCCACCACGTACTAATATAAGTATGATATAAGTATCTTTTTATGTGTATATTTAAAAAAATGCACATAGTTTAGAAAATGGAAATATAAAAAAACATTTTTTACCAAATCTCTCTAAATTTTTTTGGTTGTTGTCAGTTATTTTAAATTATACTTGTAGAATAATACAATTTTAATAGAGGAAATATTGACTTATTTGCCTTGACTACCCGTGTTATGTTAAGTATCAGGACTAGGCCAGGGTGATCGAGACCCAACTCTTCTCAATCAAAGATACAGAATCGCAGATATATGGAACAGTTTAAATTCAGTTCTGAATATTACGAAATATCAATCGAAGCATAAAATACCAAAACAAACGTAATAAAATCAAACAACCCAGTAAAAACTGTAGTCGCCAAAAGTAAGCTTATAAAAATAAAACTGGTTTAAGCCATCATACCGGCTTACTATAATCCCCTAGATATCCGAACCGATAAACAACCATCCGACAATACGCACCTGAATCCGAACGCGTTTCCCTCGCACAATTCGGACTAAAGTAAATATTGATAAAGTTTGCCATTCAAGTTGCGTTTAGTTTCCCCAATTCTACGGTTCCCCAACTAACATAAATTTGATAATTATTTGAAGAAACTCCATTGGAAACTTGCGATCCCTTAATCTAATTGGAATTTATGAGGTAATTTTGATTAACTGAAACTGATGTGTGGGTTGGAGACTATGTTCGTGTTCATTGATGATATGCTGCATGATATAAATTATATTGAATTGTATATAAATGATCCAAGGAACTTACTAATTTAACTATTTTATGAGGATAATAATCTTTTTAAGGATAATAAGTGCGTGGTGGCCTGTTGGTAACGGACCAGGCGGGACTGCCAAGTGCTAACATCTTCAAGGTGGTAGCGTGTTCAAATCCCAGGGCACACCTTTTACTTTTTTTGAGTTATGTGTCTTTTGATACTCAATCATCACGCACTATAACGGTGAAGTAAAAAATCTTGAGGAAACCTGCATAACATAACAATTTTAAAGAACTTCTGTGGTATGTAAAGTTCGTCAACCCGCACTAGGCCAGAGAGGTGGACTATATGGCTAACCCTAAAGGGGTTTCGGCGATCGTACTCTCGATTGTTGAAGAGGCCGTGCTCTACAGTGGGACGTATATGTGCTGATGCAGATGAGGATGATAATATGCAAAAAAAATAATACAGAATAGGTTTACTCAACGGTGGGACTTCCAAAGATCTTTCTTCCTTACACTATAAACTTACATAATGAGATTTTACCTGCATTATTTTTGGACCGAAACAATTTTAGGAACCTCGACGAAACAATTGAAATTTTAATAACTCCACGGACGGTGGGCACGATCCATGTTTCTGTTAGAAGCTCTAGATTTGCTTCGACTGATCTATTACTGCAGGGTGTCGATGGTCACGTGGGATCTATTCTAAGATATATAGCTTCCAACAATGCCGTTAGGATCAACAGAATCACGTATTTATGTTTTAGGACATAAACCCACGGAACATTCCGGACTTCTATATGATTTTAATTTTGAATTTCTGTCAATAGAGTTTATGACATAAGCACATAAGCACACGCCTTTTTCCCAGAAGGTGTAGGCAGAGGTGCTACCAGAGCACCCACGTCTCGCCTTGTAGATTCCGTCACACGATGTGATAGGGGGCGAGCCTATTGCCATATCGGGCACAAATTCCTGACTCCGGGCTGATAATGAATAGAAAATTCCAATATCACTTTGCCCGACCCGGGATTCGAACCCGAGACCTCAGCTTTGCAATCGTACCGTAGTACCACTACGCCATCGAGGCAGTTATTGAAAGTGCTGTAATCTGTACTTTTATCATATAGTAGCCTTTATATCCTACAAGGTATACAAATATTGACGATGAATGATGTACGTAATGAATGTTAGTAATCATCATACTCTGCATGGTGGCCTGTTAGTAACGGACCAGATGCGGCTGCCTACATGCTCACGGTCGCGGGTTCAAATCCCAGGGCACACCTCTAACTTTTCGGAGTCATGTGTGTATTGATAGTCAATCACCACGCACTATAACGGTGCAGAAAAACATCGTTAGGAAACCTGCATACCATAGTGATTTTGAATAAATTTCAAAAGTATGTAAAAGTCCGTCAACTCGCACTCGGCCAGCGTGGTGGACTATATGGCCTAACCACTCTCAATCGTACTCTCGATTGTAGAGGAGGCCCGTGCTCTGCAGTGGGTCGTCATATGGGCTGATACAAACAAAAATCATCATACACCAGGTTAGGGTATTTTATATTTGCCATTCCTGTAGGATAAAAAAATCAATAATAATTATATATCTAGTGCGTACCTCGGCTCTGTGGCGTACCTTGGGAGACGCGTATGTCCAGCAGTGGACTACAACGGGCTGATGATGATATGACAGTGCAGACAGATTTTTTTATTCATACAATAATTTAAATAGGAATCAAGAACGACCTAAAAACAGGAATCGAATTAATTATACGGACTGTAGAATAAAGTATAGCAGTTGTCAAGATTATTAATTAGCTTCAGTAAAAAAATGTCAGGAGTGGGATTCGAACCCACGCCCTCAGAGAGGACCAGAACGCCCTGCGTCCGTATGTACGGACAAGTTACCTTGAGTCTGGCGCCTTAGACCGCTCGGCCATCCTGACTGTGTGTAATGCTGGTTAATTACTGGATCACATTAAGGAAGCAAGTTAGACTAAGGTATGAAAAGTAGTTTCTCCGAACTGATGGCCGATGGGGCCAAAAAGTTCTGGAATGGAGGCCACGTAGCGAAAAGCGCAGCGTGGGACGTCCACGCACAAGGTAGTCAGACGACCTGGTAAAGGTCGCGGGACGTCGCTGGGTGCAGGCTGCGTCGAACAGGTCACTGTGGAAATCATTGGGAGAGGCTTATGTTCAGCAGTGGACTTCCTTGGGCTGATGGATGGATGGATGAGAAGTTGCATTATTGTAGGCAGTAGCAGGATTAGTATAGGATGCTGTTTGTTGACCGCACGGGCGCCTGAAATGAAGGTCCATTACAGACTATTTTTTATTGCGATGGCGAGACGAGCGTATCATTCGCCGATCGTAAGCGATACGACCGCTCATGGACAGTAGAAAACCAAAATAACACCGTGAATTATGAATTATAAATATACATCGTATATGGGCATAAAATACAAGTGGCATAAAATTGTGTCCATCGTCTACATTTTGAATGGACCTCGTTGCATTTTCCATCAGGTGCAGTAACTATATGCAGTCTTCTAAGTTATAAGTATAATAAACTTAATAAGAATTTTTCCTGCGAAAGTTGTTTAATATCTTGACCAGTAAAAATAAAGTTTGTATATACGTGCAGCTCGCAGCAGACGGCATTATTTTATGCATATTAGTGCCACGTACCACTCGTTACGACCACCTGGCTATTACTACTAAGGAATATCTGATAGCCAAATTGTCTATTTACATAATATCGTAAATATGTAATAGGTATTGTAAAATATTGATTTGTATGAAACAAAACTCGGGGTATTTTAATTTTTTGTAAGAATATTGCTTCTTTAATAAGTTTCTATAGTTTATCGACAGACTGCCTGTGATGGTAGGCAGTGATGGCAAAAATCTGATGAATACTCTGAAAATTAAACCACATACGGTGAATGACGAAGTGAATTTAGGTTTCACTATAATAAAATATAGTCATATAGCTAGATTTTATTTTACATACATACATAAACACAAGCCGTTTTCACAGAAGGGGTAGGCGGAGGTGTAACCAGGACACCCACGTTTCGCCTTATATTTTCCGTCCCACGATGTGATAGGGGGCGAGCCTATCGACATATCGGGCACAAATTCCTGACTCCGGGCTGATAATTAATTGGAAAATCCCATATCACTTTGCCCGACCTAGGATTCGAACCCGAGACCCCAGCTTTGCAATCATACCGTAGTACAACTGCGCCACCGAGGCAGATTTTATTTTGTACGTCGCAATTGTCGTTTCCCCAACGCTCTCTACAAAAGTAGAGAGAAAAAAATGCCTAGACAGTATGCTGTTATACTGAAACAAAATAACAGAAGTTGGCGTACCAAAGTAAAACGACTTTACTTACATTTGCAAAAGCATTACCATCACATAATTCGATTGGGGAGACTGGGCTGGACTATCTGAATATTTAAGTCGATGCACAAGGCATTAGATTCGGCGAGATATTGAGTCTGGAGAATTGTGAATTAGTCCTCAGTCTGTATGAATTAATCAAACTAGTTTAGAAGGTATTTTAACTAATAAATATTCACTCAAAATTTCATGACGAAGATGCTGTATGACAGGCTTTTGGGAATATATTGTAGAGTCAAAAGAGCATCCATATTTCTTTTCGTAATACTAATTATTATATAAAAATATATATATGAAAAATGTAAGGTAGAGTGTAGATTTGAACATTATTCAGATTATGGAAATTATAATGGTGTATAGGATAAAACTCAAGCCGTCACAGTGTGCAAGTTATTCTCGCAACACAAATCAATTAGTCTACATTGAGTACCTTTATCAATATATAATTTAAAAAATGATGAATTTATGTAGAGCCACGAAGCATGAACACAAAGAAAAACAAAAAAAGTTAAGAAAACAATCTGAACATCTTACATTAGTTTTCGACCATATTTACCGGCCCCCGCAGTCCATAACGATGACCTAATACAGTTTTATAGCGTCTCAATAAACATAACATCCGAACGATTCATGAAACAAAACATTAAGGCTCATAACAACATATTATTACCAAAACACGGCAGTATAATTTGTCACAAACTACTACTCTTGTTTAACTTGCTCGAGAAAGTGACAAATATAATATTATCCTTGATGGAAAGTGCAATGTATGGTTAGTATTTTCACAAAAAAAAAAACCTTTCATCCTTTGACAGCCTCCGTGGTGCAGTAGCTTAGACACCGGCTGTGAAATGTGATGCTGCGAGTTCGATCCCCGCACCGAAACAAATATTTGTGTGAATCACAGGTATTTGTTTTGGGTCTGGGTGTTTGTGAGATGGAAAAGTCTCTCGTAGTTTCTGAAATCCACGACACAAGACTTGAACTTAGTTTGGGGTAAGGACTATGTAAGTGACATTTGGGTGTATTCATATTCATATTCATCGATTGATAAAACTATATTGAAACCGCAATAGCATACCCGAAACGTGATATTTTATGGATTTTTTTTATATCATCATGAAAAAGTGACTGAAAAAACTGACCGTATGAGCAATGTATCCAAAATTCCGGTTGTTACAATTATGACGGCCCACTCCAAGCCGTATGTAAACATGAACCCAAAACGCGACCTAAGAGTATCTATGTATAATGTAACTATTACGAGTGTTCCATTATATAACGTGATCGCTATCCTATCCAAATATCCCCATACAAAAATATTGCCAAAACACGCCAATATAATTTGTCACAAGCTGCCTAACTTCATATAGTATCCTGCCCAAGGGATGGTGTGGAGTGAACTTTATTTTTCGCCTGAGCGGCCAGCCCAATCAATGAGTGTCGGCCATCAGCCCGGTACAACGGAAATATTGACAAACTTTATATTGGACTTGAGAGTTTGTACCAACTTGGAATGTTGGTGGAGTACGTTCGACTGAGTTGAGTGCAACATTCAGACGAAAAATAGAGAATTCGTTTGTTTTTAGGTCTTATATTAGAAATCAATATATATATATATATATATATAAAGTCAATATATTTTCGTGACATAATTATGTTTATCACACTTACATATGTCTAATAAGAAAGTTATACTTATGGATACTTTGAACAAACGTATTCTATCTTTCGACAAAACACAGAGGTTTCTTAAAATGATTCAAGTTCGTACTTACCCAATACTATTATTTCTCAATAGGACAAAATTAATCATAATTACCTTCCTAACATATTAAAGAAACCTCGTAGGTACCTAAAAATCAATTATGTGTTATATAATACTGTGAAACCAGTGGAGTGGAAAAAAATACGAGTGTAGTGTTTTTGAATATAGTTATGCTTATATACAATAAGTTATCGTACTAAAATATTATTATATTTGCATAAACTAAACAAAGACACAAAACATAAGTAGACATAACACATACAGTTCATTGTCTCGTGCGCACCACGTCAGTAATCAGTATACGGGAGCCTACCAGTGCGAGTAGACGTGCTTGTTAGTACTGTGTGGCCGAAACTGTGTTTCACTACACAAAAGTATTGATAATACAACGAGCAACAAAACAAGTATTGCACAAATATAACAATATATAAAAAGTTGCAGAGGGTTTGAGCGCACGAGCTACTTTCAGGAAGTATTTTTCAGCACTGGCCAGTCCAGGCATCTATAGAATGTTTCACTTTAGTCCACTGCTATGGGGACACACGGTAGCAGAAAACAGCCCGCTTATCATATTTTTCTGTTATGTAATTTTTCACAACATTCATCAGTATACGCACGGCAAGTAACTGCAGAACACAAGTTAGTTATTAAACCTGCCATGGAAGCTATAGCGAATGTTTTGCATTCACGGATGAGCTGCTGTCCATCCTATTTTAAGGTAATAATAATTTGTTGTCTCTTATATTTCAGATATATATATAAATAAATAAATAAATAAATACACCCAACAGTCACATACATAGACCTGACCCCACATTAAGATCAATTAAGTCTTGTGTCGTGGGTATCAGAAGCTACGAGAGACTTTTCGGTCTCACAAACACCCAGACCCGAGACAAATACCAATGGATCTCACAAACATTTGTCTCGGTGCGGGGATCGAACCCGCCGCCTCTCGTTTCACAGGCGGCGTCTAACCGACTGCGCCACGGAGGCTGTTAAACAAAATAATCTATACACATATAGACTGTCTCGGTGGCGTAGTTGTACTACGGTAAAGCAGTGGTCTCGGGCTCGACTTCCGGGACGTGCAAACTTATAATTAATTTTCCCATTAATTGTCAGCCTGGAGTCAGAAATTTGTGCCCGATATGGCGATAGGCTCGCCCCTTTGTACATCGTGGGACGAACAGACAAGGCGAAACGTGGGAGTCCTGGTAGCACCTCTGCCTACCCCTCTGGGAAAAAGGCGTGATGTTTGTGTCTGTGTGTGTATGTATCTATACATATCTCAAATAGGTATAGATACGATAGACAACACTTTATTATACGATTTGTTTTTTCATCAACAGTACTTGTATTTCAACAATTCTTTCCACAAGCTAGCATATTCTTGTGGCAATCGAATCACAATGAAACGCCTAAATATATGTTGAACACGAACAAAACTTCCAACAAAATTGTTGGCACATCTCCACGCCCGTAAGTCCTACCCGCTCACAACTTAAGCCCTACTTCGCTAACGATCGCGCTATTTGTCCCTCACGACTACACGTAACGATTATCTGCACATCCACTTGTTAAAACTTTGCGATAAATGAGTTTTATTAAGCTCTCCCTTGCAGATGAATGGCTTTGGCAGGGATCGAAGTTTGGTATAAACTGATTTTGATTGTGTTTATTGTTAGTTCTATACTGTACTATACTGATACAGTTATCAGCCCATATACGTCCCATTGCTGGGCACGGGCCTACTCTACAATCGAGAGAATCGATTGAGAGTGGTTAGGCCATATAGTCCACCACGCTGGCCTAGTGCGGGTTGGCGGACTTTTACATACCATACAAATTTATTAAAATCGCTATGGTATGCAGGTTTCCTCACGATGTTTTCCTTCATCGTTATAGTGCGTGGTGATTAACTATCAATACATACATGATTCCCAAAAGTCAGAGGTGTGCCCTGGGATTTGAACCCGCGACCACCGTGAACATGTTGGCAGCCGCGTCTGGTCCGTTACCAACAGGCCACCACGTACTATACTGTAGTAGCCCGTATTCCCTCACTGGTGAACACGGCACTTTTCTATAATCAAGATGTCGATTGAGAGGATTTAGGCCATAGGCTACCGTGCTGGTATAGTGAGGGTTGCCGGCGTCACGTACCAGACCATCTTACATTCTTTACCTCAGATTTTTACGGTATGCAGGATTCCTCATGCCGGTCTTATATCGTTGAAGTGCATGATTATTGAATACGCAGACTGAAAACTCAAAGCTGTTCCTGGGTTTCGAACCCGCGGCCAATGTCTCGGTAGCCGCGTACAGTGTATTCCCAACAGGCTGCTACGCACTTATTGTGAGTGTGATAGTAATATTGGAGGTGGTTACAGCTAAAGTACAAGTTAGTCGTCTCCACTGGGATGGTACAACCGACCATTGTTTCATAGAAGATTGAAGTGAATGACTGCCTTGTCGTTGCGTTTCGTAATAATTGTTTGTGGTAGGATATATATATCCTATATATATGTATATATATATATATATATATATATATATATATATATCCTATCTCTCTGTGTAAATAGCGACCACTGTATGTGACAGTGGAAACCACGGAGAAAGGGTATCGTATTGGGTTCAGACTGTTTATACTGGTGTGGGCAAACTTGTCAAATTATAAGATCGCCAGGTGCTTTTCAATACTTATTGATGATGACACTTGATTTCTTTTTAATTTGTTGATTATATGTGTCGTTGTTGGAATATGAATTTTACGTGATAATAAATGTTATCACGTTCGTTTAGACGTGAAAATAACTCATGTTATTACATACGCTGTATTATTCAAATGCAACTGAAAATTTCAAACGTATTTTATCATTACTATTATATTCGCAGTTATTCCAACAAAGCGGAATACAAAACCTATCTGTTATACAATCTATCACTTATCAATGCCACGCTTTCGCTTAAAAACCAACTCTACTGAATAGTTTTAAGCTTTATTTTCCCTTGGCAGGGCCACACGAGTGTGTTAACCCGTTAAACGCGAAGGGGCAAGTTTGATGAGAGTCGCATGTCAGTGGTCGAGACAGCTGACTTTTAGTTCTTGTACTCGACGAAATGGCTTGACGGTTGGACTGAGTCGCTTCTTGTCTCACATACAAGCATTTAATTCAGCTGTTATAAAAAGCCCAATGTTTTATGGCAGTTTCAGTAGAATCGGTGTAAACATTATAGTTAGGGTTGAACAAGTTAGATTTAATAGTAAAATGTTATTAAATGAAGTGGTGCTGGGCCGACAATAATATTCTACCACCAGCGTTGTGGTGTATGGCAATCTCCATAACCAAACGAAACACAACACCAAAACTTATAAATCACGACGGGTACCACCCAGTATTGTATTGTATCAGCCCATATACGACCCACTGCAGGGCACGGGCCTCCTCTACAATCGAGAGTACGATTGAGAGTGGTTAGGCCATATAGTCCACCACGCTGGCCTAGTGCGGGTTGGCGGACTTACATACCGTAGAAATTCTTTAAAATCGCTACGGTATGCAGGTTTCCTCCCGATGTTTTCCTTCACCGTTAAAGTGTGTGGTGATTGATTATCAATACACACATAACTCCGAAAAGTCAGAGGTGTGCCCTGGGATTTGAACCCGCGACCACCGTGAACATGTAGGTAGTCGAGTCTAGTCCGATACCACAGCATACCACAGCATACCCAGTATACCACTTGCATAATTGGATTGTAGTCACTGACTTGTGACAACAAAACTAATCTTACTAATATTATAAAGGTGAACGTTTGTGTGTCTGTTACTCCTTCACACTCTAACGGCTGAACCAATTTTGATGATTTTATTTTAATTCCGAAAATGTAGTGTCGCCGCGGAATGAGCAAGGAATTTAAATATGTATATTTGCAACTCTTTCAAACTCAAAGAATTGGGATTGAATAGAGGGTGAAGGAAAACATCGTGAGGAAACCTGCATACCATAGCGATTTGTATAAATTTCTATGGTATGTAAAAGTCTGCCAACCCGCACTGGGCCAGCGTGGTGGACTATATGGCCTAACCACTCTCAATCGTACTCTCGATTGTAGAGGCGGCTCGTGCCCTGCAGTGGGTCGTGTATGGGCTGATACAGTACAGTACAGAGGGCGAATGAAATGGGATATAAAGGATTGAATGCCTTGCATCATGGAACAGATTGAAACGGGACAGGACGGGATGTAACGAGACGGGACGAGAAAAGCAGTTTAAAGGTACTCATGCTTAGTTTAGTATAAAACAGTGCGCGCAATAATATTTGTCTAATGTGGACTGGACTCAAAAAGTGTCTGCATCCGAGCAAAGTCGGGCCGGGGCGCTAGTATAATATAATTTTACCTTTGAGAGCATTGCCCCCATACTGTGCAGAAAGATAATAGACGACAAAATCAAACCCTCTAACTCAATTTCTGCTAATAATGCTTCCACATCTCACCTTAACGTTATAAATGGCGTCAAATTTATCGCTGCACCGCGCATTCGCCGAGAAGTGTGATTTTTATAACGATGCTCCTTAACAGACGAGAAGTTCGGTCTGAGAGTTATAGCAGTAGAAAATAAGTATCTATTCATTAAAATTATACATCTGAATGGAGATAAGGAGTTGGGGGATTGCAAGCTGGTATGCGTAAATATCTAGCCTAAATATATTTTGATAGGAATGCGATTTTTTTACCTTTTGCCTATGGATTTAATCCACCAAGTGAGCTCAAAGATATTTGATGGATGAAGCAATTTTGAATTTGTGGACTAGCAATGGACCTATTAATAAATAAATAAATAATAATAAATATAGCCACACATAGTCTTTTAAGTAATGAATAAAACATAAATCGTCCACAAGAGATTACAGTCTTACACTTGGAGGTGAGTTTTTGGATTCAAATTGCAGCTAAATATGTTAGCAATTTAAATTCGATCGATTGATTCGAAACTGAATCTATACTGATTTTTTTTAATATAGGTTCGGCAAACGGTCACCTGGTGGTAAGTGATCACTGCCGCCCATTAACATCTACAACGCTGGATCATGGTTGTGTTGCCGGCTCATCAAATTGAGAGGAAAGCGGGAAGGAAAAAGGATGGAAAGATCAAAGAGAAAGGGGGTATTGGGCATCCGGCAATTTTATTCACCGTACCAAACGCGACAACGAAGCTGTCGCTTCATGTCTATTTCCTGGGGGACAGTAGTACCACTCCGGACGAGCCTGCTTGCTGAGTCATTCATGACAACAGCGTAGCTTTACCACTACCAAATACTGAATATGTATTACAAAAATATATATATATATATATAATAAAAAATATATTAAACGTTATTTTTTTATGATTCTATATTTTTTTAGGAATATTAATTTTCTAAATCAAAATACGGTGAAGAAACTCTAGTAATATCATTTCTAATTAATATTTTATAGCCAACTCGACGCCAGGTTAACCACTAATTGCGTCTAAGACAAAATGAAAGGTTGTAAATTTTGCTTCATATTTTACGGGAATTTATTCTCAATTTCGTCTTCAAGAATGCTCTGATCTCGGTAAATTTAAAAATGAAGTAAGCAATTCCAAACAGTATTTTACATTATCCTAAGTATCTAAGCTACTTAGACGGTAAATTTTATTACGGTCACGGTTCATCTAGAAGACGCAAGTTCCTCACCACGATTTGAATATAGGCGGATAAACGAAGATAGGACATGTTGGTAATAAAAAAAGATAACAAACGTTTATCATACCATCAGATTTAGTGAAATGCTGGTGCTTTTGTAGAGGCATTACCGCTCATGTGAAAAGCACTCTAGAAGGGGTATCCATTTAGAGCATAAGATTGTCTCTCACCTGTCGCCATAAGAAAAATTAATGCTCCGTCTGAAAGAACATTACAAAACCCCGCAGAACTTCCTGGTGATATAACTATTCACTATACAGCCCAACTCATATTAAGTCCACCACTCTTGTTGGCGTGAATAAAGAAGGCAAGCCGAAAATATAAGCGATTCGTTGACCCCAAAACGTATATTAACAAAAATACACCAAAATTAAATTCCGTCCGTCTCTGAAACAAAGTATCGTCTATCATTTTTCTTTTTTATAATAAGCAGGTACCCAGTCAGTTAATTAAGAGAGCAGGTCTTAATCCGGGATTACAATAAACCTGTAAAGGTCTTCATAGCGCTTTGCGAATGAATTTAATGAGCATTTTCTGAATTTATTGTCGACGGCTCTGCGAGGTTTAGCATTTTAATATTATCTCCGTGCATTGTGAAAGCATTTGCAGACTATTGTAAAAACATTTTTGCCGCAATTATAATATATTTTTATGTTTAAGGAGCTTAGACATTTTAATGGAATTCTCGGTTTCAAAATCACGAAAAAAATTGTATCGAGAGTATTTCTGATTCAAATAATTCGCGTTTTTATTATTTTAAATACCTTTGAATTGTACGGTTTAGACGTATTCCTAGCCAACTGATTATTGACAGGTCTAAACCAACATACGTGAGGATTAGAATTCTTAATACCTTCTTTAAAACTTTTACACAAGCAAATATAGACCTAAGCCATTGGACGATCATATTCTTAATTATATCTAATGCAATACCCGTGTTTCTATGTAGTTAATTAGTTTCATTGTTTGATAGTGTTGGAAACAAAAGGGTCAGTTTCGAAGGTAAATATATAACAGTAGTTTTATCGCGAATTATAATCTAGCGGACGGTAGTTTCTCGTTTATTTTCTCACTGAATGAATGGTGTCGCGAACGCTTGCGGTTTCACAACGACGGCGCCACTGCACTCCTAATTTTAGTTTCTTATCTATGCGAATTGTGGACATTCTGGTTCAAGCCTCTAGTAGCAGGTAAGAAATTCCAAGTATTTATTAGATTTTAAAGAATTTATACGGTATGTAAAGTCCGCCAACCCGCACTAGGCTGGCGTGTTGGACTATATGGCCGAAACCCCTCTCAATCGTACTCTCGATTGTAGAGGACATCGTGGGACGAAACACACAAGGAGAAATGTAGGGGTTCTGGTTGCACTTCTGCTTGCCTCTTCTGGGAAAATCGCGTGAGTTTATGTATGTATGTATATATGTGCAATGGCCTCTGTGCTTCTTCTTCAAATCGTCTGTGCCTCTAGCTAACACACATAAGCATACAGATTGTCATTGCCTTTTTCCTCAACAAATCCAAAAGTGGTAATGATCCTCCACAGTCGTAATTCATACAAATGACCTTCAAACAGCAATCACGTATAGCGAGAAAGTTCGACTCCTTGGCAGATCGCGTTATAAATCAAGCAAAACGCTTTGTGCAAATGAATAGGATGAAATCCCGCTGAGCGTTCGCCGTCTGTTGATGAAATGTAGGGGGGTGAAGTTTATATCACGTTTCTTGGATTAATTTCGTTTTAATGTATTCGGCGATTGAGTGACGGTTGATAACACCTTCTTAATGCTTGGTAAAAGATATTTTAACAAGAATTTTATGATAGACCACGTGGCAACGATTGGTATCAGACATGTTGAGGCGCTTCTTATCATAAGCACCTAGGTAGATTTACGTGATAGCAGATTCGTCATTAATAATAATGCAAATGAGAGAGTTGATGTGAGTGAAAAGTTATCTTTCTTATCAGGCAAAATGAACATACATGATACCCTTACTCAAAATAGCGCGTATTTAAAAGATCCAATACTCAAACGCAAAAACGTACAACGTGCAACCGTAGCGAGCTTGTAAAAACAAACAATTGAAAACCACGTCCTCCGCCACATTAAAGTATTAACAAATATAAGTATTATCGGCCATTATACGTGATAAAAGCCACTTTCGAGCGTTGGTACGGAACCTTAACTGAGTTTAAATTGGCCTATTAATGGTGTGGTCCGCTGAGGTAATTTTGTCCTCTCACAATTCGCGGATGGGTGTCGCGTCCAGATAAAGCGTATGGTGAAATATATATCTTGTAATTTACCTTGTGCTACTAGGCTGGTTGAAGTTTTGACTAAAACTTAAGTAATTTTTATATTATAGGGGGTGAATGATCATAGTACTGTTCACTTGATGATAAGTAACATCTGGAACACCATGGGGCATAGAGATGCGTTGCCGACCTCTAAGGTAGGAACATGCTTTTTTCAAGATGACAGGCCGTATTTGTGTGCAAATGCTGCTGTTGGCACTTGGTTCTAAAGCGTTGCAGTACATGGAAGAAAATGTAAATTTGGAAAATTGCGGAAAACGCCAATTGGTTTTCTAATAATAACTTGAGATGTTGTAAGATGTAGTTGTTATAATAAAAATGCCTTTTGATAAAACGGGCGATAAATATGGTCAGGTAATGGAAAATAATTCGAAGGTTTGTGTGATAGTAATCTTTAATTTAGTATCGGATTGTGTGGATTTTGAAACGGGTTGAAATCTCAGTCCACTGATTTTACAGTTTCAGAAAAATATACAGAACATAAATTGCAGTAATTATATTTATATTTAATTAGCAAATGACGAACATGAAGGAAGCTTTAGCGATAAATTATGCCAGTTATTATTCTAACTGAAGTTATCTCACTGAGAAAACGAAAGACTATAGCAAAAGTAGGCAATGATACCCTATAGACACCCAATCGATTCCTTTGCTAAGATTGCAGTAATGTTCTACTATTTAAATAAATTAATCCGTTTTAAACAAACTCCAAAGTTACAGTTTTTATAACCATTCCACTTTTGAACCAACTGCATAGTTTTATTGTAATAACATTTGCCGTTCCAAATTGGTAGTAACTCAAGCATAAAGACATGGGAGCTGTAGTTATAGTTTTACTGCTCACGACAATGTTTCTGATATTTCTGAGACGAGTTATATTGTTATTTTAAATTCCATTTTATGGTCATGAAAGTTTTAAAAGGAAATGCACCGAATTTGGTAAACAATATGTGTCTTTATCAACCCATATATGGCTTACTGCAGGACACAAGCCTCCTCTACAATCGAGATTACTATTGAAAGAGGTTAGGCCATATTGGTAAACAGGAAATGCTATTTATTACCCAGGGTACCTGTCATACTGTTTTTGTTATGGATGTTTACAATTTGTAACTTTTAAATATTATTAATATCTTGCTAATGACTAGCCGACAATTTCTACAGAGTTCATGTACTACGATTTTAAATTCTTTTTATTAAATTGTGCTAGCAAACTCTGCTTACTTTACAATATAACAAAAGAAGTACCATTAGCCAAACTTAATTCATTAGCGTGTCTATTCTGAACTGATTTTGTTAACTTATCTGGCATGCGTCATTTGGTATGACAGAACCACGCGTAATGCATATATAACCACAGCTTTGTGGTCACTAGCAATGGCTTTGATATTGCATCTCTAATAAACAGCTCCTTAAGAGATAAGTCAAAAACTATTAGATCAACCCACATCATTCTGACGATTGTAGTTGTCGATTGTAGCTTGATATTTGGTCAAATGTAATACCTTCACGTTGCAGATTATGTCATCTCTGATTTAAGGTATATCTAGACTAGAGGTCGGGCCCGGCTTCGCCTGGGTGCAGATAGTTTTTGAGTCCGGCCCACATCAACAAAATATTATTTCGCGTACTGTTTTATATTTAAACTCAAGGTGACCTCTGTCGACTATATTGGTTTTTCCGCCCCGTCCCGTTATGCATCATTCTGTCCCATGACGAAAAGCATGCAATTCTTTTCTGTTCTGTCCCGTGCAATCCATTCGAGTTTGAAGGAGTAGTAAATATGTATATTTGAATTGAATTCACGAGTCATCCCACGGGAACACCACATTGTTTCGGGATAAAAAGTAACCTATGTCCGTCTCAATTATGTTAAACTCAAAATCAGTTCTGCCGTTTTAACGTGAAAACGGAACATACATATACTCTTATACACACTTTTGTATTTACAATATTATTTTTAACAATCTATATCTAGTTTATTATTTCTATTATCTACTTTATTTTTAGTTCCATATCCGTTCACATTGTTATCCACTCCTATACATATCTATGTCGTTCATCGCTTCTCTAGTTACAATGTACAAAAACTTTTCCCCTATCGCCGCGCAATGGACATGCACCTTTACCCAGTTTTGCCGGGTTCGCCTGCTGTAAGCTTATTAGGCATTCTGTATGTTTTAGATGAGATAATAACAGCACAGTGACGTATTTGGTTAGAAAATCAATTTTGCGGCTTCAAACACATCACGAACAATGTTTAATATGTTAAGTTTCGTTGTTTTTTGCAGAAATTTTACGTTATGACCTGTTTCTGGTTTTGTAACTTGGATAAAGTTATTAATAAACTTACTACTCGTAGTATGTGACATTCCGGCAAAACGCCTTTGTCATATATAGGTGTTTTGTATCGTATATAATAAAGGTTGATTAAGCATATTTATATACTGTCAATATTGGCCCTAGAAACTATAAATAGTCCAAAGCCCTACTTAAAAAAAAAAACAAGTTTATTTTTAGCAAACTAATACAATGATCAAGTACTCTCGAGAGACTATGAATGAGACAGCCCTTTAAAAAAGAAAGGCCGAAGTATCCGGCGTTAAACGTTTGTGAAATAAATTAAAAGTTAGACACTAGATTTCGGTGTCAAGTGTAAAGACGGCAAGAGCCCAGCTTACCTATTTTCAATAGGAAGAGAGGCTTTTATCGATGTCTGGGAAACTAGGTCGACATTTAGCCTCCTAGCATTTGACCTAACTGCGTACGTACATACACTGTTTTAATTACTATGCCATAGATTGAGCTTAGCTAGGAAAGTCTGGCATTGTTTTCCCAGTGACATTTTTAATTTGTAGGACACACTGCTCGGTAAAGTCTTATTGTTCGTATTTTGTCCATAATGACCATGGTTCTGTTTAGTCTCTTTCGAATTTTAATTTAGTTCCAGATAATGCCTTACGCTGCAATTTATTTTTTATCGAGAAATTGTTTACAAAAACAAATTTAACGTACACAAACACGTGAAAGCGGTACAAGTATCTATGCATCCTACAGATATTAATTAGCTTGAAGTATATCGATTAACACAGTGCGTGGTGGCCTGTTGGTAACGGACCAGACTCGGCTGCCTACATGTTCACGGTGGTCGCGGGTTCAAATCCCAGGGCACACCTCTGACTTTTCGGAGTTATGTATGTATTGATAGTCAATCCCCACGCACTTTAACGGTGAAAGAAAAACATCGTGAGGAAACCTGCATACCGTAGCGATTTTAAAGAATTTCTACGGTATGTAAGTCCGCCAACCCGCACTAGGCCAGCGTGGTGGACTATATGGCCTAACCACTCTCAATCGTACTATCGATTGTAGAGGAGGCCCGTGCCCTGCAGTGGGTCGTATATGGGCTGATACAATACAATACAATACAAATATCGATTATGATAGATCTTCATACATCGCTAACTATTGGTACAAAATCTTTAAGTTGGTATAGAACTACCAACTTAAAGATTTTGTAAAGATTTTAAGATTTTGTATTAAAAAAACATAGTTACAGCTTCTCAAAATACTATATACTACTGTATAATCATGTCTTAACATTTTTATATAACCCTTTTAAAATCGGCATACAAAAAATTAAACCTGATACTTGATTCTCAAGATTTTCATCCTTCGCCCATTTCGAATCAACTCATTCAACGGAAAATATTGGATGGAGTAGTGAAGTAGCGATTTTACAGCGCTCACTTCGCGACATTTATACGAATAAGCACTCGATGAAAATATCTGAAGGCAATTTGCGCAAGTGAAAGACTTATGTTTCCCTCGTAAATGCAAATTGGAAACATCTTGGGCGTCTTTTTATGTAACAGCCGAAACAAGACAACCGTCAGGAGGTTTTATAAATGGATTATTGTATAGAGTAAAAGAATAGCTATGGTCTTTAAATATGATTATTTTAAAATGCCAAGACGTTTATGATGTTGTATGGTTAATCTTATAAAGATCGCAGTAAGTCGCTGGATGCAGTCTACTGTGGATATCCATAAAACACGCTTATATTCAGCAGAGGACTTCTGGTAAAATCATTTTCGTCATTAAACCTGTATATCTAAGAGTTTTTCATAAAAAAATCGAAGATATGAGAAAGTTTATCATCCGCTACGGGCCAACGTGGCAGACTAAAATTGAAAAGTCATGTTGCGCCGACTCAATCTTAGTGTGGTACATGTAACATTTCAACAAATCTAAATTCCATTAAAATTATTATAACAAATAGAACAGAAATAAACTTTCATCCACATCACAAAGAACTGTTTTATAAACCTCACACATTTTTCACTCAGCAATCATGAGCGTGAAATCCGGTCTTCGGCGGCGTAAAAGCGTTGGCACTTTTTATTACATTTCCTCGCACAATTATCGTCGATTCCCATCTCGTATGTTCAAGTGCTCACTCAAGTCTTTCATATGGAGCTCCAAGTGCCATTGGTTCAATAGAAATGTCATCGCGTTCGATAAAGTCCCGGCGTCTATTGTAATATTTTTTATTTATTGCTTCTTTATGTTGATTGATGCCATCTGTAAGTTTTTCCGGTGACTTTTTATTCTATTTCTCGTTTATTTTTTTATACTTACCTATGTATCCAGCCATAGGAAGTCTACTGCTGAACATAGGCCTCCCCCAATTATCTCCACATCGACCTGTTGGAAGCGGCCTGCATCCAGCGACTTCCTGGAAACTTAACCAGATCATCCGTCGACCTTGTAGACGGTGGTCCGACACTTCGCTTGCCTGTCCTGTCTTCCACTCCAGAACTTTTCGGCTCTAAATATTTCTTTAAGCTTAATGATATTTCTACCGGCGGAAAAACTCGCCATTTCCCCTAATAATTAGCATTCTGATTCCACAATTTTTGACTCTCTTATTTACCCATTTAGCCAATGTATTTTTATCTTATTTCATTATTTAAAAAAAAAGAAATTTTATTCTGATGTAACAATTAGATTTTCATGCGCCTGATAGAAGCAGTGCCGCCCCATTACAGGATCGTTTAATTGCCAGAGTCAACACTTTCAAATAGCAATCTAGGAGAACACATTATTTTTTAAACGTTGCTTATCTAGGATATCTTCTGTATCGTGACTACATTTACAAACAGATAATATTACATATGCAAATATGCCTAAAATGTATAATTAGGCTATAAAAATATGAATCCATGTGGGAACCAAACCCGACGCCTTCGACGCAAAAAGCCATTTAGCCGCTACGCCAATCGGTCGTCAAACTCATGCAGGACTTTTAATTTGGAAATCATGATTTTCTCGAGTTTAGATAGTGCTGTCTTGTTCATAGTGGATTGATCGTAAATTATACAGAAATAACGTTAGATGTTAAGCAAAATTTTAAGAAAACACTTGTAGTTATTCCAAAATTAATCAGTTTTTATGTTGCTTCTTCACTAGCTTTGACCTTATCGAAACGAACTATCTTAATATTTAATAATATATTAGGTCTTGTTTTAAAATGTCGCCATTATTTATTACATTTGTTATGAAACCAATTTGACATATACCCTTTAAAAATTAACAGACTTAAAAAAATCAGGTGGTTCTCAATTCATCGGAATCTTTGTTTTTTTTTATAGCTTACAATAAATAAATCAAGACACTTAATAATATTACTTATTAAACCATTACATTGTATCTATTAATATATTGAATCTAACAAATTGTTATGTAAGAGTATGGCAGGCAAAATAAAATCCACCGATGAGAAACAAAAGGTCGGGTTTTATATCTTTGTTTCGTGAAAAATGTATCATTAGCGAGTATTACAAGCTTGAATTATTCGCAAAAGAAAAGGCATTCGTAATTTGTAATGTCAACAATTCACAGTTAGAATCAATATTAATACTGAGCGTTTTACCTCGGGCCTTAGTATGCATGTTATATGTTTTTTAACCTTTTGTTATAAGCCATTTAAGTCCCACTGCTGGGCAAAGGCCTCCTTCCCTTCCTTCCATTTGTCACGGTCGGATGTTACTTGTTTTTAACCTATATCATCCCACATATCATACCTATATCATCTATATATGCAAATAAAATATAGAAAGCATGTTATAAAGATAACGAAATGCGTAGGTACTCTTGTGATTTTTATTCCGCATAAATTAATATTAATTAAACAGAGCAAAAATAAATCCATATATGCCAGTATTTAAATTAGATTGCATTGTAATAAGGTTTATTAGTTCGTTATTATTCTTGGATAGCTGATGTTTAATTTAAACGTTTTTAAATTGTTTCATTTTATGAGTACTTTATTTATTAATTATTATTATGGTTAAATACTATGTGTATCTTTTTTTATTGCACAGGCCCGGCATACGAGCAAACACCTGACGATAAGTGATCACTGTCGCCCAAGACCTTCCACAACGTTGTGCGTTGGTCATGCTTAATTCATAGATGTGATGCCGGCCCTTAAAATCAGGAGGGGGCCGGGAAGAAAAAAGGGGTGGGAAAAGGAAAGGGGTATTGGGCATCTGGCAATCTGAATCACCGAACAGCATAGCTGTCGCTTCACGTCGATTTCCTGTGAGATAGTGGTACCAACTCGGACGAGCCTGCCCATTCGAACTGAGTCATGATTTAAAACAGCGTGGCTCTACCATATCAGGCTCGCACTACACTCACTATTAGGTAAATTATAGTCGCTTTGCTTTGTCAGTAAATAAAAAGGCTTTAAGCACAATATTGTTATTTTTATTTAACTTCTAAAAATTAGATGTGACTGATTTTTACTTTGCTGTTTTATAATTTGTAAATTATATTGTTGTATTTATTTTGTACAGTAAAGAATAAAAATAATATAAATAAATAAATACATAGTAAAATTGTGTCTAGTCTGTGTTGGTTAAATTAAATCTATTCTAAACATGGATTAGATTAGCCTTTAACATTTCGAATTAAAATCGTTCAATTTGTTTAATACTGTATTCTTCAGAATTCATTTAGGTATTCAATTCGTTTTCATTACACAGAGTTAATGTGATCGCTACAAATAATTTCTCTTTTAATGACTAACAAAGTATGTATTTTTAATCAAAGCACGTATTTAAAAGGTTTTTTAATGTGCAACTAAAAGAAATTTGCATGCAAATTTCATCTTCGATTCTTTCTCCCGACAAGAATCACCTTGGAACATTAGAATTAATCTGATGAAAGTAGATGTCTGATAACCTCTAATGAAAGTATATATCAAGCATCAGTAAGAGTAGCATTGGACGTTCATCCACAAGGTCAAAAACAATCTGATAAAGGACCAAATATTGCAGAAAACTGTAGAATATTAATTAATTTTAAGAAGTTGCTTTGAAAATCTTTTGTAGTAGAGTGCAATCATGATGTTAAAGATGATTGTCTTTAGGTTAGTGTACAGGGTTAGTGGTATACTCGTAGTGCTAACGAAAAAATATATTTGAGAAATGGGTATTAGTAGCAGATCATTTAGTAAAAATTTATGTGGCAGAAGTCGTGATTACTTTATCATATTTCTTATTTGTAAGAACATTATTCATTACAACATCTACTATCTAGGCCAAGATCTAAGGCACAAGTCTTGATAAAGTGATACAGCCAAAGACTTGATTCTTCGTAGATTTTAAAAGAAAAATACCAAAACACGACGCAGATATTTTTGCTCGCTCACCATCCCAGATATATGATAGCAGCCGGCATTCGGCAGCGACTGATAAGTCGCCTACGTGCCTCCGAATAAATCGTGCCATCGTGATCGGCATTACACCAAACACTACATATAAACGTTACATTTTATTTAAATCCCCAGTCTCGTGGATTTTTCTTGTAGTTTTTATGGAAGCTTCTGTAAAATCGGTGTCAAAGAGAACATCTTAAAGTTTGATTTTTAAGACAAACCATATATTGTTAATTCTAAGTACTTAATTCTGTCTTGATCAAAAATAATTTTAAAAAGTCCTATAATCTTACAATGCGATGAATGTAAAAATACGCTTTTCTGCGTGATTTCTTTTATTTTCGTATTCGATACATGTTAGTTCTTAAAATTATCTTCCGATTCTACTCAACCGACTGCTCTGTTTTCATTTGCAGGCAACGCCTTTCAATTCAGCATAAAACGAATCTACTTCCTACGACGCTACTTATTTAAATAGTACTCGTAAATATATTAAAGAATTCCCATAAATCTCACTGACCTTGCCAAAAAAGAAAAAAGGTATGGAAAATTAAAGTGAAGATTCATCGACTCTTAAAGCTAATGAGAAAATAAAAGGGTTGGTACGGTCACTACCCGAATAATTACGGGAACAATCCAACTCGAGTAAAAGTCTTTTTTACCTATTGTACGGCTGATCGCTTCTCTATCCGTAAAGCCAGGTAATAGAACTTTGCCCTGCGAAATTACTTTTCGTACAAAATTTCCACCCCTTATCAAATTCAATTCGAAAACTGCTCGGTTTTGCGAACTTTGCTAAGTCCACCTATTGGGCTTTAGATAAATTTGAACTTAGATTTCGGAGAGACACTCATATTGAATACATTATCTACATTTACATTAAAAGTTATATTATTACTCATATTTATTTTATCAACTCATTTTAAGTTTTCATAACTAAATGAATATGCCCAACAGTCATCCGCATATTCTTGACTTTACACTCAGCTATAGCCATACACTGCAGATATCTGAAGATATATTGAAGATCTACGATATTTGGAATCTAAACTATATAATACAACCAGAACTGTTCCGAAACTCGACTTCATTATACAGTCACGTGGATTTCTTGAACACACTTTTTTGTCTACATATCAACCAGTTTTAACATCAATTCTTTTAGGAATGAATTCAAACTAAAATATCTCATACTTCCGATTAGAAAACCACATTAAATAGATTTACCCAGCATAATCCAAAATCTTTCTTATTTAGTTCGTATGGTAGCAAACGAGAAGCCAATATAACAATAAAATAAGTCTAAAACGATCCATTCTCATATTCGATCGTCCAACCCACTTTTCATAAAAATGTGAGCCAGTGAATGATCCTACCTACCGCATATTACTCTATCCTTTACCGAAGGCCCCATATCAATGATTTATTTGCTCGCTTTGCGTCAATATTTGGTAGCTCTCAAGCCGTAGATAGTAATAGCGGTGAGGCTGAAGAAATCGCAATCCATTTTGCTTAGGCGTGGGCGAAGACAAGTATGTATAGTAACTCAAGCTAGTCTCGGTTCTCGTATAAAATATGGAATTATAAATGTTGGAGAATATGATATGTAGGTACTGAAGTACATTTTATTTTCAAGGAAACCGCAAGGGATTTTTAAAGAAAAATATTTGGGCAGTGCGTACTCAGAGTATTTATAATCTATAGAGGGACGGTGTCATACGACATACACATGCGTCTTCAAAAACGTAGATATTTTCTTGTTCGAATTTTTTTAGTGAAAATTGAACTTATTAACAACAAATTTCTACAAAATTCGTTGGTAACCGAAATTAAATTATCAATCCTGTCAAATGTCAGCCAATAGAAAGACAGAAAAAGGTGTTTTTTAAGTACCAACGCTTCCTCTATATTATAAGGTATATCCAGACTGTAAGGGTATACCTATGTGTAATCTTTATATGTATCTAGATATAATACATATGTACTCCATGCTATATAATGTCTTGTTATTCTATTAAAGTCTAGTTCTAACACAGCACTCGATGGTTTCATTTCGCTCCTAATGATTCCAACCTCACAAGACTGTGACCGAAAACGAAGCCAGGTAGTATTAGTGCGTATTATATTGTATTGTATCAGCCCATATACGACCCACTGCAGGGCACGGGCCTCCTCTACAATCGAGAGTACGATTGAGAGTGGTTAGGCCATATAGTCCACCACGCTGACCTAGTGCGGGTTGGCGGACTTATATACCGTAGAAATTCTTTAAAATCGCTACAGTATGCAGGTTTCCTGACGATATTTTCAATTACAATCACGCACCTCAAGATGCAAATCAAAATACCAGACGGCACATACACTCTAAAGTCAAGATTTAAACTGTCTTTAAAAGTTCCTCGCAATTTGCATATTCATCAAGCACTAATCTATTTGCAATCTCAAGAAAATCTTCAAGATGAATTTATTCATAGTTTCACGTGAGTAATACCGTAGCCGGGTGGAAATTAAGTGTCGCTATGTAGTTCCTCTTAGCTATTATGTCCGGAGGATCAAGGAAATTGGAACGTCAACAGGCGTGCGACGGAGGTTTTTTATGCCGGCCAGCTAATGGCTTGGCGATGGTACATGGTAATTACAATCTACACTTAATTAGGCAGTAGTTTGTACTCTCATTACTTTGTAGAGGAGATTTTTTTATAAAAGCAGTTTTATTTTAAAATAGTTGACAGGAGGTTGGGGAAGCTAATATATTTTTTATCGTGATGGTACCTACCCAGGCGGCCTCTCATATAAGAGATCTACCACTATGAGCTTGAGCAGAATCAGTAATATATTAGTTACTATATTATAGTGTATATAATTTTGATTTATGAGATTATTCCCACAACTTTTTTATTTTGAAGTTATCGTAGGTTTACACAAACGTTGTCTTTTAGTTTGTAGTAAAACATATTACGAGTATTTCTGGCTATGAAATAATTAAATTTTTTCATTCTAACAAAATTGTGTATCAAGAATAAAGTTAGCAGTGCTATGGCGGACTTTATTACTGAGATTTTGGCGTAAGAAATAATATAATACAAATCATTTTTCTAAATAAAAATTAAAGATAACTCTGAGATGTGTTCTATTAAATCAGGTACTTACCACCATAAAGCAGAAGTACCTAATGTAATACAGCAGAATCTTATTTTTATCTTTAAAAACTTGTGAAGACTACAAAAGCAACGATGCATAATACCTTCATAATTAGATGTACATTATGCATACACTTAGACGAAATGGAATTTTTAAACAGCAACTTTTAATAACGACGTGTCCTTACTAAATTCTTATACGGAATTAATAATTCAAATATTCATTAATGCTGAATTCGAATTACGCCAGCGGGGGATGTACGACAGATGTCCGACTTTAATTTAATATAAGTCCGTCACAGTTTCTTTTAATATTATATCTGTTGAAGGCCGTCCCGGATCTCATTTCTCAAGACAATTCGATGTAAATTCAATTTAATATCAGACTCCGGCCCGTGGAACAACTCAGAAATGTAATATTTAGGCTTTTAAAACCAGTAAACAAGTTATTGGAGTCCCAGCAACAATAAGTTCAGCTTTGTGAAGTTACGTTTTAGGGGTTTTTGAATTATCGGAAACCCTGTAATTTGAATTTATAGGTTCCATTTGTAATTGGAACATTTAATTGAAATATGAAGACGTAATCAGATACTAGGAAGATTCAAGGTTGTTCGTGAAATGGTTCTTCGGTTTCTTTGCGTGGGAGGTTGGTACAAAGCCAAATATTAGAAAGGTTATTAAATTTGGACGCTTTTCTTTGATACCGCATTATATAATTCAATATTAAATATTATATTAAATTAAGAGGTAAGGATTAAAATAATCTTTAAGCAAATTTGAAGTGAGAATGTTGAATGTTTTAAGAATGAAATGGAAATTATCGCAAAATGTTATACATAAATATAATTTGCTATGTAACTGACGTTATTTTGCCTATCACTCGCTATTATCAATTCTAAAAAACAGTCTTCATTTCCGCTAGGACATTCCTCCTGTTATAAATTTTCTTTCAAAAAAAAAAAATCGATGCAAAAAATATGAAATTCGTTATGGCGGAAAGCCTATGTGATCCCTCTTCCTAAAGTCACAAATCCAACCCTCAATTCCCACTACCGCCCTATATCCATTCTCCCGTTCCTATCCAAAGTGCTTGAAGCCTGTGCTCACAAGCAGCTTTCCAGGTTTGTGCACTCTAATAACCTGTTAAGCCCGCTGCAGTCTGGCTTCAGACCTGGTCATAGCACTGTTTCCGCACTCCTCAAAGTGACTGACGACATTAGGGCTGGCATGGAGGACACCAAGGTCACTATGTTGGTCTTGGTGGATTTCTCGAATGCCTTTAATGCCGTCAATCACGACATCCTTTTATCCACCCTTTCCCATCTAATGGTTTCTCCCGAAGCACTGGATTGGCTCTCTTCTTATCTTCGAGGACGGCAACAGTCGGTGCGCATTGGCGAGACCTCGTCGGACTGGTGCGACCTTGACTCTGGCGTTCCTCAAGGCGGCATTCTTTCTCCATTATTGTTTTCTGTTTTTATTAATCTCATTACCCAAAACCTTCGATGTGCGTACCATCTGTATGCCGATGATTTGCAGCTTTACGCTCAGGCGAGTATCGATAGTATATCCACGGCAATCGATAAAATTAACAGTGACTTGGATCACATCCGTAGATGGTCTCATAATTATGGCATAACAGTCAATCCTAAAAAGTTTCAGGCTATAATTGTGGGAAGTCAACGACTGATGAGCAGGTTGGATACTACGATTATTCCATGTGTTATCTATGATGATACAGTTGTAGTATGGTCTCCTACTGTTAAGGACCTTGGGCTTGTTATAGATACTACATTAAGCTGGCGCGCCCAAGTCACTTCTGTTTGTCAGAGAGTTACTGGTGTCCTTCGTTTGCTTTATCGCCTCAAAAACTTTCTTCCGTATGTGGCCAGGGTAATGCTTGTACAAACCTTAATCCTGCCTTTAATCGACTATGGTGATGTGTGCTATTTTGACCTGAATGCAGATCTTCTCAATAAACTCGACCGGCTTCTCAATAACTGCATTCGATTCATCTTCAACCTTCGTAAGTACGACCATGTATCGTCTTACCGTTCTCAACTCAAGTGGTTACCTATTCGCCAGCGCCGAAGTTTGCGTGCTCTCACTACACTCTTCTCTCTTCTTACATCTGCTTCTCCACCTTCCTATTTAATCTCGAACTTTCAACTTCTATGTGCAAGTCACGATAAAAGTCTTAGATCCTCTAATAATCTTCTTCTCATGTGTCCCCCACACCGTTCTAACTTTATTCACTCTTCCTTTTCTGTCCAAGCCATACTTCTGTGGAATGCGCTCCCACTCGTAATCAGGACGTCCACTAACCGTATCGCATTTAAAATGAAGGTTTGTGATTTACTGCGAAAGGAAGTTGCAGAATTAACACATTAGTTTGTTGCTATTTATATAGTATATGTATGTGTATATATGTATATATCTTATCTATATGTATTATATAATGTGTATATATATATATATATATATATATATATATATATAATGTATATATTATTGTCTTCTTTTTTTTTCCTTTTGTTGTAACTTTTAAATAATTATTTATACGCCCACTTCAGCTCATCTCTGCATCACCCAAAGGTCGGCTGGTAGATAATGCCTCTGGCATTAAGTCCACCTTATATACAATGTATATGAAGTATAAATAAATAAATAAAAAAAATAAAAGCAAAATAACAATAGGCATTTTTCACGCTGAACAAATTGAGGCTCCGAGTGCGGGAAACAAAGTTACCCTCGTATAAATCAGTCGCAGTATGTAACCGCTGAAACTTGGGGCTTGCTCATGACAACACGGCCAGAGGGTTTAACTCCTTCAACTTTTCAACTGTAAATTTATCTTCGCCTCCGTAAGGTTTTGTTGTGCGTATGTTCATCGATTGGGGTGTTTCTATATCAAAGTCTGTGTTGGATTTTACTTGCCAGGTAGGATTGGATACATTAAGAGGAAGGTTTGGTATGTGTAGTAAAACTATGTTTATTTTTTGTGTAATCATGACGCAACAAGCATTCTATTGATTAAAGCTTAGCGAGCATCAACTTTGGACATCCGCAATATTTCATGAATCGGAAAGATCAGACCGTTAAGTATCCCACTAAATGAATGATACTCGACAGTAATGCTGTTAGGTGGTTATTGTTATGCGGAATATTGGTGATACCTCAGGCAATCTGAGTCATTTAGATTGTTAATTAAGATTACTAAAACTATATAATCATTAATTGACAAATCTTCACGTTTTAACTTTAATACTTTTAGTTTAAAATTACCTTAATTCCCCCTATTGGGCATAAGCAGTCCCCACCATCATTTGGTAAAATTGTATTGTAGTCTTCTTCCCGTTTCGTTGTGTATTGTCACTCTATTATGACACAAATTAAGGAGTGCGGTGCTACGGGCTAGTGGGGTGTTATGGTCGCATACAGTAGTATTATACAATACTAACATGCCTGCCTCGGTGGCGTAGTTATGCTAAGGTATGATTACAAAGCATGGGTCTCGGGTTCGAATCCCGGGTCGGGCGAAGTTATATTGGATTTTTATATTTATTATCAGCCTGGAATCAGAAATTTGTGCCCGATATGGCTGTTGGCTCGCCACCTATCACATCATGGGACGGAACACAAAAGGCGAAACGTGGATGTCCTGGTTGCACCTCTGTCTGCCTTCTGGGAAAAAGGCCTGATGTTGATGTATGTAATACTAACATTAGACAACAAAAGTAGAAAATTTAAAAACTCAGTTAGCATTTGAACTCATTGAACACAATTTGTATGGGTCAGTTGACTTTGATTACCATACCGTGCAAAACAACTAGTGTCAGTGAAAATTGAAAACGGTTAGTTTTATTCGAGGTCCATTACGCAATTTGTTCTTAACGGTTTCAAGGTCAGCCTGAATTGGGGCTCTGTAACATTTGTGTAAGGGTCTGTTTACAAGGGTGAACATAAAAAAAGGTTTTCAAAAATATTATTGTTGTATTTGTGAAGAATATACCTTAAAAAAATGAGCGCGTACGTAATTGGCGAATTAACTACGCATTAAAAATACAGAATACAGAATTTAATTAATGTGGCATCGACAAAATGCACAAATAGTTTGTAAGACGTGTTCAATTTTGCTGGTCGTAATATTCAAAACTAGTCGTCTTTAATTTTAATTGTTAAAGTAATTACTAATCATAGTACCATTTATCTTAGGCTAAAAATAATATAAAAGTCTACAATATTTCGTGATCATCATAATCGTCATCATTATCAGCCCGTTGCAGTCCACTGCTGGACATGGGCCTCTCCCAAGGTACGCCACAGAGTCCAGTCAACTGCTTTATGCATCTAGTCTGTTGCTTTATCTATTTCGTGATATTTGTAGCAATTCAATTGTCCTTAAGTAAAACAGGAAAGAAAAACCGAAAATACAACCTGAAGCAGATCACGTGTTAAATTTCTAAGTCGTATTTGTCACATTTCCAATCCTTTTAGAACACACGAGAATATAACATTATTTGAAAGTAAATAAATCTGTGGAACTCGAGATTTGGTAATAGGAGAAGTCTCGACAGCGAAATTTATTTTACAAAGTTCGTCTTAAAAGATCGTCTTCAAATTAGGCAACGAAAACAATACTCTTTATTTTGCTAACGTAATACGAAGCCAATTAAGGAAAGTATCCTTTCAACACAAACAAATTTCAAGGTAGAAGTGTAGTGAATTTATATAGAAGCCAGTTTCATGGATATTTTTATACTCGTAGTCGGGTATACAAATGATTAACAACGGGTTGGAGGTCTCGATGTAGGTTACCTTCAACAGATCACTATGGATTTTGAAGATAGTTAAGTGGAGCAGTAGTCTTCTTGTAGTTAGGGCCGAAAGGTTCTTGATCGGAGGCCACGTACAGGCAAGTGCAGTGTCAGACGCCCACCTACAAAGTGGACGGACGACTTGGTTAAGGTTGCAGGAAGTCGCTGTATGCAGACCGTTTCCAACAGGTCGTTGTGGAAACCTTTGGGAGAGGCCTATGTTCAGCATTGGGCTTTCTGTGGCTGAAGAGAGAAAGAATTGAAGATGAGGATAAAGACGCCAATTAATTTAGTTCCACTCATACATGCATTAGCTTACTGTATAAAATTATATATCGCCTGTCCAATTATTATACCATGTAAAAGCAGCCTTATAAAAAAGGGTTGCCATCGACGATTCAGATCACGTACAGGTTCTAAGCGTGACTCGTAACGAGAGACATTAATGGGCGTTGAATTTTTTTTTTCAGATATTACCTAAGGCATCGTTAAAGTTAAGGTGCGATAAAGTGGCACGTTTATTAGTATCCGAAAATAAATAAAAACGACAATAACTGGGTTTCATGTTGATTGTAAAAGTAATGCTGTATTAAAAACGAGGTGTGGTGTTGATGTGTTTTTTCGACGTTTTGAGTGAAAGTGAAACGGAGAATCTTGGGTGAAGTTTCTAAGTACGGCTATTTTCAATTTACCTGAAGGCCAACTGTTCAACATAGGCCTGTTTCAAGTATTTCAATAGCAACCTGATGGAGGGAACCTGACCCCTCATATCATATTATTAGGTCATTAATGTCTACGTTCTAGGTGGACATGCATCGCTGCTATTACCGAATAATGTGACAATATACTCAGCCAATGCAAGGATACAATAAATACATGACATAAATTATATTATATCAATATTAATTAAATAATTAATTTTTTAAATTAAATATTACATACATACATACATATCCACACGCCTTTTTCCCAGAAGGGGTAGGCAGAGGTGCTACTAGAACACCCACGTTTCGCCTTGTATATTCCGTCCCACGATGTGATAGGGGGCGAGCCTATCGCCATATCAGGCACAAATTCCTGACTCCGGGCTAATAATGAATTGAAAAATCCAATATCACTTTGCCCGACTCGGGATTCGAACCCGAGACCTCAGCTTTGCAATCATACCGTAGTACCACTACGCCACCGAGGCAGTCAGGTAAATTAAATATTACAATAACTTACCGTTGAAGTATTCTATAAGGTTAATAAAACAGCTTTATAAAGCCAAGTTGGATATATTGATTCCTTCCCGATTTAATTCAGAACTCTGTCGGAATATGATAACCTCGAAACATCTCGTACACAATAACATTTAATTACTTACAGCGGAAGTGGTGTAACAATATCTTCATTAATTAACTTAGCGTGCGGTTTTCATTGATTTTCCAAGTACAAATTAATATACATTGTAATTTATAAACAGCAGATCTTAATAACCTTAATAGTTGCTTATGTTTACGCCTATGTAACAAATTGAAATAGAACTATAGATGTTCTTAATTCGACTGTATGTTATTTTTCACTCCCCAATATGTCGAAGACTAAAACTTTAGTGGAAACGGGATGTAGTGAGATGTTACTTATCCGCATAATAAATATTACAATGGCTACCTTCATTTTACAATTAGGTATAAACAATGAACAAAAAGTAAGCTGTGAAAAATATTCATAGCAGGGTTTCTATGACATGTGAAATTCACACACCTACACTGACCCAGCGTGATGAGTCCATCTTTGCATTGGGCATAGTCATGCCAAAAGCACTTTTAATCTCTGTTGTAGATGGGTCTTTTAATTATTTATTTATTTAATCCTTTATTGCAATACATCGAGAAAAAAATAATGTAAAAAAATGACAGAATAATACTATTACAGAACAAGAGGCAGCCCAACCATACTAGATAATTTCTTCCAGGAAAACTTTGGATGGATTTAAAAATATTATTTATACTTAGTAGTTGTCAATTATGGGCGAGAACAATTCAGTACAATAAACAGCAGTATTGCCACAGGTGTTGGTAAATATTTATGTAGAAGGGAACTCATAAAGACCGTCTAGACTTGGGGTAAAACCTCCCCTGCGATATCACTTTGGTTTGAAATCCTTTATGTCACGGGGTCTCACGGAAATCACTGGGATTTAGACATCTGCCGACATTATTATTTTTTTATTATGGAATAAATGAAGAGTTAAAAATGTATGTTTGTATCAGCATATACATATATACATATACGTCACTCTACAGGAAACAGGCCTCCTCTACGATCGAGAGTACGATTGAAAAGGGTCGGGGCAATACAGTCCACCACACTGGCCTAGTGCCTAGTTGGTGGACTTTACATACCGGAAAAAATCTTTAAAATCGCTACGGTATTCTGGTTTCATCACGGTGTTTTCCTTCACCCTTATAGTGCGTGGTGATTGACTATCAATACACACATGACTCTGAAAAGTTAGAGGTGAACTGGGATTTGAACCCACATCCACCGTGCCATATAGGCAGCCGCGTCTAGTCCGTTACCAACAAGCCCCTACGCTCTTTGGTGTCGGGTTAAGCCTATGTTACCTAGCGTAGAGTAGGCTGGAATGATTGTATCCAAGTGAGTACTGATGGGTGCTACAGATAACTAATATCCAACTAAACCAATAATTACTAATAAGTTTGAGGTTTCAGACTTTTCAACTTTGTACAGGCGGAACTCACACAATTTCAATAACACTTACCGTACTGTATCAGCCCATACACGACCCACTGCAGGGCACGAGCCTCCTCCACAATCGAGTCTCAACACTTACCGTAAAACAATGGAATTATGGTTTTACGGAAAATGTTATAGAGATTGCGCCTGCACAAAATAGTTTAAACTTGAAAAGTATGAAACTCCAAACGGTACCTTTTAGTTTAGTTAGATTATATTGATTACCATTGGGTACTCTATTGCATTGCTTTACTCATCAGGTGCACGGTTATGTTATCGCGCCAGTATAAAAAATACAAGGTAGACAGGTGCTATTTGACTGGATTGTTCAAATATTCAACCATTTATTTCTAACGTGGCGTAACGAATCCCCAGGACACACCAACGACCACAGTTCAACAAAACAAATCTAACCCTCCACAAACGTAAAACTACACGCAAAAAATATAATCACAATATGCAAATAAAGATTTAAATAAATACAAATATGAAAGGACCGCCGCGGCCGTTTGTTCGCCGACATTGTTGCAAAAAAAAAAACAATCGCCCCGAACGTTATTGAATACCCGGACTCTATCGCCGTTTTGACAGACATAAGTTATTGGAACAATCGAAATCTATGAAATATTGGAAACTAGCGTCCGAATTGTTTTAGGGTTGTTATTTCGCCGGCAATTGAATAGAACGCGATTTGTATCTGTCGCGTGTACTGATATTGAGGTGACGTCTAGGATCGGTTTTGGGAATACATAAAGCTTTAATCGCGTCTTTACGAAGTCAATGACATGTTATGTTTGAAAGAGTTTCTATTCCGACAGCCTCCGTGGCGTAGTTGGTTAGACGCTGTATGTGAACGAGAGACCGAGGGTTCGATCTCCGCACCAACACAAATGTTAGTGTGGCCCAGAAATGTTTGTCTCGGGTCTGGTTGTTTGTGAGACCGAAAAGTCTCTCGTAGTTTCTGATACCCACGACACATGACTTAATTGATGTTAATGTGGAGTCAGAACTATGTATGTCATTATTTGTTTTTATTTTTAATTTATTTTGAAACTAAATATTGGTACCCTAACTTCATCTCATCACTGCGTTAAGTAAAGGAAGATTGTTAAACAATACCTCTGGCACTAAGTCTATGTACCTAAAGTGTATATGTATCAGTATCAGCCCATATACGTCCCACTGCAGGGCACGGCCTCCTCCACAATCGAAATGATTGAGAGGAGTAGGCCATGTAGTCTACCACGCTGGCCCAGTGCGAGTTGATTTTACATAAAATAAGTTTCAAATATGCGGGTTGCCTCACGATATTTTCCTTCACCGTTATAGTGTACAGTATACAGATATAATACGCCTTTATAGTATATAGTGTATAAAGCGTAATAAATAAAAAATAATACCCAACATTCTTGTTGCACGTCCAACAATCTAAACGGGGCATCTTCAAGCTACGCGGCCAACATATTAACCTCATCTCATGCATGGAACTAAAAACCGCAAGCTATTAGCAAAATATAAAGGGTGGCCGGAATTCTCTAGTGGTTTGCGAGTGTGAGCCGGCTCGCTCGTTACGTGTTGTGCTACTGTGGCAATTTTGCTTAAAACTACTAAAGAGTGGGGAAACCTTTCCTTTAAACGTAAGGCAGCGATAAAATCTGATGCTGTTGGATACTTGTGTCCTGTTTGAGTGGAATTGGATTCGAGTTAGGAATTTGTAGGTAAATTGAAAGATTTGAAATTGGAATCATGCTTTGAATGGAGTAAAATTGAAGATTTGAAAATTGTATACTTTACTTTAAACGGTTATGACAAATGGTTAGTTTTCGATAAGAATAGTATCACCATTCTATAGAGCACCAACGTTTGAAGATTATACATATGTAATTCAAATGGTAGTATAAAATCAAGTTCTTTAAAATCATCGAACATAACTACTACCAGGTTGCTTACAAATCCACAAAAACAATTTAGTAAAATCAAGTAAACTCACATCATAATTCCCCCATTTGATTACGTGCCGTTTGAAGCGTCTGTTCTAAAACGAATTAAACTTCGAGATTGCATTGAACCGGTTCCAATTTCGCAGAAAACCGCGTCTAAATCTTCTATCAGTTCGGAATCAAAATAAACCATGTCGAAACGCAGCTAATCCGGCACGCGTTCAAGTTTAATTTCCGCCTTAACTTATAAGAAACTTGCAGGTGCATTCAGCTCGCTCGCTGGATGTACTTTTATATTAGCGCTATTTGATATTTCTTTCTAGAATTTTTATATTTTATGGTTACTTCAAGCACGGTTGATACTAACAATATTTATAATATTCTCTCCTATTGCCCATATTTTTGTTTTGTTTGCGACTATATATTTTTATTTACATTGTTGCTTGTTGCGGATTTGGTCCAATATTTAATGTATTTATCCCTTATCTTGACAATGTAGGTATGAGGTTTGAAGCTTCATAACTCAACATGTCCCTTCATCAATACGAAATTATAAGATTTTTAGACTATTTCCTGTTTTAAAATCGTCTTTTTTAAACGCTTAACCTTGACCTTTTTTATCATCGATCATCTCTTTGATAAGCACACGTTAGTTGTATGTACGTTCATAATATTATGTTACTTACACAAATCAAGATAACAATATGTACTTTCCCAACATCATTTTATATTATCAACTGCAACAAAATAACACAGGAATAAACATCGAGGTATTATAATTGGACGTTAGATAACCAGTCCTTCTACCAAATCGCTGCTAAGAAAATACGCTTTAAATTTTAATACAGCTAGCATTTCTTTAAAACAAATGAAATGGAGATGGCACTGCAGAGCAGTAGTGTGGAATATATAGATAACATTGTCTTTTGTCCATGGCTCACGCGATTTAACTGGCTGTAAAATATATGAGAACATAAATCTTAAAATGTGTAGATATTCCTTAATCAGTTTTGTTTAGATGGTTGTGGTTTAATGCCACCGCTTTATAGAAGTTATCTTGGTACCTTTTATTAGATGTCATTCTATTTTTTATTTGTTTATGGAATTTTATGTAGAATTTATATTGTTATTTGCGTTTTTAGTTTGATAAATTGTGTTATGATGTCTCGAGAACATTTGGTGCGCTTCTGACCCTTGGCGGACGAAAAAAAGATAAGAAAAGAGGTATGAGATTTTTGTAGTCTTTTTGCCTCCAAACAGTGTCTTATGGATCGAAACTGCCACTATACATACTGATTAATAAATACATAACATATACACGTACATATTAAAAAAACAGCAGTTCCACTCTCACCTTAACAAATTCTGTACAAAACGTAAAAACACAGTATTGTAAAAAACAAAACTTTTGCGAATTCCTATCGAATTCTTATTTTTGATACTGCGTGTGAATTATGTACATGTACATAATATACAAACAAAACATACAGTACACAACATACAAAAAAAACATACAGTGTAACTTTCATCTTAAAATAAATTATGTATAAGACGTAAATAAACACGATATTGTAAAAAAAACAGTACAGCTACATATTATTTTAAAAATTAAAATACGGTATGCACCAAGAGCAAACAAAAGTATACGTTTCCAGTTCCAACAAATATTTTTCCACGGCGCGGAGTGGCGTATCTCGTAAGGAGCATTTATGTTTGTCTCGCAGAAATATCAGACTTGCTGGAATGTAATCGGTCTCACCAACTACACGAGACTTTAACAAGTTACCTAAACAATGGCGGTTATTTAGACGCTTTACAGCGTTATTCTATTTCCATAATAAACTCTGTGAAGAGGGAACTCTCGAGATGAAGTTTAAAGTTGGTTTTGAAACATGTTTTATAAAATATACAGGGTGAATTTGTCGATGGCCAAATCCGAAAGTATAGGGAATATCGAAAAATGCTGAAAGGAGTTACGAGCCCGATTTTGATGAAATTTAAAACTGCATACTTAGATTTTTGATAAATGAATAAATATGCCTAGCGAAGAATCGAACCCGATGATTTTGAAAAAAAGTCACCTGCTGTGTTGTTACACCATTCCATAATGGTGCTAGTAGGGATCAAATTCTGAGAAGCAATGATGTACGTCAAACGAAAGGAAAGATATCATTTTTAGCAAAATAATTATTATTTGACAATTAAATATATAGGTATAATTATATTCTTGGTGTGGTAAAGAAGTAACGTCATCTTAATAAGTTATATACATTTTTGAAGTCAGCATTATTCTATAAATCAGTTACTTGGTATAATAATTATTTATATTGTTGTGACTTATTGTAGTAAAATGGTCTCAATTATATTTGCGTTTGCTTTATATAATGTTATTTATTTATAATAAGGTAATAGTATATAATCTAATTGAAAAGGACGCATTTTCATTCATCATGGCATGTATTGCAAAGTCAGCGCTGCATACTATTTATGCATATAGCATAAATAATATGAATATGATTTCCTGACCCAATACCGGCCTGATGTTTTTTTCGAGAATTATCCATTTCATAGCAACGTGTAATAGCTGCTGTGATCAAAAATTTATAGGTTGTAGCTGTGTAATGTCATAAATATTTGTGTGACACCGAGTCTCTTAATTATTTTTTTATAACAATAATTTTTTACCGTGTTTTAGTATACCAAACTGAAAATAAATTGTCCCTCTATCATTTTATGTAACCGCTCACTACTAAATATCTTGCTAAAATAAAATAAATAATCACAATGTGATAAAAGCGTTACAATAATATTATAGAAGACTGTTGGGTACGGAAAAACTTACGACTCAAGAAGTCACTGAAAACTGAAGTGAATTAAATGGTCTAAATTTTAAAGAAACAAACAATTCTATCGCTTATATGCCTCTCCCCCCACGATCTAAAGAAAAAGGAAAAACATTCGCGCATATGTCCCCCTCCCAAAGCCAGGCCGTGTCTCTAGGCGCAAACAACGGCGAGTGCGTTGCGATACCCATAAAACTGGGGAAATATTTATTTTTCAACAATCCCGGCGGAGTTCACTGTTTTATTTATCGTTTTCATTTCAGTACGATTGTGTTTTAAATTACTCGTGTGATTGTCAGATAATTTGCGCGAGGATGTTTTTGCGTTGCCGAGGACCCTTCAAGCGGCCTGATTATCTTGATGGAGGATCCCGGTGTAGTACCTTCGATTTTTATTGGACGTGTTATTTTATTTTATTTGCATTTCAATTATTAAACATTTCACTGAGTTTTTTTCACTTTTCATACGAAGTAAAAAGGGCGAGTCTATACCCATCCATCCATCCACCCATCAGCCAAAAGAAGTCCACTGCTGAACATAGGCCTCCCGCAATGATTTCCACACTGAACTGTTGGAGGCAGCCTGCATCCAGTCTCATACTCATGCCGAGCACATATTCATACAACTTACCCGATAGCCTTAGGATAGCCGTATGTTAGTATTGGACATAGAAACTGGTAATTAAAACGTTTGAATGGCATTAATATGTCACGATTATACATACATTTAGTTTTTAAGTTCTACTAGTATTCATCTTATTTTTTTGTGTTATTGTTGGCTTTTCCAATAAAGGAAAAAAATGTCAGTAAATTGTGATATTTGGTTGAAACACGAGGCCTCCTCGCAATGCAAAGTTCTTTAAAAGCAAAAAGAAACAAAGTAGGCCGGAATAGCCTCGGCCTTCATTAAGAACGGCTCGCGTAACTAAACAATATTTTCTATGATACATTTAATTTTTTTTTTTTTTTTTTATGTAGCCGTTATAGGCAGACGAGCTAGCGGCCCGCCTGATGGAAAGCGGCTACCGCTGCCCATAGACCTCCGCAATGCCAGGGGTCCAGCACAACAAAGTCGCTGCATACCTTAAGGAAAGTACTATCTTTAAGCCTCGTTTGAAGAAGGACAAGTCATAGCGCTCAGGAAACACCGGTGCAGGGAGTTCATTCCAGAGCTTACACGTGCGTGGTAAGAAAGAACGCTGAAAACGTGCCGTTCGGGAACGGTACGCTTCCAGGTGGTAGGAATGAACTCTGCTGCGGTGACGGGTGCTGCGATGGTAAAAAGGTGACGTTGGTACCATCTCAAACAATTCCTCGGAGCACTCCCCATGGAACAGACGATAGAAAACACAGAGAGACCCGAAGTCTCTCCGCAGTCCTAACGGCTCCAGTCTGTCCGTGAGATTGGGGTCATCGACTATTCGACAAGCACGTCGTTGTAAGGAGTCAAGTGGGTTGAGCTGGTATTTAGGAGCACCTGCCCAAAGGTGAGAGCAGTACTCCACGTGGGGCCGGATTTGTGCTTTGTAGAGCGTCAATCTATGACCCGACGTGAAGTACCGCTTGGCTCTGTTCAGGATACCCAACTTCTTGCTCGCCAGTTTGAATTTATCCTCCAAATGGCTCCTAAACTCGACCTTGCTCGATATTTCGACGCCAAGGATCCCAATACTTTCGGATCTTTGGAGAGTAACTCCTTGGAATTGTGGCGCCAAGACAAAGGGGTCCTTCTTCGCAGTGAATGCGCAAACTTGTGTCTTAATAGGAAAAATAAACACAAAACTACCTCATAAATATTTTGTAAAGGCACAAAAAGCGAGTTTTAACCTTAAATCAACACAACATTTAACACAGCGCCATCTTTTATTTGAAACACACGCTGTGTTAAACTTAAAAGGCCTCGCTTATTAAAATGCCAAGATAAATGTTAAAAACTCGGTGGCAAGCTTGTTTAAGCCCTTGACGCCGCGTCTGTAACACATAGGTATCCAGACATTCGCCTCACAGCTGTGACCTATTTATTATAATTAGAAGGAAAAGTTCCCTAGCGCCTATTTGTCTTCATAAACTGAACCGAATGTACAAGCTCGGTTGAGCTTTCTAGAGACATCATTTGACAAAGATCAACACATGATTTTGTGCATATATAACTATGTTATCAGACGAGATTTTAGTAAATTTCGGGTAACAGAATCATTATATTATTAAAATATGATTTGTGTGTAGTGTCAGTTAATTATTATCGATTATTTTTGCGGTGAAACAAAAAACTTCGCATAAATGCACGTCTGGGTGTTTATACATAGATAGTTTTTTTATAAAATATCAAGTTGTTAATAAAAACCAAACTCCCGATGTTTATTTTGTGCATTTGTATTTTTATCTTAATATTTTGCAGTTGAGGGTAGTTTTATCGTAGTGTACCTGCGTGATGGGTCTGTCGGAAGTCTCGTGTAGGCTTCCCTGCACGTGGTGCGTGTTTAGTTGCTGTGGTGCATTTACACTTCGTTTCGTGTTTTATCGGGAATAATGCTTGTAAATTGAATCATCCGCCCAGATAGTGAATATCCTACACAGGGTTTTAATTCCGTCATAGTGAATGCACGCGTGCCGCGTTTCGTGATCAGCTTATGTGTTCGGTTTCTAATAATGTCTGCAATACGTTGGTTTAATTATATGGACCAGTGAGACATAGCTCAGTGTTTCTCATAGGTTAATACGTGTTAAGTGTCAGTGCGGTCACTTTGCAGTGGTGGTGCAATTGAATGCAAGTGGTGTTTGTGATAGTGTTCGGTTCTTGATTATAAACTCGCTCCCTGTCACATCCTGTGAAGGGACACACAAGGTGAAACGTGGGTGTTTTGGTTGCACCTGTCTACCCCTTCTGGGTTGAAGGCGTGATGTTTATGTTCGTTTCTCGTTGACGACTTTTCAGCTTCGGGTACGTGACTCGGGTGAGTAGCCTGTAGTGTCTATTTAATTTTATGGATTAATATTTTGGCATATTGACCTCACTGTGTGAATCCCGATTCGCGACAATGAGGGCTTAGTGAATATAAATATTGTCATGTTTTTAAAAAGGGTAGGTATATGTGTTGCAATATTATCCATCAGCCAAAGGAAGTCCATTGCTGAAGATAGGCTTCCCCAAATGATTGCTGGAGGCAGCCTGCATGCTGAAAATCTGTATAATCGAACTAAAATGCTTGTCATAAAAAATATTTCACCTACTTACATCGTTAAGGAATAATTATAAAACGATAAATTGATTACAATCAATAAATCTATGTTTACAAAAATGAAAATAGCTCGAGATGTTGATTAATAAATATAAGTTTATGTCTGTTTCACAAGAAAAATATAAAAAAAGATTGATCAGAACATAATGCTTAACTTGCAGTTTTATACACCAATACAAAAATCCACTTAGAGATCGAGCTACAATCGACAAAATAATAGCACAATATCTAAATTGTTTTTGATAAGTCCGCGTAAGAAATGGCCATATTTTAATATAAGTCTCTTGAGCCTTTCATTTTGTACTAAAGCCGTTTGATTTAAATTATTGGCGAGTGGAAAGACAAAACTTTTTATTGATAGAAGTATATTAAGATATAATATTTTTTATTTGGCGCAAGTAAATTACTTTTTTCGCTCCGGCAAATTCAGAGCCTTATGAAGTCAATTTTATTAATTTGAGCTAATGTGATTGCCTTAATATTTTTTTACAGTTAAAACGTTTTGATACCTATCATTTTATTTGGCGAGGTCTTCTAGTCACCCTTAATTGGATTACTTAGGCTCTTACTTAGGCTCTCGAAAAAAAAAATATTTGAAATGAATATCAGATAACGTTTACTGCAAACTACGTAGCAAATTACCAGGAAGCAGCTCGTATATTGTAAGTTCAAAAACCAATAAAACGTATTATTTTAATTAGTAAAGAAAACATGTTGTTTGCATAGCACTATTAAAAATAGGAATAAAAGCCTTTGGGGAAAATCTAACGTCTTGGAGTCAGGAATACTAAAGAAGATATTGAAATTAAAAAGACACAGAAAGTTGCTGGATTCAGATCGCTTTTAATACGTAACTGTGAAATAACTTGGGTGAGGCTTGTTTAGTAGAGAAGTTTCGATGGATTAATAGAAAGAAAAAAAGAGAAATTAAGAGAGCGAGAGATGGATAGATAACAGACACACCTGAATATTTGACTATGATGTTCATTCGATATATATTAAAACTTTTTCTGAGTTTGCCATGCCTGTGTACGCCAATTTCTTCCAATATGTTGTCCTTTCGAAACAGGTGATTATAATCGCCCCAGTTTAAGTAAAAAGCTATTAAGAAAAATAATGAATCAGCGTGGGCGAAACATGAATAAGATGGGCGGAAAATTCAAATAGCAATTTTGTCAATAATATCCTTTAGAAAAGGACATCTAATAAAAGATCCTATCATTTTAAATTTTATTAATATAATTTCCTTCAAAACATAATTTAATATACCAGACGGAGAGTTTTATTTACAATTTATTTCAATCATTTCAATAGTTACCCGCGTAGTGAGTCAGCTGAAAGCGTATTTAATCGTCGTTTATTAAAAAGTCGTGAAGAATTTTAAAATTGTACGCAAGACAACTGAATACAAAGTTTTTTTCGCGGAGCAAATTTCTCAATTTATTTTCCTTCATTAAATGTAAGCGGAAACGTTGAACCGGGGAAAACATCGCGTCTTGTTGCTCCCAAGTTACTACACTTCCATTTTAATGAGGGACTTTGAAACTGAAGGCGAGGTGGGGGGAGTTTTGTTTCCTTTGTCATAGTTCGCTAATTAACGCCGTCCGATACTCGGCTTAGAGTAAATCACGAATATTATAGACATGGCACAGAATCGTGGCATTTGAATACTTAACAAGAAGTATTTATTCTTTGTTGTTATTTCGTTCTGCACTGGTTTTAAAAGCGTCTGTGTTTTTTTGCTACATTTTTTTATTAGCCTTCGCAGGCAGAGGAGGATTTGGCCCGCCTGGTGGTGAGCAGTGACCACCGCTCCTGGACTCTCACACTGCCTAGCACAACTAGGTCACTGCCTACCATATTACCTTATCTAAATAGCCATAAATTAATAACTTGCGGTCCCTTGATTTTACTTTGAATGTAGGATTTGTGATTTTAGGCAACTCGCACAATATATTTTACTGAGGGAGGGTATTGATTTTGGTTCAGATAATGACTGCCGAATACAAGGGCGTAAAACCAACCATAGGGACCATGCCATAGTATTCCGAGACAAACCTGTTTGATTCTAATCACGAATCTCCCACAATTTACTTTTAAAAGTTAACAAAGAATGACCCAGAATTTCATAGAACTTGATTTATATTCGGCATGTTATTTGATTTAATAATGATTTTGTAAACATCCAGTAAACGCGACTACGAAATTGAAACTTCATACTTTGTTACACGAATAAGGTTTGAGTACTGTAATAATGTTTCTGAATGTTATAACATTTAGTTTCTGAATGAAATTTCATGAACCGAGTCTAGACCTGTAACTTGTAATATCATTTGAACAAGAAGTCATGTTCCGTTCTAATTTAATTCATTACTATAACTAAGTACAACATATGAAATTGTTGGATGATGAAAGTATATGAGAACAATGTTATAAATTAAATAATAAGTACTTGAGAGCAATAAAGTAATATTAAAATAATACAGACAATAAACAGTGCCAAGAAATTTCTTTATTTATAATTACTGGTCACGTTGAAGGAAAATTTTGACAGAAAGTCTGCTTCCTAAAATTACTCCACAAAAATCTCGGTATGTGAATCCTTCCAGTTCGCATAAGGTGGAGAAATAATTCCTCTTTCTTTGGAATTATAAAGAAGTTCTTCACCACCAGCAATATATTAGGTTAAATCACATTAAGTTTCACTCACGATGGACAAATGATCCCATACAACTTGCAAGTAATGGCAGGATTGAGGCTACATCGTGGAAGTGGTAGAGTCACATTGTCAGTCATGATTCAGCATGAATGGTCAGGCTCATCCGGGTTACCACTATCTCACAAGAAATCAGCGTGAAGCGACAGCTCAGCTGTGGCGTTTCGTTCGGTGAGTGAGATTGCCGGATTCCCAATACCTCTTTCCTCTTCCGAAACTTTTTCCTTCCTGCTCCTCTCCCAGTTGGGCCGGTAACACATCCATGATCCAGCTTTGTGGATGTTTATGGGCGGCAGTGATCACTTACAATCAGGTGACCTGTTTGCCAATTTCCCGAAACTATGCAAAAATAAAAAAAACATACAATAGGTTGCTGATGTTGCGTTGATGATGCTGTAAATTATAAACTCCAAACTGTTATGTAAATGAAAATTTTACTGAAACAAACTTACTAAAATTTTCCTATTTCAAAGTACACTGACCGTAGCGGATGTTTTTAAAGACACCCCTAATAAATATAGGTGAAATTTATAAGGCCATTTCGACCCTTTGAGCTAGATAATTTAGTACAATCTAGTGGACCGTTTCAAAGGTTTTATGCGGTCGTAATTCTCGCTGTGTATTCGGTTAACCGCAATCAACACGTTAATTATCTGCGTAATTATCTCTGGTATATTTTGACCCTTCTACAAATTCAGTGTTGGCTTATCACTCGACACTAATTACGAATTTCTTCGCTAACTTCACTTTCACTTAAACTAGAACGATGGGGGTTAAAACGTGCTTTACATTGACGCTTCGGAACGCCGTTGCGTTTGTACACGCGACGTGGAACAAGCTAATTAAACTTAAGTGTTTTGAGGTACGCACGCAAAACCGTGTTGTGGTATTGATTTGAAAATATGGTTTCTAGATTTTTTTATTGTTTGTAGAAAGGTGGCAGGCTTTATTATTGTATAATTTGCTATTTGTTTTTTGGAGTTAATTATTTTATATCAAATAATGACGTAGCATTACCCATTAAATCCCTTTTTATATTTTTTTAAGGCGGGGCACGATCTCGTCTGCGTGCTTAGGCAATAAGAAATCCTAAGTGCTATTCGAAGTGGTAGAGCCACGCTGTCAGTCATGACTCAGCATGAATGGGCAGGCTCGACCGGAGCGGTACCACTGTCTCACAGGAAATCTACGTAGAGCGACAGGTTCGTTGTCGTGTTTCGTTTATTAAGTGAGGTTATCTTCCTTCCCATGCTTTATGCTTCCCGCTCCTCTCCCAATTGGGCTGGCAACACTTTCACGATCCAGCGTTGTGAATTTTCAAGGTCGGCAGTGATCTCTCGTAAGTGATCCCCTCACCAGGTCACCTGATTACCCTCAGGTGACCTGTTTGCTCGCTTGCCGAACTTATAAAAAAAAAGAGAATATAGTTATAAATATATTATTATGTCATATTATGTACATCAAAAACATGCAAATGTTCATTGATTACAAAGATATTCGACCAAATGTACAAAAAACAACTTGCTTTATAGAATTAATGAGGCCTTGTTACTCGTAGTTTCAGAGCGTAGTGATATTTACCTTCTGAAAACTTTTCGAATACATTCGGAGTAACAGTTGGATGAATATATGAAATTTTTTGATCATTATACTGCTGTAGGCAAACCAAAAATTTATTTATACAGAAATACAAACATTTTCTTATGATAAATTAATACTCGTAGTCCTAATAGGAGGATAATAAACATACCTAATAGTGACATATATTGTCCTGACCCCACAGTAAAATCGAGCCTTGTGTCGTGGGTACCAGAAACTAAGAGAGACTTTTCGGTCGTACTCACACCCAGACTCGAAACAAATACCAATGGATCTCACTAATATTTGTCTCGGTGCGGGGATCGAACCAGCGGCATCACGTTTCACAGCCGGCGGTTTTTTATATTGTTGTGTATTGAAATGACTGCGGTAGTTTTTAAAGCTAAAGAAAAAAAACAAGAATTTCTTCCCTTTCGTATGGTACGTTCATAACGTCCCTTCATAATCGTTTTTCTCATATATCTTCCTTGTGCAAACATCGATCAGTTACAAATTGTAGATCAATATTTTGTCATATTTCATGTAATAAACTTTATTTAGTTATTTTTACTCTTGCCATTGCGTTGCAAAAAATATAATAAAAACTACATGGCACGTGATACTACAACACTATAAAATTGCCATGCCGACCTGTCGCGTACAGTAAATGTGATTTGTGTATGCGTAGACTTCACCCGCGAGGTGAATCCCAAGCGTCGGTCACTTCTGAATTTTCCTGGCTCTTCGCTCATTCCGAATACAACAAATAAACGGATTGTATTTTGTTTCCTCGAAGGTTTTCGAAACCTGATTAGCTGCGAAGTTTGACAAAATTATACAGTCCGTGGAGCAGTATGGTGTAAATAGAAAACTGTATTTTAAGTACTTGTTACGTCGTTGAGTAATCTTTTGCAGGATAATTCGTAGTATTTTCCTGCCTACTTAAGAATACTCTGTTAGATATTTTGCGGTACATTAAATCGACTAACTTCCATCAAGACAAGGCGCTAGATTAAAGTATTGTAGAGGAAGCCTTAACTTTTCTGCCTTTGGTATAAAAAGCGTCAATGCGCGTTAGGATGTCAAGGTCGACGTCACAGAACTGACGCAGTACTGATGGTATTTAAATACACCCAACAGTCACGTACATAGTTCTGACCTCACTAAGATCTAGTCGTATCGTGGGTATTAAGAGCTACGAGAGACTTTCTGTCTCACAAACACCCAGACCCGAAACAAATACTTGTGGTTTATACAAACATTTGTCTCGGTGCAAGGATCGAACCCGCGGCCTCTTGTTTCACAGCCGGCGTCCAACCAACTGCGCCACGGAGGCTGTCAATTTGAACCTATTTACACAAGTTGAGATTTATACACTCTCGGGGTATGTACTCTCTCTTCCATTATTCCATCCATCCATCAGTCAAAGGAAGTCCACTGCTGAACATAGGCCTCTCCCAATGATTTCCATAGTGACCTGTTGGAAGCAGCCTGCATCCAGCGACGTCCCGCGACCTTTACCAGGTCGTCTGACCACCTAGTGGGTGAACGTCCCACGCTGCGCTTTCCGCTTCGTGGCCACTCTCTCTTTGTATTGTATTGTATTGTATCAGTCCATATACGACCCACTGCAGGGCACGGGCCTCCTCTACAATCGAGAATACGATTGAGAGTGGTTAGGCCATATAGTCCACCACGCTGGCCTAGTGCGGGTTGGCGGACTTACACACCGTAGATTTTTTTTTTTTTAAATCGCTACAGTATGCAGGTTTCCTCACGATGTTTTCCTTCACCGTTAAAGTGCGTGGTGATTGACTATCAATACACACATAACTCCGAAAAGTCAGAGATGTGCCCTGGGATTTGAACCCGCGACCACCGTGAACATGTAGGCAGCCGAGTCTGGTCCGATACCACGAGGCCACCACGCACTTCTCTTACCATGTATTAAATCAGTATAATCATGTGAATAATAAAACTCTAGTGTACCTAACATCGTAATTACGTCTATTGATAATAAAACCGTTGTAAGTCATTAACAGTGACTATAAAAGGGAAAGTGTAAGTTAAAGTAAATGTCACAGCTAATGATACTACGCAATGTTGCCAACCTTTAGACGGTAATGTTCACGGGTAGTTTGTATCTATATTGTACTTAAGGCGACGGAAAAATATTCGAAAATATAGATTAATGAAACTGAATCATTCTGGTTGTAGTAAGGTGCGTTTTGGGATTTCCCAAGATGCCTAGTTAGGCATCTACATCCCAAAACGTATCTTAGGTATCTACTAAATACTGGGTACATACTAATTAGTAGTTATTTATTTGATATTATAATAGCAAAGGAAAACATCGTGGGGAAACCTGCATACTATAGTGATTTTAAAAAGAATTTCTACTGTTTGTAAAGTCCACCAACCCGGACTAGGCCAGCGCACTCTCAATTGTAGAGGAGTCCCGTGCCCTGCAGTGTTTGGGCAGAGTATTTGGGCTGGTACAGGTACATTATGTACCTACTAGACACTTACTATTTGTTCAATATATATGTGTAGAGATGAAGGATTATTGGCCCGTAGTTTTACAGAGTACGTACGTACAATAACATATTCTGTTGTCGCTTTCCTTTTTAAGAAAAGTTACATAATGTAGTAATGCTAATATTGCATTTCTTTTTTGAAGGAAAGCTAAAGTTAGGCTTCATTTTTGCTTTTACTTTTGGGTGAGCGGGAACGTGTGTTGAGATCTTGGCTTTCCGGCACGGCGTTCCGAAAAATAGCTAAATGCAAAATTTCTTCTGAAAAGAATAAACTTTCAGAAATCTTCAAGAAAAGCGTTTGCTCATTTTTTTAAAGTCGGCAATGCATCCGAGTACTCTCTGCAGACGTATGTGTTTATGATGTGACTGATTAAAATTGAGTTAAGCAATTAGTTTGTTTATATAGAAAATACTAGTAACATATATGATCATAATAATACTTTAAAAAATCTTGACAGATTTACATTCTTATTAAACTGCCATGGCCGGATTTTTCCGCAGCGCATATATTATATAAACAATAAATATTTCTACGAAATGAAAAATAATTACAGGTTACACACACACACTCTCTCTCTCTCGCTCTCTTCAGCCATAGGGAGTCCACTGCTGAATATAACGCTCTTCAAGGATCTCCATATTGACCTGTTGGAAGCGGCCTGCATCCAACGATTTCCTAACCAGGTCGTCCGTCCACATTTTCGGCGGGCGTCCGACACTTCGCTTACTCGTACGTGGCATCCACTTCAGAAACTTTTGGCCCCATCAAGTTAGGTTACACTATAATACTATGTATATGAATCAGACTATATAATTTTGCAAATGAGAAAATACGTGAGGATGGTAGGACGTTTGTAGCCCGTTAGCACAAAAACTGCTGAACAAATTTCGATCAAACTTTACAGTATTAAAGAATGAAAATCAGAAAGCTGTATACAATTGTTTTCGTCTCAACTCATAGTAGTTGACTGCTGGCTAAATTCACGCCATTGAACTCAATCTTTGTGTTCCTTCATAGATGGTAATTAACATGACTACAAACCGGTTGAAACCGAGTCCTAATAAACAAAATCTTATTATACCAATAAGAGCACAAATCCAGAATTCCTTAAAATTATCTTACAATAAAAGTATTGTGAGAGCAAACACTTTACAAATCAGATCCCGCTGCAGTTGATCCGGTTATTGTGAGATGCTCGTTACCCGGCTCTAGCCCGCATGTAATAACCTTTATAGAGAATTTTATTTCTCCACTCGCATTGGGGAATGCGGATGGACATTGTCTATGATTTTTATCATTTGTGTTGATTTTAAGAAATATATGGTTTATGGTATTCTAAGGTTACAATTCTAATACATACATAAATACACCAAAAAGCCAAATACATAATAATCCTGACTCCACACTAAGATCAAGTATTGTGTCGTAGGCATCAGCAACTCCGACAGACTTCTCGGCCTTACAAATACCCTGACCCGAAACAAATACCTGTGCATCACACACACATTTGTCTCGGTGCGGATATCAAACCCGCAGCCTCTCTTTTCGCAGCCGGCGTCTAACCAACTCCGCCACGGAGGCTGTCAGTGAATTGTTAAGGTAGTTTTACGATGAAATATGCTTGGTGGAAGAAAAGGGCTCCAGTATTCCCAGTCACTGCACCAAACAGTTTTTTTTGTTACTGTAATTCGAAATACTGCCTCGATGGCGTAGGTTTACACCGGTAAGATTGCAAAGCTGAGGTCTCGGATTTAAATACCGGGTTGGATAAAGTGATAATGGATTTTTCAATTCATTATTAGCCCGCAGGGAGGAATTTGTACCCTTATCACGTCGTGGGATGGAACATACAAAGCGAAATATAGGCAGGCACTTCTACCTATCCCTTCTGCGAAGAAGGCGTGAGTTTATTTATGTTTGCATGTATGTAGTTCTAAATAGCAGTCAGTTATCTCTCGTTATAATACTCTAGCCTGGGCTCTACCACTTATCATGAGGTTTAATAAACACTTTGCAATTTTAGTAAATAGCAGACATAAGAGAATACATAAAAAATAATTAGCAACTGAAACATTACACCAATACTCTGCAAAAAATTATGTAGTAATGTTTCGAAGCAGATTTCGGCGATTCACCGCAATAGTCCCAGCCATTGGCACTTAATGATATAGAAAATACACCGACGAAATTTTAAAAGTTACAGGGAAGTTTCCAAGGTGACTACTAAGCTCTTTCCAAGTATTAAGAGGCGGACCCTCGTTTTTTTGTCTGTCTGAATATAAAGTCCCTCTTAGTTAGCTTCTTAGTTGTGTTTCTTGAACGTGCCTATCAAGTTTTTTTTTGTTTAAGGTAAAGATTTTTTTTTCGTATTTGTGTTTGTTTACATCTGTATATTTCATTATTTATTTACATAAAAATGTTATAAATGGGACTGATTGGTATGACGCCTAAAGTAAGCTTAATATGAAAAACTCTGAACATATTTTTTTTTATCAGCCCATATACGTCCCACTGCTGGGCACGGGCCTACTCTACAATGGAGAGAATCGACTGAGAGTGATTAGGCGGACTATATGTCCACCACGCTGGCCTAGTGCGGGTTGGCGGACTTACATACCGTAGAAATTCTTTAAGATCGCTACGGTATGCAGGTTTCCTCACGATGTTTTCCTTCACCGTTAAAGTGCGTGGTGATTGACTATCAATACACACATAACTCCGAAAAGTCAGAGGTGTGCCCTGGGATTTGAACCCGCGACCACCGTGAACATCTAGGCAGCCGAGTCTGGTCCTTTACCAACAGGCTACCACGCACTCGTACATATACTTCGTAATATCAAATATTATCACACTCATGGATATATTTAAATAAATAAATACACCTAACAGTCACATACATCATCCTGACTCTACATTAAGATCGCGTCTTGTGTCTTGGGTATCAAGAACTACGAGGGACTTTTCGGTCTCACAAACACCCGGACCTGAAACAAATACCTGTGAATCACACAAATATTTGTCTCGGTGCGGGGATCGAGGCCGCAGCCTCACGTTTCACAGTCGGCGTCTAAGCAACTGCGCCACGAAGACACAGGGATACAATTCTTATATTTTGTTGTGGGACACTGTAACCACAACAAAATATAAGACTTGATCTTTAGATACACAATCAAATATATTCACTTGGAGAGGCCAAATGTAAAACTTCAGCTAAATATTTATTTGGGTCAGTTAGGCTGGCCAGTAGTCTAATAATAACTACCTTTGCGCCAATCTATATGGACTGACATCGGCAGGTCATCAATATACATAAATATATTCAAAATATATCGTTCCGGCATGAAGGACATTGTAGCCAGAGTAACTACTGGACATAATGAGACTTAACATCTTATGTCTCAGGATGGCGAGCGCAGTGGAATGCCAAGCATTGCTTTGTGAATCATGGTGTTGTTTGGTATTGCTGCTGTTCATGAGCGGTCGTATTGCTTATAATCAGGCGAATGTCATGCTCGTCTCACCATTCATCACAATAAAAAAAACTATTCTTACCTTACCTTACCTTTAGAATAAGATAAGAGAACTGCCCAAATGCGTCTTTTAAGACAGTCGCTCTCTCCTCTTTGGTAATAATAATAAAAAAAATTAATAAAATATTTATTTGCATAATATTACATACGTACAAAACACTTAAAATAAATTGTATGACAATATTTACTTAAGAAAAGTGTTTGATTGAACTCTGATGCCCAAATAAAGATTTAACTTGTGGCATGGGCACCAGTGATTCAGATCGTACATAGCATTTGTTTATAACAATTTGTTAAGCTATTCAGTAGCATGTTAACAATACAAAAATATCTAAATTAGTAATCAAACTTATTCTATCTTGTCTGCATGTAAATAGAAGTATTTGGTACTTGAGTATCGCTTCATAACATGCCTTGAAGCATCTTACCGTAGTGTCATTATTAAAACCTTTACATGAACATTAATAATTATAAACAAACACTCGCTTTTCTACGAGTACAAGATAATTGAAGAAACCGTTACAGACAAAATAAATGAAAGAGCAATTAAAAAGTGTTAAATGTACAAGATTATAAATGAATGGTTAAAGGCGAATACATTTATTTTCCGTTTTTAAAACTTTCAAGAGCCACGTCTGTGCACAAAAAGATGAATAATGTAAGTTGTCGAGGTAAAAGACAAAATGTTTAATTTTCATTAACTGTCTGTAACAAGCAACTTCTAAATTATAAATTACTTTTGTACTTCGAACTATTCAAAGAGCAATAAAATTGGGAGATCTTGAACACCTTTTGCTAAGTGGCAGTACAGAAGTTCTAACGAAGGTTGGGTGGCTCAAAAATAATGGAACTTGTTAAGAAGGCTCGACATTATCTCTTTTTGATTACTTGGGATTTAGACTTGGAGGAGCGACGAGGTGACGCTTTTATAGGGTGGGCACGGCCTTCAAATACTTACAAGAACACCTAAAAGGACAAAATGACTAATTGTGTGTCTATATTGAATGATGGTGAGTAATGTGTCATGTTCTTGGGCATTTTAGGTCCTAAATCCTTCTAACCTAGTTCGTTTTGAACACAGATTTTTATTTTTGGCCTCTATTTGTGAAGCCCACTCAAGTGCGTGATAATATTTTCACTTCCTTAGAATGTTGGACGGCGTGCAGACCACGTACAGGCAAGCGCAGTATCGGACGCCCGCCTACATGGTTGACGGGGAAGGTTAAGGTTGCAGGAAGTCGCTGGATGCAGACCGATTCCAACAGGTCAGTGTTGGATGCGGAGATTCATGGGGGAAGCCTATGCTTACGAGTGGATTTCTTGTGACTGAAAAGAGAGAAAGAGAATGTTAAAATACCGTTTTTTTTTTTCATTTAAATTTAAAGAGATCGCGTTTGTTATTTTAAATATACGTGTAATGTGGAACAAAGTCGAGAAATAATTTTAATAAAAAACTGTCCAAACAAGGTCTTGAATAGGAAAGAATGAAGGAAACGCGAAGTTTATCTTGTGGTAGGGGTGTAATATGGGCTATGAAAACAATTCTTGTAGTGTAGTACATCCATCCATCCATCCATCAGCCAAAGGAAGTCCACTGCTGAACATAGGCCTCTCCCAATGATTTCCACAGTGACCTGTTGGAGGCAGCCTGCATCCAGCGACGTCCCGCGACCTTTACCAGGTCGTCTGACCACCTAGTGGGTGGACGTCCCACGCTGCGCTTTCCGCTTCGTGGCCTCCATTCGAGAACTTTTTGGCCCCATCGGCCATCAGTTCTCCGTGCTATGTGCTAATATGTGTTTATAATGTAGTACATACTACATTATAAATCTCGATTTTGAAATTATACATAACATACGAAGGAACTTTTGGTAGGTCGTTACTGAAACAACATTGAAAAAGTATCCACATCATCCTACTTGTTCATAATAAGCCATAGTACTATCACAAATTAGTTGCAAATTAACCAAACTGCTCTCGCACAAAACGTAATTATTTGTTTCGAGGCCCAACCACCTCGTTGTTTTGCAAGCAAACAAAATTATACAATGACTTCGATAGCTCGTGCAAACTTCGCCATAATATACCGATATGAAAATTAAATTTTCATCTATGCAAAGAACGCTGCCGGATCTAAAATGAAAATCTCCATATTAAGGTCAGGTAAACAGGGGCTCCGTTTATTTTCGGTCCGTTGATATTGTTCCTTATTATTGGGTGTCATAAATCATAGCACCTAAGGCACCGCGCCTGTACCCTCTTAGTAGGAATTTAATGTTGCCTGTTAACGTGTTTTGGAGATTATAGACTGTGTGACATGGATTTACTGCAATATAGTGTTTTCTGTATCAGTCCATATACGTCCCACTGCAGGGCACAGGCCTTCTCTATAATCGAGTAAGATTGAGAGTGGTTAGGTTAGTCCACCACGCTGGCCTAGTGCGGGTTGGTGGACTTTTATGTAACATAGAAATTATTTCGAGTCGCTACGGTATGCAGGTTTCCTCACGGTTTTTTTCCTTCACCGTTATAGTGCGTGGTGATTGACTTTCAAAACACACATGACACCGAAAAGTCAGAGGTGTGTGTTCTGGGATTTAATCTCGCGTCATTGTAAATATTTTGGCAGTCGCGTCTGGTCCGTTACCAACAGGCCAACACGCACTTCATAATATTTTAACGTTGAAATAATACTCAAGAAATACATTTCCCTGACTCCTCTTTAAGGTAGGATACTTACACTGTGATATTAGTAACTGTGTATGATTTATTTTTCATAACTACACCCATAACACATGTGTATTGATTATACAAACATATTCCCTGGATCAAGAAACAAACACACGGTTTCTACTTTCGTGACGTAACATCAAAGGCGATACTCTCTCAAAGGATAGGCAAGAACCCCACAAACATAGTCTTAGCTAGGCACTATTTTTAGTGGAAGGATAATGCCTATGCATTATGAACAATCACCATACGCCGCACCAGGGATATATCCCATTTCATCCATCGTCTTCTTCTTCTACCTGGCGTTATCCCGGCCGGGGCCAGGGTCCGCCTACCTTCTGAGTCTCTTTCATTTCGCCCAATCTTCGGCATCCTCAATAGTAAAGCCATTGACTCTTAGACGATGAGTAGACGACAATATAACAATACAATCCAATATCATCCATAATTTGTAGACAAAAATATTCAACCGATTTACTGATATGATCAATAAATTCTTTAGCGTTCATACTGCTGCATAACTTCTTTGAAATCGATGGAAATAACAATGGAAGTTATTATCTACCAACCAGTAATTAAAGATCTTAATTAACTTCGCCTTTTGAAGCAACATTCTGATCTCGAGAGTAGAAATATCGTGTAGAATGCTCGCCCGCATAGCTGAGGCTTCGATGTTTACTGTTTTAATAAACGTTTGTTTTTCGAAGTGACCTAATTTCGACGCTCGATGTAAAGCTATAAATTCGTTGGAGTATTGATGGGCTGTTAAGGACGCGACGAATGGGAAATTTGTGAAATTTTATAGCAATTTTAGGTTTTACTGCAACTTGGAAGGGCTTGTTTAATGGTCTATTAAATATTTTGATATTTACTTTCAGTCTGTGATGTATAGGTAGGTAGGGATTAGTACGAAAGGTGTATCCGATTAATAGGGAATATATTTCAATTCAAATATACTTGACGTGCATCGAATGAAGTATCTCGGAGCTTTGTGGTAAAAATATTTGCTAATAATGATTGAACAAGTAATCCTTCAGATCGCAGGAAGTCGCTGGATGCAGGTCGTTTACAACAGGTCTATGTGGGGTTCTATAGGAAAGGCTTATGTTCAACAGTGGACATCCTATGGCTGAAGAGAAAGAGAGAGAGAGAGAAAGTGAGAGAGATTGAACACTCATTACCGGTAGGCATGACTGACTTTTATTTTTTTATTTCTATAAAAATGTAGACAGCCAACATTTCCTAAATAAAACAAGGCAAAACAAGGCTAAGTATGTATACACTATCTTTTATTATGAGCTTACGAGGTCAATGTTGCCAGAAGCACCTAAAAGTAAGCCTAAGCGCTGAGAATGGACCTTTGTAATCTAAGGTAACGCGATAAAAGCTGATGTAAAAAGTCCTACAATAACATTTAAGACCCAAGAAATCTCAGCGAGGGAAAATTATTATATTTTGTATTTTGCGGTAGAAATTGATAATGGCCTTGGAATATTATGATGTTCGTTTTCATTGTATTTTAATGTCGCCTGCAAAGGTTGTATATACTGTCCACTTACATCTAAATACAGTTATATCATCTATACAACTCTTGTTAACTAGGATTCAAAGATACTTAGAGGTAAGACAGCATCAAAGAATAACTAAAACCAGCTCCTACCCGCAATCTTCGTCTGCGCGATTAACTTTATTTGAAATTTCCCATCCCGCCCCATCCCGTTATATCCCGTCGCGTCCCGTCTTTAGGATATTTTTAGAAGCCGATAGCACAATAGCGAAGCACAATAAATTACCGTCTGCGGTTTTCGCGAACAGTTACAACTTGGAACCAAGAAAACAGCCTACACAATTAAAGGACGGTAACTCGGTCGACTTGTGGGTGTTTGTGGTCGCTTACCATCGGGTAGAGTTGACCTTTCGAGCTTAGTAAACGTAGTGGAAAATACACTTAGGTTAGGTAGAGAGGTCTTCATGAGAGAAGCTCAGGATTTTGATTATTAGCAATGAAAACGGCCAGTAAGGTACCATACATTTTTACCATCATCATGCCATCAATAACAACCCATAAAGGAATATCCATTTCTTTACATGTTAATCCGCTTCGCTTTCCGCTTCGTGGAGGTGGTGGTCAGACGACTCGGTAAAAGTCGCGGGACGTCGCTGAATGCAGGTTGCCTCCAACAGGTCCCTGTGGAAATTATTGGGAGAGGCCTATGTTCAGTAGTGGACTTCCTTTGGCTAATGGATTGGATTAGATGTTATTTAGATTGTCGGAATAACTTTTTGTATCATCTGTATAGTCGTTACATTGATTTTAAAATATAATTGAAACGGAGAACAGGGGTCATTTTTTCGTATGTTTCAGAAAGAAGTAAAAAATTCACAGTAAAAACGGACTAATTAACATAACATTTATTGAAAATTGTTTAGAACCTAATTATCAAACAATTCCAAAATTAAAATTATTTTATTTCGTTTACAAATTCACGAAAACAAAACAACGAAATTCGACATCAAAAATCGTAACATGAAACACAATTAAATTAATTCCACCAACTACGACAATGTCAAAGTATAATTCGTGTTAATATTTCAGGGAACGCCGCAAACATTGTAACAGAATTACGTCCGCAGCTTTATGTTCTCAATTAAAATCTCGCAGATCCTGAAATACCTTATAAGAAGGGTCGGCCGTTTATTCAATTTGCTTTTATTGTTTAAAAGAAGACTGCAAAGCGTGGGTTAACGATCCCGAGGCCGGGATTCAGGAATAAACCCGGAATTTCTTATCCCGGAATTAATATAGTGAACGAGACTAGCAATCTTGTGCGGAATGCGCTTCTTTTTTTCACCCGGATAGTTTTATTTTCAATCTTGAGTCAATTTGATTTAATTTAAAATTTATATGGAGACTATTATTTGTGTTTTGATTTATAATTTATACATGATTATTAAATGATTTTAATTTTATTTATTTTTTAACCAACTTCAAAAAAAAGGAGGAGGTGCTCAATTCGACTGTATGTTTTTTATATTTGTTACCTCATAACTCTGAACTGGGTGGACCATTTTTGATTATTAAAAATACCAAATTCCATTTTATTATTATTAAGCCAATCTGATATATTATGTAAAGGCCCCATAATATCCTCTTTTGCTTTTTCATTTTTATTGATCTCGTGTGAACAGCCCTTATTTGATTGGGACCTTAGAGATGGAGCCCACCACTAGCTGACATTTTTTTCTACATTTTAGGAGATACAGGTTAAAATACCTATATTTACCAAACATCATTAACTTCAAATAATGTACATAACTAGCAAATAATTAACTGAAAATTGTGTTAACAACAATACATTTTAATTACACCGCGATTTAATGCGATACTTTTACCGAGCGCTCATTGTGACCCGTTACAGAAGTGGTGCAACTAACACCTCCAACACAGCTCCGGACAACTTCCGTCTTTGTTCACTATGAAATGACGCGTATAAAAATAAACACTATTTTTTCCAGCTTTCCACAACCTTCTCGTATTTAATAGTGTAACGTTGTAGTTTTAGGGAATTTCTTTACTGCAGATCAATTTTAAAATGCTACATCTTTAAACTGTACTGTACTATATTGGCTCATATAAGTCTCATTGCAGGGCACGGGTCTCCTCTACAATTGGGAGTACGATTAAGGAGACCATATATTCCACCACGCTGGCCTAGTGCGGGTTGGCGGTCTTTACTTACTATAGAAATCCTTGCAAGTCGCTACGGTATGCAAGTTCCCTCACTATGTTTGCCTTCACCGTACCTTCAAATTATAACTCGTTGAAATCACTAATCTAAAGGAAAGGCTTTGCTGTTGCGTGTTGTTTGGTCAGTAAAATTGTTGGATGTAAATATTTATGTCGATTAGCGGCAGATTTTTCGATGGTTTTGGGTTGCACTGAAATTATATGCATTCCAGTGATTATAACTGGACATTAAGTAAATTATATTTACTTAGACTTTTAAGTAAAATCAACATCACAATAATAATATCGTTCATGGCACAGAAAGCGAGAATTCAGCTATGAGAGAACAAGCTTCAGGCTCTATTTTAACTTGGCTAAGTATTTGTATGATCAAATTACTAAATAGCTGTTGACGTGACGTCTAATCTTTAATTTCATACTGAGCAATTATAAAATAATAATTCTAACTCTAAATCTTATTTAAACACAGCTATAATAAACGAGCAAACATTTCACCTGACGGTATGTGGTGACCACACGATCCACAATGCAGAGAGAACGTATATGCGCTCCTTTGAAGGCTGTTGACTCGCCGGCGAACCACTCATCACTCGAGTCGCAATGACAAAGCTTTACCCTCCGCCAGCATTTGTTAGACTGTCCTATCTTGTTTTATCCGGATTAGGGTTAATAAAATTGACTATTGTGTGGATTTACCATTTGATAAGATTCAAAATTACTAAAAGGTTGATTAGGCAGAAAATCGAAAATTGTTGAGTAAAAAGCTAATATTAACTGCATTTTTAACTGTATTGAAAAGAAGAGGAAGATTTAAAATTACTAAAAGGTAGATTGTGCAGAAAGCGAAAAAAAGAGGTTCTCAATTTGTTGGGTTTTTTTTCAGTTTGACAGTTCGCCAAGGTTATTAACGTCCCGAACAATATTGAAAGTTATCTTCGTCTCATCGTCAATTATAAATAGTCGGTATACATTTAATCCTTGCATAAGAATTTTTAAACTGAAAAAGTCATACTAATCGAATCCAGGACCCCAATTTTCAAAGCCCATTTTTTTTTAATGCGATAAATTGCGAGACGAGCATGCCATTCGCCTGATGGTAAGCGATACGACCCCTCATGGACAGAAGCAAAATCAAACAACACCAAGAATTACAAAACAATGCTTGGCATTCTTTTATGCACACCATGCTGGGACATAAGATGTTAAGTCTCATTGTGACCAGTAGTTACTCTGTCTTCAATGTCCTTCTAACCGGAACACAACAGTGCATTTAAACTGCTGTTTGGCGGGAGAAATAGACATTGCCGTGGTACCTACCCAGGTGACCTCTCACATAAGAGAGACCAACCACCAGTATAGTGCAACTAGAAACACGAAGCGTACTTTACGAAACAATATATTCCCAATGCATCAACAATATCAATTTACTATGAAACAACGGGTCAACGCCCGAAGCCAGCGATATGTCTCCAGATGAAAAATAATTGCCTTAAAATTTCCTTTAAAAACAACAGCGTTGCGGCCTCGGAACAACAAATTTGATTGATGTTAGTTATTAGAAGTACCGACGGCCCGACCTATAATGTTTTTTCTCCGCCGTCGGCTAATTGCGTTTTGTCAACATTTTTTTTAATTTCCAAGCTAATGCCTTTCGAGATCTTTGGAAGTTTAAGTTCCTCGGGTTTTGTTGGGCTTTTATGTAATTTTCAAGGCCGTAATTCTTGGGTTTGGTTTTAAATATTGATAGAATTTAATACAGCTTAAAAAATTGTGGAACTTATTTTTTATAAACATCCCCATTATTGACAGCCAGAAGAAGTCTATTGCTAAACAAAAGTCCTTACCAAAAAATTGGTATCGATCTAACATCATTTTATATATCCAGGGATTTCCTGGATCCCTAAAGTTATATAAAAATACAAACTTTATTTACATTTTCGGTAATATTTAAATTATTCTCTGGTGAAAAATGTCCTTTTCTACCGTTGAGTGGCGTGGAGTCGTAACTTATCTTGTTAGTTATTTCAGGGTTGGTACAATTTTTACACCTTCAAAATCCACAAGATACCTCTAAAATCACGATGTTTCCCTTCGTCGTTAACTTTAGCGCTATGCAACCATAAAATGTCACATTCACACGTAAAATCCAAAAGGTATGTTTTTAAAGTGGAAGCTGACGTCTTCATCTCTTCAGTTAGCGTCATTAATATTTTAAAATCAGATCTCATTCTTTATACCGACAAAATAGAGTTTATTAACAACATTTTCACAAAGACATGCTCAAACAGTAGTCTTTCTATCGATCCAAGCATAATGAACTAAAATACGAAATAAAACATTACACGAATTCCCAATCACACATGCGAAAATTTTAAAACGAGTAAGTTATGTTTCCCGTTCGGACTCCATCCGACCGCAATAAGCGATTTAACCAACTTTCTATACACATTGCCCGACAGATCGCATAAGCTTGATCCAAACTAATTCTTGAACGTTTGCCAAGAGTGTTTTCGTCGACCTTATGGTCTGTGTGTCCCAATTCCGGTGGCAGCAAGTTGCATTTGCAGACGTAGTGAAATCCTCCCTTCGACCCAGAAATCCCGACCCTTAATGAAGGAAATGCTCGGGCAACGAAAAACGACAAGTTTTTAAAACGGGGAAAAATATTTTTTCTTTGCAGCTCCTCGCTCTAAAGTCATTTCGAAGAGTGTTTGGATTAATGAATGAGTGATTTTTCAAAAAGAATATGTGTTTATGTTGGCTTTTAATTTTATAATAACGTTTGGAATTAGGGTAATAATGTGTAGATTGAAATACACACTATAAGCCACCATAATGTAGAGAAATTAAACTCTAAACTAAAAATGTAAATAGGTTTTTCCACTAAGTATCATTGAGTTCAGCGCGTTTATGCCCATATTAAGAAGTTAATAATATTTCATGGTTAGGTAAGATGAAGGTGAAATAATAATATTACGAAAGATAATTAACAGGACATTTCACATGTGTTATAGGTTTTTAATTGAACGTTCTATCAGGTGAGCTGTTTGTTCATTTGCTGATACTAAAGTTAGAAAATAAATCGGCCCAACTATTACAGTGATCTTGAAGACATTGATACTTTTATATCATGTTCCAAACTACTTTTAAAACTTTGAAAGTAGACCAGTTTCTTTAGTACCCCTACTATATGCCGAAGGTTTGAGATACAAACTATCAGTGTAGTTAACTATAACGTGTAAAGAGTGTTATCGAATAACCTTCGAAGGCCCACGAATTCATTTATTCATTAAAGCGATAAAGGCTTCTGGATCAAAGTTATGAAACTTTTTTGATATCACAAGTTCGATTTATTTATACAAGGATCTTAATCTTTGATACGATGGCAATTGGGGTAAAGACGAGAAGGCTGTTGTCAAACGAGAGGCCATAGACTTGATTCCCACTCCAGAATTAGTGTTTCAGTGAACAAGGTTGTCTGGCAGAAATCGCTTAAAGCGATTAGATCGCCGATTATATTTACATTATTTTTAGTTGTAATTGTAAGTTTGTAGGTACTTTTAATGTAAATATATGTGTGCAATGAAGGATATTGTATTGTAAGTATTTGTTTTGATCTAAGTATTGGACTGCCTTTCATAATGGTAGAAAACTAGTCAGACCCACGCAAGTGCGTCGTGTTTTAACTGCAGCCTGTATGTACTAGTTTTTTGAGCGGGCCGCCATAATTGTGTCAACCGATTAGATACAACCATTTCACACCAGTGGATACACATGATTGTCCAGACACTCCGTTTACCATTACAAGCATTTATGTCATTTTGTCGCCCCAGCAGTAAACATACACTGATATATTAAATAGTGGTAGAGCCTCGCTGTTGTCAGCCATGACTCAGCATAAATAGGCAGGCTCGTCCGGGACGGTACCACTGTCTTACAGAAGATTGACGTAAATCGACAGCTTTACTGTCACGTTTCGTTCGGTGAGTAAGATGGCCGGATGTCCAATACCACTTTCCTCTTCCCATCCTTTTTACTTTCCGCTCCGAGTATCCATAATCCCAGTGTTGTGAATTTTCAGGGGCGGCAGTGATCACCTACTATCAGGTGACATGTTTGCTCATTTGCCGGACCTATTGTATAAAAAAACCATGCACGGCATGAAATCCATATCTTAAACAGACGTCGAAATTATATGTGTATCTTTCACGTATACACATTCATTAATGTCAACGTTTTACGCTCTGTATATTAAGTTTCCCAATTCGATTGTTTCAAATTCAAATTCAGGTCGTGTAGTTATTTTTTCGTCCTATTTACATAACAATTATTTACTGTAATGGACCTTCGAGTCGATTTTGTCCATTCATTCCCGTGATTAATGGGATGCAGACTATGTAAAACGGAATTTATAGTATTTTCTGAGTTGGGACTGTTTTTACAAATATCTATATATTTAGTTGGGTCCTGTGGTTGATATTTTGATAATAGTATTCAACAACAAAATGTGCGGTGTTCGTTTATTAAGTTTTATCAATTATGAATTCTGTTAATTAAATGAAACAAAGCTAACACCACAGCTTGGACATAATGGCATTAATACCACAATTTTTATTACTTTCTCGCACTAAAATATAAAAAAAACTTTTCGTGAGCGAGTATAGTTAACTACACCTCCCCCGAACCAATGGTACCGCCAGTATCAACTGTAGAAGTGTTCGTGTACCAAGTTGTCACATTAAATTTGTCGTCACCCGCCAACATTTGCATCGCAAGTGGGATTCGTGAACTACTTAGGCTGTTCACAAGTTGTAAGTTCATGCGTCATTTGATCAGCTGGTTCAGACGCGTTTGCATTGTATTGTATTGTATTGTATCAGCCCATATACGACCCACTGCAGGGCACGCGCCTCCTCTACAATCGAGAGTACGATTGAGAGCGGTTAGGCCATATAGTCCACCACGCTGGCCTAATGCGGGTTGGCGGACTTTTACATATAGAAATTTATACAAACCGCTATGGTATGCAGGTTTCCTCACGATGTTTTCCTTCACCGTTATAGTGCGTGGTGATTGACTATCAACATTGCTTGCATTGATGGGGTGCATTTATAAGGTTATCCATTGTTATACGTTTTTTGTGTGAAAATGAACCCTTTTCGCAATTTTACAGTGAATAAAGAAAGTAAAATAAATACAAATTTAATCTTGGGTTTTCTTCAAATTTGGTCAGTGTCTTGAGTCGGGTTTTATTTTTGTTCGCAAAACGTGATGATGATATAAAGTTAGAGCCTCCGTAGTGCAGTTGGTTGGAATTGTAAAACGAGAGCTGGCGGGTAAATTTTTTACAACGGCGCATATATTTGTGCGGTCAATAATATTACATACATGTACATACAAAAACATCACACCTTTTTCCCAGAAGGGGTAGGCAGAGGTACAACCACGACATCCACGTTTCGCCTTGTGTTCCGTGCCGTGATGTGATAGTGGGCGAGCTTAACGCCACATCGGGCACAAATTCTTGACTCCGGGCTGATAATGAATAGAAAAATCCAATATCATTTTTCCCGACCCCTGATTCGAATCCGAGACCTAAGTTTTATAATCGTACCGTAGTACAACTACGCCACCGAGGCAGTTTAAAATATTGTTATTCCCTATTTCTTTACAGGTCTGGGTGCTGGGAGACGTCCCCCGCATTTTTTTTCAGGGGTCAGGTCATTTGCGTGTGTCTGTTGAATGTATTAATTATTCTCTATACGAGAACAAAGCAAAAGTGAAAATGTTGTGTTTAATAACATTCGTGAATAAATAAAGCGGCTTCCATACACATATTAAGAACGGTTGACGCCTAAAAGTATCCTTTAGTAAACCTCGATCTATCTCTATCCATCACGGTGCCTTTGTCCTCATCTAGACAGCTTTGAAGGACGCTTATTCCCTTTTATTCTATAATCACCATTTCATAACCTAGATTACGTATTACCTACTACCTAGACAGTATTTTCATATGTATATGCCTTGTTTTTTAGATTTACTATCTAAATAATATTATGTGTTTTTACATGCTTTGGTTTCTGGTTCTGTTGGTGGTACATACATATTATGCTGTAGGAGGAGATAGCCAAAGGGGCAGGAATTCCTATTATTTTTTATTTTTCTTTCATCTAGCTTCAATCTTCGGAATCCGTTTTTTTTAATTTTGGTGTGTTTACGTTTCACGCTGCTCAATTTTTACCCGATGTGGTGTTAACTCATTTTCTGTATGCAGCATAGCAGATCATATAGCAGATTTTTTAAAATAAAAAAATGTAAAAACACTTAAATTTTTCATAACATTATATTAGGTTTACACCACAATATACCATGAATACAATATCTTAAATATTAATATAAATACACCCAACAGTCACAAACATAGCCCTGACCCCACACTAAGATCGAATCTTGTCTCGTGGGCATCAGAAACTACGAGAGACTTCTCGGTCTCACAAACACCCAGACCCGAAACAAATCCTGTGGATCATACAAACATTTGTTCGGTACGGAGATTGAACCCGCGGCCTCTCGTTTCACAGCCGGTGTCTAACCAACTGACAACTTTCGGTACAAAAACTTAATTTACCTCGTAGGATATTCATAAAGGCTTTTAAGAAATCCTCTTCAAAACCGTTGAATAGTATATCAGTAGGTGATATGAAAGCATTGGATTTACCGTAGAAGAGATTAAAACTAAGCAACAAGTAGATATTGGTAGTAATTTAGCCGCAAATGGCGTCAAAGAACGTAATTTCCAGTGGCTAAATTCCCCTAATCAAGTTGAAACTCCGCAATGTCCGACAAAACTACATAATTAACAAACATACGTACAAGGCACACAGTTTCCAAACAGCACGAGACGCACCGTTACAAACAAACGGCTGTAACATATGAATGGCGAGGGACCATAAACCGGCGGCCCGGTTGACCCAATCAATTACATAAATACCCAGCCGTTGTATCGGTTTTGTTGTGGACGCAGAAATCCCATTTGCATGGTAATAGTATCGACGAACCCTTAATAATGTTTAACCTATGTACTACCGCCCGTCCGCTACAAACTAGCGATAAAATAGCTCTCATGAATATTAAAAACTTTTAGAACACCGCCGTGCGCATCTGAAAGGCTTTTGTTGAAAACTGTGAAAAGTAAAATAAATAGTATGAAATTGTTCTTTGTAATGAAGGATCATATCATTTTATCGTTAGTTTGGCGAGTTATTGTTCGGGTTTTGCTCGTTCTGTTATGCTTTTGTGTGAAATATTGCTTAATATGCTCGTTTACTTTGGTTTTAGAACGTTGAATCACCGCTGGGTTATATCGGTGCTGTAATATTCTGAGATAAGTTTATTTTAAATTGCGAATGCTTAGACTCCTTGTATTGTTTGTGGTCTTTAATATTATTTTTAAACAAAGTGTTTTTTTACACATTCAACACTCAGTATAATTTTAAGGATCACATTTACCGGTAATTAAATATTCAAATGACAACGGCAATAAACTTAAACAACTACTGTAATACATTTTAGGTCAAAGGAAAAATAAATGAGCTAGCTAGTTAATTTTGAGTATAAAAATGCCTTATCAAGTTCTTGACAAACTTTGGTTACAAGTAAAAACACCGGCGTTCGGATCTACAAATTGAATAAATAAAAATCCTTTTTTGTTGAAGAGCTCATGATATTTAGAAATGCAATGATCATTATTTACATCAAACTTTTTAAGAACAACTTCAAACGATACCTTTGAGTAACTCAAAATCTTTTCTATGTAAGCAAACTTTTCTTAGACAATTTTTTTAAAATAAAATACAAATTTTTGCATCATTTACCTGCGAAACCGAGATTGGTTTTGAAAGTTACAGGTGTTTGTACGTGCGCAACTTTTAAAACTTCCATAGTTTCACAAAGAAACGCGAAAACGTAAGCTGCTTAAAGAAAAATCTTTGAATTTACCTTACTGAACGATCTAGTCGGAGGCAATTTCTAGGAATTTTCCATATTAAAGTAACTTTTTAATATGCAAGCTGTATTAAAAGGAACGTTCAGTTTTATTTTAAATAAACTCAGCTAATAGCTTGATTTAGTTCTTGGTTTTGGAATTTTATGTCGGAAATTGTTAAGCTGCCGACTTTTACGTTGTTTCTTAACAAATCCTGGTATTTTTAATGCAATGGAGTGATAAATAAATTGGCTGAATATCTTTGAATTTCGTATTTATTACCCGTCGGAATTATCTGTGCGCCTCGTCCTGTGTTTGCCTACGTAGTTCTAACTTCTGATAGCAGGGTAAGCGCAAACGCACGTGCGGTATTTTATTTCTCGAAATTATTTTTGTTGTGTGTTAGATGATCTGTTTGACAAAATATTTTTAGATTGTTTAGTGTTGTAAGATGGGAAATATTATACCTATACATAGTGCGGAACGGAATGTGGTGGTCAAAATAATGCAACTGATTGAGAATGATAAAAAACACGGTCTCTTCAGTATGCCCGTTCAATAATGCTTTAAACAACATTTAAATTTTTATTACACATTTTTTTCTATATTCATTCAATTGTTTTAACCTATATTTTGAATTTGCTGACCGTCATGGTCGTATGACGTCAAATAGTAAGGTGCACAGATATTTCCGACGGATAGTATTTTATGATGGCGCTACGGGCACCCTCCGTGACGCAAGTGGTTAGACGGGAGATTTGAAACGAGAGAACGTGGGTTTGAACCCTGCACCGGGACAAATGGTCGTGTGTTCCACAAGTACATATTTGTGTCATGTCTGAATATTTCTGAAACCAAAAAGTCTCCCGTTTCTGCTACCTTATATCTTACACAAGACTTATATCTTAGTGTGGTGTTAGAATAATTTCTGTGATTTATGTGTAATTTATGTATTTATTTATTTTCATAGAAGCGTTTTGAGTTTATTGCAGATTTTCTAAGCTTTTTTCTACTCGCTTTAAGAGACTATAAAGTATTTTCTTTTTGCAAAGAAACATATATTATATACAATATACATATACGTCCTACTGCAGGACAAGAGCCTCCTCTATAATCGAGAGTACTATTGAGAGCAGGTTAGGCCATATAGTCCACCACGCTGGCCTCATGCGGGTTGGCGGACTTTACAAACCATAGAAATGCTTGCAAATCGATATGTTGTGCAGGTTGCCCCACGATTTTTTTCTTCACTGGTATAAGTGCGTGGTCATTGACTATTAATACACTATGACTCCGAAAAGTCAGAGGTGTGCCCTGGGATTTGAACCCGCGACCACCGTGAACATGCTGGCAGCCGCGTCTAGTCAGTTTATCAACAGGCCGCCATGCACTTGGAATAACTTATTTGTTAACACGTTATGAATTTATCGCATCATTCAAATGCTCACCTCAAATAGATAAGAACTAAATTAAAAATAAAGCTTAGTTCGATGGAATAAAATGTTAGCCACTTTGACATTGAATTATCAAAACTTCAAAAGAATGGATTAGATAGACAAGATTTAGTACTCAAGTTTTAGGTTTTATTCAATTAGTAGCGATGGAATCGTCACAGAACTAACCTGGGAGTTTGTCTTGAATCTTTGAATTTTGGCTGGAACATTTATTTATTACTACTTGAAACTAATAATTTATTTGTAGATATCTTTGCTTTAACTCGAAACTTAGCTTTGAGTTTTGAGCTGTGAATAGCCAGCTCCTGGGTTTAACTAATTATTAATAATAATAAATTCACCTAACAATCACATACATAATCCTGAGCCTATATTAAGATCAAGTAAGTCTTGTGAGAAAATACGAGAGACATTTCGGTCTAATAAACTTGCAAACCCAAGACAAATACTTGTGGGCCTCACAAATATTTGTCTCGATGCGGGGATCGAACCCGGTGATTGATATACTGGACATTTCACTTTGTATGGGATTATCGGTTTGAATTACACACATTTCCTCAGACTGGAATATGTGCTAGCAAAGGAATAGGCTATCACATTTGATATCAGTATATTTTCGTCGGAACGTGAATGCCATTGAACGTGGTACTAAACCTGAGGTATCTCTACCCACCCTCCATGAAACAGGAATGAGCCTGTACGTACGTTAGACATTTGATTGTATGTGATTTTGGATTTTTTTTAATACGATGAATGGTGAGGCAAGCATGCCGTTCGCCTGATTGCAAGCGATACGACCGCTCATGGACAGTAGCAAAACCAAATAACACCGTAAATTACAATGTAGTGCTCGGCATTTCACTGCGCTGCCCATTCCGAGAAATAAGATGTTCGGTCTCATTAGTCTGGACATAACAGACTTAACATCTTATGTCTCAGAATGCATCAGAATGAGTAACTATTGGTAGTTACGCTGGCTACAATGTCCTTCAAATCGGAATTTACATTGCTTTTACACTGCTGTTTGGCCATTGCGGACCACCGCAATGGCCAAAACAGTAGTGTTGAAGAAGTTGCCTGGGTAGGTACCGACCTACCCAGGTAACTTCTCACATATGACAGACCTACCAAATATTCGATCTGGACGACATTCCATCTATCATTAAGTATAGTATTGTCACTTTGTCAACCAATTGCTATAGCGTGGGTTTCCAGCAATGGGACACAGACTTTCCAAAAAGAATTTCTAGTAACAACATTGTTCCCCGGTAAGCTAGGTCAGTCACAGGCAGGAAGTACACAAATAAATCTCTATTAGCATCACGTTTCCAATATCTCAAGGCTGTATGTTATTCGGTTCATAAATTCTACGCCTCGTGAATAATAGACTCGTGGTGTCATGTTCGTCGACAGCATACATTATGCGTCGCCAGCTTAATACATCGGATGTCTTATACCTCACGCCTTTTGACATTTTGATAAGGTAATTGGGAAATGTAGACATCATAGGAATTAGCTAGTTCACATTTTTATTAATATTTTTTCAACTGTAAATGTTCAAATCCCAGGGCACACCTGACTTTTCGGAGTTATGTGTGTATTGATAGTCAATCACCACGCACTATACCGGTGAAGGAAAACATGGTGAGGCAACCTGCACACCATATCGATTTGCAAGCATTTCTATGGTTTGTAAAGTTCGCCAACCCGCACGTGGCCAGCGTGGTGGTCTATATGGCCTAACCTGCTCTCAATCATACTCTCAAATATAGAAGAGGCTCTTGCCTTGCAATAGGACGTCACCACGCACTATAACGTTGAAAGAAAACGTCGTGAGGAAACCTGCACACTGCAGCGATATTATAGAATTTCTACGGTATGTAAATTTGCCAACCCGCACTAGGCCAACGGGGACTATTTGGCCTAACCACTCTAAATAGTCTCTATTGTAGAGACGTGCTCTGCCATGGGACCTCTATGGGTTGATACATACAGAAGTATTCTAGTCTTCCTGTATTCGTACCTGATTCAGTGGTGACAACTGACTACTATGTCTGTAAATTCGTATAGCAACCCACTTAAGCAAGCGACAATCCGAAGACAGGGTGAGACGGCCCAATTTTGAGGAGGCCTATGTCCAGCAGTGGACAACAGTATAGGCTGATGATGACGCTGATGATGAAAGCACATAAAGGTGTTGAAAATGGCGTATCGCGTATCGGGTTCAGCATGTTGTTTTTACGCGTATTACGCATGATATAGGTTTGTTTTCCTGTCCCGGGAGAATCGTACTTTGAATTAAAAAAACCCACATGAAATTGATTGAAAATGAATCACAGAATCCCAAAGTTCACGGCTTATAAATTTAACTAGATTTATACCTCTATAATTATTTTTAAGCAAACCTAACGAATTTGCAAAAGTATTAAATGAGATTATTAATAATTTTTCCACAAATTCATATAAAACTTTTCGAATTGCATCTAGTTTAAAATTGCACCCGCAGTGTTGCAAGTCCGAGTAATTTTGCGCATGCCTTTTAGTACGCGGGCTTTCAAATTTAATTGCCTACACGGTATTACATAGAATTTTGGTGTAGGCCAAGTATATGCATGAACTTGTTTATATTACATAATTACGCGCATTAATAACGGACCAGACATGAATGCCAACATCTTCACAGAGGTCGCGGGTTCAAATCCCAGGGCACACTTTTGACTTTTTGGAGTTATGTGTGTATGGATAGTCAATCACCACGCACTATAACGTTGAAGGTAATCATTGTGACGAAGCCTGCCTACCGTAGCGATTTTAAAAAATTTTTACTGCATATAAAGTCCGCCAACCCGCAGTAGGCTAGCGTGGTGGAGTATATGGCCTAACCCTCAATCGTACTCTCGATTGCAGAACAGGCCCGTGCCCTGCAGTGGGACGTATGCAGATGATACAGATACACGTATTTGGGAATATGTACTGTATTTTGGAACATGAGTGGTATAGGTTTGCTGTAGTTCGGTATGGCTATAGTGCCAATATGTCCGTTCCACCCATGTGACTTCACAATCTCATTCAATTAAATTAGGAGCTTAGTTGTCACTTTTCGTTTCTTATCGATGGCTTTCGATGGCAACAAGTTTTGTGCTTAACCTATGACGTATTTCGAGCGGACCGGCAATGGACGGATGGTGGAAGCAAGCGTTAGCCGATACTCCTGATACATCAATAAGTTCAGAAATACATCTTATATTCTTCAGTATACCACACATGCAATATTTTATTGAAGGTATCCCACTCACTTGAACTCAATCATACATAAATAATATGAAATACATGTTTTAAAACCCTTTGACACGCGACAAAAGAGTCAATCTCTCAGCTGAGTTGCCAACTCGACTGAATATAAAAATATAACGTGATCGAAACGCGATGGAAATGAAAAAGCACTTATAAAAGGTTCTAAAGAATATAGCCGAGCTATTTTTAGGTAATTGACTAAATTGGCTGACGTATATTGGATTCAAGATCCGTCAATAACTCCAGGGCTTATTTTGAAAGGAGAACGTAAATAATCCTGATAAAGAGTTTTGAAAATATTTTTTATGTAAAAAGTAATGCCCGTGCACGAATTTGTTTTTTAATTTATTTCATTCACGATCGTTGAATTTGAAACGAACTTGCTTGCGAAACATTGTATTGCATTTCTGACAAATCAATCTAATTTTCTTGAACCCATCTGAAAGGTAAATGTATTAACAGTAATATTGCCATTCAGTTTCATTAAGTGTTAGATAAATACTATTAAAAACCTAAGACACTGTCCATTTAGCCAGAAAATGCCAGACCTCACTCAGCTACGAACTTTTGCATTCCAAATACCCTCACACAGAACTAAAGTCATCGCACCAAAATTCTGCAAAGCGGCATACATTTTGTAAGTTGTGAATCGCAGCCCATGATACCGTCATCCGAGGCTTCATTCTTGATTATATTTAAGGAAAACATCCACGTTGAGACTGCGGTTAGAGGAACTTATTAAGCCCCAGCTTCTAAAGGCCGCGTCGAGTTCATCAAACGACTCATTTCGCGGGGATCTTTTCAGATACTTTCGTCGTTTTGAGTTGTTCAATTTTACGGAAAACGCGCCATATCTTCCAGTTGATAGATGGTTATTAAAATGCGACTGTTACACGATTTAGGTACTTATTAATGTGCTCGGAATTCTTTGCGTAGCGTTTAATGAAGTTCGTGGGATTGCTTGGTGATTGTGTTACCCCAGATTATTAATTTCAACTGATTATACAACTTTTTAAGAATATTTACGACCCTTTATGTTTGAACACTAGTATGGCTTAAAATTTTGGATAATTGAATGTAATGTGTAATATTATGACTATTATTTACATATGGCGATAAGCTCGCCCTCTATCACATCATGAGACGGAACATATATGGTGAAACGTGGGTGTCCTGGTTGCACCTCTGCCTGTCCCTTGTGGGAAAAAGGCGTGACGTTTACGTATGATTTACAAAATCAAATACAAACAGATCAAGTAACCAGTTGTTAACATAACATTCATTCGCTTATCTTAATAGAATCTATACAAGTAATTGAGCTAGGTCATAACATCCAACAGATGAAATGACTGATTTTGTTCCAATTACTGGTGGTAGGTCTCTCATATGTGGGAGGCTGAGTAGGTACCACCACAATGTCTATTTCTTCCGCCAAACAGTAGTGTAAATATTGTTGTGTTCTGGTTCGGAGGACATTGTAGCCAGAGTAACTACTGTACATAATAAGACTTAACACCTTATGACTCAGGACGGCGAGCACAGTAGAATGCCAAGCATTGCTTTGTAATTCATGGTGTTGTTTGGTTTTGCTACTGTCCATAAGCGGTCGTATCGCTTACCATAAGGCGAATGGCATGCTCGTCTCGCTGTTCATGGCAATAAAAAAAAAATCTGAGTGTCTCTGCATAGAATACACATAATGTGTTGTGACCACTTATTTCTTCCGTTCACTCCAGTCCATCTTAAGGTTGCTTGGAAGAAATCACCGACAGCGACAAGACCGCTTATTGTTACACAGATTTATGCGCTTTATGTTTTTGTGTGCGTGGTGGCCTGTTGGTAACGGACCAGACTCGGCTGCCTACATGTTCACGGTGGTCGCGGGTTCAAATCCTAGGGCACACCTCTGACTTTTCGGAGCTATGTGTGTATTGATATTCAATCACCACGCACTTTAACGGTGAAGGAAAACATCGTGAGGAAACCTGCATACCGTAGCGATTTTACAGAATTTCTACGATATGTAAGTCCGCCAACCTGCACTAAGCCAGCGTGGTGGACTTTATGGCCTAACCACTCTCAATCGATTCTCTCGATTGTAGAGTAGGCCCGTGCCCAGCAGCGGGCAGTATATGGGCTAATAAATAATGTTTTTGTATGTGATATTTTGTGTGGTGTACACTGTACAATAATGTATATTATATATAAATAAATGTGGACCATTATGACGATTTCTCCACCACCCTATACCATGGTATCCGAGCGGATACGAATAGAGCATCAGTCTATAGACCCACACAAAGAACAAAAAGTCTTCTGCGCCTTCGTAGATTTAGAAAAGGCATATGATAGTATGATGAGGAATGAGTTGTGGGCAGCACTGTCCAAGTTTGGCTAGAGCAGCAACCTGATTCGAGCACTGCAGTCCCTGTATAAGAACTCCAGTGCTTGTGTTAGGATAAACGGGGCCTACACTGATTGGTTTCGCATCGATAAGGGTGTGAGACAGGGATGTGTAGCGTCTCCGTGGTTGTTCAATCTTTTCATGGACGGTTGCTTAAAAGATCTGAAAGATAGTGAATATGGGATAAGAATGCATGAGTAGTCACTAAAATGTCTCCTCTACGCTGATGATCAAGTTATTCTTGCATCATCAGAGAGAAAAGGAATGAAAATAAAGGTGAGTAAGACGAAAGTTGGTATTTGAAAGGGAGGAGGATATGATAACGTGCGATATTATGATAGGTAATGAACGAGTAGAACTAGTGAATGAATTCGTATATCTGGGCTGTGTATTTACAAGTGATGAAAAGCATGACAGTGATATTGAAAGACGAGTGAATGCAGGAAATCTAGTGAATGGTGCGCTACACTCCCTTATGGGGAGTCGAAAGGTCTCTAAAGAGGCTCGACTGGCTGTCCATGGAGGAGTGTTGGTGCCAACGCTCATGTATGGTAGTGAAAGTTGGGTGCGGCAGAAGAAACATGAAAGTAAAATTAGGGCAGTGGAGATGAGGTCACTAAGGGGAATGTGTGGCGTGAGCTTGCGTGACAGAGTGCGGAATAGCGTAGTGATGAAAACTTGTGGAGTGAAAGAGGATGTAGTGACGAGAATTGACAAAGGTATGCTACGATGGTTTGGTCATGTAGAGAGGATGGATGAAAGGAGACTAACCAAGCAAATATACAAGGCGAAGGTGAATGGAAGAGTCGGTAGGGGTCAACCTCACCGAACCTACACCATCCAAATCGGTGATACCCTCAAGAAGGGTCAGGTTAAAAGTACCCTGAACCGACGAGCATGCATGAAGAGATTGGTGAACATGGATGAAGCGAAAGTAGTATGTCAGGATCGAGCAAAGTGGGGATCCATAGTCTCTGTCTACCCCTATGAGATACAGGCGTGACGATTATGTATGTATGTATGTATAGACCCACACATACCACAAAATCAGGAGTTATTTCATGACCAAATGTAGATGCAAATGTTACACTGTTATTCTGTTGTATTTGTCTTTTCTTTAGCTTCTTGAACGTTCGCCAAACACGTTTTGTATACCGCCATGTAGATAAGGGCCTTTTTGTCGGGATTGTTTATTGCAGATACATATAGTTATTGACCTACATTGTCTTAGTGACAGGCACAAATCTGGGCCTAAGTTGTTTGAACTAGTTCTGGCCAAAACAAGTTGATTTGGAGTTTGGCTGATTTTTTACTGATTATTCAAAGGTTGGAGTCCAACATAATATTACCGATGATGAAAGCAGTTTTGTCTAAAAATCTTACGCACAGATAAAGATGTAAACGATTCAAGCTAAATGGCATTCCAATTCGGGGTGTTAATATTTTATTGTTGACCACCTTATGACTAAACATATTATTTTTCAAACCAATCTGCATCGATAAAATTGCTTCATAATATGGTATTTATATAAGCAAATATGAAATTGAATAAGATTGATTGATTAATTTTAATTCATTCAGTAGCGCCAGCATTTAGTTCAAGTATACATATACAAGATCATTATTGTATCAGCCCATATACGACCCACTGCAGGGCACGGGCCTCCTCTACAATCGAGAGCACGATTGAGAGTGGTTAGGCCATATAGTCCACCACGCTGGCCTAATGCGGGTTGGCATCATTAACACACAAGATCATTAACTAAACGATTATTCGAGTCTATAACGTGCCATTTCGTCAAGTCAAATGTATCTGACTACTTAGAAACATTTAGGGCCTTATTAATAAACTCGGATGAACGAAGGATTAACTTTAGTCCAAGACTTTAGAATTGACTCGATTATTTTGAATAGCGAGGTATTCACGACTTTATTAATAAACACGGAATTGCATAGAGGGCTAGGCAACCATCGTATTGTAGTTAAATTATTCAATATTGTAGTCAAATTCATAGTCATACTAATTAAGTCAATTCTAAAGCCTTGGACTAAAGTTAATTCTTCGCTCATTTGAGTTTATTAATAAGGCCCACACACACTACCTAAATCACAAAGCTTTTAAACCTATAAAACCTACTTAAACATCCAGTGACCCGATTCCTCCAATTGCAGTAACAAAAAGCGCACTAACACAAAATAAGGCCCAGATCACACGTGTTTGATAGTAAACATGCAGCGGCCTTTCGTGGCACATTTTATCCCAATTAAAGCCGACTATCTCTGGCGCTACGTAAAAAAGGAGTACTTTTTTTCGTATAAAACCAGGACCCAGCCGACCTCAATAGCGATTCGTGCCCGGGCCACATGTAAAGGGAGAATAAAATGCCAAACGTCAACACGGGGCAGGAGCGGAGTAATTAGATTTTACCCGGTACTGTGGCCCGGATAAAACTGATAAAGCTTGCTGTGTTATGTTCGATAGCTAGCACAAAGCAACAATTTTACGCGCGTGTTTTTCGTCCTGGCAGTGTCGTGTATCGGTCGATATGACACGTTTGTCATACTGCAGCGAACCGAGTGATTATATTTTGTCAACATAGACGTATAAGCTCATGTATTTTGTTTCATTATGTATCGACGAGGTGGATAGATGTGATGCCCCCTATTAAGCATCGTTCGCCGATTTTTTTCATTCTTCTTCTGTAGGTGCCTCTCCATTATTGAAGGTTGGCAGTCAGTCCCTTAAGCCAATCCTCGTCATTGGCTAGCCGGAACAACTCTTCGACTGTTTTAATTCCAGTCCACTCACGAATGTTACATAGCCAGGACTTCCTTCTCCTTCCTACACTTCTCTTCCCGGCTATTAAGATAATTAGCTAAACGATTTTTTAAATTGCAAGATGTTATGGTGAATTTCCTTCCACAGGACCTATTTCGTTACTTTCTCCCCCATTTAGAGTGAATGGCAATGCACTTATGATACAAGTGTTGTTAATTTTCATTGCCGGCGCTCATTATTGATTAACCATCAGATTAACTATGCAAGTCTTGTAGTAATTTTTAAATCACTATACTATTGACAGTCATGTATATTGTGCGATCTTCTAATGCCATTTAATTAATAATTTGAAATCTATCAACTCATATCAAAGAAAGGTCATGGACTTGGCTTAAACAGCCTCCGTCGCACAGTTTGTAAGACGCCGGCTGTGAAACGAGAGGCCGCGGGTTCCATTCCCGCATCGAAACAAATATTTGTATGAACCACAGGTATTTGGTTCGGGTCTGAGTGTTTGTGAGACCGAAAAGTCTCTCGAAGTTCCTGATACCCACGACACAAGACTAGCTCTGTGGGGTCAGGACTATGTATGTGACTGTTGGATGTATTTATTTACAAACCATCTCAGTCGCATAAAAGCGTATATGAAAAAGACGACCAATCAATACTTTTAGGCCCCTGTTGTTTACGTCGAAAGAAAAGCTGTTATCAGAAATAAGTCGTGGGCATAAATCAACAATAATCTTGTTTGTCAGAAGTGATCAAACAGCTGTTTTTAGTTGTTATGATTTTCGATGTGTAGAAGAAGTTTCTTATTACTTTGTTTTTGCAATGTCAAGTTGTAGAAATGTATTAAATATTTCTATAAAATAGTCGGTTATTTATTCGCTGTTAGGCTATTTATAGATAATATTAGGATATTCGTAAACGTACGAATAGTGACCGTCTTTGTAGCCAACGTAATTGCGGTATTTCAGGTACAAACAGCATGTATACATCTGATTTCGATTAGGCCGGCCTTATTATGTCATGCTGCAGGTTAAACCATCTCTGGTCGGTATATTCTCTATTTAGATGTATCTCTTACATACATACATAAACATCACGCCTTTTTCCCAGAAGGGGTAGGCAGATGCACGTCTGCCACCTTGTTGCAACAAGGACACCCACGTTTCGCCTTATGTGTTCCGTCCCATGATGTGATATCGGGCACAAATGCCTGACTCCGGGCTGATAATGAATAGAAAAAAAACAATATCATGTACCTCTTACCATCTGGGAATCATGGTTCTCTGCATTCCATTCATTCGTAAAATATAAAATGAGTTTAATCAAAGTTCATCCGACCCCAACTAGAATCACTCCAACGTTGTGGAAATATTATTTCATAGAACGCCATTAGCAAATCGTATCAGTTTTACACCAAAACTGATACAAAATGTCCCAATTATTCAACCCAGTGAATCTTTCTCTTTTTGCGGCATAAATTTAATATTACAAGAGATTTTATATTCAATAAACCAGGCAGAAGACGGAGTCGCAAAAAATAAAGTATTTGGTGAAAACAGTGTGAAGGAACTTTCACTGATATAATATTTTCCAAGGCCGGGCCTAAGACGCGGGGCTTAGTTCCGTCGTCGTAGACTTAACGAGACTGAGCTAATCAACATGAAATATTTGAAACATTTTGTAAAAACAGAAATAGGAAATAAAACTGAAAAATAAAATTAAAGTTTTAAGTTAAAAAAATATTAAGATATTGAAATCACTTTCGCCAAAATATATGTCACTGATTAATTGTGTATTAAATTATACATCACATAGCATGATTAAGTATTGTCTCTGAATTTTAATGTAGTAGCGCTTTTATTGAAAACATTGTGCAACACAACAATATGCAAACCATAAGACTTTAGTTTTATAAGATCTAATAGACAACAAGTAGACTTCAAATAAAATATGTTAATCATGCGAAAATTCTGTTTCACTCTTCTCATTCAAAGAAAACAATATTTCAAAACGGAGATGGAATCATGATATTCTGTTTTTTATATATTTTCTTATCTGCTGACCAACGGAAGCTCTCAATTATACAACGGAGACAATAAACCTGTAAACTTAGTTTGTTACTCAGGAACAAAGCTTTAAGTTATAAAAAATGTCAGGTAATTTAAAAGAAGCAATTAAAACAGAAATGCCCCGTAATTATTCACAATTTTCCCGACAATGCATTAAGAGGAAAGGATGGAGGTCTTTAAGACAATTACAAATCTGCTTTACGAACATTTTCGTTGAGCAAATAGAGTTATCAAAACCAGAGGTCATTTAAGTTGCTGTATCAAAAGGAAGTTCGTTTTGTACGAACTAATTGAGTATTGAGATATGAATGTCCTTTGACATCTTCAAATGCTTTTTTGGTGGAATTTGCATAAATTTATGAGGTGAACCGATGGTGATCAATTACCATTGCAAATTTTTGGGTTATTAGTTATTGCTTTTAAACAGGTAGTAAGAAAGTAAGATGAATCAAAATTAGACATATTGCTCTATTTTGACAAAACAAGGTTCACTAAAAATATGGACTTATATTGCATTGTATCAGCCCATACACGTCCCACTGCAGTGCACGGGCCTCCTCTACAATCGAGAGTAAGATTGAGAGTGGTTAGGCCATATAGTTCACCACGCTGGCCTAATGCGAGTTGGCGGAATTTACATACTATAGAAATTTATACAAATTGCTATAGTATGCGCAGGTTTCCTCACAATGTTTTCCTTCACCGTTATACTCGTAGTGCGTGATGATTAACTATTAATACACACATGTCTCTGAAAAGTCAGAGGTGTGCCCTGGGATTTGCACCCGCGACCACCGTGAACATATAGGCAGCCGCGTCTGGTCCGTTACCAACAGATGCCACCACGCACTTACGCACCATAGACTTCTAGTAATGTAAATTTTCGTGGCTTCTTACGACGGTGCGAACGTTGTCACAAAATTTATTTCTTTTTATCCCATAGAAACTAGCAACATTCCAAACTTATAAAATATGAACTGCTCAAAACAAACAACAAAATTATTTATGTGACATTATCAAAATAATCCACACGTAGAATCAACAGTAAAAGTGAGATATTCGCGTTTTGTCTTCAAGTTTCTTAGAAACGCAAAATTCGCCGTAACGGCCCCTTATAAATCAGCTGTTTTATCAGTTCGCGGGTGAGTTTACTATCTAAGGGTTTGTTTTACGGCGGCAGCAATGCGTAAATTGAAAAATAAGAGTTGCAGCTTTGTTCTAGGTGTCTTCGTTTTATGTTTTGTAGATTTCGTCCGCTGGGAAAATATGTTTTCGTGTCAGCGTGCCCATTGTTTTTAAGACTCTGTTCGGGTAGTTTTAAGATTATAAGGAGGTTTTGTTTAAGAATCAGGCATACCTTTGTTATTTCTATTGGGTCTAGCTAATTTACTTGGGAGTCTCATTTCATTTAGTAGTTAGTCTGCTTCTCTTTCTCGGCCACTCTTCTTCATCTTCTACCTTAAGCACAGGCTCAGGCACAGATTGCGGACGCACTCTTGCACCTTCCTTAGGACATTACCACACCATCTCAAGCGACAGTTGACACTCCTGAAGTTTAGCTGCCACATTGCGGACACCAAAGCGACCCCGGACGCGCTCGTTACGAATTCTATCCAAACGCGTAAAGTTGCACATCCACAGCAGCATAAAAATTCTCATATAATATTTAAAAACGTTCAAAGGTCATTTCATCGGTAAAACAATATATTGTACGTGAAGTTACAACATTAATTCGAAGAATTTGCTCTCGAAGCACCATTTAAATGTGCAATAAATTGTGACAAAAAAATGCAGCACCTTTGAAGAGCCATTGGCATTTTATTTTTCGTTTTCCGTCGCTGATTGAACGCGAGTGGATTTTTTTATGAAGAGCGCGTTGGTCACATTTCTGCAACTTTTTCTATTGTCTTTTGATAGAAATATACCGTAAAAGTTGAAAATACCCAACAATATAACTTAGTCCTTTAACTTGTTGCTATTCTAATTTATAATTAATTCTATGTTTTTTGTTGTTACTCCAAGCTAACTGAAGTGATCTGATTTAAACCAACTTGTAACTTTTGTAATAATCACAATATTGTGAACTGGTTTTGAAAAGAGCAACACTAGAGTTTCTTGCCCGTTCTTCTCTAGTGAAAACCGCTGTACGAACCGAGTGGTAGAAAAAAAAAAAGATGACCATCTAAATGATGTTGAACATTTTAATGGATTCAATAAATTAGTTTCATTTCATTTTCAATTATTGCATTGTTATCCAGCAACATGATGCGACGTCGCATCACAAAAATCTACGAACCAACGACGCATCGCAAGAACTTACGAATTAATTCACATCTCCTTAGCAATAAGTGTCGATGGAATGGTTATTCGAATCACGAAATCTCGTCGCAGCAATCCTGGTCCCGGTTTTCTGCGTGGCTAATGCTCTTATTACCTCTTGAGGTGGTAACTAATAGTGCAGCTATGGTTTAAATTGAATAAAATACAAATATGCTGCCATCCAAACTATATATCTTTATTTAGTAATTGAACCCAACTTTTTTCGAGGAATCTACACGTGAATCTCATTTAATCATAACCACATCCAAACAATATTTTCACAAAAATCTAGCTCCCAGATACATAGGTGCAAAGTCTCACAACGGGCCAATACTCTTAGCCTCACTCAAAAGGTTCACAATTTATTTTACCACATTGAATTTCCCCGGTCTTGGATGCCAGAACAAATATTTTGCACTTAACCGCTCGGGATTGTGATGCACAAAGGAAACCTTTTGTTTGTTGTTGACGAGTTGTGTATGTGTGTGCGTTTGTGTGTCTCTATAGTTGTGTGTGTGTGTGTGTGTGTGTGTGTGTGTGTGTGTCTGTGTGTATGTGTGTGTGTGTGTATACGTGTGTGTGGTACATTCATTGTGACGCGTTCTGTGTGTTTGTGTGTATTATCTTTATTTCGGTATGTGTCGCGAAGGCTTTTATAAATGTTGATATTTGAAGTTAAACGTTGGCATTTCAACTTTTGCTTCGAATAATCTTGCACATTTGTGTTGATTTGTTTCTGTACGTCTCCTTTGTTTTCTTTTCTCTCATTTCGTATTAATAAGATTTGATTTGGAAAAGCTCTTGTCACCCTTTCTCTGATCTTTAATTTTTTTTTGTCTTGCTACTTTTAAATAATTTATTTTTTATTCAATGTTCAATAAAATAGGTTTAGTAAATTTTTAATTCTTTTTTTGTATCAAATTATTTAGCTTCAAAGCCGTGTGTATATTACACATTATTGTATATGGAAATAGAGTCTTGAAAATTAAAAATGTGGATGTGATATATTATTACTAAAATCCTTAACCAATTTAATTGTATGTATTTGTATAGAAGCTGTAAAGCCTCGCTGTTGTCAGCCATGACTTAGCATGAATGGGCAGGCTCATCAAGGGCTGTACCACTGTCTCGCAGCAAATCGACGTGAAGCGACTGCTCAGCTGTCGCGTTTCGTTCGGTGAGTGAGATTGCCGGAGGCCCTGTGGTCTCTTCCCTCTTCCCATCCTTTTTTCTTCCCGCTCCCCTCCCAATTGGGCCGGCAACACATCCATGATCCAGAGTTGTCGATGTTCATGAGCGGCAGTGATCACTTATCATCAGGTGACCTGTTTGCTCGTTTGCCGGACCTATGCAATAAAAATATATATTAATATATTTATTATGTATGTGTTTGTATTTACATATCGTATATATTTACGTGTATATTATTAATATTAGTTTACGATATTTTCGTATACACCTTAGACTGCCCTTTCATTTTCCAATTAATACATATATCCCTCCAAAAGTTGTCTGGAAGAAATTGCCTAGTGTGATAAGGCCGCCTCTGGAACTATAATTATTATTTCATTTCTATAATGTAATTGTTTTCCATGTACTGCAAAAAAGGATCAATTAAATAAATAAATAATAAATACATTTTTACTATCTTTAATAAATCTAATACAATTATCTACCTAATACCAACCAAAGAGATTTACCATCAAATAGGATTATTCCTTTTACGTTGTTTGGATAAGGGGTATTTAAAACGTTAGCTTAGAGCACTTGTCTGTAAATCCTGTTCTCTACCGACCGCCAGTAAAGACGGAGAAATCTAAGAGCACAGACGTCCTAATTGCTATTTGTAGAAATATATTTGAAAGAAGTTTGTTTGGGGTTGTTTTTTTAGTTAGGACATAGAAAAACAAATTGTTGGTAAATAGCGCATAGCCTTGTATTAGAAAGAATATAAATGATTATAGGATTTTAAAATCAAATATTATCGTATGTTATTTTTAAACATATAAATAAACATTCAATAGCCATACACACAGTTTTGCCTCCACGCTAAATACTATCAGAAAGTATGAGAAGATTTGGCCTCACAGTACCCAAACTTTACAACAAATATGTGACTTCTCTCTCTTTCTCTCTTTAGCCACCAGGAGTTCACTGTTGAACATAGGCCTCCCCCAAGGATCTCCACATTATCCTATTGATTAAAGGGACTGAGTCCGCAGCTTCTCGTTTCGTAGCCAGCGTGTAAATAGTTGTGCCGTTGACACTGTTGTTTAAGGCGTGTATGATTCTATGTCTTTTAAAATTAAAAATAGGCTCTATCTTTTTACTTTTACGAAACGCCAGTGACAAAACGAGTCCTTTTGCAACGCAATTCCATAAAAAGTACAACACGGCTGATTTGAAATTGCCATCTTAAATCCTTTAGTTTTTTAAAAGCTCGTAAAACGCAGCCAGCGGATCCATAAACCTGTACCAGTTGGAGTAAAAAAATAAAAAAGGAAAATGGCTTAGCTGGCAAGTCGGTACAACGGTGGTGGCTATCTGTGCTCGTAAACAAAAGATTGCCAATGATTTACCGTTGTACAACTTTGCTTTGTCACAAAGAAAACTGAGCAGGCATAAATGGTGTAATTATTGTCGGTTTCATTCGTTTGTAGGTTAGGTAGTCTGGGAAATAAATTGTTAAGTATTTTTTTTAGCTTTTAGTATTTAATTGTGGCGAGAAATAATGAGTTACATTATTATCGACAAGTTTAACTTCTATGTTTGAAACCCTAAAAGTACAAATCTCAATATGGTTAAAAATAGAAATGGGAGATTTGTGCAAACTTAGGAATACCCGATACCACTTAAAGCATGTGAAACAAAATAAGCATGTGACATTGTCAGGAATTGTCAATTTAAAGCATTGCGCTCGCCATCTTGAGACATAAGATGTTAAGTCTTATTATGTCCAGTAGTTACTCTGGATACAATGTTCTTCAAACTGATACACAACGGTGCATTTACTCTGCTGTTTGGTGGGAGAAATAGACATTGCGGTGGTACTTCTCCAGGCAACCTCTAACATAATATGAAAACTACCCTTGAATGTACTTTACTGAACCTTCCATTGACTGAATAAATTTATCACAAATAATAATTTTAATAAAAGTTATAGGGCTTCTGTTCTGCTTAGTTTGTGGCATAATAACATTTAATTACTAAAATAAATTTAACAAGGCCAGCTATATCCAATTCTGTATAAATTGTAAACATTTAAGTTTATCTTTTCGTAATATTGTTTTGAATTTATGAAAAGGTTTCTCATACTTTCAATGGCCTTATTCATAGACAGTATTTAAACCTGTTTCGGTTATCGAATATTTTGTCTTCTTCTGTCCCTTATTTCAGCCACAGGAAGTCCACTGCTGAACAAGGGCCTCCCCCATGGATCGCCATAAACCTGTTGGAAACGGCCTGCATCCAGTGACTTCTTGCGACCTTAACCAGGTCTTCCGTCCACCTTGTGGGTGGGCGCCCGACACTTCGCTTGCTAGTACGTGGCCTCTACTCTAGAACCTTTCAGCACCAGCGGCCATCAGTTCTACGAGCTATGTGCCCGGACCAGTGCCACTTCAACTTGCTAAGCCCAAGGGATAGCTCTTATATACCGACATAGGTCGGTAACCTTTGTTCTCCTACGGATCTCCTCGTTTCTGAATCGATCTCGTAGAGAAATACCGAGCATAGCCCTCTCCATAGCGCGTTGAGTGACCCTGAGCCGTCCTATGAGGCTCATAATAAGAGTCCACGTTTCGGTGCCGTATGTCACTTCTGGTAACACGCAACAATTAAAGATTTTCATCGTTAGATACTGAAGGATTTCGGACGGGAAGACGTTATGTAGTTTCCTGAATGTTATCTTCTTTGCTCAAAGTGAATTCAAAAGGGACAAAACATTCGATAATTTAATAAAAAATTTATTTTAAAACTGTCTATGAATCATTGTTTTTATATAAAGTATTTCTACATTGCGACTCCTTGATGTGATAGCGGCATGTATAAAACAGTTACAACGACCTGATCGAAACAGAATGTTCGCAGGTTGAGCCCTGTATACAATAAAAGAAATAATAACATAGTCTTATAAATAAATAAAAACCTAAAGTTTCAAACACACAAGATTAGTCCGCGTCTCCCACGTGAAAAACAAAACCGCAAAATAAAGATTATGTTGATATAATATGAAGTGAAATAATGAGATTTAGTTCAAACATCTTTGGCCTTCACGCCCTTCAACCAAAAGGTTAGACAAAGGTCAATCACGTATATTACTTACCATCCGTCATGATCTGTTTGCGCTAGACACAGGTAGGGAATAATTCAGTAATTTATCTTACGGCTCATTCTTTCAAGTACACATACTTTTATGAATAAAGAAGTATATGATTTCTTATTACTGTTTACTTATAGTCGTTTTAGGAGAACACTAAATCCTTGTGGTTAAAATTACAGCAACCAGTAAAGGTTATGAGCATGGAAAATTGTTAGTGTTTTGTCTTCGATGGGGAATTGAGGATAAAAGGGGGACGAATCTTTTGAGTCTCCTTTCTTCTTCTTCTTCTTCTTTGGGGGCCTCTTCAGTGTTGAAGGTTGGTCGTCAGCTTCTTGTATTAAGTCTACCAGTCGATGTGTTATTGACAGAAGATAATAAGTTAGCGTATTAATAGATATATTGATTGTTATTACTAACGCTTAGGATTGCTTTAGGCTATAAAAGTCTATGTACATTCATACATAAACATCACGCCTTTTTCCCAGAAGGGGTAGGCAGAGGTGTAACCAGGACACCACGTTTCGCCTTATGTGTTTTGTCCCATGATGTGATAAGGGACGAGCCTATCAACATATCGAGCATAAATTCCTGACTCCAGGCTGATAATGAATAGAAAAATCCAATATCACTTTGCCCGACCCAGGATTCGTATCCGAGACCTCAGGTTTTTGTAATCATACCGTAGTATAACTACGCCACCAACTACGCCAAAGTCTATCTAGAGATCCTCTTATATGTTTTCCAACGTGGATTGTTCAGTAAGACTGTAAAACTTTACGCAGTATAATCACATATACAAAACACAAGGTGTAAAGGTAGAGAAGGCTCAACATTACCAAATGTAAATAAAAGTAACACATCTTACAAAAATACGCAACAAAAGATAAAAGAGAATAGTGATTTGTCACAAAACAGCAAATCATCCATTAAAATGTTTACCACAAACGCTGGACTGACATCAGAAGACGTCTCTCTTAGATAAGGGGCCTTTCCTTTGCAAATGATTTACAGCGTCTGAAATGTAACATGATATAAAATTGTGGGTACATTGTATCCTTTGAACTCTGCCCTTTCATGTAACAATAGATTGTGAAGCTGTTCTAGTGAGCGAGCTAGCCACGATGTTTTGTTTAATGTGGACATTCCTGATAATGATAAATTATCTGGATGTGTTCTGTTTGCATGTTCGTTTTATATTGAATTATCATGCACAGTTTTGTTGCCATTGTGAGGTGTATAAAATATATTTGTAATACGGTATCATTTGAAAACCGTCGTACCTGGAAGAAATTTATTTTTACAGTATATAGAATTAAATTAATTTTGAAATGTGAAATTCAAATCTGGCTCTTTCTCTAAACGGCAGATTATGATAGACAATACTGTCTTGGATACGTACGTGTAGAAAAAGGCTACCATTAATATACTACTTATGACAGCCTTGATGGCGTAGTTGTACTACGGTACGATAGCAAAGCTGAAGTCTCGGGTTCGAATCCCGGGTCGAGCAAAGTGATAATGGATTTTCATTTTTTTCAGTTATCAGCCCGAAGTCAGGAATTTGTGCCCAATATGGCGACAGGCTCGCCCCTTATCACATCGTGGGACGGAAATACAAGACGAAATGTGGGTGTCATAGTGGCGCCTCTGTCTACTTATTCTGGGAAAAAGGCGAGTCTATGTATGTATGATGTAGCAACATCACAAAGTGGTTATCGGACTTCGATGATACGAGCTTCCTCATGGCAATAGTAGAGCTTCTCCTCAGTTTTGTATCATGCCGATCATGAGTCCACAAAAATTGTTACGTCCACAAGATTTACAAACGTTGTATTTAACTGCGCATTTCATTTTATATTTTCATAATAACAAATACAAACAACAAATTTAATAAAAAATATTTCAAAAACACCTGGTACCTACGTGCTTCAATCAGCCATTCAAGGGTTTATGTTTTTTATCAAACTTGACAGATTTTATATTTTCATTATATTAATTCATTCTTAAGCATAGTCACACTGTCGCCTGATCGCAGATTAAGGTGTACATACAAACGAGTCTTATGATAATTTTCATTATTCAAATAATAAATGTACATTTGGCGTTAAGTTTTATATTTATAGTGAAAACATAAATAAAATGTAAGGTTTCTTGGGAATGATAGATGAGATTTTAACATTGACAATATGGTTCGTGTAATTTATTAATAGTTTTTTTTTTTGGTAATTTTCTTGTATTTAATATTTATTTTTGCAATTGAGGCATACTTTACGGGTGAATTTTTTACAATATTATTATTTATATTATATATTATATTATTCATTTTAATAGATCAAATATTAAAACTAACATAAAATTAAAAGTAAATAAAATTAAACAGGTAACAGAAACAAAATTTTTAGGAATTACATTAGATGAAAATATAAATTGGATAACACACGTAAACAATGTCTCACAAAATATAAATAAATTCGTATATGCATTAAAACAAATGAAGAAGGTAACGAACATAAAAACGGCAAAAATATCTTATCACGCTTATGTCGAATCAATACTACGCTATGGTCTCATAATGTGGGGAAACAGCACAGACATGAATAGAGCCTTCATTGCACAAAAAAAATGCATACGGTCAATGTGCGGAGTTCTACCTGGAGACTCGTGTAAACCCTTGTTCAAGGAGCTCGGACTTTTACCACTACCATCCCTCTATATTTACGAAGTCTGTGTTTTCGTCTATAAAAATGAGTATCTTTTTAAAACAGCGGCTAATATCTTCCCTCGAAATATAAGAAATCCCAATAGATTAGTACTTGATGAAGTGCCAAGGTTAACTAAATATAATAAAAGTTGCCTAGCTATGTGTGTGCGTATTTACAATAAGATACCCAGCCACTTAAGAAATTTGACATTCCGGCTGTTTAAAGCAAAAATGTATGAATGGCTTGCAAATTGCAACTATTACAGCTTGCAAGAATATTTAAATAAATAGATACATATAATTATAATTATTTAGATTAAGACATATAATATTGCATGCTATACCTTCTAGCAGAACATGTATGTTACGACACGAATATTATAACATCTTTATACCCATGTTTTATGCATTATAAATAAATAAATAAATAAATAAATAAATAAATGCACTATAGCCTTCATTTATTATGCTGCAAAGGGTTATTTATTGCTATCTTTATTTCCTTAGTTGTAAATAATATATTATCTGTAATTTATAGATATGTTATGTATGCTACCTAGATATCGTATAATTCACATAGTATTGATTCAAATTATAAAACTTTCTGTACGACAACAGTCCTCGTCGATAAACACACAGTAACGCCGTACAACGTGGCAGTGACCTTTTATTGGTAAAAATTCCCGATGTTTTTCCACAGTACAGAGATAATTAAACGAAAACAAATATGAACGAGAGCAAACAAAACATTTGGAGTTTTTCCAAAGTAAACAGAGCGTTTATTAGTTTCTCCAGGCGACCGTTGAGACTTTACTAAATTAATAAAGTTGCAGTCACAGGTGTTGAAATTCTCACTGACTGGCCAAGTTTTACATAAACACGAGGTGGGAATCTTGTGGACCGTGCTCTGCGTAGTTGGAATTTTACAATTAGTTTATATGTGGCCCTGTGGCTCACACTTAACTAACCACGGTATTGCATAGTTTGGCAGTTTTGTTATGCATCTACTGGGGTTTCAAGGGTTGGCTGAGCTAGCTATATATTAAGGCTGTTTGACATGCTTGAGACGAAAGTAGTTATATTTCTATAGAGCCAGTACTGTATGTAAAGTCTTTAATAGTGAATAGACACGATCTTTTAAAGTAATATTTATATAATAATATGTAGTAAGTTACTTGAATCGTTCTGAAGTGGTAAAGCTTTACTGAGATGGATATTTGATGGTGGGAGGGAAAGAGAGAGAGAGTTGATCCCGCTAGAAGGCAGATACGAAGGCGCCGATAAATAAACCGCGCTGGTACATCCATCCAGAGATGGACTGGTATAATATTATTTAATGTTGTTTTTGTAGCCATATCGCAGACACGAGAGAAAGACGGGTGATGTATTATATTTTCCCATCTCGCGTAGCACTACGTTAGCAACGCGCTAAAGGGGCTTTGGTGTGTTCCTCGTGGACACGTGGATCCCGGAGACCGTTTTTTGTGTTGAACGAGGTCATGGGGTTTTTAGCTGGTAGAATTCCGGCATACCCTGTCTACTAAACAAGGATCCAAGAGGATTTTCCTCATGTTAATAGAAAAGGGCAGCAACAAGGACATATTAAAAAAAAAAATAGACCTACTTAAAAAAATAGACCTACGGTTGCTCCACGTGAAATTAAGTTAAGTATTATTAAATGAACTAACCCAACCGCGTCGTCTAACACAATACAGTAATTAATACGTCCATATAATGTTTCATAGATAGCCTACCAATTTCATAGCTTAAAGATTTACGTTCCAACCCGCATAAATTAAGTCCTTTTCATAAAATGTTATATATTATTAAGAACAAGTACCCTATCAGCGGATTAAACAAATCCTTATAATTAAGTCTGTATCTATGAACAAATTGAGTATGTAGAATTTTAATTAACACTTTAAAGCTTTTATACGTGTTGTTCTTCTGGTTACTGTGGTCTAGCAGCAGTTGTGTGAACTTTTAACCCTGACGTCCTGGGTTTGATAATTTGCTGAGTCTATAACTATACATACATACATAACCACACGCCTTTTTCCCCAGAAGGGGTAGGCAGAGGTGCTACCAGGATCCCCGCGTTTCGCCTTATATTTTCCGTCTCACGATGTGATAGGGGCGAGCCTATCACCATATCGGGCACAAATACCTGACTCCGGGCTGATAATTATTAATAGAAAAATCCAGTATCACTCAGCCCGACCCGGGATTCAAATCCAAGACCTCAGCTTTGCAATCATCATCATCATCATCCATCAGCCAAAGGAAATCCACTGCTGTACATAGGCCTCTCCCAATGATTTCCACAGTGACCTGTTGGAGGCAGCCTGCATCCAGCGACGTCCCGCGACCTTTACCAGGTCGTCTGCCCACCTAGTGGGTGGACGTCCTACGCTGCGCTTTCCGCTTCGTGGCCTCCATTCGAGAACTTTTTGGCCCCATCGGCCATCAGTTCTCCGTGCTATGTGCCCCGCCCATTGCAATCATGCTGTAATACAAATGCGCCACCGAGGCAGTCCATCACTAGGTTTTGCTTATAATGGTAATTTATTTAAGGAACTAATGCCAGGTAGATGGCGTCACGTAACTGTAGTACAACATCAAAAATAAAAGGATTAGAGATGGAGTATTTCTCAATTATATAAATCACAGAGAAGGCTTACGATTGTAAACGGAGATTTTATCTATCAAAAATTCCGGAAAGTCCTGGACGTCCAGCGAGGCCGAGATTAAATTTTCAATTCAATTATCTGATCTAAATTTTGAATTCAAGTACTTCTGTTATTCGGCTCGAGAGCTGAATTTGTGGATTAATAAAGTGATTAATATCAAAAACAAAGATTTTGAACTATTTAACATCATCGGCTCACAATAATTTAGGGCAGATATTGAAAACTTGTTATAAATTCATAAATTTGAAGCGCTTTATTCCTGTATTTATTTTATTTATTTAGTGTTTATTGTACACAGGAATAAAACACAATATACATAAATAACAAAAATAAATTACAGGTGGCGGTCTTATCGCTCTAGACAATGTCTTACAGACAAGCATGGGATGGATTTAAGGGAAGGAGAAAGAGAGAACAGTGTAGATATAAAATAAAGAATACAATATAAATGATGCTAATTAAACATATAAGTACAAACATATTATCCTTAATTTTAGGTTTAATCATCACGTAATTTTCCTGACATCCGCACACCGATTAAAATGCCTGGGTAGGTGTCCTCTCGATTTCCTTTCTTTTAACATACATACATAAACTCTCACCTTTTTCCTAGAAATCCCACGATCGGGCATAAATTCCTGACTCCGGGCTGACAATGGATAGAAAAATCTAATATAACTGCCCGACCCGGGATTCGAACCTGAAATCTCAGCTTTGTAATCGTACTGTACAACTACGCCACCGAGACAGTCGAGGCTTTTTATAAAATTACGTTTTAATAGTACCTACTCAGGAAATGCTAATCAGTCCTATTAATAAAACGGCATTACATATTATGACTAGTGCAATTTTCTGACCGATATTTTTAACTTTCAAAACGCAGTTAAAGCGGTTTTAATACAACATATTAATATTTATTCATGCACGTCACTAAGTTGAGAGTACATCGGCCCTTTCAAAATATGTGAAAAAAGTATGAGTAAAAAAGTATACATGATATTTTTGACGGGCGGTTGCAAAATCCCCCAGCCAGCGAACACAAGGTTACTGACATCAATTTAACGGCATCTCGCACTAATGTCATTAAAACGGCGCCGAGAACTTGGCGAAATTAAAATTTTCCACCCAACAGCCACAGCACGAGTGCTATCGGAATAATTTACATACTAAATGTTGATACTATTTTAATCAACATGAAAATCAGGGTGTGTTTTAAATAATTCGTTTGGATTTTTTGGTAATTAGTATTTAAGTTGGTTACAAAGTGTTTTTTAAAAAGACTTTTTTTATAGCATAGGTCCGGCAAACGAACAAGCAGGTCACCTGATCAGTGATCACTGCCGCCCATGAACATCTACAACACTTGGATCATGGAGTTGTTGCCTGCCTATTAGATAGGGAGAGGAACTGGAAGGAAAAACGATGGGGAGAGGAAAAGGGTATTGGGCATTTAAAAATAAGTAAAATAAAGCAACGGTTGTTAGTCCCTTGAAATTTTATATTGTATATATATTTATGTATAAGCATTAGTTAAAAATGGTTTCCTGAGGATAATATTTTGGTATTCACCATGGCTCCATTTGAAATTATTGCTGTAATGTATCATGTCGAGTGATATGTATACTTGAGGTAACTAAAAAGTAAAGTTCGTCAGCCGCATAGTTTTCACGTGGGTGTAGATTAATGAACATGTTTTTAAAATCCACTGCAGGCTCTCTATTATTAATGATGAAAGTTCAATGTTTACCGAACTCAAGTCACGTTTTGACTTTAGAAAAATATATCATATCATTTAATGCATAAATAAAAAAGAAAAATATTAAGTACTTAGTAAAGTAAATCTAGCATGAATGAAATAATTTATTTACTTATCTAAATAATATTCAAATTCAGAGTAATGTAATAAAAACACTCATCATAATGAACTGTATAAAAATAAAGCTCTCTTAAATTAGCAAAATAATTTAGTTGAAAACAACGAGTTCTTTTCAACGCAACCTAAAAATTGCAGTCGAGAAAAATAAGAAAGGTTATCCACGTCTTTGTATCAGAGGAATTTATTTTTCAAGTGTAAGTAATTTCGCAAAGTTGCATTCGTAAAAGACAGTGAGAAAGTAACATTAAAATATTCACTCCACTGTGTTCTACTCTTTACAAAAGATCTTAAAGAAAACGGCATTCACTGAAGCATTTTGTTATTATAGGCGCTAGGATGAAACGACAGACTGGCCTAAGAGCGAACTTAACTTTTTTTACACAGACAAATGCAAGAACTGGTTTGGCTAGCTTAAAGAAAAAGCTGAAAGTTTTAACCACCATGAAATCTTGATTGAATTCAAATTCCAATTACAAAAAATATTGAAGGTAAATTATCACAAATATGTGTAAAAAAAATTACAACAAAGCATAAAAAGCGCTAGTGCACGTAAACGACATCTTGAAAATTCAGCGCTTCAAGTTCGTCTACGGAATTAAATATTAAAAAGTCAATCCGCTTTATCGAGACGCGAGTGTGGCGCTTTACGCTGCAAGAATAGGGAGCTCAATGCATTTAGTCAAGTAAATAGCGCCGGTGTCTTGAATACTATCTCGCTATCGTAAACATGCAGTGAGCGTAAAACCCCGACAACCCGCCCATATTTACTAGTTGCTGCTCGCGGCTTCGCCTGTGTGATCAAGTGTACCTGACGTCTTAACTCGTCTACACGTCTTCAATTTATACGTATGTAAGGCGCAATATGATTGCAAATTCTAAGCAAGGTTTTATCCATTTAATAAATAGTAAAGCCTTGCCTCTCCCTTTGAATCAAAATTTTCGCTGGCAAGGGTCGTGACCTTCAGAATGTACAACTTTTTATTCGATGATGTTGCATCATCTATGTCTGCTTTTTTTTTGCTACTGCAATGAATTGCGAGACGAGCATGCCATTCGCCTGTTTCTACCGCTTATGGACTGTAGTAAAACCATACAAATTACAATTCCATAAATTACAAAGCAATGCTTGGCATTCCAATGCGTTCGCCGCTAAGACATAACATGTTAAGTCTCATTATGTCCAGTAGTTACTCTGGCTACAATGTCCTTCAAACCGGAATACACCAGTGCGTTATACTGCTGTTTGGCGCGAGAAATAGATATTGCGGTGGTACCTACCCAGACAGCCTCTCACATAAGAGAGACCTACTATCAGTTTTTGCGATGTTTAAAGGCTTCGGTATGTTAGTGTCGAGGGCGGTGGGGACAGCGCGTAATAACACACGGCTTAGTTTTGACTCTGGATGCTGTGAGACCAAAAAGTTTCTCGTTGGATATGACCAAGATCTGTATTGTAATAGGGGGCCAGGGATATCTGACAGTTTGGCACATTTATTTAAAAACTTACTAATTTTAATGTTTGCATGCTACCAGGAAGATCGACGCAAGTCCTTATGTTGACGATTAAACAATATAATCGTTCTTTATATAGTATTTTTTTTTAGTAATTAACGTACTTATAGAGTTTTAATTATTTAATTATTGTAAGCCGAATCTCGTCAATTTTGTTTTTCAGATTATGCAACCAAGGAAGCTGGTCACCTGTCGACATCTGTCGGTGAGTGATTAACCGTTTACACGGGGAAAGTTTCTCGCCTCGACGACTCGATTATCGTAAGGATATTTAAAAAAACCCACCGTGTAAACATTGTCAAAACACGATAATCTATGGCGGTTATATCATGCGATAGTCGCATACGATTTTCGCCGCAAGAAACTCTCCCCGTGTGAATAATGCTTTATGATGTTTGTCATGAGTCCTACGAGTATATTAACTTCTCTTCCAGATCGAGAGTTTGAATGAGAGGGTTTAAGTCGTAGTCCGCCACGTTGGGCTAGAGCTTGATGGCAATTTATAATCTGAAAGAAAAATATTTTTAAGCCAAGTGCTAATTTAATAAAAGTATTTATTACTAGTAAATGTACCCATCCATGTAAAGAAAATTGGTTATATGAACTCGTATACAGATGTACGAAATAAATTCGCGCAAGACGTGCTAAATTTTTCACAACTGTGAAAGCTGAAACTCGGAAATGGACATATCAATTTATTTTTGTATTAGTTTACGGTATTATGTTATTTATTTTATATAAAATATTAAAGTATGAAACGGAATCTATACTAGCACTATTAAGAGGTAATATTTATAATTTTGTATATAGGGAGTACTAATTAGAATAATAATTTCACCGTTCATTCTAAACAAGAGCCAATGCTCTACATTGTTTAAAATATTTTTTTTGTTAAATTGTTTTTTTTTCACCAAACAATCAAAACAAGAATGACATTGAATACAACAAACATTCGCTTTATAATATCAATACTCGGTTATTTTTTAATAATACATCAGCCCATATACTTCCCACTTCAGGGCACGGCCCTTCTCTACAATCAAGAGTTTAATAGAGAGAAGATAATCTACAGTCCATAACATTGGCCTAGTCCAGATTGGCTGACTTCACATACCATTAAATTTTTCGTAACATTTGTCCAAAATAAAAAAAAAAAAAACTCAAAAAACAAAAACTCGTTAGGATGAAAACGATGCATACGGAAGGTCACGACCCTCAATATTGAGGAGCACGACGCAAGGAGGAGGAGTCCAAAATATTATGCAACACTAAACTCCAAACATAGCACTATATTTCCACATTAACATTAAAAAATCCCACGCACGCACGAGTCATTTTTAACGAGGCAACTTCACCTCTCATCTGACCTTGACCCTTCCATTAAAAATTCAATCCAGCAGCGCACCGATGGATAAAAAAATAAACAATTTCGGAAGGAAAACCTTCACCGTCCTACATAAACTTTGGAAAACACAAACTTCCGCGTCCTTTATTATAAATGAAAATGTGAGATGCGCATGTTTAATAGGGTTGTTGATTGAATATTTTACGTTTTATAGGTATAATAATTTGTAAAACACAACCGATATATTTTCAAACACTAATTAAATGTATATTTTATGTATTGTATTCAATCCTAAATATAATATGTTATGTTTCATTGTATCCTATATATAATATTTTCCAGTAAACAAATAGGTATTTCAATTGTCATGTATGCAAGTTGTTCTAGTAAAATATGATTACGGAAACATTCTATATAATGTTATCTACACGAATAAAATCTCTTGACTGTGTCCCATTGGGGATTTCTATCATTTCTATACATATTATTAATAACCTTGTTTATGGTCGAGGTTCAAAAACCTCTCAATAATTATAATACGATTAAATTATTTAGTAAAAAACTAATTAAGAAAGATATAGACCTATAGAACGTACACCTAGACGCATTCATTTATCTACGAACCTATATACGTCCCACTGCAGGGCACGAGCCTCCTTTACAATCGAGAGTACGATTGAGAGGGGTTAGGCCATATAGCTACGCTGGCCCAATGCGGGTTAGCAGACTTTACATACCATAGAAATTCTTGCAAATCGCTATTGTGTGCACGTTTCCTCACGATGTTTTTCTTCACCATTATAGTACGTGGTGATTGACTATCAATACACACATGACTGATAGTCAGAGGTGTGTCCTGGGATTTGAACCCGCGACCACCGTGAACATGTTGGCAGCCGTGTCTGGTCCGTTTACCTACAAGCCACCACACACTTTACAGCACGCACAAGGTAACGACAAACATATTTTAAACGTATTTTAAAGGCAATGCATTTGTCTTGAGGAATGCTTTTCCTCTTGGTGCTCTGTATCTGCTGGTGTTCCTCAGGGCGGCGTATTATCTCCCTTACTCTTCGCTGTTTTTATTAATTCTATTACTAATAATCTTCGCACATCCTACCACCTTTACGCTGACGATCTGCAAATATATACTCGAGCACCTCTGGACATGATGGTCGATGCTGTTGAGAGTATTAACACTGACATCCAGCATATATGCGCATGGAGCAAAGCCTATGGATTGAAGGTTAATCCTTCTAAAACTCAGGTCATTGTTGTCGGCAGCCCCAGGATGATATCTAAACTTGATTGGGATCAACTACCATCTGTGTCCTGTGATGGCGTCACTGTACCATATAGTGACACGGTCAAGAACCTTGGCCTTTATATGGACAAGTCTTTCACCTGGGGTCCGCAGCTTCGGGAAGTTAGCCGTAGGTTTTCGCCTCCGCTAGGTCCTTGCGAAGGTTGCACAATTTTCTACCCACTACCACGAAGATTTCCCTTGCACAAACTCTCCTACTCCCCATCCTTGATTATGCCGATGTCAGCTATCTAGATCTCACCGAGGACCAACTTAATAAACTTGAGCGTCTTCAAATTTTCTGTATTAGATTTATATTTGGTTTACGCAAATATGATCATGTTTCTGAGTTCCGTGCTAAGCTCAAGTGGTTACACATACGACTTCGTCGGAATGCTCATATTCTTACTCTTCTTTACAATATTTTGTTTAATCCCCTCACCCCTCCATATCTTAAAGAACGTTTTATATTTCTCCATAAGTCTCATTCTAAGTCCTTGAGGTCGTCGGAGAATCTGAAATTGAGAATGCCAGTGCACGCCACGACTTATCAGTGGAATGCATTACCAGTTGTTGTAAGACGGGCTGAAACACTTACTTCGTTCAAAAAAATGGTAAAAGACCACTACCTTTCTCTCTGAACAGACATATTGATTAGTATAATTTCCTGCTTTTAAACCTATAGGTAATTTATGGTATGTATGTATGTATATGTATGTATGTATATGTATGTATTTATATGTATATTTATATTTATAAGAATTGAGACATGTGTATGTATATTAGGAGTAAAATACTATGTATCATATATTGTGTATATATAAATTATAAACAATTTGTTAATTTTCCTTTTTTTCTTTTGTTTGTGTTGGAGCTTGTCTCTTTTATATTCTAGACTGCCCTGTCTTCTTTTCATTGTGTTATATCCATCCAAAGGTTGTCTGTAAGAAATCGCCTAGAGCGATAAGACCGCCATCTGTACTTTTTTCTTATATTTATTATTTTTTTGTGTTTTTCCTTTCTGTGTGCAGTTAAGAATAAATAAATAAATAAATAAAAATGAAAAAAAAAACACAAACAGATGAATCTGGAATTCAGCTGCGCTAGTAACTCTAGCCTGAACTATTTCGATACCGTGGCTATATTGCCAATACACGAGAGCATCGACCCATTCACACAGATAGAACTACAAAGTACGAGTAATAAAGATGTTTCAAGTAGAAACTACTCAATCAGTTAAGATGCTTCAATTTGACAGAAGGTAGTGTTTAATATCTGCGACATTGTATTTACTAAAGTATACGGCTGCGGATACCGTGAACTGTATGATTACAACGCTGAAGTCTCGGGTTTGAGTCCCGGGTAGGTCAAAGTGATACTGGATTTTTTTATTCATTATCAGCCCGGAGACAGAAACTTGTGCCTGATAAGATGATAGGGTCACCTCCTATCACATTGTGAGACAGAATGCACAAAGTGAAAAGAGGTTGACCTCTACCTTCCCTTGTGAGTTTATGTATGTATACCGTGAGTTAAATTTACTGTATTTGCATTAGATTATAATTGTCCACTGCTAAACACCTCTACTATTGTGATTTTGAGAAGCAGGATATATTAAGTAACTGATACTATTTGTAGGCCACACCAAAATTTCTTTCGGTGCGGTTCGGGTATTTCGTTTGACAACCAGGGGAGTTCCTCTATGAAGCGAAACTCAAAGCTGCGGGCATCGTACGTAAATCTGTACGAATGTGCCTAGGTACTCCACAAAATGTTCGAATCCTCTATCGCACGTCCTTTGCTCGACTTTCCTCGGAGTGAATGATAAGTATCATAAAGAATAGTGTTAATTTTTAGGAGTGGAAAATTAATAACGTACTGCAGACGTCGAACGTCCGAACATTCCAGTGTGTTCGCATCATCCATCCATCCATCCATCCATCAGCCAAAAGAAGTCCACTGCTGAACATAGGCCTCTCCCAATGATTTCCATAGTGACCTGTTGGAGGCAGCCTGCATCCAGCGACGTCCCGCGACCTTTACCAGGTCGTTAACAACCTTTACCAGGTTCGCATCAGTACAATACCTTAATTAGACGCAATTAATGCATTCTTACAAAGATACAAAAGTGCGTGGTGGCCTGACCGACCGGGCTGCCAACATGTTTACGGTGGTCGCGGTTTCAAATCCCAGGGCACACCTCTGACTTTTCGGAATCATGTGTTGATAGTCAATCACCACGTACTATAACGGTGAAGGAAAACATCGTGTGGAAACCTGCATACTAGCGATTACATACTTAGCGATTTGCAAAAAAATCCATGTAAAGTCCACCAACCCGCACTAGGACGCTGGCCTAGTGCGGGTTGGTGGACTTTATGGCCTAACCACTCTCTATCGTACTCTCGATTGTAGAGGAGGCCCGTGCCCTATAGTGGACGTATCTGTGCTGATTCAGTACATTACAGTAAACAGCTATTGGAAAATGGCTACATGTCAGTCTAGTTAGTGATGTTCTGCCTGGACAGAATTTTGATTGGTGAGAGAGTCATGCTAAAACAATTGTATTGAATATCGAGAAATTTATATCAACGTTCGGCTCTCATGCTCGAAAAATATTAATAAAATTAAGCAAACTTTGAACTTTTGACGTTCACGGCATTCGTGATCACGGGGTGGACTAAGATTTTAGTCGTCAAATAAAATTCATGTAAATATAAGTATCTATTATATTTGCATCTATTGCAGATTTTTCATCTGGATGTCAGATTTATCAATTTCATGAGATTTTGAACAGCTGTCTCCAAAGTGCGTTCTATCTTGCGATAATTTACGAGAGGCCGGGCTCAATTTTGCTAAGATGCAGTTAGTTCGTGTTGCTGCCAATTTATGCCGAGTTTCAGGCCAGGATTAATTAGTTGCGTTTTAGTTAAGTTCATCACGTCATAGTATCAGATGGTATTTAAGCGATAAAAGGTATAAGTCTTCTGGTGTGATTAATTTACAAACATAAGAACTTTGTCGTATGTATTGAAATATTCGTTTCTTTGTAAGGATGTACTATAATCATATTATGCAAAATTGATTAATAGTGTGTCTAATAATTTTGATTTAATTATTATGTAATATAAAAATACGATGTTAAATTGTGATTGAAAAGAAAAATAAAACAGTTTTCATATTATTATACTATATGTTCAATTCGCGCGTAGTATCACTTGACGCTTACAGAATACTATACAATGTCTTGCACTTTGTATCGTGATTGTTGCATAAAAATCTCTTCGGGGTGCAATTCCCGCTAACGTTCGACTTTATATCGAAAGTTTTTATCTATTTTTATCTCAATTGTATTATAGCGAATAACTCACACAACCAGCCGCGAATTTTCATTGCCCCACTGTTTCTCAATACATTCGCGATGCCATACAGTACGTTCAGCGATGAACGGTGAAAGACTTACTAATAATGCAGATTAAAGATGAACAAATACGAAAATTTAATTTTAAGCCATTACATTTAAAAAATTGGATTGCTTTCTATTATTATATTTAGAACAGTTTTTAATCAGAGTTATATTAAGGCCATCAAAAAACGTCTCGCTTCTCCAAGCAGATTTTCTAAGAAATATTACTCAGCCGTAAGTTGCTTTGAACACTTTACAGGTAAAATTGAGCTTTAACAAGTAAATGGGTTCTTAACGTCTTATTCATAGTCAGTTCTTAAATCTATTTTAGTTATCGAATGTTTTGTACCTTTCGAAAGACTTTCAAATTCAGTATAAGCGAAAAATATAAAACTTTCGATAACAAATATGGATTTAAAACTGACGATTAATAAGACGTTTAGGGCCAGTTTCACTATATCCTCATAAAGTCCGTGATAGTTATCTCGTAATTTTGAATTTCATCTGATAGATAAAATTCAGGACTTGTAAAACAGATTTTTCGTATTTTATTTTACAGATGAGAGCCAGATAGCTATCAATGACAGTACATAGTGAAACTAGCTCTTAGTATTTAAAATTCTATTTGAAAGTATATGTTTACAAAGAGGTCGTGTTATTGTACAAGTTCATTATAATATTCATCAGAGCATCGATAATAACCGCCTGGCTGGGTCGAATTAAAGGTACCCGTTGAAAGTGCAATATTCCAAGGAATGTCAGATGTCAATAACTTACTCTCTAGGTTTATTCACAGTCGAGATCACCGGGTAACAAGTATACAAATAATTAGTTATTTTTGTAAAAGTCCATAAATATTCACTTGTAGATATCCTACGTAATTTAAGTCAGAATAGTTTTATTAAGAGTGAAACAGATTTGCAATATTATAGTAATGAGACAGAAGAAACACCTCTTGTCATAGAGAAAGTGTGTACATATTCGTAGTTACTTAAAAGTCTATTATAATGGTGAAGAGAACGTCGAAGCTAAACCCACGTATATGAGAAAAAAACTATTATGGGGAAACTGTATGAACGTAAGAAAACCGTAAGAATCTGAATGTTTTTTTTCTTTACCTTTAAAAGATACCGCAGTCATTTCAATTCACATTATATTTATAATACACTAAGAACACTGTGAGCGGGATCGAAATTGATAAACGCGGTCGATGCGGACTCGTGCAGCACTTAGGCTAGAGCGGTGCGGACGATGTGCGGGTGTGCGAGGCGTCCCTTCCCCGACGTTTCACCTCATACCCTGATTGCCATCTCGACTTGTGCATATTGTAGGTGTGGTGCTCCAGAAGAATTATGAAGATATATATTTCTGAACAAGAATATGGCTATTGCTTATTAAAGTCCAACCTGTCTTAAACGTAGAAGATACTCGAATTCCGTAAGACTGTACATTGTTTGATATAGATCTACGAGTATTGAAGTCATAATATCGTCCAACATGTAAATCCTATTACATCGACCAAGTCGCACGACATCGAGAATACTCTCTCTGGGTAGAACTAGACGTGTAGCTCCCTTGGTAGTGCGATTCTCGAAGAAATGTCGTCAGTCGTCGATCACTGCCCACGGGCATTATTCACGGACGAGATAAGTCCGAAACGTACCTGAGACTCGACACCTTACGATAGATACTACACATGCAAGTTACAGAGGCAAAGCGTTTTGTTGCAACGTTTGGATTTGCTTTTATTCTTTTGTTTATTTCGAGTACTATCTACTATGGTAATATGATTTTATGAAAATACTATTGCAATGTATCTGTTTCGGAATGATTCGAGTTTAACAGCCAACATTTAAAGACATTTTATACTAGTTCTTGGTAGGGGCCAAAAAAGGATAGCCAATTATTATTAAAGCTTTTACTTTCTGATGTCAATTGTAATATAAGACCAAGTCATCTTCTTTAAAAATTGTCAACTAAATCTTTCTTGTTGTATGTTGTGATGTTTCCGTTCAAGCGTGGATCATGAGTCTATCATGGAGAAGACCACTTACTCTTTCTCCCTCTCCCTTTCTCTCTCTCTTTCTCTGTTCAGCCACAGTAAGAACTCAAGATTTACAATCGGTAATAAGTGTTCCAAAAGAAGTATTATAAAACGAATGAAAATCCAAGACCTTCAAATATTAATATAATAATATTTTGGGCTGTTCACACAATGCCTCGGCTTAAAACAATTTGCGTCGCCTGTCGCTCGTCCCTTACGCAGCCAATAAGAAATATCTAAGGGTGAATCGAGTAGCGACTGTGAGTGCGAGATTGGAGTATAAATCTAGCTTTGAGCTTTATGTTATGTCTTCTCACTCTATTATAATTACTTTTGCCATCTCCACTGTATCCCACATACTCCATGACGCTATTTCTCAAAGTATTTCAGCGTTTTCAGCGCTTCTAGCGGCTGTAACTGATACGTTTAAATTTCATTTCTAAGAGATTCAGCTGATTTATCGCGAAGCGTGAAGTTTCTTATTACTGGCAACGTTTATTTTCAGGTTTGGCTTTTGTTTCTCGCTTTGTGTTTACTTTTTTATGTGTTCAAGTATTATATTTTAAAGCATCGCTATATTCTCACAGATTTTACAAAGCTTTCGTGGTTATTTTAGGAGCTGTTTTCGGAAAATCAAAGAACGTTTTTATTCATATCCTTTTCCAACCGTTTCCAATAATCAACGAAATAAATTTTATTAGTGTCGCTATTCGCAATTACTAGGAATTCAAAAACAGCGATTTAGCTATTATTTCATGACGGAATGAATTTCTGAAAATAAAATACATTGCGACGACTGCCCTGATGGCGCAGTTGTATTACGGTACGATTACAATGCTGCGTTCTCGGGTTCGAATCCCGGGTCGGACAAAGTGATATTGGGTTTTCTATTCATTATCAGCTCGGAGTCACGGACAGAACACACAAGGCAAAACGTGGGTCTCCTGATAGGACACCTGCCTACCTTTTCTGGTATAAAGGCGGGATGTTTATGTACATGTATTATGTAAAATACATTGCTTGAAATGATAATAACACATACTAAATCGGGAATATCTTCTTCTTTTGCCTTCCCTTTTCCCTTTATTTGAGGTCGGGTCTCCTTATCACTTTGCGCCAGACCGCAAATCGGAAATATAGTAATAATTAAAATTCTTTGCACATATTTTGTTTTAAAATATGAAATATAACAGCGTGAGATAGGTTAAGATTGTTGAGAAAATGTACTTGTCAGGTGCACCGACCCCGCTTCAGATTACGTCTGAAATAAAAAATAATACAATATATGTCAGATTTTCAAAAAACCATACAGTGAAGACAAAAAATACGAATATCTAAAGTACAATAATATTAACACATAATTCCAAATTTGTGCTTACCACTGACATATACATAAAAACATGAATGCTTTAATTAAAACTCAACACATTAAAATGCGACATAATCCGATTAAAGTATTATAACATACGCCTTTAAATTGTATAATTTGAGTACATATTTTTAATACCATTCCGATGTTTCGTCGAACCAGCGGAGTCTGTCTGCAAATATTCTGATACAATGGTCGTCAAAATCTTTTTGGTTTGCTCCCGGGGCTATTACAGGACGCAAAGCTATTTGCATTCGACATATTTTTCTTTGTGTCCCACTCCGGTGGTTTGTGAAGGAAATTTTCATATAAACAACATCAGTTTTGTTTTTTGACAGTTTTTGTGCAGCTTGTTGAATGCTGGTTCCGATTTTTTAATTTCAAGTATTGCAATTAATGGTAGCTTTAGATTCTAAAGATATGATAACAAGTAATTATATGTTACATAGATCCATCATAAATCTATATATAATCGTATAATCTATATTATGTTCCTATGTTTAATTTGCAAGAGGTACGTTACTTTAATGAATGATTTTGTTTGTTGTTTGAGTAATTATAGTTATTAAATCCATTACCAAAACTTTAGCGATGACAGTGTAGCATCAATAATATTCTTAAACGTAGTCAAATCTATGTAGAAAGTATTTGTTTTGTACGAAATAGATGCTATCTTTGTATTATTTTATCAACCAGACCATTTTAAATTCAAATCTGTTTGTGCCATAAAACCACAACTAAATGCCAAAAATAGGGCTACGTCCAAATTTTCTTCCAATTTCCTAATCCGTTGTAAGGATATAAAGAAAACTGTGCGTTATTTATGTTTTATTCCACCCGAGCGCTCTTTGTTGTGTATTCTGTTCAGGTTTTCGGCACATAATTTACGCAGTATTCAGGATTCCACAGCGTTCATTTTACTGTATTGCTTTGACACGACTGCTATGATTCCGGAAAACAGCGAATAGTTCTGTTGGAGCACTAGTTTTTTCTAATAAATATGCTGTATAAATTAGTCGTATAATTACCGGATATGTTCGACACCTGAGTATACTGGAACTCAAGGATTATTAATTATTGTTGACTACGGACAGCACTCACAATACCTGGTGTTGGATTATTTCTCTATGACCATCTCACTGAGCTAACGCGAAGCTGTCATGGCATAGTACTGGTGGTAGGTCTCTCATATGTGAGAGGCCGCGCCGCCTGGATAGGTACAACCACAATGTCTATTTCTTCCGCCAAACAGCAGTGTAGATGCATTTTTGTGTTCCAGTTTGAAGGACATTGTAGCCGGCGTAACTATTGGACATAATGAGATTTAAAACCTTATGTCTCAGGATGGCGAGCGCAGTGGAATACCAAGTATTGCTTTGTAATTCATGGTGTTGTTTGGTTTTGCTACAGTCGAAGAGCGGTTGTATCCCTTACAATCAGGCGTATGGTATGCTCGTCTCGCCATCCATTGCAATAAAAAAACTCAAAGTGAATTCAAGAACTTCGCACAAACCCATATTTTATAATCCCATGATTTATAAGTTGTGTATTGTCTCTTTCTCACTTTTGAAATAACTTGGAAGAAATAATATTTTAACTAACAATCTTACAACACACTTCACTACGTTTCTACCTCAGTAAAACATTATACATATAACGATATCACAAGCAGTACATACCTTGCTAACAGCCCACGCGGCGCGCAAATTGACTGTTGTTGACCGTCAACTTCATGAATGGCGCCACGATAAGAGTCATAAGGGCACAAAATATGATTTCCTATGGCATAACCTTTAAATGAAAGCTATAGCGAACGGCGAAGGCTACTGAGCACAATGCAGTCTGATTTGTGACCGAGAACGTAGGGGTAGGGGTGCTAGTACCGTGTTTGCCGCCATAATATTACAGTGGGGTACCGTAAACAAATGAAATGAACGGGAAGTAAGCTAACAATATGACGTGTTAGAGAAATATAGGTTCGTGTTTTAGAGAGCTGATGTTTGGAATGTAGTAAATAAAATTAAGCTCAAAGAATTTATGAATCGTCAGTTACTTCAATAACAGGTTTAATTAACGAGTTCAAATTTTATTTTTATCTCCATCATCACTACCATCAACAGCCTATAATCACTCATCTAATGATGGACAGATTTACGCCTCTCTGTTGGCTCAGCGAGCCAAAATGGGTCTTGGTCTTCGAAACGAGAGTTCTCCAAATGATGGACATCGACCTTGTTAATTACACAGCCCTGAGCACGATTCTCGGTTCGTTCGACCAAGATCAGACAGGGTATAGCCATTGCTAACCACTGCTATCAGCTCTTTTCTCGACAAAATCGGGCGTCGTTCATAATTTTTTTGTTATAATTTCAATTTGAACACATAGATCATTATATTAGTAAGAATTTAAATGATTACACTGACAAAAATGACCTTCAAACCTTAGTTAAAAAAAAACAACTTGATTTTAAACCAACATCGACAAATGAAAAATTAGTCACTACAATTAATTATCCCTCATTTTCGCCTGGCAATATTACCCCAATTGTGCGACAAGTATACAAATTACTTTGCAAATATCTGGATCGATTCTGTGTTTACATGAGTTCTAGACTCCGCGGTAACCTTACAACATGCTCTTACAAGGGCTGTTTAATCCCTAAAATAAGCCACATCCATTTTAAAACTATCACCTGTCACTAACTTACTAAATAAAATTATCTCTCATTTGCACCTGGCAACCCTGCACTACAAACCACGCACTTGCCGCAAATATTACCCCCCATTGTGCGAAAAGGATACAAACTACTCCGCTAATATCTAGATCGGATCTGCGTTCACATGAGGAGTAAACACTGCCGCGGTAACCTTACAATATGCTGTAATGAGGACCGCTTAATTTTATGGGTTCCGGGTAGATTTACTGATTTTGGTGGCTGAGCTTTTTGTTCGATTTTGGATGAGGATGTGTTGTGTTGAAGTTTGTAATTTCGCGAACATGATAATCGAAATTTAAAATATTTTCCACAAAAAAAAATTGTAATAAATATCAGTAGCAATGAACATAAAATATGAAGCAATATAAATAATGGATATTTTGGATCAGGTTACAAAATATTATAAATATATGCGCCATTTGCAGCCATTAGCGTTTAATATACAATAAGCAGACACCCCACATTTAACTCTCTGTACCAAAATTTTAACGCGCCATTTATTTTTACAAAGCAAACTTTTACCTTTCAAGCACAGAGGGTTTAAGAATACAAATTCGCCATATTATATCGCATATAAAATTTATATTATAAATATTACCTCGGGTGCGCATTTGTACTACGATACAATTACAACACTGGGGTCTCGCGTTTGAATCTTGGGTTGGGCAACATGATATTAGATATTTTCTATCTATTATTAGCCCGGAGTCATGAATTTTGTGCCCGATATAGGCTCACCCCTACCACACTGTGGGCGAGAACTCACAAAGCGAAACGTGAGTTTCCTGATAGCGTCCCTGCCTACACCTTCTGGGAAAAAGGCGGGTGTTTGTTTATTTATACTATGTATTATAAACACCTTCACTTGTACTTGGAGGTAACAAAATGGTCTGCGAGATGAATGTGCGTGGTCTATTCACGACAGAATGGACACGGCTGCCGAGATAGTCGTCGCAGGCTCGAAAATATGTGCATGAATTCATAGTCAATTACCAAGCATTTTAACAGTAAAGGAGAACCTTGATACCATTGAGATCTTAAGATTTTCCGTGGTACAGAAGCGGACCACAACACGCGTTAGGCCGACGTGGTGGACTATGGCCTAAACCTTGCAAACCAAGTCATGTTTGTAAACGGACCCGCGCTACGCAATGGGCTGACAGTACAGAACAACTGAATTGTCACCACTGAAAGTACAAAATGGTGTATTACTACCTCTAGTCTTATAAAACCTGGGAATACGAGTAAATCCAATTTGGTTGGTACAAAAACGCAGATAGGCCAGAAACGGCGGCTCGTTAGTGGAGACCCGGGGCCCGAAAATATTTTTAATTTTCCTTCCTACGTTTTGGTTGGGCATTGTGACCTTTTCAGTCCGCTTATTCCGTCAGGATTTACATTTTAAAGAACAGTAATAGGAATAATTTTGTGTGCATTGTCTAGACGCGCATTTGACTAATGCTGTTGTATTGTTGGGGAGCTACGGTCCTTCGCTTTTTATTTGCAGCTTTTTTTTATTGCCAGTTTGATACATCTTCAAACCTTTCTCACTAAATCATCGTTTACTATGCAGCTTAGCCTTGGATCTATAAAGATTTCGTTGAAAGAGTCATGATTGAATTTATATCTTAGCTCGATAATGAAATATTCCTAACAGACCAACATTATTCGGATTATCTGCAGTTGGTCCTATTTTTTTAATTTAACAACATTATGAGTCATATTGTCTCAGCATCTCAATGTGATTGGAGAGGGAAGCTAATAATTATATTAATAGGTTTATATGCGCACCATATATATCTTAGATTATTTCATGTACCAAAATCTTCACATGACATTCTCTTATTATAATCAGTCAAAATGTTGTGCACTGTCATGCGAAATATTTTTTATATTGCTATGTAGCATTAGTATCCATTTAGCATTATCAATTTAAAGAACAATGTTACAAGATAAAAGAGAGTTATTTATGATTAAATTACTTCTAATCTTTTGAACTTAAACGCTTTGATATCGAAAAACATAATGCCTTACATATAATACCTATTTATTGTGATATTGTTAACGAAGGACTTCAAAGGACACACGGCTTGCTTTCAATTATTATACTCGTAGACTAGTGCATTAGCCTTTGATTCATAATAATAGCTTAAAGGTCTGTGATTATGAATGCAGATCTGACTGAATAGAAATTCACATTGATTAAAGGAATCGATGGAATGCTGCTCGTTTCAGTGCGTTGGTAATATTACGTCTTATAATCTTTTGTGTTGGTGCTTTGATATTAAAACAAACTTTTAGCTTCGAAATAATGATTTAGGTCCAATTGTTAGTGGCATACTAGTGATTTCAATTTATTTTACAAGGTATGAGGAGGCTAACATGACCTGGCAGATTAAAAGCCCCTAAATTCACAGATTAAGAGAGTAAAATGTCTATTACGAGTGTACAGATTTGTAGGAGGATGAGGATCGTGTTACAGAATATTGTTTCTGCATTGTACGTATTTCATTCAAAACCAGTGATAAATAACAGGAACATAATATTCAGCTGCAAACGTATTTGTGTCCTATATTCAAAAATAATTCCACAAACCACAAATCTAAAAATAGTGTGTTTAATATAATGAATCTTGAATAGTTTAGCTCGGCAGATCTCTAGAGACGGTCTGTGTGTAAAACTCCAGTAATCTAGTCCATTCCCAGGGCTTGAACGCAGCGACCTACTTCACAGAAAACTCGGGCTTATGTCGAGATTTAATTAGAAGGGAATAGGATGGGGAAAAAAGAAATTCTTCAAGCTGACATAGCTCGGCTTATAATGTTTTTGTGGGCCATTTGTTATTTTTCTTGAAAATGGACTGCATTTTTTTAAATAATTTGTTGTGGGATTTTTTATTTCGAAATACGAGATAGACGAGTACTCATTGTACTAGTTGATTAGGATTTCTATAAAGTTTTGTTTGTACCACGACGTATTGTTAATATCATCAGAATTTATATTCGCCTATTGAGAACATTTAGGCCTTCGGTAATTGGCAACGATTCCGGTATCTACTTCATTTTTACTTCAGAAAGTCTTCATAACTATTGTTCGTTCGTTCTATCTGGTCCATGTTGGCCGGTGCAATGATTTGCTTTTCTGCATAGCTATCACCCTTCGCCTGATCTTCAGCAACTTTAATTGTAAGACTATTGACACATCTATACAGGATATCTTCCATACCATATTCAATTAAAATTCTCCCACAAATCCTCGACCTAAATAAAACATAATAAATCCAACAACGCCAAAAGCCGACAATTGCAAGAATAACATTCTGTAACGGTCCGTAACAACATTTTATTAGCGAAACCTTTTTGCAGTTCGTCAAAACATTTGAGTGCTAAAGTTTTATCATCAATAAATAGCCATTAGGCGCACACTCAAACAGTAACTTTTCGAGATAAAGCCGTAGAACGGTTTTATACAGCGTCTGTAGCTTCAGACGGCGCGACGGGTAATCTGTACTCGGAGTTACATGTAATGAGAAAATTTGGAGTAATTCCGTGAATCGGGGACCGTATTAAATTTTCGACTCTGCTTATTTGAAAAACGTGAAGTAAAAATTTTAAGAGATACACATGTTTTATTTGAACATTAGATAATCGTTAGTGTATTTATTTATTTGTTATTTGGAAAAAAACAGAGAAATTGACATATAAATAACAGAAGAATGTGTTACAAAATCAATCAGTTTCCACTAATAAATAACACAGATATGAAAAGACGATATATGTGTTTTTTTCCGTATGTGGTTATTTTGAGAACACCAAAATTAGAAAATAAGGTTGATGTCGTTGAGAAATAAGTAATGAGTCTTATATTTAAGAACTTACAGAAGCTGATTAAAATGAGGACATACAACAGCCAAGTGGTGTTTAGCACCGGTAGGAATAGTGCTGTGATGACAGAAAATAACCGGTCTAAACGATCAACTACTATTCTTTAAATCGTAATAATGACAACTAATTTAATCGCCTGATGGAATGTTATATTATGAATCGAAGAAGCACTGTTAGTAGTTTAAAATACGAAAACAATTTTTTATTGATCATGAGAAAGCATACCGATATTATAATCACACATGTTACTCCAAGCAAACAGTTTCGTAACAATGCGTATTCTTTTGGAAGAACTTGTATTAGAATTTCTTCTAACTATATCGATGACTTTGAAACGACTATTCACAATTTGCTTTTATTGTCAAAATATATTATTTTTCTTCTTCTTCAGCCTGTGTATCCACCCAATGCTGAGTATAGGCCTCTTGTAAAGTCAAAATATATTATGTAACGAAAAAATGACACCAATATTAGTGATAATACAATGACATCTCTTCCTACCGGTTTAATCCAGGGAACTTAAAATTTACTTGTCCTCGTAAAACTAAAGCACCCATACAGTATCAACGGGATCTTACTTAAATGGCTGAGCATTAAGTTTTACTGAGGATATTATTTAGAAATGTTCATCTTTTTCTATACTTAAGGAGTAAAAATGAGGCCTGTACACGAGTGTGGAGTGGGGTATTAACCTCAAGAGTGTTATTTACGCCATCAGGAGTCTTCAAGTCGATGTTTCGGTAGATAAAATTCTCAGAACTTTGCTTTGCGTATGAAAATGCTTGTAGAAATTGCTGTAATATTTTAAATATCCGAATATGAATGTATAAGACGTACGAGTATATAGTGAATTAGAATCTTCACATCTATCTTACGACTCAGTTTTAAGGCCATTCTTTGTGAGACGTATACATACAGTTAGAATCTTCATATCTGTCAGTAATTCTCAAAAACGCCTTGATTTGTGGACCAGAATTTAAATATCTTTCACTTCTCTAAATAGCAATTCATTTTGTATTATATCAAATGTAAACAATGAAAACATTTTCCACAATAATGTTCAATGCAATTTTTACCTTTGATATTTGTACAAACAATTAAAATTTCGTAATAAAACTCCCCATATTTTACATTTGATTCTAGTAGATATACAAGAAACGTTGGCACACGGCGGTCTTTATCAAAATAATATCTGCATTGTAGATTTTCGTAGTTCATCCACCGTAAAGAAATTCCACAGAGCCCAGCAAAAGTTTGGACAGCTCTTCAAAAAGTATTAAAACGTCAGTTATAAATACGCGAGAACATTTTGGACTGGCGAACCGACCATAAATAAACTCTACGTGACATTTCATTATATAAACAACACTACGCCGCCCATTCATTTGTTTTAGTGCACCAATTTTGGTCGAGTGGATAGGTGTTCAATTGGTTGTATGTTGCGTGTTCTACATAAAGTAGATATCAAGATTTTCATTTGAATTTTTGACCTGCGAAAAATTCTGGTGTTACAGTTGAGTACGTTAAAGAACTGGTGAAATAGCGAAACGATGACAGTTATTTACTTCTTGCTGCTACAAAATACTACCTATTATGCAAGTTTACTAGAGATTTCTTCTTGCAGACAGTAAAACATTTTTAATTATTGTTGACTTCAAGAGACATCTGTTGACAATAGTATATAAGTCTTTTTAATTATATGAAGTACAACTACCGGCTAATATATTTATTATAAATTATAATACAAATAAATACAAAAATATGTCACTAGTCCATACAAGAGTATAGCATAATTTCGACTTCATTTCGCGTCTAGTTCTCGAAAGATCCGAGACTATTTATACCTATATAAAATGTCAGGGAAATACCAATTCCCGGGCTATAAATAAGAGTTGGTCGACGGTACGTATGGCAAAGTTTGGCCGTATCTCAGGACGCTGGAATAAGCCGAGGAGAAATTGTTGCTTTGGTGCAACTTGGCGAAAAGACACGCCTGTAAGGTCGACGTGCGGTTATCGTTTGTCGTGTTCTAACTGGGTTGAAGCGTTCATTTGAACTACGAACTATATTTCTATGGTATTGTTTACCTGAACGTTCGTGTATACGTTTTATCCGAAGTATGCAGAGAATCGAGGCATAAAAACGAATTCATGGTTTTCTACGTAGTTTATATCCTGGTAATTAAAATTAATCCGATGTTATTTTCGTGTCACAATCATGCAGCAAAAGGTGCCCTATGTTTTAGTTTTGTTAAACGAAAGGTTTGAATTAATGAAAGAAGTATATTATTTTAAATTAACTTATTTACAGAATTCAAGGCCTAATATATAGTTTTATCGACGACTGTTTTCCATATTATGCCGATAACTTTATTGACTAAAATAATTAAGTAACATCAGAAAAGTATAATATTTGAACTGTTATAAAATTCACCATCCAAATCGGTGATACCCTCAAGAAGGGTCAGGTTAAAAGTACCCTGAACCGACGAGCATGCATGAAGAGATTGATGAACATGGATGAAGCGAAAGTAGTATGTCAGGATCGAGCAAAGTGGCGATCCATAGTCTCTGCCTACCCCTATGGGATACAGGCGTGACGATTATGTATGTATGTATGTTATAAAATTTTCGATGACTACTTAATCATATGAAATGGGGCCGTATGTGGACGAAAGAGTCGAACGTTCAAGTAATAAAACAAAGCGAAGTTGATTTCAAATTCTCTTTGACAAATAAATGCATTTGATAACCATACACACAGTTTCGACACCATAAAAATACAACTGTGACGTTCGTGACTTGTGGGTATTAAAAACCATTAGGGACCTGCTGTTCCCACAAACATACAACCAATGTGTTAATCACTTAAATATGGTGTTGTTAATTGGATGAATGCAGTTCATGCGATTTTAAAGGATTTTTGGTATTTCACTTAAATATGTTTTCTCGATGCCTTATTTTATTATTACTGACCTGGAATAATCGAATATTTTTGAAAAGACAAATGGAATTAATTTGAATTGATAGTTATTTATTGCATTTGAAATCGTCGATTTTTGTATGGAAATAATTTGAAAAGTTCATTCAGGACGTCGCTTCTACCTTAAACCGCGTAATAACCATATTTTGAACATGCCGCAGTGCATCTGCTCTGCTCATCTAACTTATTATATTCCGGCTGCTGTTGGCTACTGTTTGGCTCATAAATTATGCCAATAAAGAGGACCCAAGTATCATTAGTGGTCTAGAATAGGCGGCTATTCATGAACCACGGCGCTAACCAGCATTATCATTGGCACAAGTCAATCTATTCAACGTCATTTTCGTTCGCATCAAATCAAATGTGAATGCAGTTAATTGTTAAAGTTTATCAATAGCTTTTGTTCACTGTGCTATTAAGTGCATGTGTACTTGATAATCAATATAGAAATGCTACACGGTTTGAAATATGTAATTTAATACGTTATTTCCGATTTTGTACTTGGTGTAATATCTGTCATGTGGCATAATTAACGAAATGGGTTGTGAAAGGAAAAGTCGTGGGTGGTCTTTCTATATTAAGGCAAATACATGTGTAAACCAAGATTTGATACTTTTCGTTGTTGAATTTATTTGGGCACGAATACCGAACCTATAGAGTTTTCACAGAGAGCTAACCCGCTATGTCTCAAAAGCTGTCAACGCACAATTTTCATCATAAACGCCAATTTTCAACCACACTAATAAGTAAAATACCGCAGAAAGTTTCTTTAACTTGCAATAAGTACCGTCAGTAAATCAAGACGCGACTTGTACGACGTTCCTCCAACAATGTCCAGAAATTAAAGCCCCTTGAAAGATATTAATATCTCAGCTGTGCCGATAGAAGGCAATTAAAACTTAAAGACAGAAATGTACGGCAGGCGACTTGAGACACTTAATTCTTTTTCATTTAATTTGATCTCCGTGGTGGAAATAAATCTGTGATGAAGTTGGTCTGAAGGATCATTCTCTTTAGAAATGTCGACGGCGATTAGCAAGAGATATGATGAAGACACTTTCTTTGATGTCAAAGTGAAATATGAACATTGAATTTGGACCGCAATTGTATAACATCGACAGTTAAGGTATTGCTCTGAGAAGCATCAGTTCCAATTAGTGGGAGCCAGGAAACAGGGCTTAACAAATTTAGGAGGACCGTTTTGTAATTGAATAATTTGACAATTAGGTCACGCAAATGTTTCTCTGCAGTTGATCAAAGTTCATAGTATTGATCTCCAATTATTCATTGTCAATATTGTACCGTAAACTCAATGTTATTAATTTATACTATGGAGGCAACGACTCCGGAATCTACGAAAAGTTTACCTGGTCGCAATGAACCTTTCACTATCCAACTCTTCAATAACAATCAAATCCAAGACTCCTATAGCTTACAACTCGTTCCTTTTGTCCCTAGGATAATGAGAAATTATTGAATTCTTGGATAGGACACGTTTTTTTGTTTTATCAGATAGGGAGGCGAGTCGGAAGGAAAATTAATTGGAAGAGGAAAGGGGTATTGGGCATCTGGCAGTCACTCACCGAACGGAACGCGACAGAATAGCTGTTGCTTCACGTCGATCTCCTGTGAGACAGTGGTACCACCCCGGACGAGCCTGCCCATTCATGCTTAGTCATTGCTGACAACAGCGTGACTCTACCACTAATACTCAACGTTCTTAATACTCAAACCTATTGAGATTTCTGTATACAATAAAACATTTTGGTATATTTACTTGTCCGATGATTTCAATAAGTTCCTATAAAAAGAACTTTTATTATAAATCTAAATATTGACTTGTTATTCCCGTTTGAATCGGTGAAGGACGCTTACGTATTCTGACTGCATGGGCCTTTTATTACGGGTGCCAAGCCATTGACCTGTCGAGTTTCTAGGTGGTAATAAAGAACACAGGGGACTAATAGCACACTTCAATCAATATTCAAATCCGAACATTTATGTAGGTCAAAGTAGAAACTTGCTGCATACATTTGTCGCTTGTGAATAATTATGTTATATACATGCAAGTTGCAGAATTCAGAACTAATTTTATATTGAAAATAATTGGCCGGGCAAGAAATAGGTTAGTTGTGCGAGGATCGAACTGCTCAACTAGTGGTTACGGATTCAAACCTATGACGCACACTACTAAATCGAATAAATACACACAACAGTCACATACATAGACCTGACCCCACATTAAGATCAATTAAGTCTTGTGTCGTGGGTATCAGAAACTGTAGTTTCTTGTAAGATATTGTTTGGTCCCACAAATACCCAGACACGAGACAAATACTTGTGGGCCTCACAAATTTTGTCTCGATGCGGGGATCGAACCCGCAGTCTCTCGTTTCACACCTGGTATCTAACCAACTGCGCTACGGAGGCGGTCAAAAAGGTGCCTAAAGGCTGCCAAAGGGGTTAATGTTACTAAATTTAGCTAAATAATTCCGAAACATGGTCGAGAATTCATATAACAGCGACTCCATATAAGAAAAGTGTGAACACAGGGCAAGCAGAATTTATTAATATTCTTTGTGATCATCACGTAAGTACATCAGCATAAAACCGACAATTTATGAATAAAAGAGAGTAAAAGTAATCAATGGAACGCGAACAAACAACAATTTCCAAGTCAGAAAAGTCGCGTTGCTACATAAATAATGTTATTTTAGCGTATTATTTAATATTAAAGAAACATTGTCAAGTCTCTGGCGCCCACGCTCCCCTCTATTTGAAAGAGACTGTTCAACATTATACGTAAAATAAGCTGGAATAGTAATGTGGAACTTTATGCGCCAGACAAACTCTTATATAAACGAGCGGAGTTGAAAATTTAAAGAAAAATTCTGCCAAAAATATTATAAAATTTATTTCAGCTGCTGCAATTACGAAATGTTGATTAAAATTAGGCGTATCGAAAGTGATTTATATTTGCTTTCCGTTGCAGGTAGTTTTTAAAGGATATAAAAAATAAAAAGAATTGCTTTGCATCTCAAACATTGATTATCAAATTTGATTGATTCCTTTACCTCGAAAGAGTAAAAGAGTAGACTTTTGTTATAGACTCATAGAAAATTTAGTTGATTCAATTATGGTATTTCCTTAAACAATAGGTGGGTGCTTTTCTAGTAGCAAATTATTGACAATTGTAACTAATCTGCTACGAACATTTAGTAACAAAAAACATACCTAAATGCGTTTGTAACATGACATGGTAGGTACAGTAGAGATTACAAAACAAATCATTCGAAATTCTACGTATCATTACATGCATTTTATGAAAAGCAGTCCTAAATTGTTGCCTATTTTTCTTAAGTTTGTCCAGCATACGTCGCCTTATGAAATAAGCGAAGAGACCCATATATTCGTAGTTTGTTAGCATTACCATACCAACTGCACAGATCATAGTTCACCACCAAGCCGATTTGCAAACACCCCTTCTCCGTGTCCTGTTGTATCAGATTAAGGACAGATTAGTAAACGTCGTGCGGCGCGATGAAGATGCATTGCGTGAAATCGACTGGTGGCCGCCGCTGTGACATGATTGATGGCGCCGCTTGTCTTGTATACAACAAACTAATCGCACAGACTAATTGGAAAATTTGATAGAGGTGACGCGTTGTACTATCGACGTTCGTTCTTGAACTGGTCATCATCTTACCCTTCCCACACTTAGATTTATTTGGCGTTGGGCTTCTCAGCTGTGTTGTGTAATGATTTGGCTAGCTAGCTAGATTACGTATATCATGGCATTATTTAAACAGTGTGGGGCAATCGTTTTTCGCTATTTTTCCGGCGGAAAGTCGGAACTACATAAATACATTCCCACTGCAGCAAGCTGGCTAAAAACCTGGACAAAGAAGTTTGATCTACGCAGGATGAATGTCATACGCAATGATGATAGGGCTGAGTGCCTCGAGTAGAGTTCCGGGAATGTTACAGCGATGGTTTAATGGCAGTGGCAGTAAGTCGTGAGATTAGATACCTGTGGAAGTTTTTGAGGTAGCCTTCATAAGTGACGTGATGTATTGAGATCGTGGTAATACGAGTATATCTATGTTCTATACTGGTAAGTAAATCAGAAGCATAATGATAAAGGATTTGCCAATTACGCTATCAAAAAAATATGCATATAGCAGGCACATAAATTTGGATGTCACCAAGTTAAGGTTCGAGGAGGCCAACTACTTTTTTTTATTAACACATCAAAAGATCTTGTAATAAAAACGTTATTTAATTTCGTGTTGAGAGCTAAAATATAAATTAAAATCTAGCACTTTCTCATCAAAATATACATCTTGCTAAGTTCTTTTAAGATTCACCAGACCGAAGAAAACTGATCTAAGAGTTTATGTATGCAAAACGGAATAATACCGAATTTTAATATTTCATTTTATTAAAAAAGAGGAGAAAAACGTAACACCGTTTTAAGTGCAGTACATGAATAGTTGCATTTAGTTTTCCTGTTTCTATTTTTGTTCTAAATGTAATTGCTATGAGAGAGAAATTCTTGAAAAGCTGACGGGACTCAGAGCTATAATTTGTATAATCCCTGTAAATCTTTTCTTAATATTATGACATGAACATTGAGGATCTCGTCACGACTTTTGCAGAACCAATTTTCGATACAATTTGCAGAATATTCCACTGAAGATATTCTATTAAATCTCTTACGAGACAAATTTGACTATTATTTTATTTTATTTCTTAAGGTTCATCAACAGAAATTACAAAATACTTATAAGAAATTACATTTTTGACACTTTCAAACTGTATTATATTTTTTAATGGTTTTAAATTCAAATTTGTTAGCTTATACTCGTAGTAAACTCTCAGTCGTGGTCCAATTGGCCAAAGCGACCGAACATCCTAGATCAGCTGGCTAATTCGCGTAATTTTTTGACGCGCCGATCAAGTTGCGGTGCAGTTGCAATTAAGTATACGTCTTAGTGCAAAATGGTATTCTTGTAATTGTTTAGCTGCGCGTAAACTGCACCTAAGCTATGCGTAAACTGCGCGGGTGCTGCGCGTCAACTGTACGTCAGTCGTATGCAAGAAGCTTACACGTGAATACCGATCAAGTAGCGATCTGAATTACGCACATAAAACACGCAGCAGTAGAATACGCTAAACCGCTCGCGTGACGCGGACTTGACGCGAGCGTATCTGACAGCGGTTGTCAAAATTACGAGAATACGAAAAGGTCTGTTTTGATCGAAACTTAACTGCAACTGCACTGCAACTAAACTTACAGTTCTAATGGTAACTTAGATCCCACATTAAACTGATCAACAATTCAATCGATCATCGAAGACATTAAGGTTCAAATTTGTTTGACACATTCAACGTATGAGCATGTATTTCACTCTAGAAAGCATGAAATCTGTAGGCAAACTGAATTACTCTACTCTTCTGTTGTATATTACAATTCAACTTCAATTTGTAAACTGACTATGGATTAAATCGATTAAGGATTATCCTTAGATTCTATTACGCACAGGTTGGGTTCTTGTTTAAACTTCGGGGGTCAATAAACCCAATGACTGAATGTGAATAACATATCGCTCTATTTAACATCCCAGACACAATATTCAACTTGTTGGATACGGTATGTGAGGTAAAAGGGGCGTCAGTTTGAATTAACCTAATGTAATATTATTAGTTCGAAACTGGTAGTAGTTTGGATATGTTTTATTTGTTTGTAATTTATATGGAGATAAATTGATATGATATGTAGATGAGCAAAATTAAATGAATATTAAAAAACACCACTACTTGAAAAACATAATGACTACAGCCGTCAGTATCGTATGTAGAGCTTCTTCAAAAACTTTCGTATTAACTACAAACGAATATTTTTTTAATATATTCTTTTGTGTAATGTTATGAAGCAAAAATTGTTATAATATAAAACTACTTATAGATACAATATCTAACATTAATGTATGTATTGTATTGACACAAAACGAATTCTTACGTGAACGAATTCTTAAGTGATCGAAACGTCGGGAAGTTAAAAAATTTGTAAATTAAATCAAATTCGCGATAAAATCCGTAAGAATCCGTTTTATTTCAATATAATTTATCAGATAAAAATTATTAACCAATCACCTAAATTCACCATTAAACAGAACAAGTTAAGACGTCATTGATTACAATTGGCGTACTGATTAGAAGACTATACATTACGGTCGCTCGCCGCACCGTCATTACAGACCACGCTGTCGTGCAAACACATTCGGTTTGCGGTCTCACCGGCCAGCCTTAGAACCCATTCACAGAGTGTTGTAAATCAACGTGAATGGTGGGTGATTGGTACAGTAGGTGATTGAAGTGGGTGATTGGAATGGGGCGTGCCGTGTCGGTGACGTCGCCTTTGTTAGTGTAGCTAAGGGAATTATTTGACGTTTTGTGGGTACCTTTAGGTTAATTAACTTGAGGTAGAAATTTGTTGGTGTTTTTGGAACGTTTTATTTAAATATGGATTTGCTTGTGTATCTGCCACGGCGTTGGCTGATGTGCCACTCAAGGCTAAACCTATTTTCGTCTTAAGGGGTGATAGTCGATCACTTGTATCAGCCCATATACGTCCCACTGCCGGGCACGGGCCTCCTCTACAATCGAGAGTACGATTGAGAGTGATTAGGCCATATAGTCCACCACGCTGGCCTAATGCGGGTTGGCAATAGTCGATCACACCGAACAATAATTCAGATTCGGATTTCTCTTATGAGATTGTTTAAAACTGAAAGACATAGATTGCCATCATACAAAATAAGGCTATATATTTATGAAAAACATTTCAAAAGGGGTAGTGGACGATGTAAAACTTGCATAGAATGGCGGTTATAATAAAACTCTATTTTGGTAGCACTATATCAGTTTTGCCTTTTATGTTTCGGAACAAAAATGTTCTATATTTCATCGTTTTCATAAAAATTGTTAAGCTCTGTTAGATATTTATATATACAAGTAACGAGGGTTATATTCCGTATAGAATGCACTTTGACATTTCTGTAATAGTTATATGTTACGTAAAATTTCAATGTTTTTGAAGTTGGAAATCGGTTGCACCAATTAATGTTATTTCGAAGTATTCAAAAATAAAATCAAAACATTCGGTATTTTTTACAGGGTATATCAAAACTGCCACCGAAAACGAAGCCAGATGGTAGTTATAGTGATTACAGACACAATGCAATTTTTTAAATAAACGACACGTTTTTATTGCATTTTTTAAAATAATAACAATACAAAATCTTTATTTGGCACAACATTGACAATCATGTCAGTGCTTACATAGATTATAAAAGCTGTAATTTAACAGGTGGCCCCAAACTAGGCAGAGCCTGTATCTTGGAGACCAGTATGTGTCTATTATCGTGTTTTGTTAGTAAATACCTAGTTTTTAGTAAAAATAAAATTTATACTCCTACGTACCATTGTGTCTTTAAGAATAAAAAGTTATTACATTATTTTTTTAGGAAAACGATGTATTTACTACCCAAAATACGACGATAAATATACCCTGTGTATTTCGTTCAAAATATAATGTTTATTTCAAGCAGGCATAATAGTGGTGATCATCACTCACTGATTATCAGTAGATAGTCTATTTCGATTATATTGCACTTATCGAGTCAACTATAACTTATTTGTAAAAAAAATAGAATACCAAGCATTGCTTTGTAATCCATGGTGTTGTTTCGTTTTGCTACTGCCCATGAGCGGTCGTACCGCTTACCATCAGGCGAATGACATACTCCTCTCGCCATTCATTGCAATAATAAAAAAATAAAAAATAAACAGATCAATTAATACGCATAGCTTGAAGTTCAATTTACCATTCATGATAATCTTATGTAAGTATATTCTTAAATACAAAATACTACAAAAGCCCATTGTGATTATTTTAATAATTCCGAAAGGCATCTTTGAAAACATTAAGAGTTTTATACCAGCGCCGAAATGGAACATGGCATTATGAGTACCATCACTGCTTTCGTTTTAACGTTGTTCTTTAAATTTTAATAAAAGGCGGTGGCTTGCTAGCCCTCGCAACACTTTCAAAGTATCCCTTCATAGTTTCTTTAACGTTTGTTCTGTTCAAAAGATAATTTTGTCGCCATTTTATTTCTTAACAGTCATTTTGTGTGCCATTAACGTCTTTTATATTGAGATTTTTTATTTAGTCTCTTTCACCAATTAAGTATAATAGGTTTGAGATCAGAGATGATATCACTTTTTGGGGCCAGGAGTTATTACAAGTTAGTAGGCTATCTCCTGACTTAGTTAATATCGTTTTTATTACGTAACTGTAACAAAATATGTGATTTATAAATATGACATTTGTGGATTTTACATTGCACCTTCACGAAGCGTAAAACGTAATTTATCGATGATCAAAAGCAATAAAGTATATTGATCTAAATTCTATAGGCGAAATTTGGAACTATAGTTAATTTATATTTAACGTATTGTTTGAGCTATTTTGTTTTCATAATATAAACAACAAGCATTTCTACTCGCAATATAATAGTATTAATTCCAATTAATAAAATGTGATGAGAGAAAAATCTGTTCCTAATATTGTGACAATAGCATGACAACAACGCATTCGGACGCCAGAAGATCGTAGACAATCTATAATAATATTTTTGAATTGTGTTATGCCTGTACCCTGAAATCGACTGATATTATCATTAACAAATATGATAACCTATATGTATCGAGAGTCCTAAATCTAAGAAATAAAACCAATGTATTTGGACATTTCTGATTGTAATATCCTAGGTATAATTCGCCATTAGTCCGCTAGAGGGCGTACGTTACATTGAAACCGCAGCGCATTTAGAATACAGAAGGGCACTTAGACGTTAACGATCAATTTTGCAGGTAAGTCAGGTGGCCTTTGGCGTACTAAGAGTTCTGCAACGCGTTTGTGGCGTGTTAATGTGTTATTGTGATTCGATTTGAATTTATTTGCTTTTTTAATGTATTGTTTCAGAGACTTAATAGAACAGTTAAGATGATACAGAAAATTGTGTTGTAGGGGCTAAAACTTGCTGCTGCAATCGAGCTCTTTTAGGGTCTAATTTATAAACTCTAAAATCTACAACTGTATTGTACTGTATCAGCCCAGATACGTCCCACTGCAGGGCACGAGCCTCCTCTAGAATCGAGAGTATGATTGAGAGCGGTTTGGCCATGTAGTCCACCACGCCGATCTAGAGCGGGTTGGCGGCTAAATCTAAAAGATCATTTAAAACCAAGGCAATGTTTTCAGCGTTATAGCGACAAATTTAAATGTATATGAGCCGGTCGTAATGATATAAGCACAGCTAGTTGTTTATTTTTTATTAAATAAAAGGCTATGGCTATAATTTAAAAAAATATAAACTGTTATTTTTCGTACTGACCATTAACCTGAAATTGTTACAAAAAGAAATCATACTTATGGCATCCCCAAAAGGGTTTAAAAGGTAAATTCAATACACTAACTGAATAAAAAACGTATAAATAATTAAACGGAAAACCACCAAACAATCAATTAAGCCAGCTATCATTCACAACAGTACGTTAACATTGGAGCCAGATTCCGGTGCCCTCGAGGGCTGCCCTTTATTATCTTTACATAGTAAGGGAATAAGGCTCTTGTTTAATTCATAATGGTGTGCTTTGATCCCTGAGGGTTAATTCTGAATCATGAATACGATCAAAAAGTGGGTGGGGTTTGTGTGTTTCAAAGAATTAAACGACAAATTGGTTTCCCGGTAACATTGGTGATGTTGACGTATTGTGTTGGTACTCGGAATAATTTAATAATATCAGTTTATAGGCGGGGCACCGCCTTTCTATATGTTTAATTTAACCTTTATTTCAATACTATAGACTAGTGCGAATGGATGTACTTTGTATTTTTTTTGTCTTGTATCAGCCCATATACGACCCACTACAGGGCACGAGCCTCCTCTACAATCGAGAGTACGATTGAGAGTGGTTAGGCCATATAGTCCACCACGCTGACCCAGTGCGGGTTGGCGGACCTTTACATACCATAGAAATTTATACAAATCGCTTTGGTATGCAGGTTTCCTCACGATGTTTTCCTTCACCGTTATAGTGCGTGGTGATTGACTATCAATACACACATGACTCCGAAAAGTCAGAGGTGTGCCCTGGGATTTGAACCCGCGACCACCGCGAACATGTAGGCAGCCGCGTCTGGTCCGTTTACCAACAGGCCACCACGCACTTATACAGGCCACCACGCACTTATAACAGGCCACCACGCACTTAAACAAGCCACCACGCACTTATACTTCGTATACGCTCATAATTCTTGTGTCGATCTGTCGGACATGTAGATTTCCTCTTGATGTCTTTCGGCACGATTAATTTGAGCGAAAATAGACACGAAATGTATACACGTATCTTAGAAAAGTCAGAGGTGTGTCTTGGGCTTAAACTTTCGACTATGACAATATGTAATTACCATATATACTCAGCCTAACGTTGACCAACATGAAACATAAAGACATGAAATAAAAAAATGTCGTAATAACAATATAATTCGGTGTAACACGCACAAATCCCTGGCACGAAATGAAATGAGAGCAAAGATTTTCAAATTACTGTAAACGGTAAGAATTTCGGTGCGTTTCATCAAATAAATATCTATTAAGGAAATAATTTAAATAAAACACAAGGGCTCGACGCTTGCCGCAATGAATTCGCTTAATCTTGGAAGATTTAATTTAAGTGTGATTGCTGGATCTGCTGCGGTGAAATCTCTTGTCTTTTTTTTGTTCTAAAATTATATATAATTTTGCATTTTTCTCCTCGTGGTATGCAGTAGTCTTACAACTGCTGGCTGCAGGAAGAAATTGCATACAATATGCATACGGAAATTCAGGCTTCCTTCAGTCTAAAACCATCTCATTCGCCTCTCAAAGTATGATTCATTTTTCGTACAATGATGTTCGTACCAGGTATAACCTATTTAAAATTATAATATACTTACTGTTATATTATTTCGAGTATATATTTCTGATATATGATTCTAGTCACAATAATCAAAACTCTAATTTTTACCGTCACTTAATTTTTTTTACAAATAAAAACATTTACTCAAGTTAAACAGATTGTTGCTTTAATTAATAAATATGAGAAAAGATTAAAACTACCAATTCCCGAATACAAAGATCGGTCGGCGATACTTAATTTACCTTAATAATTACTGAAACGCAAACAATTTTCCAATTACCGCTGCAGCTGGACTGCTGTACACAAACAGTTACTTATAGTATTTATTCATCTCATCCCTTCCACCGTAAAGCGGACGACAGTTATTGAAAATACACATAACAATTAACCCATATGAAAGGCTCGGTATCGATTCCCACGGACCGCAAACCAGAAAACCAGGTATCGTTAATTCTTACTGGATGCGACGCATTGTTTGCTAATTGAATGAAATCAATCAATTTTATCGTTTGCTTTCACAGCGGGAGATATTGTGGGCGTGTGGCGAGGCAGATGTTTTGTGCCAAAAATCTGGGTATTTTTATACGGTTGTGACGTATTGACTTACTGATCAATACAACCGACAGTTAGACATATAGTCCTGACCACATTTAAGATCAATGAAGTCTTGGGTCCTGGGTGTCAGAATCGACTATATTTTTGGTCTCACTAACACTCAGACCTCCCAGATGGAACACTTCTCAACTTATTTTACACCCGGCGTCGAACTAAACAGCTGTTAAGATGTCGGTTGACCACGTATTATTTTAAAGTGATGGGAAAGTTATTAGGAATTAGGATCCCGTCCATTACAACGAAGATTGTCATAACCATATTACTACAATTTTTTTTATCAGCCCATATACGTCCCACTGCTGGGCACGGGCCTAATCTACAATCGAGAGAATATATTGAGAGTGGTTAGGCCATATAGTCCACCACGCTGGCCTAGTGCGGGTTGGCGGACTTACATACCGTAAAAATTCTTTAAAATCGCTACGGTATGCAGGTTTCCTCACGATGTTTTCCTTCACCGTTAAAGTGCGTGGTGATTGACTATCAATACACACATAACTCCGAAAAGTCAGAGGTGTGCCCTGGGATTTGAACCTGCGACCACCGTGAACATGCAGGCAGCCGAGTCTGGTCCGTTACCAACAGGCCACCACGCACTTTTTTTTACTACAAATATATTGATTATAAATATTTTTCATCAGCCCGTTGCAATACACTGCTGGACATAGACCTCTCCCAAAGTACGCCACAGAGCTAGGTCTGCTGCTTTATGCATCCAGTCGCTGCCAGCCCTCTTGTGCAAGTCGTCCCGCCATCTGGCCAGAGGACGTCGGACGCTACGTCTGCCAAGATGCACATAATATTTTTATATGAATAATTATGCAAAATCACCGGTTGTTATCAGAATGGTCTAGTAGGCAGCGTTCCATAGTTAATTTCTGCAAAACATATTCGTAAACTTGGTATTCGTAAAATTCTAAGTTGTTGTCAGCAGAAACCTTAAAATGATACACATCGAAAAGGCCAAGTAACAGTCTTTTTGACCTACAATTGTTGAGTAGGCACAGTGATAACATAAAGTAGTATTATTGTGGATTTCTGTAAAGACATTGTACCAAGACATAAAAACGTTCATACCTTTAATACAAGCAATAGTCGTAACTTAAGAACCATGATGTTACGACTATGCCCACGATAAAAAGTCTTGTTAAAACACAGTCTACAGTAATAGGTTAGCCAACATGATATAAAAATCCCAAAAAATACTAAAACGTCTTTATACACGCGTAGGGAATCTAGCCAAGTTTCCTTTGATTTTATGTTAGGAACTTATCTCCCTTTATAACGATGTCCCTTATAGATACAGTCATAATATTACACACACACACCCAACAGTCACATACATAGTCCTGCACCTACATTAAACTGTCTTGCGTCCTGGGTATCAAGAACCACTAGAGACTTTTCGGTCTCACAAACACCCAGACACGAAACAAATACTTGTGGTTTACACAAACATTTGTTTCGGTGCGGTGATCGAACCCGCAGCCTCTCGTTTCACAACGGGCGTCCTACCAACTCCGCCACGGAGGCTGCCATTTGCTTCGTCATTTTTCTAATTGAGCGATATTAGAAAATATACTTCGACTCGCTGATGTAGAGACAACATGTTCACTACACTTAATTTTGGCCGATTTTTTATCATTTTCAAGGTTACGTACAGATAGGGCCGAGATAGCTTCATTATAATCAGCCGCTAGTTTGGAGTGTTAGGCATGTTAGGCATTAGGAGTATTACGCAACTTATTCTTGGTGTTACCGGTAGATTTTTGATAGAAGATTGTATAAAGTGGTGGCGCGGCAGTCCACATTATCGAGAATGTCACCTGGGCGGTTTGCATTTTTAAATTATAAAACCTTTTTGACCGCCGGCCTGCTCTGACATTCTCGATAAAACTAGTGATTTTTGGGCTGCTGCGTCATTCCTTCAATAGAGGCGTACTAGAACGTAGTGATTTTTACTACAACTTTATGTACTTTGAAAAGCCCTGAAACTGAAATTAAGCGTAACACTTGGTATCTACCCTAACTCCACACTTACAAAACAGAGTCATCGAAACATGACTTATTCATATTTTCGATTGATTTCACAAAAAATATAAATATAATTAAAGTTTCCATTTATAAAATATAACGCAACTAAATATAAATTTATTTGCGGTTGTCTACTATTCCGGGTTTAAACGTTCTGTTTATATGAAACGCGATGCCGTGTGTGCGGAATACAACGTTACGTACATTTTACCAACGTCACACGACGTATTAAAACTTTGCAGTTGCCATCTCGTATTTAACCTCCTCTATTTACATTAAAATAATATTCGCAACAGAAATGTTGCATATTTACGCGCTAATTAGCTATCTAATAATTATTTTTTCCGCAGATGGGATTTTATTGAGGCCAAGTTAGTGTCTCCGTGTGACTCTGTCCTTGAAAAGCTTTGCGTTGGGTTTTCTTTTTGTCTCCGCTGCATTAGCGCCATCTATTTGTTAGCTTTACTTGCAAACATCTCCATTATAAGATGAATTAAAACTTTATTAGTGTAGGGACACATTAGTAATGCGTGGTGTATTATGAAATAAATAAGAATCGGACACGACTGGCTGAGACGGTTTGAATCCCAGGACGCGACTCTGATTTAGAGTGTGTGTATTGGAGGAATATTGTGAGAGAGCCTGCATACAGCATTCTCTATAAGATTGCTTTGGTATGGAAATTCCGTCGAATCGCTATAGGCCGTATGATGATTCTGGTTTAAGCTCCCTTAACCGAACTCTCGACTGTAGAAGAGTTCCATGCACCGCCGTGGGCTTATATGGGTTAATATAAACTTACTGTATGACCTTCACACCGCCCACACAGAATATCATGATTCAGTCTATTATTTCCTTGCATTATGTTTAAAATTATCTTAAGTTTTAGTTAGATGCGTCATCTACCACGGCCTACGCTTTGATAGTAGCAGTAGTTGATTGGTAGTAATTCTGGTAAATCTTTATGGTATGCTGGTTTCCTCACGATGTTTGCCTTCTTCATTTCTATGCGTGGTAATGGATAACAATATACACATGAATTCGAACTTTTGGAGTCGTATCCTGGTATTTAATCCACAGTCCGTTCAACTAACACACCAACATGCGCATATAACGCAAATTAATAATGTGCCCATAAATTATGAAATAAAACCACACACACTACCAACACTGTCACCCGAGCACAACATCGAACATAATTAATTAGTTTAGTCGAGTTTTTCAATTTCTCAGTGCGGGACTCGATTACGTCACACGATGGGCGGCCGATGTTAATGTATTGAGTGCATCCGCCAGTAAACCTGAATAGATGGTTCAATTAATGTGAGTAGCGGACACCTAGTGCAAACGTAAATGCCGCTCACGATACATTTGAAATTGGAAACGGTCTCTTGTAATGTGCAATAGTGGTCGCTCGGACCTTAATTATTTACCGTTTAAGTGAAGTTGTGTGTCTTCGAGCTTTGCGTGACAGAATTTTACCTCCTTGCGTTTAATTTAGACAGTAATTAGTTCTTAATAAAATCAGCATACGGTGTACGGGGCTACCATTCAAAAGACTCTGTTTTATTATACAATAATATTTGAAATGAATAACTTTGAACGTTTGAACGGGTCAGCGGGGTGTAGGGTTTGCAAACTTATAAATAGATCTTAGAATAAGTATGTGGTCAGTAGCGAGACACATTGTATTCAAGTATAATAATAATTAACTTACATCGTTACCATATTTAGCCACAGGAAGTGTAACGCTGAATCTAGGTCTCCAACACGATTTTTTTCTTGTTACAAGCAGCATGCATCGAACAATTTGTTGCAACCTATAAAGGTATTTTGGTGGTGATATTACCGAACACAACCATCTCGAATAAAAACACAAGAAACTCAAAAAAAGGAATGATGAAGAATATTAAAACGACATTCTACACTTTAGTAAACGTATTGCGAGTGAAATATGTACAGAGCCATTCAATAATAATCAACAAATGCATTCCATTAATAAATTCTCGCGTTTCCAAGTGTCGGATTGTTCGTAGCGTGTTGTAATTAGTTTAATTGTGTAAATATAAACTGTTTAATGTGATATATGGTTTATATTCTGGAATTCTCATTTGTTTTAAATTTCAAGTACTTTTTGTGGTTTTGGACGGCGGAATGAAGGGGGAAAAATTCTATTTTTTTTATGCTGGCATGACTGGGTAGCCTTACGCTGATTGATACAGTTATGAAGGCCTGTTCAAAACGGAATTTATAACAGAAGCTCATCCCAAAACTCAACACGCTCACGTGGATAACTGTGATTTTTTTAAATCTGTTAATTAGTATATTTACTAGGTAATCCTTACTACTAATCCATATAATATTCCCTTATATTTTCCCTGCATTTTAGATTCCTGAAAAAAAAACTGGCACAAAATAACCCAACACGGAACCAAACTCTAATTCCAAGCTCCATCGCACTAGACTGATCCAATACAGAACTTAGATTTTTTGTTGTCACAAACACATTGTAGCTATTAAATGAATGATCCAACATTGACGTTGCAATGCACGTTTGTCAGTGGATACGCGTCGCTGACCTATTTATCATCACACATCTATTTATCACTCCCCGACATTGGATGGCAATATTTCCCTCCGCTGTGAAATCATGAACGCGGTATCGAATGCGTACAATTAGTTTTAATACGTCTAACGTCTACGTATTTAGCCTGATTTACATACATACATACATAAACACACGCCTTTTTCCCAGTAGGGGTAGGCAGAGGTGCTACCAGAACACCCACATTTCGCCTTGTATATTCCGTCCCACGATGTGATAGGGGGCGATATCGCCATATCGGGCACAAATTCCTGACTCCGGGCTGATAATGAATAGAAAAATCCAATATCACTTTGCCCGACCTGGGATTCGAACCCGAGACCTCAGCTTTGCAATCATACCGTAGTACCACTACGCCACCGAGGCAGTATTTAGCCTGATTTAATAATCCATCCATCCATCAACCAAAGGGACTACACTGCTGAACATAGGCCTCCCTCAATGATTCTCACAGTGACCTGTTGGAGGCAGCCTGTATCCAGCGAAAACACTTATAAACCCTTATTTCCTTTCCCCGGTTGATGACGGGCAGCAGCGTCATCAACGCGCTCGCCAACCCGTATGCCAAGCGTGGCCAGTATCGGCAAAAACCTCTCAATGATTTGACAATGCTAGGTTTCATTTTTGAAGGCATTTTTTTATTAGAGAAACTCTTATTGTGAAAGTCGATAGTGTAACAATTAAGAACGCCAAGGATGAAATAAGCTTGACTAAAAAGTCTGATCTGGGCGGTCGGAATAAAGTCAGGTACTTTGTCTATTTATATCAAGTCCGCTTATTGCGTCTGACTACAGATCTTCCCTAAAGCGTTAGATAGCGCTGGAATATACGAAGGTTGATAAAATATGTAATGGTCTACTTTTATGCATAGTGATGCGATCTATCTATTTATCTATAGAGTAAACTCATTATTCTAAGCCCATTTTAAACTGTTACCTATTGTAAGATTAGGCATAACGTATCATCATTATCATCAGCCCGTTGCAGTCCACTGCTGGACATAAGTACGCCACAGAGCCCGGTCTGCTGCTTTATGCATCCAGTCGCTGCCGGCCCTATTGTGCAAGTCGTCTCGCCACCTGGCCAGAGAGCAAAATGTATATTCATAAGAAATAAAAAAGATAATATATAGAACAGCTTTAAAAAATTTGTAATTTAGTTTATAATATATGAAAGACGGGTGCATGTTTAATATTTAAAAGAATCACAACAAATAAATCATCTGTCCTTTACCCCAAAGTAAACAGCTTGTTAAACAAATACAACAGAAATATATTCATCAGAGGCACCTGAGCCCCTACCACGAACACCAATACCACACGAGTTGTATTCGACAGTGGCGATAGTAACAGCACACGCATGAAGGATTTATTCCAGCTGATTCAGTGCAAGGCCGGCCGGGCGATGTGATTTGCGGCCGACTCACGGAATAAGCAGAATTTGATTGAACCACGACATGCTGACGTCAGTTGGACACTTTATAGTTAACTTGATGTACGTGCTACAGAAGTTCGGGTTAGGGGTTTTGTTGCCGGTCGTTAATCTCCGTGTTGGGTCGATAAATTTAGTCTAGGTTTAGTGAGTTCTACTCCTTGAATAATTTTCGTTGGGCTGAAGTGTCGGTATGTTAGTCTATTGACTTAAAAACAAAATATGGCATTAGATTATCCAACCTGAAACTTGTAATAATATTGATATAATATTATGTAGACTAATTTACGTCACAATTAAATACGTAACAAGGGCTACGTTTAAAAATTTAAACCAAATTTTATCGAGCAAAACAAAATTGCAGCATCGAAGATTTTTTTTAAATAGTATATGTTTAATACATTGTGACCCAATGTCTTATTTTATTGTAGCTAAATAGATTTCGGCATTTAACATTTTAAATTTTGTTTTGTTAACTTTTTGCCAAAAACAAAAGGAAATACGTGAGTATTTTCAATTATTCATCTAAAACTGTACAAAAAGTTCTAATCTTACATATTAAATCCTACATCATAAGTTTCAACAAGCCCATACCATACTAAAATAATTCGCAAAAGTCATGGTATCTAAAAATACCTCGTATGTGTTGAACTCAACGTCTTGTTCCGTTGCACAAGGTCGTATAATAAACATTGAACATTCACACACAAGCCAATTCCGCCGTAGCATTCACTCATTCTACTTTATAAACACAATAAATACCGACGCGAACCATATTATCGAATTTACATATTGCTTATTTATTTCCACTAGACACGGGGAGGAAACGGAAGCCATATTTTCGGCTATTCCGGCGTAATATCGCAGAAGTGATGTTGTATGTTCGATTTTACGGTTCAACACTCTGATTATGGCTCCACTCGACAGATTATTCCTTCCCGTGATGATTGCTAATACGTTGTTACGAGGCTAGTAAAATGTTACTGCTGTGTCTTGTGGTTTATGGTCTCCTGGTACTTATTCTTTTCTAACTATACATAACAATACGCGTTATAATTAGTAATAGAGATGTTTCCAAAGTCTGATTGATTTAGAGCAGTATTTAATGATTCATAAAATTATCGCTTATAAAAAACATAAATTCGAAAACAGAACTGAAATTTGTTGTAAAATGAATGAAGTATTAATATTTTTAATACTGCAGTGGGGACACTCGTTTTCTCTTTCGCACGCATGCACCTTATGGAAGATGAAGTCACGTCGATAATGTTGCATCCTTTTCTATTATTTCCACCACCAAATATTATATATTTTTAACTTATTTATTACTAAACTGATTTAAAAAAATCTTCCTGATTATGATTATGCATAACGTAACCTATCAATATAAACAATCATACAAATTAAGGACACTAGCCTTTTGTACTTGATTAGAAGCATACATTAAATGTAGTACTTAGAAGCATAGGTTTTAAGTAATAAATTAGGGCTCACTGTTATAATGACAAAAAAATATTTCCTTTTTTTTTATCAGCCCATATACATCCCACTGCTGGGCACGGGCCTACTCTATAGAGCGAGAGAATCGATTGAGAGTGGTTAGGCCATATAGTCCACCACGCTGGCCTAGTGCGGGTTGATGGACTTACATATTCTTTAAAATCGCTACGGTATGTAGGTTTCCTCACGATGTTTTCCTTCACCGTTAAAGTGCGTTGTGATTGACTATCAATACACACATAACTCCGAAAAGTCAGAGGTGTGCCCTGGGATTTGAACCCGCGACTACCGTGAACATGTAGGCAGCCGAGTCTGGTCCGTTACCAACAGGCCACCACGCACTTCAAAAGAAATTATGAAAAAAAAAACAAAAAATATTATGAAAAAAAAACCTCAAAGATGTGTGCATGTATTTCATAGGTATGGGCAGTCAGCCAACCCGCAATGGGCCAGTGTGGTGGACTAAAGGTCAATTCCGGTAAGGTTTGATGTCAAGCAGGCAGCCGGTCATTAAATTTTAAACCATATCATTCTGTTACACGAATAAACGCATGTTGTGCTTCCCCATGTAAGGCGAAAGTTATTTAAAAAAAAACATGGTAAAACAAAAGTGTCATCTATCTCAAAGGTACAGTCAGAAAGTTTTAAATATTATTTTGAAATGTGACTGTTACAATTTCACTAAGCGGATGATTAATACCTCAGTCCACCCCGTGACCACGAAAACTGTAAAGTGATCGAAACGTCGGGAAATTTAAAATGTAAAAATTAAATCTAATTCGCGATAAAATCTGTATCAAATATCAAATGAAACGATCATTTCAATGTGTAACATTCGCGTGAACCCAAGACACCATTATAATATATATAATATAATAGAAATATTACTTCTAATTATTTATGCCATAGAAATAATGTGTTAATCATTGGAGGAGGCCTATGCTCAACAGTGGACTTCCTTTGGCTGATGGATGATACCATACAAATTCTCGTAAAAATCTACATTTTCTCGTAATGTTTTCTTTCACCGTTTAGGTGCGTGGTAATTGACTAACAATACACTCATGGCTCTAAGAAATGTGTACGCGATTCTCTAAAACCCACCGCAAATATCTCGGCTGTTCGCGTCTGTTTTGTTGCCAACAAGTCGATGTGAACTTTTTTGTAATGATTTTATATTGTAATCACTGCCGCCCATGACCATCCAGAAAGCTTGTTTCATAGACGTGTTGTCGGCCCTTAAAAAATCAGAACGGGAGCGGGAAGGAAAAGGAATGGGAAGAGAAAAGGGGTATTGGGCATCCGGGTATGTCATTCACGTAGAGAACTTAATAACACAATATAAAAATTAAAACTATTACAGCCGTTTACTTTCATTGTGAGCTTGTAATATGATGGCAGAATCTGAGTTAATTGATGGATGACTTTTAAGCCGTTAGACACATTTTCATTAGATTTTTCAGATAGTACAGTATTTGAAACATATTTTATCAACATTTAAACAATATATCTCTTAAAAAGGACAAGACTTAGCAAATATTAAAAGTAACAAGACAACACAATATAAGGTTCATTCCTTAGGGTAATGACCTTTTTCCACGATTATTTGTCTTTTTCGTAATTCGAATTATTGGTATACTTTTGCCAGTGCAATGACCTGTGCTTGCCGGATATTAATTATGTTTGTTTTTTCCTTCAAGGTTGAAGGTTAACTTCGAGAGACGTTATTTTACTATGTTATTTAATTATTCACTATTACTTCTAATCTAATACAGTCTAGATCTGTTTATTCTACACACGAAAGAAATGCATATATCTAACTGATCTACTCAAGTATACTCGCCCGCTCTAAACCAGTACCCAAATTGAGATCGAAAGTCTCAAATCCCTTAAAGGGCTCACTATATCTGGGTGGAAAATATCACTAACAGCAAACATCTCACTTATGTAGGATTAAGAAAATCTGTGACAGTGTTCATATAGCCCACAAATATACTTTCGGGTCTGGGTGTTGTGAGACCAAAAAGTTTCATTGTTTTGACGCAAGTCTCAGTATCTTATTGTAGGTTATCTACGTGTGTGCATGTTCGGTGAAAACAGGCGTGTTACAAACTTAAAAAAACGTAACCACTTAGTAAGTATCCGTGCTCTATCAGTTGCTTATTAGACCTTTAATCTTATTGAAAAACGAAGAGAGTTCTTAGGGCAGTGGATCTTGGCTTAATTATAACGGGAAACCATAAATTGTCCTCGTTTGAATTTTAATTAAATCGTTAATTAGCCTACATTTAGTCGGGTTGAAGTCAAGCTTACAAAATTCCCAGTCAATTATAAACTGTAATGACTACAATTGTTAATACGGTTTAGGCATTTTTAATTCATTACGACACGGAATGTAAATAAGACTTTCTATATTTCCCAATGATGACAAGTGATAAACAATGCAACAGAACATAAAATTATATGGATATAAATATGATTATTTATTTATTAAACGTAATATTATACAGTGTATGTAATATCCTGTCGATAGGCTCAGTTACACCAGCTCATTTGAAAAAATCGACGGATGCCGGAACACGATAGCTGTCGATTACACCTAGTGTACAATTTTCCTTGTCCCAGCAGATACAAACATCGTACAACCAGTAAAACGCCTGATACTACAGGACTACTATGAATTATCTTCATATCTAGAACCCGAGGCTTAAGAACATACAAATCCATGCCAGTCTCTGGCAATTTGCTGCAACAATTCTCTAGATGTCAGTTTGATCTGTTGCCTGTTTGTTATCAAAATTGTACCGCACAGTACATTTGTGCAACAAAGCCGTACGCCTCAATGCGGTACACAATAGCTCTTTATTGAGAACATCTTTGTATATTCTTTACTCAAAGGAGTTTGTGAAAAATTTTGTATTGTATCAGCCCATATACGACCCACTGCAGGGCACGGGCCTCCTCTATAATCGAGAGTACGATTGAGAGTGGTTAGGCCATATAGTCCACCACGCTGGCCTAGTGCGGGTTGGCGGACTTACACACCGTAGAATTTTTCTTTTAAAAATCGCTACGGTATGCAGGTTTAATTAATATTTCGAAAATAAATTCCGACGACTATTTCAATTACGAGTACAATAATTTCGTTCCTTCAAATCGATTGACAATTAAAAAAGTTAATTGCCGGATTGAAGGTCGTACCAAAAATCGAAGTGACATTAACGCTATGAAAATCGGATGTCGTATTTACCTTTTAATTGCTAGAGAACTTCACAAGGATGAATGACAAGCTCATAACCACGGAGTTAATTAGAATGGTGGACTAAGGCCTAAACTCCTCCTAGTCATAGAGAAGGTCTGTGTTCAACAGTGAGACGTATACATACGAGTATAAGCTGGTATTTTTTATGTATATCTCTCTCTCTTTCTCTCTCTCCCCTTCAACCACAGGAAGTCCAATGTTGAACATAGACTACCAAGGTCAATGTACGACATGGTTAAGGTCGCAGGAAGTCGCTGGATGCAAGCTGCTTCCAATAGATCTATGTGGCGGTCCAGTGGTTGAGGTCTATGTACTTTATGTATAGAATAATACAAATACGAACTAGTGACGAATAATCACGGAGCTTGAAATCATAAGGTTAACTATCAAATAAATCCATTGAGTAAATACCAACAGTAAACTAATTTTCGTGTATCCAAGGAATAAAGTAAATTCTGGCTATGTAAAGAGTAAACAGAATTTTCTTTAAATAATTCATAACCTTTCCAATAACTGACGACTGCTGGGGTTGAAAAGTTATCCCATAGAGAAATCGTACTTTAAGATAGCAACTTCAGACGTCCAAATAATTAGCGATAGACACTCTTGTACAGGTCGCAAGAAGTCGCTGAATTTAACCGTGGTCAAAATTTTTGTAGTTATTTGTCTCACGGCTGATGATAGAAACAACAATTTTCAAGATTTCTAAGTCATTGTAAACCGTAAATACGTATTCAATCATCTTATTTTCATTTCCTATTCACAAATCAATCGGCAATTCAATTAATATACGAAAAAACATTTTCCTATTTACTTCCTTACGTAAACTTACAAAATAATTTCCCGTGTTCGCCTAGGGAACGGTTACGAATAAAATTGTATTCGGCAACAATACCCAGACGGGCGAAATATGTTACGCTACAATTCATGGAAAATTAATGTTTACTTTCATAGATGTCGACGTTTGTGTGTGAATTTCCTTCGGCTTCTCCCTTGTGGTTGAGCGAAGGGAAGGTAAAATGAATTGACTGCTGTGTTCCCACTTCATACAACTGTCCTTTAGGAATTCATAAATATTTTTCATAAACAATTGGACCGCTTGTGTCTCGGGACTGTGGCAACTGAGCCTAGGATGATTGATAGGATTGTAAATATTACATGGTTATTTGCTAACGTAGATTTTGAACGTCTGTAATGTCTGAAGTTGTCTTGATCACCTAGTTCGTTTTATCTGGAAATAATAATAATATCTGGATATAATGAATAGTGGATGTCAGAGTCCGTCTTCCTGTTACATATCCTCTAATTTCCGCAATCTTCAACTTCTTTGAATGCAAGACCATTGTTTCGCAAATCTTCCAACATCAAGCCAGAGTTTTATGGTCAATTACGAACTCTACTATTTTAGTGCGTAACTCAGACCCTTCAGGCCGCACCCGCGATGGAAGCGGGACACGACCGGCGACCACGATGGCAGTGGCAGCGCGGTAAGGGGGCGCAGCCTTATTGATTCTGAATAACACTTAATATTATGTTATGACAAAACTTAAATATATTTTTCATCGCAAAATCTTGTCTATAACCCCAATACATACAGATCAAGTACACTAACCGGAAGGGACACACTCAATAAATGAGGCACAGAAAAGTTCAACTCACTTCCTCATCAAACTTCCAATAAGGGTACGAGTTCTTAGAATATATATTGCGATCACCACACACCCGAAAATTAACCCAGCTGCTGAAGGCTGGTTTAATCAAAGCCAAAATAACGTGGTTAAGGAAAATAATTTTTAACCCTCAAAGTTAGTAAGCCGAGCGGCTCTCGGCTGATCACATCGGTCGTAAAACTGATAGGTTTTCAAATCGAATTCTCGAGTGGAGATCACGTCCGGGAGGCGTGGTGTGGGACGCCCTCAGACGATCGTCGAAAATTTGAAGAATGCGGGCTTTTTCGACCCGTTAGCAAGTGAGGGTTTTGCAAGCCAAGAGGTTGCTGATTTTTGCAGATTTACGTAGGTATTTTAGGGTTAATTTTAAAAGCTTGTTATTTTTTAATCATTGATGTAATATTGATTCGTTGTTCGAATATTCTATATTTAAACTTCCTTGGTGTTTTTTCCTTTGTATTCGAAACCATAGACGCTTAATTGATGATTAGAGACATCCTTAACCATATCAATAGTGAGTTAATGCAGTTAATGAACTAAAACCTATAGTGATAAAAAATATCTCCACATAAAATTTAGCAACACCCCGTTTTGCATATTGTAATGCAATGAACCGGTCACTTTGTGCATTCACAGCAGCCATACTCTTTTATAGTTTTTATTGCAGTGTATAAAGAGGATTTTCTATTCATTTCTATGCCAGAATATTATACGAAACCGGACATTACAGCCAAGATACTAAAACAACGTACATTTTGGTTAAATCCAAATGTAACACAACATTCTACAACAAAGTTCATAACACTGTCCAGGAAATAGGAATCTCCTGAGTTTTAGAAACTAAGAGAGGACGGCAACTTTAAGGCGAACAAATAACCGTATATTTTGATATAACAATATTAGAGATTTCCATGTGTTTGTTTTGAAGAAATTATCAGAACATTTTTGATTATTTGCGCAATTGGATCTAGAAATGTTGAACCACATCGTATCTTGGAAAGCCATTAAGGCCCGTATGTGATCATCCTCAAGTTGAAATAAGTGATCATATTTATAACTCGCACTAGTAAATGTTTAAAATAAATAAATAATTTAATCGGTACAGGATCTATGTATTAACATATATATTTTTTTCATGGAGATGCACAAAGTATCGAGAAGCATGATTATCATTATAAAAACCTCTTACATAACACACGACTTGCTATAATCTTCATCTTTCTGAAATCACTGACTCAATCTGACTGCCTCGGTGTCGTAGTTTTACTACGGTTTGAGTACAAAGCTGAGGTCTCGGGTTCGAATCCCGGGTAGGGCGAAGTTATATTGGATTTTTCTATTCCTGTGCCTACCTCTTCTGAGAAACACGTGATGTTTATGTATGTATATGTATGTTTCTGAAGTTACCTTACTATACGATATCTACAATTACCCAAGCACGGTCCTTAACCAAGAACTTCTCTTAATCAACTATAATTTCTCTGTGCTACGTGCATATCACATCAGATAATTCCTCACGAATTTTAATAACAGCAAATCCAAAACTACAACTAACCTACAAAGCAAAAATACTTGCCAAACCAAACCGTCCATATGAAAATTCTTGGTAAAATATCTGATGCATTTTCTTTGTAAACATTCGCATCTAAAGTTACTGAATGCAGTCGCCAGTCGGAACTTTACGTGTGGAATGCAATTTCCTTTTGGATTCAATTACACATAGCGTACGATTCGACGTTTTGTTCGTCGTGTTATTGCGACATCACATTTGCATGGTTATGTCTCTGTTGCGGTATCTTGTATGGGATTTGATTGCGCTGACCGTCGCTCCCTTGATTTTATTTCTGCTTTAAATATAGTGCTGTTCCGGGAAATGGTTGGTGAGGAGGCGTAAAAATGTTTGCGTGTAGTGAGAATTGTTATTTGCTGTGATAACATCTGTATCAGCTCATATACGACCTGCTGTAAGACACGGGCCTTCTTTACTATAAAGAGTACGATTGAGAGGAGTTAGGCCATGTAGTCCACCACGCTGGCCTAGTGCAGAGTGACGGACTTTACGTACAATAGATTCTTACAAATTGCTAGGGTATGAAGTTTTCCTCACTATATTTGCGTTAACCGTAATAGTGTGAAAAAATACTCAAGCATAGGTAATTGTAAGAGAAATTTATTTACAGATTATGAGCAGTGATAATACTGCCGATGTACTTGATGCCACATATAGATGTACACAAGGCACTAAAAATCATAATCAGATCTGTCAAAATTATTTGATAATCACGCACGGTGTGCCAACATGCATCTTATTCTTCTTCAATAGCTTTTTGACCACACTCGTCTGTTTTATTTTAATTACATAATAATATGATAACATGACATGGCCCGATGTTCTCACAAATACGTAAATATTGTAAAAAATATTTGTCCATTACCCTATAAACCATTGCTGAATAAAAACAATTCCAAAAAATATGAACAGTGTATCATAATCCTCCATTTTCATAATTGGAAAGAAAAGTAAACCAATAGTATACAACATATTAATATTTCATTTCCAATCCTCGCATCCATTACGAAATGTGAATGCAATATCTTTCGTAATGCGAGAACACATTTAAAAATTCCAATTTGGGCTTAATGCGGCGGAATCAAGCGGATGGTGTTTATAGAGTGGGCTCATGACGTCACGTAGCCACCTCGTGAATCAACTGAGGTTTATATCGCTGGTATCCGTCGGCTACGGCGTTAGTGCTCGTTTATTACATGGACTCATACTAATATTTTAAATATATTTTTATGATTATTTTATAGTGCTTTTTTTTAATAATTATAATGTCTACTAAATGAAGATCTAACTATAGCATAGCATCTAACTGACGTCATATAGAGACTATACTGGCAAGTCATAAAGAGAGCAATTTTAAATAAAGAATGCCTATTAGGCCTTCTTCATTCAATTTAGATGAGCATAAAGACAGTCTATTTTTAAATTCATTCTCTAATGAAGCTTAATAGCTATGAAACTTTGTATAAAATGAATGAGAAATCCCATTCGAAATATGACTAGGTCACTGAAAAACAAATTAACATACTCACACATGAAAAACCAATTTAATTACACAGATCAAATTGGTTTTTCATTATTTCATTAAATAAAACAAGTAATTTGAAATAAAACATGTTATTGAAATTCATAATGATGTATCAATATGAAATAATAATTACAACATAATTAAATTAGTAACTTCTGTGATAACAGCCTTCGTGGCGCTGTTGGTTAGACTTCGCCTGTGAAACGAGATATCACGGGTTCGATCTCCGCACCGTGGCTAATATTTGTGTGAACCACAGGTATTTGTGTCGGGTCTGGGTGTTTGTGAGACCGAAAAGTCTTTCGTAGTTTCTGATACCCAGAACACTAGATTCGATCTTAGCGTTGGTTTAGGACTATTTATGTGATTGTTACGCGCACTAGGTTCATTTATTATTATTATTTATGTTGTTGTAATTATGTAAGTATTCATTGTCGAAGTGGACTGTCCCAAACCGCTTCCATATCGTACATTCGCTTCCACATCAAAAATGTACGTAGTATTAAAAATTAAACTGACACAAAATAAAATTAACAAGAATTAAATCGGCTATCTTGAAATATTTTAATAAGTATTTCAAAATAACTAATTCAATTTCTATTCTATTGCAATCATACATGCAAATTATCAACGTCCACGGCACGTACGCCTTCTCAGCTTAGCGTTAACTATTCCGATCTTGATCAGGTTGCATATATCCGCTATCCTTCATCTTTATCAGGTTGTTAAACCTTCAATACGACTATCGCTATATATACTAAATTCCCATTTACACGGAGAGAGGTTGTCGCGGCGAGAATCGTATGTGATTATCCCATGACATAACCGCCATGGAGTATCGTGTTCTGACAAAATTTACACGATGCGACTTTTTATATCCTTACGATAATCGTATCTTCGAGGCGAGAAACTCTTCCCGTGTAAATGGGGCTTTAGTGATAAAATAACATGTTTTAAAATTATTTAGGCATATTCTTTACTTACATCACAATTCACGCTTTCTTTATCCATGACCCAATATTTGCCTGAGATCGCTTTCCGCTCCGCTTAATTCAAAGCACGTGCCCGTCCCGGAACACGTGCAAATAACGGCAACAGTTCACCGAGTCCTGGGCCGCTACATTATCATTAATTTAATAGCCTCAGGGCTGGGATAGTTTCCATGTCGGATCGTGACTTCACTTGTTATTTGGACCTCTTTGGAACTGACCGATATTTCGGCATGCGCTCGGACGTGGAGCTTGTAAGTTTTTTTCTGTTCCGGACTCATTTGAGTGTCGTTTGATGGGTTTGAATTTATTTTTCGCCTAGAATATTGTATCTGATTTCTAATATAACGAGCAGGTCGTTTTAATTTTGATGTCCCAACTCCCAATACTGTATTCTCATATTCATCTTTCTCACCGTGTTGTTCATAGTTGATAACTTGTCTAACCTTAGGTGAAAATACATGATTAAATATTTCGTATTAATATGGCGTAACATTGACTTCAAAACCATGATCAAAATTTTATTCTTTCCAAAGTAATTTCAAACCCTTATTGTTTTTTCCTATTTGTACAATTTCTTACATTATACTTTGCCAGGAATTTGAGTTTCTAATCGGTCTCAGGTTTGTTTATTCCATTTATTATTTCATTTGCAAGTTTTCGTAACAACTCATTCACTGTGTTTGGTATGTTATTTGACATTTCATGAACTTTCACATTTACCTTTACCTTTTTCTATACGTATATGAAAATCAAAATAATTTATTGAATCCATTAAAATGCTCAAAATTATTTAGATTCAGTCAGTTTTTGATCTATCGCCCGGTTCGGAAGGCGGTTTTCACTACAAAAGAACGGCAAGAAACTCTTGTGTTGCTCTTTTCAAAACCAGTTTACAATATAGTGATTATTACAAAAGTTACAAGTGGTTTAAATCATTGCAGTTCCTTAATAATAATTTGTTATAATTTGCAAGTAACGTAGATTTTGAGTACAAATATTTTTACGTTATATTTGATATGGCTGAGTAGTAAGTAAAGCGCAGTATTATTTTCGGTTCAATGTTTTCTATAACTTAAAATATAATTTCCAAACACAAAAGATGCGATGTTATTCATAAACATCTCTTGGGGACATGGAATTTCGAAGTTGGATACGTGTCCTAGTTTAAGTAAATACGACGACAATTTTACTGCATAGAAATGCACAGTTCCCTTTGAACACCCGATAAACTTAACAGTGTAGTACGAGTAAGATATTGCTCGCAATAACGCATTGAAGCAAAATGTCGCATTGCCGCTTTATCATTGGGCTATTAAGACATCTCTGCAGCGATGGCCAGTACTGTACTGTAATGTGTTAGTTCATATACGTCCCAGCACGTACAGAGCAGGCATCTCCTCTAGAATCGAGAGTACGATTGAGAAAAGTGAGGCCATATAGTCCACCACGCTGGCTTAGTGCGGTTTGGCGGACTTTACACGCCATAGAAATTTTTACAAATAGCTAAGGCGTGCAGATATCCTCACGATGTTTTCCTTGACCACTTCAGTACGTGGTAATTGACTATCATTATACACATGGCTCAAAAAAGTAAGACATGTGCCCGCGATCTCCGTGAACAAGTTGTGACCGCGTCTGATCCGTTACCAACAGATGGCCATAACGTTACAATCAAATAGGCCGAGAATATTTTCAGCGACATCTGCCAGTAACGGGTATTAAATAAGTCCTCTTTTAGTCTAAGACTTTGTAACTTTAGCTCGTTAAAGAGATTTGTCAGTAATGTTCCCACACCGAGTGTTATGGCTATGTGCACTTTGCTTACATTGAAATTCAAGTCCGGTGAGGTTAACTTTACGAATAACTGCGGAGTCGAGTGCGTTAGAACCTGAGGAAAGTTGAAGCTACTGTTATTGCATTGGTACTTTCCCGACTTGTGCAATATTCTTTATTAGTGCGGAGGAAGTGACTCCGCTGTGGTTTTAAAATTTGATAATGCTTTTTGTTATATTTGCTACATTTATTTTGTCTTGCACTGGGCATAATGGATTTTTAAGACCGGTAAGTCAATTTTAAAACTTACCTCGTACGAATTTGATGGAGTAGCACTCCAACGTATTTGGAACATAGACCAAACGCCAGTTTATTAACGGCAGATATACATAATTACATGTAATCTATAAGTAATTTAATAATTAAAACTACTTATAGATTACATGTACGTAGCGTACCAATTTTGTCTTTTAATTTACATTAATTTACTATGTGATGGTACAAACTAAGCTGCGCAGTAACAAATGTGATATTGGGCTAAAATACAAGTTTTTTTACGTGGTATAAGAATGATGTTCCGTTTCTACAAGAATCACACACGAAGCAGATATTCGTCAATTAAAAAAATTTAAAACACCATCACGAATGATACAACACCAAAATGTGAAAACACCATACCGAAACCACGTCATACACATGTTTTGTATTGAAAGCAAAAGAGCAGATAAAACGTAGTTCGATATATTTAGGTCACAGCCAATCTCAATGCACCTAACAACTAACGAACGGGAACATGAAACACTATTTTCCATTGCGTTACCTGGCAAATGCGGCGATTGCTTGGGCTAAAATTTCGAAAATTCTGTAGTCGAACGCGGAAAATTTCGCCGGGAAGCAGCTTAGCTTATACGGATGTAAGATAGATGAGGCCAAATGTATTGTAAGCCGTTTACGCTGAAACTGTTAGCTGTGGAATATACTTTTATCATTTATGCTATATAAAGCCATTAGGCGAGCGAAAATCAAATTCAGTGAGGAATAGATTACATAGTTGGAAGTAAATGATTCAAACCAAAACGCATGCACGTGTAAAATTACGTGTCTGTCCTTAGTTTATAGACTTACTTTAATCTTGTAGGAAAGTATTGTGAGGACATACCCAACAGTTCTCCACCAGTGCTTCGATATGTGACATTTACCAACCACATTACGGCAATATAGTAGACTAAATGGCCCTTTGCCAATTATTTGATGTCAAACCGATAAATATTGCAATAACTTATGATACACCGACCCCATGTAAGTATAGGATAGTTCATAATTAGAAATATTAATAAAAACAGAGATATATTTGTTTTGACCTTTGAATCTGTTTCAGTGAACATAAGAAACGGGAAAAAGGGGACAGAAATAAAAATGGCTGAGCCCATATCAACGAACCATTCAACAACTAAACGCCTCTTAACTTTAACGACGTTGACTAATTGAACGGACTGAAGGCGATTCTTTTTTGTAACCACTCCAACATCTGTAGTAATTTATAGAAATTGGTAAAAGCAAAAATTTAATGAGAAATGAAATTACAGCCCCAAAGGGTCCACGCGTCTCGACTCTTGATCCCCGTTTTATTCAGAGTCAAACACCGTTTTGACACCGACCTATATCACTCACACTTGACAGAACTGACAGGCGAAAATGTCTTCATTGTGTTTGAAAATGTAATTGAAATCTTGACGTTTTTATTGAAAAAACATCATATGTAGAGAAACGAGCCTGCGTCGACCGAGGGCGCTCCTATCAAATTTGTTCATGTACTCCTTTGGGACATTACAACGCATCGTGTGTGGTTTTCGAAACATCCCTTCCTGTTTGTGAATACTGATTTGCTGAATACAATACTGCTTTTTCATCAAAACACTTCACCAACCTTTATTTGATGTTAGTCACATAAAGATTCGTGTCAAGAGCATTAATTTCACCAAAATCTGGTGCTATTATCACTTATTCTACTCTAATAACTGTATCCTTAAATCCAACTCGACTTAATCCTCGTTCATCAAACAGTTCCATTTCAAAGCTATTCGCAAAGAAAACATTTCTACTATACTCAACGACTAATTCCAAAAGATAAACTATTACGTTAAACTGAGCACATTCTCTGAGTGTCTTGAACAAAACAAACTGCAAACGGTTGTTGTCGCTGGCGTCACCTTTCTACAAGCTTCGAGGGGCAAACAAACAAACACGTTACAGCGTAGTATTTAATTAAGTCCCTAGAAGGTTTCACTCGGGCACAGTATTTATTTTAGCTGAAGCCTTCATGTTTGGAAGGGTCTATTTGCCGTGACTTTATCGGCGTGACGTCATATTTGTGGCTCTATTGTTATTTTATGCCCGTTTGTTCAACCTCATGTGTCTTCTGGAGTGGGAAGATTGTATTGTATACTTCTTGTGATTTTATTCAAAATGGTAATTGAAATATATATAAAAAAAAATGAAATTACGTGTTTCTTTTAATAACATTTGTCGATGTTGTTAAATGTCCAGACATATTATTTTACAATCAGATTTCTGAAAAAAAAAATGGTGTATTTTAATATTAAACCGCCACTCGCCAGACACCAATTCAAGTTTCAATTATCTTTTCATAACAAACTCTATGCTTACGCATACATGTAATAAACTTCATAGTAATAAATCACAACAATTATACATATAACCTTGCATATTTCATAAACAGCAAAGAAACTATTTGATTCATTGCTACGTTCGACGCATCTGTCTTGAGTGTTACTATCAATGTTTTGCTAGCAAATTGCTCCAGCAGTAAAATAAACGGAGTCAAAGTCTAAAACTGCTGGTAATAAATCTATTCAGACTGCGTCTAAAGTTACAACCCCTTGACCACCCACACGAACCAACTTGATATGAATATTCACTAGACGGAGCATATCTTGTTGTTACTAATTGGATTTAAATACGCTTTCAACGTAAGTTAAAACATACGGTGTGGACATTTTATTTAAAATGACCTTCAGTTTAAGAAAATATTTTTTAAAGAATAACACTAGACAAATCAATTACGAGTACATAATTCGAAAGTACTTGTTTGTTTTTTTTTTTTGCAAAAATGAACCATACACATTGGCAAAAATCTATCAGTGACTCAAAAACTTTGCAGTTTTCGTGGTCAGTCCGCCCCGTGACCACGAAAACTGTAAACTGATCGAAAAATCAGGAAATAAAAAAATAAAATGAAATTCGCTATAAAATCTGTAAGAATTCGTTTTATCTAAACATATTATTTTACTAAGAGTCTTGCTGACCTTGGTGTAATTTCCTGTATATGCTCCAGAAACCTTGATTAATAGAAGTCACTTCAATGGATGTGTGAGTAGAATAGTTCTGCAGATAATTGGCTATTATTGCACTGTTAAGGTCAGTCTTATGTTTTCCTTAAACCGTGCGTTTTACCTCTATTTGTTTTTATTCTAATGCGCTAAGTATGTATACTGCATTTTATAGTTAGAACAGTGCATTCAAAATAATCAAAATCGATTGAGAATAAGCGGAGATATCGAGTAACAAGCATATCGAGTCAGTACAACCGAATTGTGAACCTCCTTATTTTGAAGTCAATTAAAATCATTTGGTCGATACATTGCCTTGCAATTGCCTCTCGATTATCGACACAATTAAAGCTACCGTTATTTCAACCCGTATTACCTTCAAAAATGTCAACTAATCATCCATAAAAATCCTCAAAATACGAAATTCACGTATACGCGTCACTACGACTCACAAGTCCATCCTCTGCGAGTGAACTTTTTAAAAACTTCACTCGTGTACGATGCCTGAGAACTTTGCTTGTTAGATGCCTTCATTAGTAAATCTTTGAAGTTTCCAAATAAGAAATTCGTCTAAAGACGCAGTGAGGTACGCTTGGGTGCTGGTACGTCCAAGTTGTGTGTAAAAGTTCATGTGACTGAAATGTGCTGTAGTTATCATATTAATTTTGAAAGGTCGATGAATCTCTCGATAAGGTTACATTTAATAGTTAAGTATTTAGTACGGTTTTGCTAGAATCGGGTTATGTAAAATGTATACGGGTTGATATGGTATAATTTTTGTTATGTGTACACAATATTTTAATTAGTTACAATTTATCTATTTACCACATCTATTTAATTAGAAAATATCTCATAAATATCAGAAGTCAATAATATTTCCTAACACTACTACATACCATAAAAGATTTAAGTTAAAGTAGATCTCGATAAAATCATAAAACATGCAAAGGAACTATTCATAAAACAGATAAAATCACACCAACGAAGGTAAATGACATCATAAACTAGATATCAATTCAAACAATTCGTAAACGCTTGTAAAATATTTGAACATTCCTAGATACTATCAGGGACATAAAATGAAACGTGATTATATGATATACGAGTACATTATGTATGCAAAATGCAATACTATCAATTTTACAGCGAATTGGAAACGACGCTAAATTTTACGGTTTAGAAAGATTTTATTGTTAGCAACTTCTCAAGGATTCTACAATCGTGGATTGGTTATTCGTATATTTGCGGATATTTCGCTAACCCACACTAGGCCAGCGTAGACTATATGGCCTAACCTCTCTTAATCGTACTCTCGATTGAAGAGGAGGCCCGTGCCTGCAGTGGGACGTATATGGGCTGATACTGATATTAACACAAAGTTAAGAATGGTCTTGCAAGATCCCTGTAGTTGTTAATTTATATTCCAATCGAATGGATGCTGGCCTCTGAGCAGTTGCTTCCATTGTAGCTTTCCTTAGAATACCCGCTTCCTTTGGAGAGTGGGAGTAACATAATACGCTCAACAGTGGGCTTCCTGTGGCCCGCATGGTGATACTTATGAATGGACCAGTTGACTTGGACTGAAGGTTTTGTAGTCCTGTATGGTTTGGCAAAAGAAATTACAAAATCCTCGTTAATTCTCACTCCTTCTGCTTCTATTGTCCTCTTTGTCTTAAGTATTCTAAGTGTTTATTCATGTTACACACTAGTAGACGAGTCACTTGTTAGTTTATTGAACCTATGTTACAAAAAAGTCTATTTGCTTCATAAATTGTCAAGATGTTTATTTTACGTAAAGCAATGGAAATTATTCCTTAATTAAAGCCATGTTCTGTGAACTGGAATACATCAGTTAGGCCTAGGTCACCGACCTTTGCCTCGACTTCATTTTTCATTTCTTATTGTAATTTGTTTTCAAATTAAGACTAGATATCCAATTATTTTGACGAAATTCGAGAATTTTCCAGATTTAATATTTTTAAGTGATGTAATATACGTTGTTGTTTAAACTAGTCTTAATTGTCCTGGCATACAACCCTCGTGTTTTTTTTATGATATCTAATCATAATTAAGCTGTTATACGTGTTTTTTTTAAATAGGGGGCATCGGTGGCGTAGTTGTACAACATACGATTACAAAGCTGAGGTCTTGGGGCTTAACAGCGGATCGAGCAAAGTGATATTGGATTTTTCTATTGATTATAGGGCCTGATGTCAGGAATTTGTGCCCAATATGGCGATAGGCTCGCCCCCACATGGTTGAACGCAACATACAAAGCGAAATTTGGGTGTCCAGGTAGCACCTCTGCTTACCCCTTCTAGACGTGACTTTATGTATGTATGTATTATATAGGACATACTTTGTATCTCAAATTTTTAATTTACCAATAATACTTTTGTACTTATCCAGTACATAGTTGTCCAAAGTGCGCTACACAAAGATAAATCTTTGAAATTGGATGCGTCTATCTCCGCTCGTGTTTGGGTGCCGAGTGGTTAGATACTATCCACTTTATAACTCACAATTGCGGCTCGCGGGAATATCAAGTCTTTTATACAGCTCCAATTTGATGAGTCTGGCCGATAATAAATTAGATCTGGTAATCATGGAATGAGTGCTATAAAGATTGCTTATTTTGTGAATAATTTTGATAGATTTATTTTTTGTTTTTCTGGATTAGGATGGCGAGCGCAGTAGAATCCCAAGCACTGTTTTGTAATTCATAGTGTTGTTTGGTTTTGCTACTGTCTTTGAGCGGTCATATCGCCTACCATCAGGCTAATGGCATGCTCGTCTCGCCATTTATTTCAATAAAAAAAGTAAAATGATTGCATTTGAAATTATGTGCAGTTCCATCAAGACAAACATTAACTTTGAACAACAACTAACAACAACAATAATTTTAGAGCCTCTGTAATTTCTTCATCAATCTAAGTTTCAAGGGCCATAACTATGAAAGGAACTATAATATTATTAAATGTTCAATTAATACATTTAGATACTTCAATCAATACAGTTGATTACAATCTTCAGTTTTAGAATAACAGAAGTGAATAATTCAACCGAATTTGTACTTCACATCATACAAATCTAAAGATTTGTTTTCTATACATCTACCTCACATGTCACATGTCAATACCTTCATTTCACAGTTACATTAATCTTGAAAGTTTCACTAAATTACACGCCATATTTGCACGTACAATTTTTCCCTACAATTCGTACATCCAAATAAGTCACTGGAAATGTGCCTATGACAGTCGCATTACCAACCCGGAATACATCTACCTCCCCCTTCCACTTTAGTTTCGCCTCCCACCGTCTCTGCTATATCCATAATATCGCCTATAACATGTTCTATGTATGTGTGAAAGTAAGTGTCGAAGTAATGTTCGATTCTGTCGAAAAGATAGAAATAAAATGCCAAATGCCTCTGCCATATTAGGTGTTATTTGTTGACGTAGCTGTAAAAGAGGATTGGAATATAATTGTTGTTGAATATCATGTTTACTTTCTCATAATAAAAATAGAGCTTAGTGTAGTATTATTAAGTGAGCGGTGGCCTTTAGGTAATGGACCAGACGCGATTGCCAACATATTCACGGTGGTTGCGGGTTTAAATCCCAGGGCACACCACTGACTTTTCGGAGTCATGTGTGTATTGATAGTCAAAAACACGGCGTAGTGGACTATATGACCTAACCAGTCTCAATCGTACTCTCGATTCTACAGGAAGCCCGTGCCCTGCAGTGAGACGTATATAATACGAATACAAAAATCAATACATTAAACCAAACTATTTCATTCTGAAAGTTTTTATTTAAAAGCTCTACATAAATCAATTCAAGGTGTATATGCATTTGAATTATTTGAGAGGATATATAATTTATTCCATTACGACTATTTATTGCAGATTGATGAATTTGATTAGATGTATGACCAGATTAATGTCAGGCTTTTATAATAAGCTTTTTATTCGTGGAGAGGTTTAACGAGCGTTGCCATGAGCCGGAGATTTAATGGCTTACTGTCCTCCGAGACCCTGAGGTGTAACATTTTCACTACGATAAATAGTCGATGCCTATTCAGAGTCGTGTTTACCTACAATAAAATTTTAAATAAATAAATAAATGATCCGTTATATACTAACTAAGCTAGAAACCACTGCACATTATATAACAATCTACACAAAAGACGAACCTAATATCAAAGAGAAAAGCAAGAGAAAATATTATTGCCTCTTCTTTACAACGCAGACATAACCGCCGATAGTAACTAGCCAATAAAAGTAAATTTCATTTCACATTGTTCCACAAATAGATTAAGAAACACGCAAACAGGCGTTGGATGATTTATTTTGGCAATAAGTGTCGTGTTAAGCTTTGCCATTATCGGTAAGGGTCGACAGACGGCCGACGATCGGTGTAAACTACAAACTTTAAGCTATTTGTCAATATTAAATTTAATTATTGTTTTCGTATCCAATATGAATGGGTTTCATAAAATAACATTTGAAATGAAAACCTGTTAAATTCATTTACTTGCGGTCTTTATTTTTTTTTAATTGCCTGCAAATTACTCTCCCATAATATAAAATATGATTGGTGGTTTTAAAGTATTTTTGTCGCTGTCACTGATCTCCACTCTACAATCACTAATATTCGATAACAACCGTAGGAAGTAAACATAATTAAATAGCTTATTTATTAATCATTCCAATCTAATGCAATCCATCAGTCAAATTAAGTCCACTGCTGAACATAGGCCTCTCCCAATGATTTCCACAGTGACCTGTTGGAGGCAGCCTGCATCCAGCGACGTTCCGCGACCTTTACCAGGTCGTCTGACCCTAGTGGGTGGACGTCCCACGCTGTAATGTATTAATCGTTATTTTGTGTAAATTTCAGTTGTTTTTAATACTTCTGTAAAACGTTAAACGACTTAATATTATTTTGGAACTCAGATTTATAACGAAGCACGTTCTTAGATTAAATTATACTTATGATATCAAGAGATATACTAATCAGGAAATAAAAATTTAAATGATATGTGTCGGATTTTGAAAACTTTAATTATACATTTATCAACGTACGTTATGCTCAGTATTACAGAAGCTAAATAATCATTTTTATAACACCCACAAGCCTATGACTTAGGCCACAAGCTTAGAAAAGTTAAGAGTTACATTACATGTTTATAACATTTATTAAGCGGGCTATGATTGACGTTTGTTTAATAAAAGCGGGATGTCGTGGTTCCAACTTGTTTACGTTTACGCTCAGACTCGGCCGCGATCGATTATTCTTGGCTCGGGTTGTTTTTTACGTCTGTTTTAGTGGTTACTTAGAAAAATATTATAAGTATGACGGTTTTAGTTATTTATTATGATAATATCACGTTGTTTACTAAATATGCAGGTGGTAGGTCTCTTATGTAAGAGGTAGGTCTATTTCTCCCACCAAACAGCAGTATAAATGTACTGTTGTGTTCCGGTTTGAAGGACATTGTAGCCAGAGTAACTATTGGTCATAATGAGACTTAATATGTTATGTCTTAGGTTGGCGAGCGCAGTGGAATTCCAAGCATTGTTATGTATTTGATGGTGTTGTTGCAAGACTGCATCAGCATCAGGCGAATGGCATCCCATCTCGCCATTTGTAGCGATAAACAAAAAGATAAAATAAACTCCTAAAAAGACTAAACACTACAAAACCAGTATTTATTTATTTTTTATAACCTCTTTATTTTATATGTGTACTTGCTATAAAACACTTATGCTAGTAGCTTAAGAGAATATCCTTTAAAATATAGGGGCTTATGTCTTTACTATTTATTTTATACGTGCGTTCAATATGTACCGTTAACTGTAGCATTGAGTTCTTGAATATATTTTTTTACCGTTTATCGATATTATCATTAACATATCTCTTACTTTTATTTATCGCAAGATTATAGCTACACGTAAGAAATGCTATCATGCATGTGTCCCAGCAACAGAATATTAGAGACTTCTATGCTACCCTTCGTCGTACTTATCTAGACTGGTATACATTGACCACCAGCTGATTAATTGTAGTCACTATGTAAATAAATAAAGACACCCAATAGTCACATACATAGTGCTGACTCCTGGCCCCATACCAATATCTAGTCTTGTCTCGCGGGTATCAGGAACTACGAGAGGTTTTACGGTCTCACAAACAGCCAGACCCGAAACAAATACTTGTAGTTCACACAAATAATTGACTCGGTGCGGGGATCGAACCCGCGGCCTCTCGTATCACAGCCGGCGTCGAACCAACTGCGCCACGGAGGCTGTCAAAATATGTAGCCCAATTGTAAAAATAAAAACGCTTTTGACGATGTTGATAGAATTATCGAATGTAAAGTATAAGTGTAATAAAAATGTTCTTCTCTCAATTAAACCATTAAAAATACAATCTTATTTTAGCTTCCCCTAAACCGCATAATAAACATAATAAAATACAAAATTACGCGGACAATCTGATAATGTGAGTAAAGCAAAGCGTAGTTCTCGATTACTGATTACACTTTGCACCCCATTGAAGCGATAAGCTTCATTTGCCCTGTTTACCAACCTAATGAGACCTGCAATGTATCCCTACCTTTCCCCTTCATGGCCTTATTAACGTAAGCCGAGGGGAGAGGTGAGAGGCCTACGGGAATTTGTCCCCTACAAGGGGCTTTTCAAATTAATTTGATGCCCTACTTTTTTGATGCTGAATCATGGATCGACTTTGAAATTGGTTTTTGTTTTAGAACTTATAATTAGGTTTATCGATATTTTTGTAATCTGCCACGTTTATGAGAGAATTGGGGCTGCCGTTTTTTTTATGTCTTGTTTTTTATTAATATAATTAATGAGTTGAAAAGTATAATAAGAACTTGATAATTTAGTTCTATTGATTTGGTACATTTATAAGAATCATATTTTGGGTTATTTTCGAGAATTGAAAGTATTGTATTGTATCAGCCCACATACGTCCCACTTCAGGGCACGAACCTCCTTTACAATCGAGAGTACGAGTATGAGAGCATGAGAGTGGTTGAATGTTATGTAGATGTTGCAATAAGTTAAGTAAAAACCTGTAAAACTTTATCAAATTGTTACGCCAGCAAACTGTTATTAAGAATACCTGTAAGTTATCACGACGCCATTGTTTTTATTTTAATAAAATAGGAGTTAAATCTCAAGCAGTCTAGGTATCTTCTACGAATGGTCTAAGAGCCGGTGTAGGTTGACCTTCACTTATCTGATAACCAGATGAGACATATTTTAATTCGAATATTATTGATTATCAAACATGCCGATGATAACTTGCCTATCGAAAAGTGTTCATGGCTATTTTTAATTATTTTTTTTACATTTGCAGGCAAGCCTATACCTACGATTGGTTGTGTAATTAAATTATCTTTCTCATAATATCGATTTGGGTTGGTTATCAGATCGGTGTAGCTACCTATATTGACTTAGCTGTTAACATCTACTTGCCAGGTAGCCATGAAGGTAGGTAGGTAGGAGCCAGATAGCATATTTTCTATATTAAAAACTATCAGTTGGGATTAAACTCATTCAGTTATAAAAAGAGTGAAGGTGATGTAAAAATATTGATTAAAATTAATTCAATTAAAAAATAGCCACGACCATTTTCGATAGGCAAGTTACCATAGGCATGTTTGTTAATCAGTAATATTTGATAAAAAATATGTCTCATCTGGTTATCAGATGGGTGAAGATTGAACTTCCACGGCTCCTGTACTAAAGGATCAGGCATGTCTTGCGCAAATAAACACAGAAAAAATACGCGTTTCATTTAGCAAGAGTAAAGTGCGGACTTTGTTCTAATTAAGTACGTAAATATTTCTGGAAGTTCACTCAGCTAATTAACTCTTTTAATGCAAGAAAATATTACGTACACTGTGAAGTTTCATTCCGGCCAGTAAAGAAACAAAGAGAATAAAAAACACGAAGCTATTAAGGAGGCTATTGAGGAGACAAGCTTTGATACCTTTACTGAGCGAAATTTTTTGCGCAGCTTCCCTCCACTTGGAATATTTAACGGAAATATCTTTGTAATTTATTATTCTCTGGAAAATATTCTGTGTTTATGATAATATAAATTTTTATTTTCAGTCTATTGATAAGTAGCATTCGGATAAAAGATGTCCTTTGCTGAGTTTAGGCCTTCCCGAAGAATTTCAAGGGCTATCTGTTAGTAAACTAATTTTAGACAACATTGTATAAAGCTATGTTAAAAATTCCGAGGGTATGTGTAATCTATCATTAAACTAGCTTAGTAGACTTAAAGGTGTGCACCTCAAAGGGTGGATGTTAAGGCACCTGGCCCCACAATTGCAAGATACTTAGCAAGATAAGTGATTCTATAACATGGCTGATAAGCATTGTTGTGCAAACCCTATGTAAGTTTTGAATAAAAGTAAGAGGTACAAGAGTTAAAGTTCGGTAAAACATTTATTCAATTATCAATTTGTGAGGAAGCGTTGTTTACTTCTATTTTTCTCTCGCTTTACTTTTCTTTCGTATTACTTTTTCTTTTTCGTATGTATAACCTTTCTAATTGTAGCTAGTATACGCTGTGTATCCACATACGTAGTTTCAAATTAATTTACGTATTTCTCCTATCGTCAATATGCATCGAAATATTTCGATCCCATAGCCTCATTACCAAGACCATTAGTCAACCAAAACCAAATGCAGAACCGAATCCATAAATTAAAAACTCCATTAAATCAATGCTAGCAAACACTCCAGCCTGTAATTAACTTTTCACACGATCCGAATACCACGTTAGCACGGCCCATTACTCCGTCCGTCAGGCTGGAATGGCGGAGTAGTTATCACCGAGACGAATTACACAGCAGTCGCTCGATTAGCTGCAAGCATCTTGCATAATTAGAAAAGCAATATCCCGCCTTCCGCAACCATATACGATAGACCGATAGCATTCCTAATTGAAACTTGAATGCGCTCTTATCTTTGGAAAATCTCCAACAAGGAAATGTATTTGCTAGACGATGCAATTACACCGCTGTACAATTGGTTTTTCAATCGGTTGCTAGATAACTGCGAGTTGAATTAAAATTTTGCTTAGTGAGAACTTACTTTGGTTTGTTATTACTGGAAAAGAGGTGAAAATAATAATAAAAAAGACTGTGTTTTTCACTGTCAGTGTTGTTCAGTGACACCTGTCTTTTAAAAAAAAAACCCTTTGCTCAAGTACAGGGATTTTTTGCCGTTTCTTCTTCACAAGTTTAACATATTTTGAATTGATGGTCGGTTCACGTCGTTTTGTGAAACAGTACTACCATCGCGGTTGAGGTGGCCCATTCATATAGTAGTCCAATCCCACTACGGTGTAACCTTTTTCTGTAAGTCAAATGTAATTTAGTGTTATCAATTCATTTCAATTGTTTAGATTTAGACCTTGTGTAATTCATACAATAACCACCTCACATGAATATTTGAATTAAAATATTCCTTTCACAAACCACGTTATGTGCGCCGATGACCAGACTTCCAGTGTATTTGAATCCACGACGTCGTTTGCGGAAGCAATTTGCTTTGAATAAATTTCGCTATAAATGTCCGTGCATTTTGCTATTCCGATTCGGTTTTCATACTAGCTGTATGTCACGAATTTCTCTGCCAAAGGAATGACCAAACAGTATATGATTAATATGTGTGGTGTTTCTTGCATTTGTTTCGTGTTCTCGTAACTGTTGATTGATTTCGGCGAAGCTTCCTATGTAGCGAGCGTACTGAAAGTGATTAGTGAAAATTGGTAAAGCAAAGGTATACCACAGAGCTCTTCATAAGATATCCTATGAAATGTGAAGTCTGCCCGTCAAAGCCCTTTAAACTGAACTCTCGTTTGTAGAGAATTTCCGTAACCAGCAGTATTCGGTTATGATCTGATACGGTACAGTGTGGTACTCGTACAATGGATATCAAAACAGGTCTATAGTTTCTGCCTAGTCTGATAGAATTTAGATGTTTGTTAACGTATCAATAGAACTCGTTATACAGGATGATATTGATGTATGTATGTGGGATTTAATTTAAACCACACGTTACTAGTTACCCCAGGCGACATTATAACAGTTCGAAAATAAAACTGCCTGGTAGTCTTGCCAAAAATGTCGATTTTAGTTTTTAAGGGTTTTTATCAACATATATAGGAACGAAGACCGGGTTTTGTAGTGTAACTTGGGAGAGGCCTATGTCCAGCAGTGGACTGCAACGGGCTAGTGATGATAATGTATAGGAACGTGTGTTTTTGTGGCTCAGGTAAGTTCTAGAACCGAATTGAAGTTCAGCTAAGTGGTAAAAATACTTGTATCTATACGGAATGGCCAAAAGTCGTCGAAACTAAAACGACGATTTTTGACAAAAATATATCTCGGTTTTTTTCAAATATTGTTAATATTACCTGGAGTGATTATAAACATGTGGCTTAAAGTATATAAAAAAAAATATTTATTTAAGACCAATGGAAAAAATTACATAAAAAAAAACTTAAAAATACAAACAGCTTACATCAAATGTATGTTAAAATTACAAAACAAAATATTGTGTCGGTGATCTCCACGCTAGGATATACTCGTAGTATATATTATTAATATATTTCTGTATAAACAAACATTACTCGTAAATATTTTGCAATGTTTACATTCCTGCTAAAAACTTGGATTTCAATTTGAATAAGCCCCAATGGTATTTAATAGCAAAGTTCTTTCAAATCAACTCCGCTTAAATTATGTTTATTAACGGGAAATAGGAGGTATCTTGCGGGTAAACTTAAAGATGCTTTAATTCAAATTCTTTTTGAAGGTTTTATTTACGATGAAAATATAATATTAACAAAGTTTTTAAATCTCTTTTCGATAAATATTTGATTTTAGTAATTAAAGTCGAGCTTTATATTAGTTAAAATATTTTTCAAACGGCGTTAAAAGTGTGAAATACTGCTCTAACATAATGTTGTTCTGCGGGATGTGTAATAATATATGTGTATCTAGTATATAAAATAAAAATAGACTTATTATTTAATTGATTGGCTGCCTGACATCAACGGTTTTCGCAAATAATAACGAAGAAATTATATGTTTTTGATAAACATTATCATAGACGATTTGGGTGATCTGGTAATCAATCCCAGAATATCACTGGTCGCAATCTTAGTTATTTTATAATGAAATAAGGAATAACAATATAAAATGACTGTCCCAACTCATACGGGCAAGTCGTAGCGCCAAGCTCAAACATATATTTATATAAACCAACGGCCAACCGAGTATTCTTATGCCCACGTCGAACGCAAAATTCGCCCCGGCGCGTTCACGCAAACACCCACCCTTTTACGACATAAATTGCTAATTTGACATGCGTATTAGCACATTAACTTTATAACACAATGTAAGATCTACATAAAAGTCGTAAAATGAACGTAGTTACTGTTTAATATTAATGACAATTAAACCGCAAATGAGCCGGACAATTCCAAGCACACTCAAACATCCTGTAAGGATGTAACAGTATAACAACGGAAAGCGGTAACAATAAACACTGAGTAACAAAACCGAGAAAATTTTATAAAGAATAATCACGAACAATTACAACACATTAAAACTGGCATAACTAGCGCAGCACACACGCCACCGCGCGCATAAAACTGAACTATTAAAGAGGCCATTGGAGTAGTGAAACGCAAAGTAACAAAGGGAGCGAACCACTTAGTAGCCACTTGGCTTTCTTGGCATTCTTTCAGGTCTATTTGATACCACAGACCGGGTCAGCGTCTAAGGAGTTTTAATATAATTGTGTTGCGAGTTATTTGAGGGCGAGTCACTCAAATGTGTTGCAATGTCGAATGCTCGCATGCTCTGAGGAATTGTTTGATATTGCCCCTTTCTCTTCTTTCCTCGATAGATCCACGCGAGTTGGATTACGAATCGCAGTTTGGTAATTACCATCATCTCGGCCCTAATTAAGAAGTTAGCCATTTCATTCTTCTTCTGCACAATCAAGCTATAGCAGGTGGTGAAGATTTCGAGCCAAATGTTCCTTCCAAAAAGTCTAGTTCCTTCCTACGCGTGAAAAAGCAGCTGCGTAACTGCGTAGGCCAGCATAATTATATCGAATGACAGGAGTTAAGTAAGGTGCTATTTTGACTAAAATATTACTAAATACACCTAATGAAATCTATAGATGTAGCCAGATAAATCTATTACAATGTTGACAATTACTATGAATTTTCTGGTTCACAAATTTTAGGAATCGCTATCAGAAAATGATATTGTAATCGCTAAAATACGAAAAAGCAATTCATTGATTCCAATCACAACGAAACCCCCAACGTTAACTCTCAAACATAATCAATTTGCCCCATCTTCACCTCTAAACCAACTAGAGGTGCGGTCCAAGCCATGTTTTACTTTTCTCCAGTTAACGGTTGGATTTGAGTCACTTATCTGTTTTCTAGAGTGCATTCTGCTCGGTCGCCTTTGCGTCTCCACCGCCCATTGGATTACCTCCAATGATATTACTTGTGGTTGAACTCGACAAATCTGCACTCTGGAACGGTGATTCAAATCCACTGTCAACACTTGCCGATCGGGACTGCATTTTATTCTTCTGAGAAATGGGGCTCTGTGAATCCACGTTTGTTCGTTTGAATCAGGGGCTTTGTTTTATATTTGGAATTTCGTAGATGACGAACGTGTATTATTTACATGATTATATGTCTTTGGCAATTATTTAAATTACCTTATGCTTATAATCATTCAAATTTCAATTTAACCATTCCTGGATTTCAATTAAAAAAATCGTATTATAATTTTTAAATGTTTTGCTATTTTCACTTAAATTTGTGGAATTTAGACATCGATTTTATTTATTCAGTTAGGAAATTAGTTAATGTTGATTGCAAAATTGTACCAAATTAAAAAATTAAATAAGTTGTCAATTCCCTTCTAGCTACTTTTTACTTTATGCGTACATTAACCTCTTTTGGCTATTATTATGGAACGTCCAATAATGAAAAGTAAATAGGGCAACAATATCAAATCAAACCAGGCGTTAAATTCTAAGCGGCAACGAGGCTAATAACTACTGCGGCCTTCGCTACGTTGGGACTATTTTTATCGTCAGCGCTTCCCGCGTAGCTTTCAAAGAATTCAATACATACGCTCATACCTGCCTATAGAGGTAATTCAAGGCCAAAACGATTAAACTGGTTATATGGTATAATATATCCGTATGGATAGCAATTACCGTACGTGATCACTAAAAGTCCATCATAGTGACCCAGGCAAGTAATTATGATAAATACACCCAACAGTCGCATACATAGTCCTGATCCCGTACTAAGTTAGAGTCTTTTGTCGTGAGTATCAGGACCTACGAGAGACTTTTTAGCCTCACAAGCACCCAGACTTGAAACAAACACTTGTGGTTCATACAAACATTTGTCTTGGTGCGGGAATGGAACCCGTGACCTCTCGTTTCAAAGCTAACTGCGCCACGGAGGCTGTCATGTGTATCACGATGTAGTTTGAACTTCTGTGCATTGGGTTTGGACTTAGCCTTTTTAATTACGTCGATCATGTCTGGATAGTGGATACTGGATTTGGTTTTCACTGTAATTACCACCAACGTATTAAAATCCGCTTTATCGTACCAGCATTATAAAAATAGGGAGCGCGCTTATGACGCCAAGTCGATTATTGTAAATTAAAAATAAACCCACCACACGGTTCACAGATTAGACGCTCCACGAAAACAATGATCGTCAAGTTTCTTTAACTCGTAATTTCAAGATATATAATAAAAGAACAACCAATAAGACGACTTAGCTTTCAAAGAATTAGCTCGGTTTAATTGACAAGGAGTTTGCGGTCGCCGCATCGCCCGGATCCGCAAATTGTGTCGCAAAGTGAGTGCTTCAATTGTTTCTTAAAGAGTTCACGACACATTTTGTCGTGTAAGAGAATTTCTAGTTTTATTTCGTCGGTAATCAGTTTGTCTTTAATCGACATTTTCGTTTGTATTTTTGTATTACAGTTAATGATAAAAATAATCATGTTACTTTTGTTGTGATATAAATGATTTTTTAAACCTACTCTTATATCAGTCACGCGTATATGGCCCCACATCAAGATTTTAGCTTTCACAATACCCAAACATGAACAAATATTCTTAAATTTCTTGAAAATGTTCCTATTATTACTGGTCTGGAAATAGTATTAGAGAAAGCCCATTCCACAGGGATATTTTAGACAACTAGTAGAATTTCCAGTTATGTAGTTTTAATTATCATATGCTATGGATAGAGTACTAATATAAAGGCTACAGCGTGGTGGTAGACATACATACATACATATGTACATAAACACACGCCTTTTTCCCAGAAGGGGTAGGCAGAGGTGCTACCAGAACACCCACGTTTCACCTTGTATATTCCGTCCCACGATGTGATAGGGGGCGAGCCTATCGCCATATCGGGCACAAATTCGGGCACACCTGACTCCGGGCTGATAACGAATAGAAAAATCCAATATCACTTTGCCCGACCCGGGATTCGAACCCGAGACCTTAGCTTTGCAATCATACCATAGTACCACTACGCCACCGAGGCAGTCACCGAGTGGTGGCAGACAGGAGCATAAAATTATTTGTGAATCTAAAAAAAAATTAATTTAAAAATATCACTGCAGAAAGCTGAGTCCACTAGAATGTTATACTAGCAAAATTCTCGAAGATCTGACTAACAGATGATATGGAATACCAATTTCTGTGGCATAGTGCTGGTGGATTTCAAGGGCAGGAATTATTCTAAATAATATTTTGGAATGGATGACATAAAATGCAAAGAACTGCAAATTCTCTTCGGGAGCCAGCGAGTTGTTTTTTGCATACAGGTACATTTTGTCACTTTTTTCCTTTACACAGAAATGATTGACGAATGTAGTTGACAGCTCAATTTTAGCCTTTGAAAATATCCGAATGCGGAAAGGATGCCGGTTACCAGGCTTTGGAAATTTTATGACCTTTTTGTCGTCTTAACGATTTTTTAGTTAAACAGGTTTGCTTCAATATTTTCCTCTTATTTTAGGAATACAATTTAAACAAGTCTAAATATTTATCGTATGGTAAGTTCTAAATATTACATCATAATTTTGAGAATACGCCTCAATAAATAAAGCGAATAAGACAATTAATTTTGTATAAAATATTTTCTTATATTACCTTGGCACTAAAAAGTTTTTTTATTCGTTTGAACTGATGAGCTTTGAAGAAATTTCACAGACTTGTTCTACTCCTAGTAGGCAGCGATTTTGGTTTTATAAGAAAACAAACATCAAAGCCTTGTAAATATAAAAACTAAAATAATAAACATTTTCCTACCGAATATCGTTGTTCATTCTGTTAACGAGTAATTGTTATAAACGACTAATTGAATTTTCTATTTGGAAGTTTTAATTGAAAAAATTCAGAGCACCTCAGGGACGTATTATTTTGTTAACATTTAACAGCACGTTTATTAACAATTTCCAAATTATTCTACTCTATTGTAACAAGTTTTCAGTCAGTAGTTAATTAACGCTAACCGCAACTCTCTGTATCGTCTAGTTTTGGACGGTGGGCTAAATACCATAGGAGGTAGCGATTGGAATCCATTCGTTTATTTATTTGAAGTGTTTATTCCTTTATTTATGCTTTTTACACAAATTAAAATGGCGGAATTAATGTTTGAGGCAATATCTCCCAATCAACATTAGGGCCGTGCAGAAATATTGAAGTAGGCGCTAACTAAATAACCATAGTAAAATAAAAAAAAAACATGGTGAAAGGCTATTAAAAGAATATTTATTGTGTATATATCGCATAAATTGTTGCAGGTTATTTATACTTTTTTTAGTATGGCGAGGATATACCAACTGCCCATTTTGCTTACCTAATTTTTTGGCTAGATCTTATAATGAAAACTGTCATAGATCGGGCGAAAGGGAGAAGACTGGGCAGTAAAGTCTAACCTAACATTAGTAGAGTTAACACTAGATAGAACCAAAGGATATTTAAGGCTTGATATATGTCAGTCTATACATATATCTATAGGTACTATTACCTATGGACAACCTACTACATGATAATAAAAAATAAAAAATATCCATATGACATATGACAACTTACAAAAAGTAAAAGTACGCGTAAAATCAATACATCATTTTCTTACTAAAATATTAATAAGTACACGATTTAATGTATACGCTGGCAGCTTTAACTTGACGAGCTTATCTGAATATAAAACAATAGTTTACGTCACAATATGCCAAATGTCTCTATTAAACCAACTATAATACCTCTCCAAAACCTCCCCAAGTCGATCTAATTACAAATTTAACATTCAAATGCTTTCTAAACGTCATACATAGTGGAACAAAGTCCCTACCATGGACCAAACAAAAGCAATGAGCATTCGCGTGAGAGAACACAGCGCCGCGCAAACAATTCACCAAGCAAGGGGTTACGTATGTACTGTCTTATCGCTGCAAGCGTCACAGACTCTATTCATTACCCCATAAGATCTATATTCGCTAAGCACTGCACAAACAGCAATAAAGGATGGAATATGTCGAGAGACCGAGAGATAACATCGCGTTGATTGTGGTGAACTTGAAAATTGTGTTTGTGTTCAACTAAGATTTATTTAGTTTGATGTTTATTTGATATCGACGCACAGCCCTACACGTGAATCCGGCGGGAAATTGAGCTAAATGCGGCTAACGCGTAATGTATAGCAAATAACATTGCGTCCTAACGCTTTGGAGCAATCAAAGCGGATTTGCTGAGATATCAAACATTGGCAGTAATCACGGGTATTACAAAAGCCACTTCTACAAAATATAGAAAGGTCTGAAATAGCGGAGAAATAACTTCTACATAATAACGTTTGGAATATTTCAAAAACATACTCGTATGCTAATCATAGGCCCGCAATATTGTATAAAAGTTTTGGGCTATAGTCGCCCCAGCGTAAATCGGTTTGTAACTAGCTGCTAGACTCGTCTAGTAACAGAAATGTAAAGCCATGCCTATATTACTATCATTCTAATAACTGATAACATACTTTCCACTCTCACACACCATCCAAAATTCCACACCCAAAATCAACACAAAAATCTGTCGGTTATGATGCATTTGTCTCACCGTGAGGAACAGGGGCTCTCATTTCATAGCTAGGTATGTACTTATGTTCCTTCTGGCCACTCCACCACCTGACGTCCATAAACGAATTATTTTCTATTAATAATATTGTTATTAAAATATTCACAAATTAATTCCTCTTTACAATACGCAATCTATACCTTTTCCTGCTGTACCACTCCTGTTACAAATCTACATTTTAATTCAATTAATTAATTGCTAAATTGAGCGAGTTACTCGACCTAATGAGCCGTCGGTGTGTGAATATACGCTGAAAATATCTACAGCGTGGTCGCCTCTATATGAACTTTATAGCTAAGTTTTAGCCGACCTAGATATATTTTAAAATGCCTAAGTACGGACACACGTAGTTCATGTTATTATAACGGATATATTAAAATTAGCAAGGGTCAAAATAGCCTAGTGGTTGAAATTTTATGAATCGCATGGAATATTCGTCGCATAATAAAATATAGTTAGTAATAAATGAGTTACATTAATGTTAACACATTAGTATCAAAGACTCGTTTCATATAATAATTATGGAGTGAGTAAAAATAAGCTCAAAAAATGATATACAATTTACTTATCCACCACATCTTTTGGATCCTTAAATACACTTAAATTATTTAAGCGCAAGGTAAAATTTAATATTACTATCGCCATAAACACGCTTTAAATAAAAAAATATGACACGTATTCAGCGTCACACCGAGACTGTCAGTGTGTCGTGCCCCTAACGCGACCTCATGAATTTTAATTAGAAAAAAATCTGCGCTGGATTTTTCCACGAGCCGCAACATAGCAGATTATAAGGAAGCTTATTATTTTAAGACTTGCTAAGTAATCAGGTGCTTTTATCTCGCGCTCATAAATTAAGGACGCAGTGGGAGTGGATGACGAAATTGCTTTGTGTGCAAACTATTTTGTACATTTTTATGAGGTGCCTTAAAAGGTTTTCGGTAGTTTACATTATGTTATGCGTATGAAGCTGGAGTGGGAACAGAATGTTATTTAAGGTGTGGTGACGCAGTATATTATCAGTGAAGAATTTTTGGGAGTACCAGTAATTCTCAAAAAATCATGTAAATTTTATGAGAGTAAGAGTATTTTACTGATTTTTGTCATATTAACAATGAAAACTCTGTTAAAAATAACATTGTAATTATATTTTCTTGTTCTAGAATATACACGTATTCATAGAAGAATTCAAGATCATTACATGTTAATCAAATATACGTACAGAAACTTCTAAAAGCGTTCGAAAAGCTCGTACTTTTTTATAAATTATCGATAACTTTCCCGCAATATTGCCTACACAAGGATAAAAATTAAAATACTAGAGCTGGTAGAAATTCCGATACAAGCGGTTAAACAACAAGGATTGATCGCGTGAAAACCACCAAACTAACTAGTCAGCTAATGTATTCCGACAGAACCGATAAATGTCATTTAATGACACTCTCGACATAATGCACACTTCATAACGTTGATAGAAACCCACTTAAGTGGAGCCAGATTAGTCAGTCAGTCACGTCGGGTCGCCGAATACGAACTCTCTAAGTAGGTCAGAACGTTGGAAATGCTCGACAATTACTGCCACTTACCTAACTGTATTGTAGGTTTTATTGAGCCTTTTAGATTTATTTTTATTTATGAATGTGACATTTTTTGCTGATATGTCTGTTGCGGGGCTACGTGACTTGATTTAGCTTATGTATACGTAAGTAAGACTTAGAAATTTCTAATGTCGAGAAAATAGTTACTTAACAGGAAAACAGCCTCCGTGGCGCAGTTGATTAGATGCCGGCTGTGAAACGAGAGGCCGCGGGTTCGAACCCGCACCGACACAAATGTTTGGGTATACCAAAAGTATTTCATTCGACTCTGGGTGTTTATGGGACCTAAAAGTCTCTCGTAGTTTCTGATACCCACGATACAACACTCGACCTTAAAGTAGCCTCAGGACTAATTAGAAATATCATGCAAATAGACTGTTTCATTGACGTTAAATGTAAATACGATTATGGGTTTGAATTTAAAATACGAGTAGTACGCGAAATAATATGCTTCTGATGTGGACTGGAGTCAAAAAGTATCTGCATCTGGGCGGAGCCGGGCCGGTCCGCTGGTTAATTAATATAGTAAATGAAATTAGAATGATTAGTGGATGGTGTTATACAGACATCACCACGAATTTATTATTTTACGGCTAGCTGCCTGCATGACGTCAACCCTTTACAGAAAACAATATACATATTAGTTTTTTGCCTTCCAATAAATATTTCCCTTAAGTGATGAATAATTAACTTTCAAAAGATAAACAATTAAAAAGCAGCTTTTTACTCCATCTTCTAGAAGAAAAACTTGATAAGCATAATTTAAAATTGTAATAATATAATTAAATAAACTTCTGTTTTTAATTGTAACATCTAAGTGCACTTACGTTAAACTAAGAACTATAACAATACAAAGTAGTAATTATGCTAATGTATTGTGTAGGGTAAGTTAATTTATATAACTTGAAGTTGGTTGCAAAACTTAAGGATTTATAGTGAAGATTTATATAATCTGAACAATCGAGTTAGTCTAGATTTAACGTGTCTCAAAAGTTCTAGTTTTTAAATTATGATTCTTTGTACTGAGTATGAATAATCAAGCTACTACTCGTACTCCATTTTTGTATTGTATTGTATCAGCCCATATACGACCCACTGCAGGGCACGGGCCTCCTCTACAATCGAGAGTACGATTGAGAGTGGTTAGGCCATATAGTCCACCACGCTGGCCTAGTGCGGGTTGGCGGACTTACACACCGTAGAAATGTTTTTTTTTTTAAAATCGTTACGGTATACAGGTTTCCTCACGATGTTTTCCTTCACCGTTAAAGTGCGTGGTGATTGACTATTAATACACACATAACTCCGAAAAGTCAGAGGTGTGCCCTGGGATTTGAACCCGCGACCACCACGAACATGTAGGCAGCCGAGTCTGGTCCGATACCACGAGGCCACCACGCACTTCCATTTTAGATGTCATAGATTCTAATTAAAAGATACTGAAAACCGCCATAGTTTCTGGAATTTTAATTTTAAAGATTATCTGAAATCCAATGAGAATTACGGAACCTTTGATACATCAAATTCTTAAGCAATGAACAGTGAGTTTTTGTAAATGATTCCTTTGTAAGGATTGATAGAATAAACTTCAGAATTATTATTTTTTCATTTGACAGCCTACGTGGCGCAGTTGCTAAGACGCCGGCTGTGTAACGAGAGCCCGCGGGTTCGATCCCCGCACCGAAACAATTATTTGTGTGAACCACAGGTATTTGTTTCGCGTCTGGGTGTTTTAGAGACCGAAAAGTCAGGTCTATGTATGTGACTGTAGGGTGTTATTTATTTATTTATTATTTATTTACTTCGCAGTGATTATTAACAATAACTTCAGCTCTTTTCTCTACAGTTATTATTTTTTCAACTATTGCTTCCACTAGCCAGAGAATAGCTAAAAGCGGATTTCATGCAGTACCATCACTTAAAACTAAATCACAATAGTCCAGCCCTTTTACACTCCAGCCTTATTTTCCCTGGCCAAATAGAAATGCGGCAATATATTTACGTAGGTATATTATTAGGGCACAGTCAATAGTTGCTGGATGTGTATAAAAAGATCTCATACAAAACGTCACGCGTTACGGCACAAAGGAAAGGTTTCCAATAAGCATCTACATACATGTAAGGGACTCGATAGGCAAAGGGTTTTAAGGTACAATTCCGATAAAGTAGGTGGGATGGCGGCTGAATGCGAGTACGTTTTGAGTTTTCCACGTTTTTTTGTAAGAATTTGAGTCTCGCAATGTGTACAAATTGAAATGGATAGGTTACGTGTGCTGGTTACAATATTTTTTATTAATAGAAATGGGATATTGGGAATATTGTGGTTGGCAATCACCACCTCTTACAATCGGCGATGGAAAAGAGGAGAAGAGAGGATTGGAGTAAATATTGTTTAGATCTGTCGTCAATTTAGGAAGCCAATTAGTCTGCCTTACTTTATTTTTCTGCCATGCAATTTAAAAAAAATGTGAGGTATAAACCGGAGAAAATGTGACAATAATATTGTTGTTATATAAAATAGACATGAAGAAAAACTCATATGAATTCTATCTACCAACCCACTACTATCCATAGATAAAGCAATAAATAATTTTAACTGCTGCGCAGCCGTTCATTATTAATGCGTATCACATATTAGCTTTTATTGGTTCATATCTCTCGCTGCACAGAAGTTTTCTCATTATCGACTTGGCCGGTTTCCTAGCAGAATCCTAAGAATAGCGCCTTACCAACAGTGGTTAATTAAAGTTCAAAATCAATGGATCGCTCTAAGATATTCGAAAAGTTTTGATATAATGAAATTATTTACTTAAACTTGGTACACGGCGAACATTGATGTTTATTTTAGTATCAGCCTCAAGCGTTTTTGTAATCTTCGAATAATATTATTAAATTAAATTATATTCCTCAATTTTAGCTTAAAGATTTTGAAATTATTTTTTTCAGATTATACAATAGGTATTTACCTCTATTAAGCCCTTTTACGAGCTACAGACGTCCTAGTTATGATTGCAGGAGTTCGGTTGATGCAGGCCGCTTCCGAGAGGTTGCTATGAAAATTATTGAGGTTGCCTATGTTAAGAAGTGGTTTTCTGTAACTAAAATTAGACAGGATGATTTTTATATATTTATACGTTTCGAGAACTCACACTAGGCCAGCGTGATGGACTATATGGCCTAACACCTCTCAATCGTGTAGAGGAGGCCCTTGCCCTGCAGTGGGACGTATATGGACTAATACAGATTTTTTTTACTTCTTCTGCCCAAGCTCCAAGGTCTTTTTTACAATAAATAAATATTATTACATGAGGTATAAATTCTATTATACTTGTAACACAACAGCCAAAATCTTAGTGTTTAAATCATGATAATATTCAGAACGGAGTTACAGTTGTAACTAAGATAGTACGGAGTACTTGCTTACACTGTCCCCACGTCCGGTAGCTTTGTGCCATTGTTGCCGACAAACAGCCCCTTAAACAGGAGGGACTCGAGGCCTATAGAGACAAATATACATTTTATAGTCAGAATATATGACTAAGATTTGCCTGCCACTTTGATATCAAAACCGTGTAAGTTCTACTAAAATTAGAGTCAAGTTCTGTATGTTGCTAGATAATATTTAAAAACACTTCATTTGATTCTCTGATTAACAGTACATTAATTATTGTATCTCTTATGCATAACCAAACTTATGACCGAAAAATAGGTAGAATAGACCAAAAATTAGGTCAATATATTGACTAACAAACGCTGACTCTCCACCATCATCTTTAACTGATGGCAGGTTTCTCACATATGAACCTGGATAGGTACCACCACAATATTCTATTTCCCCCACCAAACAGTAGTGTAAATGCACTATTGTGTTGCGATTTGAAGAACATTACAATGATAGTATTTACTGGACATAATGAGACTTAATATTGTATGTCTCAGGATAGCGAGCGCAGTGGAATGCCAAGCATTGTTTTGTAATTCAAGGTGTTGTTTCATTTTGCTACTGTCCATGAGCGGTCAAATCGCTTACCAACAGGCGAATGGCCTGCTCATCTCGCCATTCATCCCAATAAAATAAATCCTCCCACATCCACACAAATTGTTTTAAATCACCAAACAACCTCCCACATCTCCATTTAAATTGGCATCTTTGTTTACCAGCAATACTTGGAACAGCAAAGACCTTTGCATTCAGAGACGCACCATACAAGCCTTCTTGAATGAACTTCATTTCTGAGAATTGTTAAAGCATAACGCTTCAGGCTTCGCGAATAAACATGGCTGCTGAATAACAGCTGTTGATTCAATGTCCGGTGCGAGGAGGCCAGTGGCACTATGAGTTGCCAACTTGGGTTATTAAGCACTGTTCTGGCTTGAGATGTAAGCTCCGGGCAGGTCACTTGCATAGCCCTTTGTTGTCATTCGTCTTGTAACTGTTGAAGAGCCTAAGATTTACCGTTGCAATTCAGTTATGGCAGTGGTCATTTGTAAGACAATATTTGAGGTTTCTGGTTATCTATAGATTTAAAACACTGTCTTTTTCTCTTTTCCTCTCGCAGATACAGAGATACTATATTTCTTACTTAGTTTATAGCGGAGTTGATTTTCCTCTCTTTATTTCCTTCTTACTCTGTCTTCGAGGACACAAATAAACGAGAAGAAATTTTTCTTTTACTTAATTTCTTATATATATTAAAGACAGAATTTAAATTAGTTTACAAACTCTACATAAATGTAGGTCAACCAGCTGCTTACTTTGGTTTTACAAAAAAAATCTGCCGGAAACTTGCTTTACGACGCTGTAAAATCTAGATCTTGATTTTATGTGTCTTCAAAATTAAGGACAAAGGGAGTTTTAAAGAGCAAAGGTCAGCCCGTTAACAAAAAAGTACATCCTAAAAATACAGACAAAAACGTACCAAAGCTTTACGATACACATTTTATCTTTTTCAACGCTCACATTTTGCGTCAAAGAGTAAGTAATATGAAATATAAAAGTTTCGTGTTATAATAAAAAGGGATATTATTTTTGGCATTAAAACGAAAAGTCCCCTTTATTGCGGTGGATTCGGGTTGACATAGCTTGGACTCTGACGTGTTTGTTTTATTTCAAAGTTAACTTTTTATCATAATTAGTACTGCTGTTTAGGTGTAAAGTTAATTACAGGTCGCCACAAAATAAATATGCACGGATTTGGTTAAAGTTTCTAATAAAGTCGTTATCATAATTTGCATGTATATTTATGCAGTGAAAATGCGATGTATTTTCACCCTGCATAATGTGTGTTTCCAAATATTCGTTCAACATATTAATATTATAGTTTATATAACTTTTCGGGGTCATGTGTGTATTGATAGTCAAGCACCACGCATTATAACCGTGAAGGAAAACATCGTGAGGAAACATGTATATCATACCGGTTTGTATAAATTTCTATAGTATGTAAAAGTCCAGCAACCCGTACTAGGCCAGCGTGGTGGACTATATGGCCTAACTTTTCTCGATTGCAGAGGAGGCCCGTGCCTTGCAGTGGGACGTATGTGGGCTGATCCAGTACAGTATATAAACATTATGGCACAATGAAAGCTTGCTTATTTTACTTATTGTTTTATGCCTACTCATGTAGACGAGCCATCAGGCCGCCTCAATGCTTTGGCAATACCAGAGGTACGCAATTTACTGGCTTGCCTTACCACGTAATATAATATTCCGATAACACAAACCTTGGTATATTAGCTAAACCTTAACAGCAAAAATATCCGCCATACCATAAACCATTCCATGCTGCCTTCCGAGATTTCTATTATTCAAACAGAAAATTACTAGTTGCCAGTTTAAGAGACCGCAAAATCATTTAAAAAATCGTAATAACGTTTTTTCGAACGTAATGTGCACGCGAAATGCACCATCTTAAATACAGTGTAGCGTGACTTCAAATTGGCTCAGTTTTATTGGTCTTGCAATGGCTTTGTGAAACTATAAGGATGTATTATTATATCGCAATTTTAAAGGCGACGTAACCGCTGGCCTGTTGTAATTTTTGTTGTTCTTTAATTGAGTCCGTGTATATTATGGAAATATTTTATTTGCATAATATAATGGGCAATGCATCTGTAAACGTAATGGGGTTTTATATTATAGCTTTTGCTAATGGGTGTTTTTATTCATATCTAGGTTTTCATAATTAATTTTTATCGTTTTACTAATGTATTATTTACTCGTAAAAATGAAAATAAACCAACACTCATAATGCCGTTTTAAAAACAAATTGTAAACGTAATTGTATCTGATACGAAAAAAAAGTGTTACATAACATTTTCAAACAAACTCCTTTTTCGTAGCCCAAATTTCGATTGACCACGCATACGGTCACGCAAAGCGTCGCTTAAGATTTTTTTTCATCATTCGTTACACTAAAGAAACGTATTTCTGCTGTATACACATTTTATAGAATTCCTTTGACATGGCATCCGACCATTACTTCGTTTGATTGCTACGGCGTAGCGAGCTACGGCGTAGTGCCATGTGCGTAGCAACGGACTTGTTTTTTGGAGTGAATTAATTCGTTTCCTGCTTATTATTCTGTTGATGTAACTAATTACGATTACATAAAGTTACAGTTGTGACCTAAATTAACAAGAAGAAACAAAACATTCGGCCAAACGTAAATTGATATTCGTAGTTATGAAAATTAAAAAAAAGTTTTACTGCTCATAGCAATACAATATTGTGATTTACTCAACTACATGCTACTCTTACATGTTGTTTTAAACATGATAATATGTATCCATAGGGAGCTTTATATTACCGGGAATAAAAACTATGAATTACCCATCATGTGAAAGACAATCAAGCCTTTGGGAATGATTGATTATTCTACAGGGAGCCGAGGGTTAATAACGAGCCACATTGTTACGGAAATTGTGAGGATGAGTACTATTTGACTAAAATGGTATTTAAAAATAATGATTAATTTTGCACAACCTTGTTGGTTAAGTAACAATTAACTGTTGTTGGAGTGATGAACTAAATTTTATTTCTAAAATAGACACTATTGTTATGTTTTTTTATTTATTTCACAAGTATTAATTTTCAGTATTAAGTTAAGATTGTGGTCTTTTTAACTGATTTAAAAAAAAACGAGGTTCTCAATTTGACTGTATATTTTTTTATGTTTGTGAACTTATAGCTCTGAACTGGGTAGCCCGATTTTGATTATTGTATTCCAAAAAGCATAATAGTCCCATTTGCCCCTTTGTCGTCATAAAAGTAGTCATCAGCACGTGGCGAATTTTTCTGGGTGGCTTAAATATTACTGATCAAGCTGTGTGGTCCATATTCAATAGTGGTGATAGTCACGGAGGAAAGTGGACAAAAACATTTCGAACTCCTATTAATTTAACTTTATGATTTATTTCGTTGCGGGTTAAAGACAAGTTTTACATTCCCGGAGACTCGCTGAGATTCTATACTCGGTGTCATTAAAATGCTACCGTTGATCCTGGATTACAATTGATGTTGTGGTGGGTGTGAAGGCAGGATAGTCTCCAGTGGTGCCTGTATAGAGAATAATATAGTACCAATATATACATGTGAAAATGGATCTGTGCATAAGTATTAATAAAAACAGTTACGGCCAAGAAAGGAATGATAACAAACCCAATATTACTTAAAACCCTGGACCCATTCTATACAATACAGTTTAATGTACCAAGTTCCAAAGAATTATAAAAGTAATTGTAGGTTAATACCCACTTAGGTGGACTTCCGAGATATTGCAGTTCAGTGACCTTTCTTAAAAACTGGTGGCACGCAAACACTCCGCAACGGGCGAGACGCAAGGAAAATTGCTCAACTTCGTTTATGGTTCGTTTTAATGGCTATTGTGAAAAACCTTTATTCCGTCGAGTGTTTTTCGATCCGCTTCATTACTCATTTTTCACAGTTTATTAAAAAATCACATATTTAACTTTTTAGTGTGCTGAAATTTATACACTTTTTTAAGGCAAGTTGCCTATAAACGGTTTTGATACTTTATATGGCATTGAAAATTTGTCCGCTATTTATTGTGAGCTGTCTATTTTTATGAGTTTATTGTGTTAAAATATTTAATACAAGCAATTTTATTTAGTTTGTGACCAAAATCTGATTTTCCATATTTTATATCAAAATCTTGGAAAATAGTTTGGAATTTCCAAAAATGTTTTATGAGAGTACCATAATATTAAATTAATTTCACAATCATTGTTTTGCAAAGGGTCCATATTTTATTTAAGCATACAATATTCAATGATAAACAGAACCCCGTACCAAAGTGTCCACCTACAGACTTATCCCGCCTACACTTAAGAACTTTTCCCTATTATCTTACCGTAATAACATCATAAATTATCCAACCTCCCGACAGCCCTTCAACAAAAAACTTACCAAATACTGCCATTTAATTAAACATTTAAAATCGTAATTGTGTACAACTCTGCTTATTTCTAAGAAATAAACCGCTCTATGAAGTGTTTGTGTGGTCCCACGGCGCGATAATGGTCTTTATTTCTTGTGCCCTAAGGACCAGCCGTCAATAGCCCATCGTCGCGGCTGGGTTTAATCAAATTATTCAAATAAAGCGGAGTCCCACCGCCTCGCAGGCGCCCGGAGAGTATTCAACAAATACGAGTATTTACTGCGGACTTGAGTTTGTGGTTGCGGTGATTGCAATCCATTGTTTGTGCCTATTTTATAAGTGCGGGTAATGTTGTGATTTAATGTTTTCGCTAATTAGTTATAAGCTACCTACTTATCTGCAAAAATCATATTTCTTACACGGTAAAGTACACACCTACTCTACTATTGAGAAGGAATATTCGTAAGTTCACTACGCCGGGCTGGCTACAGTTGATAGACTCCGTATGCCTTCGAAATTCTCATGAAATACTATAGATTAAGATAAAAATGGATAATTGTAGTATACATTGTTAATAATGGAAACATTTTATCCGGAGCAAGGAAAAAATTGCAAGAAATAATAGGTTGGACCCTGTATAATGATTCGAGGTGAATAGAACTTTATAGATCCAGATTAATAAATATACGGAACCAATTGTACCACCCTCTTTCTACAGTTTTACAGTCACCAACATTTCAAAATAATAAAAACTGCAATTAAACAAATCCTCGTTTCAAACTACGTGGTTTTATGCATCCGATAGCAATCCATTTCGGTGGAAGAAAAAATAAATTTACAAAAGAAACAAAAGCGGGGTCGTTATCTGTCAGATAGCGATCTCATGACGATTCCATTAAGAGAAGCGGCGGATCATTGCAATTCGACACGCGATACGATGCCGCGAAATACGTGTAAGATCTGCAAGATATCAGGCATTAAATATAATATTAAAATTTGTCTGGAAAGATCAACAATTATTTATTTATTAAACTCCATGCAATTAAATTGTTCAGGCGGACTTAATGCCAGCGGCATTTAGCACAAATATTTAATTACATAATAGAACACAACAATTATAAAACGAGATTTTATTGAAAAATTTTCTGCGCACTCCAATAGCAAACGCGTACAAAATTTAGTTTCGTACGAATAATTCTTATAGGTAGTTACGTGTTCTGTAACAATGGACATTGCAGATTTTTTTTTTATATGTGCGTTAAAAAGAGAATATTCAATTATTTAAATTAGAATTATTAAATTACTCGAATTGTTTCATGGAGAATATTTTGTTTTATTTGAGTTTAGTCCAAAAGTATTTAATAAATAAATAAAAGTAAAAACTAGTACTATTATTAATATTATTCTACAATATTCTTAATAACGCATCAAACTTAAATTTGGCTGTAAATATTACAAATGAAAATCCCTCAAGACCTAATACTCGTAACAGCATCACATTATATAAAAACAGGGACAAACATTCATTATTTACTCCACAAAACACCAAGAAATTAGCAATTTCTAAAATATTTGCAGTACAAGTCCCATCTGTACTTGCAGCGCATTTGTCAACCCACATAAGCTTAATAAGTTTTCAACGGAACGGGATTCCCTGAATTCCCGACAAGAAGTCCCGTCGTGTGGTCACTTCACTTGATGACAGTTTATTCTTGGAAATGTTGTACATACTCTTTACATTTGAAAGTAAATACAGCAATGAAAACAAAAGCAATTAGTGAAAGTAGAATATAAGAATTTTATTTTAAATGTATATTTTGTTAATGTCACGTATTCAGTAATGTTAATAGAAGGGAAACGGTTGCTATTTCATTACAGTCCACAGATTATACTCTAAGCTTTGTAGTCACTTGAATGGTATGGAAAAAAACTGGTTTTGATATGGTTATTATAACGATGAAGGAAAACATCGTGAGGAAACCAGCATACCCTAGCGATTTTAATTACTACGGTACGTAAAGTCCGCCAATCCACACTAGGCCAGCGTGGCCTAGTGACTATATGGCCTAACCCTTCTCAATCATACCCTCGATTGTAAAAGAGGTCCATGCCCTGAAGTAGGGCGTAATTTACGCCGATACAGATGGTGATTAGATTTTAAGAAATCTTCTGTCCGTCAAGCTATATTTGACCATATTTGACAATGGCCTAAACAACCTTATATATTTATATTAGTACACCAAGGACACAACATCAATAATACTACATATAAAAAAGTACAATTGGCTACCTTATTGTACTAGACAATGTCAAATGACAACCATGGGAAGGATATGAGAAGAAGAGAGAGATAGAGAAAGAGAGAGCAAACCTTGTATATTGTAAATCTATGCACAGCATTAGAGAAAATACAAGCTAGATACTCTGCAAACTATGTAAAATAAGCTTCCACGGATTATTGATTTTAGCTAAAACATCCGACAACTGAATTAGTGACCCTCATTTATCTTTAGTAACACTCGCGTGCGCTCCAACCACGAATCTGAGTTACGTGTACAAAGCAAGATGTATCTTACAAAATGGCCTTTCAATGCATTTTGCACTATAACATTTTGTGCATCGAGATTTGACGACGCTTGCATAGTGTTACCGACCAGTTCAAGATAATAATTTGGTATAATAATATATACTGTCTCGGTGGCGTAGTTGTACCACGGTACGATTACAAAACTGAGGTCTCGGGTTCGAATCCTGCGTCGGGCAAAAGCGATATTGGATTTTTCTATTCATTATCAGCTCGGAGTCAGGAATTTGTGCACGATATGACGATAGGCTTGCTATCACATTGTGGGACGAAATACACAAGGCGAGACGTGGATGTCTTGGTTGCCACCAAGGGAACCTCTGCCTACCCCTTGCGGGAAAAAGGCGTGAGTTTATTTATATATGATATTACTGCACTTAACATCAGATGAATTGTAAATACGTTAGACACTCTGTCAAATCATTATCTATGAACGTCTAATGTAACTGATTGATCTCGTATTATGATCCAGACACTTTGATGTAGCCCCGATCCAACAGTATCACCTTGTCGAAATTCAAAATTAAATCGAGAAACATTCCGGTTTGAATCCGATTTCCGAAACAAAATGTTTATTTACCACACGTAAAATCTCTCTCAATGCAGCGTATTGTGTTACAAATGAATCCTCTCTCAGCAACCGTATTTTTTTCCGAAAAGCAGTTTAAATTCACATATATAATATTAACAATGGTTTAATCAAAATTAAATACTCTTTTTAACATGGGGAAAATCCTCTTGAATCCCTGGTTACCTTGGGGTTGGAAGTCGGTGTATGTCGAATTTCGACAAGCCAGAAACCTCTTGACTTCCCTCAGTACCAATAAGGGACTTCGGGATCTTGCGAGGAGCACATCAAAGCCCTTTGCCGCGTTGCTAACGCAGCACTACGCGTGAGAATCACCCGTCTCTCTCGTGTCTTTGCGATATGGTTTACAGCCTCATAGCATTGACTGCTTCTAAAGCGCTATTTACACGGGGAGAGTTTTATCGTGGCGAAAAATGTATGCCATAATCGCATGACCTATCAGCCATGGATTATCGTGTTCTGACAATGTTATACGATGCAACTTTTTGAAATCCTTACGATAATCGTATTTCGAGGCGAGAAACTCTCCCCGTGTAAATGGGGCTTAAAGCACTCAGTACCCAGCACATATATTTTCAAGCTCTGATTTCTACATTAATTCATAACCGTAGGAAAAGTAATAAAGGCACGTCATGTCAACTATTATTTTTTATTAGCTAATATGAAGTATTGTGGTAATTCAGTTAATGAGCCGTCACGTTGGCATTGGATTTGTTTGAGTTATTCTCCTAATATAAATATGAAAGTTTGTTAAAGTGTTTGAATGTTTGTAATCCATACATACATACATAAACACACGCCTTTTTCCCAGAAGGGGTAGGCAGAGGTGCTACCAGAACACCCACGTTTCGCCTTGTATATTCCGTCCCACGATGTGATAGGGGACGAGCCTATTGCCATATCGGGCACAAATTTCTGACTCCAGGCTGTTAATGAATAGAAAAATCTATTTTGTTATCCAAAACAGTTATTATCCAAAGCAATCCGTTGTACGTATCTGTATTTAGAACTCGTATAACCCTCTGGTTTCATCTCTGCTTCTCCAAAAATTGACTAGTAGAAAATAGCGACGGAATTAAGTCCGTCTGTACAATTATATGTACATATATCTTAGGTTTCTCTTATTCCAAAAAACCGCGTTTTATGAATAATTAGCAGTGTTTTTTTTTGCCACTGCCTCAGTGGCGTAGTTGTACTCTGGCTATGATTACAAAGCTAAGGTCTCGGGTTCGAATCCCGGGCCGGGTAAAGTTATATTGGACTTTTATATTTATTATTAGCCCGGGGTTAAGAATTTGTGCCCGATATCGTGACAGGCTCGCCCCTTATCATATCATGGCACGGAACACATAAGGCGAAACGTGGGTGTACTGGTTTCACCTCTGCCTACCTCTTACGGGAAAAAGGCGTGATGTTTATGCATGTATGTTTTTTTTTGAAAAAAAATGTTTTATTTCTTTTTTGCTATGAGGCCTTCGTGTCCAAGCCATATATTTTCGTTTGCCGTGATTGAGGTCGTGGGGCAATTAGTTGTGAGTTAGTTTCGGCACAAATCTAAACAAACGAATCCATGAGCAAATACTAGTGGTTGGTAATTCCCCGCTAGCGTTGTGATATTGAAACTTAACGTGTTTCTCTAGAAAGGTCACACTGAGATGTTCAAATAAAATGTTACAAATACTGTGTAAGGTTTTTAGTGTCGTACTTAATAAAGAAGTTTATTGCGTTGTTATTTGTACGAAATAAATATTTATTAAATAATGTTATATAAAAATGTTGCCTCTGTCATTACAAGTTTATTAAATACCTAAAATAATGTACTTAAGCAGATTCATAATTAGTTATTAATAATGATATTTTATTATTTTGTTGTAGTATAATACGTTTTGAACCGATAAGTCTGAGATTCGATTAGAATTTCAAATATTTCGTTTAACTTTTTCAATTATTTGGAACGAATAGAAAAATCTAATATAACCTTGCCCGACCCGAGATTCGTGCCCGAGACCTCATTGCTGTTAACGTATCGTACATCTGCGGTCCGAGGCAGTCATAATTTAATAACAAGTATGATATAAAATAGAAAAATCTAATATCACCTTGCCCGACCCGAGATTCGAACACGAGACAGCGTTGTAATCGTACCGTAGTACAACTGCAGTACCAGGCAGGCATAAATGAATAACAAGTATAATATACGTCTATTTAAAGAATATTTCTACAATAGTTGAATAAAGAATCACCTGCATCTCGATAGCCAGCATTCAAAGCGTCTGGCGCGTCCCGCTGCACTTTTAACACTTCATAAGATTCCTAGCTGCTATTTTGGAGCAAATTGCTTTCATTTCAACAATCTCTCGGCGCGACGTCTCCGCTCCTTTCAGAATGTATTGCATTATTTGCATAGTAGGGACGTTAGAGTTGTTTAACGAGCTGCCAATTTCGTTTTTATGTGCGTGCTAGTCGCAACGGTATTTAACAAACTGAATAGGTTTTTGAAGGAAATATAAAAAGTGAGTGTAATATAAAACATGTATTTTTGATAAAGTTTAAGAATAGTTTCGTCAAGAAAAAATATAAAATATCTGCGTTATTTGAAGTAGGTAATGATTATAAATTGATACTCAATCACCACGCACTATAACGGTGAAGGAAAAGATCGTGAGGAAACCTGCAGACCGTAGTGAATTCAAAGAATTTCTACGGTATGTAAAGTCCGCCAACACGCACTAGGCCAGCGTGGTGGACTATATGGCTTAACCACTCTCAATCGTACTCTCGGTTGTAGCGTAGGCATGTGCCTTCAATGGGACGTGTATGGGCTGATACAATACAACACACAAAACTAGATTATGAATATGTAAAAGAAATTATGGATTGATGTTTACGTTCGAATTTTCTCTTAGTGTTGGAATTGTAAGGATTATCACACGGAAGCTATTACTACACCCGCAATATGTCATATAGTGGGACAGTGATAGACGCAGGTCGCCTCCAACAGGCCGATGTGGATATCCTTAAGGGAGGCCTATGTTCAACAGTGGACTTCTTGTGGCTGAAGAGAGGGAGACAGACGAAGAGAACGAAAGAGAGAGGGGCGGAGGAGAGTAGTATTATTAGCAGGTTTAAGTTTATCATAACATAATCAATCGTAAGTCGGTTAGTAATTGTCTGCTAGCCGATGCTCATCTGGACGATACAGCACTATCATATCGAAATACCGATGACAAGGATCAAGGGTTTGAATCTACAACTTTAGATTTTTTCGCGTGTTTTATTGGTCATAAACGCAAACAGTTTTTTAGGAAATGTTTAATTTAACTTGAAGTTATTACACATAGTTAACGTAAGATATCTATTATATTGATTAACAAATATCAAATTGCCAAATTTTTATGTAAGCTTATCTATAATTATTATTTTACGTTAAACCAGAAACATAATTCTAAACGTAAAACTAGGCAAGAGATATTTCACGACGCTGCCCTAATCTGTGTTGGTAGACTTCTAATACTAATTCAATTAATGTATTGAACTACCAGGTATGTAAGTTTGCTGACGATATTTTTCTTCAAGGTCAAAGCAGCAGTAATTGTGCAATATTAAGCAGCGATGTTAGGGTATAACTTGGTTGCGCGACTCCCCATGGCGCCAAGATGAAACGTCTTAAATCACATTGTATTGTTTGTGCATGGGTTTAGATGACAGATAAGTGGCGCTGTAGAATTCTCGACCAAAGCATTGTCTGTCGTAGCAACCATGTCTTGAGTAATACAGTGTAAAATTGGCTTAAGCAACACCAAATCAAATAGAGAAACGTTAATTGTCTCCTTAAACTAGTATTGGTTACATTTGTCCACGTTTGGAACTTCACATGCATTTAAACACTCCAACATCATTCCGCTTCGAAGAACCTAATGAACCGGGGCCATTATCAGTAAGCTTCATTACATTTTACGTTGCCTAATCTACTGGAGCCAGTTGAGCCAATTGTCAGGCAATTTTGAACTCTATGCAAATGCGATTACGGCCGGCGGATCGGCCATTGTCGGTAAGCGAACTGAGGTAATCGGTTTACCCTTTCGACTGAAAAATTTCTAGACTTGAACTCTGTTGTGAGTTGAATTTTAGGTGTTCAAACGAAATGGTTGGGACTGGACGTGTTTTAATTCCTTTTCAACTGCAGTCTTTGTTGAATTTGCTATTATGTAGAACATTACCAAGGCATGATATTTTTGCTTTTTTTACTATTGTTCGCTATTTTGCTGTGATTTATATTTTCTATTTCGCTAACGAAAAATGTATTTCTCTTCTTGTAAATGTTTTGATGTAGTTGTTGAATACAATTTATATTAATTTATTTTTTGAATTGATGCCCAAAAATGAGGGAGAACGGAACACACGCCCGAATACTCAAACCATTTAAATATTGAGTTGCACTTAACTACCCACGTCCTACTTAGCCAGTACATTTGAGCTGGACTTGCGTAGTTAAATGCAATAATATGTAAGTGGCGTTTGAGTAGTTGGGCGCTGGACAAAGCTACTATATTGCTCCAGGTGGTACAAATATTAGTAAGGCGCGGTCGATTACAGTATTAATCAGCAACGAATATCTCTAATTGCTCGACACAATTATGATGGCCTCAACAATTTATTACTTATATCACAAACACAAAACCAAACATCTACACAAGTTAACAAACGCTACATTAAATTATTTAATACATTCCCCTAAGCAATTCCAAACGTTATTATCCTACCAAATTACATCACAAGACTCGCCTGTACATTCATCGGAATTACTTCATTTTTCCCTAAACATATTCGCGAAACTTATTCAAATAACATGTAAATAACGTCGCCGTGCGGAGTCGACATCAGTTAGCATTATGGTAATGCGTTGACGACTCGCCGCTCCTGCCGCGGTTAATCAACTTATACTTGTGTAGCTACAAACGCTTCACATTGAAATTGAGATGTTAATCGAGACGAATGTGTTTATTTCTGAACCAAATAATGGCTGCTCCATGTTAAAATGAAAGATTGTTCACGTTAGTTGGAATAGTTTTGAATTTGGTTTCGAGTTGGCGGGGATAGTAGCGCTTATCGGCGAGAAATAATTGTCGGTTGCATTTCATAGTTTTGGTGTGTAAGTAACGCATTATATATATAATAATATGTTCAATGTACATGCATATGCTCAGTACCCCTTTCCTTATCCCATCCTTTTTCTTTCCCGCTCCCCTCCCGATTTGATGAGCCAGCAACACATCCATGATCTAAGCGTTGGATATTCATGGGCGGCAGTAATCACTTACCATCAGGTGACCTGCTTGCTCGTTTGCCGGACCTATGTTATTAAAAAATATATAATATATATACTCTCATTCTCAAAGGCGAGGTAGCACAATTATCATGTAAAGTTTGCCAAGCTTATTTCCGTTCCAAAATGTGATGTAGCTGTCCTGAATGCGACAACCTCACATAAAGTGGATTGTCGGACATGGGAATCTAATAGTCTTAGGTTAAATTCCGTTTCGGTTGTAGGTGCCATGTCAATGATTTTGATAATTTCTTTACGAGTTCACATATTATCCTTAAATAATATGTTAATCTATTTGCACGATAACAAATTAAATATGCAGCCTTGACATCCCTTAATGATGTGCAACAATGTAACTAGAAAAATATTTTACTTCAGTACTCATCTGCAGATAATTAGGAGAAAAAGGAATGACCGAGCGAATGCGCTTCTCCCTAGACACTGGAGTTTTACGTGGTCAGCGTTCTCATGAACTTTGAGTAAATAGTATTTTAGTTCAGTAAGCTTTTAATATCTTTCTTAAAGTAATTGTTTCAGTTGTAGCTCTTAAAACTGGGATTAATATCATGCCTTATATTTATTACGTGGGGTTTAATTTGATTTAATATTTGTATATATAAAAATGTAATAAAATATAAATATTGTTTAGTGATCAAGATATTATTTCGTATTGCACTATAATCAATAAAAATGAATTGGAAGAATGATTTGTAATATCTACGGATAGTTGAAATACTCCAGAACGCTGCGTAATTTAATTAAAATTATTTTTTTTACACTGTTAACATGTTTTGCTGTAGGTTGTTTAGTTTTGACTTTAACACAAATAGAATTTAAAACTTAAAGCTAAAAATTCAACTTATCTGATGCTTCTGAACATTTTGGTTCTATTGTAATAATATTTGGAAAAATGTTCAACAGAAAAAATACTGACTTTAACAGCGTGGAAATTAAACTGTCGAATTATTTGCTTTGCCAGATGGATCGGTTGTCGGTTATGCAATTGACCGATATAAGTTGATCTCTGCCGCTTCACTGAATTCCATTTCGTGTTCCCATCTTTGTACGCAGTGGGGAGGCAGGGAGGTCGCAGTAAATTGGGTCGGATAGGGCACGTCAGCGTTGGCGGATTGCTGTCGGAAGTTGGAGGTCATACAGCGCCCGAGGTCACTATCCGGTTGCCAGTTGATTGTAGGTTTTAGAAAGGTAATGAATATTTGAGGTCACTTGTTATGCTTGTAGGGAATACAGAAATGTATTTCAAAAGTATTCAGATTTATATTTGCGTAAACAGAGTAATGTGAATTCCCTCCCAGTAATTTTCACGCCGATGATAATTTCGGAGCTTCAACTGTCGAAGTGAATAATGTTAGGTTTACCTAAACTCCAAAAACTAGAAGTTGAATACTGTTGTATTCCTATAGACATTTGCGTACCTCATCAGATTTGATTCAAGTTCCAAGTGAATTTTCGGGAAATTGGGCAAAAGGCAATATACAGAAATGAGCCAAATATCTAAACTAATATAAAAAGGGAAAAGTTCTGTAGAGAAGCCTCAGTTTACGTACATATTTCAGGCTGAATGTCATTTTAACGGTACCATTCCGTTTTAATGACCTTTGGCTTTAAGCCTGGCTGGAAAGCCAACCAGCGCGATGCAACATTCACACAATCATTCGTTCAAAACTATTCTTTTCATTCATTCAGAGTATAATCTTCTGGAGCTGGGGGATTTATTTGTATTAAAAATATTTTTTTCTTAGAGATTATACAAACAAAGCTTTACGCTTTTCTATATTGAATGTGCTGTGTTATTTCAGGCACATTGTAAAATGCGATCATTTTGTCATACTATAGACATTAGATGTATTTCCAACATTATTACAGCCTTAGTGGCGCATTTTAATAAAATGTCGTTGATAAACGAAAGCGTTTGATCTCAAATCTGCTGTCTGAGATGAACCATTAATTTTAATTCCGATAAGCACGACATAATTATACTGTATTAAGTCTAGACTGAGACCAACCACACGGTAAGGCAGGACTTTGTACGTGACTATTAGATACATTTATTTAGACTTTGAAAAACTCCATAAGTGTATTTCCCTTCGTTGGAAGCAAACCGTGGACCTCAGAGTCCAAATCCCATACAAGTACAAAGCCAGAATGATAACAAAAACAAAGAATAAATTTGTGCAACACTTCCTACAGTTCTGCATATAGCTGATTGGTTTTCATAATACATTCCGACACTATTCGCTCCCCAAACTGAATCGTAAGTTTTTATCTGCGCTGACGTAACATTCTACTCCCCCGGGCCTGTAGCATATAAAATATTCCTATTATGTTAAGAAATATGATCAGTTTTATGACTGAGGAGTCGAGTCAAATAACTTAGGGCACATTGTGATCGGGCTTTCATAAGCTCTCCCTTATATCACATCATTCGCACTATTAGACAGGATTTTTCTATCCAGCCTTTCGCTAGCTCGTTTATGGGTGGATATTTGTAAAAAGACCTTTCGCGAATATGGATTTTTATGACGATTCTTTAAACTAAGTACAGATTTTGTGTAATTTATATAAGGCAAGGTCTTGGGGGACAATTTTAGATTGCAATGTTGGTACCTACACAGTACAATATGCTGTAAATTTTATAGATAAATAAATAAACCCAACAGGCACATACATAGTCCTGACCCCATATTATGACCAATTAAGAGACTTTTCGGTCTCACAAACATCCAGACCCGAAACAAATACCTGTGGATCACACAAATATTTGTTACGATGCGTGCAAGGTAGAAAGACGACATGTTGCTGCATGCAAGATGCGTTTAGCGTGTTGCTACAGAAATTCCGAATTCATCGGCCCCTCCCAGGAAACACAATATAGCAACAGGATAATTCCTTCAGGAGTTTAAAGACTAAGCTATATTGATGAAGGGATAAAAGGTCATCGACCTCCGATCTCATAGCTGTCACAAAATGCAAATTTTGTAAATTTATTCAATGTCCCGTATCAAAATATTGTCTAACATCTTCCGGGGTATAAAATCTTAGCATCGAGATAAATGTCGCCATAAAATGACGACGGGGAAAGGGTCAAAAGGCGCCAGTACAATTGTTATTGTATGCAGTATCACAAGTGGGGTCCGGAGACGAGGGTAACACTTCAATATACGGATGTTTGTATAAAGATGTCTGTCGGGTTTTATTTCTTTAAGTAAATAATCACTTGATTATTACACGGTAAATTATAGCCTATACGTTATTGCAAAGGGTAATTCTAATGAATAGGCAAAGACAGAGTAAAGTTTCTTCAAAGTCCAACCAGCGCTTTTTACGGGGTAGAATGACAAACATACCTACGTACGTTCCAAGTCCTTGTAGTTTATAGAAACATTTAAAATCGTATGTACTCATTGTTTTTATCGCTGTGCTTTCTTATCTCCATTCCATGAGTTGAGGTCGCCTTGAGCAATATAACCGCTCTTTAGACTTTTATGTACATTTAGTACATTCTTCAATGTTAGTGAACAATGAGTAGTTATTGTTTTTTCAGGATGAATATTTTGTTAAAATCCGGTGGTTACGAAATAAAGTTATATATATTGTTTATTTGGATTATAAACTTACGAATAGTTCGCACATGTCAAGAACGCAAAAAAACTCCCACACCAGGCATATTGTGTTTATAAATATAACTTTAGCCACTTGTACGTAGATTGTAACTATCACCGAATGTTTGTATAAACTACCTCATTTACTGGCAAAAAAGAAATTAGAGATCAAGCAATAATATTATAAGATTAAAAACTAGATTTCGGTAGATAATATGCAATATACAATTCTGCCGTACTCCGACGATAGTACTAACATTTGCTTTATATAATTTATTCAACTCGGAAAATATTTAAATGTATTTATTATATAGGGTAGTTCACGTGCATATGGGCATGGAGTGACATTGCATTTTTTATCGTACGTCATGTCGCTGTATTTTACATTCACCCTCATATTTTATTTATGAAATTATATCTGTACGCCGAGGACAAAGAAACAAAGAAACGGTGATACGTTTAAACGAATGTTAACTAAGGATTGAATTGCTGAGCGACAATGCGGGCGAAAAATATGTAATAAATGTGTTTGTTAAGTGCTCTTTTAATACCTTAATTGATTTGATTTAAGTGCTTTTTTATGCAAAGCTTTTGAAGATCTGAGAAAAAAACATTAAATTTCAGACAAGGTGTTTTAATTTCACCGCTATTTTTTATTGTTTTTATTTTATTCCTTGCTTTATCTTAAGTTATACTTTTCTTATTAGGATATAGTAAAGTAATTGTATTTTTATTTATTCCACCTTTTTAAATCTACAGATGCACCGATTCACCAATGCACAAGTAATATGAAAAAAAATGAATTTTCAGCACACAAATGCAATACAACCATGTTTTTTAACTAAAGAAATACATGATTAAAATACATAGATAATTGGTTTATCCAATATAAGATTCTACACCTCACTCATTAGACTTTTGTACTGTAGATGCAAAAAATACCTATAACTGTGCCTATCCGGTAAAATAAACGAACACCTCTCAAAACCAATATCCATTCACAAAATTCACGAAACAAACACTTCTATTGTCGCGGCATTATCGATAATATCTCAATAAACTATTGAATGGGACAAAAACGGAATATTACGCATTGAAACAAAGCAACGTCCAATCAAGATAATCCCAAACAATGACACCTCTCGAACTTAAAAGCTCCGAAACTTTCTCCGCCAGTTCAATTCATTGTTAGGAATTGGCCGATATAAAGTTGTTGTAATCCCTGGGTGGATCAGGAATTCTCGCGGAGTTGCCATGTACAATGAAACTAGTTTTTTTCGGGGTTGAATTTATGTTTTCTTGTAGTTATTCATTTGAGCCAATCTAACGTGGGATGTGGACATAATATTTGTACTTGTTCTAGAAACTTTTTACTACTAAACTTGTTGTCTACTGTTTTTGAGAAAAATTTACAGAGATTATTATGATTTAAATCAAAAAAATCGTAAAAAATATATATTTTAAATACAATAAAAAAAGCATTTTGTGAGATATGATATAACGGGTTTATTTGTAATACGATATTCAGCGTTAGTGTTGTTTTATTTTTTCATTTCGTGGAGACGATTTCAAAATATTGTTATATTAAAAAAATATATAATAACAAAAATATATTTCGATTACTCGGCTTATGCCGCCAATTTTATGTTTATATGAAGTAAGAAAAAAAAAAACATAAATTACAGGTGAAGTAACAATGTATTCTTATTGTAAAATATTCACAAAACTATCAATACGTGAAGTGGATGTAATATCAAATTTTGAAACGGATAAAACACTAAAGATGAGTACTTATAGTTGACAACTGTGCATAATTTAATTCGTCCTTTGTTAAGAGTTGCACTACAGCATCATGCAAAATGTGAAAATATATTTATAGTGTCATTAATTAGAAGCATTTTTGTGAAAGATATACGTCGGATCATCTGCACAAATTACTCTTGATTCAATGACCCACATGGAAGGTTTGTCTTGCATTTAATACTTGGTGTCCAAATACCTTTAATAATTACTTTCCCTCCCAATCTTGATAAATTAAAATATTTTCTTAAATCCATAAAATGTCATACATAATTTAGATTGAGTTACTTATTTTTACTACCACCCGGTTCAAAAGGCTGTTTTCGCCAGATAATAACTGGCAAGAAAATCTAGCGTTGGTCTTTTCAAAACGAGTTTACAAAACAGTGATCATACAGTATCGTAGCTTAGTTGAATTCAGAGCAGTTCATAAATACGACCGATTTGATCTTAAAATTTGATCATGTCCTTTTACCGTTGCCATTAAATCCAGCAATAATCGAATAAAGTCACTGGACCTGCATGGATGGACTAAGAAAGCTATCCACTTTAATCTGTAAAGAGAATTGATTTATCTAGAGCATGATGAACACACATAGAGTTGTAATTGAATAACCCCTTGAGTCTTAGAAAGGCATATAAGAGCACTTAAGAGATGACGTGAAGCCTAAACGATGTTATAAATATATCTGAACTGGCTAACTTAGTTTCAGTTGATAAGTGCGTCATAAAATTCTTAAGAGTTTAATAATCCATATATTAGAATACATGTAAATAACTCAGAGACAGAGATTTGTGATAGAAATTGAAATATCAATCGTAACTGAAATAAACCTCATAAAATGTACGAAACAGGTCATAGCAGCTGTAATGTGGCACTTTTGTATTTAATTATTATGCAAAATAATTATAAGTCGCAAAAATATTTTGATTATGACTAAGACTACATTGAATTCCTTGATTGGAGTATATGTGCAACAGTGGACTCTCTATGTCTGGAGTAAAAGAAAGATAAGGCAAAATCCTGCTTTGCTCAACATTTACAAATTCGCCAATAGAAATTATATTTTAAAATGTATCAGTATTAACTGCTCAGACCAAATCCGTATATAAATTTCATGTACCAATACCTCGAACTTACTAATTGAAACTATTCCGGAACAGTTCTCCATTGTTGGCAACACTTCGTACGTGAGGGTTGATTGGCCCAAGGGTCTACAACGCGATTTAGTTAATCACCGCTCGGTAATCAAACGTGGTGGAATACAGTCGATTACGTGTCGGTGCCGTTAGCCTGTTTGTGCCTCCTCTAATAGCTTCCTTAATCGAATGGGCTCCTAGGTGTAATCGATGGATGAGAGATATATCAAATTATTTGTTCAATTGAATTAGGAGTTGGATTTAATGTATTATGTTTATTTGTTGTGATGGAACATGTTTTTTGGAAGTAATAAGTTATGCGCCCAGGTGGAAATTATTGGCAGGGGCCTCTGCGCAACTGTGGACACATATTGGCTGAGAAAATAATATGTAGAACCCAAGAAATGGTGGACGGATGACCTGGTTAAGGTCGCGGGAAGTCGCTGGATGCAGGCCGCTTCCAACAAGTCTATGTGGCGATCCATGGGGGAGGCCTATGTTCAGCAGTGGACTTCCTGTGGCTGAAGAGAGAGAAGTAAGTGAGAGAACCAAACATTTAGGATGTATGCATAGTTCTTGTGACTGGGTCCAGCAAAAGAACAAGTGGCTCACCGCAAGTTGGCAAGTGATTACTGCCGCCTTTGAACATGTGCAACACTTATATAGTGTGTGGGTTTTCGGGCTCTCATAATGGGATAAAGGATAGAAAATAGGAGGAGAAAATAGTTATTGATCTTTTAGCGGCAAAAAAGGAAGAAAGAAAGAAGGCAGCAAAGTCGTCACTTCAAGTGTTTTTGTCAGACAGTGGTACCATCCCACGATACCTCTCTATTCTATGGAACGTCCTGTGAACAGAAGAATTTTGAATAATAATTGACTATGAAAATACAGCCTCCTCCTTCTTTGATTAAAAATTTGTTGTGATGCGTGTACGATGACCTAAAATTGTGAATAAAATAATATTTTGTGTCATAGAGGTTATGTAACTTGCAGTATCATTTTCATAAATATTAACCAACTTCGCAACAATGGCTATCACTAATGGTTGTATTTACTTTCATACTCGTTAACTGGTACTAACTTTTCACAGAATATTCTTTTAAAAACACCGTATATAACTATAGCTTTAACTTTTACTAACTTTAATGTTCAGTTAGCTTTGTGTATCAAGAAAAACTTCGTAACACGTGCAAATATGCAGAAAACGTAGTATTTAACTTTCAGTATTTCTGAAAGCAGGAAAATGCATTAACTCACTGAATTAAAATTGTTACTTTATTTGATTCAGTGTTCTTTGTTCCTTATTCTTTTAATTGCGACTAACTTGAAGTATGCCGAGTTAGTTGTTTACTCTGGCGTTGTTGGGTAGAAAAAGTGGGATATATTTGAACATAACACAGGGTATATCCAGACTGCGACCGAAAACGAAGCCAGGTGGTAGTTTTAGTGACTTTAGATGCAATGCAATTAAAATTTTCGCCAAAAGAAGCGAAAACTTTTTTTTTTTGTAGTTTTTGTACTTATCGTCGTATTTGGGTAGTAAAAACATTGTTTTCCCAAAATAATAATGTTAACCTATTTATTTTAAAAGACAGAATGTTACGCAATGGTTTGAATTATAATTTTAGCAAAACTAGTAATTTATCATCCCAACACGATGATATTTAAAAAAATGGAAAAAAATTGACACTTTTTTTGAGAAATTTCTAGTTTCATTGTGTCTGTAATCACTAAAACTACCACCTGGCTTCATTTTCGGTCACAGTCTTGATACAGTCTGTATAAAGCCATATAACTTATATTATATACACATATGCCGGCGACATATGTGTGTATGTAATCGATATTCAAAAGTCTGCCACATTTCTACAAGAAGTTAAAACAAAGAAGTAACAACTTATTCAATAATCCACCGCTTAATTCTATCCGAGTATGAAAGACATGAAGTGGCGGCACCTAAATATGCATAATTTGGAACGAGCCTGTTTAAAGTATAGGCACTCGTCAACTCCCAGAACAATTTGTTGGGCCAACTCGGAGTAATTAACATTTATACAATAATGGAATGGAACTTTGGTTTTATACTAATTGTTGTTTAACCGTCCCGGAGACCGTTACAATTTCATGCTCTTTTAATTATTTAACCCTTCATTTTTGCTGTTGGATTTAGTGTTATTATCGTTGTTGTATCGCCGGGATGTTTCCTGCGAGCTTACCTCGGTTACGATGGCTTAACCCTATAACGCCCGGAGGGTCTTATTTGATTATGGATTAATATATTTGGTTCATTATTTGTTTGCGTGTATTGTTACTGCGTTCCTTTTTGGTGCGTGGTAGATAGTTTTTGCTGGTAGGTTTGCAATAATGAGTAACGAACTCTACAATGATTTAATATTTGTTTGCCTGTGAAAAATGTTTGTGTTTTTCTATCTATTTAATGAGAGTGATAGTCATTAAGCGTGTTTTTATGAAAATCTAAGTTCGATGAAGACATGACTTCCTTTCTAAGATTTAATAACTTATTGATGGATGGTTCAAATCCAGAGCACAAATTTGTATTGTATTGTATTGTATCAGCCCATATACGACCCACTGCAGGGCACGGGCCTACTCTACAATCGAAAGAATCGATTGAGAGTGGTTAGGCCATATAGTCCACCACGCTGGCCTAGTGCGGGTTGGCGGACTTACATACTGTAGAAATTCTTTAAAATCGCTACGGTATGCAGGTTTCCTCACGATGTTTTCCTTCACCGTTAAAGTGCGTGGTGATTGACTATCAATATACACATAACTCCGAAAAGTCAGAGGTGTGCCCTGGGATTTGAACCCGCGACCACCGTGTACATGTAGGCAGCCGAGTCTGGTCCGTTACCAACAGGCCACCACGCACTTAAAATTTCGAGCACAAATTAACTTTTCGAAATTATATATTCTTAAATTGTCGCTTTTATTAAGCCAGAGTAGTATGCCATCGTCTAAATGCTTACTTGGGTTGATGTCCGGCCGGCAATTTTTTTCAAAACTATAAGCCAATACACACTGCATCTTGATTCTGAATCATGTTGCTTCTTACGTATGTAAATGTAATGTAGGTAAGGACAGCGGGAAGAAGTTTAATCCATCTACGAATGAACCAAGATCTTCGAATTTTTTTTTACTTCCGTATGTTTTCGTACAATTACACAGAAAATCATCCTCCAGTACACGTTAAGGGAACAAAGGTACTTCCTAATTAATTTATCGCCACGTCCGTTCACAGTCTGGCGCGTTATCGTAAAAATACCTCTCTATTCGGCTCACGACAAAAATTTTTCCAAACTTTAGTGTCAGCCGACATAATTAAATTCCTTAGACGTTTATCTAACTCAAAAAGTTTTACTTCACAAAAAAAGTTGTTGATATCTTTTTTCTTTTCCTTTGAATTAAATTTAGTGCGTTGGGAGAGTCTAGTGTGTGACCTTTCTGTGATTAATTGCGCCCCTGTGGGATGCGTGGAATGGTAGATAGATTTTGTTTACATTAACTTTGTAACTTTACAATGTATGTGTCTTCTTCGCGTTTTTGAGTAATAGAATCATGTGTGGAATGTATATCGTAAGATCTTGGATACGAATCCCAAGACGATTCATCAATTAAATGTAAGTGTTAATTTTTAAATTGTCCAGAATTCGTGCGCAGCATGATAATATGCTCTCGTCATATTATTAACTATATTCAATTCTGAGAAATATACCACAATTATTTTTCAACTGTAAACACAATTTGGAGCAGATTATTCATCAATAAATGTCAAAATCAAATACTCCCAAACATACCAAAGTCATTATAACACAATGAAAATCCACTTGATGGACGCCACAAAGTAATTACATACATCCAAAGCCTAAACAATTTACTGCATGCATTATTTGTGGCCAGGGATGCTCCTGTGGCCAGGGATGCTCCTATCTAGTGGTCATGGCCTGTCCTAGAATAGGTGCTACGAGTACGCGACCTCGGCCCCCCGAGCTACGGCAGTCACTACCAACCTTACCTTCCGTGACTGCAGTATCCACTCCTACAGGCCATATTTTCCTTTCCCATAATATCCTTTACCCACAAACTATATTTCCTTTCCCCGGTTGATGACGGGCAGCAGCGTCATCAACTCGAGTCCCCTCCTGCGCTCGCCAACCCGCCTGCCAAGCGTGGCGAGTACCGGCAAAAACCTCTGATGAAAAATAAATCCAGGACCAGGCCCCCAGTCCCCGGCAGCCCCGCTATTCCTGGCTACGGTAGCGGCCATGGTTACGGCGGGGCAGGGGGTGCTAAGAATCCCCGGGTTGGCCCCGGCTACCACCCCCGACGACGACTGGCCCTGGTAACACACAACATACGCACGATGAGGACAGACGAGAAGATTGTCGAACTGGAAGAAGAATTGAGTGGGTTACACTGGGACATTCTGGGGTTGTCGGAAGTCTGAAGAATCGGGGAGGACACGATAACCCTGAAGTCCGGTAACCTGCTTTTCTACCGGGGGGACGACCAACAGTCCCGAGGAGGTGTCGGATTTCTCGTCCACAGGTCTCTCATAAACAACATCGTATCCATCGAAAGTGTGTCGAGCAGGGTAGTGTACCTTATACTCAGAATATCAAAAAGATATTTGTTGAAGGTCATACAGGTATACGCGCCGACCTCGACACATCCAGATGAAGAAGTAGAGGAGATGTATGAGGACATAAGTCGGGCCATACATACTTCCAAAACCTACTTCAATGTTGTTATGGGGGACTTCAACGCAAAGTTGGGCATGAGAAGCGATGCAGAGCTGAAAGTGGGGCAATTTGGACATGGGCAACGGAACCTCAGGGGTCAGAGGCTGGCCGACTTTCTGGAGAAAGAGGGACTCTTTGCGATGAACTCTTTCTTCCAGAAGCCGCCTCACAGGAAATGGACCTGGCTGAGTCCTGACGGTTCTACGAGAAACGAGATAGATTTCATCTTGACGACGAATAGACGGATGTTCAGTGATGTCTCTGTGATCAACAGGGTGAAAACCGGCAGTGATCACCGAATGGTTAGAGGCACATTGAACATCAATGTCCAATTAGAAAGGCGTCGCTTGATGAAATCCACGCTCCGACCTACTCGCGCCCATATCCAAAACCCCGAGAGCTTTCAACTTGAGCTGGCAAATCGCTTTGATTGTCTCAAAGAAAACCTTGCAGTGGATGAGCTAAACAGCGGTTTGGTAGAAGCTGTCCATACGGTGGGATCTAAGTATTTTAGACCTCGCCGTAGAGATAGACCCCAAAAACTCTCGATCCACACTCTTGACCTCATGGCCGAACGTCGATCTATGGCGCTGCAGTCTTCCGATGACGCCGAAGCATATAGGCGGCTCAATAGACGGATCTGGAAGTCCTTGCGACACGATGTCCGTGCTCACAATACTGTGAGCATAAAAGAGACAATTGAGCGGAACGGAGGCTCCAAAGTGTTTGCAAGAGACTTGTCTATTGGGCAAAGCCAGTTGTCTAGGCTGAAGACGGACGGCGGCCGCGTAGTGTCGACGAGGGCAGAGGTATTAAGGGAGATCGAGAGGTTCTACGGACAGCTTTACACCTCGGTTGCCGAACCTGCTGTTAGCTCGGCCGAAGACCCGAGAGCCGAGTTGATCCGACACTTTAGCGATGATATCCCGGACATCAACCTGTGTGAGATTGAGATGGCCCTGAAACAGCTTAAAAACAACAAGGCGCCGGGTGAGGACGGAATCACTTCAGAGCTTCTGAAAGCGGGCGGTATGCCGATGCTGAAAGTCCTTCAGAAGCTCTTCAATTCCGTTCTCCTCGAGGGCTCAACGCCAGAGGCATGGAGCAGGAGCGTGGTGGTACTGTTCTTCAAAAAAGGTGATAACACTTTGCTGAAGAACTACAGGCCCATCTCGCTCCTGAGCCATGTCTATAAGCTGTTTTCGAGGGTCATCACAAATCGTCTCGAACGCAGGTTTGATGACTTCCAGCCTCCCGAACAAGCCGGTTTCCGAAAAGGCTTTAGTACCATAGACCACATTCATACGCTTCGGCAAGTTATACAAAAAACCGAGGAATATAACTTGCCGCTTTGTTTAGCGTTTGTGGACTATGAGAAAGCCTTTGATTCGATCGAGACCTGGGCTGTGCTACAGTCTCTTCAGCGGTGCCACATTGACTATCGGTACATCGAAGTGTTGAAGTGTATATACAACAACGCCACCATGTCGGTCCGAGTACAAGATCAGAGCACGAAGGCTATTCCACTACAGAGAGGCGTAAGACAGGGAGATGTCATATCTCCGAAACTGTTTACTGCCGCGCTGGAAAACGCCTTCAAGCTCTTGCAGTGGAAAGGATTCGGCATCAACATCAACGGCGAGTATATCACTCACCTTCGATTTGCCGACGATATTGTAGTCTTGGCAGAATCGCTGGAAGACCTTAGCACTATGCTCGAAGACCTCAATCGAGTCTCCCAACAGGTGGGTCTTAAAATGAACATGGACAAAACGAAGATCATGTCGAATGTCCATGTTGTGCCCACCCCCATCGGAGTTGGGGGCTCGACTCTCGAAGTTGTAGACGAATATGTCTATTTAGGACAAGTGGTCCGGTTAGGCAGGTCCAACTTCGAGAGAGAGGTCAATCGTCGAATCCAACTCGGTTGGGCAGCGTTCGGGAAACTACGCGACGTCTTCTCGTCCAAAATACCTCAGTGCCTTAAATCGAAAGTCTTCGATAGTTGTGTGTTACCAGTGATGACATACGGCACCGAGACGTGGCCTCTTACTATGGGCCTTATCAGGAGGCTCAAAGTCACTCAACGAGCTATGGAGAGGGCTATGCTCGGGGTTTCCCTACGAGATCGAATCAGAAACGAGGAGATCCGTAGGAGAACTAAAGTAACCGACATAGCCCAGCGGATTAGCAAGTTGAAGTGGCAATGGGCGGGGCACATAGCACGGAGAACTGATGGCCGATGGGGCCAAAAAGTTCTCGAATGGAGGCCACGAAGCGGAAAGCGCAGCGTGGGACGTCCACCCACTAGGTGGTCAGACGACCTGGTAAAGGTCGCGGGACGTCGCTGGATGCAGGCTGCCTCCAACAGGTCACTGTGGAAATCATTGGGAGAGGCCTATGTTCAGCAGTGGACTTCCTTTGGCTGATGGATGGATGGATGGATTATTTGTTTAGAAATCAAAACCCAAAGTCCAAAACCAACCTAAACACTGCGTAATTATGGCCGCCCGCACCCATGTACCGTCATTTATTATACAAGCTATCAAATAAATATTCAATGTAAACCGTACCTGGCTTTGGGAAATTGTAACTGCTAGATAGTAAAGGCTTTACCACATACAACTTACAGAGCGCCGCGTCAGAGCGATGTAAAGTTGCGTATTTTTATTGCGTTGCGTTGTGGCCTATTATGAAAGTAACATACCGTAACATCGTGGGTGCTAGCTGTTATGCGACGCTCTGACTCTCTATTTGCCAGTAAAAAGTCTTGGCTATACAGAACGCGTACCTAGCGCTGCGTATTGAGTCGATAACATAAACACTGCGGGTGCTAGTTTTACGCGACACTTAGCCGCTTAGTTTGACAGTGTAAAGGCTTTGCTACACAAAACAAGGACTTAGACCCCGTACTGTGGTTTTGCTATAGCATAAAGTTATGATATACTGTGACGTTACTATACTGTTTAACAGTCTCTATAGCACGGTGACAGAACGCAACGCTACGTACGTTTTGTGTGGCAACACCTTAAGAATAGACGGAATAGACAAATGAACCGCCGGGTCAAAAGATGTCTCCTCGGTTTGCTGTATCGGGACGAAGGATTTTCCCCTGATGCCAATTAAATGGTGGAGCTGAAGTAAAAATAATTGCTTTTGCGGTCGATGTTTATTCATGCTCACTGTTTCTTGTTGCTGATACCGTGAGCTGTAACATTGGCTTATTCTGTGTATTTATTATAACCACAAATAAGGTCAATGCCTCAGGTTAATTCGCAATATTTTGAAGGTTCATAAGTCGTCTAGGCAAATAATAAATTAATTTGGTACAGATATGCCGTTTTACAAATACTCTTTAATGAAACAATCATTATCACTTCGGACGTCATTGATTTTGCTAACCTAGCTGTGCTATACTTAGTACCTACACCTTAAATCGATTTGAGAATTTGCTTTTGGCTAATAAAGCTATCGATGGGAGATGTTGAACATATTATACATATGTACTTACTCGATGTGCGTGTAAGCGTAAGTGTGTAAGTGCGTGGTGGCCTGTTGGTAACGGACCAGACGCGGCTGCCTACATGTTCACGGTGGTCGCGTGTTCAAATCCCAGGGCACACCTCTGACCTTTCGGAGTCATGTGTGTATTGATAGTCAATCACCACGCACTATAACGGTGAAGGAAAACATCGTGAGGAAACCTGCATAACATAGCGATTTGTATAAATTTACTAGCGGCCCGGCCCAGCTTCGCCTGGGTGCTTAGATGTTTAGACTCCACTCCACACCAGAAATATCTTATTCCCGTTCAAACTTTTGTACTCCTGAACTCAACCTAAGCACCTACTATCCCTTTTCCTATCGTATCCCATCCCATCTCATCTGGCTCCTTTTCTTTCTGTTACATCCCGACCCATTATTTCCCATCGAATGCAATCCGGATCCGACCGGTCTCATCGCGTTCGTCCCACTTTATCCCATTTCATCCCTTAATGCCTAAATAGGCATTTTTTTGGAATTGCTTTTATTTTGTAGATAGGCCTTATATAAACACGAAAATACGACGAATATCATTTAAAAAATACGCAAACACGAATACTTTGCAAAATTCCTGCCAAAACTTTCCACTCAGCCAAAATTCTGACTACGAAATTGATTTTTTGAAGTATAGTAAACTACTTATTTCTCAAATGTAAACAATGCAATAATCATAACGTTTTTCCCTTCTTGGTGATTTCTGTTGTTTACTTCCTACCTGAAACAGCTCTAAGAATGTTCGTCAAAACAAACCCCTTTTCGTCGCTTTAGGCTAATAAAGAGGACTATGCATTATCTATTGACTGCCTCGGTGGCGTAGTGGTACTACGGTACGATTGCAAAGCTGAGGTCTCGGGTTCGAATCCCGGGTCGGGCAAAGTGATATTGGATTTTTCTATTCATTATCAGCCCGGAGTCAGGAATTTGTGCCCGATATGGCGATAGGCTCGCCCCCTATCACATCGTGGGACGGAATATATAAGGCGAAACGTGGGTGTTCTGGTAGCACCTCTGCCTACCCTTTCTGGGAGAAAGCCATTAAGCCATTATTTTTTGTTTGTAATAAGGAGCTGAAATATATATTTTTATAGAAATAGCTTCAGCTGTTTCGATTTTGCATATAAAATTTCAACCCTTATTTTAACCCCTTTAGGGTTAATTTATATATTTTTATTTTTAAATAAGTAAATAAAGTGCCAAGTTTAACATCTTAACTTCAACGGTTTAGATTTCTCCATACATACTTTCATCCCTTATTTCAACCCCTTCAAGCCTTTTCTTCACAAAAAAAGTAGCCTATGTCCGTCTCCTGGCTCTAAGCTACCTCCTCATCAATTTTCAGCCATATCGGTAAAGCCGTTCTTGAGTTATAAATAGTGTAACTAACACGACTTTCTTTTATATATATAGATATGGTATGTAAAAGTCCGCCAACCCGCACTGGGCCAGCGTGGTGGACTATATGGCCTAACCACTCTCAATCGTACTCTCGATTGTAGAGGAGGCTCGTGCCCTGCAGTGGGTCGTGTATGGGCTGATACAGTACAGTACAGTACTTACTCGATAGACACGGTAATACTAGAAGGTACCTACATGAACTATAATATAATCATATTATAAAGATTACAGGAATTTGTTGAAAATTGGCCGCTTCCAATAGGTCTCTGTGTACATATAGATGATTTTTTTTATACGTAGTATGTACTATCGTAATATTCATGTATATTTCTTTGCATAAACCTTTAAAATAAATAAATAATCCATCCATCCATCAGCCAAAGGAAGTCCACTGCTGAACATAGGCCTCTCCCAATGATTTCCACAGTGACCTGTTGGATGCATCCAGCGACGTCCCGCAATATTTACAATATTTCCTTTCCCCGGTTGATGACGGGCAGCAGCGTCATCAACTCGAGTCCCCTCCTGCGCTCGCCAACCCGCCTGCCAAGCGTGGCGAGTACTGGCAAAACTCTCACTATGAATAATAAATAATAAATACACCTAATAGTCACATGCATAGTCTTGTCCCCACACTTACATCGAGTCTTGTGTAGTGGGTATCAGGAACGACGAGAGATTTTTCGGTCTCACAAACACCCACACCCGAAACAAATACTAGTGGTTTTACAAACATTTGTGCGGTGCGGGGATCGAACCCGCGACCTCTCGTTTGACAGGCGGCGTCCACGTCTGTCCATGCTTTCCATTTAGATATTGAATTTCATAATTCTTATGCCATTTTTAGATTGTCCATTCATCGTACTAAGTACATCACGTTTTCAGGATTAACCTGATTTTCCTCCGTGTTAAATATTTCAACATAAATGGCATACATTTATAATTTTTCAAACGTAAACATTTTTAGGTGTCATATTTTTTGTCGCCACCCACTGCTCCGCATATAAATAACTGCGTAGGTTGAAAATGTAAAAAATATGAAAAATCGTGACATCTGTAAACGTGGGAGCGAACCGTGAATTTAAAAACTAACAACTTATACAAGCTTCGAGCGGGTGGATGTTATCGGTTCGCATTATTACTCTGACCTCGAATCGATTCTGTAAGTCTTGGTTATACTGGGAGCAGATTTTTAGCAGTATTCTTGAGTTAAACGGCGAAAACCTAGCTGAAAAGAAACAATAGGAAATAACTTACTGAGACAGACTATTGTATTATACCCAAATTATATTTGTTTTTAATCCGAGTATTGTAGAATTCAAAAGTGCCGTTTGTATCACGGCAAGCTATCGATATACAATACGTATATGATGGTGTTATTGTGAACTGCGTGTACGATTTGGAAGCGGACAAAAAAAAACAAACTAAAATGTTTATTAGACAATTTCTTTGGGACCAGATAGAAATATTTCTTCATACTATCCTTGACTTTACATTATGTACTTTGAGGTGTAGTAAATAAGTATCTGACACCAATTGCGCGTCGAATACCGAACCCTGCCACCCTTGTAGAAAGTAAAAGCTAATGGCGCTGGCCCGGTGTGGCGCGGGGTTAACCCAGCCGACTACAGCAAGTCACGCGGGCCAATTTGTTGAAACACTCATGGGCATGACCTGAGCGGTTAAAGTAGACTACGGGCCCAACATTCAGTATTGAGAAATTTGCTGTGATCGCCCACTGTGATTTTTTTGGAGATTGACAACACAAAACAAATTGACTGCATCTCCGGCGCAATTGTAATACGGTACGATTACAAAGCCGAGGTCTCGCGTTCGAATCCCGGGTCGGGCAAAGTGATAGAGAATTTTTCTTTTCATTATCACCCCAGAGTCAGGAATTGGTGCCCGATATGGCGATAGGCTTGCCCCTATTAAATCGTGGGACGGGACACATAAAGCAAAACGTGGGTGTCCTGGTAGCACCTCTGCCTACCCCTTCAGCGAAAAAATGTGTTTATGTATGTATGTTATGTATGAAAATCACGATGAGCATGAAAAGCACTAAGCTGCTAGAGATGTTTTATACATTTGGAATTGAACTGTATGTATAATAATAGGTCAAATAATCTTGTTTTTCCCTTTGGCACTATTTACGTTCTTCAAGGTAAAAGATCCTGTGAAACTTTCTAGAAAAAAGGTTAGGTTAGTTAATGCTTTTGTAAATCGATTTCTTCTAAACTTGTTTTTTAGTTGTGTTTTCAATAGCAGTTATCGCTTACCATCCGGTGAGATCTTTTGCCGGACCTATAGTAAAAAAAAGTTACTTTTTTTCAGAACGAATTGTGTTGCAAAAGGCCTTTCTTAGTCTCAAAGATTCGTAGACGTAACACGCGTCTTACAATGCGGTCCGTACCAAGTGGGTGACAGCTTGTAGTCCTCCTCTACAATCAAGAGTACGACTGAGAGTGGTTAGGCCATATAGTCCACCACGTTGGCCTAGTGCGGGTTGGCGGACTTTTACATACCATAGAAATATATACAAATCGCTATGGTATGCAGTGAAGGTATGTTATTGAAGTGCGTGGTGGCCTGTTGGTATAGGACCAAATGCGGTTGCCTACATTTTCACACTGGGCACACCTCTGGCTTTTCGGAGTTATGTGTGTATTGATAGTCAATCTCCACGCACTATTAATAACGGTGAAGGAAAACATCGTGAGAAAACCTGCATGTCATGTCTCTAATATTATATATCAATACTTTCTTTCCATATAGTGTTTATGAGCCTGTGTCAAAGTTAGCTTTCCTGCTTGTTCTATTTCAAATTGATAGAAACAAGCTATAGAGAGGATAAACTATAAACAGATATAGTTATAGATTACTGAATGGGATATTATACAGGGAAAACCGCATACATTTACAACATAGTTTCTAATGGCGCAATTTGTGTCTGACATACTGAGGTGTTCCGCAATATGGTTGAGTAATTCATTATCAAGCTGTCGACAATGGGTGACGTCAGTAATCAATAAAATGGCTATGTATATTATGTATACAAAATATTATAATAGCTCACAATAGTGATGCATCCCATTATTTATCTTTCATTTTGCATTAATATTTCTAAACGTTGTCTTTGATAAACGGATTTTTTATGCTGTCACGTCCGGAAATATAAGAACTAGCAAACAAACAAAATGGTAAAATAAAATTACATAGAAATATATTCGATATTCAATAAAAAAATATAATATTATGTATTAGATTCGACAAGCGAGGAAGTGGGTCATCAGATAGTAAATAATGGTTAACGCCAAATAAACATGGATGTTTGTTGATACCTGAAAAAAAAACGGGAGACAATGAGAAAAGAATTTATCTATGTGGATTGTACGAAAAAGCCGACATCATTTTGTAGAATGGCGTAAGACAATCAATGATTTATCAATGTAGTTTTACCATTAGAGGTACTTAATGTGGCCGAGGCAATAAACGAAATGATATTGCATGTTCATAATTCGTTTGCGTCATTATAAGTGTACGAGTTAAAATAAAAGTGAAGAACTCATAATAAATGCACAAATAATTGATATTTCTAGAATGAATGTAATAATAGTCCGTGCAGAGAAAATGCCATTTAATTATACCAGCTACGACTGTTTTTCGTATTACAATGCATTCGAAGCTTAATTATCTGTGACCTTTTAGACGAGTTCATTTCTCACTCAGTCACATTGTGTGTTGGAACGTAATTCAACCGTTCGGTAAGCGTTCGCGTGACGAAAATTATATGAAACTATAAAAAATAAGTTTATCGATAAAAACATCATTAAGACGAATAAAACACGCTTTTTTCTCGAGATTTAAAATAACAATTTACGAAAAGAAAAGGTGACTTTAGGTATTTTAGCAGTTTGTTATTAATCGCACAGCCATTTAAGAACAATTTGTTAGAGATGTCATTTTTTTAAGTAATATTTGCTCATTTTAAAAATGTGTTGGGTGAATGATAAAAAAATAAATTCGTACAATGTTGAAAAATGATTATAAGATTTTTTTTAGGTGATGTTGAAGTTTTAAGTTTGATTATACCCGTATTTACATTTACACATCACTTTTTAATTTGACTTTTTACAACAAAGGACACGTCTTATTCCTCTTCAATTAAATGTAATGTTCAGAATCTACGAATTGAGATTGCGCTATGTGAACTTGGTCCTGAGCATTTAGTCGACATCAGAGTTTTGTAATCAATTAGACATTATAAGTGGTAGAGTTTTTTTGTGGTCCTTCATTTTATTAAAGCAAACTGACGTGAAGTTGCAGTCAAAGGAGCTTCATAATCTCTCTTGTAACTCCATCTAAAAGCCCAGCTACGATTCAACAATATCCTAGCTATTGTAGGTTATTACGAATCTTGGTCGACATTTTCCATCAGAATTAACAACAAGGAGTACTCCACCAGCTTACGTAAGAAATTAGTACATTAAAAACCATTTTGAAATAAATACGTCACTAAAAGAGACTTAAAAGCGTGTTCGCAACATTTAAACAATAATTCAAAGAGACGTCCACAGACGCATTCGAAGTCACAAAACTAGATCGGTAGGTAAGCGACAAACTTTCCAGAAATTCAGCAAAATTAAATTTTCACCATTTCCTACGTTGCTCCGAAGATACGGACAATGTTTAAAGGAATGCTAAACTCAGTAGTACATAAAACTAGAAAGATATTGCTGCGTTTGACTGTGTTGGCCTGGTTTCCTAATCTATTTTTATTAGTCTCTGAAGTGAGACCGGTGCTTTGCTTTTTATTGTTGTCCAAAGCAATATATCAGGCTTAAGACTCGTTACGTAGCTTCAGCTGTAAATATTTAAAACGTCCTGTTTTAGAAATTTAAATCTCGTTTTTAAATGCAAATCTAGTTTAGAGTTAAGCTTTAAAAGTATTTCTAACTCTTTCGCTTATCAGCGCACGTACATTGCAGTGAGAGAAGACAAACTGTGTTTTCAAAAAGTAAATCTTATTCTATTTGCTATTAAAGCTACATATTTGTTGTTTCCACACAATTTAACTATCAAAATCAACACAAATCCTTCGCGACCTACAAACGTCAGATCAGATAACACGACCCAATACTCGCAACTTTGTACACGCCTATTTAATATTTTCTATCACAAACACGCCTGATGTAGCATGTAAATAAGTCTTTACGAATTACGAATCATATCTTTCAACAAGGCTTCGCTATTAGATATTCATAAGAGCGCCTCACACCAGTCGCGCCGCCCAAACGTTTTTGTGATTTATATTTGTAAACAAAAAAGTTTCCTTTCGTCAGAAATAATATGAATCTATAATGCTTTATCCTTCCACTTGGCGAGGGAAAATTACTTTGTATTCGTTTTGCGAGGTTATGACGAGGATTATGTTATCTTTTTTATTTATGATTTAGCAAATCGATGTTTACTGGAATTTCATTGTTTTTGTATTCGGCATTTGGTTGGTTATAGATGGTGTAAATGTTTACATCGTAGCACTTAGTATTTTCCAATATAGAAATATATTAGAACGAATTGCAGTTTAATAACAATTTGTAGATTAGCTCAAATTAATCCGCATAGTACCAGTCTCACAGATGATAAAACACTGACATGAAAGAACATCTTTCAGTGTGATAACTAGATACTCTCAGCAAAATGTGTGGTTGCGGCTGATATCACTTACCTTCTGGTGATCCATTTTATTTAATATTATAGTGGTCGTGAAAAAGAATAAGGAAAGAAATGACATGTTTATTATGATTTAATTTCTCTTGTAAAGGATAATTATACTTGACAGCCTCTGTGGCGCAATTAGTTGAACGACGGCTGTGAAACGTGAGGCCGCGGGATCGATCCCCGCACCGAGATAAATGTTTTTGTAAACCACAGGTATTTCTTTCAGGTCTGGGTGTTTGTGAGACCGAAAAGTCTCTCGTAGTTTCTGATACCCACGTCACAAGACTCGATCTTCGTGTGGGGTCAGGACTATGTATGTGACTGTTGGGTGGATTTATCATTAATGGTTTGAGGCTGGAGCATTGAGTTGTTTGAATTTCAAAAAGAAATAAATTGGTAGAATTTTCTTAATATGATTTAATTAACGTACTGATTACACAACAAATAAGGAGAAACTTACTTTAAAGGATGATGTGATAACTTTGGGCGTTTGAAATCACTTTATCGCGTTTTCTTAAATAAAAAAGGTAAAGCAAAATATAGTAAAATAAACCGGTTAACACCACACGAAGTAATATCTTAATAATGAAATGAAATTCGTTTATGAAATAACAAATTTAGAAAGATTTTGCAAAATCTAATTAATATGCCAATCAGTAACTACGGTCGACAAAAAACAAGTGATTAGACATGTAACATCGATCAAGAAAACTCAACATTTTTTTAAAACTTTATTGTTTCTTTATAATGTTTATTACACATGTAATTTATATCGCGCGTCACACCGCCCAGTATCATACATACAACAAATATATTACTATTGTTACTTGTATACAATAATAAACTTTCGACATAATAATAACTGGTTATATTAATCCAGAATCGTCCGTACAATATCCTAATTCAAGAAAAACACCTCAATGAAATAGTTTATTTGTTTTTTACATCGAATCAGCGGGTGGTTGGAGCGTTATGTACATCTAGGGAAACAAATTAACATCTATATTTTAGAGACAGTATCTGTCATGAAAGCACTTGGATATTCATATTTGGAATATAAGAAAAATGCGGGACGGGGCGCGAGACTGTGAATACAGTAATACTGATGTTCAGGAACTAATTTTATCGCTCTTAGTCAAGCTGGCCGCTAAATTTGCCAATAGTTTGGTGTAACACGTTCAGATGCGATGGCCAGCACGCCAAAATCTTTTTATTGCTTCCAAAAGATTATTTAGATCTTGCAACACAGTATAGGTCAGAACTCCAATATTTATCAATCGTACCACGACCCGTCTATATTTTGGGCGTGGATATTGGCCACAGCAAGTTGGACATATATTGGCCAAGGTGTATGCACGGTCCTATGGGACCGTGTAGTTGAAAACAATGAAGGGGAAAGTGCGATTAACACAGTGCTGACTTAAGTTAAAAAAAATTTTGCACACAATAGTTGTTCTGTGTTTGATGAAGGTACCAGACGAGCACATTTTGAACATATTTAAGACATTCTCGTTATTTTACTGGCATATTAGGGTAAAGTTTAACATAATAACGACAGGTTTTACTACATTATTAAATCTTTCAGCTTTGGTTTCTTAAGATATTTTTAAGCTTGTGTGCCTTGGCCACATCTGTCAGTTATGCTTCTCATATTTATGTGTGGGACAGATATAGTGATTTTTTAAAATTTCAGCTTTATTTAAATTAAACAAAAAATAACTAATCCAGGTGCTGTAAATATTAGTTTATTAAATAAAACACAGTCTCGCATTAAGAGAGGAACGCATATTACCATCCTACAATGTTTCACAGGAAGATCACTTTAAACAATATTAAAATCAGAATTGTTTTCTAACTAACCTGTAAAATTTATATATCCTAACATTACGCTTATATGTCTACCCTAATACAATATTCTTTAATATGTTTTAATTACAATGAGTTTTAGTTTCGCAGATATCCTGAATAACAATCTTTTATTTTGATGCGAGTGAGTCAGTTACTGTATCCTTGTGGATACCTAGGTGTTATTTAGTTTTATTTAGAACATCTGCAAGTATCATTTACTTATACAAAATATTTACATTTCGATTTAGTTTCACATGTTTGCCGAAAAACTTAATTACAATGTACATCACTTAAAACAGGTACAGTAAAGCTAGATAGATTGATTCGTATAACTTTAATCGTTATTATTTACAGTTTTTTTCTCTTCTAAACATTTGTGTTTAACGTAGTATTGTCAGCTGTTTATACATTTCCTGTGTCCTCTATCTTTTACTCAACAGTTTAATATTTTTACGTCGTTTCAATTTTCTAATCACCTATTACATTTTGCCAATAAATGCGTAACATGCAAACGAATAATACATTCCTATCTGATACATTTAGAATTTCATTTTGTTTCGGTTGTCAGGAGCTTAAATTTTATCGTCTTCAGGTAAACAAAACGTTACGTCAAACGTCTATATTGGAGTGACAAAAAGAAAATTACACCACATGTATTATATTACACTATGTACACTATATGAAACAAGCGTTTTAACTACTCGTTCAGGGATTTTATTTAAATTTATATCGTACATAACACAACCCACACTATAAAATAGCGAATGTATTCGGCTGCTTACATTGACGCTTGCGAGTGTATCGATAGAGATCTCAACAGCGCGTGTTACTTCACAAGGGTCATTATATTCAGCGGAATATGATAAAAATCTTTTATTTACACATTTTGGATTCTAGTTATGTGTCAAGATAGGGTTAAGAAGAGGCAGGCAGCCAACACGAGGCAGTGTGTCGGCGTGGTGGGGGCGAATGCCTGGCCGCCCCGCTGCATCGCCGCCGGATACTCTCCTGATAAAGGAAAAATAGAATTTGCTTCTTTGGCAAAAATTAAAACCGCCCTTGACAATATTGCTTACGCTAGATTTAAGAGATTCATGAATATTGATTATATTAAATTAGCAGACTTGAATTATTATGATTAAGAGTATTTTGACAGTGCTTTTCATCCAATATTTTTATTTAACAATAATACTATAAAATTTATATCATGTCTTTATCCCCTATAATTACTTCATTAAGTAATGCATATCGATACACAGCTATTTTTTAGAGCAGCAACAAATACACTAAACCATAATTTGACTAGTGGAAAAAAAAAATATTTATGCATTTCTTCACTCAATATGTTTAAGGAACTCCAAAAGTATTTTTTATTGCGTTGGATATGAATAAAACAGAACATAACAATGGCAATTATCCTAAACAAAACTCAGATAAGAAGGAATGGATAAAATCTTAATTTACCACCACAAAAAGGGCATTAAAACAAAACACAACTAATAATAAAAATTAGATAGCAGATAACAACACCCTTGCAGAATAAAAAGATTTAACTCCCCGATCTTATTTGCGGCTTTTAAGCACCTATTCTCAGGAAATATTTCATTTAATCTGATCCATCGTTATCTCCGCCTTAACAGCCCTTATTCCCAATTGTTATTCCTTGTTGTTCTTTTAATGTATCCTGCTTCCGCAATCTGAGGTCGTTTATCAAAGGGATGCTAATGTTTTTTTACTTTACGGCTCCGAAATCCACTGAGATTAGAGGCGTCATAAATTATTAATCGAACGAAGTTAAATGCGGAAGAATTATGGAATTACTTCTGACGCTATGGCTTTTTAATTTTACGTTACTTTTTGGCTTTTATATACAAGGTTATTATTCAATGTAAGACCAAAAAATGTTTTATTGAACTCAAGGGAATATTACTGATTACGAATGGTGGAATATATTCAAATTTACACGCAGTATGTCATTTATTTATATTTCTTAATATTCTAATCAATTTTTAAATTATACTCAACATCTGCTACATGCACGGTCGCCGGACATTTTAATACAAAGACGCGTGCGCGTTTACGGTCGTGCGTAATGTCAGTATTTTGTTTTGCGATGATAAAAATAATGGAAAATTAAAAAAAAAAATTTTTTTATTTGACTAATGGATTATATTCATGATTCTGAACCTCCTTTTAACATTTGGGCACTCAGATTGAAATAACCCTGTATATATGTAATTACGACTCTTTAGTGTTTTTTACTATGGATTTGTGTTATCCAAACACGACGAAGTTATTGCAATGCCGCCTGTAACAATACGCAACAGCCATCATGTTTTGAAATTCAACACTACGATGGCGGAAATATCAAATGACTTAGTATACATTTCTGTTCAATTCATAAACAATTTCCGAAAATAAATCAGTCTTGTTTATATTTTCAACTGTCACTCCGTTTTCGTTTCCTTGATTTAATTTAAATTTCTGATTTCCATTTGGCATCAGACAGTTTGACACGGCTTATCCCGTTTAATGTCTCGACGAATTTTACAATCATTTTCTTTGGCCTATTGACTTTTAACAAAAATATTTATCTATTTGTTTACTTAAAATACGGAAAACCTATTTACCCTACGCTATAAATCATCAAGTTCTAAGCAGAAAGTGGTTATAATTTCAGAGTACCTGTAGCTGAGCATTAATTAGCAGTATGCCGTTTCTAACTATTAAGTATAGCATCAGCACTCAATATTTATTTTCCTTTATTTTTATCTTATCTTTTTAGTATATTATTATAATTATGATAATCAAATAATAATAATAAATCCCAGTGCACAATACTCACCATTCAGCACGTGCACCACAATGCTCTTAGATTGTGCGTTACTCGGGTTGCACTGGTAGGTCCCAGAGTCGGATGGCCTCGCCTGTTGGATGAGGAGGAAGGAGGTGGTCGTCTCCCCCTTCTCGGTCACCACGGACACTCCTCCGCGAGGGGAGTCGTAGCTTATGATCTGTGGGAATAGCACTAGATTAAAGGATAATTCTTTCGAATTTGATAGTGGATGTTGATAGAAATAACGCATTAATTTTTTTTATTTATAATGAAATATTATGTTGATTACACTGGTCTACAAAATTTGACTTTTAGTTTGCCTTTAAAATAAATGCTTTCTTGTTTTACTAATTTGGGGTCACTGAATACGAAAATATAAACCAAATGTTTAAAGTTAGCTCTTATTTTAAAAATATTGCTAGTATCGAAATATATGACTAAGTGCAAAATTTCATAGAATATAAATCATTTATTTAAAAAAAAAATATGATCATTACTTTTTAATAAACTTTTTACATGAAACGGAGTATTTTAAAATATTTACGAAGTATTTAACCTTTTTTATTCAAGAATTTCTCTTTTTTTTCGTTTGTCTTTTGTAATCAGCTTCAGGAGTATCTATTATCAAGTTCCAGCAGTAATCCGCTAGCATTGACGCATTCCATCGGCCGTTGTATCTCTTTTCCATTGTTGATATGTCTTGGTGAAATCGTTCACCATGTTCATCACTCATATCACCGCAGTTAGGAGGAAAAAAATCGAGATGAGAATGAAGAAAGTGAATTTTTAGGGACATATTGCAGCCCATTTGCTGATACTTTTGAAGAAGATTGTTTACAAGCTCGTGGTAATTTTCTAATCTCCTATTGCCCAAAAAACCATGAACTACTCCTCCAAAAAGATTCCCATGCCTCTTTTTCAATGCCCTGTAAAATCGAATCAAAGTTTTGGTCCTTTAGAATCTCTCGAATTTGAGGTCCGACGAAAATTCCCTCTTTTATTTTGGCGTCGCTTAGATGTGGAAATTTACTCCGCAAGTATTTGAAGGCTGGTCCATCTTTGTTGAGAGCCTTAACAAAGTTATTCATTAATCCCAATTTTATATGCAATGGGGGGAGGAGGATTTTATGAGCATCGACTAGAGGAGGATATTTAACGTTCTTTTCTCCAGGACACAGACTTTGTCTTGAAGTCCAATCTTTGTTTACGTAATGTAACAATCTAGCCCGACTATCCCACTCACACAAAAAGCAACAGTACTTAGTATAGCCTATTTGCAGACCCAACAACATGGCAATGACTTTAAGATCCCCACAAATTTGCCATTGATGCTCTAAGTAAGATACAGCTTCCAAAATTGACTTTATTTTCATGTTTCTTTGGCATGCACTGAGTGACATAACGGAATTGAAGGTAGATTGTTACCGTTGTGGAGGAGAACAGCTTTCAAACTCAATTTTGAGGAGTCTATGAAAAGCCTCCATTCCTGTGGATTGTATTTAATCTTCAAAGCATTCATTAAGCCATTTATGTTATGACAAGATATCAACTGGTTTTTAGATTGAAAATAGGGCATCAAATCTTTCTGACGATTTCTGTATAAGCTAATTTTGACACCTGGTTGTAGCAAATTCCATTGTTTAAGTCTAGATCCCAGTAATTCTGCTTTATCTTTTGGCAAATTTAGGTCTCTTACGAGATCATTGAGTTCATCTTGCGAAAGTATATGAGGTTCGTTACAAACAATAATTTCATCTGAAAACTCTGAAGCTTGCGAAGTTGAACGCTGGTTGTAATCTACTTCCACCAAAGTAATTTCTTCACCAGTATCCTGCTGGCAGTCCTCGGGAGGTTGAGGAACCGGCAAATCGGTTCCGTGTGGTACCGGTCGTGTTACCGATGCAACGTCAGGGTATATTAGACTACGCTTCTTTTTTCTTGATATACCGTGCTGGATAGGAGGTGTCAGGCAAAAATAACAATCATTGATATGGTTAGTAGGTTCCCTCCATATCATTGGAACGCCATAAGACATTGAACGATTCTTCTTGTTAAGCCACTTGAGTAAATTAGTAGAACAAGTACTGCAACTAAAATGTGGTACCCAAGATTTTTCTTGATTTTTAATTTTAATTCCAAAATAATGAAAGTAAGCAGATTTTAAACGTTGGGTTATTGGGCTTCTTTGACTTCTTAAATGCATGTTACCACATATGTAGCAAAAATTGTCTGCATTATTAACACAGTTACGAGACATAATTAAAATTGTAGATTTTGCACTAGAAATTTGTCGAAAATGATAAAAAAACTTATAAAATTTCGCGTTTAACAAGCAAAGGAAACAGAAACAAACAGTTTAAGACACATTAAATGAAAGCGTAATAATAAAATTTATGCGTATACCCTGACTAAACTATTTGAAATCTCCAGAAATCTCATTATATAAAGTGACATCTATCAAGCTACCCGGTATTATCTTAAATATGGCATAAATTAATAATAAGAGCTAACTATTAATTTTAACGTCTATATTTAGATTAAGGGGGTCAAATACTAAAGATGTAATGCAGTTTCAAGCAAAAGGCAATTTTCATGTTGACCAGTGTTATTATAGTGCATGTCTGATTAAAGAGATTAAAACAGTTGATGTTACTGACAATTATTTTAATGTTCTTTAAGTGATCATTTCATCATAATTTAGTTAATGCCATTATAATCTGAGAAACAAAGAATTTGGCTTCAGAGACTCGCCCGATAGGAATTAAATGATAAAGTAATTCGCGTACCAATTAAAACACACATATTGGATAAAAGAGCTCCGAATAAAACCAAATATTTATATAGAGCTAAATGCACAACAAAACAGGAAAATCCAAGAAAGCTGTATACCAATTACGTAACAAAACCAAGATAGGAAAACATACCGCATCATTATGATTCCAAAATATGTAAGCGGGAGGCTCTGGCGAGTACAAAACCACGCAAGTAAGATTTATCGTGCTGCCTCTATCTATGTAGAGCTCTGGGCCGCCGATTATCTCCGTTGTTGGCTCTGAAAGGAAAAATATAATTACATTTTGCCGGGTGCTAGTTAGAGTATACTTGGATTAGTGTTTTCATAGAATATTGTTATCTTCAGTGGAGGAGGCCTGTGGGTCGTAGTGGGAGGTAATTTATGGGGTGTTTTTGTTTTTGGTATTATTATTGAAGTAGGCTAAACATCAATGCCTTTATATAATATGAAAGAGGCTCAGATTCAGTACTGGGACTAAGCTTTTCCTCATAAGACAAAAAAAGTGTAGAGAAAATATTTTTATTGTACAATTTGTAACATCTATCAATGAAGAACGCAATATTAATTATCCTCATAAGAATTTTGGATGAAAAACCCAACGAGTCGGTTCATTGAATTATTTAATAGTATTTACTTAATTTATTATTGTCATAATAAATGATATTATAACCTTGCGCAAACCTACGTTATTGTATGTTCCTTGCGTTAACACGACATATAGGCAAAATAGCTTTCTTATACGAGCGTGTAGACAATTTAATGATCTCTCGCGTGAATTTGACTTGGACATATTTAATACTAATGCTTCTCACCTTAAAAATATTCTGCAAAATAAATTCTTTTGTAATGAGCTGACTTAAAGAAATATCACTCATTTGTTTTATAAATGAATTTAATTGTTGTTGTGCTCAAAATTCTAGATTTTTAGTTTGTAAGCACTGTCTTTTTGTTGAAAAATCTACTCTAATGTGTTCGATCAAGATATTAATGTACTGTGCCAATAACTCGTTTTTTGACCTACTGACCCCTTTCTTTTGTACTGTTCTTTTTGTACTATTTGGGAAAACTTTTAAATGGCCCTTTTGTATTATGTGTATATGTTACAATGTAATCTAGCTGTAAGTTTTCCGAAAATAATAAAATAAATAATAAATAAAATAAATAAAATAAATATGGTTGGCTGCTGAGTCTGCAATGGCTTCCTTTCCTTATCGGTTTGCGGGGCAATGATTTAGCTGGCGAGAAGTTTTTAAAACGCGGAGGGAATATTTAGAATGAACTTCTCAAGAGAAGGGAATTTGGCGTATGTCCATACAAAGTCAGCCACCTCAAGCGTCATGGTTTTGCAATATTAAAATTATTAGCTCGTTGATTGTAACACACAGGCTTCACACATGACATTATCCCACAAGAATGTTTGGAAATCTCATGAGGTGATAACCCTAGCTGTGAACAATGTAACACCGTTAATGATGTCCAACACCGCGTGGAGTGTTAATTTTTTTTTTACGGGAGACAATTCTAGATAGATTAGGGTTAAATAATTTGACGGTCCACGCGATTCTGCGGGTGAAGGCACAAGCGGAGCGTGCGGTGTCCCGGGGTAGGGTCGTGGTGGCGGTGTCTCTCGACATCGCCAACGCGTTCAACACCGTGCCCTGGGCCTGCATCGAAGAAGCACTGCGGTACCACGAAGTGCCGCCCTACCTTCGGCGTCTGGTGCACTCATACCTTTCTGACAGGTACGTTGTGTATCCGGGCGCCGACGGGTGGCACCGTAGGGAAGTGTCGTGCGGTGTTCCACAGGGCTCGGTTCTTGGGCCGCTCCTGTGGAACATCGGCTACGACTGGGTGTTGCGTGGTACCAACCTTCGGGGCGTCGCTGTCGTCTGCTATGCAGACGACACGTTGGTGACAGCGACGGCCAGGACGTTCCAGAGGTCCGCCCTGCTCGCCTCGTTCGGTACTGGACTGGTGGTGGGCAGGATTCGGCGACTGGGCCTCACGGTGGCCCTCAACAAGACCGAGGCCGTGTGTTTCCACGGTCCTCGGTGTGGGCCTCCGCCTGGGGCCCACATCACGGTGGAGAGCGTGCGGATTCCCGTCGGCTCGAGGATGAAATACCTCGGTCTCGTCCTCGACAGTCGATGGGATTTCCGCGTGCACTTTGAGGAGTTGTCGCCGAAGCTGGTGAGGGCGGCGGGCGCACTGGGGCGCCTGCTGCCCAACACTGATGGTCCTGGCATCCCTTGCCGAAACCTGTATGCTGGAGTCGTGCGGGCCATGGCCCTCTACGGGTGTCCCGTTTGGGCCGAGTCCCTGGGCGATCGTTGCGTCCGCCTGCTGCATCGTCCGCAGCGCATGGTGGCGCAGCGAATAATCAGGGGCTACCGCACGGTCTCGCATGAAGCGGCCTGCGTATTGGCGGGAACTCTGCCCTGGGTGCTGGACGCTAAGACCCTCTCGTCGGCTTTCTTCCGGCGAGAGGAGGCGTCCGGGCGTGGGCAGAGGTTGGTCCCCAGAGAGGTCGAGGCCATGTTGGCCTCCCTCCGCAGGTCCGCTGTGGAGGAGTGGCGTTCCAGGCTGGAGAACCCTAGTGCTGGTGCGAGGACCGTCGCGGCAGTGCGACCTGTCCTCGAACAGTGGCTGGACAGGCGCCACGGTGCGCCGACATACCGGCTGACGCAGGTGCTTACCGGGCACGGCTGCTTCGGTGCGTACCTGTGTCGTATAGCCGGAGCGGAGGAGTCCACCGTGTGCCACCATTGTGGCAACTGCCGTGAGGACACGGCCCAGCACACGCTGGAGGAGTGCCCAGCCTGGGACGAGGAGCGCAGCGCTCTCATCGCGGTCGTGGGAAGCGACCTGTCGCTGCCGGCCGTGGTCGCCGCCATGGTCGGCAGCCGGAGTTCGTGGCGAGCCATGCTCTCCTTCTGCGAACGTGTCATGTCGCAGAAGGAGAGCGCTGAGCGGGATCGGGAGCAGACCGATCCCGCTCGTCGCCACAGGAGACGTAGGAGGCGCCGGGACAACAACTAACCCGGCGCCGCAGAGGCCACGTGGGGCCGCCGTCCCTACCTTGGCGGCCCCCGAGACGTGACGCTACACGCGTCATTCGCCGCGTCGCTAAAGCGGCGGTGCACAAAGAGGCGGTCCTGGCGCGTCCGTTCATCGGTATCCCGGGGCCGTCTCTCAAGTGCACCGATGGTGGCCGACGCGGGGTTTTTAGTCGGTATTTCGGCGCGTAGCTCATGGTAGGGACCCGACCCAGCGGCCGCCCGTCCACATCCTCGGGCGGCACAACATCTCGCTGGGCACGGAAGGCGCCGGTGAGTCCGACACACCCTCGCCCCTTCGGGGGTGGGATGGTCCGTAAAGGGATTTTCCCCGCGAGAAAAAAAAAAAAAAAAAGGGTTAAATAATTTAGATGTAAATTTGATGCAGTGTTCTGGCAGTACCAGGCTATATGCAAGCCAGAATGTTCTATAGTTTAGTATAAGAGAAATATGATAATATCTGAAAAATATGTTTTATTATTATGTCTATTAGTGCGTGGTGGCCTGTTGGTAAACGGACCAGACGCGGCTGCCTACATGTTCACGGTGGTCGCGGGTTCAAATCCCAGGGCACACCTCTGACTTTTCGGAGTCATGTGTGTATTGATAGTCAGTCACCACGCACTATAACGGTGAAGGAAAACATCGTGAGGAAACCTGCATACCATAGCGATTTGTATAAATTTCTATGGTATGTAAAAGTCCGCCAACGCGCATTAGGCCAGCGTGGTGGACTATATGGCCTAACCACTCTCAATCGTATGATTGAGAGTATTCTCGATTGTAGAGGAGGCCCGTGCCCTGCAGTGGGTTGTATATGGGCTGATACAATACAATACAATTATGTCTATCTTGTATCAAAGTATAATGGAACTGGCAGGTTCATTTTATAAAAAGTTCCTAAATAATTTTGAAAATCAATGTCCTTTACTCAGTTTTTATCAGTAAATAAATATCATTGCATTACATAACACTTTTAAAATATTTAAGATTTTCACTGCAAGTGACAGTTCGACCCACGTCGAAGCAATTACAGTCGCATTGATTTATTTCCCAACGTTCCAAGGTTTCATTTCGACCTTTCGAAAAGGCGACGTTAAACAAAATTGGATTCATTATAAAACGTTCAATTGACGTCAATCTTCGGCCGGTTTTCTATTGAAACCTTTCAAATAGATTGCGAAGTAATACATCAGGTAATTACAAGAATGATCTAAGCAGAAAGTTCTGAAGAGGTTGTTGACCGAAATTATCACTTTATTTGGTATCTATAAATCACGTTGTAAAGAGAAAATGTGATATTAAGAAAATCAATGTTCTGAGTTGGGACATAAATAAAAAACCGAGATGGTGAAGTTCGTAACTAATTAATAGAATATTCCAAAGAAAATTCGAGTAAGTGAATTTTTTATTTTCTCATTATCTATACTCGGGCATTTTATAACCCCGTATTAAAAATCCTGATAAAGAATTGTCGCACCGAATAAATTGATGAGAGCGTTGAATTTTATGACGACGTTATTTAATTTTCGCCTTTTTATAGCACAGTGGAGATATTTATCTGCGCTGTAAAGTGCCTTGGGGCGATTCAGACTATCAATCGCCACCCCTTTCTTATCTGAAATGTGAAGCGTAAAGTAGAAAACCTTAGCTATCTGAACGACTGGACAAGTTAGTAGCACATGTACGTCTGGTGTTACATAATACATACATCTATAGATACGGTAACTGCTTTTGCGGCCGAGTCGGGTCGCTAACATAAACCTACACCAGCATACTGACTAAAAATCCCTCGGCGGTCGTCGCGCACATTTCGGGCGGTACCGGGTATCGCAGGGCGAGAAGCGCCCCGATTTTTTCCCTGTGATCTCCCGGCGCAGAACCAGGACGCAGACTGATTTCTCTCATACGGGAACCAAACTTGCTCTCCATTTACATTTAAGTCTGAAGGCCTTTAACTAACTTTGCCTGATGGTTACGCTTCGCCATCAGCAAGCCGTACGCTTGTTTGCCTCCTAAGTAGTATAAAAAAAATGAACTGTTGCAGATAGGGTTTTTCTGACCAATTATGCAATCACCGATTTTGAAACCCACACAGCGTAATGTTCTATGATTTTTTCAACAGCCTAATTCAACTTAACAACATCACTGACAGCCACTGTGGCGCAGTTGGTTAGACGCCGACTGTGAAACGAAAGGCCGCGGTTTCGATCCCCGCATCAAGACAAATGTTTGTGAGGCCCACAAATATTTGTTTCGGGTCTGGGTGTTTGTGAGACCGAAAAGTCATTAGTAGTTTCTGATACCCACGACACAAGACTTCATTGATCTCAATGTGGGGTACGGACTCTGTATGTGACCGTTAGGTGTATTTATTATTAACATTGTATAATTCAGCGTGTAGTTTTCTTAAAACTCTCGCAAAGATTATTATTAGTTTTATCTGACCTAAACCAAAATTTTGCTGTATACTAGTAATAAATTATAATAAAGGTACGTGTTTTAATTAACGACTCGAATAAATTAGCTAACTGTCCGGATATTTCCCATGTCTGTTAACATAATAGCGCAGTTAGAAGCAGAATTTGAAATTACAGGCCTGGTATTCGATTCCCGCATCGACATGAATGATTATGTGAAACAAACTAAAAATGTATTGTTTCAGTTCTATTCTCTCGCTACTCTAACTTTGATGTTAGTTTTTATCACAAATATTATTTTATTGTATGCTTTGTACATATTTTAATACTCAAGCAGACTTAATGCCTAAGGGCATTTTCTCCAAGTCATTATCTTCTTTAGTAGTCTAAACTAAACCTTTGACTTTTAAAAACATTTGTTTTTTATTAAAATGGGTAAATGTTACTATAAAGGTAAGTCGTTTGTACTCATTCTCTTTGTAGTTCGTAATATTATTTTCTCGTTTATTTTTCCGCTGTATATTAAAAAGTTGTAGCCTAATGGATTTGTAATTGTCTTGCAACGGTTGCGGATACGGCCTTGAGTATTACACTAAATGTTTTATCGTGTTGTAAGAATATTAAAGTAAAATATGATCGCATGCAGCGCTCAATTAATTTCTCGTTCAAAATTAATTTTCAATCAGTGAACTAGTTTCAGTTGACCTCTATGATGGAGGGTTGAATTACGAGTAAAGCGGAATTAGGCTGAAATTCTATATCTTCTACAATTTTGTGAAAGTAAATACAGATATTTAGTTAACTGATAATACGTAATATCTCAAAATGGTTTATTTATAGCAAATTTTATAATTATAATTTGAAGTACAAGATATTTTAACAAATAATTGCGGCACACTTAAAGACAAATAGCTCAGCTCAGCAGAGACAGCTCAAACGTTAAAACGAATGTAAAGCTAAATCATTTTATAAATAATGATACCCTGTGTTTGTTTAAGTAGATAATAAGTAAAATATGGTATACCATCCATATTACAGCATGACTGTCTTGTAGAAATGAAGCGGACATCAGAACTTAGCTAGTCAGCTTTCATTTCATCTATAAAACTGAAATAAGGACGAAATGGCGCAATTTGGGGGAGGTCTATGTCCAGGAGTAAACAATAAAAGGCTGATGATGATGATAAAACTGCCGGAAGTCGAACGTTCTTTAAACCTCTTTTTTTATTATTTACTTCACATCTTCTCTTTGATTTTCCCATGCTGACAACACAGCTATAATTTTTTAACTATCCTACGTATTTGCGACGGTAATCACATACAATAAGAAAAGGGTTTACTCATTTACCTACGTTACAAAATAGAATACGACGCAACGAAGTAAAAAAAATATAATTCCAAATTATAATAAATTATCAATAAACTGCTCTGATTTAGACCAACTTGTAGTTTTTGTAATAATCACGACATTGTAAACTGGTTTTGAAAAGAGCAACGCTAGAGTTTGTTGCCCGTTCTTCTTTAGTGAAAACCGCTTTCCGAACCGGGTGGTAGAAAAAAAAATACTGAATCTAAATAATGTTGAACATTTTAATGGATTCAATAAAATATTTTCATTTTCATTTTCATTTCATAAATAAGGAAGTATTGCAATAAGGCCTCATTTATTGAAACATATTCCAACTTCACGACATATTGCTTAAGGTCGTGTGACTTTTGTTTTTCTTTTCAACCCCACGACTCGCGTGCGTGCCTTTAATATACCACTGTTAATTAACCGACTTGCCCAAACATGAGGAACGTAAACATTTTGGTACTAACTTAACGAACTTTGTGACGCGAGTGACTTAGATACCCTCGTTGAACAAACAAACACATCGTACCTCTTATTAACCCTTCTCTTTAATTTTGTTTATGTACAAACGAGTAAAATGGTGAAATAATTAATTTGGATGAAAATAACAAAAATAATTCTGGGAAGGATGATTTTGTAGCGTTGTTATTAATTACTGTTTTGAGAATTGTACTAAGCATTTCTAATTCATTTTGTTTTTCGTTCCATGACATACATAAAGAAGCTTACGTTTGTTTCCAAGAAATTGATAGACAAAGTCAGTAATGCTATCAGTATTTTTTATATGACATTCGTAGTAAATAATTTATTGTTGTTTCTTTTGACTAGTATGTAAATCATAATGGTATTTGAGAAACACGATAGAAGGATAATAAATCGATATTTTATTAAAGAGATCATTATACTGTATACAAAAACTCAATTATTTGAAAAAAAAATACACAAAGATGTTTTACCCCTAATGATTAATTTTATTCAACCCAACAAACAATGTCGCCTCATCAATACAAATATTATAACGTTACAGAGAAACGTTATCTTTCACTTCTTTGTTTAAAAAGGTCCTTTCATATAAAATTACGATTCCACAAACAAAAGGACAGATATTTAGGTCATCAATAATACTCAGAAAAGCGTATAAAAGACGAAATATTTAGGTCTGTAATAATACTGGCTTCAAAAAAGAGGTTTGCGAAAGTAGTATTAATATTTATCGCAGAAACAAAAACGTCTGTATTCTTATATTGGGATCTTAAAATAAGAAGATGTAAAGCCTCTATACGTGTAGAAATAGGCGCTTTTCAAAGACTTCTTGAAAATAAAACTTAGGTCCAAATAAATCCTTATAGCTGAACACACACGAGAATATTAATTGCTGGTAATGAAGCAAAAAATGTTTACTTAAACTATGGAATTGGATCCTTTATAATATTTGCACATAAAAGGATACTTTTATGTAGACACTGATATAATTTGTTTTTGAAATCACTTCGGATGGTTCATTTATTTTTAGTATAATTTCTCAAAATCTAACGCCCATTGTCCTCGGAGTATTAGAGCGGTCATGATTAATTATAACTAATTATAAACGTGATTAATGACAATCATTACTACGACCCATTTACTTCTAAGCCAATAGTGTGCAACATATATCTAGTAAAATATATAGGCCGTGGGTTTGATCCCCGCACCGAGACAAATATTTGTGTGATCCACAGGTATTTGTCTCGGGTCTGGGTGTTTGTGAGACCGAAAAGTCTCTCGTGGTTCCTGATACCCACGACACAAGACTCGATCTTAGTGTGGTGTCAGGACTATCTATGTGACTGTTGGGTGTATTTAATTTAAAATAATGTATTTCCTTCATGTTATCAAGGGACTGGTTATCGTGCTCTGCATGACATCACTCTTGTCCCCTATAACACCCTTACATGGAAACGAGCACGTTGTTTGATATGTGTTCTCTGTCTACCCTTCTAAGGATACAGACATGACGTATATGTGTATTTATAACAAAGAAACTTACCAACAACGTTTAAATGTATGAAGTGGCTCATATGTGGCGTCGTTGATATCTGGCACTCGTATATCCCCGAGTCTCTGTGCTGGGGATATTTTATCTGAAACAAAAGGTATGGTTAGCTTTAACGTTTGCTAAATGTAGCTGCAGACTTTTTATGACTAATTTAACGTTTTGATTCGTGTGTTTAATATAAATTGCTGATTGATTTTGTTAATAAGTTAAGGTTTTGATATCGATGAGCATTATATAATTTTTTGTCATCTAATTTGTGGTGAACCACGCAAGCGTGGTGTTTCAGGCTTAGCCTGTGTATAGCCTGTTTTCAGTGTGCCGGTAAGTTATCATTGATGACCTGGGTTCGACTCGCGGGATAGTTACTTAATTTTACGTGACCTTTTCGAATTAGAAACCTGGTTGACTTCAAGTCGACTGTAAACCTACAAGCCAAAAACTTCGACATCCATAAAAGTTACGCCAAGTTAGTATATACACAAAATATCCGAGTTTTCACACGAAAAAACTGGAAACTCACGTAAAGCTACACGCAACACAGCCTAACGATACTTGATGTAAAATCGATACGAAAAAATACTCGTGTTACTAACAAAACCCATCCACTCACTGGAATTAATGTTACAAAAGCTAATATCCGATATAACAGGACACAGTGCATTTATCTTCGTCAACGCTGCAGCCTTTACATTTAAAACTTTTGTGGTATTGGGATATATGGTCGAAAAAAACAGAAATATAATATGTGTTTTTACGGATTAACATTTAGCTTCATAGTGGCTTATGGATTTCATGCTCAGGGTAGACAGTTTTCTTCGTGCGAATTTTCTCATTTCATGAATGTGATTTGCACAGGATTACATAATCCAGTGCGTGGTGGCCTGTTGGTAACGGACCAGACGCGGCTGCCAACATGTTCACGGCGGTCGCGGGTTCAAATCCCAGGGCACACTTCTGACTTTTCGGAGTCATGTGTGTATTGATAGTCAATCAACACGCATTATAACGGTAAAGGAAAACATCGTGAGAAAACCTGCATACCATAGCGATTTGTATATATTTCTATGGTATGTAAAAGTCCACCAACCCGCACTAGGCCAGCGTGGTGGATTATATGGCTTAACCACTCTCAATCGCACTCTCTATTACAGAGGAGGCCCGTGCCCTGCAGTGGGATGTATATGGGCTGATGCAGTACAGTATATTATCCAGATTTAACAAAGGCGCAAAGTTGTAAAATATGTATACTTTTGAAATCATCATATATTTTTGTATGCGGCTACACGACTGTGATTATGTTTAAATAATAGTAGTTAGGATCGTCAGCTCAATGTGTTTTTTACATTAAATGATTCGATACTTTGCCTGCTAATATCACCAATCCTAAATTCGACGCCATAAATGTTACAAACTAACAACTGACCTTCAAACCAAGATCAAAATATGATATTTAATTCTGATGTGATTTTTTTTGTTATATACGGGGCAAACGAGCATACGTTTCATTTGATGGTAAGTGGTCACCGTCCGTCGCCCGTGAACATCAGCAACACCATAGGGCATGGAGATGCATTGCCGACCTTTAAGGTGGGAACATGCTTAGACAACAACTTGATTAATTCAGCCTTTAAAAATCTCCATTGAAATCAAGCTGTCTATTTCAAGACTACGATTACCACGACAGCCAATAACACACCACACGCGTAGTGGGCTTAAAAAACATTAGAACATATTGATAAGCATTGTTTTATGCCCCATCATGGTATTAGACTTGCTGGCGTAAAATTAATTTATTCAACGAGACAGAAAATAATAATACTGTGTAACTCAATTTTAAGGTCTGGTGAGCACGAGACAAATCTGCTTTAAAACTTCGTCTTCGAAACACTCTCATGATACGTTTACACTGTGTTAACTCTTGGATTTTATGTTATTTTATGAGATGTTTATTCCCTTGATCTTTTATGTATTACGTAGGATATATATACGCACATATATGTCATTGTTTTTTAGCCTGTCATAAAATGTATTTTCTTAAAGGTCGCAAACTTAATTTAGTTATCGAGAAATTGTTTTCAGTAACTATAAAATATTTCTTTCTGTTTGATTTCTTCTATGATTTTGATTGTTTTGATTTCTTTCTAAGTTTCTTATACATTTTGTAAGATTGAAACTGTACCCATCATGTGTGCGTAGTCACGAATCCTTTAGCTTTACAAGATATAATCCCGAATACATAATGAATACATAATACTGAATAACCTCAGAGACAATGCAGAGTACAATCACAATCTCAGCCATAACAATTCCAAACAATCACCATTATATCTCGCCAAAGCCTCGTAATTAGGCAATCGCAGCTAAACGCGAAGCATTATCTCAGATCCAACGTCTTTAACTTCAAGTTTAGTTAATATAATCTTACATTACGTAAGATAATATCATTCAGCTTAATAACCCAAATGTTGACGCCCTCTGACGCCGAGTACTATAATTTTCATTACACAAGAGTAATCTAAAGTTGGATGGAACTTATATTTCGTATTCTTACTAGTTATTAGTCTCATTGCAGTGTGGCTTGAAATTCTGTTGTTTCTAAGTTTATAAAATTTTAAACTTAATTATATCAACCGAAGAATGAAACTACAATTCTACCACAAATACATAATGCTGATTGATAGTAACAATATTTTATTTATTGAAAACTTTTAGATATGTTTGCTGATTCCCTAATAAATAAATTTCCTGAAAGATGAGAAAATTAATTATGGAAATATAAGCAACTAATCATAAAGATTGGCCTGCGTACCCTGCGGTTAGAATTGTGTAGTTCATAACTTACGTACTAACAAGTCTGTGACCCAGACTCTCATACGTGAGAGGCCGGCTGGGCAGGTACCACCGCAATGTCTATATCTCCTGCCAAACTGCAGCGTAAACGCACTGTTGTGTTCCTATTTAAAGGGCATTGTAGCCAAAGTACCTACTGGGCATAATGAGACTTAACATCTTATGTCTCAGGATGGCGAGCACAGAGGAAAGCGAAGCATTGCTTTGTAATTGGTGTCGTTTTGCCACTGTGTATGAGCGGCCGTATCGCTTACCATCAGGCGGATAGCGTGCTCGTCTCGCTTTCATTGAAAAAAAAATCATTTCAGATCTACGTCTTTCTTTACCCGGCCTTACAGCACTTTCATTTGAAGTGCTTTTTATGGATATCGCAAAAACAGCTGACTTATAATTTTAATATTGACATATTTTATACCTCTGTAAATTCCACCGAGCTATCCATATTTACCAACTCAAATGTCCAAGTGCATTTTACCTACAGTGTACCATTCACTTTGCAAACAAACACTCCTAAGCCGTGCAGTCCTTTAAGCCTAGTTTACAGCTATCAAAGAATGTAATTCTAGAAACGGCATTCAGTATTCACCTGTAATGTCCAATCTTCGGAATGTGGCAGATGTATTGCCCGAAATCGCTGGTCGCTCGTGTATGTGTATCGACCGACAGTCAGCAGATGAATGTCCCGGTGCCGCACCCACGACACTTGCATGTTTAACTGTAACAAACACATTGGATATAGTATAAGAAATATACATACATACATAAATAAACTTATGTTTGCTCCCAGAAGGGGTAGACAGAGGCGCAACCGGGGCACCTACGTTTCGCTCTATTTTCCGTCCCATGATGTGGTAGGGGGCGAGCCTATCTACATATCGGGTACAAATTCCTGACTCCGGGCTGATAATGAATAGAATATCTAATATCACTTTGCGCGATCGGGAATTCGAGCCCGATACCCCATTTTTGCAATCATACCGTAGTACAACTGCGTCACCGAGGCACCTATAGTAGAGCAGGTGAATAAGATTGTTTATTGATTGTAACAGTTTAAGTTTTCTTCAAAATGGGGCCCGAGACTCCATTAAGTATTTTTGGCTATTCCTTGTGGTTTCGGATTCAGTTGTCTACGCCCTTTGAGAAATTATATGAACAAATCATATTATAGGTTAAATTTTAACTATGGTATCGTATTTATTCAGTTTCGAAACAAAATGACATGTTATAGATACTGCATCATCCATATCGCTTTTCCGTCTATACATTATCAAAGCGGCTCACCAAATCAATATTTAGAATCTAAACTGAATACTGTTCACAAAATGAGGCAATTGGAAATAACAGTAGGCGAAATCACGTCAAATTATCCAAATAGATGGTAGGAAACCGCTAATGTATGGTAACGTCCACGCAAAACGATTACCGCTAAATGTTCCAAGTGGTAGCCAGCGCGCCTCGCTTCTGTTATTAGCCTAATCCACAAGAGCTTTGTTCTTATTGAATCGCCTGTATTATCTCTCAAAATTGTGAAATATTTCGTATAACCTTTGTAGCCCTCATTAAAATATTGAGAAGTCGCGATTCATTGAACCAAACCAGTTTGACATGATATAATGTTAAATTAATTTGACCGAGGTTAAATGGAACACTCTTTAAATTTAATATTGTGTAGGCTTTTTAAATCGTGCGGACTGATTCTTGGTACCCCGTCAGCATAATTGTTTTGCATTCTAAAATTATTCGTGGAACGTAATTTTACTAATAGTAGTAAATTATTTGATAAATAATAATTAATGAACGAAAAAAAAATGACATTGAAATCCTACTGTATTGAAGATTCAAATTCTTCTTACTAAAGTCATAATGGACATAATACTCTTGTTCAAAACGCTAAGTCATAGGAGCTATAAGCAAATTGATAACACAAACAAAAAGAAAGTTCGATTTCCAATTGAGGTCAAGTGGGGCTCACAGCTCACTAGATTCGCGAGCACATTGCGATCCGCTCATAAAACAAGCGGACGAATTAAGAAGTCAGTTTATATTCTCGCACTCCAATTACCAGGAGGTAAATTAAAAAAATCCGCATAACCGTGGCATCAAAAAGTCCGCGTGAAAGAAACAGAAATATCTCGTTAGGCAGACTTGTTATTTAGGTGGGAGATGTGGCGTCGGGGCCTAATGAGACTTTTATTTATAAAGTTGAGCACACAATAGGGACTTTAAAGTTGCATTGTGCCATTGTTGCTTTTCATTTTAAACGAGGAGTTTGCGGTACACCGCTATGTAAATTGGACGGTCGTTGTTGGCATGAGGACTCGTTAGTAAGGGAATGTACATACGTGTATTCCGCTTCACGTGCCTCTGTATTGTAAGTACTAGCGCTCCTAATGCCAACTCATTTGGCCGCTTGTTGAAATTTATTATTAATATATTTAATAAAACAACATTCTAAATATAAATTGAAAAATATTTTTGTAAACTTAATATTAAAAACGTTCTGGTAATGCCAGTTTATTACAAGGGCGTTCGGTGTAGGTAATGGTCTAAGTGGGAAAATAAAAATTAAGTTCAGTTTTTTTAACATTAATTAGTAGTGCTACTCGTATAATATCCTACATCGCAAGAAATAATATTTTCATCGACCGACTTCAACGCAACAGTTAAATAAATACATTAGCTCATTAGCCATCATATAAAATGATTAAATGAACTAAAAATCAAGTTCCCACAACTTCGTAATATCAGGAATCGCCGTAGGCTTTCATAAAGATGAGTGGTTTCTGAGTAACTTAAAATAACTAATTTCCGAGGAAAAATAACAAAATTTCCGAGGAAAAATAACAAAAAGTTCCATTGGGTTTAAGGAAACTTGAAATATTGTGTTTATTAATGCAAAAACTACTTGTTGTTTAAATAGTTTTTTTTAGTAATACACTATCTGAAAATACTTATTATGTGTTATTTTATATGTTGGTGTGACGAAATGAGTTAATTTTGAGAAGCAATGCAATCTAACCATTCTAGTGACAACTAGAAAGAGATGAAATAAATCGAATTCTTACGGATTTTATTTAGTTTGGTCAGCGCGCCCTGTGACCACGAAAACTGTAAAGTGATCGAAACGTCGGGCAATTAGAAATGTAAAAATTAAATCGAATTCGCGATAAAATCCGTATGAATTCGTTTTTTTCCAATGTGTAACATTCGCGTAAATCTAAGAAACCATTATAGAAAGAGATGGTCTCACTGTGGTTGTCACAATTACGTCAGGCTGCTTTATTCAATCTACCTGTTCCAAACAGAACGAAGTAAAATTTAAATACACTTAAAGAATTGTTAATAATAACAGGGAAGGCAAACATCGTGAGTAAACATACTATTCCGATTTGTACAATAATCTATGGTATGTAAAGTCCGCCAAGCCTAGGCCGGCGTGGTGGACTATATGGGCTAACCCCTCTAAATCGTACTCTCGATTATAGAGGACGCTCGTGCTTTGCAATGCGACGTATATGGGCTGATACAAAAAAAATCTTGTCTATAAAGAAATATATATATGTATACGTATGTATCTCAAGAAAAACATAAATTGAATTGAATAGGTACTCAACAACAGACGACGTTGATAAGTTTCAAATAAATTTCTAATCAAAAGAGACAAACGTAAAATGATTGTCCGATCCAAAAAAACATTTCAATATTTTAAATTTAATCAAAAGAAAATTATATTTACTCTTGACATAAAATAGATGCTTGACATTTAAATTCAAGAATTTATAGTTAGTAGTTTCGTGAAACGGTTGCCCTAGAAGTATATGGGATCAAAACCAGAAAGGGATACAAGAGCTTATGTTATATCGGAGTGTACGGAGCCCACCGTCCCAGTTTTTGCAATATTAGTTATCATGACAATGTTACGTCCGAGGTTTTGCGCGTGGTTTAAGGATTGTGTCAACTGGCTGGTCACTGGTCCAATAAAACGAGTTAGCTAGTGTTTTGTTGTTCATAGACAGAGTCCATTTTTCTCAGTATATAAATTACCCAAAGAATCTCAGCTCACAAAGACGTTGTTAAGCTAAACTTCCTACCTATTGTAGCCAAAGTAACTAATGGACATAACGAGACTTAACATTTATGTTTTAGGATAGCAAGCGCAGTGGAATGCCGAGCATTGCTTTGTAATTCATGGTGTTGTTTGGTTTTGCTCCAGTCCATTAGCGATTGTATCGCTTACCATCAGGCGAATGGCATGCTCGTCTCGCTATTCATTGCAATAAAAATAAGTACCCCGAAAATGACAAAGAATATTTGATATACAAATAGCACGTAAGTGAAAAAACGCCAGTTGAGAAGTGAACCTAGATTGTCACCACAGACTTACGAAGTTAGCACAAAAATAGCCAACGGACGTCCAAGTCTTTCAACTTTAACATCATTCCAGGCAGTCGCTGAAATAAACTTAAGCCGGAAACTCGGTATGGCGACGTGGCTTTTGAAAAATTGCACGTTTTTATTGCTGTAGATATAAAATTTTACATTGAATTATGGTAATGCAACTGTAACGGCTGAATTTGGTTTGATAAACAAGATATCCACGCAATTTTGTTGTTCGTTATTAAGTTATTGGAACCGTACCAAATGTGACAGTTAATGCAATTGGAAGGAAATATTTTACGATAATCCTACTTTTATTTTGTAATACTGGGTGAGTACATTGTTACTGCAAAACTGCATTCATTGTTTTATTCTTATAAAAATCCTGTTAAAATGTATGTGTAATATAAAGTATGACTTAAATTTATACAAAGTAACCCAAAAACGCTACGTCTTGCTTCATATCTCATGGATATGAACATATATTGCATGGAATACAGGGCTGCCTCATTTTTAGTAACCGTAGACAATTGGATTATAAATATTACTTTAAAGTTTTAAGCTTCAAGTACCTGGAGTACCTAATGCACCTTCTTTAATGTGGACGGAATATGATACATAATAAAAAATATTGTAATTTGAGAATGCATAACACCTGATATTTTCTGGGGATAACGAGCTGTGTATACTACAATGCAGTGCTTAACAAAAAGTTCTGAATAGTGTAGCTTTTCTTTATGTGCAATCATGACGCTTAATACCAAGTGAGCGTTCTGCTCGTGTCACCACTCTCATTTCTTAAAAAAATATTAAAAGAAACCCACCGTCTTATTCCCTAAATTCTTGACTCTGCAGTTCAGATACGCTGTTTTCCCAAGCAGAGCGGTGACATTCTTGGAAGCCACCAGGTCGAAGTAGGGCCCGGTGCGCGGGGTGGGGCGGGGCGCGTCTGCGGCGGCCGCGCCGGGCTGTATGGCGTTGTCCACCGAGCCAGCCGGGGGTGAAGTGGCCGATGTGTTCCCGAACACACTCTTGCCGAGCTCGCGCTGCGCTGATGATACTGGGGAAGAAAAGAAATCTGTTAAAACCTTTTTGATAGTTTCGGTGATGCTGGTAAAAAGGCTGGGAAATAAGGATTCGATCTTTGAATGGCAATCATTGTTCGCGTGATCTATGTTTTTTTTTTTTGGGTAGCGTTGATGTGTGGCTTCAAATACTTTAGTGGAATCTTAGAAGAAGCATTCAAGTTACTTTTTGTAGAATATACATAGATAGATGCCCATGAAACTGTATTAAGAAAATTCATCTTTAGAAAGAGGTTGTAATTATGTGTTGTAATTATTACTCGTACGAGACAAATCCAATCCCATGAAACCATTTGTTCAGTGAATTAAAAAGTTCACTAAATTACCCGCCTTCAAAAACTGATTTACGTTTCACAACCATACCACAATTAAACACCAACATATCTTACAAAACACATTCATTATTCCATAGCAATAAATCGCAAGCCTCGTGAAAACGGCACGAGCAAAAATAGAATCAAAAAAATAAAGTCGAAAACACAAGTCACACGACTTAATTAAGTGGCTTTATTCGAAAATACCCTTTGAATTTCTTGCTGAGAGCTTATTACCGAATTTCAACTGGTACGAGTATAATGAGGCGTTTTTGCCTCCCCGACATAGTTTTGCGAGGATCAAGTTGCATGTGTATTGTTGAGTATATTCCACAGCTCCCTTTGTTTCAATGCAGATGTGCCGTTGTGAACAATAATAATATTGTGTTTAACAATGAAGGAAGTTTCAATAGTTGTACTTAGTTATGTGCGGATGATGCTAAATGTAGACGCAATAATGAGTAATATAGTTAAGATTGTAAGAAATTGATACTTTTAAGTAATAATTTGCCCATTTTAACTTTTGAACATATTGTGACGATAGTTTCAAAAGTATGTGAAACTCATAAATTTTAAAAACCTCAATTCTTGGTTAAGGCCGATGACCAGCTGTAGGGTGTATTTAAGTCAGTATAGGTAGAAAATGAACTTCTTAAAATAATATAGAACCTTAGATTTGGCACACGAAAAAAAAATAGGTATAAAAATGCACCTTAAGTGGTATAGTCCGATAGAATACAAAATGAGAAGAACTGAACCGTCAACGATCAATCTTGAACAAGTTAAATATTTTAATGAACAAAAAAATGTTTTTGGTTTTAGTTGTGTGGTATCGCAGCCAGTGACCACAGTTGTTGTCCCGTCATTGTCATAATGATTTTCAGCCCCAGAATAGGACTGCAGAACATAAGCCACGCTAAGGAATACCACAAATACAGATTTCATTACGTTGCTGGATGTAGAATTCTTTTAACAGATATCTGTGGAAAAATGTAGTCATCTTTAGGAGAAACCTAGTAGAAATGTAATGAAAACCTACTATCAAGTAATCACAAAATGTAATTATTATTAATTAATAAATATAGAACAGTGAACGGTACAACGCGCAACTCCATTATCTGGGTTTGCTCGCGCGGAAGCTCCGTGGAACCAATCACGTGTGTGAACATCACTTCAGAACGCGAGTGACGTCACACTGGACATTTAAACCGCGGCCGTACTGGTTACTAGATAAGCTAGCGGCGTACGCTATCGATGACGTCATCAGTTTTTTAAATATGAAAACGCAGTAGGTTGGAATGTCAGAGAGCATATGAGCACCAAGGGAAAATGGAAACTCGGGCTAGGTCAAAATCTATGACTATACTTTAGAAAAGGTGTTGAAAAATATTTGAACCTAGGACTTCACGGTTTATAGCTTAACATGTTGTTTACAACAATATTATGTGCACATTGATTGACATGCATTAACAATACATGGCAGGACAAATTGAATTACAATAATATTAATTTAGCTAATTGGTAATAGTAAGCTGACAAGCCCCAGAATGTAATTAAATAACATTTATTGTATTATTGTGGTCATTGTGATTTCAAACATGCACATGATTTAATTAATTATAATTAAACAAAATATGCATGACTACATAAATTAATCATTTATCACTATAATTATCCCATATTCACATACAGGGTGATATTGACATATGTTAAGTAATTTAACCCATATGTTTGTCATGCCCCAGGTTACATTGTGCAAAATAAAAAAAAAATCGGAGATGATTTTTTGACAAAAATCGTGATTTTACTTTTCACGGTTTTTAGCCACCCCGTATAGATACGAGTATTTTTATCGCTTAGTTGAACTTCAGTTCGGTTCGGGAACTTTCCTGACCAGTAAAAAGAATCGTACCTATACGGGTTGATCAAAGCCCTTGGAAACTAAAATTGCGATTTTTCACAACTACGAAGCAGTTTTTTTTTTAAACTTGGTACAATATGACTTGGCATGGCTAGGAATATGTGGTTTAAATTAAATACCATATGTCAATATCACCTTTGTTGTACTCGTATAATATAAGAAATAATATTTTTTATTCATGTCGCAGAATAAACTTATCGATATTAAATCCGGCAATCAATCTGAAATTACTTTCTGGAAATTTGTTTTTTTTTTATACAAATCCGAAACCGCCGAGTTTTCCGCAAGACGATTTTTACATTTCTTATGGATAACTCCTACCTTTCCCTACTGTATTTTCATTTTATGATGCGAGTGGTAGTTCATTAGAAATCCACATCCTCTCTCTCTCTCTCTCTCTCTCTCTCTGAAGTTCCCATACAAGTTGTTTAAAAAAGTTGAGGCTGATTGAATTCAAGATCCCTGTTCCAGCGGTTTTATATGCTATCACTTGTTAAAACTCCTGCAAATATACAAAAATGGAGTTAAACGGTGAAGAAATCGTCATCAGAAAATTGCATACCTGATAATTATGAACAAGAATTGTAATATTGAAGGCAACTAGCCCGCACTAGATCTATGCGCTGGTCTAAGACCTGAAGCCCGTCTTATTATAGAGGAAGACGTACCCTGCAGTGGGATGTATAAAGTGGACGTAAATTTATTTATTACATTAAAATTCGCATGCTGTCGTACCACAACTCCAGTACCATACTTTTAATTTTTAATATAAACCAGTATTATATTAATGAAAATATAAAATAGTAAGTTTCTTCCAACGTTTTTGTTTTGGTAGTTTAACAACAACACTTCATAAAGTTTGTTCGAGCCCATGTTTTACACTAGTGTTTGTGGAAGTAAACTAATATTCTACTACAGTTGAGTTATAACAAGAAACTTGACTAACCGTAGTGCACCCAGGTTTCAAATAACATTTGTAACATATTTGTGATAGAGGATAAAGCCCCATTTACTACGGGGAGAGTTTCTCGCCTCAAAGATACGATTATCGTAAGGATATTAAAAGTAGCATCGTGTAAACATTTGTCAGAACACGATAGTTTATGGCGGTTATGTCATGAGATAATCGCATACGATTCTCGCCGCGAGAAACTCACCGCGTGTAAATGACGCTTAAAGATGGCAGCGTATCTATAATCGTTATACATTTATTTTTATATGAGAAGCATGTCACGTACCTAGTGCGCAATACGTCTGTCAATGACCAGAGCAACGCCACTCAAAACTTAATAAATTAATGCATGGCATCGCATTAAGCTTGTCATTTCGACAGCAGTGTAAAATCTCTTAATGTCCAGTAATTACCGGCTATAATGTATTTCAAACAAGGAATGAACGATGCTTGAATACTTCTGATCGATAGCAGAAAGAGATGCAAAAATCGTATTGTATTGTATCAGCCCATATACGTCCCACTGCAGGGCACGGGCCTACTCTATAATCGAGAGTATGACTGAGAGTGGTTAGGCCAGATAGTCCACCACGCAGGCCTAGTGCGGGTTGGCGGACTTTACGTACCGTAGAAATTCTTTTCAGTTCACTGCGGTATGCAGGTTTCCTCACGATGTTTTCCTTTACCGTTATAGTGCGTGCCGATTGTCTATCGATACACACATGACTCCGAAAAGTCAGCGGTATGCCCTGGGATTTGGATCCATCAAAAATCGTATATATGCCAAAAAGGTACATGCATACGAGAAACCTGCCACATAATAAGTAACTACTACAGTACATAACAAGTAAGCCCACCAAGTACTCCGCACAAACATGCAATGTGGAAAAGTGATAAATAGAACTCAATTACGTCCATGCAATAATAAAGATTGACTGCTCGTGGTGAAATTATATTCCCCTAGATAGCGACTAAATAAAACCGTGGCTCGAGATCCGCCTAGAATCCAATTACGTATGTACCGATATAATTGAGAACGATTGGCGTGAGATTATCGGCATTTATCAGTCGATATTGTGCAGTACAGAAATTACCACCGTATCGGTGTAGTAACTAAGATATTATTTTATAATCCGTAGTTAAAGACCGTCTCTAAAATTAGTATTGGTAAATCAAGTGCGTGGTGGCCTTTTGGTAACGGACCAGACTCGGCTGCCTACACGGTTCACGGTGGTCGCGGGTTCAAATCCCAGGGCACACCTCTGACTTTTCGGAATTATGTGTGTATTGATAGTCAATCACCACGGACTTTAACGGTGAAGGAAAACATGGCGAGGAAACCTGCATACCGTAGCAATTTTAAAGAATTTCTACGGTGTGTAAGTCCGCCAACCCGCACTAGGCCAGCGTGGTGGACTATATGGCCTAACCACTCTCAATCGATTTTCTCGATTGTAGAGTAGGCCCGTGCCCAGCAGTGGGACGTATATGGACTGATAAACAAAATCAAAGCATACCGAAGTAATGAATTGAAAAAGTAAAATAAAAGAAACACTTTTGTCTTGGGAACATAAAGCACATAAATTGTGTCTGTAGATATATTATTAGGCCTGGTAATTTGCGTCTGCGCATATGCTCATCTAAAGGCCCATTTGATTCTTAGTTTTTCTTTTATTATTTTTTAAAAACTCAAATCTTATTCTCTATTATGGCCTCAGAAATTTCTATTCGAATACAAGCAAACATGTCACTTGGTTGTTATTGTTGTTCATTTGAACATCAATAAAAAAATAGAAAATGGTCTTTCATTTACAAAAACAAAAATGTAATAGCACTGGAATTCGTGGTAATGCTTAATAAAGAAAATTATATTTCATACTGCATAAATCCTTTACAAGCGTGGTATTTTTCACAGAACAATGCTCTGGGTGCGGTCAGTGTGATTCCAAGCAATTGCATATGACGTATTAATTATACGCTTGTAAAAATCAGAGCCATTGTTGTCTTTTTTTATTATTATTGCATAGGTCCGACAAACGAGCAAATTGGTCACCTGATGGTCAGTGATCACTGCCGCCCATGACCATCCACAACGCTTGGTTCATAGATATGTTGCCGGTCCTTAAAATCAGAAGGGGAGCGGGAAAAAAACGATGGAAAGAGGAAAGGGGTATTGAGCATCCAGCGATCTCACTCACCAAGCGAAACGCGACACAAAAGCCGTCATTTCACGTTAATTTTCTGTGAGACAGTGGTACCACCCTGGACGAGCCTGCTCATTCATGCTGAGTCATGAGTGACAACAGCGTGTCTATACCACATAGATATGAAATTCTCCCTTGCCATATTCATAATGTTAAGTCAATTTAATGTTTACATAATATGTAATAAGCAGTGGCGAAGGGTGATTTTTTTAAAAAGGGAAGCCGAAGCTCAATACGCGAAATAAGTGTGTTTATACCTACTGGTCCTACATAGGGAAGACAATGCGACTGATACTTGATAGTAAACATAGTGCAGTCCGGATTGAGTAGATCATCTTATCGTGAGATGCTTCAGAGAATTAGCCCGAAACGCGACACATTTACATAATATGTACGTGTATCCTTATATCCGGACGTTTGCGAATATCCAACCGCCAGCAAATTATTCCCCCGACAATCTCACTCACCAAACAAAACGATTGCGTTTCGTATGATGGCATCTACGTACTGCGATCGTCAATTATATTTTAATATTTCCAATATACAAAAGTTGCAATGTCATCATGAGAAAATTAAAAAAGTATATTTTTAAACCGCACGTGAATATAAGATTAATAAAGAAAAATTAATGATCTAGATACAATGTTAACAAGTACGTTAGCCGCGCTTTTATTAGTTGTATTATTAGTAGTCGTGCACTTCCTAAAATCTAAACAGTAACGTTATTTCCGAAATTGACAATCTAAACATGTACGACCCTCACGATTATTAATTTCCATTACAACATAATAATACCTACTATTAATATTTATGTCCATTTTGTAATTGAAAACATTAAAAACTAAATGCGTGAACCACGTAATACTCGTATACTGTCAAAATGTTAATACAACACTTATAAATGCAGTGATATCTACACAAATACACACATAAACACACAAAATGCTGAAGAGTCCCAGCATGCCTCCTGCTTTTTTAACGGAAATTGAACCTTAAATCATTATAAGTTTAAGGTACAATTTTGCGTGATTTGTTGCACATCACACAACCATGTCACACCAATGCGTAACATGCAGCCGACGCGGGCGGTCGGCGCACGGGCCGCGCCATTGTTATTCAATAAGCCGAACAATTTTGGCAGTAATTCGCCAGAGGTCGCAACGCGGCGCAATCTAATTACGTGTTTGCTATGCGCCTCCGCAGTAATATTTACCTATGTGGCCGACAGATGTCGTTGAATAAAATGAGTTTAGATATTACATAAATAATTTTGAAAAATTTGCTTGTTTATAGTGTAATGATAAATTACAAAAGGTAAGCCGCAGGGAATCGAGTTATATGGAGCCTTCGCCACTGGTAATAAGCAGTAATTTATTAAAACAAACGAAATTTGTTTTTAAAAAAAACAATGATATGTGACTTCCGCAGACCCGAATCAGACTAGCGTTGGAGATGCGTTGCGTTGTTGGCCTAACCTCTTTCAATTTTAGAGGAGATCCTTGCCCTAGTGGGACATACATGAGGTGATTTGCTATTACTTTTAACCAATTAAAGTATAATTGTATGTATGATGATTATCAATACTGAATTCTTTATTTTATATGCAGAAATTTCGTACAAGACCTGTAAATTGTTGTAAAAACAATAATCTCATATAAGAGCCGAGCCGCTTTTCATGACATAATAATATAAGTGAAATTTTATACATTCATTTTTCAATAAAAGTCGCTTCCATTAATTACAATATCATAAACCAGTAGCCGAGCGAACTTAATTATAAGTATGGCCATAAATATCGAGGTTCATACATTGTACTGAAATAACTTTCAATATACGAAACATTTTGTGATTTTGCGCGGAATATTTTATCAGGTCAAGTTTGAGAGGCCACCTCACACTAGGCTAGCGTGGTGGACTATATATGGCCTAACCACTCTCAATTGTACTCTAGATTGTAGAGGACACCGTGCCCTACAGTAGGATGTATATGGACTGGTATAATACGATACAATACAAGTTTTAGAGGTCGTAGACCAGTTTAATAGGTTTTTGTAGTTGAATCAGGTAGTTATGAAGTTTTTAACACACTTTTGTCAGACTGATGTTTTTCTCAAAATTCTTCCACGATTAAGTTGTGACTAACATTTATGTACCATAAAATTATCAGTCCATGCATCCTCGCAACTTCTTATCTAAGATATGCGAAATTTTCTTTTTGCCTTAATTTTTTTTAAATATAATAGATACTCGTTTGATATTATTTGATGATATAAAAAATAAGTGGTACCCACGCAATTGTAAAGCAACTTAGTAACCTGATATTTCTAATCCAAATACATATAAAAACAATGGGAGTTTTTCAGCAAACTCCCCTATTTCCTAGTAGAGTAGCAAAATCAAACACTCGGGGAGAAAGCATTGCCGTGAAAATCCCCGAAAAGTTACACTCCTGTGAGCTTGTATCATGTTACTGATATACGAGTGGCTTGAAGGACGCTTTCAGAAATTTCCTTTACTTGTGTCTTAAGAAAATAATGTTTTGAGAGACAGTCGCGAACAATTGAAACGATGTTGTACTATCTTTCATTTTATTACACAACAGTAGTAATAATGCAGCGTGTAGTGTGGACAGTATGGCCTAACCCCTCGCATTCGTACTTACGATTGCAGAGGAGACTCTTCCTCTGCAGTGGGACGCATATGGGCTGATATTGTTTATTGCCAATATTGTAAAAATGTACTATAAATGACCGCATATTACTCTTTTGTCCAAACAGATTTAGACTAAACTAGGCCATGACTCAAGTCCTAGTACATTATGAATACAACAGTCGAATACATAAGCACATTGTATCGTGGCATGAGACTCTCAACGGCTACACGTGTTGCTACAGCGTAGCTCCGTAGAGCATCTGCTACGAGCGCTACGAATATTAACGCACATTTCCCAGAGCGATTTTATAACACGGTACAGATGCCCACAACTGCGGTTTAATTACTGTACAAATTAAATACCTATTTGACAAAATCTCAAAGGAAATTACATAATACGAATCCTCAAGCACAAATAATGAAATTAAAAGGGGTTTTATCTCGGCACGGTATCGAAGAATGACACAATTAGAGTAAAAGCATTGTCGACTCTATCAATTATACTGTCATTCAGACTGGCATCTGCTTCTGTAGATTGCCAGCGATATTTTACTCTAATTAATTTTATCTTTCACAGTCCTTGATTAAATATTATTTATAAAGGATACAATGGCCTGAAATGGGCCGAAATATATTCTCAACGTTGTTTCGTATTTATCAATTTGTGCGCCAGATATCTTGTACATTTCGGGTAATTTTCGGGCCTAGTCTCTGTTAGTAGAATAAGTGTTTCTGTTATTCTCCTAAATAATTTTCGTGTTATTTGTTCTTTGATTTCTGTGTTAAGTTTGTAACTTTTGATGTAAAGTTTTCAACGTTCCAGAAATAAATCGCACCGTAACTCCCCTACAACTTGAAGGTTCTTAAATGAAACGTGAAGAAGCAATTAAGCAGGTCGGCATAATTATGGTCGAGACATATTCACTATTTCCGTCTCTCGTCATTCGGTATTCGTATGAAGCACTCTCGCCATCAAAGGCAGTCATTGAGTTGCGACCGTACAAAAATGTAAGGGTTCTGATACAATTTTTAGCAGTAACATTAAACATTTTGAAATATTTTTTACCATATATTTCGAAACACAATCGAGCGGCTCCCTTGATGCTAAGTTAAACAACATCAAAAGGTCATGAATGTACTATTTGCTAAACAGAAAGTTTGTAAAAGGGAAGTGAGAAGATTAAACAAAGGTCGTTGGGCTTTTAGCAGTCTCTCTCACCGACGATTGCAAAGCTGTTATAACGACGTTCTTCTCTAAGACAATTGTAACGCGACCTATTAATTTATTAGCACATTATACTTCTTCAAGGCTCTACTTTCATATCGCTCAAAAACGTCAACATCAAATTAAAAATACGCAATTCAAATAAAGACCCAATAAAACGAACACCCAAATAACTTTCTAAATAACTAAAGCAGTGAACAGAAATAAACTCGGCGAAGTCGGAAGCCGAATTCTCAATTACTCCTCAGGAGCATCATGAAACACAAATGAAAAAGCGGAACAATATTTCACGCCGTCTCAAATTTCAAATTGAATTTGTACGCGACAGTAGCGCCCATTGTAGCGAAACTTCGACGCCGTGAATTGTTGACAAGCATATTTAAGCGGAGCCTGTAGCATCCTCGCTAAATTATGTGCAACTCGGCTTTGAAATTTGTTAAAGTGACCGCCGTTTTTCGTTTGTGTTTAAGTTCTTATACTAAAGTATGGATTTGATTAGTTAAACCAAAATATTCTGAATCTGCACCAGCCTATATCCGTCCCACGGTAGCACACGAGCTTCATCTAGAATCGAGAGTACGATTCAGACAGGTTAGGCTATATCGTCGACTACGTTGGCCTAATGTGGGTTGGAGGAATTTATATACTATGGAAACTCTAACAAACCCAAAATATTAGTAAGTATAAATTTTAAGTTTTATAAGGTTTTCCTCTAATTATAAAAAAATGCTATTTGAGGACAACATTCTATACTGTATGTCAGTTTGGCGATTTAGTTCAACTGCTACAGCTTATATTTGTTAACAATATTATCTTGTACTGCTTTGTTTTGGTTACTATTAGATTTTCTTAAGCGAAGATCGTAGCTGGTTAGGAATATTGTAGCAAAGTCCTAAAGTAGCTTTCGTAACAGACGAACGACGAGGAGACTTAACACTACGATAGCCTCTGCCTGCCACAACAGGACGCATGCGTGAATTTTTGTACGCGTCTATATTTATATTGGGATGGAGCCCAACTTGTGATCAGAGAATTCGCATACTATCCACATCATTGACAAACAGTAGTACTAATTTTAACCGTGTTTCCTGTAAACACACCACCGCTCCAATTTATAATGCTAATAACATACATGATAATAAGGAAGCCCCGGGCGTTCTTATTGTGCTCACATTGAATATCACAAAATGGCGGCGCGAGGGTTTGACTGGAATAAAACACGAAAGAACATAGATGGCTGCGGTAGAATTTTATAGCTGAAGCCTTAGGGCCCCCAAACTTTTTCCATTCAACCCTTTCTGAATTTAGGTTACAAGCTCTATGTTAAATTCATGAGGTAGATGCTTTACAAAAAAAGTTGATCAAGATAAAAGTTATACCGACTCACTGTTATCTAAAATGTTAAATAAATGTGGCTCTATTAATTTAATACGTAGATCCAATTACTGCATCAAACTTGTTTTTATGTAAACTAAAACACTCTTTATATTTTCCTCATCAAAATTTACAAACGCTTGTATGTAATATTTCTACGAAAAATAAATCCTTTTCTAGTTCAAATAATTACCAACATGGTTACACGTCAAAAAAACTAACCATTTATTATAATCTAATAAAGAAAAATATAAAACACCGGATTGTTTGGAGCAATAACAATACATTTACTAATTCCACTAAAAATAATTTATTAAAAACAATCTTCAAACACAGTGATACGACCTTCCAAGCAATCCACTTTGAGAACCGACGAAACGTATTTTTCCACCGTTGACAAAGTTTGTCCCGAAGATGTACTTGAGAATTAAAAGTTATCTCATTTGCATTGTGATATGTTTTGCACAGTGCGGCAAGTTAACGAACATTCCTCGTCGGTGTAACACAATACGCATTGCAGATGCCGTATTGTTCCAATTGTTTTGTGTTCTTCAATAAGATTTGAACATTGATCCGAAATTTTCGCTATTGTTGGTAACTTTTCATTCTACGGACATTGTCCGGTCTTAGGAACTTGATTTGACTTTTTGTTTATGGAAAAGTTATTTATTATTGCTTATATTGTGTATAATAATACGAACTTAATTATGTAATTTCATTGCCTATACCATTTTTCAATTCAATTTATTACATTTAAATACAATAAGTACCTCGGTGGCGTAGTTGTACCAAGGTACGGTTACAAGGCTGAGGTCTCGGGTTCGATTCCCGGGTCAGGCAAAGTGACTTTGGATTTTTCTATTCATTATCAGCTCGGAGTCAAGAATTTGTACCCAATATGGCGATAGGCTTGCCCCCTATCACATCGTGGGACGAAACACACAAGGCAAAACGTGGGTGACTTGGTGGTTACCAAGGGAACCTCTCCTACCCCTTCCGGGAAAAGGCGTGAGATTATGTATGTATTTAAAAACAAAAATTAAAATGAATCATTAAAATGTCTTAAAGAATTACAGGAATGTTATGGTGAAAGAAATCATACAGTCTATACATATTTTCAAGAATTTCTGAAGCATGTGAAGTAAGTAAGCAAGTAGACTACAATCTCGAGGCCTCTTAATCAAATTTTTAGTGCTTAGTAGTCATAATATATGGGCTGATCCGTTAATTAAAAAAAATCACATGTCTGAGGGCATACATATACATTAGTTTATGCACGGGCTGATATATTAACTTTGAAAACATAGGAGGCCACATAGGCCTCATGCAATTACAATAAAACTTAATCCAACAGATATTTATAGCAAGCAAATACGAAATCCAGTTTTGGGATAAATATTTGTATCTCGCAGGGTCATCAAACACCTCACCGTATTAGCGGCCCAATAGTCCATAACGGAGTCGAATGAAATAAAACAAACCGATGGATCGCTGCAATAAAACTGACCATTACCGAAGTAAACAATATTAGAGAAAGAGTCGTAGCGATAAATCCCGACTCGAATGCCTCGACAGCGATAGCCGGCCAAATTGTGGCAGAAGAAATATATTTACGTAATACATACGTCGGATTGTGTAGGTTCGACATGTTTTAACATTTTGTTTCTAAATATGTTGCGCAAAATATAAAATCAAATTTATTGTTCTGCGTTTTTTTTTTCGCTTTTGATCTTCAGTTTTTTTTTTAATAACTATAATCAGTCTTAGTGAGGATTCAGTTTTGTTCGAAAAATTATGAAAAATCCTCTACAACTGATTGGCAAAATATTAAGAAATAATTCGCTTTGTGGCATTACTTGCTCCGTTGTCCGTACTATTTGATCTCCATACAGACGCAGAGGTCGTCTTTAAATCGAATTATTTTAATATTTATTTTTCTGCGTACTGTACAATGTACACAAAGGCGTACTTTATGCCGTAGGCTGAGACTTAATGATGTTATTTCGACATAAAATGTGCCACAATACTCGTCGGAATATGGCTAATACAAACACAAAAAATAATGCCTCCTTAAAATTCTGCAAAACGCCGACAGAAGGTAATTTGGAGAAATAACAGCTGTATTTTTTTGTGCAAATAATATAGTTTTTGTCCTCTACAGTACAGTCGATATCACAACTGTTATATAAAAGAGAATAATGCCTAGATGGAAGTAGAAATAATATGAAAGTTATTATAAAACAGAGAGAAATAAAAGATTCATAAAATATTCAGCGTAACAATTACGTGAGCCCGTGACCCTTGTATTTTACCGTCGGAAACGATATTTTTGTAGGCGTAATCACTATTTCATACTGTTCGGCAACTTGTGACGTAATTTATTTTGATACCAAATTCTTTTTGTACTTTTCAAATGACTATTCTTTCAATACTTTGTTAAGAATTATTTTACCTTTACAATTTGAGATTGATACAGCATCTTTTCATGAGAGCGATAGAGATACTGTATCTTTCATTTATCATCAAATCCGCCCCATGACAGTTTTAATCCTGGGTTTGTTCCCAAATTAATTACATAAGTTCTTCTTTAATCCCACAGTAAGAAACTAAAATATATACTTCTTTCTAATGAAAAAGCTTTCGTAGTTCGTTTAAAATAAGCAAGCAATAATTATAGACGATGTTCAAATAAAATGTAAGAATGTATTCTATTCATCACCAACAGTCCACTGCTGGACATAGGCCTTTCCCAAGGTGCGCCATAGAGCCCGATCTGTTGCTTTTAATCGTAAGTACATACATAGTTATGTAGATTCAAATAGGTTAAAAGTACCCTGAACCTACGAGAAGGCATGAAGAGATTGATGAAAGTAGACGAAGCGAAAGTAGTATGTCAAGATCGAGCAAAGAGACGTTCCATAGTCTCTGCCTACCCTGTCAGATACAGGCGCATATATGTATGAATTCAAACAAATAATCGCTGTTTGTTATTGATCGTAAGCGAGGGTTAAATTAGGCCGTGGTACATACACATGTTTTACGGAGCTTACCGCCGCAGAAGCCGTTTGTGGGTAGCCGTATCGATTTGGAAAGACTTATGAAGGACACCGGCCTTCTCGTGTGGAGGGTGACCCCTGGAATTTGGCTACAAATATATATTTTGTATTAAAATTTGTAACGGGACATACTTAAGAAGGTATTTAAATTGCAGTCGTTATTTTTTTGCCTTTTGTAAACGTTTATTACAATTAATTAATTAGATAAAGAAGAAATATTGGAATAAATCGTTTTTTAAATATCTATGTACCTACACATATTCGATATCTGTTTTAAAAATAATTATTTAAAATCTCTCCGTTCAATGTATACTATCTAGAAATTAAAGGATAATAAATAGAAACCTCCATACACTCGGTAACGAACCCATAATAGTGACTGGCGTGGAGCCCCGGCGAGTCATATTTCGGAGACAGCCTATATCCAATTACTTTGAAGACAGGACTCAAGTGTCTGCGCTTGGGATTACGCCTTGTCCTAAGTTAGTCAACACTGAAATTATGTTCTGTGATTTGGCGTCTCGGTGAAGTGATCTCTGTTATTTTTTCCATGAACGAATTATCTCATGAAGAGAAATATTGAAAATTTGTATATTTCTCTTCTCTATACACACCTTTTTTTGTTATAAATTTTTTATTGTAATTTTCGAACGAAAAAAATATTAGAGCCGCAAGTTAATGTTCTTAATAAAAAAAATCAAATTGGCAAAATAAATTAATAATACAACCAAGGGAAACGTACCTACCACTACAGTAAAAATATCGTAAAAAATAACAGCTCAGTTATATTGTGCTTGTAGTTGCGTAGGTACTGGTTGGGTAACGTTTTAATAATATTTATATTTTAACTACCTACCTTTTAGTTTACATTTTGTGTTGTCAATTTCAAATTATGTGAAGATGTCAGTGTCACCTGTTTTTTTTTTCTATACCTATACTATGTTCCACGAGTTCTTGATTATTATTTGTAACATTAGTGTTTTTAAATTGTACCTCATTGTACCTATATAATATTTTGAATTACTTTTCTTTTTGTGTTGTGTTGTTACGATATTCTATCTTTTTAGTAATTATTGTTACATTTATTTTTCCTTAATCTATTGTATTGTTTGCTAGTTACCGCCAGTTACCGCCAGTATGATTGTAAATTTGTTTCGTTTTTATATTATTATTATTTTTAATTTAAATGTGTTATTTAGTTTTAATTCTATACACAACCGGCAGATGGTGCTAATTGTTATAACTGTTATTCGTATTAATTTTGTTTGTTTCGCTTTGCTTTATTATTTATTTCAATTTGTTTATATAATTATTATATATGTGTGATAGTAATGGTGATTCTGATGATTTTTTCTCAGCATGCAGTGACAGTGACAGTATTACAGGTACTCCTACACTTAATGATTCTCTAATGTCCATTTTCTCTGTTGTTCCTAGGAATTTTAATGTTGTGCATATTAACGCTCAGAGTATTCCGGCTCATTACCCCGATATGTTAGCTAGCTTTGACTGTGCGAATCTTCACGCTATTCTTGTCTCCGAATCTTGGCTTAAGCCATGTCTTCCATCTAACTCCTACTCTCTCCCTGGTTTTCAACTTATCAGGAACGATCGGGTTTTTGGCGGTGGTGGTGGGGTTGCTATTTACTTAAAATTGGGCATCCCTTTCACCGTTGTACATACGTCGCCCCAGCCGCCACCTTCAAATGGTGGTGAGCATTTGTTCCTGGAAGCTGAACTCCAACATTCTAAAGTACTTCTCGGTGTTTACTATTGTCCTTCTCTTCGTATTGATTATTTCTCTTCTTTAGAAACTATCCTTATTAACCTCACTCCATCGTACAGTCACACTATAATCATGGGAGACTTTAATACATGCCTTCTTAAGAATAATCATCGTTCTTCATCTTTATATTCTATTGTGAATTCTAGCAACTTATCTGTCCTTCCTCTAAACGCTACTCATAATTTTCCTAATTCTGTACCTTCTTTGCTTGATCTTATTTTTGTCTCTTCTCTTCATTCTGTTGAAAATCATGGACAGTGCTCTGCCGACGCCTTCTCCTATCACGATCTTATCTATCTCTCTTATAGGATTCGCTTTCCTAAAGGGAGATGTAAGGTTCGGATGTTACGTTGCTTTCGTGGAATTAACTCCGAAAAACTTCTTAAGGATGTCAGCAATATTGACTGGGTTCCTCTGCTCACATCCAACTGTATTGATGACAAGGTTGACCGTTTTACGTCTAGTATCATCAAGCTTTACGACGTGCATGCTCCACCTCGTGCTGTCAAGTTAAAACACTATCCTTCGCCTTGGCTTAATGATGAAATTAAAGAAATTATGGCGAAAAAAGCTGCGGCGAAAGCTAAATTCAAGCGTCGTCCCTTGTCTCGTAACTGGGAAAAATATGTAGCTCTCCGCAATCTCAGCAACAAGATGTGTAGGAATGCTCAACGCCGCCACATTCACAGCTCCGTAGAAAATGGTGATCCAGCGAAAGTTTGGAAATTTCTTCGTTCAATGGGAGTTGGAAATTCTCGTCCTGATTCTGGTTCTAGCAATTTAAATATTAATTTAATAAACTCACACTTCACAGCCTCGCCCAATATCGATAGGGCCACTAAATATAAAACTATAAAAGATCTTTCAAATATTCCAACCCCAGATTATTCTCAGTTCGTCTTAAGTCAATTTACTGATTGTGATGTTAAAAAGAGTATATTATCTATTTCCTCCAATGCAGTTGGTACTGACTGTATCAGTCGTAATATGTTACTACCAATCCTGGACGAAATCCTTCCTATCCTCTGTCATATTTTCAATTTCTCCGTTTCCAATTCCGTCTTCCCATCCTCCTGGAAGGATGCTGAAGTAATACCCCTCCCTAAACGTCATAATCCTACATCTTTCACCGACTATCGTCCTATCTCCATCCTTCCTTTCCTCTCTAAAGTGTTTGAAAATCTTATCCATAAACAGCTTTCTTTCTACCTATCCACTAATCATCTCCTTAATCCCTTCCAGTCGGGATTTCGCCCCGGGCATAGTACTACAACTGCTTTGGTACATATTACGGACGACATTAGAGCGGCTTTGGAGAATGGCAAGCTGACAGTTCTAGCTCTGCTAGACTTCAGCAATGCCTTCAACTCAGTTGATTTTGATATCTTGCTCAGCACTCTTTGCTCTATTAACATATCTCCAACGGTAATTGACTGGTTTCGTAGTTACCTGATGGGGCGTCGGCAGCGTATACGTATTGAAGAAGCAGTTTCTTCGTGGTGCGATAATTCTGCTGGCGTTCCTCAGGGCGGCGTTTTATCTCCTTTGCTCTTCGCGTTATTTATTAATTCTATCTCCAACGACCTTATTTCTTCCTACCATCTCTATGCTGACGACCTACAAATTTATTACCAAGCACCAGCTGACAGGGTGACGGAGGCCATATCTGCAATCAACAAAGATCTTGCACGTATAAACGATTGGAGTAAGATGCATGGCCTGAAAGTCAACCCGGCAAAAACTCAAGTCATTGTTGTTGGCAGCTCCAGGATGGTTTCCAGGATTGATACCAATCTCATACCCACCGTGATATTTGATGGATGCATTATCCCTTATAGTGACAGTGTTAAGAACTTGGGTTTAATTTTGGACAAAACCTTATCCTGGGGTCCCCAACTGCAAGAACTCAGCCGCAAATTATTTGCAGCAGCGGGGTCTTTAAGAAGGCTACGGAACTTTTTGCCAATTTCCACGAAAGTTGCGCTTGTTCAGTCTCTTCTTTTTCCTCTCCTTGATTATGCTGATGCTAGCTATCTCGATCTCACCGAAGCCCAATTTGAAAAGCTTGAGCGACTTCAAAATTTTTGTATCCGGTTCATATTTGGACTTCGCAAATATGACCATGTGTCTGAATTTCGTAAAAAGCTCAAGTGGCTATCAATACGCCTTCGCCGAAATACTCGTATCCTATTCCTCTTATATACTATTCTTTTCCATTCCACTACTCCCCGTTACCTTAAAGAACGTTTTAATTTCCTTAGCAGCACACATGCAAGATCTCTTAGATCCTCAGAGAATTTGGTGTTAGCAATTCCCGAGCATAGCAGTACTTTCCTTAGCAAATCGTTTACCGTCCATGCTGCTCGCTTGTGGAATGAACTGCCAGTGTCTATTAGATTAGCCAAATCCCTCCCCATCTTCAAAAGGCTCCTTAAAGCACATTATCTATCACTTTAAATTTATTATTACTTTCATGTTTCCCCTAAATCAGTATTTTATATTGTATTGTAGTTTATGTAGTATATTATACGATATTTTTATTTTATGTAGTCTATGTATTTTTTAATGAAAATGTATATTTTAATTCCTCATATTTTGTACATATTACTCTCAATTATGATTAATATTCTCTTTCTTTTTTACCTTTTTTATGACCACCCTATTCTTTGTAGCTTTTTTTTTTTTCAACTTAATCCATCTAATGGTTGTCTGGAAGAAATCGCGTTAAGCGATAAGACCGCCAATTGTCACCTTTATTTAAACGTGTTGTCATATTTATTTTTATCTTATTTCTGTATGTGGTGTTCAATAAAGAATTTATAATAATCGTAAGTATGAGTTTGTACGACAGACTTTGTAATCTAACAACACCCGCAATTATTTGAAATTTTTGCTCTCACATTTCATAGCCAGTTTCTTAACCAACAGCGCAACCACACCACATATTTCTAGATGAAAGAAGCCAAACAAAACAAATATAATGATATATAGGTACTGCAGCTTAACCCTCTCCGTTCTCCCAAGCCTGCAAGCCCCATTCGTTCAATTATACGAATGGGTATAATTAATCACGGCCCGGTATTGATCGCCAGCGAGACCTAAATTCATGTTTAGGATGACTATCAAAACATCGCTTACCCGGATTTGGCCCGTATTATACGGGAATGTACGAAAATTGTACATTTACAAATGGTTCGGTTTAATGTACGTACGTGCTGGTGACATTTCAGTTTTCAAACGTAAAAGCTAATTTTATACCGATGGATCGGGTTTTATAAAATTTGGTATTTGTGTGTGAAATGTCATGTCCATATTGGTTTATGATTGTCAGATTCAGAACAAAATGTTTTGAATGTGACTAAGTTTGTAACAGAACTGAAAAATATTATTGGTATTTACGCTCTATAAGAGTACATATGTACGCTAAATGTGAGATTGAGAGATTGTTCATTGGTGTCATCGTTCAAGGCCTGAATCCGTCTTAATTGTAAATGAGCCCCGTGCCCAACTGTGGGAGAACCTCTATATGCTGATATGATTCTTTTTATCCATCGTATTATTGCGCTGTCAATAAAATTACCAATCTTAGTATGGAAAATATTGGGTTCGTAAGTGAGCCTTGAAGTTATATTTTTGTAACAAAATATAGACTTGTTGTCTTCAGAATTCTTTTGCGTCGGTAGAATATAAACGTAACCCTTTATATTATTCATCTTAAACTCCACGGAGAAGATGGAAAACATAGTTATTTACATACTGACAACCATGTCAAGATAAGGTAAAATTACTTTATGGTAGGTAGGTGGTGGGTAGTGGGTGGCCCAAATTGGTCACCCAGGAGGAATGAGAAATAATATTGGACTTTTGTGACGGACTGAAAAATAATTGTTTTCTTTTTCTTTGTATAGTGTAACCAATTATATAATTTGCGTTTTGTTTTGTGAATGCGAGTAATAAATGAATACATTTTTGGTAAATCTATATTTTATTTTGTTATTAAGTTATTGTTGTATGGTCGAGGTGCCACCAATGACCTCTTGCCGAGCTTATGTCCGAGTTTTCAACAAAAAAAACTCACGCAACGTAAATTCGACCTGGAATGGAACCGAAAGCCTCACAGCTAGAACACAAATTACACAAATTAATTGATTACAAATATTTGAAAATACTAAAATTCATATCAACAAAACTCTGTTACATGACCGTACAACTCATCCGTTCAAATTGCCTTAACAAATAACAAATGAATCCCAAATTACGAACTTGTTTATTAACATAGGGTTAATAGGCGTGTATTAGGTTACCTTTCTAACTAGCGTTCAACAAAGCCGCCCGAATCGCAGCGAAAATTGCGACACTCTACGCCTACCCTAATGGCATACAATTAATTTTATGTTGTCGCCGTTGTAGTGAAATGATAATCAACCTTTACAGACAAACAAGCCACAAATATTCTATTAATTATGAAATTGACCAGCGAATGAGCTTGGAATTACGCAGAACACCCATTGGTATTTGGTCTCATAGATATGTGGTTTGTAATCAACGTTTGTATTCAGTCAGTATCCAGTACATTTTTGTTTAAGATTTTCCTCACCTTATTGTTATAATGCGTAAGAATGCAAATGGCTAATCAATGAATCATTTATACAAGTTTTAGTGTGTTATTAGCTTATTGCATCCATCAACACAAAACCGTACGTAACGTACTAACAATTTTCTAAACTCATCGCGTCTTAAAAAGATCCAGATATTCTGAACGTGCGATTATAATAATCATCAAATTATGTTAACCTTGTAGCTACACAAGGTGGTCAGACGACCTGGTAAAGGTCGCGGGACGTCTCTGGATGCAGGCTGCCTCCAACAGGTCACTGTGGAAATCATTAGGAGAGGCCTATGTTCAGCAGTGGACTTCCTTTGGCTGATGGATGGATGATGGATGTAGCTACAGCCTACACTGATTTCTAACTAGGTGTTGTACAATAATAGGAATACAAGAAACGACGACCACATAATGTAGATAAAAAAAAACTATTTATAGGTCCTTCTCCTTGAGTCGATTTCCTTATTGCTGAGGGTAGTAACTCCCACCATGGGCAGTTTTTTCCTTTAATGATGTTGCGCCATCTGGGTCTGCTTTTTGCGGTGTAAGGCTTCCTGTATTCTAGTATCGAGGGCGGCGTGGATTTGATAGGACCGTGACGGGTGGCGGCCTCATGGTCTCTTGCCTCCGATCTTACTGGTGATTATTGATTGATAAGTAGATACATCCTTCTATTATATCCATCTAAAGGTTGTCTGGTAGAGACCGCTTATAAGCGATAAGACCGCCTTTTGTACTTTTTCTATATATTATGTCTTTATAATGTGTTTTTTTTTCTGTTTCTGTACAAAGATTAAATAAATATGCCCTTTAAATCGTAATAATCGATACATTATCCACAAATGACTGTAAATCCAAGAATCAAACCCGCGTAACTAAACTTCAGTGATAAACGTTATCGAATGAGCCACAAAAGCCCCAGTAAAATTGATGGAACATTGCAAATCGACCAACCGCCGGAGCGTTAAGATATAATTGAGTGTTTCCTAACTGAAAGGTTTACGCTAAATTGACTACAAACAATGCGATTTCATTTTGATAGTGTCGGCGCTGTCGAGTGGATAATACTCGAGTTCAGTCGTAATTGAAATCATTTTTAAGTGTTACAAATTGAAAGGAGTCGAGGAGCGTGATTAATTTATAATTTAATAGCTAGGTATGTCTAAAATTGAATTAATGGAAATTCTTTTTTGTATTGCTACAGGTTTGGGATGAACAATGCTGGCGTGGCAAGGTGAGTATTGAAGAATAATCATGCATATTTTATTACCTATTTTATAATCCACTGTGCCTCGGTATCATAGTTGTAGTACGGTACAATTACAACGCTGAGGTTTCGGGTTTGAATCAGTTATATTTTGTATTCATTGTCAGCTCGGAGTCAGTTTGTGCCCGATATGGCGATAGGCCCCTTATCACGTAGTGGGACAGAGTGGAACACACAAGACGAAACGTGGGTGTCCTGGTGGCACCTCTGTCTACCCCTTCGGGGAAAAAGGCGTAAGTGTATGTATACAGTATGTAATTGCATTGTTAAAGATAAGAAAATAAAATTATATTAACTGGTACATCACATGTGGGCTTGATTCGAAAGTGAGGTTGGTAAGAGCTGTGTCTTACAGTGGAGCTTTAAAAACCCCCCCTGGTTTTCTCCTCGCTACCCATCATCTGGTTGTACACATAGATACAATTATTTTTCTTCCACACAAGCTCCCATCTCAGTCTCAGCATTAATATGTTTACAACTGGCTTTGCCCTAAATAAAAAAAAGCACCCAACAGTCACATACATAGTCCTCACCCCATTCTAAGATAGAGTCTTGTGTGGGCTTTAGGAACTACGAGAGACTTTTCGGTCTGAAACACCCATACTTATGGTTCATACAGTATACAGTTTGACAGCTTCCGTGGCGCCGTTGGTTAGACGCCGGATGTGAAACGAGAGGCCGAGGGTTCGATCCCCGCACCGAGACAAATGTTTATGAGGCCCGCAAGTATTTGTCTCGGGTCTGGGTGTTTGTGAGACAGAAAAGTCTCTCGTAGTGTCTGATACCCACGACACGAGACTTAAATGATCTTAATGTGGGTCAGGACTATACATAGTCCTGACTGTTGGGTGTATTTATTTATTTATTTATTTATTTATTTATACAATATTTGTGTCGCGGGGATCGAACTCGCGGCCTCTCGTTTTACAGCTGGTGTCCAACCAACTGCACCACGGAGGCTGTCACACCCACCCCTCTATACCATGTGGTGGTGGTAGGTCGACTTGGCAGCGTACATACATACATAAGTCGAAAGACCTTAAGTGTGATCTGTAAATATAATATGCATACTAACGACCTCCAGCCAGAGCGTTACATTGTAATTTGCAACGCGTCGAAGTCGGTGGCTCGAGAGAGTTACCATGGCAACAGAAATCACGCACACCAACACATTCATTTGTGTAAACGGTTTCTTAATTTAAAGTCTATAGAGAAAGATAATAAATAGGGTATTGCCAAGTTATACATTGAGTCAATTTATCACCATAAATAAGTGCAGCGGTGTTCAAATTGAAAATCAGGAATTATTAAAAGAAAATCAATATGAAAACTAACACTTGCCTAAAGATAAATTTTAAGGTAAGTAATGTAATTTGATAAGTCTGTTATTAAGGACCGTCATTGATAAGCCTGACCTGTAAATCAAATCGAAGAAATCTTTAAGCCGGGTTTGGCACATAAAACTGTAATAATAATAAATAAAGTTAGAATAAACAAAATCTTTTCTTTGAAAATCCGAATATAGCATAACCAGATAATGGTAAAAGTGTATAAGACGCACCAAAAACCTCTTTCATGTTTAAATTCGAAATTACCAAGAACTCAGTAGGTAAATATTTTATTTAATTCTAGAAAGGGTCTTTTTGTTTTAAAATTCAAGCCGGTGTTTCGCAAAGATACACAAGTGAATAATGAAAACATATCTCGCTCCGGGCCTTGTATTAGTCGGACCTACGCAAATTTAAAATTTCCCAACTGACCCCTGGACTTTGTGTGTGTACTCTTTGCTGAATAAAAATGTTTGATTATTTTTTTTGCGTGATTTGGCTTAGAAGTCAAATATGGAAGGGTGTATGTAGGTCATAGATGCAAATTCTGAACATAGTAGTATTCGGATACTTGAGCTCCTAAACTGAATCAATATAACAATTCGTTTTTCTTGCATTTTTCCTTGGAATCTTGAAATCAGTTTTTTTTTTGTTTTTCATTCTATAGTTATCTCATTGTCCAAAATGCTAACATGGAATTGTGGAATAATGTAAACTCGGATATGAAAGGTAATAATATATATACATATCACCGAAATTCATCTTTTCTTTTTTTCTTATAAGATAATTTTGATGAGACTTCAAAATACACTTGCAGTGCAACTCCTGTAAGCCAGGATCAATAGTGGTATGTAATGACACCGATCATTGAAGCTCAGCGAGTTTCCGGAAATGTCTGTCTTTAAAACGCAACAAAATTAATCATAAAGTTAAAATAGATATTTCTAGAAGGTTAAATTAATAGGAGGAGTAGCAGTATGTTCTACACCTGCTGTCACAGCTTACAGAATATGTACATATGTTTGGTATTAGATTATAAGTCTTTAGTAAATTATGATTATTTTTTGCGGTGAGCACCAAAACGTTTATAAACGCGATTAAACAAACATTTTTGCAATAAATAGCAATTATTCAATGCTTCATTCGCCATCAAAACTAAGAAATACACAGCAGCAAATATAAAAACCAACCGTAAACTGCAAAAGTATGTTCTTCGGTTCTTAATCAGACAGATTGAGTGGAAAATAAATGGAAGAAAAAACCCGGTGACCCAAATTCGAGGCGTCCCGGCCTTCAGTTGCAGCAGATTGGAGAAACAGCTTGATAGCATGTCACGTGTCAATCGCTTTTCGACAAATCAATAACAATCACTGCTAGGTTATTAGGCCTTGGCATTTGTAGAAGATAAATAAATACAGGAATATACATAATGGTTTCTTAAATCTACGTGAATGTTACACATTGAAATAATTTTGATTTAATTTTTACATTTTTAATCTCCCGACGTTTCGATTACTTTACAGCTTTCATGGTCACGGAGCGGACTTAGGTGAGTTAAAAATGTAAAAATTAAATCAAATTCGCGATAAACTCCGTGATAATTCGTTTTATTATAATATAAATAATAAATATACAGTTATGTTATTAGGTGGGACATCAAATATAATTATTTATCGACAATGAGCTAATATTGTAGTATAGGTCCTTCAAACGAGCATCGAGTTAAATAGACTAAAAATTGCAACGTAGGTAGGACTAATGTCGGTTTTCTGTGGTGTATGGGCCAGTGGCACTATTCCAGTTGGGCTGGTCAATTCATAGAGAAATCCAAGGTTATTTTTTTTATAACTATTTTCTGTGAATCATTCATTTCTAACCGAAAAATACTCGTGCTTCTATAATCATAATACCTTAGAAGTAGATCCACAAAAACATCGAAAAACCAAGTCATTATCTGAGATAAGGCTCGACAAACAATGACGTCACCAAGAGATAAACAACAGGGTAAAAATGAAGTACTCGCGACGCACGTGTTTGGATAAACGTTAATCTAACTTCTTCAAGTTAATAAAACTTTGCTTGTTTCGTATTCGCGCGAACATATTTTTGGTAAGTCATGAATAATAATATTATGGTAATACGCAATGCGCAATGGTTCGGCTACTCTCGTACGAAATTGGTTGCACGCGTTTATAAATAAGCTTTTTACATTTTGTATACGCTGTTTGGTATTTATTTTATGGGAAAGGGTAGATCGGTAATGTATTATCAAAAATTCATATTTTGAACCACATTTTAACTCTTCGATTTTCAAGTTTTATGTATCTCATACTTATGTAAAATCTTCGTATTATGTTTTTTTTTTTTTATGAAACTATTTACTTCTGACGCCATGACGGCTGGTTTGTCCTACATATTAATTGAAGTATCTACATCTACAAATATTTCAAATTGGGACTGCATAGATGTTGTCTCTAGAAAACTTCAAAGAAGAACATTGTTGATTTCCTGAATTAAAATACACTTACGGTCAACGTTTTATTCATCATCTTATTCGAACCAATCGAATATCCTTTTTACAATTCGATGAGATATCTATAAACACATTCCGCTATAGATAAAAGACCAAATTAAAGTAAGGTCTTGTTAAATATTAATAGATTTACGACATACACCAACCTCGAAACTTTGCTGAGGCATTACCTTACCTATAAATAATTCGTACGTCGCTGTCAAAGCTTTTTCCCTTTTTCATCGTTTTATTTTTTTCTTATTTCTTTGCCGAGCAAGGATCGTGCGTTACGCGTATTTCTGTGTGTCATTATTTTTTTCTTTTTCAGGTAGCCTACGCAGAATAAATATTGATGGCGTATGGTTTTTGTGTTTATTTTTTATTGATGACTGCTCAACAAAGTACCGGTTTAATCTTGGTGTATATTAAAAAAAATGTTTAGATGTATTTTAGATATGGCAGCAATGTCTATTTAGATGTATATAAAGCTCTTTTAAGTCTTTAAATCATATTAGAAGCCATGGCTTAAAAATATTGTGACCGTAAATATTTCATGTGTTTAAAGAGAGGTTTATATATTTTTTGTATAATAAATAGAGAACCTTTTACCATATTCAATATATCTTGTTCGTCACTAGTCGTCGAGCCCTGGGCGACAGAGTATTGCAACCTCACAGCCTAATACTGATACTGAACTAATTTTGTCCTTTCAATGGCATTTCACGAGCATCTTCTTATAAATAATTTGTGTTAATTCACTCGATGAAATTGTTTTACAGGTAGACCGACACTGTTTAGTTGCGTTTATTTTGTAATACAAATTATAAATGGAAAAGTAATGAATACACACTGACCCTTAAGAGACAGGTTATCCTAGTTTAAGAATCAGGGTAATCACATTGTGCACGGATTTTTATAAACTAAATGGAAATTATGCAATAATGCTCTATCGTATTGTAAAAAGTAATTTAATGTTATTATGTGAATGATACATATTTTTTCTAAATACAGAAATAATAATAATTATTATTTATTAATATCTTTTGACAATTTGTCAAAAATATCGTAGCGTAAAAAGAAAATTCAACTCGCGGACTATTCATTTGAAATGAATATATATTTTGTTTGAAACAAATTAAAGGAAACGCACGTTATGGTTAGTCACCACGCTTTTTGTTTGCGTTAATTTAATAGCGAACTGTCAGGCACACATTTGAATTTATAAAATGAAAGCAGACGGAAATTATGCAGCCATTTTCACCTTTTAATTATTATTCTTTAATTGCATAGGTCTGGGAAAGGAGAAAATTGCTCGCCTAAATATCCATTATACTTGAGACGTAGGTGGTTTGCCGGCTTTTAAAAAATAGGACTGAGAGAGCCAACATACTAGAGGAAAAATTGAAGAAAAATATATTGAGCCATGTCTAACAATATAAGTTTAAATGATATGTGTAAATTACATCATTAAAATAAGAGACTGTCCCGCCCTCACACCTACCACTGCAACTCCTGTAAGCCAGGATTAACAGTGGCACGCATTGTAATGAATTTCTAACTTGTCTTTAACCCGCAAAGAAACCAATCATAAAGTTAAAATAATAAGAAGAGTTGGAAATAAATTATTGTCCAATTCCCTCCTACATAATTAAAATAATAGGTTTTTCTCCAAAATTTTCTTCCAAATCACGTATTCACTGATCTATCGTACTACATATTTTTAACACGTTTTAGCCTGATTCCCATATTAACATTAATGTTACAGCCTACACAGTCTGTTTTTGTAATGACGACACGCATGTGATTTGCGAATCTGTGATTCCAAGAAAAACTCGTAAGATTTATTATAATACGGAATTATGATATAACATCGTACAAGGTAAATACTGTCAGGAACCGAAAAACTATTGAAAGAAAAGGAAGGACGTAATGATGTCCTTGTCTTACATTAGTAGTGTAAATTGACATAAGTAGCTTTGTTGACATGAAATAGAAAAGGGGAAAGTGAGGCACAATAGCGAAATAGAAATAGGTAATGGAAACATAATTTCTTCGAGTTTTTGCCTTAAGAACGTTTCATATGTAATTAACTTTCTTTCTCACAGCTTACGTCATTTATTTGGACATTTATGTGTATATTGCCAGTTAAATAGAAACGCAGTTGTTGATTATTTCCTACTACAATAATAAAATAAAGAAAATAATAGAAACAATTAATATCCTTGATAAACCTACAATATATCTACCGCACTATAATGGTGAAGGAAAACAACCTGCATACCATAGAGATATGCAAGAATTTCTATGGTATGTAAAGTCCACCGACCCGCATTAGGCTAGCGTGGTGGACTATATGGCCTAACCCCCTCTCAATCGTACTCTCGATTGTAAAGGGGATTTTCCATTGCAGTGGGACGTATATATAGGTTCATATAGAACAGTACATTATACTGCAATAAGTTATATATCCAATAAATTATAATATTTTTTTACATACAATACGCATAGTAAAAATAACTTCAATGACTACTTAAGAGTCTCACAAAAGACTCCAATATTTTTCGTACACCTCTCAGTAGTCCCTAATTTTATTTTAAGCTGAATCCATTGGAATATCGCCCCTAATGCATACTGTTACTATGGTTCCATCGATGGTCCTTAGAAACATTTATGTGCAAACTGGATGCCGAATTTCTAACAGAGTTGAATAAAATTGTTATTGAATTTGAATAGATACGCTTTGGGTATATTCGATGGTAGTTGTGGAATAGGTCGGCCAATTGATTTTTAAATACAGTCATAAAATAAATGTGGCCTGGGCTCATTCCTTTTTCATTTATGCACAATTTTGTGGATAAATATTTAATGTAGAGTTTGTTTGCAGAATTTCGATACGCTCGACTGTGATATGTAGGACGAAATTCCGTTCGGGGGTCTCGTTACTGATATTACTGTATAATATTCAATACTGGTAATTCTGCCCACACCTTCTAAAATACAGGCGTATTCTTGCTACTTAGTAGTATTATTAAGTTTCCATAATTATAACTAGGTTATATTTTTGTACAAACATAACGTATGATCCACGATATACTTAAATCTCGATTTAGATTTTCGTGAATGTACAAATAACTAGAGCACGAGTTTGTACCGGCACGATCTACTTTAACCGGCATTGATCGACGGCCGATTGTAATATTTTCGGCCCCAATGCATATAAAGCACAAAGGACCTACTTACAACAATATTAGTAGTGCACAACAAATTATTAACACCTTCGTGCCGCGTGGGTTACAAACATTTCAGTACACTTTAATCCCGTGGGAGTTTGCGCGGAGTCACGCAGGCGAGCCCCCTTGCCAGGACGCCCTTCCCCCCTCCCACCCGTGAGAGACGATTAACAAAATTGTAGAGACTGGTTCACGGCACTGCGCCACTCTACCTACTTAACTCTACAAAAGTAGAGTTACTCACGCACCTCTAGGACACAGTGAAGGCGTAATTATTTTTGTCAGTGCGCTGTAAACAGTACTGTGTGACAACCATGGTTATCGCCGTTTTTTAATCAAACAGCTTAGTTATTACGGCGTCCAGCGTACGTTTAAAATGTCAAGCTTTTGCGACTAATGAAAAGTATGGTAATTAAAACTGTTTGAATATATTACTTAAAAATGTTTCTTTTTCATTTCTAACTATGACTATTTCAGTTGAAAACGGTAAATGTTTGCACTGAATTGCGTTCGTAGTAATTTATCAACTAAATGTCATTCCCAATTGATTTATGTAGCTAATTTTGTTATGTGTACTTAACCACTTACTGCCACTAATAAGCAGCTTAGCATATTAAATATATATGTATCATAAAATATGTAAAATGACTTTGCGATCCGTATATGTATCATTCTTGGACATGGGAATCCTTAAACGTGACTTTTTTTTTAATAAAGAGAGCAAACAAGCATACGGTTCACCTGATGGTAAATGATCACAGTCGCCCATGAACATCTACAACACCATACTGAGATGCGTTGCCGGCCTTATATTAATTAATTCATTTATGCTTTGGTAGACTCATTATACAATAACAATTAAAACTGTATTATAAATGGCGGACTTACCGGACTAGGCAATTTCTTACGGACAAGTACGTAAGAAAAGATGAGAGAAAGGGCAGTTTACGTTTTAAAGCATAACAAAAATATGTATATATAGTGCTATATAGAGAGCTTAGCTTAACTTTCTACTCCATAACATTGAAACGGAGACAACGGAGAGTCGTTTGTCACACAATATTATCACGTATTTTCCTAAATATTTTCAGCTATACGTTCTAAATTGCCAAAATATGGAAACATGTGCAAATTCCACAAAGGTACGAAAATATTTGTAGTTTTATCACTCCAATTTCACAGAGGTAGAGCACTTCAAAAAGAATACGTAAGGACTCGCAAAAGGAAATTGCAAATCGATATATTTTCACAAACTGCGAAGCCTAGAACACATTCACATTCCGACCGAGACTAACGACCCCACTTGAGTCTTGGCTCTCATACAGTCTCTTGTAATGGCAAGTTTATGCTCTTTATCTCAAGATAGGGGCGTTCAACCCTTGTTTCAGTATAAATTTTGCAAATCTGTGCATTAACACATGAATTATACCAGTCTGGGAATATTAAAGTGGGATTTGACTTGAAGGATGTATTTTAATGAGAGTAAAGTGTATTTTTTTTAGCTCTAAGACAGTATTAAAAGACGAAGCAAATTGAAATTCCTTGAAAGAAAATTTAATTCCATTTCAAATTTCGTTTTGTCGAAAAATATTGATTTTTATTCTTATTTAAAGCCTAACATTGCATCTAAATTATCTAGCGGCAGTGTGCATAAGTGAAATATTTAAAAGCCACCAAGCAATGTTATTTATAATTCCAGTAAAACTAAAAATGTGCTTAAAAATAAAACTCTTCCATCCCAGACGCATCTAATCAGTCCCATTACACACACGAACTGCCTAACTGTAGTGCGACGTTGGTGACGAGCATGACGTCATCGTGACCCGATGCTTTCCGTTATTTGTCGATGTAGGGGGCGCAACGAATGCGTTGACATCACGTGACGCCGTCGCTACATCACTCACCCATGACTGGAATATGACGTCATGTTGATTCTACTATCCCAGCTCGATGGAATTAACGAGGACAGTGTTTACCACAAAAATCACTAAAATGTATTGTGGTGGTATAATTGTGTTTAAGAATGAAACAATTTGGGTAAAATACATATAAAAAATAAAGATAATTATGATATTATTGTCATTCTTTATGGCAGAGTTAAATATATTTTTTTGGTACTTCATAGCCAATTAAAATGTTTTAGTATGTCAAGCAAAACTGGAGAATCAGTCAGGAGCTAGCTAACTATTGCTCCAGATATTGGCACCTATGAAACGTACATGGCATTTTGCGGAACAGAAATAATTTTCTCAGCAAAAAACAACGTGACTTCTAATTTTGTATTGTGACCTGACTTAAACTGAAAAATTCAGGTATTTATCCTTGGTATTTTAATCCAGCGTGCTGTGTAACTATGAAAACTTATTTCAGTAGTATTACTGACACGAATAAATAACTAGGTCGAAGAACGTTGACAGTCTCACAAACAATTTTCCCCTCTAATGAGCTTTGGGCTGTGTGCTTTGTTGCAATAAAGGTAATCCCGCAAAAAAGAAAATAATTTACTGTTCTATAGCGCAAGGTGTTTGTAAGACTTTTTTGTTGTATACACAATATCGGATTCGCATCATGGTTTATGAATATTTAGGATAATTATTTGTTTGTAGTAATTGATTACCGCAATAGTAGGTTTTGCAAATTGTTGGAAATAATAAAAATCTTGTAAGTCTGGAATTAGTTAAATAACTTGTTGCAGTTACAGTGGCAGAGTAATACAGTAATTATCATATTGTTGTTCTCCTTAAGCTCTCTTAAGTATCGTGTAAATTTAACTTTGTTAGTAAATGTACAAAATAGAGCGTGATATGGACATATGGTATATAATTTAGCCACGTGTTTCTCATTATCCCAGGTTGACATTGTACGAAATTAGAAAAGATTCAGAGATTTTATGTCAAAAATCGTGATTTAACTTTTCTTGATTTTTGGCCACCCTGTTACGAGAATTTTTAGCGCTCAGCTGAACTTTAGTTCGATACGGAAACTTAGCTTAGCGGTAAAGACTCGTATCTATATGGGTTGATCAAAAGCCTTGAAAATTAAATCGCGATTTTTGACGTCACTATCAGACAGTTTCTTTTTCAAACATGTTACCTGTGGTGGCAGTAACATATGTTTTCAGTTAAATACCATATGTCAATACGGTATTAAATTGGTATTTATCTTATTATACCGGGTGATATGTCAATATCACTATATTATGTAGATATAATATGTTATGTATATTATGCAGATGGCCAGAACATAGTTTCAACTAGAAACGATAAGTTTATAAAATATAGCAACTCGTAAAACTTCGAAAATAACTGTACAATATAAAATTGCTCTATTTTCATTTTTAAAATAACCATTTTAAACAATTCTAGTTTAAGATCAGTAAATATCGAAATATAGAATAAAACTATCTGCTCTATCGTTACTGGGAACGAGCCCGCAGACGATGTTCAGTATCAACTACCAAGAACTTCTTGGAATTTGCATCCGTAATTTTACAATTTCATTTTGCTTAAGCACTGTTTATATGCAGTGCCGTATTTTAGTAGATCTTTGTAGTTTTGGCGAATGCCAGGTATTTAAATACCTGTCTCTGGAATACTCTTTGTGATATCAATTAGATATTTTATTGTTAGTAAATAATCCGATGTTAAATAACCTGAACTAAGTTTTAGTTTAGAAGAGTATACATATGAGAAAAAATTATTTGTAAATATAGTAAACACATTACATCGCCGTTTTGGGATAAAACCGCCGATTGTTACGCTAATTTTATGTTTTAGTTCATAGTACAATGAAGTAAAAATATTAAAAAATAAATAGACATTGTATTTAATGTTAGGAGACATTATTTTGAGTTTAAAATGGAAATTAATACTTGGTCTCGGCTTACTCATGTTGTAGACAAAATTGAACACAGCGGGGTTTTACCACGCAATTATAGGTACAGTTTAATATCCCAAAAACCACAAGTCTAAGTCATTCTGCGAGTAATACCATAATTAATACCTTGTATATTTGTTGCTTGAATACACCGCAAAAGGCGTATAAAAGGTTAGTCATAAAGGTCATTGGTCATTATGATGACTATACCGTCCTCCTTTCAGCTTTATATACCCTTTATGACTAATCTTGTATATATGTAGCTTGATATATGTACCTTGATATAGCCTTTACGACTAACTATATTAATTTATAAATAAAATACAAAAACTCTATCAAGTCAACTTTATTGAAACAAACATCCGATGTATACTTATTAAAATTATTATTTCTCATTTCCTTTTATCGCGATAAGATCGGAGCCAAGCGTGAGGTTCCAGCGACTGTTCTGAGTTTGCCCGGCCCACTTTCTTTGTTTGCCTTCAATAAATGAACTACTGTGTACGTTATGAGCTTGCTCCGGTAAGTTTGATCAGCGAACGGTTTTATCAAAGTTATTTACACAATAACTTCAATATTCGACTTAATTAAATAAATACTTGGCGATATTTCTGTTGGATACATTTTATGTTTTGTGGGGAATATAGGGCGGTGTGACGGTATGTACGCGACCTAGTTTGTACTGTTGTGATTTTGTTACGGAATAATGAGCAAGTTGGTTTTAATTTTATTTATTTTTATTTATTTATTCATTTACAATAAATATATATCTTATCAGCCGAGACCCTTAATTATTTTTGTCAGTATTCCAATTAACTACTTTTGTTGCAGTTAAAATCAGGCGGTATGTATATTATTTATCCTAATAAGGTTTATCTTAGTTGTAATCAACGTCTAAAATTATCAGCAGCTGATTTTTTTTCTGATTCGCGTAATATTTATAGAAATAATTCCGATTTATAAATTACATACATATAAATATTTATCACATCGTGGGACGGAACATACAAGGCAAAACAAGGGTGTCCTGGTTGCACCTCTGCCTACCCCTTCTGAATTAAAGACGTGATGTTTATGTTCGTATGTATAAATACTTACAAAAAAGTAAAATAAATTCTTCGAAAAGTATATATTGAAAACAACAATTTCTATAAAAGATAAAAAGTATTGTATAAATACAGTTAAGCCTACTCTAAGGTTAGCCAGAAGAGAAAGTTGTCAAACCGCGTGACACCAGAAACACTAATTAGTTAAGCACTTGAGCCAAACTTCAGATGGTAATAATTTCAAGTCCGTAATAAATAAATTCTTTATAAACTTTATAATGAGATAATAACTTTTCTTTTGTACCGAAACTCGGGCCTACAAATTAAAATATAATGAAAGTATATCCATATAAAATAAACTTTTATGGTCGACGAGTCCTGTTATTAATTTATGTCCTTGCTGTGTTGTGGAACCAAATATTGATTTGTGCAAAAAAAAAATCCGGTTTCACGAGTAACTCGAGAACAATTTTTCGAACAAAAAAAAAGATTGACGTCAAAAAGGCAAAAGGTTTGTATAAAACGTACATAATAGGTTCACAACATGGTGTCAAGGTATCGCTTTCAAACATAAGGATAATCGTGGCGACATATTTAAATAAAGCTGTACTGTACTGTATCAGCCCAAATACGGCCCTCTGCAGAGCACGAACCTCCTCTACAATCGAGAGGACGATTGAGAGTAGTTAGGCCATATAGTCCACCACGCTAGCCTAGTGCGGGTTGGCGGACTTACATACCATATAAATTCTTACAAATCGCAAATGCAGGTTTCCTCATGATATTTTCCTTTGCCGTTATAGTGCGTGCTCATTGACTGTCAGTCAATACACACATGACTCCGAAAAGTCAGAGATGTACCCTTGTATTTGAACCCGCGACCGCCGTGAACATGTTGGCAGCTGCGTCTGGTCTGTTTACCAACAGGCCACCACGCAATTTTATATAGATAATAAATACATTTATTGATGTTTAAAAACCACCATAATGACCCAAGTGAGTAGCGTTTCGAGAATATTCGATTATGATTCGATTTTTTGTTATCGAAATTAATTATTTATTTCTTATATTAGCAGAAGTTATTTTAAGTTAGTTAAGTAATTCAATTTTATTAAATGCTTTTGTACCTAAAATAAATAACCTTATTATATATAGCTATACTCGTAGATTGATGATGACGAATCTTATAATACTATAAACAATTTCAGACTTCAGACGTAACCTAAATATAATGCTATTTATGTCTCGTAAAAAATTTACACGAAAGTAATTAATAGTAATTGTAGTTCAGCCATACCGTCCGTCTATCAGATATTATAATTGGGAATAATTATATACTAATTGAGCGTGGTTATATCATCGAATTCAGGCGTTCAAGTTCATGAATTTGTGATGTACTACTTTGTATGAAAAAATTAGTTGTGTTGAAATAAAGTACTTTAAAAAGTTTTAAAATTTCGAATGAAAATTTCAGGCGCCCAACAGTAACACACAAAGTTTGACCCAAAGTGGTATAAACGGTGGACACGATATTTATATAAGTCTCAATATAAATTAATATTTGTCACAAAGTCACGAACTTTGTCTTAGTGCGGGGATGCAACTCGCAGCTTTTCATTTTACACCCGATTCTTAAACATCACAAAGGCTGTCGAAGTAAATATATGTAACGTCATGATCAGGCTAATAACTTCACAAACGGCGCATCGTGACCATATTGAGAACCATATTGAGAAATTTTGCGGTCGCGGTAAAATCACATTTTTCAAATCTGTTAAAATTAATTGAGAACGCAAATAATTATGTAACGTTGATAATTATTTCAACATTCAAAACAGTTGGCAATAATTTTGATAGCAATATTCGTGAATGAAGTTAATTATTAACGACCTCAAATATATAATATTAACAAAATCAAATAATATTGATATTGGATTTTTCTATCCGTTATCAGCCCGGAGTCAGGAATTTGTGCCCGATATGGCGATAGGCTCGCCCCCTATCACATGGTGGGACGGAATATACAAGGGGAAACGTGGGTGTTCTGGTAGCACCTCTGCCTACCCCTTCTGGGAAAAAGGCGTGTGTTTATGTATGTTATGTAAATAATATTTACTATGTTGATTAACAGACTTAGAATGCAGCCCGTGACGTCACAGCTTCCAGCTCTAACATGACTAACAAGTCAACAAAGTTATCGTTTAATGTCCACAGCCAAACACCTGATAATGACACAATGTAAAACAATCATTTAGATACAGATAAGTTGTAACAAACATGTCCACAGAGCACGTAGCGCATAATCGTCGATTTGCGTGAGCCTGCCCGCCGTACATTAACGGCCTTAATTATTTTTATCGAGTGCTTGTACAATCGCTTTTACAAAGATTAATGTGATATTTCCAACAATGTTTGGCAATTTCGGTCGAATTTCTGTGAATTTTGTGTACTTGAATTCTGGGGAAAATATGTTTATTTTGCGGAATGTGCATGCATATCAGCTGTTAAGATAACGTAACTGGTTCGAATAATGTAATCAATCAATATTTTGAATCAGTACGTTATGAAATATTATTAATGAACTAATTTAAACGTAGGTTATTAAACACAGCAATGAATTCAATAAATATCAACTAAAAGAGCGAACCATTACTTTGAATTATATTAAAATTGGAAAGGTTTTCAGTTCATTAGTACAAAAAGGATGATTGCAGTAATGTCGGCTTCAATTTTGTAATAGTTTGAGGTTTGTTGCCACGGAAGTCAAAAATGGCTGCATTTTGGATTAATGTAAAAATAAGATTCAAAGTTTATGCCCCATTGCAAATTTTCTGTTCGCATTTGTTGTAATGACAAGGCTTTTTCGTAATTTGCGAATACAATTTCATAAATGCATCATAAAACCGTATTCAGACAAGGTTCTTATGTTATTTAAAATTATATAAAATCAGGTCAAACACGAGTTGGTTTCGTGAATTCATCTGTTTGTAATCGACTTCAAAAAAAGGAGATTATCAATTCAATGTGTATGTATGTAATTTTGTCAGAATTGCACGATTTTTGTATATGTTGGTCTATACCAGCGTCTGAACACGTGTGCAAAATTTCATAAATGTATGTATGTTTGTATGTTTGTCCACACATATCTCAAAAAGTATCAGTCCGATTCCAAAAATTCTTTTTGCGTTGGATTAGGTATAGTCCAAGTTAGGAGCTGTATAAGTTTCATAGAAATCAGTTCAGTAGTTTTTGAGATAGAGCAGGGGTGCCCAACCTTTTTCAATCCGCGGCGCACATACATGTTTACTATTTTGTCGTGGCACCATAATCTATCCGGCTGATTGAAATATATAATGATACTAGTTAGGTAAATAGACTCAAAACATAAAATCCAGAGAAAGAGATTTTCTTAGCGGCGCCCTTCTCTACTGCCTACGGCGCGGCGCGGCGCAGCAGGGCGCACACTTTAAACCCGTGAGATAAAGAGTAAAGAAGTACAGTTTTTTATAATTCACTAGGAAAATGTGAAGAAATTAGGTTTAATTACTGCCATAGAAAATTAAAAAATGAAGAAATAAAAAATAATTAAAAAAAAAATCGACTTAAATATTGTAATAAAAAGAGAGAAATAAATCTAATCTTCTAATAAATATTGAATACCTAAATATACCAACAATTTTTTGAGGTCGGTGCCAGCTGGCTGACTATACCTGAGCTATAGGTATATATGTATGATAAGATCACGCTACGAACTATGCGGGTAAAACCACGGGGCACAGAAATTTTTTGGTATATTTAGGTATTTCATATTTATTAGAAGATTAGATTTATTTCCCTCTTTTTATTACAATGTTGAAGTCGATATAATTTTTTTAAATTATTTTTTATGCGTCAGTAATCACAACGTGTCAGTATTTCTTTGCAGTACATAATTCAGCTAAAACATCTGTGCAAAATGTAATGTTTTGCTGCACTCGTTTTTTTTCCCTCTTATCTTTTTCTAGACGTTCTGTTAAACCATCTTTAAAGCCTTAAAGCCAACCACGTGTTTATAATACCCAAAAATTGTTTCTGGAACCAAAAAAATGCACAAAAAGAATACGAATTTATCTTACAGCTTCTCTGTTTCCCACCACTTGGATTTCTTGTTGCTTGAACAATGTACAAAAGCTTCGAAATTACCTCAATAATACAAATAAACACATGTATCTTTAAATGATCTAATTACCAGTATTTAACTTAAGAACATTAAGCTCTCACCCCGGTTCAACAAGCGGGAAATCTAAATGTCTGCTTCAAAAGACATTCGCAGAACGATCTTCATTAGCCCACGTTGAAGCCGTCGCGGTATTAACGCGCGAAACACCTCAAGCGTATATGCTCCTTAAGGCAAACGTAATTACTATCACCATGCTCTGAATGCTCAGTGCAGTGTTAATTATATTATTACTTGTAATTGATGTTATTTTTAAATATACTGTCATCATCTTAAAAGCAAATCTGCTGCTAAACGTAGGCTTTGGATTGTCACAAAGATATGGAAGCTGCCTTTATCCAACGAATGCTTTTTTTTTTTTTCAATTATGAATTTTTAGAGAATAGCAATGACAATCACGATGATAATCTTTTCAAGGCCAACACAGTCCTAAATTTGGCTAAACATGCATTACAGTTTCTTGATAGATACCTTGGGCAATATAACAACTAAAGAAGACCTTGATTCGGAAGTCAATTGTAGACTTGGCTCTGCAATTATGGATCCTTAATGCTTTTGAGAAACTCCGACCTCGAGTATTCCTAGTATGTTACGATTTTTTAAATCAAATAAGTTTTATTTAGGAAAATAAAACATACAAAGAAATTACAATTTTTATTTCATTTTAAATATCTTTTTAAAAGTTTTACGAGTCTCGGTTGTCGTAAAAGATGTCTCATTCCAAAAATATGTTTCAAGTGTTAACAAAGAACTCGTACGTGTAGATATGACAATAAAAACAAATTGTGCTCAACACACACGAGAACAAAGTGGATTGCTCCATAAAGACGCAGTTTATTTTAATTCAAAACGTCTGCTATGTTTAAAACAAACATACGTTACTCAGAAGTTTCATATAAAATATAATTTAATTTCCACTATGTTTATTTAAATATTTTATGTAAGTTAGGTAAATGTAAGTACGTACAAATGAATTTTAGTTACGCACATGTCAAATGGGTATCCTTTGCCTGAATAGAACGACAGAGCTGGGTCTATAATCTTTAGTAAATGGTGAATTTCTAGCGAATTTTAATTTTAGAGCATAATATCATGAAGCAGATATATTATACCCACGCAATATTAAAAACTTCCACGAAGTTTTATTCATAAACAAGGCCTCTTTTAATATTCGTGACAAGAACTTTCGAGACATATTTTAAAAAAATCAGACCTTAAAATAAAATATAGTTAATTAACTAATGGTTCTGAGTCATAAAACTTGTATTCAAAAAGATACGTTGTTTTGTGCTCTTAAATATTATTTATTATCATGTGGCTCAACCGGAGTGGTACTCCTTTTTTATTAATAATCCACATGACATCACAGGTTAGTTATCGATTTTTTTTCTGTGAATGAAAATATCAGATGATAGCTAACCGTAGTTCTCTTGCTTTACTAGATACTTGTTTTATTTTCAAAGACTCTCAAGGCACTCGTGATCCTGAGGTATGTATATATTTGTGTGTTATTTTTAGATTGGAGAAATAATTTTTCATCAACTTTATCAGAGCTTTTATCATTTTTTATCAGAACTTTCATCATTTTTTTATAAAAGCTTTAACACTTTATTACATACATAAACTCACGCTTTTTTACCAGAAGAGGTAAGCAGAGGTGTTACTAGGACAAGCACATTTCACCTAGTGTGTTCCGTCTCACGATGTGATAGGGGGCGAGCCTATCTCTATATCGGAGACAAATTCCTGACTCTGGGCTGATAATGAATAGAAAAATCCAATATCACTTTGCCCTACTAGGGATTCGAACCCGAGACCTCAGCTTTGCCACCGAGGCAGTCATTTTTATCTGAATTTTATCCAGAAAAATTTAAAGTACATTATTGACGTAAAACAGTTTCGCCACACACACAGTTGCCTTCATTGATTGAAACATAGCGTTAATCCAAAAAAAAGCGAAAACAATTTTCCATTAAAACCACGCCTTATACTATTTAATAAAAATAACCCTTTATTCTAATGCGCATCCACCCACACATATTAACAACAAAAACTTCTCAAGAAGCGTATTTTCTTTTTAATTTTTCAGTGAGAGCTTACGGATTGATCCGCTCGCTTACTTGCGCGCACGTGCCAGCTTCAGTGGGCTCGGTCGGGTCGGTAATCTCTATCGAGCCATCGAGTCATTGACGGAAATTTTAAGCAGGACTTTGTAGTTGCGATTTCGCCAGGTATAGTTCCCGGTAATCGAGTCGATGTGCGAATTACGCTGTCCGCTATTAAATTTTGGTTTATATTGATTGGTTTTCATCACATTTAGAAAGTGTGATATTTGTTCGGAGAATTTTATGTTGGTTCTTAATAGAATTTGTGACAAATGTGGTTGAAATGAAACGAATTCTTATGGATTTTATCGCGAATTTGAATTATTATTTTTTATTTCCCGTCGTTTCGATCACTTTACTTTTTTTGTGGTCACAGGGCGGACTGAGGTATTAGGGTATATTAGGTACTGAGGTATATATTAGGTACTAAGGTATGAGGTAGTCATCCGCTTTGTGACTGTTACAATTAAACTACGAAACGTCGGGAAATTAAAAAATGTAAAAATTAAATCAAATTCGCGATAAATTCCGTAAGAATTCGTTTCGTTTCAATGTGTAACATTCGTGTAAACCCAAGACACCATTATACAAATGTGGTTTACGAGCATTAAGTAAGGCTAAATTAACAATACTTGCACGTAAGTAAATGACCTAGTTCGTGTAATCCCTGGAGCTTCAGAAAGCACTTTAAGTCGTTGGTTTCGGTTCTTTGCTTTACGTTAATAACTATTTTAAGTGATTTATTAATATTGGCATTCATATTGATCCAATGAAACTCGAAGCTAAGCCAATGAAACTACAAGCGATTCGCACCAAATATATCAGCCTCATCAGCTATAGAACACGCCAAATTAATTTTTTTGTATGATATAGGCTATTCTGAAATCCAAATCTAGATACATGATTACAGCCTAAAATGACCTGTACTTTTGCTTCACCTTACCAGACTTACAGATAACAGACCGCATAACGCGTTTAAATATATTTTGTACCCTAATTAAATTATAACATCTAGGTCTGAATATGCGTAACACTCAAATTAAACATAAAACGTGAAAAACTTAATTTACGTATGAAAATTAATTTACCCAGTACTGTACAGAACGCTCATTATCAAATTAAATGATACGGATTTAAGTTATCATATTATGTATAATTTATTCTTTATTTGATCTTTACGAAATAAATTCTTTGTTAATATCGGAATATTAGGAAATAAATTAAAAAATAACAAAGTATTTCTCGTTAGTATAGTTGTGTATCTTGGAAGAGGCCTATGTCCAGCAGTGGATTACAACGGGCTGATGATGATGATAGTTGCAGCGTTCGCAACACGACGGCTTGGGTTCGGGCCAGACAAGCCACTTTTTTAATTTAATAAAATTTCTAGTAACACTTGTTAGGGACTGCAATACATGGGCAGCACAGCATTCTGTGAATCTGGGTGCCACCGCTTCATGCTGTAGCCAAGACAAGTTACATGATAGCAAATTTATTGGCATGCTTGGTGCTATGCTGTAGCTGTACGACTAAACTTACTGAATAACGGTTTTATTGATCACCTCATTGTTTACACGTCTGTAGTACAAGTACATAGTACGTAGTTGGGCGAGAGCAGTTGAGATTGATTGTAACGTCAGGGAGAATATTTTGTCTCACTTACTCAGCTTGTCGATGGCTTTCGGAACTATAATTTGTCAGTGATCAATCTCTCTTTATATCATATTAATGGAAATATGAAATAAGCATAATGCGGCTTGTTTGTCTTCTAATTCATCTTAGAAGGGTTATTGTCAAGTGTATGTTAACTAAAATAAATGAGATTATCCTTCTGCTGGAAAATCTCAATAACTAGATAAAAGTAAGATTTAAAGATTTAGAGCTTATATTTTTTAATACCGTAGCAATAAATATACCTAGTACTTTTTGTACTGTGAACTTGTAAAATATTTCAAGACATTTTACTCAAAAGACGTTCTTCAAAACTCATACACGAACTTCACTCACAGACCAACAATTTGCGAATCCAAACTGGCGCTAATACATTTTTAAATAGCAACTATCATTCTCTATTTAAAAACTCCGCAAGGCGATAGCATCTGCATTTCCGCAGCCTCATCAATCATATTACAGTTTCAATTCCGTGTGGAAGCGGAGTCATCAGGCGTCATATCTTATTCACCGAGAAAGCCCTGTGGCAGTACATACGCCTTCATTTTGGGGAACAGTTGCAAGAATTCCGCCTCATGTTTTTATATTGAATGCCAAGTACGCGGAATTCTAATTTATCCGAATTACATTTTCTGGTTCGTTTGTAAATGAGCGGGGTAAATATTTGTCATTTGTGGTTAATTTTATGTTAAAATGTTGTGTATTTATGCATATAAAATGTAATTTTAATTAAATACCTCTGCGTAATTTAGACAACAAACAGTTAGTGCGTACACTTTTATATTATTTTATGATAAAAAAAGATAAACCGTGGGTTTTTTTGATTCTTTTATAGGAAAATGAGAGAATTGTGTCTTATACAAAATCGAACTGTTTTCCTATTTCACTTTAGGGTGACGAAACGGGTATTTTTTGTGCGTAATGCGGAAAATAATTATAGGCTATGCGCCTTAGTCAATTACACATATTGGCATTCTAAACAAAAAATCCTAAGTAATTTAAATAACAAAAAATACGCCGCAATTTCTCATCGACAAAGGACTTCAATTCATCACGTCTACTACACCTAAATTTTAAAAATAATCCCTAAATGCTAAAATGTGAGAGCTAAAATACTTTTTTCTAGTACAAAATCCTAGGAGCCCCGAATAACAGCTTAACCCGTTTATCCTGGCACTCGTCTGGCTCGTTCGGGAATCGTTAAGCCTTCCCGGATAACCTATGAAAGCTTTAAAATTCTAACACTAGACTAGTCTATCGCAGGATATAGCGGCTTAACGTGCTTTATACTCTTTATTAGGTTGATTCTGAAGAATTTGTAATGTATTCAACTCAGGTGTACGATATAAAATTATTTTGTATGTTATTTTAAAGTTCCAACACGTAATCAGGAATATTATAAGTAGTACCTATTTACGTGACATTAATGTATTTATCAGTGCATGGCTTCATATAGACGGATGAGCCGATATAACTTTGGTTTTTAACGACTTTTTAGTTCCTTATGTTACCTGTATTTGTATCAGACTATATACGTTCCACTGCAGGGCACGGGCCTTCTCTATAATCGAGAGTACAATTGAGAGTGGCTAGGCCATATAGTCGTCCCCGCTGGTCTTGTGCGGGTTGGCGGTCTTTACTTTACTTTTTATCTATTTTTTTACTATATTTTTATTTTTTTACTTTTTATCGTAGTTCTTTTTTTTTATCGCTACAATATGCAGGTTTTCCTCACGATGTTTTCCTTCAACGTTATAGTGCGCGATGATTGACTATCAACACACACTTAACTCCGAAAAGTCAAAGGTATACACTGGGATTTGAACTCGCGACCACCTTGAACTTGTTGACCCGATTATTTTGACTATTAATTTGACTATAATATTGAATAATGTAACTACAATAGAATGTTTGCCTAGCCCTCTAAGCAATTCCGTGTTTATTAATAAAGTCGTAAATACCTTGCAGTTCAAAATAATCAAGTCAATTCTAAAGCCTTGGACTAAAGTTAATCCTTCACTCATCCGAGTTTATTAATAAGGCCGAAGAGCGAATGCAAGATACATCTTAACTAAAAGAGCTATACTATACTATGACAATACTTCATTATTCCATAATAATAATAATGATGTTCGATATCCAATTTAAATATCTAAATTGAAGCTTCCTCAAACCTATTTAACCTCTACATAACTTAAACCTTTCATCTACTCGTATTACAAAGGATATATTTTACACAACATACCTAATAGTGTAACAACTTCGAGCACAATCAGGAATTAATTTAAACTTCGAATGCCTCACAAACAGCTTATTTAAAATGCTACCGCAAATTGAATCGGCGATCCCTTAATCGAAATGTTTACGAACAAATCAATCCGGCCTCGATTCCTTTATGTGCCGTTAATAAAGCTGTACGTTTCGAACGTCAAAATAAAGCGACCATGTAGTTTTGTCTGCAAATTTGTTAGTTGGTCACAAACGGCCCTCGAATTTTGGGTTCGGCTCACGATAATTGGGTCTACCCTGGTTAGCCTTTGTGAGAGGAATGGCATGCAAACCCATATTCGGTACTTTATTGTTACGAAGGTTTCGCCGGCGGAGGTTTGCTTGTTATGAATGAAGTTTGTCAAACAACGTGTGAAGAATAGTTTGTATTTGTCGCATTGGAGAAGGTTGAAAAATTGTTACATTTTAATGTATGGTATTGTTTAATATAATATACAATTAGGGCGTTCTGTCGACTAATGACCTCGGGACATTTTATATTCAAGAGTACGATTGAGACGGCATCGGCCATTATCCATCACATAGGCCTTTTGCGGCTCCGAGCCTGTGCATAATTCACATGCCATAGAAATCTGGCACTAACCAGATACTTAATACTATTTAGAAGAACATGAAGATACAAATTACTAGTACATCATTTATTCAAAAACAATATAAATAAATGACTCATGTAAAATATTTTTTGTTATATTAAATTCACATATTACACACACCAAACAATTGCTTAGTTTTACAAAAATACCCGCCGGGAAATACCCAAAATCCCTTGAAAAGATACAGTTGACGTAGCTCCGACCAAACACCGATAATAATCCTAAAAACCCCGCAAAAGCTAAAGATTGTTTTGTAAGAAGCGTAGCTCGCGGTTATCCTGTTAAGGAAAATGTTTATCTAAAGTACATAATAACGTCAGTTTAGTTGGTGACGACGGTGGGGTCGCAGACCGCTGTCCTCGACTGAACCAAGACGTCTTTGTCTGATCCCAAGATCTCTTTGATTTATGAAAGAGCTGTGCTAGCTTAGTTGAATTAATCCATTCCCGGAATGGGATGGTAGGTTCGGATTTGTTGTACCATTAAATGTAGGGGAGATATTTTTGTTGCCCGTATTTTCGAACTTTCGACTGCCTCGGTGGCAGTTGTACTACGGTACGATTACAACACCGAGGTCTTGGGTAAAGTGGTATTGGATTTTTCTATTCATTATCAGTAAGCCCAGCCCGGAGTCAGAAATTTGTGCCCGATATGGCGATAGACTCGCCTCCTATCACAACGTGGGACGGAACACAAGGCAGAACGTCGGTATCCTCTGCCTACCCTTTCTAAAAAAGTGTGACTTTATGTATGTATTTTCGAAAATATTTATAATGAAGTGGAATAGAACAGGAAATAGTGCTGAGAACTGATAACCAATGCGGCCAAAAGGTTCACGTCTACAGGTCACGTACCGATCAATGCAGCGTTGGACGTCCAGCTAAAAGTTAGACAAACGATCTTAGATAGTTACAGAAAGTCGGAGAATGCAGGCCGCTTCTAAGAAGCATAAGTTGAGCGTTAGTTCAATGGCTGGAGGTGACAATGGTTTTCAAATCAAACCTAATAAAAATGTATTTAATTTTTAGAGACTAAAATTATTGAAGCAGTGCCGACTGTTCACGTATTACAGTCGGTCTCGTAACGAATTCGACACGTATCATTTAATATAAATAACTAGTGTAGCACTGTATACATTTCTATACGCGATGATTCGAATAGGTTTCTTTTATAAACACATTTTGTTAATAAAAGTATCAAAACCGTGTTTATTTCAATTGAACACGATCATAGACACTCATACAATCACACACACGAGCATTTGTATTGAAAAAATATATTTTTCTTTTCTATTTCCCGTTTAACATTTAGCTTCGCTCTTGTAATTGGAAAAGATGTTATCTAGCGGAAGGCGTTGCTAGCTGTAACACAGTTAAAGCTAACTACTGCGGTTGGCAGTTTAAATGTTACTTTTTATAAGTGGTTTTATATAATAAAGTTATTTATCAGATTGATTTTATCTATAAGTACTTTTTTAGAAAATTAAGTTGATACAAGATTCTAGACAAAGAAATAGTAATTTAGCTTTACATTTTTTAGTTTTTAGGTTAGAATTTAAATTTAATTTAAATTTTTAGTAGTAAAAAAATCTTACGCAGAGTATTCATGACATTCATGTCTCTGACTTTTTGGAGTCATATGAATATTTATAGTCAATCGCCACGCATTAAAACGGTGAAGGAAAACATCATGAGGAAACCTGCAAACCGTAGCGATTTATAAAAAAATCTATGGTATGTAAATGCAATAGGTTAGCGTGGTGGACTATACGGCCTAACCACCGTTAATAGTACTCTCGATTGTACAGAAGGCTCGTGCCCTGCAATAGGACGTATATGAGCTGATACAATAGAATATTAATGACTTCTTGATTCTTCTATTGTCTATTACTAATTGAAGTTAATATATTAATCTACTCTCAACATTAATCTACATAAATATAATACATAAATCCACATCAAACATCATAACGTCTGAATTATAGAAATTTAATTAATTCATAAATTTAGAATTCCTAATTAGATCACGAAACAGTAATGTCTAGACATCGTAAACCATTACATCGGTAAATCTCACTAAAAGCGAAAGCAGATCACTTAGTTGAATAGATCTTAGTGCTCAAGTGATTAGACTATTTCAACCAAAGTAAGGACATATTGATACTAAAATATAACTCCTATTACAACGCAATACATTTGACAATCACTTGGCAGTTGATGGTAAAACAAGACTAGACTAGAATTGAAGGAGACCCTTTGTGTTAATAATGACACGCTTGAAAGAGGTACTCAATTAAATTCTGTCATTTCATTTTTTAATTAAGTTGAATAAATTATTAGTCTAATGCGCTGGCCTACATTTGTCACTCGATTTAATTTAGTTCTAATAACTACTGCTACAATAAACTAAAATAGCATAGTTAGAAATCGTGCGTTACTGATTAGTTCAAAATTATTGAAACAAGTTTCGATCTTTACACACTTAGTATTCAACAGAAATGGTGTGTATTGTATTACGAATTATAGGCCAACTACACTATTTTTAAGCATAATTTTAGGTGTCGTCAAATAGGTGAAGCCCCTGTCCTTAACATCAGTTCATCCTCACTATAACTGTACACATAACTATTTTACTAAAAACTATATTTAATAGGGAACTTGCACAGTTTAATTTTTTGTAGCTCAAAGATTTCCGATTCAACAAAGAAAAAAAATAAGCGCAATATTTAACAGCCTCCGTGGCGCAGTTGGTTAAACGTGGGCCGTGAAACTAGAAGCCATGGGTTTGATCCCCGCACCGAGAAAAATGTCTGTGTGATCCACAGATATTTCGGGTCTGGGTGTTTGTGAGACCGAAAAGTCTCTCGTAGTTTCCGATATTCACTACACAAGACTCGATCTTATTGTATTTATTATTATTTATTTATTCATTGATGCAAGTTCCCTATCAAAGAGTATTATAGTAACGCACTCACCATATTCAGGGCAGGTGACGCAAAACGCCACAGCGAGCAGGAACCCGATCACCTCGCCCCCGAACCCTTTGCCGGCCATTTTCTCTTTTTCTTTAACCAACACTTGCTTTTACCGACATCTTTTTCTCTTCTATTTTCGCAAAATTCACTAAAAACCTTCAGCTGCGCTCATCGTTCTTTGTTCAGCGCTGGAGTGCTGTATCGGCATTTTTAATTGTAGGAAGTTTTTAATTTATCTTTGCTTTTGTGCTTTTACATCTGGAACAAAGAACAATTAGGTATTAAAATTATTGTACTAGAAGACTAAAAGTATGCAGGTTGGATAATAACAAATCTGGAGTTGAATTTGTTAAAGTATATAATTTAACTGTAAAGACAGTTAAACCTTTAATTTAAAAACAAAATTATTAAATGTAAAATTATGATTTTTTTTATCGATACCTTGAAATGTTTTAGTACAAATTAACACATTGTCATAATACTAAAACTCGCAGACATTGTCATGTTTATCAACAAATATATTAATATACCACTACGGGAAAGCTGATATCACAATAACCACTTATTTACTAAGACTCGTAGTAGATAATATTAATAACCCTTATATCATAATTGTATTGTATTGTATCAGCCCATATACGACCCACTGCAGGGCACGGGCCTCCTCTACAATCGAGAGTACGATTGAGAGTGGTTAGGCCATATAGTCCACCACGCTGGCCTAGTGCGGGTTGGCGGACTTACACACCGTAGAATTTTTTTTTTTAAATCGCTACGGTATGCAGGTTTCCTCACGATGTTTTCCTTCACCGTTAAAGTGCGTGGTGATTGATTATTAATACACACATGACTCCGAAAAGTCAGAGGTGTGCCCTGGGATTTGAACCCGCGACCACCGTGAACATGTAGGCAGCCGAGTCTGGTCCGATACCACGAGGCCACCACGCACTATATCATAATAACACTTAAATTTGATACCAATACTAAGAAGCCGTTCGATACCCTGATATTATCGTCTATTGACCTTCTTTTACTATCTTATAAGGTTCAAGGCTAATAAATTAATCCCTAAAACAACAATTTCCTGTATAAGATATTTTTAAATAATTACCTTATAATATTAATAGAGTTTTCATAGAATATCGAAAACTTGCTAAGAACTTCTGGGAATTCAGAGCGTTATATTGAGTCTAATTATATCTACGATTATTAGACACATGAATGATAATAATTTACAATCCATAAATAACCTAATATTTTCTAATAATGTTGACTTCCATCACTAAATCCAGACAAACTAATTTTGTAACAGTGTATCTGTATCAGCCCATACACGTCCCACTGCAGGGCACGGGCCTCCTCTACAATCGAGAGTACGATTGAGAGTGGTTAGGCCACATAGTCCACATAGTTTTGTAATAGTGTAATAATTGCCGCAATTAAGTAGCTTCTTATATCTTGCACAATAACTATTATTACCCTCGAACTCGTTTTGCTTTTTACCTTTGCAAATTGTCTCTTTTACGAGAACAGAGCACAATTTCCTTAATGCCTCCGCGGATTCTTATTACTAAAATCCAGTATTCAACCAAATCTGTAGTAACAAGTATTGTACTAATGATTTTGTAGCTTTACGCGAATGTTACACATTGATATAAAACTAATATAAGCGATAGGCTCGCCCCTATCACATCGTAGGACGGAATACTTAGGCGAAACGTGGGTGTCCTGATTGCATCTCCGCCTACCCCTTGTGGAAAAAAGGCGTAAGGTTTATGCATTTATACGTATGTAATAATTCTTACGGATTTTATTGCGAATTTGATTTAATTTTATATTTTTTTAACTCTTCGATTCGATTACTTTACAGCTTTCGTGGTCACGGGGTAGGATGAAGTCACAGCAAGGACATAGATAGTCAACAAGGACAGTCGGCTAGTTAGAAAATGTAAAACTTAAATCAAGTTCGCAATAAAATCCGTAACAATTAGTGTTATTTCAAAGTATTGTACTGTTAATAAAAACAAACATACGCAAACAAAACACTCTATCAACGTTTGAAATCCAGCGGTAAGCTTAAACGCTAAACAAACGTTTTTTCACACAATACCAGTCTCATAATAATTATTTGTTGAACACGTTACAGCTGGAAGTGACCTGAAAAGGACGACATGTATTGTACAAAGGCGTCCGAGGCAGGAATTGTATTGTACTCAATGCTTTATGTTCGCCAGTGGTGTCGCTTCACTCTGCTTACTTATGTCCGTTCTTTGTAGTGTCACCTACATTAAATATCGGTTACTAGACGTTTGTTCAGCGGTTTTGTTTGTCCTAATGAACCAATGTTAGCGAACCTCTGCCCTGTCCTGAGTGCTCCTAAGTAGATCGTTGTCCAGCAATGTCTATGCTGTAACAATTCGTATTTAATATAATTTTGGTAATATAGACAGATTTTTATATTTGATATAAAGCATAAGGGATTTTATTGAAATCCTTCAACATATGTGATAGACTCCGTGGCGCAGTTGGTTAGACGCCGTCTGTGAAATGACAGGCCGCGGGTTCGATCCCCGCTCCGAGACAAATGTTCGTGTGAACCACAAATGAAAATTCTCTCGTAGGTCCTGATATCTATAATACAAGACTCGATTTTGATATTGGGTAAGGACTATCTATGTGACTGTTAAGTGTATTTATTTATCATATAATATGAGTTTCTTAAGGTAAAATTATTATTTAATAGTAATAATTATTTTCATCGAATTTGGGCACAGGTGTCATGCACTCGGTAGCGACTCTACATCTCAATTCGATATTCACACGATTGGTGAATATAACATTACAATACATTTATTTCTTGCTAGCGGAAGGGACTTCATTGAGATCAATTGATGCGTGCCTGCCTCGGTGGCGTAGTACTGCGGTACGATTACAAAGCTCAAAGGTCTCGGGCTCGAATCCTGGGTCGGGCAAAGTGATATTGGATTTTCCATTCATTATCAGTTTGGAGTCAGGAATTTGTGCCCGATATTACGATAGGCGTCCGCCTATCCGGCCGAATAGGAACAGGCGAAATATGGGTGTCCTGGTAGCACTTCTGCCTACCCGTTCTGAAAAAGGCGTGATTTTATTTATTTATGTAATCTACTTAATTATATCATCAGTTTAAAACAATGTTGCTTCAAAAAGACATTTCAAAAATATTTAATGATAAAATTATTTAAATTTAGAACCATTTATTTAACCCGATATATAAACTGCCTAGCTTCGCAAACATACCTTACAGCTGTAATACTTTTAAAGTTAAATTCCCACCAGAAGTGGCTACTTAATCTTCAAGTTGGTCAATAAATTTCGAGACTTCCTAGCATGCAAGTTCTAGTAGCAAGGGATGTGACGTTTGGATGTAGCTGCTGGCAAAAAGTTGGATAGTTGAAGTTTAAAGAAAACATTGGGAACTCGCTGACAACTTAGGTACGTTGAGATTTCTCTCTCTAGGAAGTACACTGCTGAACATAGGCCTCCCCATGGATCGCCACATAGACCTTTTGCAAGCGACCTGCATCCAGCGACTTGCTGCTACTTTAACCAGTTTGTCCGTCCACGTTTAAATTATACGATGAATAAATAAACTATCCTGAATTGTAGACATTTAAAATGTTCAGGTATTAAATAGTAGTAGTTAATTCTAATAATTTTTCTATTAAAAACAATATAAAAATCCTGTAATGAAGCTCTTTCCATAATTCCTTAACGAATAAAATTGTATTGTTGCTGCATTTTCTATTCTAACAGTACTCCCCACAATAAATAAAAGTTGTTATTCTTCTGCTACAAATGTAAGATAAATAAGGAAGAAAATAAATAAAAAACACTGCTCGTTTGAGCGTGTTTCAACTGCGTCCCTAATCAGGTTCGCTCACTCGCATTGCAGCACAACCCCAAGGCTCGCAAAACATAAACGAAATACCCAACTAAAATAAGAGAAAATAAATCCTTTCTCCGACTGAAATAAAAAAGGTTGATTCTGAATTTCTGTTTACTTAAAATACGCCGTTGCAATTTAACTAATCCTAATGAAGTAATAAAAATAATTTGGGCTGAGGAAATAAGGGGCGGTCGTGATTACTCAAAGAGACAGGGAAATCCTATCATTTCTTTGGTTAACAATCTTTTTTTCAATTTGTCTTAATGTTAACGCTGAGGAAACAGGATTCCGCGCTCTTGCTTCAATTGCTTAATGTTTGTACCATGTAAATGTAGGGAGAAAGATGGGAAAGATTCAATTACTATAAAATTGGGATCTCATGTCGTGACGTAATGATATTGTCTCTCGCGTCTGCAAAAAGAAAATATTTTATTTATGTTTGTTTGGCTCTTCGAATGTGGGCGCATCTGTTTACCTCTACGCATGTCATTTACAGAAATTAAGTATTTGTAAGATATTTGTGGAGGTGATCTTTCTCTCTCCATCTGTCTCTCTCTTTTTATCTCTACCCTCTCTCTCTCCCCCTCTCCTTCTCCCTCTCCCTCTGTCTTTAGCCAAAGATAGTCCATTGCTGAACATAAGCGTAGCACAATATATTTGACCTTTTATTACCAGTTTTCATGATAAGCTTTACATGAACTATCCGTCCCACAGATAGCATACTCGTATATTATTATAGTGGAAACACCATTTAGTACCTTACTTTGAAGTACCCGACAACTATAATTTTAATGCTATGGAAATAATCTACAAGAATAAACAATTAACAGTCACTCGGTCCTTCATAACGATTTTCTACGTCAATCTAGCCGCTCGCCCCTACTCTAATCAGTATTGGCCCTAACACTCAAAACTTAGGGCAAGAGTTGCGTAACTTTAACACTTCTTACGCAACACTCTTTTTGTTAGAACGCTCATCAGTTTGCGTTCGATCTATTTTACACGTTCAAATAGAAAAGTTTTTGTGGCCCGTTCAGAAGATATTCCTATTTCCCAAATTACATACACTTACGCGCCAATAAATTTGAGATCACCCTCATCCGTATATGAGCCATCTATTCTTCAGCCGACGCCATATAAACAGACCATAAAAATAAGTTTTGTATTGTCGATAAAAACATTTTACGGTATTCCTGTAAACGTTTTCCAACAAACATAAAGTTTACTGTGATTATTAGACTTTGTGTGTTAGGTTTTAGGGCTGTTTTAGGGTTCATTTTATAGGTCGCTTACGTAATCTTAGACAAAATAGTTTTTATATATAATTTAAATTTATTCAACTTAATAGGTGGATTTTAATTATACTGCATTGTACCGTACTGTATCATCCTTAATTGTCCTTTGCTGACACCGGAGGTATTGGAGTGCATATCACGTGTAGGTAAACGTAGTGTGGGACGTACTATCGCACGATGCGATGACGTGAAAACAGCGACGGGTAGCGGATAGATGACGGCTGCTCAAGACCGATATGGTAGGCGCTTACTTGGGGAAGCCTACGTCCAACAATGAACGGCGATAGGCTGAGTATGGGCCTCCTACAAAACTGAGAGTTCAATTGAGAGGGAAACGAAGAATATTTCTACTCTCTCGTTACTATTCTAGAATTCTCGTTACTAAAGCAGTTGCGTGCTTTAGCACCGGGTGTATAACACAGATTTTTTGAGTCTTATTATAAACATACATTTCACAACTCAACTTAGGCTTCTACATATGTACACACACACACACACCACCACACTTTATGTATCATTTTGGTGTAAAAAATGTATGTACTTTGTACCGTTAGTGGTATTTACAGATCAACTACACTTAAAACAAGCACGTCTCAACAACTAGGAAAGATTTAAATAGCCAGTTCGCAACTACAGAACTCATCTGCATTGTAACACTGCAAAGTTTAGTTGATGTAAAAACTTCACGATCCCAAGGCAAGCAAGCACCAACTTAATTTATGGTTTGCAATATCATTGAGCTAAATGCCTGGATATTTCCAGGGACCTGGCTACAATGTTCAGCGCTTTCAGTAATTGAGCAAGAGTAGCAAAACATTGTTGTCGCGAAGAACAAACATCGTGAGAAAACCTGCATACCGTAGCGATTTGTAATAATTTCTACGGTATGTAAAGTCCGCCAACCCGCACTGGGCCAGCGTGGTGGACTATATGGCCTAACCACTCTCAATCGTACTCTTGATTGCAGAAGAGGCTCGTACCCCGCAGTGGGACGTATACATGTGAACTAAGCTACAGCAAACTTTTGTTATAGTGTGTTTGCTAGCTTAAAGGGTTAAAGTCTGGCAAATATTTTATGAGAAGGGTTTTGTGTAATCGTATTGTAAAACAGGTAATTTTCGTACGGAGTTTTTATTGCAAGCGCTTTTTCGTGTTGTTTGAAGACTGTATTAGGGATGGTGTTGCAATAAACCTTTTTAGAATGAAATGGGCTATTTATGTAAGCGGAAAGAGATTTTCATATCTCATATAAAACAAGTGATTTAATTAAAATCCTTCAACATAAAGTAACATATTTTCGCCTACAATTACCGTTAATTACTGTAGCTACTTTGTCGTGCCAGTAAAACAGTTTTTGTCCTCGTCCTGCTTCGAAACAAAATTCAAACAAAGTAATATTGTGATAGAACAAATGGAAATTAAAAAAGCGTGCAGTACACACGCCACAAATTTTAATGAGTTTATTGTGTTCAAAACAATAAAGCATGGTAACAAAGCTCAAAGTAATTCTGCAACTGCACCGTGCAATTACAGACAATGTCCACGCAAGTTTGCAATTCGTGACCAGCATAACTTGAGCCCCGTTAACTGCAGTTGTAATTCATTTGTCCTTACTTTGCTGAAGCTTCTTGGTTGAGTTATGTAATAGGTCTGTTTATTACTGAGTAATTCCAGGAAATATGTATTCTGGACGGAGCTGGTAGAATGACGTAGGAGGCAGAAAGGGGTGGTGTCAAGCAGGCATAGTGAGTTAAAGACATCAAATTTTAATAAAAACATTGATGCATTTCCCCACAAGTACAAGAGTGGGATAGCTAAAATTTTGCTGATTTTTATGACGTGATTGTATTGAAATTCTGTAGTACAACCTAAATAATGAATATTCCGAATGTGGTTATGTGAATTCCGAATGTGACTGCCTCGGTGGCGTAGTGGTACTACGGTACGATTGCAAAGCTGAGGTCTCGGGTTCGAATCCCGGGTCGGGCAAAGTGATATTGGATTTTTCTATTCATTATTAGCCCGGAGTCAGGAATTTGTGCCCGATATGGCGATAGGCTCGCCCCCTATCACAAGGCGAAACGTGGGTGTTCTGGTAGCACCTCTGCCTACCCCTTCTGGGAAAAAGGCGTGTGTTTATTTATGTATTATAGAGTTACGTTTATTATCGCTAGTTAGGTTAAATCGTGTTTTTCTATAGTTTGTAAATGTATCTGCCCATATATATCCCACTGCTGGGCACGAGCCTCCTCTGCAACCGAGAGCACTATTGAAAGTGGTTAGGCCATATAGTCCACCACGTCTGTCCTAGTGTGGCGTAGTGCTGGTTGGCAGACTTATAGACATTATAGTGCGTGGTGATTGACTATCAATATACATATGACTCCGGAAAGTCAGAGGTGTGCCCAGGGATTTGAACCCGCGACCACCGTGAACATGTTGGCAGCCGCGTAAGGTCCATTTACCAACAAGCCACCACGCACTATTGTGACGTGAATGCTATGAAAATTATAAAATCTTGATTAGACCATATTACCTAGCCGAAAACCTCACGTCAAATATACTGCCCCTTAGGGAAACCAAACCTCAAATGTCATGTTGCATATATATTGTAAATTACCAAAACCTAAACCCTAAACCAATAACTTTTAAGCAAACATGTAAAAATAACAACCAAAAAACCCTTACAAAGCCGTCCCCGAACGTAAATAGTTATCCTTTTTTTCTATTCGTACGAAATCTTGTATAAATATTTTGTATTCCAACATCGCAACTCATTATAACTTCGCTAAAGGCAAAACACGTCTTAGTATGTCGGCGAAGAACCTTCCAAAGGACTTTATTACCCACAATATTTAAGATACAAGACGTCTGTATATAGCTCTAAAATGAAATTGTACCGGATCTGGTGTGGTTTAGTAGACATTTAAGTCTTAACAGACGCTCTGTAATTGCCCAAGTTTCTCGGTCGGAGTAATTTCGGTAATAAATCATACGCTTTGGGATTTTTTTTTATTAAAAGTTCAGAGAAGATCCTTTTTGGTAATAAAATGTAGCACTGTTAAATCTCGGGTTCGTTCAGAAATGAGGCGGATTAATCTTTTTGCCGGATAACAAGGAACATTTCGCTGTAAAAACTGTGAAGATTTTGGTTATTAAGTTACGGTTTTTATTCTAAACTTGATTATTTTAATATTGTTAAAAGTAGGTATTTTATTAAGTCAGTTTATTTTGATTTATTGTCATCAGACGAAAACAGGAATTATTATTTTAATAAAGCGTTGCTCTCACATCATCATCAGGGGAATATATCCTTTTAGCTTTTGTCTTATAGTCAATAATAATAGATGGATGTATTTAATCTTCGAAACGCATTACCTACTCAGTCATTTCATAAAGGATGCCTACAGCCGATAAAAAACTCGTCTGCTTTGTAAAATTATAGCTCCTTAATTTTACGATGTGCCAGTTTCACTGATATGATATGATTAAACATTTTATGAGTTTTTGTATATTATTGGATAATTTGCGATTCATTCATGTCCTAGTATTTGACATATATAATTTTGTTTATTATATCAAGTAAGTGTGGCGTATAATATCACAACATAACTATTTGCCGGCACAATTACACATAATTTACACACCAAATATTATATCAAGTAAGTGTGTCGTATAATATCACAATATAACTATTTTCCGGCACAATTACACACCAAATTCAATATATTTATAAGCTTAAATTATACGGGGTTATTTGGATCCGAGTATCCAAATTTTAACAGGAGGTTAAAAGTTATGAATATGGTCCATTAGTAAAATAAAATGTTTTTCTTTTTATATTCCATAATTTGTATGCTCACAAAATAAATTACTTATACAATACGCACGACCATAATAAGCATTGATAAAATAAACACACAAACACGCGCGCGCGTCTGTGTATAACATGACCGGCGACCGTGCATCTAGCAGATATTGAGATTAATTTGAACATTTATTAGTATAATATGAAATGGAAATAAATGACTTATTACGAATTATTTTTAATATTTTCCACCATTTGTAAATCTGTATATTAAATATACACCTAAATATCCTAAAACAAAAATATAGTTTATAATTTAAAATATACCACCACTATTTCATAGTTAAATACGCCTTACACGTCACCTTTGACCTCACCCTCTCAAATCACAACAAAATCAAAAAAGATACAAAAATCACAAACACCCAACCGGAAATTGAGTTTATACATACAGATGTCACAATTCGCGACAAATGTGACATCCGAAGAAGGAATAGTACATTTAAACAGGAAATACGTCAAAACGTGCCCGGTCTAGTTGGTCGGGACGTGATGAACGAATTCCTGCGAATCAAGCAACCGACATACGCTGAATATCAAAACAGCACTGACTGAATATTCCGATAGCACTGATATATTGGATGGCGTCGCGGTTACATATTGAAAAGGCCCGCGTAAAAGATAGGCGTGTGGTTTTTACTTTCGTAACATTATTTTTAGTTTCATTGGTGAACATGGAAAACGGAACCTTATTTGTTGGGTGTGTAGAGTCAGTTTGGATTACGATGCTAATGAGAGCTCGATCGGGGCTGGCTCATGGACTGATGTGATATAACTGTTTTGCTGTTGCATTTCATGAGATAAATAAGTAACAACGATACGATATTATGATACAGCCTAAATAGGCTATAAATACGTATAATTAACTAATTATAGATATTTATCGGTGAATCCAATTGCTTATCATAATATTATGTCCAGTCAATGTTTCCGATTTAGAAATGAAACGAAAAGATTAATCATAAAAAGTATAGAAAAATTGGTAATCAAATATTTTGCTTTAAAAGTAGTTCTATTTAAACATATTTCTAAAAACAAGTTCAATAATTTGTACTCCTTTTCTTTAGCTTCATTATACTCAATATAATGATACCATCCGACTGCTGAACAACGTATGAAAGGTTTTACCAAAATATACGATAGTTTGGAATTGCTACTCCAGAATTTATTTCTAAGAAGACGCTGCCAATAATAACGCTACTTGAAAGCAAGAAAAAGTGTAATAACTATTTTTTATTTCTGTACCTTTGAAGGCAATACGTGCCGTACACACTAATAGACTTATAAGACGTTCTTATAATACAAATACGCAGAATCTATTTATTTACACGTGTTTTTCATTAACCTGTATTCTCTTAGTTTTATTTTGGGGCACGTCATACGTATCACAAGTGCGTGGTGGCCTGTTGGTAACGGACCAGACTCGGCTGCCTACATGTTCACGGTGGTCGCGGGTTCAAATCCCAGGGCACACCTCTGACTTTTCGGAGTTATGTGTGTGTTGATAGTCAATCACCATGCACTTTAACGGTGAAGGAAACCATCGTGAGGAAACCTGCATACCGTAGCGATTTTAAATAATTTCTACGGTATGTAAGTCCGCCAACCCGCACTAGGCCAGCGTGGTGGACTATATGGCCTAACCACTCTCTATCGATTCTCTCGATTGTAGAGTAGGCCCGTGCCCAGCAGTGGGACGTATATGGGCTGATACAATACAATACGATACATACGTATCACAAATATAATAAATACACTTGGGACTGTCCTTATTTTATTTTTTTTTATTTATTAAAATACAAAGTTAGAAAGAAAAATAAATATTATTTCCACGAAACCGGGCTTCGGTTTGACCGTGGAGGTGGTGAGTCTCATTTACAAATGTACAATACATTTGCATTAGACATTAAACAAAACAAAAAGAAAAACAAAATAACACTTATGAAGTTAGAATTTTAAACAAAATTAACCAAGTATCATTCATAAACTTTATAACTATAAAATAGAATGAAAATAAAATAAAAACTGGATATAACTTTAAACAATAAAATCTAGCAAAATATCACTTCCAAATATTTAAACAGCAAAATAAAACATCACTTCTAAACTTATCTATAAAATTAAAATAAAAATCTCGACCTCTAGTATAGTTGCCTCATTTTTACTACACCTAACAAATTTATCGGAAGCCAAACTTCTGCTAAATTGTAAGCAGAATGATGTCAAAACGTGTTTTCGCAACCATAAAGAGACTTGAGATTTTTGGCACCAAACGTGGATGCTCTCCGTCATCGTTTACCAACCACGTCACAATGTGGCTTCTGCAAATCGGGTTGGATGCGTCTAAATAAATTATTATTATTCAGAGCTGAAGATCAAAGATCTAAGAATACAGGTAGGGTATCACGTTACGGTGTCACAAATATAATATGACAAGACGTCTGAAACCACTTTACGGAATATGACATCCACATCTGAGAGAATGTGTGACGTTTTGCTTAATAATTATCATAATTTGGAGCGTTATCTAGTTTCATATGTGTATGATACATCATTAACATATGACTGTTGCTTTTTCTTTGATATCAGACATCACCGCCATCTTACTCACTAAATTTAAAATTTTGGAAATGGTAGAGCCACGCTGTTGTCAGTCGTGACTTAACACGAATGGGCAGGCTTGCCCGGGGCGATACCACAGTCTCACAGGACATCGACTTGAAGCGACAGCTTTGCTATCGCGTTTGGTTCGATGAGTGAGATTGCCCGATGCCCCATACCACTCTCCTCCTCCCATCCTTTTTCGTTCCCGCTCTTTTCCACATTTGATGGGCCGGCAACAGATCCATGATCCAGCCTTGTAGATGATCTTGGGCGGCAGTGATTCCTTACCATCAGATGACCTGATTGCTCGTTTTCCGGACCTATGCGATAAAAAAACTTGTATTCACAAAAGGCACTAATTAAGCATGATACCAATATGGCGCCGCATCAATGATTTAATTATGCTATGAGTATTAATTTTCCCTCTAGTGAGAGGACTTCGGCACTGCGCTTACCAATCCACCTGCCCAGCGTGTGTTAGTATTGTCGACTCTTTCTTGATCAATGTTCAATGGCATATCCTTAAAACGACTTAAAGTTATCAACCCGGCCTAATGGTTCCATGAATATTGTGGTCCATACTGATAATATAGAGCTTTACCGCTTTCAAATGGAATAAACATTATATCATCCCATTCTTCCAAAAATATTGTTTGCTGATATTGTTTTGTTTTTCCTTATCCCAGAAATTCAATATTTACTTATTCGATATTTTTGATTAAAGGTTAAAACACTTCAGTAGGAGAAAAGTTTCACTTATATAGGGACAGATGGCGCTAGGTGTTCCAAGCAGTACTTTTAGCAATTTCCGTTCATGAATATTTTAGCATGTTGCTACATACGGTCGTATTATATTATGTCTGCCTTTGCCTTAGATGATATTCCAAAGTTGTAATGTTTGTTTCCAAATGCTTACATGTAATATTCATGCCTGTATTTCTAGGTATTGTTTTTATTTATGATGACTAAGACAAATCTACTCGTGAAGTATTTTGTTTCTTATTTATGAATGTATCCGACGCGACGTGTGATTCTTATCTACGTTGTACCGCCTACGATAAAACTGATTTGCTTGGCATTGGGTTAAATAATAATGGAGTAATTAGAGTCCTAAATAAATTTCCTTGTATGAATTTATAACTTATGTATCTATACAGGCTATATCAGATACATAAAAAACGGTAAGTAAATCTTCCCAAAATAAACTACTGACACCCCATACACTCCCCTCCATTACCCATTACACCGTACAAAATATTTCCATTTTCCCATACCAAAAAAACCTAATTTTGTCGCAGCCGTTTCGCGTGAACTGGCTCATTATGTTAAAACATTCTGATGTTTATTTCCAGCGTTAATACTAACGCAATAACTTGAAGATTACTCTGGGGGGCGCCCCGTTTCTGAAATGGCAGTGATTATTCACAACGGAATGTTTTTTTGTTTCATTTGATACGTCTTTGCTGGGTTTTAGGTTAGGTAATACTTGGTTAACGAGGTAGAGGCCTCGCTATAGTTTCTAGCTAATGAGTATTCTTAAAGATGGAGGAATGTAAGAAGGTCAGCTGTTGATAAGACGACCTGTTTTACATAAGCTCATGATTCTAGATGATGCAGTTGAAGGACATTTAGGTATCTCCACAGAAAGTGTTACGATTAATGATAATTAAATTAATAATCACCCTACAGTCACATACATAGTATTGACCCACACCAAGATCGAGTCTTGTGTCGTGGATATCAGAAACTACGAGAGACTTCTCAGTCCCACAATTCAGTTTTGTTTTAAAAGTGATCCATTTACCAATCTTATTCATTAATCAATATATTAGTAAATATGATCCAACAATTACTTAAGATTCAACGACCATTGCGACCACAATCTACCACGTAATTCCCACGTTAAATATAAAAAACAATGCGTGATATCAAGAAAATGCGAGCCCATTCCATTTCATTTATAGTCATAATAAACAAAGGAGGAATTTATGTGCCTACTTTTGGAGATACGAGAACGGGGAAAACGTTTGTAACTGCTAGTTAAGGTTATTCGGCGAAGTTTTCATGCTCATTAAGCATTACCGATTTAATCTTAATCCCTTCGGATTTGGCAGTAATTAAGATCTCTGGGGACGTAGCTTTATTGCCACCACGCAGGTCGTGCGAACGTTATGGTCCCGTGACGCTGATTCAGCTCGTGAAATCAATGAGACGAATGACGTCATAATAAATGTTAGTATGCTATTGGTTTTACTAATTAATTATTGATAGTGGTATTAATACGTGTGAAGGTCACCGAGGGGATTTTAGTCAATATGCTGGCGTAGGTTCTTATTAGGGTCCCAGCCCGACCACAATCCGCAATATACCGGGCTGAAAGGCCAGAGACACTGACATACCCCTTTCGTCCTCCCCCGGGGTAACTCCCCCCGGCTTTTCCTCTTGGACACAAAAAAGTGGCATTAATATACTAAATATACATACATATTCTTTATCGATTTAGTTATCACAGTTCTTAAGTGTAAGAATTACGTAATAGTCTAAACTATAGCATTAATGCGTATGTTCTGCTAAGTAACGTTTCTATCAAAGAAGCAATTTTATTTCACAATCACCATGTCTCACAGTGTCTCCTTTCTTTCACATTTATCGGCATCGGAGATATATTCAAATCAGTTGAGCCGTTAATAAATAAAATAAATACACCCAACAGTCACATACATAGTTCTGACCCCACATTAAGATCAATTAAGTCTTGTGTCGTGGCTATCAGAAACTACGAGAGACTTTTCGGTCTCACAAACACCCAGACCCAACACAAATATTTGTAGGCCACATAAACATTTGTGGTGGTGCGGGGATCGAACCCGCGGCCTCTCGTTTCACAGTCGGCGTCCAACCAACTACGCCACGGAGGCTGTCTAGGCTATCGGTGTTATACCATAAAAATACCAACAATAGTTCCAAAATATTATTTATTTTTTGTTTAATTCATATATGCTAAAAGACTATCAAACATTATTTTCTCACTAACTGATGATAACCAATACTATTATATTAAACAGCTTGGCTATAAAATTTAAAGGTAACCCCGTGCTAAAGCGTTGTAAACAGGTAGCATCGTTAATTAAAAAGATGGCGTCAGAAAGATAATAAAAGATTATGAGAAATGACCTCGAGGGGTAATAAATTCGCTTTAAGGTTATGAGGTTTTCTGCAATTAAATGTATATATATAAATGTATGTTTAAAATAAACTGTTTACAGATTTTTGGTGAACTTGTTTTGGTTAATATCTTTTCTTTTACATAAAACCAAAATTTTGGCAAGACAATAACGACCTTATTGAAAGACAGTTTTAAAACCTATTTTATGTATAGAATGTTTTGCCTCCTTCACTCAAACTAAATTCAAAAGTCGTTCGATAGGGCCAAAACATTCGACAACTAAGATGTTTTAAAACTATGAATAAGGCCAAAAACTTTATAAACATAATTTATACTTTTGAGAAACTTGAGTATTTTAAGATGCGTAGCTTTCTTCGCTATATATTATGCAGATATGTATCATAACATCAGGCATTCCTAATTAGAGCCTTAGCTATATCTGCGGTAATGATGATGAAAAATTCTCCAATTACTATAAAACTGTGACGCACGCATTAACGAAGGGGCTTCACATAATGGCTAGAGAACGCAATAAACATTGCAAGGTTTTATTGCAAACAATAAACCCGTGTAGAACGAAATAAACTCTTTAAGGTAAATTGATTAATTAACGGTTGACGCTTACGGCTTAGTAGGTGACGAACCAACTGAAGTAAACAAGAGTTCAATATTTTTTTACGTGTATATGCCGGTTTGTTTCTTTTTTGTTCGGTTAACACATTGGAGTATTGATTTGATGAGCGGTATTAGGATCAATGTAATTCATGATAACAATGAAACAAAAGGTAAACATCTATATACATAAGTGAAAGTTCTCGGGCTACGAACATTCGTTTCATACAAAGACAGTGAAAGACACAACAACAAGCATTCGATAAATCGGTGTTTCGACTTCTAGACGGTCCAATCAATCCAAATGAATGTTTGCGACTTCTTTACTGTACAATATGATTCATATTTGTTTGTTTTTGTTTTTGCTTATGTTTTAAATTGTGCAATATTATTGAGTAGAATATGTAAATATAGTATGACAGATTTTATTTGTTTATTATAATTAAATTATTAATGTTATGTTATTAGGAATAAGTTGTGTATTATTTTTATATATCGACACCTGCAAGTCACTCAATACTCATTGCTTACTGGAGGACATTACACAAAGGCTTTTTAGGCCAAGGCCCTGTCATTTTAGGACAACCATGTCGCTGTTTTCCTATAGTGTCTTGAAAACATAATCAAATTATCCTTATTGACATTATTAGACCTTACTAGCTACTTTACAAAAGTATTATTTAAGACGCATTATTTTAATTATAAAATACGATGATCTGTTTAGAATTATACCGAATCTTATATCTTATATCTGAATTATCTCTAAAGAATTAATATTGAACATGCATAATAGCGGATTAGCAAATTGAAGTGGCAATGGGCGGGGCACATAGCACGGAGAACTGATGGCCGATGGGGCCAAAAAGTGCTCGAATGGAGGCCCAAAGCGGAAAGCGCAGCGTGGGACATCCTCCCACTAGATGGTCAGACGACCTAGTAAAGGTCGCGGGATGTCGCTCGATACAGGCTGCCTCCAACAGGTCACTGTGAAAATCATTGGGAGAGGCCTATGTTCAGCAGTGGACTTCCTTTGGCTGATGGATGGATAGATGGATGCATAATAAAGACATATATTATCCTCCATATACCTGCGGGTGCGATATACACAGAAGAAGGGAGTAAGTCAAACAACAAGGTACTTTGCAAGAAGGTACTTATTGTTATGATTTAAGGTCTAGTTAGCCCGCTGGTCCCCAAACACCAACTGAAAGCAAAACTAACGCGAATTTACAGCTATTAATATAAATTACTTGCGATTTACAATACCCTTTGGGCGTTAAATTGCTGTTATTTCCCTTTGCAGTACATAAAGGCTTAATTATGACGATATCGCGGACCTTTACGTGCTCGCATCAATTTTAATTATTTATTATTGTTGTCTTTAATTGGGTTGGCCCGCCTTCCCGGCCCAGGTTAATTAAACGCATCATCTGTGATTTGATTTTAATTAAATTATTTTGTTTTGTAATTGCTGAGATTGGATTCGTAATTGGCAAGTTGATGTAGACCAGATTTTAAGATAACTTACCATCGGATGTATATTGTGTTGTATGTACCTGCAAAATATGAAATACTTTGATACAGATTTGTTTTACCGATCTTAATTAAATACTTATCAGATATGTATAAATGACCTTGTCGAATATAATAGAAGTGCCAAGAATTGATTTCTAATACATGGTGTTATTTGGTTTTACTATCCATTAGCGGTCGTATCGCTTACCATCAGGCGAATGGCAAGTTCATCTCGCCATTAAGAGCAATTAAAAAACACACTTCGGTCATAATTAATTTACAAAGCTTTTAATATTAATAAGTGAACAAAATGAGTCATATTATCTAGCTAATAATAAAAGGCATGCTGCATTATCCATCACATGTCATTAAATTACATTACGCTTAATAAGATAATGTGATGAGCCTTGCGTTAAGAGTTAGATCACACGAATTTGACCTTCTCTACATACTTTAATCACGTCAATCTATTTTATCGAATACTGAATACTTCTAACCCAACAATATTATATTAAAGAAACTAAGTAAAAAAAAAAACATTAAAAACAAACGATCAAAACAAAACATTAAAAAACAAACGTTTATTAAATTTGTGACAGTAAAAACTCATCAAGCGCTCCACAGAGGGCGCCGTTCGAAAGCGCTCGCATCAATCGCGTGATTTGAAATGCAAACGCGCCAAATTAACTCGAATTTGTCAACACTCCCTGTTAACAATGACACGGAAATTGCCGTGACTTTATGGACGATGACAAGTTTCTCTAATTTGATTATTAGTTTTAGAGACTGTTTTATGCATGGCTGTTAGGTATTTTATTTTATGGCGTAACCTTGTTTCTATTTGTGTATTTAGTTCTTAACTAGTAGCGAAACAGCAGTATAGATTTCAGTTGAATTGTCACATGGTTGTGGTAGCGCCACGCTGTTGGCAGTCATGTCTCACAGGAGATCGACGTGAAGCGACAGATTTGCTTTCGCGTTTGCCCAACACTCGTTTCATTTCCCCATCCTTTGTCCTTCCCTCTCCTCTCCTGATATGGCTGGCAGCACATCCACGATCCAAGCGTAGTGGAAGTTCATGGGCAGCAGCGATCACTTACTATCAGGTGACCTGCTTGTTTATATCTGCAGCTTTGTCCTCATACGAAGTTTGAATACAAGGTGCTCTATCACTTTCCACGCCATTAACTATAAAAAAAACACGTTGAGTTACTTCGTACAAAGAATGATAAACTAACCGCATTTTAATATAAGTATGATTCTATAATATGATATAATTATATGTTATTATTACTATTATTAATACTTATTAACAGAGAATTTAAACTCATTATTCACACTCATAAAATCAATATAAACGCTAACAACACGTTTTTTCGAAAATCGCGCGAGCATTCATAAGACCGTTTCATTGTAAGTAGCGCTTTACATCCATATTTCAATAGGAGAGTTCATTGGCCTGATGACCTAACATTGTAATACCCGGGCCGGCAGCCAACGATAGGGAGATTTAGATTCATCCCGGAACGGGGGCTCCTGAAATATGGGACCCAGCCGTTGCCCAAATAGATGTTATTTTCAGAGGCGAGGCAAAACTCCAGAAAACAACCAGTTTCAACATGTTTCGGGGCTTACATTTGTGTTTATCATTTTAGTTTGACAAAGGATTAATGTTTTCGGTTCAACACGCTTTTTTTGGAGGAATTCGAGTGTTGCTAATGGCCTTTCTTGTGAGTGCAAAGTTTCGTTCTTTTTATCAATTTATCATGGTAAATCATGCTGTATATAAATTTTGCTTATAACTTATTTGTTAAGTGAATTCGGTTCAGAGTGGTTATTGAGGACCTACATTCTCATACAACAGGGGAGGCTTGTATTTAACTGTGGGATGCATACCTATGTAGTAATTACAGAGGTTTTGTTTTGTTATGCAAAAACATCTTTTCTCCACACTTTGATTGTCTTCTATATCATGTCCTCGCTTAACCTCTGATCTGGGTATAAATTATCCTTTCAACCAACAGTAGTCGCTTCTAACCTCAATACGTAACGCATTGCTGGTTGGAACGTTTCGTTCGGTGAGCAAGATTGCCGGATGCAAAGTACCCCTTTCCTCTTCCTATCCGTTTTCCCTCCCGCTTTCCTCCTGATTTTAAGAGTCGGCAACACATCTATGAAGCAAGTGTTGTGGTTGGTCATGGGTGGCAGTGATTACTTACCATCAGGTAACCTGTTTGCTCGTTTGCCGGAACTATGCAATAAAAAAATAACTTCACTCCCATATACAATCGGCAGGGTTGGCAGAGACGATAGTAGCGCCACCAAAATATAATATTATGATGGCGCTACTATGAAAAATGCTAAGAAAATATATTGCAACCTTTTATTTTACATTATCGTGCCCTTAGTCAACTGTGTTCATTATAGGTCACCCTACAGCCGCTATAATCTAATACAAAGTGCTGTTACTCTAATGACCGGCAATAGATTTCAATTCCATGGCAAATTATTTATCTGAAGGTTGTCTAGAGGGCGATTATACTCGTAGTTATAAAACCATTATAAATTGTATAAATGGTGCTCCATTTATATAATGCTCCAATTTGGAACGAAAATCAGGTTCGTCATACAGAATTATTATCAAATGCAATATGATATTTGTGAGAGACAAATTATGTTACTAAATATATTTTACAGCTGCATTATTAGTCCATCAAAATAAATATACCCGTGGTAAATAATCATACGTCACAATATTTTCTTTATATTCAAATTATTTTATGCATGTATGTTTGTCCTATCTCAGAGGAAATATTATGATAGCAAACACAAAATATTAATTGCAACTTCAATTTCTACATTTTCTTTTCTTCCTCAGTTTTCACACAACATACTCTATAGCTTTTTTATTGCAATGAATGGTGAGAGGAGCATGCTATTCGCCTGATAGAAAGCGATACGATAGCTCATGGTCAATAGCAAAACCAAACAACACCATGAATAACAAAGCAAGGCTTCGCGTTTCACTGAGCTCGCTATCCTGTGATATGAAATGTTTAGTCTCATTATGTCCAGTAGTTATTCTAGCTGCAATGTCCTACAAACAGGAACACAACAGTGCAATTACCCCGCTTTTTGATGGGAGAAATAGACATTACTGTGGTACCTACACAGGCAGTCTCTCACATGGTATAGCAAACGTCACGTCACCTGCGAATACAATGCTCTCCAGAAAGACCATAGATTAATTGATAAAACCACTCGACACAATTATGTCGGCCTCTTGTGTTGCTTCTTCACGGCTGACTTAAACGTTCCAAGTTTAGCAAAAATATAACACGTGGGCTCGAAGACTGTGTACAGTTTCTTTATAAAAGGAAATTATTTTTTTATATCATGATTCATGATATTTGATTTAAAAAATCATTGCGTGCTTAAAAATCTTGTCATTATTAAGCCATCAATACCAGATCAAATCTTAGATCCCTATAAAGCCCTCAAAAGGTATTCTCGAAGCCTATATTCCCGTACATTGATGTCCAGGTGCCGTGGCCCACAGGATAGGAGTCGAGTGGCGACCCATTTCTGTCAATGCGACGTACAGTCTGCAAAAGAGTTGCGACAATGTACTAACTCTATTCTATAGTTGCTATTGCAAACTTTTGGTGTAGATTGTATCCTGATTTGTTGTAGAATGTCTACTTCTATGGATTTATTTGTGTAGTTTTTTTAATATTTTCATAATTGCAATAAAGAAAAGAGTTGTGGCTAGATAGAAAACCGATGAAATCAAATTATTGGGCAACATATCTGAAATATGGCCCCGGTGGCGCAGTCGTACTACAGTATGATTGCAAAGCTGATGTCTTGGGTTCGAATCCCGGGTCGAAACTCATATTGGATTTTTACGGAGTCAGAAATTTGTGCCCAATATGGCGATAGGCTCGCGCCCTATCACATCGTGGGACGGAACATACAAGGCGAAACTTGGGTGTCCTGGTTGCACATCTGCCTACCCCTTCTCGGAAAAATGCGTGAGTTTATGTATGTATGTACTAAACAACATGTTCAAGTAACATAAAATCACGCCTTTTTCTGACTAGGTGTCACCGCAACGTTTATACATACATATGTATGTATACATATCTGCAATATGATGTTGCGCAAACCCTATGTTAGTATAGGATAAAGGCAGGTAGAAGAAGATTAAGATTGTAATATGTAACCAATATTTAATCCACGTGGTGAGTATTCACAAACCTTCTTACTGTATTAACCCTATTTAATATTTTAGATAACGTACTAGGATTAACAGTATCAAACAAAAATCTAGACAAACTTCGAGCGCGTACTTAATATGTATGCCATCAGTCAATATTACAAAACAGGCACGACACAAAGTTTCTAATCGAAATTCGTGGAACAATTTTCCAATATAGATTTACTAAAAGCTAAATTACTTGAACTAGAACACTAAATAAAATTCCGAATGTTCGACGTTTAAATTTTCGGGCCAAGGCGACAATATTGTTTCGTAGATGCTGGCAAACGATGATCCAGTTCATTGCAGATCACCGGCAGCCAAAGGAATCGAAGTGCTTTGCCGTCCTTTGAAGACTATTGATCTATCGGAAATCTTACTGACCTCAAGGAACGCCAAAGCTGTTACTTCACGTCAATGTTCTCTGAGCAGTGCTCCACTTCAGTCAAGCTGAATCATTCAGGTTGTAAGTACGAAGTTAAGTGCCTCTGGTACTCTTGATTTCCTTGCTAGCATAATCTTAATTTAACGTGAGGTCAATAATCTATAAGGTGTTCATGTCGTACATACCCTGATTATTACTTTTCCTCATCTTATGTTTCTCCGCATCTAATTGAAATAAGTTGCTGAAGTGTGTATGATGTAGGTTCTAGCTAAGATTCTTGGCTTAGCTAATTTATGCGATAGTCTGCTTGTTACCCGTGGACTTGTGATATTGAGAGAGGCTGACGCGACTTCAACCATCACAGCACTTCCAAACCGAGGCTTTTGGAGCAACAACTTGAATAAAGTACATTTTACAGTAATCAATAACGTCATTGCATTCGTGGAACTACAGAAGTACATACGACATAAGTCCCTCATTCTTCCTTCTCAACGTCCATTGTTACAACATCTAGATAACGATTTTAAGCCCAGTTCACTATTAACGTAACTTGCCAGTAGCTCAATTTCCCGCCACTCTAAATAATCTTCATCGCTAAAGAAGTAATCATGTCATAATAGGCGTATTTTATTAACAGCGCCGAACATTATTTGCCTTCGGACAATAAGAAGTCATGATTGCCCCAATTTTTCGTGTCTCGAGTGACAATCGGGATTTAGTGGCGAAAAATCTTAAATCTTTTGAAAGAGGAAAAGTGGCTGATGACGCTTATGGCAATTTTTATGGCTCAACAATCGCTTTGTCGAACTTTGTTCTGTTTCGACATAAAATTGTTCGTCGTCCCACTTTCGTTTTCTTTGAAGCAATTATCGTTTAATTATACATTGGGGTCAGGTCGTCTGGGCGGTATCTGAGCTTATGTTGGCTAGCCATAAAATTAATATATGATAAGTTTGGTCTGCCATCATTTTATTTATGGCTCGTAAATTAGATGGACTCGTTTGGCTTATTGCTTTAGTTATTTACTGCTGATTGCTCTATACCAGCACATGGATATTTCCAGTAAGTACAAGCTATTTATGTTATTTTATTAATTTCTTTTTATTATTGAGTTTTTGTTTTTAAGTGCGTGGTGGCCTGTTGGTATCGGACTAGACGCGACTGCCTACATGTTCATGGTGGTCGTGGGTTCAAATCCCAGGGCACACCTCTGACTTTTCGGAGTTATGTGTGTATTGATAGTCAATCACCACGCACTTTAACGGTGAAGGAAAACATCGTGAGGAAACCTGCTTACCGTAGCGATTTTAAAGAATTTCTACGGCATGTAAGTCCGCCAACCCGCACTAGGCCAGCGTGGTGGACTATATGGCCTAACCACTCTCAATCGATTCTCTCGATTGTAGAGTAGGCCCGTGCCCAGCAGTGGGACGTATACGGGCTGACACAATTCAATTCAATTGAGTTTTTGTATAAATCATTTAGTTTAACATTTTTTAAGGACCTATAAAGTCAAACGATCACATAAAATTGTGTTCTAATATGAGAAATATGAGATTATCTTGCAGATATTCTAGAGTTTTGCTATTGAACCGGAGAAAATGCAATCCATAAACTGCTATTTTTTCGGGTACAAATTCTTGAATAAAACAGACAGTAATTATTATTGTAAACGTCACAAAAATGATTTGATAACATTATTTACGTTTTGCTATATTTTTAAAATGCGAGTAATACCAAAGCTGGGCTCTTTAGGACACACATCTGTGTCCAATCCGGTACGAAATCAATCATAAATGGAATAAACAAAAGCTGGAAACCACCAACATTATAGTTAGACGTAACTATCCACTTGCAGATATAAAAATGCTATCATACAGCATTATTTCCATTAAAAATATTCGATAGAGGTTTATTTTTGCCCGTTGTCGGTACACGGGCCGTTATGTCAACTCATCTCATGGCAAATATGTGCTCTATACTGTAAGGACGCGCCCTAGTTAAACGCCTTATAAAGGCATCCGCTTCCCTACATAAATCCACTTTGGCCGCGCTTTTCAGTTTATGCAAATTGGTTCTTTTTATTGCGCTGAGTGTTTTTGTTAATTAGAATTAAATACTGTTAAGCGGATTCTTGCTAGGGAGCGTGAAGTGACTTTAACTTTTTTACGGTGAAGTATGCTGCTCCTGATAATATAAAATCAAGAATTTGTATCATTAGTTAGAAACAATTTAATTGCCTTGATTACATGCCATTTTAATGTTATTTTAATTTAAGCTCTAGTTAACTGTTATTAAATAGACATAGCGATGTATATTTTTTGCCCTCACAAGATTTTTACTGAAAATTGACTTCGCGGCATATAGTTTAATGTTTTCTCGCTCATTGCATATTACTGAAGTCAGCCACATCTGTTAGTTAGTCTGAAGTTAATCACATGCTTGTTTATTGACAAAACAGTAATCTACTGCTTAATGTATCGAAGGGACTTGTTGATCTTATCGCAACGCTACAACTAAATTCGTAAATGAGAAATTCTTTTCATACATTCACGACGCTTAAAATAAAATACCGGTAAAGAAAAGTATTCCCTATTATATACCTCCTTTCAAAGGCCAATAGGTGGCGCCACCGGTCAATGCGGCAGGTAGAAAATACGCACAAAACAAAGCGTTACTTGCGCAACCAATTAATTTTGTATCATAAATAATTTGCCAGGAAATAATAGAGGGAGGATACCATACAAAACGGGGTACGGAAATTCTGTAGTACAGCCTAAATGATTAATATTCCGAATAGGGTTATGTGAAACAACTTGTGTATTATAGAGTTACGTTTATTATTAGGTTAAATCGTGTTTTTCTATTGTTTGTAATTGTATCAGCCCAGATGCGTCTCACTGCAGGGCACGACCCTCCTCTACAATCGAATGTATGATTGAGAGGGGTTCGGCCATATAGTCCACCGCAATGGCCTAGTGTAGGCAGACTTTACATACCATAGAAATTCTTGGAAATCGCTTTGATATGCAGGTTTCCTCACGACGTTTTCCTTCAGCGTTATAGTGGGTGGTGATTGAGTATCAATACACACATGACTCCGAAAAGTCAGAGGTGTGCCCTGGGATTTGAAGCCGCGAGCACCGTGAAAATGTTAGCAGCCGCGTCTGGTCCGTTTACCAGGCCACCACGCGCTTATGTCTTTTAATTTTTTTGAAAGGATGTATATTATATGTTACATACAACCTTTACCTATCTTTTGTACTGACACGACCATGTTTAAACCGGACCTTGATGATGAAGTGCAGTTTAAACAGAATACCAACTGATGGGAGTAGATTATCATCTTTGGTCAATAAACTTATTTCTATACACCCACACCAGTCTATTTCCTATCCAATTTCCACTGGTGCATTTCTGAACGCAGAATCGCTCGGCTCACCTTGGCGAATGTATTTTTTTATTGTGATGAATCGAATGAGCGGGCCTAACGCTTACCATCAGGAAAATGGCGAGATGAACATACCATTCGCCTGATAGTAAGCGAAACCAAACAACACCATTTAATTATACATATTGGCATTCCATTACGCTGGGCATCCTGAGACATAAGATGTTAAGTACAATTATGTTCAGTAGTTACTCTGGATACAATTTTCTTCAAACCGGAACACAACAACGCATTTACACTACTGTTTGATAGGAGAAATAGAAAATACGGTGGTACTTACGCAGGCGGCCTCTCACATATAAGAGACCTTTTTTTTTTTTTTTTTTTTTTTTTTTTTTTTTTTTTTTTTTTTTTTTTTTTTTTTTTGTTCAAGAGGAAAAGCTATTAAGCTCCCCTTTCGTTGCCCCGGGGGAGGTGGAAAGGGGTATGTCAGTGTCTCTGGCCTTCCAGCCTGGCACAATGCGGATTTGTGGCCAAGCTGGGTCCCTACCAAGCCTACGCCAGCATACTGACTAAAAACCTCTTGAAAACCGTCACACGCATTGTGGGCGGTACCGGACATCCCAGGGTGAAAGGCACCCCGATTTACGTCCGCGTGACCGCCCCGCGCATAACCATTTCTGGTCCTTCTTTGATGTGGGGCCCGGATGAACCCCACTTCCGACTGTTTTGGACGCCCTTTTAGCTGTTATGGGCGTCCGTGACAGAGACGAGGCACTGTCGTTCGCCTCAGAGCCGTTATAAGTCAGGGCGCACCGCCCCCGCAGTGTTCCCAGTGACTCTGATGGCCCCTTTTGGTCGCCTCTTACGACGACATATAAGAGACCTACCACCACCTAATACCTTGTAAATCAAAAATGGTCGCTCCTAACGGATACCAATGCAGCCTCAGCATCATAAAATACGGAACAACAAACTCAAACCCATATTTTCTCAAAATAGACCGCATAAATTAGGCCACATAATTAAAAATTTCACCCGCTCTTGCGACCGAAAATGTTCATAACTTAAAATTTCTTGGTATTTGTCACAAAGCTAAAAGTTTCCTTATGAGTGTATATCACAAAGTTTATAACTAGGTAGAATATTTCACGGAACTCATAACATATTCCACCTAACTTTTCCACTTTTTGTGGACGTTTTATTTAATATTTCATCCGAAGACGAGGGTAGGAGTGAAAATAGTAAAAAAATAATAATAAGAACTACCTTGGATCTTGGGATCCTTTCTTAAGTCGGTCTTGGCTGTGCACGATATATTTGCACAAGATAAGACAATTTCTCAAAAGGATCGATTAGCATACTGGCTGGCATTGTATATGCATATTCTTCAGGATAGCTATTATTCTTGGAAGACCTGTCATAGCAACACACAATTCCGTATATTCCGTTTCAAACAGGCCGTCAACTGCCCTACTCAGTGAATAATCTGTTTCAATATCTCTCGACTTACCATCAGATGAATTGGAGTCATTTGTCGTAATTCGTACGATAGGTATTCAGATTTTGAGTGATTTAATTATATTCATATGAAATGATATTCGTTTATTGGTCATGTAGGCAATACACATTGTACTTAGTCTATATTTACAAAATATTTGTTTTTTATCTAATTATTTTTCGGTAGTCATAAAATATAATATTTATTAATATTTTATAGTATTTTTTTTTCAAGAACATTAATTATTTACGTTAATCAGTGTCTAAGTCGACCATCAAAATATTAATAATATTGTATCTTACTACTAGTATCTGTACCTAGCAATTCTACGCTCATTATTAAACCATCGTAGCGGTTACTCTTCGGAATTACAATAGTGACGGTATGTAAGCGCCCCAGTGGGATTCATTCACGTCATCATGACTTTGTACGACAAGGGTATAATCAACAAGATTTGAGAGACACAAGTGTTACAGCTCATTACATTGCTGTTGAAGATTAACATGCGGGGAAGCTGTTCTGATTTAAATTGAATAATGTTATAAACAAAGAGCTCTTGTGAAAAGAATAGACAAGCATTATGTGATGACGAATGACCAGAGTGACATTGTGCAATGTCTATGGTATTCTTTAAGCCGATTTTGTAACTGGAAACGATGTGGTTGCCCTAGCAACTAGTCCTAACTAGGGCTTATGATTCCACCATAGATCTAGCTAAGCGATTCCTACTATCGATTGCTAATGCTTTACATGTGTTTAGTGACTTATCAGTTCTTCAGGCAAACTAGTGAAAAAACCTTCAAAGCTAAAATTTCAATTATATTTAAAAGGTAAATTTCATCCTTCAAATATCAGTTACCGGTAAATTCAAACTCATTGTTTCTTTTTGTCGTATATGGGTATTATCTACCTCTTGGTTGATACACATCTCTAATAAGCTAAAATTTTCACGCGAATAATTCGGTATCGTCAAAAATTTTCGTAAAAATTTGATCTTATCCATTTGATTTCTTAATTTTATTCTTCACATCGCCATCTTTAAGTGAACATATTCCTCCCCCTCACTTATGTAACTCGGTTACAAGGAACGGGAGTTAACGAACCGTACAGGATCCTGCTACGGGATTCCATCAAATCAAGTTGACGCACAAAGTTTCATATTTATGCTCCAAGTTATACGCTTCAAGCTATACTATGATTTTTTTGGAAGATTGGAGATTCTGATATGATTTGGCAGATCGATATTCTGTAAGTGGAATCGGGTCGTGTTTTTCGAATGGATAATCAAATACCCTGAAGTACGTACGTTCTGGTGATTTATTTTGAATATGCTGGAAATTCGTAAATTAACTACAAATTGATTACTTTCTTTGAAGTAAATATTGTATTTTACCTACTCAATTTACGTATTGTACTTACGTAATACTTATGATACTATTCAACACATGTATTATTTCAACCAATTTTATTATTCTTCTTCTTTTTTAAATACAAGTGGCTCCCCCGTAGTTTCGGAGATTATGCCAATGTCAAGATTTTTGTTGTTGTGATATCGATTATATTTACAGGTAGAAGTTAAACTAACAGATTATGTTGAATGTCAAAACACCTTCGAAAAAAAAGCTCCGACCAAATAATGATGAGATTAGTTAAAAATGTATTAATAAGCAGCCAGAAATGAATTGATCAATTTTATTATCTTTAACAATTATAAAAAGGAGGACCGTACCCACCAGTAAAACATAAACTAGGGTAGTTAGACACCTTTACAAAATTATGGTCATCAAACTTTTAGGCATCAAGAATTTTGCCACAGGTATTGCCAGACCATATGAATTTATTATTTCTTCCCTAAAATATCCACTTGTTAAGCCCTTGTGGGCGGACTTACAGCGTACTTAGAAACCTGTACATTTTGAATAATGCAGTGTTAAAACCTCCTACGCGTGCTAAAATGTGAGCCCAAGTGTTATATAGCATTCTGACTCCAAACACGTGCCAGGCACGCTGTTCATACCTCAACATGTTAATAATGTATAAGGCTTCTTGCCGTGTTTATTCTAAGCGCGTCGAGTGGCTCATGAACTTGACGCTCCTTTGAAACATGTGTTACGAGGACTTGTATTGTTTTTTTTACTGCTGAACTTATTGTAATAGACGAAGACGGGGGAATGAGACACTAGGTCGTAGTTCTTTTTTTTTTTGGAGACAAGTGATCAATGCAATCTATTAGCATTCACCACAATTAGCAGAATCAACGTTCGGTGAGATTTAGATACCATCCTGGTATAATTGGCGTATTCATATTTCATGCTACAGTAAATACTTCCTTCTACCTCTTTAGATAATCATTTAAGTAAGCGAGAACAATTAATTAAAGGAAATAATTCCTTCAATTTTTTTCTTAAAACTATTTATATATATTCGTTTTAACGGTGAAGGAAAACATCGTGAGGAAACCTGCATACCGTAACGATTTAAAAAAAAATCTACGGTGTGTAAGTCCGCCAACCCGCACTAGGCCAGCGTGGTGGACTATATGGCCTAACCACTCTCAATCGTACTCTCGACTGTAGAGGAGGCCCGTGCCCTGCAGTGGGTCGTATATGGGCTGATACAATACAATACTATATTCGTTTCGTTTATGAAAGAGAGAAAATGCTTTTATGCCTTTGTAACATTAAAATGTCTTTTGTATATTATAAGAACGGACCTATCTACTACCTACGTAAATACATAGTTATTTCTAAGTACTTTCCCAGATAAAATAATAAAAAAGCTTTATCTACTCGCTGGCTGTACGTCTAGTTACTTTAGGTAAAACCTCTTAAACAAACGTACTGGGTCAGTAAAAATGCAGCAGAATTTCAAGTGAATTTCCAGGCGATGTCTTAGTTGTTTGGTTAGGAAGACGTTACTGTGCATTTAAAAAGTAAAAACACGAAACAGAATCTACGGCATAAAAGAACATTCTGGAATTGCTTTGAAAATATATTTGTTCTACTTTTATCGAAAATGAATCTAACAAATTTGTTCAAAGAAAAGAATTTTGTAAAATAAACAGATTTTATTTCTATTCTTTGGCTCGACGTAAACGAAGATTTAAATGAAGTTGCCGCAACATCTTAGAAGCGAGGCGCGGAAAGATTTTGCTTTTGATTTTATCACGATCTGACCATTCGTAAAATTGTCTGAAACTAAGAGGTTTTTGAAAAAAATGATCGCTTAAACCAAAACCTGGAAAAATGCACATGTTTATTGTTGCTAACTCTGTCATATTCATAACATTAATTTTTTTAAGACACAAAGAATAATTATTTTTAGTACATACAACTTATTAATAATGTAATAGCATTTCTAATTATGCCGTAGCTGCTTCTGAAACCTCGTAAAGTTTTTGTTTTCATATTTAATTTTGTATTATGCTGTTTAATTAATTATTAAAACCTTACAACGATAATCATAGAATGGTTGTAAATGTTAATATGTTTGAATTTATATTCTGGGATAATCTTTTGTGTAAGATTATTTTTATATATATTATAGCATAGGTCCGGCAAACGAGCAAGCAGGTCACCCGATGGTAGGTGATCACTGCCGCCCTTGAACATCCACAACGCTTTATATAGATAAGCAATTGATAAATATTGGATTGTGGTGGATACTGCCGAGGTGGCGCCGTTGTACTATAGTGTGATTGCAAAGCTGAGGTCTCGGGTTTGATTCCCGGGTCGCGGCAAGTGGCATATTGGATTTTTCTGTTCAGCCCGGAGACAGGAATGTATGCCCGATATGGCGGTGAAAAATAATACGATTTCGCTTGGGTATCCCAAACAATGTCCCAAATAAACAAAATCTGAAAAATCTCGCTTATAATAAAATTAATAAATTCGAAAACCGCATCAAAGGTCGTAAAATGACCGAGATATTAATATTTTTGATAGTGCGGCGGGGATACGCATTTTCTCTTTCGCACGCATCTACCTTATGGAGGATGACGTCACGTCGTGAATTTTGCGTCCTTTTCTATTATTCCTACCACCAAATTTTAAACATTTGGAATTTGCTTATTACTTAAAGGACTTTAAAAGTCTTACTTATTACGATTATGCATAACGTGGCCTTTGTATATTAACAATGATCAAAATTGAGGCATCTAGCCTATGCGAAAATCCTTCTTTTGATGGACACTCAAGGGACATACGTCATGACAGATTGCATGTTTACATTTTTGACGTACATTGCGTTGTTTTAACCAAACTCCATTACCAATAATGAGTAATCAGAGTAAATGGACGCGCAACGTGCTTCGTTTTATGTCATGTCATGTTCCTGTAATTACGTAATACGAGCATGTATTAAAATCTAATGTATGAGCCCTTTTACATTATTTCGCATTTCTTCATTACTTTTAGCTTAGATTGATTGTAATAACAACTGTTTTTCAAATTGTGAACATTAATGAATGTTTGTTGTTTGAAATGTGATGTATGGATCAAATTAATTTAGATTTCTGCAATCATTTTTGCATTCACATGTAAAACAGTACAATACGTACTGTTTTTTGTTGTGTTCGATTTTTGATGGATGAATAATGACGTATACATTGTGTTGTACATAACTGATCACTTCTTTTGTACTGCAAAAAATCGAATACAACTAAACACGTTCCATTTCGTGTAAACAGTTCTGTACAAAGTAGTGAGTATTCATTCGTTAAAAATCGAATACGAAATTGGATTGAAATGCTGTAAAAAGCACACTTATGTAACAAAACAACCCGTGCTAACTTACGGAGCCACAGTTTGGTGGTGACTAACTCTTTGAATCGAACCAGGTAGCTCGCTAATTCGTATAACTAACAACACGAAGCTGTGGCATAATTTGTGTGACCATGTTTGATCTCGTTCTTCCTAACAACAGTAAGGAATGAATTACGCATTCATAATCATCTGTTATTAGCCACTTTTATATAACCACCATTGCACTTATAATAAAATAATGTTTTCCCAGAAGGGGTAGGCAGAGGTGTAAGGACACCCACGTTTCGCCATGTATTTTCCGTCCCACGATGTGATAGAGGGCGAGCATATCGGACACATATTTCTGACTCTGGGCCTTGATAATCAATAGGAAAATCCAATCTCACTTTGCCCGTCCCGGGATTCAAACCCTAGACCTCAGCTTTACAATCATACCGTAGTACAATTACACTACTAAGGCAGTCTAATAAATAATGTATAAAAAAATATTACAAAAAAGTCTTACATAAAAGTATGATGGATATATTACAAAAGTGTATATTATAATATTCCGTCGTCATATCGTGTTAGCTGTAAGCTATCAAATTTTCCTCTTACAACGTTTTCGAGGGTTCCTGCAAGAGAAGCAATTTCCACCAACGTGCCTCTCATTGTTCCAGGTAATTGCTGCATGTTACATCATTCACATTTTTAAGGACGAGCTTGTAAAAGGTTAGCGAAGTATTGGGTATATTTTTTTGCAAGATGCCATATACATGTTGGACTTATACAGTCTTGAAATTTAGCAGCCTCCGCGGCGCAGTTGGCTAAACACCGACTCTGAAACGAGAGGCAGCGGGTTCGATCCCCGCACTGTGACAAATGTTTTGTGAACCACAAGTATTTGTATCGGGTCTGGGTGTTTATGAGACCGAAAAGTCTCTCGTATTTCTGATACCCACGACACAAGACTCTAAGATCAAGTGGGGTGGGGTCAGAACTATGTATGTGACTATTGGGTGTATTTATTTTTTGAGGTGACTTGTTCGTGGGCGATAGTCTAATCAAATACTGAACTAAATCCCGAGGAAATTAAAGCTAGCAGTTGTAGCAAAATTCAATAGCTCAGAGCACAACATTTTGCATTTCGTAGCAACATGTGTATGAATTAACCTTCAGAAAACCATACACCAATTATACACCACCGAATAAAAAAAAAGAACCTAATCAGCTAAGTACCAAAAGATCCCAATAAGCAATCGGTGGTCACAAAAGATACCACAATATATCCTCGTAAACACACCCGATTTATCCCAACCCACACCACCTAAAAGGCACTTTAATAAAATACGCGGTGTTAAGCGAGCACATTACTATTGCAGAATACGCGTAATGTTTCGCTGAATTTTATACGTTGTTTAGTCATTTTACGTCGCATTACGTATGATTGCTTTGAATTGATAATTTAAGGTTTGATTACAAGCATTTGCGTGAGTGAAATGTTCGTGTGATTTAGACGATTAGAGGTAGGACACTCATGGGTAAATATGTGTGTATGCGCGCTTATAACTAGAGGTAGGCCTCAAGTCTGGTGACAATTTTTTGTATGAAAATTTATCTAGTGTGGTTTAATTCTAGTAGGATATATAAGGCATTATATACGAAGCGGAAAGCGCAGCGTGGGACGTCCACCCACTAGGTGGTCAGACGACCTGGTAAAGGTCGCGGGACGTCGCTGGATGCAGGCTGCCTCCAACAGGTCACTGTGGAAATCATTGGGAGAGGCCTATGTTCAGCAGTGGACTTCCTTTGGCTGATGGATGGATGGATGGATATAAGGCATTGTTGTGTTCCGGTTTGAAGGACATTGTAGCCAGCGCAACAATGATATAATAACGATAACTCAACCTTATGTCTCAGGATGGCGAGCTTAGTGGAATGTCAAGCATTGCTTTGTAATTCATGGTGTTGTTTGCTTTTACCACTGTTCATGAGCGGTCGAATCTTTTACCGTCACGTGAATGACATCCTCGTCTCGCTGTTCATTGCAATAAAAATATACATTATGATATTTGCCAAGGATAAATTCTGTATCTGTACCGGCCCTTATACGCCCCACTGAAGGGCACGGGCCTCCTGTGCTATCAAGAGAACGATTGAGAGGGGTTAGGCAAGATTAATTCATGGATATATTAAATCATACAATTTTATTTTCCTTTTCATACGGTGACATGACTCTATCGATGTATTGTAGACCACAATCACTACATGGTATAAAACAAAGTCGATTCCCGCTGTCTGTCTGTTCCTATGTATGCTTAGATCTTTAAAACTAGCACCGGATTTTGATGTGTTTTTTTAATAGATAGTCATTCAAGAGCAAAATTTATGTGTATAATACATAGGTATCCCAGTTTGTACGAAAAATAACATGTATCTGGTATGGAGAGGAATAAAAAAACACCTGCACTCAGGCGAAGCTGGGATAAGCCGCTAGTATATAGCAATAGTTTAAACTCTGATTTGCTTATTTATTTTAGTTAAATATCTAATAGAAAAAGGTCGGGGAAAGTAAATATCACTAGTTTAATTTGATAAATGATAAACCTGCAAAATGTATATCGAAAATCCTGTAACGTAATCAACTGTAATACAGTTTTACCTTCAGCATTTTCATGAATATTCCACCGTAAAAAAATAATTTCATAAACCGGCTTTCAGATATCGTATTGAGTACAAACGCAAAAAAATGATGTTGAGCTTTTGTTCGGAACACAAACAATGCAGCACGGAGAACAATTTAATTTATTGAAATATTTTGCGTGGCGTCGTAATAAATGTACGAAATGAATCCTGAAATCATACACATTATCTTTACTGTTATAGATGCAAGATGGTCAAATTTCATTACAGTGACTAGTTTTATGTAGGTATTTGTTTTGTTACGTATTCCTCTTTTTATCAGTTTATCAGCGTGTAGCGTCAGTCTGCCGTGGTGGCACGGTGGTCAGGAATTTGTGCACGATATGGCGATAGGCTCGCCACCAATTACATCATGAGACGGAACATACAAAGCAAAATATGCGTGTCCTCATAGCATCTCTGCCCACTCCTTCTATAAAAGGCATGGATTTATGTATGTATGTATAAGAGTGTAATCACCCATTGCGAAACACAGTACCTATGCCCCCTTAGTAGTGACACTGCCCAGCAACACTAGACCGTATTATTTGTAGTCCCTATACAGGGTGGAATCGCTTAGCGTTTTGAAAATTGCATAGTGTATTGTGTGTGAGAAATTAACGTTATATACAAGATTAAACATTGAATACTACTTAGTTTACAATGGTTCAAGATATCCCCAAAATACATATTAAACTTAATCACCCTACACGTAAAAGTGCAACGTACCGATAAATACACGGCGGCGCGCATTTATGAGTCATGCCGCGCCACAGCTGACTAGCGAGGAGTGACCTTGAACCTACTTCGCGTCTATTTATCGGTATTATTACTCTTAATGTTACCATACATCATTTGGATTCATGTAAGCACATGTAACTATTGGTAGGTTGTTAAGATTTGCATTTTAACATATTATTTTCATAACGTACATATCTTAAAAAAGCTGGATTTGTTTTTATTTAAACCTTTGAATACATTAACCTAGACGTATTTATTAAATCTACTAAGTTACAAATTACAATGATCAATGTTTATAAAAAAAGGAAGTAAATACCAAACATTGACACTAAATCTTACTTGGTGGGAGTTTTCCTTTATTTTATAAGGATTTTGGGAACTCCACCAGTGTTCATTGCGTGCGTGCAAACTAACCAAAAAACTATCGTACGTCGTCACTTAGTGCCGAATTTCGCGCGACTGGGGAAGTGGCGACAATCGACATGCCTGGAAGGCGTCAGCGGCGCGGGAGCGGGCGGCGGGACGCGTTGTACTTGCGCGCGCGGCGCGGCGGCTTCATCAAAGGACAGTTTTATTACCTAGTTTTAGAAATTTCTACTCGGATTCAAATTGTATAAAGTAGGGTAACAATGATGTGTATTTGTAGAGATATTTTTATTTATTTTCATCGCTCTCTGAAAAACGTTTCTTTATGAATAACTTATTATAAATTAATAACTAGTGGCAGTAAATTATTTTTACACTACAAAAAAAAAAAACAAAAAAAATTAAAATAAGTATGCCAAAGGTTTCTAAGCCATGTACTTGCCATACACATTTTTTTTCGTGACGTTAAGCGATTGCACCCAGTATATATGGCGACTGGATCGATCCTTAGTTGGCTGTACCGCCTGGGGGGCTACTACAAGCAACGATATTCTATATATCGTGCGATTCCGCGTGTTGAAATCTTACGTCTTGTACCTTCGTTTTCCGTCATATCGAAATGTTGAATTCAAGAGTGTTGACAAGTGCCGCTTGTGAACAATTTTCATCGACATTATACTCGTAATAAAAACGAATTCACTAGGAGTAGATTTCAATACAAAGAATCACACGATATATCGAATATCGTGTATTAGCTCACCTGATTTATGCGTTTTGTGAATACTTTTCCTTACCCTATTCCTGATAACTCCGAGTTAGTTTGCAAGTGAGATAGCGGTTCCATCACTGGTAAATCCGGTATCGACTTCACAACGTCTAATTCCAATTTTACTCTATACTATAGAAGCACATACTTTATAACTTAACGATCAATTGTCAATTGAAGTGGCGTAACAACTCTGCGCTGAGTGACGTACATTCGAATTCAGGGTGCATTAACAACAATAATGGTAAAATCTGTATTATGGCTATTTGACATAGGCCTCTCGTATAGCACGCCACCGGGCTCTATCTTCAGCTCAACCGCTACCAACCACCCTACGAATATTGTCGCTCCACCTGGTTGGAGGACGTCCTACACTACGCTTGCCGAGTCGGAGTCTTCACCCGAGAACACGTCTACCACAACGGTTGGCGGTTCTCCAACAAATGTGACCGTCTCACTGCCCCTTCACCTTGCTAATCCGTTGGGCTATGTCGATTACCAAACTAGTCTAATTCATCTATCCATAAAAGGAAACTTTGTGAACTGATTCAAGCCTCTTTATGTTGTCCGAAAATGGCTACACAAAGTCTTACTCACCATAATATTCCCCACAATTAGGTAATATTTTAATACCAGGCAGAAAACAGCATTCATATCAGAAACAGTGAAATTACAATTAAAATATTGTGAAATTGTTTTTATAGCGTGTAGGGTACACATTACAAGGGTATAAATTCATTTAAATATTTCCGAACATGACAGTTACAATGATAATGTTTTGCGTGATAAGCGAAAATATCATTACCATATTAATGACCCCATTAGTAATTTATTTTATAGCTTTCCAACTATTACATACCTTACTGCTTATAACTTAAAAGATACTTAATACATTTTCGCCGAAAGTCGACATCAATATCCATTTATTCTTACTTTACCTGTCCCAATTTATATACATTCTTAAACGACTCGAAACTCTATAGTCACATCTGCAGCCAAAAATCAGGACTAGCAGTATTAGTCCTTGCATAATATTAAAACAATAGTCGAATCGTGTAGTAATATCGGTATATAATACTCGAAGCAAGAAATATTATAATAAAGAATGACTAACACTGACTGTAAAGTAATCACAATTCCTCGCCAATATTTCACATTCTTAAGTAAAATTATTTATTCATAAACTGCGCGCCTTTGGAAAAAGCCTGATTTATTTAAATCACCTTGAAGTGACAAATGTCGTGAAAGCGTCGTAAACGTCTCGGACGAAATTAAATATTCATCTCATTTACAAATCCCCAAAGAAAATGGATCAGCGCGGAACCCCGAGCGTTCGCGAGACATCATAGCACAACATTAATTCTCTTCAACTGAAAGGTTCTCAACATTTATTGGCTCGGTGCCAGAGCGCTGCCAAACTTTTCAGTCCGTGTTACCTCACCACGCTACGCGCGATGCCCTTGCCTAAGCGTTTCCCCTTTTGGGAACCATGGCTATCTGATTGAAATTAATAACAGTTCCGCCTTTCGTGAAATCGCAACCAATGGAGCGAAAAATGCCATCTCAGATTAAGGACGGTTAAACATCCCCGATTACACAGCATTTTGCTTTGGTGTTACGGCACCTTCGAAAATAAACCCTCCGATGTAGACGGAAATTGGAAATTAGAAGGTCAAGTTATACTAGTCCTTTATACCCACGATTTTTGTATAGTTCGTCGTACCAATAGCCGTGACACAAATTTGAATCAAAGTATTTGTTTTATATTGAATTACGGAGGGCGTATTTATACGGTTTCTCACGTTAATGGTAAAGTCGGTCACTACAAATAATACCGCGAATCTGTTTGACTGTTAAATTTATTTTTATTATATTTTCAATTAAAATCTCTCTTGTTCTTTTTTTTAATTGTAATGAATGACGAGACGAGCATACCACTCGCCTGATGGTGAATAATACGACCGCTCATGGACAGTAGCAAAGCCAATAACACATTCAATTACAAAGCAATGCTTGGCATTCCACTGCACTCGCCATCCTGAGATATAAAGTGTTAGGTCTCATTATGCCCAATAGTTACGTTGTACCAAGTATAGAATTAAATCTTGGTATGGCATCGGCGCGACGGACAATCAATTTTTTAAGTACATGTCGACACGCGTAAAGAGGGCCCCTTTCGAATTTCGCAGGGGTAATGCTTCAATAAAATTAATTGACATTCCTACGATGGCATTACGAACATATTTATGATAGAATTTGTTTTGTTTGGCCCTATACTTAAAATCATATACTGCAATCAAAGTTATTCCGTCTCATTTCTTTACACTAAACAAACTTAGATTTCATGCCTGTGTTATTAAGAATAAAATGACGATGATGTCCTCCACGACGTATCCGTTGACGTCCACTCTCATTTTCTGCTTACATGAAATCGGTTGTGGCTGGAAAATACAATTTTTGACTTGCTTTTTCGTACAAGCAAAAGTCCGGTTACTAAGGATGAAATACATACTTCAAACACGCTTTTGACAGAAATTAATTATTTCCGCTACGGTTTCATAGCAATCGGATCTCTAGCATCTGATATAAATCACGTACAATATACATCTGCGTACACCGTGGTTGCACTGTAAATCATAACTTGACAGAATGATTTATGAATTTTAGACATGAACTGAATCATCCCAACGAACTGTCCACTACAAATTTTACTCTAATATCACAATATAACAATTACAAATGCTCAGAATTATTTACGATTTTTTTAACAAAACGGTGAATATTTTAACCACATGGATGGCATTTTATTTGATCTGAACAAAATAGTCTATGTCAACGTAATAATATACCACTGTATATACCAATAAAGTGCGTGGTGGCCTGTTGGTAAACGGACCAGACGCGGCTGCCCACATGATCATGGTGGTCGCGGGTTCAAATCCCAGGGCACACCTCTGACTTTTCGGAGTCATGTGTGTATTGATAGTCAATCACCACGCACTATAACGGTGAAGGAAAACATCGTGAGTAAACCTGCATACCATAGCGATTTGTATAAATTTCTATGGTATGTAAAAGTCCGCCAACCCGCACTAGGCCAACGTGGTGGACTATATGTCCTCACCACTTTCAATCGTACTCTCGATTGTAGAGGAGGCCCGTGCCCTGCAGTGGGTCGTATATGGGCTGATACAATACAAAAATATACCAATATGTTTGTCCATAGTCAGATACGTACGAGTGCTTCTCCAGGTTTACATCTCTGGGCACGATTTTCACCTATCTCTATGCACTAGTTTGAGGGCGTTCTATGCAACGTTTATAAGCTATCATCACTCTTTCTTCATCTTGCTTGTATGAAATCTAATAATCAACACAATTGGTTTCTGATAGCGTTCCTAAACCAAAACTCACCAATATCTTACTCGAAGTTGGACACTGATCGTGATCACCCCTTCAATGAGCTTACAAAGACCCAAGCATGTTTTATAGATTCCATAACTCTCCCCACAAGCATACCATACAAGGGGAAAACATCATTTGCACCCCCATAAAATGTTTAAATTCAAACAACATAAAAGTACATGGAATCATAAAAACACACGCTGATGCCACCAAACAAACGGTTCGCTAAACTACACAAGAATACACTTAAAAAGATTTCAAACGGTCCGATGAGGCCAGACGTGGCCCAGAAGGGCACTTTTCGACCACGCTCCGGTTACTACCGCCCTAATGAGGCTGGCGAAATGACATCGCATTACCGCGTATAGAATTGTGACGTGTTCCGGAATGGAAGTCAGACCCTTTGGTCAAACCCTTCGTAAAGATTCACCGGCGTTTTGGAATTGAATTGTTCTGAGAGGCCGTTTGATCACGCTCGCTTTTTAATTTCAAGTGCTCTGGTTTGTTTTGGTGAAGAAAGGTAATGAATTGGGCTGATTATTTTTTAGTTTCGTGATATTATATCGTTTTTACATACATACATAAACTCACGCCTTTTTCCCAGTAGGGGTAGGTAGAGGTGCTACCAGGACACCCTATTTCGCCATGTATGTTCCGTCCCACGATGTGTAAGGGACGAGCCTATCGCCATATCGGGCACAAATTCCTGACTCCGGGCTGATAATGAATGGAAAAAATCCAATATCACTTTGTTCGACCCGGGATTCGAACCCGAGACCTCAGCTTTGCAATCATACCGTAGTACAACTAAGCCACCGAGGCAGTCAATCGCGTATCGTTTTTATGTTACCGTATGAGTCTTGGATCGGGTATCATATTTTAATTACATCCAAAGATATTAAACCAAATTATTAAATCAATAACTGTAAAAACAACAAAAAATTCAGCCAATCATAGAATACACCGCAATCTCCAAAAAAAGTATGTAGGATATTGGATTGATTGATCCAAAAAATACAACCCCATTAAAGACTAGTCGAACCCCCACATCATAAAAAATCAAACCCATAATCACCCTAAGTCACGACCACACATTTGGTAATTGTAACGGAAACCAACCCGACAACCAAGGATAATTTTATACCAATATTATTAGTGAATCCATTCCCCTAAGGGATATTGTAATTAATAATGAAACGGGAATAAAGAACGAAATATATTAGCGTGGGGGAATAAGAATGGGGATATTGTGAAGGGCGAAAATATTGTTTGATCGAATTGTATGAACTGCAGCCTCGATACAGATAACAATGTCGCTCGCAGCACTTAATTTATTTGATCAATAGTTAAAGAATGGGATTTTCGTAATCCTATTATTGAATACAAATAATGAATTGGCAATTCTAGAAATTCGAATAGTGAAAATTACGTTGATTTGGATTTTTCAGTAAAAATGTTCAAACTTATAGTTCAGAAGTTATTAAAGCATACTTCTTGATATTTATTCTTCAAGCGCGGAAAAATGCTAATATAAAATGCCTGCCTAGATGATTTACATTTAAAAAATTAGAATGGAAGAGCTGAAAGAAAGAAAATATACGGATATCATATACATCTAGATAATCTGAAGCAAGTTGTTACGTAACGCAATAACACAGTCTAAAAACACTGTTCAGATTTCGTAGTCCTTATGCTTAGCCGTCCCAATTGTTTTGAAATTGCAGCATTACTTGAAGAGCTTCGAAATCCCTAGTCTACCAAATGCGTTATAATTATAATACCTCCAGGTGATTTTCTAACAACTATAGCGCGTAACCCCTCATCAAAACATGTGCCAATAACGTTACTTAATATTCTAAGCATTAACTAACGTCGAATAGATCCGACGCTTTTGACAGCTTGCTATGTGAATTGAGAATTGGCACTTATTGATGTGCTCAAGTTTAAATTGTATTAATTATTACGCGTGCCTCCTTCAATAATGTCGGGACGTTGCTCTTTAGAAATACTGTAACGTTTACCATAATTGATATTTGAGATACTTGTCGGATCTGGTTAAACATTTGTATTACATTTTATGAACATCAGTTTTTTGTATTATAGAAGGAAAACGAGCATACGGTTTAACAATTGATTTCAAATGTCTATATTTTCTGATCACATAATAATTTTATAAAAAATCACACTGTTCATGTTAAAGGTGATAATTGTATTATTAATAAGATAATCTAATTTGCTTATATAAAATCGAGACCTTGTCACACTTGTTGATTTCTAAGATAAATTACACGCATTATTAATAATACGTTTCTGCACTCATGCTAGCTTTGAGTCAAGCCTTGCACAAAAGTGTTAATAAAAACGTTTCACGAATTAATAGTAAATTAATAGAAAACAAGACATGGGTAGACTGCAACAAAATGTCTGGCTTCATCCTGAAATTTTAAAAAATAATACATCTTATAAACTATATTGAAGTTTATTCTGTAAAGTACATGTTTGCCATATGTAAGCTTGTTCAGCTGCTGTTTATGTACGACGTTTTACCTAGTTGAAGCACGCTCTACATTACGCCTACTTAAGCTTAGCGAGGAAATTCTGGAGACTTATGTAATAAGAAATTTCATAAGTGTACTATCATCGTATTCGCATGTAAAGTAAAAAATGTGTCAAACCTGTAAATTTAGTACTGTGATGATTAATGTTTAGATATTGAGTGTTAGGATCACGAAAATGCTTGTTAGATAGTTAAATATTAAAACCATTACATTAATTTATATTAATAATAGAAGATGTATGTAGTTACGAAATAACTCAGTGTTTTTTAAAGAAATTCACCTAACTTATATTTGCGACTCAAAAGCCGAGTGTTACTAAATATCTTGCCAATAATATGTGAGTTTTGTATAAAACTACATGGAATTTGATTTTTAAAGATTCCACACAAATCTACACAAAAAAAAAACAAATGCAACAAGGAATAGCCAACAATCAAAGAGCATAACTAATAGCACCATCTTCCACGCAAATCAATTACACTAAGGCCGTCAATTTCAGATCACCAAAACAATTTCCTACAAGGGAATAATTAAAGCCCAAGTTACGTTATTCATGTAGCGAGTACGTAAACGGTACGTGCTCGCGTCATTACCCGAGTCGAGTCATTACTCGAACTAATTAATTCATTGGAATGTTATCTCGTGTCGTGGCTGTGTTTTGTTGATTGCATAAAATTTTATTGCGTAATTGCGATGTTCCATTTGTTGTTGGTAATGACGATGGGGCGGTGAGTGGGTTGGCAAGGGTCATGTCACAAAAATAAAAGTGGAGTAATATGTTTGCTGCTGCATTTCAGCTTTAGTAGTATTGTGGAAAACAAAACTTAACACTGCGTCTAATTAGTGGTTATTAGTATACACAATCCAAACTAGCAACAAGAGTAGTATTGTGCTCTCAAATTAAAGTCTACTGGCATTTCTAGTGCAATTATTGAAATCATATCACAACATGTATTCCGTAAAAGCCCATTATAAAACTAAGTATACTTTCACAGCGAAGGGGAATATAGCGAGTAAACCTACCGTAGAGATCTATACAAGAATTTCCATAATATGTATTTACATATATCCACCAACCCGCATAAGGTCAACAGTGGCTAACTACAGGCCGGCACAGTTCAGCTTACTATAAAAGAGGTCGACACGAAAAGAGCAAAATAAATATTTCATTGACTTTACAAATAGCCAATCGGTTCAAGTTATGCAATATTTGTCTGGCCCATGTTAAACTATTATTCAACAATTTCATTGTGTACCGTACAATCAATAAATTATAGCATACCAAGGCGGAATGGGGTCGAGTTGTACAAAAGAATAAAATACAGGTAAAATTGGGCGTGATTCCTTTTCATTGTTAGCTGTGTAATTTACGTTCTCGGTATGTTACTCACAAACTGTGTATAAACCGAAAAAAATGTAACATGTATTAATATTGCGAGCGGGAACATAATTGGGTAAAGGAGAAATTGACTTGCTAGAAGTCGCACGAATGAACCCAAGGAATACTCCTGTCTATTTGAAGTTAAGTGTTTATTCATAATTCATATTATTACTCATTTTCAAGAACGAAGAAAAACAATTTGAAAATACCTGTATACTTAGGAATTCTGAGGAAATATATACAAGATGCCTATGTCAGATCTTCCACCCCGCACTAAGCCGGCGTGGTAAACTAAAGTACACGCCTCTAATCCGTAGAGCAGGCATGAACCTATTGTGCTTATATCACTTGTCTATACAGGGTATATCAAGACTGCTACCGAAAACGAAGTCTGGTGGTCGTTTTAGTGACTACATACAGGATGCTATTAAAATTTTGCAAAATAACGCGACGATTTTTTTTGTAATGTTTTAAATATCATTGTGTTTGGGTGGTAAATCCATAGTTTTTGCTAAAATTATGATTTAGATCCTTGCGTAGTATAGCGTCTTTAAAAATAAAAGAGTACATTATTTTTTTTAGGTAAATATATTTATTTACCATCCAAATACGATGATAGGAATAAAATACAAACAAAATCGTCGATTTATGTTGCAAAAATTTTAGTTACATTGTGTCTAAAGTCACTAAAACTGCCACCTGGCTTCGTTTTCGGTATTAGTTTTGATATACCCTGTATTTTTATTATACTAGTACTATTTATACCGTAGCCATACAGGTATCGGAATTTCAAAAGCCTGTTTGTGGCCTTAGTTAACGACTGATGTCATTGCCAAATGGCATCAAACTGGAACGTCGGATTATCGTGACTCGAAGTTCGGAACTAAATATGTTTGCCATCGAACGCGGTTGCTGGTTTCAGGCCGACGTCATTTCGGTACGTTTTCATATTAAGCATGCTTTCACAAGAAAGCATTCATTTTAATGTTATCTAGAATTTATTTTAACTTGTTTGTTAACTTGTTTCTACGAATAGCTTTCTTTCAAAATAATGTGGAATTCGTTTTGTTTTAAGAGGTTTCATTAATAAAGGAGTAATGGAAAAAATGTTCATTGGAATTAAATCGAAGTTGTATTACATTATGTTTGCACGAATTTGAGAACAAGTTGGTTATCAAACGACAATTCGTGGGTCAGTTATCCGACTATGCGATCGATTTCGCGCTATCAACTCCTCTATTCTTTATTTGTAGAATACACGCATAGGTGCATTACCATTATTATATTGATAGCTTCCGTGGCGCAGTTAATTTATTTTATTTGGGTCTGGGTGTTTGTGAGACCGAAAAGTCTCTCGTAGCTTCTGATACCAACGACACAAGACTCGATCTTAGTGTGGGGTCAGAACTACATATATATGCTGCGAGTAATTATTATTATTAAATCAAACCAAAAATTGAACATTTGAATTGCCAAATAATCCAAACTAGATACAGCATGTAGCTCACCTTTTTGTCCTTTCAATTCCAATTTAAAAATTACAAAGATAAATTCAATATCAACTCAGAGAAAATTCAATCATTGGAAAAACGTAAGGAGCGATGCGACGGTGACTCGTTCATTACCTCGGGATGAATCTTTCTGCTGACGTGACACTGGCTAAGGGATTTTTCAAAACTGCTTGCCGCTGATTCGTGGCGTGAAAGCCTTTGTAATACAAAACTGGCACGTTCCATTATTTCTAAGTGATAAAAAGGTATACCTAATATGTTTTACTTTCGCGAATTGGAAAGTTATATGATAAGAAATATTATTTTAAAAGGTGCAATGGAGCTTAGGCCCTAAGTTTTTAATTCACAAAAAACATAGTAGTATGAATCATGCCAAAAAATGTAATAAAAGCTAAAATTGTACATACATACATAAACTCACGCCTTTCTCCCAGATGGGGTAGGCAGAGGCGCCACGAGGACACTCACATTTCGCCCTGCATACTCCGTTTCACAATGTCATAGAAAGCGGGCCCATTCCCATATTGGGCACAAATTCCCGACTCCGTGCTGATAATGAACAGAAAAATACAATATCACTTTGCCCGACCCGGGATTACAAATTGTATTAACTATAAACAATCCAATAGATTTTTTTACATTGTTCCACGTTTAGTTCTGTGTGACTAGACACAACTTTGGAAATGAGTTTCTAAAGGCCACAATTAGCGTGGATCATTTACTTACTGTGCCTACTTTCTCATATTACGAATGTTTACGATATACATTCACAAAACTTTCGCTACCTCTGATTTAAACCAGAAACAAAGAACTGCATTAATCGTTTCTTACGAAGAACTGGCACATCAAGGAGGCACTGAAAATCAAAAACAATAAAACTTAAAAAGTGTCGGGCATAGCTCAGCGCAGTTTTCGAGTGGAGGAAGTCATAAATATCGTTTTATTCGAAATGTGCTAGAATACAAACGGCTACAGTGCCCTCTTTATAGGTATTTCTCTTTCCTATCCTTTGAACATCTACTATAATCATCTATAAATCTTGCAATACCTTTAATGAAATGCAGCAAAAAAGAAACACAATCAATCGTTGACGTAATTAAACTAGGAATACAGGCACCTCCTAGAGGCACTAAAAATCAAAAACAATAAAACTTAAAAATAAAAGTGGCAGGCACAGCTCAGCACAGGGTTCGAGTGGAGGAAGTCATAAATATCGTTTTATTCGAAATGTGCTGGAATACAGACGGAGTTTACGACACCCACGGGTAGTGTTGCGCTCGATTCTGGGCATTTTATTCGGGACCAGCCGCGAATGTGGGGCCAAATGTTGTGACTTTTAACATCTATTTACCATTTACTATGTGTAAAGTACAGTTGCCGAGGATCTTGCATCTGTTCGGAAGATGTTCGATAGTAATGGTGAGTCGCTTACGTCGTTTTTGTTTTGCGAAATTTTGTAACAGTGAACTGGCACAAGATTTCGATTATTGCAAGCTTCGTATTTATACAGAGGGACCTAAACATGGCATTTATACGATAAATACTTCTGATATTAGTTTTGAATTATCCAAGGACAAGATATTTAATGAGCCTTTACTTAATAGGGTTATTGAATAAATATAATAATTATTGGCCTTCAAAAACATTATTAAACAAAGAAAGGCAGTTAGTTAAATTCATAATACTTAATGCGGATAATAGCTGACGTGTTATTTATTTTATTTAGCAATTTTATATTTTGTTACTACTCAACATTTTACGTTCGACGGAGTTGTAAATTATGTTAATATATCTGTTACTAAAAAATATTTTTTATTGCAATGAATGGCGAGACGAGCATAGCATTCGCTTAATGGTAAGCGATACGACCGCTCATGGACAGTAGCAAAACTAAACAACACCATGAATAACAAAGCAATTGCTTTGCACTGCGCTCGCCTCCCTGAGACATAAGGTGTTAAGTCTCCATATGTCCAATAGTTACGCTGGCTACAATGTCCTTCAAGCCGGAACATAACAAAGCGTTTACACTGCTGTTTCGCGGAACAAAAAGACATTGCGGTGATACCTACCCAGGCGGCCTTTTACATCATGTAAGAGACCAACCACCAGGCGAATAATTATATATTTTGCGAAAAATGTTTTCTTAGTTTAAAATAGAAATACGTCTAAAGTAAAAAAATATATTGTAAAAGTATCTCAAAACATCCTTATACGTACATTACTACAGTGCCATCTAGAAGCAACTTTTTGTACTACACAACTTCTGTAAAAGTAGCAACCAGCATTCTCTATAAATCACTTACTCGTACCTCTAATGGGCTTTTTACATTCCTTTGTAAAGAACATTAAATAGATGACAAACAAGATACGCTGTCATGATAAAACCTCCTTTAATTTATTACTTTTTTACTAAACTTTTTCCAAAGTACATTAATTATTTGGAGCCGACGCCCGTAATGCGAATTACTCTGTCCGTATATATCGTGTTACAGGAAGATTACAAAATCAGGTGTTCAGTAAAGCAGCTAAATTGGACAGGTTACATGCCACGCGTGCTTAATCTTTGTCTATGAAATTAGGTTAACTTGTGTTCAGCTTAGTTAACTTGATTACGTGTAAGTATGAACTCAAGTGATATTAATATGTTTAGGGCTTTATCTAAATAGGTATGTTGGAACTATATTAGTTTATTTTGCGCATTACTTGGCTGGTTTTAGCAGCGCTTTATGTTACATTATGTAAAGTTTCAGGGCGTGGCACATAGTTGACCATTCAAATCCCAAGTAGCATAGTATAGGATGGAATTTAAACTTAAAGATGTTTAAGTGTTGATGGGTCTTATAGAATTTCTCGGACATTCCTGCTGCCATCATTCCAAGACGCTAATAATTGTAACCATCGAAAGATTTGCCAAAGAACGCCTCGTCTAATGCTAACCTGGTAGAATTGATTATTTCAGATTTTTTACACTACAGTATTCTGTTTTGAACAGGTACTAATCAGGTCAAATCACGTGAATATGTCAGATATAGCAAGAAGCCGTTACATAATATTTGTCAGTGCTTCTATTTGCTGCCACTCTAAAATGTAACATGAACTCTTCTGCCTGAATAACACTCTAAAATTTAGATCACTCTTCAGTCCATTGAACCATCTCTATGATAAATGAATATCAATTGCTTGCTACGTCAATGAAGTAAAAACGACCAAACACAATTATCCACTTGCAATATTATTACGATTGTAATTCGATCACAAGCTTACACGTAGCTAAACCTCTACTTTTTAAACTGTTCACGAATTCAGCAAAATAACTAACTTTCAGATTCCTGCAGCGGCGCTCACTGGCACCAGTAACAGCTAATACCTGCTCCATTTTCCAATTTACTCCTTTATCAGAAATTCTGTGCGCGAACGTAACGCGAGGCATTTTGTACGCGGTCACCGCTGGTAAGCCGGGCGTTTTGTTTTTTTTCTTATTCTCTTTTAATTCACAACACACTGGCTTGTTCAATAAATCTTGCCGCAAACACAATACTCCTGTCACCGATGTAGGAATTTTTTGCCAAGAATTCCACGTCCAGAATATTTTCTCTGATAAAAACATGTGATAAATGTAAGTGCACGTTGAAGAAAACTTATTAAACAAACTCATCCACAAAGGAAGTGGCGAGAGTATCCCTCATGGATTGTCGGGAAATATTTATTGTTCTCCGCTCTTTGTTTGTAACCGCGGTTTGTGATATATCATTTTAGACTTTAGCAATCGGACTACTGGGCTTGTGTGGAAATATGCTGGGAAACTATTCGTTTTACTGTTTTGAGTTTTACAAATATGTGTCATGAGTTTTAAAAACTACTTCGAAATATGAAAACGAGGGTTCGCTGCTCATGCCGGGAAATAATAGTTTATAGTAGACATATATTTTAATGAATTTATAATACGACATACGACATGAATCTCAATGTAGTTGATGATGATTTGGACTTTATACTTAGAATGTAAACACATACATAAACTCACGCCTTTTCCATGACAGGGTTGCAACCTGGTTGCATCTCTACAGGGTAGGTAGAGATGCAACCAGGACACCCACGTTTCGCCTTGTATGTTCCGTCCCACGATGTGATAGGGGACGTGTCTATCGCCATATCAGGCACAAATTTCCGACTCTGGGCTGATAATGATTAGAAAAATCCTATATCACTTTGCCTGACCCGGGATTCGAAACCGAGACCTCAGCTTTGTATGATTAACCGTAGTACAACTACGCCACCGAGGCAGTCTTGTTATGTGTAAGAGACAATTTTTTTTTTATTGCATAGGTCCGGCAAACGAGCAAACAGGTCACCTGATGGTAAGTGATCACTGCCGCCCATGAACATCCACAATGCTGGATAATGGATGTGTTGCCGGCCCAATTGGGTGGAGAACGAGAAGGAAAAAAGATGGAAAGAGGAAAGGGGCGTTGTGCATGCGGGAATCTCACTCACCGAACGAAACGCAACAACGAAGCTGTCGCTTCACTTCGATTTTCTGTGAAACCGATTTTCGGTACCGTGCCGGATGAGCCTGCCCATTCATGCTGAGTCATGACTGACAACAGCGAGGCTCTACCACTTCAAAAACACATCTTGCTGTAATTTAAAATATTTTACATAAATAATAAATTGACATAATTATGCAAGAGAAAACCGTGTCGATCCTGAAATGGACAATCAGCGAACTGAAATTTAATAATTAATTCAACAAATAGTGGATGAGAAAATTGATGCTCATTCTGTTCTACTGAAATTCGATAGCCAATAATAAAATATTGTAATTCAAATTGAAATTCTTTATTGTACCAATAAAATTATTGCATGGGCTTAAATATTTATTTAAATGTGTTGATTTTACTCAAAATAAGTAGTTTACTCAGGCGTACAAACCTTTAGACATTCATAAATTTGATCAGAAATGTATTTTACTATAAAGTTTTCAAATAAAAATGCAAGTCAGACAGAGGCTTATGTCTACACTAAGCGTCTTGTGTCCTGAATATAACCATATGGAATTCCTCAGTCTCATAACCCATTGCCAAAATTAACATTCATGTCGACACATTTCATTTAAGCTGTGAATTTAACTTCCAGTAAGGTATATTTGTACATTGTTTTGATGGAATTTCAAATATTATCATAAGTTGGAAAAAAAGTCTATAATTTATTTTTAATTTTACCATTTCATCAACTTTATTATCGACTAAAAGTGGTAGAATTGCTTGTAATTAATGCAAATTCGCTGTGAATGTGCATAATCAAACGGAACACGCACGCAATGCAGTCGATCATTCCTTCAGCCTGTTGATGTCACGCGACGTAACAGATGTCATGGACACCCTATTTTTGTGTTATCTTTACAGTAACACGTGGCGATGTCATTACTCTATAAATCTGTATGCCACTGTTTGGTTGTGGAGTTATGAGGGTGGTATGAGGGTAGGGGCTTATGCGTATTGGTCATGATATGGGATTTAAGTGATTATGTAGTAGGTGTAAGATAGATTGGTAATTGATCTTGTATCGTTATGTAATCTTTTTGTATTTCATGATTCTTTTTAAACACTATTTCTTACTTTTGGTTATTATTATATTTTAAATCGTTGCTTCACACGCAAATAGTAATATGACACTGATTTTTTCACTGGTATTAGACACAACTTAATTATAAACAATTTGACTAAAACCATTTATAATAAATACCAAAGCAGCCTATTTATCCTCCCCTGCTCATGTCGTCTTAGTTTCCTCTCTCCTTCGATTTTGAGAAATCGACAACACACGCCCAGCCACGTACTCTAAATATTCATAAACGGCCGTAATCACTTACCACCTTAAGCCCATTTTAAGAACAATGCAATAAAAACAGATTTTACAGTGAATTATTTTTTATTAATTTTGAAGCTAACATGCAACCCTAACAACAGATAAACAAGTCCTTCTTAACACATGTACACCGTACACCCCTAAAAGACGACCAACTCGCACTCATAATTCGAATAATTGGCATAGAGCCCAGTACCACGAGCCAGCGTAAGCCTGCTTTGAATACCCTGACATTATGTCACGTGATAGCTAACTAACAGTCCCGGAGTTGGCATGCTGTTTGGTTACCGAGCGGACCATTAGGCGCTTGGCTCGTATGTGTTCTAGTTTTTTAATGAATGAATGCCTACGTGTATGATTGCGGGGAATTGTTTCATATTTCGCTCGTAATTGGCTTTTGAGTAATGTTTGGTTTTGTTAATTTTATCGGTGGAATGTTTGAGTTCGTGGTTTGGTGTTCGCGAGGTAAGGTTGAGTATTGCGTTGATTATTCAGCTGTATGATTAAGAAGGAACGTGCTTTCAATGTAAACCATAAGGTTATGGTTTCTTTTCTTTATTAAATAATCTACTATGTTCAAATTTTTAAATTTTAATTATAATTAATATTATGTAAATTAGCTTTAAAAGGTGTCTTTAATATGTTAATATAATATCGTGAAATGACAAATTAGAAATTAAATTAAAAAAACAATACTAGATAAAATATTTATATAGTATAATTCAGAGTCAACTCTACACTAAAGTAAGAACCGTATTTGTCAGAGTCACCACAACTAAGCTTCTAGAGCTTTCGTAGCTTTCTCACCTCCGAAAATCATTAATTACCAACATAGGTACGTAACCTATATTCTCAGAAATTACGCTTATAAACGATAAACGACAAGCGATCATAAAGGTACGGCAACACGAAAAGCAAGGCCTCCCGGCCGAATCCGGCTCATACGACAAAATGCGGCAGTTAACCCAGATTTTTATCATACGGTATTGTTTGCATTGCACCCATTAAATTCAGTATTTGAAATATTTACAGCGACCTCGATTTTATTATTTTCGAGACGGGAAACGTATAGAAAGTTGGAGACAGTTTTTGGTGCTTCAAGATCACTTGTGGGAGACAATTGTTGTTGAAGGGAAGGGGGTGGGCTCGTCTCTTATTGTTTTTGGATGGAAATTATTCGTGGTAGTGTGTAATATATATTGAAAGGTTTAAATTCCTTGACGTAAATGGAAGAATCGACTCAGTATCTCATCTGAGATCAAGTGAAGGAAAATATATAATTAGTAAGACTTAAGCTGTAAGTAATCCTGTTTAGGGTCACTCAGTTTCTATTTCAATGAAAACCGCATTGTGTATTTTATTTTTGTAAAGAAAACATTTTAAGCCCAATATTACCTATCATCCACCGAAAAATACTTGTACGATTTCTTGAGTGCTTTTATAATGACTGAGTGATGTAATTTTCCAACAAGTGGAATTATTCCTCCTTTGCCAGTTTTATTATGAAAACATCTTCAAAGATGAATGAATATCCATTAAAAAATACTTCACAAGAGAATAAATACGAAGACGTTACAAAAAATATGCTAGTAAGGCACGGTAACAAATTAGCCGACATTTTTCTCTTGTCTCGACTTTTTTGCTAGTTAACAAAACCCTCTGCAAAATATGAAATTTAAAATGTAATTTGTCAAAACTGCGCAAGCGTTTATGTTAAAATAAATGGCCGAGTCATTAACGTAGTGTACATAAAATTAACATTTTTTGTATGAATTTTATAGTTTCAACTTTTAGTTTCGGGTGTTGTCGTTTCTTTAATTTGGATGTTACTGTTGTAACAAAATAGCAAAGAAAATAAGATGGCTTCTTAAATATACTCGTAGATAAAGTATAACCACATAAGTATCTTCTTTTTTCTTATTTAGCTAAGTTTTAAGAAAGGAAAAATATGCGCTAAAAATATTTAACAGAGGATGGAAGTTTGCAAAAATGTTTGGAAATATAAAAAATGAAATTGGTGGTTTAGGTTTTCTTTCATGTTGAGATTTTCATTCTCTCGTCCTCAATTGCAAATTCCATTAGGCATACGGTATAAATAAGTTACCTATTACATACATACATAAACATCACGCTTTTATACCAGATGGGGTAGGCAGAGGACACCCACGTTTCGCCTTGTGTTCCGTCCCACTGTGTGATAGGGAGCGAGCCTATCGCCAGATCGAGCACAAACTCCTGACTCCGGGCTATTAATGAATAGAAAAATCCAATACCATTTTACACGACCCGGGTTTCGAACTCGAGACCTCAGCTTTGTAATTGTACCATAGTACAACTACGCCACCGAGGCAGTCGATAAATACGATACGCTATAATAAATTCAGAAACATCTGTTACATCGAGCTACATTAACTCCACAAAAAAACCGCAATCACTAATATTAAGCTCTATTATTGTTCTGTTATTCTGTGTATTCTCAAATCATTTAGGCCCACTGTTAGCGCAATAGTTTTTTATACTTCATTGTTTATTTATTGCATACTTTGTTCATGTTTTTTTAAATATTTGTGTATTACTTTATATGTTTATTTGCGCCTTCAATAAATGTATATCTTTTTTTCGTTTATTCTGCATAATATGGGCGCCAGTGATCATCCACTTTACTCATTTCTTAGTCCTATATCATAAAATACCCACACATTAGAAGCAAGACACGGTAAAAATAGGTTATAAACACTAATGCATTACACAAGGCCAGTTACGCAAGCATTCCTAAATATTATATAATTTATGAGGCACTAAACCAAGTTTCCTTTTACAACGAAGCAGTAGGGAGGAAAGTATTTTCCCTCTTGTGGGACATTAACAAGTTGTTTATATGTTTAGTGCGACTCTTTTATGTACGGGAGATCGTTTCTTTTACTCTGCCGAGGAGGCGTTTTCGGTAATTATTGGCTTCTGATGCTCTGTTATGTAATAATGATAATATTTTTTTTTATAACAATTACACATTTTTGAGACCATGTTATGGTTAAATATTTTGTTGGTAGAGCCTTAGTGTGTAGAAGTGTGTATGTGTAGAAGTGCGTGGTGGCCTGTTGGTAACGGACCAGACTCGGCTGCCTACATGGTCACGGTGGTCGCGGGTTCAAATCCCAGGGCACAACTCTGACTTTTTGGAGTTATGTGTGTATTGATAGTCAATCACCACGCACTTTAACGGTGAAGGAAAACATCGTGAGGAAACCTGCATACCGTAGCGATTTTAAAGAATTTCCAATTCCAATTGTAAGTCCGCCAACCCGCACTAGGCCAGCGTGGTGGACTATATGGCCTAACCACTCTTAATCGATTCTCTCGATTGTAGAGTAGGCCTGTGCCCAGCAGTGGGACGTATATGGGCTGATAAAAAAAAGAGCCTTTGTGTGGTTTGTAACGTAATAAAACTACCAATGTAATCTGACAAACACGGAGTCTTTGTAATTAACGGGTGTAAACGAAAAAGCGAAAGAAGTATGTATATATGGACCTTAGCACTTGGCGCTCTACAGCCTCAGCCTACCCCAATTGCAGATAAATATAATCTATGTATTACCAATAGGTTGGCAAAAGAAAATTTCTAAAAAATATTCAGTGGCTATTACTGACGCACTATAACGGTGAAGAAAAACATCGCGAGGAAACTTGCATACAATAGCGATTTGCAAGAATTTCTATGGTATGTAAAGACCGCCAACCCGCACAAGACCAGCGTGATAGACTATATGGCCTAATCACTCTCAATCGTACTCTCGATTGTAGAGAAGGCTCGTGCCCTGCAGTGGGACATGTATGGACTGATACAACACAATTACTGACCTGGCGACAGACTTCTGCTGGCTAAAGCCCCATTTACACGAGGAGAGTTTCTCGTTTCGAAGATACGATTATCGTAAAGATATAAAAAAATTGCATAGTGTAAACATTGTTAGAACATGAAAATCTTATGGCGGTTATGTCATGCGATTATCGCATACGATTCTCGCCACGAGAAACTCTCCCCGTGTTGGCTTTTTAATCGATACACCACTTCACAAGCTAAACCCGAAACGTAAAGCGATTGCTTGCATTACTAAGACATGCTTTCAACCATAGTGCACGGCATTCGCTATCCAAATGGATATGATAAGTCTTCTACCAACTATAATTTATTCAATATTTCCATCCATCTATCCATCAGCCAATGATTTCCACAGTGACCTATTGGAGGCAGCCTGCATCCAGCGACGTCCCGCGACCTTTACCAGGTCGTCTGACCACCTAGTGGGTGGACGTCCCACGCTGCGCTTTCCGCTTCGTGGCCTCCATTCGAGAACTTTTTGGCCCCATCGGCCATCAGTTCTCCGTGCTATGTGCCCCGCCCATTGCCACTTCAACTTGCTAATCCGCTGGGCTATGTCGGTTACTTTAGTTCTCCTACGGATCTCCTCATTTCTGATTCGATCTCGTAGGGAAACCCCGAGCATAGCCCTCTCCATAGCTCGTTGAGTGACTTTGAGCCTCCTAATAAGGCCCATAGTAAGAGGCCACGTCTCGGTGCCGTATGTCATCACTGGTAACACACAACTATCGAAGACTTTACTCAATATTTACATAAGTGAAAAAAAAACAGAAATCTGATAAACTAAAAACATCGTCACAAAATGTTTATCATGGAAACGGCACCGACTTCAACTTCGCGTAACGTTACATAAGATGATACTTTTGCATTTCAACTCTGAGATGTTTACGAGTGTAAGTTTAAACGAAACTTCGCGACGCTCTCGGTTAACTTCAACGGACCGCGACCGCAAATGAAAATAACAGCGTAGGCTGTTCGCGAGTTGCAAAACCATTTATTGGTTATTTTACCCAGCTTTTGATTATTTTTTTTAAATTATAATTACAATAAATGGCGAGGCGAGCAGGCCTTTCGCGTAATGGTAAGCAATACGACCACTCAAGGACAGTAGCAAAACCAAACACCATTAATAACTAAGCAATGCTTGGTATTACACTGCGGTCTATCCTGAGACATAAGGTGTTAAGTCTCAATATGTCCAGTAGTTACGCTGGCAATGTCCTGCAAACCGGAACACAACAATGCATTTACACTGCTGTTTGGCGGAAGAAATAGACATTGCGGTGGTACCTACCCAGGCAGCCTCCCACATATTAGAGACCTACTACTAGTTTAAGTTTATTTCGAGTATTATTCCTTTTAATAATATTGTATATCTATAGGCTCATGTTTAAATCTACCATGAATGATTAAACACGAAACATTGAGACGCTGTCGATTAACTATAAGACGGCGGCCGCAAATAAAAAAACTGCCAATTTATGAACAGCCTTACGTAGGCTCTTCATAAGTTGCAGAAACGTTTATTGCATAAGTTACTGAGCGTTTATATTTATAAGTTTATTTCAAGAATTTTGTTTATTTGTATTTATGTAAGATTGGCGACAAAATAAAGTACCTATAGGTTTACGCTAATGTGGGTGTCCTGGTAGCACCTTTGCCTACCCCTTCTGAGAAAAAGGCGTGAGTTTGTGTATGTGTGTATGTATGTAGTGATAAAAAAAAGCCAACAATGCATATAATTGTAACAAACAACTGCGGATTTCAGTCCACTTTTCATATTAGCGTGCGGGTTAGCTGTAAGGAAACGCTCCGAAGGTGGTCCATTATCATTTGTAATGACCACTCATTGTATTATGCACTGCTGCATTGTTTCTACTATTTATCTTCAGGTTGGAACGTTAATTTTTATAAAATGTAATAAAATACCGTGACATTTAAGAACATTTGTCATCGTGATATATATGACGGTAAACGATATTTATTGCATTTATTTAAAAGGTGTATAATTTTCAAAATCGACGTCTCTTTATGAAAACTTGGGTAAAGTCCACATCACAAACAAAACGGATACCATTGCCATTTCGTAATGATAAAATAACAGCCAGATTCAGAAGATGCTTGACACGGCACGTATAGTGGGGAGGTTCCTCAATTTGGGGTTTTAACCAGTAACCACCAGTGGCTTGGGTCCCCAGTCTCGCCACTGAAGGGTCAGTATTTTGATTTATATATTTAGGTATATGTATTTTGTACGTGTATATATGAAAATGTAAAAAAAAGGCCTAAGAAATAATATTATAGTATGTAATTACCTATAATTGAACGTACTTAAATGTTTATATATTTTTTGTTTTTATCACATTTTATTTTATACAAATATACACCCACTTCAGCTCAACTCTGCATCACCCAAAGGTAGACTGGTAGATAATGCCTCCAGCGTTAAGTCGGCCTTGTATATAATGTTTGTATATGAAGCTTAATAAAATAAAAATAAAGAAAATACATAATATAGCAAAATTTTAATTTTTACTATCTTCGTTGCAAAAACAATTAATAACTCAAAATAAGTTCATCAGTTTATGAAAATCGTAGCCCAAATTTCTATTTACGTTAGTTTTGAGGCTATCCTATCTGCCTGGGGTGTTATTCGAAACTTGTGGCTTTCAGCAACAAATTTCAAAATGGGGATGGTATCAAGCTGACCGTTAATTGTAGCTGGAATAAGAATAATGTTATCATTATCTTATTGTTTAACTTATAACATTCAATTATTAAATTTATTAAGTCTCTACTTGAATATTTTTTTTAATATTAAATAAATAAATACACCCACAAGTCAAATACATGGCCCTGACCCCAGATTAAGATAAATTAAGTCTTGTGTCGTGGGTATCAGAAACTACGAGAGACTTTTCTGTCTTACAAACACTCATAAACATTTGTCTCGGTGCGGGGATTGAACCCGCAACCTCTCGTTTCACAGCCGGCGCCTAACCAACTGCGCTACGAAGGCCGTCAAATTATACTAGATTTAATATATAGTAATTTATTATATACACTTTTCTTACATCTTTGCATCTCTGCATCACCCTAGGTTCGACTGGTAGAGTATACCTCAGCCATTAAGTACACAATTTGTATAAAGTGTTAAAAATAAAAAATAAAATAAATAAATTACGTACCGGGGACATTGTTAATGAGTAAATTTGAAAATACCTACTCGCCTTGATACCTACAGATGTAATTGTATGACTTTATAAAAATTGTAATAACACGGTTATAAGACTAAAAATATGCGAGAATGCTTGTTTCTCTTTCTTTCAAAAACTGCTTAACCGATTTTAATATAAATTTTTCTCTAGCCAAAATGAAATGGGTAACTGGTTTCCCTAGTTTCATATGTCTCTCTTAAGTGAGAGGCTACCTGGGCAGGTACCACCCCAAGTCTATTTCTCCGCCAAACAGCAGTGTAAACGCATTGTCATGTTCCGGTTTGAAGGACATTGTAGCCAGAGTAACTACAGGAAATAATGAGACGTACGTCTCAGAACATTGCTTTGTAGTTTATGGTGTTATTTGGTTTTGCTACTGTCTATGAGCAGTCGTATGTCGGCATGCTCGTCTTGTTATTCAATGCAATAAAAAAAACTAAGTAACTAAATATTTCGTAGGAGAAATACTGATAAATTAATTATTTTTGCTTAGGCAGCCTGCCTTGCTTGCCTGAGATTAGGTGGTGCATTTAAGGTATAGTGAACATTAAACCTAATTATTAAGATAACAACGAGTCAATGTGAAGTTGGCTATCAGATTTTTTTAAATTTAACCTTAACATTACGAGTATAGTGGGTTTAGTTAATTGTGCCCATGTGAAGCTTGGTAGGGCCGCCTAAATCAAAATAGCTATCTGTATTGACACACCAAGTAATCCTAAATTGTCAATCATGAATAGGTTTTAGAATGCATCTGCAAAGAGCTATTTTTGATTCGTCTGCAGTCTACCGCGCGCATCACCAGACTAAAACGAGATCGGAATAGAACCGCTCCACGGAAATATCGTGAATAAATTATAAACGTATCGACATTTTAATAGGACTGTTGATGAGTGATTTGATTGCTCTAATGGCTGCATTAGTAAAATTATGTGCATAATAATGATTATATTTTATTTCGTTATAACCTTTACCTATTTCATATGGGCGTCAATATATTTAGTATGTTATAGTATATTTTTGTTTGTGTTTTTATTTGACCATGAAATATTAACAGCACAATTGTATTCAAGTTAAGGGTGGTATATTTTTTGTTGAATATTGACTTGATGCTATATTCATAGACAGTTTTAAAACCTATTTTGGTTTTGTCTTCTTCGCTCAAACAGAATTCAAAAGTCGTTCGAAAGGGACATAACATTCGATACTTAAAATAGGTTTAAAAATGTATATTAATAAGGCCGTCAATCGAATATGTTCTGATATTTATGATATACGTAAGTACTGATAAACATGCGGTTGTTAGGTTACAGCTTAATCCTTTCCACGTTATGAAGGAAGGCGAGGCGATCGTCATATCGAGTACATAAATAAAAAAATGGAGCTGAAAACTGCCACAAAATGGATTGCCCTGGTAATCGAACCTAGAGCATCAAGCTTTTCAGCTCACACGTCATGTTGCTTAGTAGGAGAGATGGCACCAATTTTTTTTTTATGTTTTATTCTCATTAAACTACAGCATATAAAAATGGCATGTTACCTCTTAACATATTTTTGGAACAAAAAAAATATATTTCTAAAATTACCCCTAAAGATTTGGCCCTGCTACTCACCAGCCACGTCTGCAGATTCGAGTTAAGGTATAATAGAAGAGGTATGTGACAAGTTTTCAGCTTGCCTCAAAAACCTACCCAAAAATTGGTGCAGCTCTTGGACTATTATAAGTGATTAGACGAATTAGGTGACGCGAACTTTTAATGCGTTCATTATGTAGCCAATATAACCTCGCGTAATACATATAAAACAGTTTATAAAAGGCATAAAAGCAATAAGAACAAATTATCCCATTCGAATGAACTGTAGGTATCCAGCTCATTACATACATATATAAATATCACGCCTATATCCCAGAATGGGTAGGCAGAGGTGCAACCAGGACACCCACGTTTCGCCTTGTGTGTTCCGTCCCACAATGCGGTAGGGGGCGAGCCTATCGCCATATCGAGTACAAATTACTGACTCCGGGCTGATAATGAATAGCAAAATCTAATATCACTTTGCCCGACCCGGGATTCGAACCCGAGACCTCAGCTTTGCAATCATACCGTAGTACAACTACGCCACCGAGGCAGTCCATGAAGTGGTATGAGATATCAGTATGGAGATCACAGTTCACAGCTAAAAAAATATAGAATGTTTTTTAATTAACAGTGCCTTCACATAATTTACTGCATACAATTTTATTATTGGTCCTACAACAAAAAAAACTATTAAGAACAAGTATACGAGGGAAGGTATTACTTAATTCTTATTTTACTTTCGTTTATAGTTGTAAAGTTTCCGTTTTATTTTATAAAATTACTTTGGATTGCTGTATTGTCGGAATACGACGACTACAAAAAAAACACGAACAATGAAATAATACCTTTTATGGAACGGCGAGTTATTATAGTTAAAGCTGAAATGAAATTCTGAGAAGAGAATCTGCGAAAAAGGCAACTTGTTATAGGCGGCTTTGAAATGAATTTCTGGGGAAAAAATCTACCAACTTAATATCAGAATTACAATTCGGACTAAGCAATTTTCTCCTATTAATTCATACAGGCCGACGAGACGACTGACGAGACGGTCACATATATTAAGTTATACCTTTATAGGTAACGTAAAATATGTTATATAACAAGGGCTACGTTATAAAGAAATAAAGCTTATTAAACTAGCTCTTAGTATGAAAATTATATTAACTATAATCTAGATTTGTTTTTTAAAATTAAATAATACTTTAAACGTACTAGTTTTTGAATCGGCCGTCACCTAGCACTACAAGTTATTTATGAAGATACATTAATTCATCTTTTTATCTTTATACATGAAAAAAACTTATACAATGTTTAAAAAACTCAAAATAAGTATTTATTAACAGAGCCAATCATACATTACTTTGGAACGTCAAACAACTAGCGCTATCGCTTCAAAACGTATTGAATCTAAACTAACTAAAAAACTACCACACCAACACGAAACCACATCTTAAAACTTCTTATAATCCCCAAATTATACAAATCAATACTATAACTGCCAACCTCCTTAATTAACCAATACACCTTACACGTAAACTCGATTCGAGACCAAAACGAATACGTCGGCAAAGTTTAAATTCCGAACAGAGCACGCAACGGTAAACGTACATATAAAATAAACAGAGGTTGTTCGGTGTTATTTTTGTACAAAATCAATATTGTTACTGACTCCCGGTCCAAACAGTTCCCGACATAAATTATTCAGGTATTCAAACTTGAACACAGATCAATCCGCGCTCATACGTCGTACATAGCGCAACTTCGGCTGGTTTCAATGGTACGGTATATTTAGAATTTGATAATATAAACGAACGATTGAATAATTAGTTTAGGTGTAATTTCGAGCTGAGAAAATGCATGTCTGTCAATCTAAAGATTTTGTTTTGCATTGTATTGTATCAGCACATTTGCGTCCCATTGCAGGGCACGGACCTCCTCTATAATCGAGAGTACGATTGAGAGTGGTTAAGTCATATAGTCCACCACGCTGGCGTAGTGCGGGTTTGCGGACTTTTACATACCATAGAAATTAATACAAATCGCTATGGTATGCAGGTTTCCTCACGATGTTTTCCGCACCGTTATAGTGGGTGGTGATTGACTCTCAATACACACATGACTCCGAAAAGTCAGAGGTGTGCCCTGGGTTTTAACCCGCGTCCATCATGAACATGTAGGTAGCCGCGTCTGGTCCGCTACCAACAGGCCACCACGCACTTTTTTTGCATACGTGCTCATTATGCCGTGAACATCCACAACGCTTGGGTCGCAGGAGGATTGCCGGTATTCTAATGTTAGAATAGAACAAGCGAAGCCGTCACCTAAAGTAGGTTTTGCTGTAAGATAGTAACAGCACGGTCGAGGCGCAACATTTCTATATTAACTTGTATAAAAACCTTACAAGTTAACTTGCATATCCGCGCTTACTACAACAATTTCAATATAATGATATGAGCAACGCTGATACTGTACTCTATCAGCCCAAATACGCTAATAACTGAGCACGGATCTCCCCTACAATATATACTTTGATTGAAAGGACTCAGCATATAATCCACCACGTTGGTCTATTACGGTTGGCGGAATAATATGTATATATGTATGTGCTGATACAATATTAAGAACACGTGATTTAATATAAACTAGAAAAACAATTTGTCTTCTTCGTTCAAACTTCATTCAAATGTTTCCTCGAATGGAACAAAACATTTGATAACTAAAATGGGTTTTCATAGACATGAATAAGGCCATAAATTATTATAAAAACATGCACTATGCTTCATATTTTATATCAAGATAAATTTAAATTTATTTGATCTAATTAATATACGCTCTAAGCGTTCATTCCTATTTTAAATTTATATTAAAAAGCTAAATAATGAAGCCCACTCAAACTCACATATTATCCCGCATTAATATTCATACGCATATTTTAAGTAAATATAAAAACTAAAATTCAATTTAGAATAGGTTATGTGAAATGTGAGGTAGAGCGTAGGTTATGATTTCACAAAAAAAAATAAGGTTGCCCATCTTAAAAAGACGCATGTTCACGTATTGGGAACTAGAAAACACATTTTCACAGTTAGTAACTAATTTAAATCTGTCGCTTTAGACGTCTCAAGTGTCCATAAAGATTTCAGTGGTATTGATTAATGGGAAAAACGCTGTAAAAGTGGTTTCATTCTCTAATTTATGTAAGGCGGGTAGTTATAATGTAGAGTACAATAGTATTCTACCGACACTGGGCTATACAGGGTATATCAAGACTGCTACCGAAAACGAAGCCAGGTGGTAGTTATAGTGACTTTAGACACAATGCAGCTAAAATTTATGCAAAAATAAAGAGACGATTTTTTTAAACTGTTTTCCTATCATCGTATTTGGGTGGTAAATACAAACATTTTCCTAAAAAAAATATGTACACCCTTTAATTTTTAAAGATGCTATAGTACGCATTGCTTTGAATTATAATTTTAGCAAAACTCTGGATTTACCACCCAAACACAATGATATTTAAAACATTACAAAAAAACGCGATTATTTGCAAAGTTTTTAGTTGCATCGTGTCTGTAGTCACTACAACTAACGGCTTCCTTTTCGGTAGCAGTCTTGATATACCCTGTATATATAATATTTACTCACAATGTATAAAAAATATGATGAAACGAACGTGATCTGTACGTGGATATATTTCTATGTCCATATTCGGGTGTACGTTCGTAAAATATTGCGAAGCTCTTTGAGAGCTCTTACTTTCCTGTATAGCACGCGTAAATTCACGTCTGCATTTTCAAATCCCGCAAGGACCAGAAATCGACGATTCCAGCTATTTCATCCATCATCATCCATCCATCAGCCAAAGGAAGTCCACTGCTGAACATAGGCCTCTCCTAATGATTTCCACAGTGACCTGTTGGAGGCAGCCTGCATCCAGCGACGTCCCGCGACCTTTACCAGCTATTTCCCGACTTCAATTTATTTGTTTCCTATTTTTTATGACTCCATGATGCTTGATGCTTTTGTAATATCATAGAGAGAGTATAAGGGCAGTATATGCCGCGACATATGAAGTCTAGTTCCATTTTTAAATTTGACAATTCACAAGCATTTGTTTCACTGTATCTGTTTCTGTATCACCCCACCCCTTAGTGGTACTCCTCTAGGCACAGGCCTCCTCTACAATCGAGAGTACGATTGAGAGGAGTAAGGCCATATAGTCCACCACGCTGGGCTAGTACGGGTTGGCAAAGTTTACATACCATGGATATTTTTTACAAATCGCCCCAGTATGCAGGTTTCCTTACGAGGTTTATCGTGACCCTTATTGTTTCACTGTATTAGATTGTTATTTACGCTATGTCCGGCATTGAAATAGAGTCTACTAAAGAGTTTTGTTTAATTATGATATTATAATGATTATAATATACAAGCGAAATGTATTATCCTGTGTATTATCACAAATAGTATATAATACACGTTTCGTCGCTACCAACCCCTTCGGATACACTGGAATGTACATATCTATCTCCGTTAATACCTTTTCTAATACTGATCCACTATCGGAAAGCAGTATATTTGTTCACGTATATAAAAAGCGTAATAAAGAGTAATTGATATACTGTATTAGCCCAAATACGTCCCACTGCAGAGCACGAGCCTCCTCTACAATCGAGAGTACGATTGAGAGGGGCTAATTGATATTATCAACTGTTAATTATTGCATTCAAAACAGTAGCTAACATTATATTTTAATGCAGCTTAATATTATGTACTTGAATTGTTAATTATAAGTAATATCTTCCATCATCAGCGCGAGAAACTACGTCATAGAGTTATAGCCAAGTGTAGCAAATATTGATATCCCTCCTCCCTTCGAATGATTAAGTAATTATCAAACCCCCCCCCCCCACGCCCCTTCAAATGATCCTTAAGAGAGGCTTATGTTATACAGTGGACTACCTGTAGCTGAATGTGACGTATATTCTGGTGCAATCAGTCATTAAAAAGCACGAATGGTTTGAGTAATCGTAGCTACATCTATAAGTATGTGTGTGAGACTTACTATTAAGGCAGCTTAACAATTGCAAGGGCTTCAAAGGACTAAGGGGTCTGCCACACTGGCCGTGTAGGTATTAGAAGACTTAAGCCCTGTTTCAACAAGTAACTTCAATTTTGATGATGAAACCCAAACATATGGCAACCTAAATGTATGGCGTTCACATTGCTAAAGTTAAAGTTATGATCAAAGTTACTTCATGCAACTAGGTCTTAATAAATCCTCAAAGTCCAAACAAGCGCCGCGATCCTTCAGGTATGCGGGTTTTCAGTTTCTCTTCACGGTTAAGACGATCGATAATTAACTCGCATACATCAGTCTTTAAAAAAATAGCAATAAAATAAATCAAAATGATTTGTAAACATATTACGTCATAACACATCAGTTATAATGAGAAAGTTTGAGATGGGTGAGTCCGTTTGCAGTTGTCATCGTTTCGTCGGCTTAATTAATTGCTTCCCTACGCTTTGCTGACTACGATTGTGAACACGTGGGTTCTTTTACTCCGTGAGGAATAACTTCTCATAAATATATAAATAAGTAAGTACTTTATGAACCATAAATCGTCATTGCTTAAGTAAATGTGGTTTGGGACACGTTTCGTCGTATTTTCTTCACACATATCACATCTTTTATGCGTTAGAAGTACCCATTTCGGAATTTAGAATCATTCAAAATATCTACTTATAGTTAATTTGATAACACATGACTCCGTAATTATAAGCGCTTATATGCTGTCGATTATTGCGCAAAGAGTTTTCCTCTGCATAAAATGCATACCTATTGAATCAGACCATACAATTCCGAAGACCCTATTAAATAAGATATAAAATACAGTTTCAGCTGACTAAAATCGTTTTAGATTAAAATATCTTCTCAGTATTACTAAACGTAGGTATTAAATGTAGATTTTACGTCTAATAGAACCCTAATTAGGACAATTGAAGCCTAATATCTTTCACGTTAAGTACCGAAGCGCAAACCTTATTTCCAAAAGGTTTTATACGCCATGCGGAAGATATTAAATACGGGTGATGTCTTCATTTACTGATCATTAAATGAAAACTTTAGTGGCGCATTAAGGTACACTTTAAAGCCTTAAAACTTAGCTTATGAAACGTGCTAATGAAGTGTGTATAATTAGCTAATTATTTACTTGTTTAATGATACGTTTTCTTTTAATGTTTGTTTATTTAATTAATAATTAATCTAATTAAAGAGTTAGGAAAGTTAATGTGTAATTAAATCGGTGGTTATTAGCTCTGGTATAATATGTATTAGTAATTTACTACTATGTATGCACATAGTTGGGTCTAAAGATAATTTTATATAATTGCTTCAGGCAAGATTAATATTTACTTTTAATGAGGTCAAATTAAAAAATAATTATAATCCCTTTAGTACAAATTAAACGGCAACCGCATCCCACTTACCGGTGAAATCCAATGGTAAATCAGACACAAACACACACAACACAAGTCACAAACTCACAGACCGTCACGCATGTGCTGTGATCACTTTCACGTCACTGACACAGTATGGCAGCTCCGGGCGCTCGAAGGGGTAGGGACGGGCGTCCGCGCTGTCGCCTCAGCTCGACTGGCCAGGGCGACGCCAACGCGCGTGCCTAGCCCCCCCTCCCTGAACCCCCGCCCCGCAACCCGCTACAGCCAAATAGAAATAAAGTATGCGCTGTAAGGACAGCGTTGAAGAAAAAATGTATCTGCCTCAGGCGAGTTACTTAAACGCTTGCCGTTTGATCTGACCATGTTATTGATAATTTTGAGTGTTACGTGATAATATTTAATTAATTGTCTGGACAAAGTCGAAATGGAAATAGACTTATTGATGCTGTTTCGTGGGAGCTTGAAAGATGCTACAAATATCGCTACTGTTTTAAAATATAGCCGGAGATAATTATGAAATTTTGACGTTGAGAAAAGTGTTTAAAGGGTTGATAATGTTCCAAATTGAATAATAATATTCTTGTGGGTTTTATTGTATTATTTATAAAGAGAGTAGTTTATTATATAAATTTGTGTTACCAAAATATATTTCAAGTTTAAGTTACATTTTACTTACTTATAGTCTTTATAATTCTCTGTTCACTGTTGATTCTAATTTAAAATATGAAATGGTCAGTTAATTTATTTAAAAATTCAAAAAGGTTCATCCCTAGATTCGGTGCATTTTCGGCTTATAACAATTGCGGGGGCGGGTGTGTGGGCGGAATAATCTCTGTTATTATGGCGTTTATTTTGAAAATTACAATTGATTTTTTATTTAAAACTATTTCTTTCGGAAACATATTTAAAATACCCCATACAACGTTACCAGTAATCGTAGCTTAGAATCTGTTTCAGGTATATGTATTTGTAGTGTAGGACGTTCTACTGCACGATGTTCAAATGATTCAAAGAGGTTGGGGACCAGCAGATGGAAGCGGGCTGCTCAATATCGAAATGGTTGGCTCTTCCCCTGAAAGGTCAAAGTCCAGTAGTACACAGTGGCAATCTGAGTATGTATATACTAGCTACATATGTTTCTTTTCTCATGGAATGTTCTGGTGTGTTCTCACCCTCTCTCTCCAGTCACAGGAAATCCACGTCAGAGCATAGGTATTCTTCAATGCTTTCCATAGCTATCTGTGGGTTATGAATATAAAATTCTGTAAACATTTTCTGATTCAACACCACCTAAACCCGAAACAAATTTATTGATTACTAGCGGTTCAGCCCGGCTCCACCCGGGTGCAGATACACTTTTTTGAAAATATTATATCGCCTATATTCATAAGGCATAATATAGGATTCCAATGGTGAAAGAAATTTTCAAATCGGTCCAGTAGTTTCAGGGCTTATTCAATGCAAACAAACAATCAAATCCTTTCTCTTCATAATATTAGTTCACATTTTATAGTATTTTCATAACTACCTTCTAGGATTTCATCCTGACTCAAACTTACAACCATCTAAACCATCACGAGTTTAAGTCACTTTGTATGTAGGTTCTAAAGGTTTCAAATCCACGAAGTTCGAACAATGTATGTCTAGCATATTACCAACTTAGGTAAGAGTTCCTTCAAAATACCCTTGAAATCAAATATTCACTCTCCAGCACACGTGACCCCTGACATTAGTAAGTTTTGGTTCACTACGCTGGTTTAGCGATTTAGCGGATAAGCTTAAACTTGAATTTTCAAATTTAAATTATACTGTAGCCTTCTGATTTTAATCTGAAACAGCATACTAATGAGCTAAGGAGTAGTGGTAATCATCTTCCTGTATTATCTTCTTTGTGAAGCTAAGATTTTGAGCCAGACCAAAGAATCGGATTTATAGTTTTCTAATATGTTTACTAAATATTCGAGATGCACTATAGTAAGTATTCTACTATTGATCTAATTTAAAACACAAAATATACAAAAAGAGTGTTGATTTAAATTTTTTGTACCTAAAATAGCGCCATCTTTCGGCATACGCTTCAACTACTATAACTTCAAGTTAAAGTAGATGTACCAACATCTTCCAATTAAACCTGTTCCCCTGTACAAATGCTACTAGCGTTTAAAATTGCCTAATTGCAGTGAATGCATTGGATGAGCGCCAGCGGCTGATTTACAAGACTCTTTGCAAACCGCCTCGTGTAATTCATTCTTTTAACTTAGCCTAATCTGAGCGGAATAAAGAGATATTATACTGGATCTTGTTTAATTACCGAGCACTGTAGATATTTTGTTCTCAACTAAAGTAGTAGACGGCCGATAGATTTATGATGCAGTTATATTTACACTCTAAAAATATATAACAAAAAGAAACAAGCAAAATAAAATTGCACGCACCTAATCTCTCTCTTCTTTCTCTGTCTCTTCAGCCGCAGGTAGTCCGCTGCTGAACAAAGGCCTCCCCCATGGATCGCCACGTAGACCTGTAAATAATAAGTGATGACCACCGACTATAAACATATGTAAACGTTAAAGTTTTTAAACATCGAGAATGTAGAGTGGAGCAAGTTGTCGAATGTTGGCAATGTCACCACATTTCTTAACAGGAATAACACAACTTAGAACTTACAATTAAGAAGCTCTGCGTGGTACTGCACCGAACTCGTCATCTTAAGACTAATGGTGTTAAATCTCTCAATGCCTCGTGGCCTTTGGTAATGGAAGAAGGTTGGCAGTTAGAAGTTCCAGAGTCACCCACTGTATTCCTGCTTTCAGAGTAGCGAAATTGTGTCAATTGAAGAACATTAATATCTACGCCATATTCTGGACTCTACTGTCCTTACCATTAGGTGTAACGCAGTGTCAATTAAAAAATATATATATATTTCTCAATATTCATATTCAGGCTTAGTTCAGCATTCCTACGTGTGCTAAGTATCGACACGCTTCTATCAGAATTGTCACCAAGTTTTTTTCTATTCTGAACTGACACCTGCGCCAACAAGACAGATTGCGGCCCGTAAGAGTTCCATTTTCTCATTTCAACGCGATTTTCGTGTACAATGTAACGTGTCGCTGTTTTATAGACATATGAGTAATTTATTTTGCAAACATTCTTTGTTTATAGCCTTCTTTGTTAAAGGTCATAAAGTTTATAGCGTTTTGTAATGGCTAGTGATGTTACGTATCTTAGTAGACATTAATTTATTTTGATGCGAAGATTCGGTTTGTCGGGTTAGGTTAGTTTTTTCGGCGTACTTTTATAGTCTAATACATTCATTAATATTCAAAATTTTGATTAATTGAGTATTTATATACCACTGTCTTGATGGCACAGTTGTACTACGGTACGATTTCATTGATGAGGTCTCGGGTTTGAATCCCGGGTCGGGCAAATTGATATATACATTTTCTATTAATTATCAGCCAGGAGTCAGAAATTTGTGCCCGATATGGCAATCGGCTCGCCCCCTATCACATCCTGCGACGGAAAACATAAGCAAAACGTGCGTGTCCTAGAAGCACCTCTGCCCATCCCTTCTGGGAAAAAAAGCGTTGGCTTATGTATATATTAATCTACCACGCTGGCCTAGTTCGATTATTAAATACACACCTTTGAATATTTCACAAAAAAATCGCAGGTATTTTTATAAAAATATTATTTTGATCGTGAGTACTCAATACAATTTGCGCACGCATGACAATAAATGACATGAATTTCATTATCTCATGAAAAGGGTATAAGTATACTCATGAATTGTGGTAAGGTTGGCAACTCTGCTTACCCTTTCGGGGCATAACTATATGTAATTTAAACCTAAACATCGCATAAAATTTTGCATTAGTAGACATTTTATAAAAAATTAAAGACAAAATTGGTAAAACCAACTTATATTCACAGCACTTCATAAAGTTCAAACAATACTAAGAAGTATATAACTGCCATTACTCCGTAATGTTTCTCTTACGTTTACATAAAGGCGCCTTTACAAATCATTATCGGTTTCCAATGCTTTTTATTGGGGCATTAGTAGGTAATCTATGCAAATCTCTTCAGATTCTTTGCCCCTATTTGCGTGAACACTATGCCTTACTTTAGGTGATTTTTGTTGTTGTTGTTGAAGATAATCGTTTTATTGGGCATGTTTGCAATACTGGGAAAAAATAGTTATTTGTAATGTATTGTATCAGCCCATATACGTCTCAGTGTAGCACACGGGCCTCCTCTACAATCAAGAGTACGATTGAGAGTTGTTAGGCCATATATTCCACCACGCTGGCCTAGTGCGGGTTGGCGGACTTTTACATACCATAGAAATTTATACAAATCACTATGGTATGCAGGTTTCCTCACGATGTTTTCCTTCACCGTTATAGTGCGTGGTGATTGACTATAAATACCCACATGTCTCCGAAAAGACAGAGGAAAAAATCATAAAGAACAGAATTTTTGGTCCACTACGCTGGCCTAATGCATACACACCATCGAAAATTCCTTAAGTTGCCGAGAGAATATTTGACTTGTGAATTCAGTTCGCCCTGGACAACGCTAATTCATTTGTATAGGCTTATAAATATCAAATTGAACAAGTATTATTTTCTTAAATTCAAACAATAAGTCTACAAACAAAATTCAAACCATTAAACGATAAACAAGACATCACTCAGTCATAACTCGCAACTTCAAACCGAACCGAGCCGTATCGATCCTTAAAACCAATTTCACGAGTTATTTTGTAATAACAGTTCTCGAACGTTTTAACATTGACCTCGGTGGGCGCCCATCTAGGCATTACAAAGACTTGACCTATTTGCAACACTTACAAGGATTAGATCCCAGTAACCCGATAGCAGGAGGTGATAGAGATGTGAACTAAAAGGATTTATGCTCCAATATTGTCTTGGATATTGGATGTATTTTATCTTGTCCAAGCTTGGTCCTGACTGGACGGTTTGGATTAGGCAGCGAAAATCTCGCGATTGTATCGATATGTTATGAAATCGGTCAAGGTCGTTTTAGATGTCAGGTAAGTTTAGACCTGGGTTGTATGATATTTTCTTGTTCAACTTTTCTCTCTACATTTCTTGTGAATACTCACGCAAGGAAGGGACGTTATATTATTTACTTTACCATTAAAATAAGTGATAATTTACTACAAATAGTAAATTGATAGCGTAAATTCAGAGATGTGCTTAATGGAATCCAACCCGCCACCTCCCACTCGGTACGTAGTTTTGCTCCTTATATGATTGTCACGTAATTAATCCAAACATGATATTATGTATCCAAACAAATTGTTCAGAAAATATCTTGCTTTCTTACAAGTCATATCAAATATTTGTTAAACAATCAAGCCCTAATTGACGTTATATTACCACGTTTGATTATAACACAAATGCTGATTGAGACAGTAAATAAATTACGTACACATATACAATGTTTAAATGAGAATTACATGGCGGCAAGTTATTATGTGCCAATCAATTGGTCGTAGCGACGTAGCACATTGCTACGACATGTGCTACGATGTAGGCGTTACACTAACTGCGTAGACCCGAACTATTGGCTCAATTTCCGTAAAACATTTAGGCCATGTACGGCTAGGTATTATCCAATTGTATCAAATATACCTTATCCCTGCTATGATTGCCTATTCCATAACAGGAAATTGAAAATACTTATCATCATGGTCAGGTGCGTATGTGAAAAACGTAATGTCAACTACTTTAGTCATTTCTATTAATAGAAAAAATCTGTTTATTGAATTCTTGTATTGAAATCTACCGTGTATTGTTTTGCATTTTTGAATAATGGGCTATTTTATAAATATAGACACCCAGAATTAAGTATGTAGTGAAAGTTGTAATTTTTATTTTTATTTTTGCTCTTTTCGATTTCTTTGCAATCGCAGGTAGATTTAGAGGGCTTAGGCCATAGTTGACCTAGCTAGTTAGTGCGGGTTGGTGGACTTCACACATTATAGAAAATGTTTTTAAAAGCTCTCGTATGTAAGTTTCCTCACGATGTTTAAATTATATTTTTTTCTGTTACATTTTTGGTGGCCTGTAAATGCATAATAGCCTGTTGGTAACAGACCAGATGCGGCTGCCAACATGCTGCCAACATGAATATCTTTTGAGGATCGTAAGTCATTACCAATGATTTCCACAACTCAAGTTGTTCGAAACTGCTTGTTTTCGGTAACCTATCAGTATCTATCCATCTCATTAGTAGGCACACAATGCCCACCCTCATTAAACATGAATTAATATTAATATTCCATTAATCTGTTTTGAAACGTGTGTATAATAGTTTTAAGCCCGCGCGTTAATTTTTGCCGGCAAACTGTGTCTGTTGGCTCTGTTTATTTTACGAATAAAACAACGCGACCATTATTTCATATTTACAATTTGTTGATAAAACAACTAGTTTATGCAACTTTTCACATTGATAACGAATTTTGTTTGGAAAAACTACGCTCCATATTTCACTGGTGAAAAGTATTTAACAGTTTGGAGTGTTCGTGTGATTTTTTGTACTTAGTCAATTGTAAATTACTGTTGCTTGCTGCGTGGAAATATAAATAGTGAATGTTGATTGTGTATTTTTTGTATATATATAATAACGTCATATTTTTGCTGTATTATAGGGACTGGTATATCAGCTGTCTTAGCATAGGTTAATGTGTCATAGCTCCACAACGAACTGAACACGGAAAATAAAGTCGGATACTTTCCCAGCTGCTTTACGCTATTTTTCTGTTAGTAAATGGGAAAACATATGTAAATATTTTTATATCCAGCTTTTTAATAACTTTTACTGATATATTGGCCAGACTAAAAAATAAAGCAGCAATTTCGTTAAATAGGGAGTCAAGTCGCAAAATGGTTTTTGACACTTCATTGGCTGCCAGTGTAATAAATTCCAAGCATGACACAATCTAACTACAATCATATAATGTGTGGGTGAAGACATTTCCTAGTACAGTCAATAAATCCTCTATTACACATGGAAATGAAAATGGAGTTGAACTCTTACAAATACACCTTCAAATTATTTGGTAAGTATCAAGACTATTTGTAACCTGTAAACAAATTTCATCACACACCGACGCCTACAAGTGAAACACAGGTAACTTTATTTTAACGTGACATTAAAATATATTCAAGCTCTACATTTTATTGTGTATATAAACTTATGAATATATTTGTCCTCTCGTATACAAATAGGCTGTAAAAATGAATGTGAGCTCCAGGGTCGGTCCTTGGCTAATGTGATTACACGGGTATGTCCTTCCACGTTTTATTTCCCCGATGTGTTAATGAGCGGGCCAAGACAAGGGGACAAATTAAGTCTGTACACGAAGCACCCAGTGTTGATATTAACGACATTGTATGAATTTCTCATCGTAATACGGTTCTTTTTTTGCACTGTATCAGCCCATAAACGTCCAAGTGCAGGGCACGGACCACCTCTGCAAGCGAGAGAACGATTAAAATGTTTTAGGCCGTATAGTCCACCACGCTGACCTACTGTGGGTTGGCTTTTGAATACCATAGAAATTCTTCCGAATCGCTATGGTGTGCAGGTTTCCTCACGTTGTTTTTCTTCACCGTTTTAGTTCGTAGTCATTGACTATCAATACATATGAACATAGCTCGGAAAAGTCAGAAGGGTGCCCTAATATTTGAACCTGCAATCACCGTAAACATGTTGGTGGCCGCGTCTGGTCCGTTATCAACAGTCCACCACACACATCTTTGCATTTTTGATACGATTCTAGTATTGTCTTTTCTTGAAAGAGTGGGAAAAGTCGGTGAATAAGCGTGCAACTCATCTGATGACATCACAGACAGATATCTTATGTGCGTTTTCGGAATTTGGGAGCAATAGTTGACGGATACGACGGCCAACAGACTGAATACATGGGATAGTCAAGCCTCCAGTAATTTAATTTCCTAAATAAACTTTTACATCATACTAGTTTCTTGTGAAACAAAGTTTACAGAAGGTATGGTCGTGCCAGACCAATCATCCTATAGTCAAAAATTCTATGCTCCGTGGCTCTATCGCATATAAGTAGTTTTTGTTATGATACATTTAAAAGCAATTAATCAAGATTTGTTTTATACTCAAATTACCTACTGGGCCCTGAAACTCATATTATTCTAATATAACACTAAATATCTGTGTCGCACATCATTAGTCAACTGTTGTTGAACTTATCAGGAAGTTAAAGTGGCGGAAGGCGGGGAGTATCGACGCACCGGAAACCCTCTGCCCACCCCCGCATAGATGGACAGACGACCTGTTGACTATGTTTAGAGGATATTAGGAATATTTATATACAACATTAATACTGTAATATAAATGGAACAATTTTTCTACCGGCATTCTTTAGACAACTTTGCACTAAGAGTATAACCTCTATCAAGGAGTAATAACGTTAATTTATGGAACACTTTGCATCAGAACTGTCTTTTATTAACATCACATCCACAATTTATCGGACTTTCGGAGAGGACACAGGTAGGTGGGTCGAATAAAGGTCATTGGAAGTCAGTATATTTCACCAGCTGAATAAAAAGTGACGTTAGAGCTTTTAAGTTTGCTGTGGTACTGCCTCGCTTCCAATACTGACACGAGAGAGTCGATACTTCACCTGATAATAAACAGCAGGGCCGTCCCGGTAGAAAATCCAACGACGCCAAATGTCCCTTTTTTTACCAATTGACTTTAATACCCAGATGGACTTGAATTTTTCATTAAGACTGGTGGTAGGTCTCTCATATTATGTGAGGTACCGCCTGGGTGGGTACCACTGCAATGTCTCTTTCTTCCGTCAAAAAGCAGTGTAAATGCACTATTGTGTTCCGGTTTGAAGGACATTGTAGCCAGATAACTACTGGACATAATGAGACTTAATATCTTATGTCTCAGGATGGCGAGTGCAGTGGAATGCCAAGCATTGCTTTGTTATTTTTGTCCATGAGTGGTATTGCTTACTATCAGCTAATTACATGCTCATATCGCCATTCATTGCAATAAAAAGAGTACTATTAGCAAAAATTCGTCGTTGAATTTGAGGCTAGTCATTAGAAACTCACATACTTTGGTATTCAAGTCTAAACTATGCAGACACAAATTACCATTACACAAAACAGCAATGCTATCAACCTAGCCTACAAGATTAACAAACATCGGTGTCACGTCACATTGCAAAGCAGAGCGCCGCAGTAACCGTGTTTGATGCCATAATCCACCTCGATGCGTGTTCGTAAACGATGTTGCACCGTCGACTGACCCAGCTTCGATTTTAGGGATCGCTTACTGACGACTGATGTCCTAATACCTGTGCTAAACTGACTATTGAGTTTCTGAGTTAAGGTTAGAAAATGTTCGTCTAATACGAATAAATTAGACACCGATCACCGTCAATAACCTAAGGAGATTTGTGGATTATTCTGCGTGGTTACACAGCTTTACTTTACTTTTATCTCAAACTAAATTTTAGCGGTCACTATTATGTTCAACACAGACCTGTCTTATTTTTGTAATCCAACAAGTTTGGCTGTCATCTCTCGGTATGATATTTTAATTGCACTGCACTTGCCATCTGGATCTTTGAATTTATTTTACACAAAACCTAGCGGCCAAGTTGTTCCTTCACTTAGATCTAGGTAGGCGAATAAATTACCCTAGACGAGCCTACTCGTTCGGGATATTCCAAAATTCTCTACCACTCAACTGTTTTGCTATAAAGTAATCATCCATTGTGATTGCGATAGGTCTTATGCCTTCAATGACTGCATCTTTTTCAAAATATAAGCCATCAAACATATTTTGCTCCCTCTTTAGAATTTTGTAACCGACGCTTCTCTGGAAAATTCTGAACATAAATTCAGGTACCAAAATATATTTTTATTTCGTTTCGCCCTTCGCGTGTTTAAATTCATCGACGTTTAATAAAACTTGGTAATGAAAAACTTATGAGTATTTATTTAGGCTGTAACCTTTTGGTATCTGCTCGTCTCACTAATTAGTTTTCCAATTAAAGAGCGAGCTAAATGATATTCAGTGTCAGTGAGGTCGGGTTGTTTAGTTTTTATTAAACTACTCATAAATAATATTGATACTCTCAAGGTGAAATAAATTAGAGGTGGAAAACTTGCTTTGTATTGTATAAAGCTGTGGTTATAATGGCGAACTAAACGATGAAAACTATCACAGCGTTAGAAACGTTCGAGGCCGAATTATTTTAGGGACGATTTTTTTCTATTCAGTTTATATGATAGGCCTACCTCTAAATACCCATACGTCTATTGACCAGAGATTTTGAGACATTCACCGTTCTGAAAAAAATTACATCTTTGATACCATAAAATCACATTAATAATGTGCTCATTATGGTATTTGATAATCGGAATCTGATGGCGACGTAGGAATTTTTAAACAGCTTATTAATTACTGAGTTTTTCAAATAACACCAAAATATACTATAATCCTATGTTTATTCGATTTCACCCAGCACATCATATTTGTGTCTACCGGCAAAGGACAACTATCTCTGGCCAGTAAACACTGTAACTAGCCTGTAACTGACGGTAGATCTCTCATATGTGAGATGGCGCCTGCGTAGGTACCACCACAATGTCCAGCGTAACTACTGGATATTATGAGACTAAACACGTTATGTCTCAGGGTGGCGAGCGCAGGAGAATGTCAATCATTGCTTTGTAATTCATGGTGTTATTTAGTTTTGCTACTGCCCGTGAGCGGTCATATCACCTACCATCAAACGAATGGCGTGCTCGTCTCGCCATTCACTGCAATAAAAAGAAACACTTTATCTAACTTGCGCTAAAATTACCATCAGGAGCTGGTCAGTCTTTTTCATCCGTATAAAATAAGTTTTTCTCGTCGACAGGAAAAATTCAAACAATATTTCCCAGACGGTTGGTAAATCAGGGCGACCCCGGCCTAAGCTATAATTTTATAGGGTCTAATCTCAACATAATTTCGGTTACCCTTGGAACTTATCGATTTTACCTACGGTCTCTGCTAATGGTAAAATACTTTCGCCTAGGTAAAACTTGGCTAGACCGTTTTTTATACACCTATTAAAGTTTAGCAGTTTGGTTTGCCGTACAATCGAGGTAAGTTTTTACGATTGTGGTTTGGGTCAGGGAAATTGTATCGAACTATTTCAAGCTAAGCTGTTTATAATTTTTTTAAATGCCTTTAAATCGAATAGGAATTTATCGGACATCAGAGTAGCACTGTTTTTACTGCTTATAGTATCTAAAATAACTACAGTATAGCTAACTCAGTGTTGTCATTTTTCAATACCAACTCGATATGAAATTTATAGCACCTTGTTAGTTAATATGAACCCCAGGCAAAGTAGGGCATTAAATTTGACTGCTCCAGTCACAATTTAAAATAAAACCCGTTGAAACATATAAATTAGTGGCGAGGTATTGTTCATCGTGGCGTGCGCACCGCGAATAAAAATCTTTATTACAGCAGTTTACATAATAAACACCGAGTAATGTTTAGTGGTTATTACAATCAAATTTGTTTGCATTTTTCACATTTAAACAGCAGGTGGTATAAAAATATTTATATATAATATATGTGAGGGGTATAAAAGTTTACTTTTGTGACTATTGTCGCTATAAATACGCATGAATTAACTCATTCACAAATAATGGTATTTTATAACTTTTTGACATGCATAAAATATGAAATGAATCAATTTCGTATCACTTGATTGAATTTCGTTCGAACCGGTCTTTAACAGAAAACAATTCGTGTAATGGAATAATTTCATTAACGTATGAAATATTTATTATATTATCGTATATTCAAAAGATATCGACTTTAAAAGGGTAGGTACCCTTACCTAATAGCACCCTTGCTATTAGAGGCGTTCACAGTTCGCTATATTTCATCCCATGATGTGTTGGATTTTGTTGGCACGTCCGGCACCACTTTTTCCCTACAAACCGATAAATTTATTAATAACACAAAATAATAGACTTATGAACTTATTGAGGAAAGCTAATTTGCAGATTTTGGAACACCATAATTCTTTTGGGCCTCGCAAGCATACCAACATGAACGCAAAGTCACTTTATGAATGCATTACTGGGTGTAAGGAGACGCAACAACTCCCTCATACTTTCTGATGCAATCAAAGCTTGATGTCTTATAATGCACAAAGGAATATGCGTGACTGTTGGGTTTATTTATTATTTATTTTTGTTAAGTACAGCCAACGAGGGATCAGTCCACGTCTAGCAGACTTTCATAAATTTAATGATGAGCTGACAAATCACGCATTGTCCCATAGATAAATGGAGAGCGAGTGGGGAACCGAATGTAAAGCAAGATTGATGTTTCCACAAAGGGATTTTAAACTTCGTGATCACAACATTTTGCTGTGGTTGGTGCTAAGATAAAGTAGAATTATAAACTGTATTCTTACGGACGGAAGGACGCATCACGAATGATCTGATTGAAAAGATGATCGCCTTCTATAAATAAATAAATGACAGTGGCGTGCCTAGGGTTTTGGGGTAGGGCAAGCCCAATATTTTGTTTTATGTTTAATGCATATTGATTTAGAAGGAAAATATACTAAGAACAAAGAAAACGAATGTACGTCAGCAGACTTAACACATAATCTATACAATATTAGGATTAATACAAATATAGATTACTTGTGGAAATGCAACCGTAATTGTTTATTGCAATAACTGCTGAGCACTTCATTTTTAATACCCGACATTCCGCTAGCACAACGATAGCTACTATGGTGCCGTGTTTGACTTCGCAGTTATCCGAAAATGCGGCATAAATTATAATTATTATTAATTCATTAACGTAAAATTTTTAAGAATTACAAGTAATAACATATTTTTTGAAAGAGCCACCTAATTTATTGCAATGTTTATATTTTATCATACTATTCTAATACACAAGTGTCGTTTGAAAAACATAATATGAAACATCATTATTTAATATCCTATACAAAGGGAAGCATGTAGAAATCAAATTACGTAGTTTATTTAACTAAACTGATAAAATACCTCTCGTGATTTACCACGAATATAAGAAATACACAAACCCGGCGTTGTTTTCGCTCTAGTTTCTAATTCAATATAATTGAATTAAATTACCTTTATACCGGCAACGAACACTTTCATCATCACACTAAAACCATCACAGGAAACAATACAACTCATTTTAGTATCAAAAAGCTTCAATAACATAAAACAACTAATAATTAACCTATATTAGAACTATTTACAATAATTACACAATGTCAAAATACTTATGAAGTTAGTACGAATTCGTTCAGAATTGCGAAACGAAACGTAAATATAAACATTACTATAAATTACAAACTGCAATTATAATTTATTAAAAAGTACCGACATTACAGGCACATTTTTAATCATTTAATTAAAAATATTTTTAAATGCGAAACAAGTTAATTAATAACAATAAATATATTTACTAAACAATAACAAATAATAACGTGACAACCGTGAAATGTTCACCACGAAGCCGGGCATTTCGTCTCGTACTGAGAGCTATACAAAAATAGCCATACCTATACATTCGTAGCGTCTTGTACACCATTTCACCCATACGTGGACCGCGTTGCCAAAAGCCTCGTAAAAGCACACGAGAGAGAAAAAGATAGATATATGTGCGTTGTGCCGCCTTTTTAAGGGAGCGCGTGGAGCCACCGTTTTTTGAGTTTTAATATCATTGCCTATGGAATGAATTTCGCGCGGCGCTTTGGCGCTCCGTCTCAAGCGCTGTATTTAGACGCGCCGCGACAGGACGCGGTAAATTCAAAAATTTAAAATGTTTTCTAATAAATTAATGTATTGTATTTATTGTAATGGTTTATGTTCAGTATCGAGTATGTACGTATTAAGTAGGGCAAGCCGGGCTTTTGGGCTTGTATGGAAGTACCGCCACTGATAAATGACAATAAATACAACCAACAGTCACATAAATAGCCCTAGCCCCACACTAAGATCGAGTCTAACTACAAGACTTTTCTGTCCCATAAACACCCAGAGCCGGAACAAATACCTGTGTATAACACAAATATTCGTCTTGGAGCATCAAACCCACGGCCTATAGTTTCACAGGCGGCGTTTATCCAACTGCGCCACGGAGGCTGCCAAATGTACTCTAATAGCATCTAGGTAACCTTAGGTGCTTTGTAGACCGTTGTGGATATAATAAAAGAAGTGAGAGAAAAATGGTAGCCTAGGTTACTTCAAGCCAGCCGGATTCGATGAATGTTATTAATAAATTCAGTGATTCTTTTTAGGAGGTTTTCTTTTAGTAGTAAGTTACAAAAACATATCAAAGTAATAATCTGTTATTAATTTAATTAAACCATGCATAGAGATCACTATCACGTGATGTGCATTATAGTCGTATCAAATCACACGATTAATTGAATCATCGCGGATAACGCGTCAATAGTCAAAGCAACGAAATGTCTGCTTAATAGTGAACTTATCTGCAGGAAGGATTGTGATAATCGAGATAGATAGAGTACAGTTAATACCAAACCGAACTGAAGTTCAGCTAAGCAGTAAAAATACTCGTATTTATACGGGGTGGCCAAAAATCGCGAAAACTAAAATCAATATTTTTGACAAAAAACCGTCTATGATTTTTTTTAATTTTTGTACAATGTCACCTAGGGTGATGTGTAACATGTGGGTTAAATTAAATAACATGCGTCAATATCACCCTGTTTACACAAAGTTCATCAATTATTGTATTGTATTGTATCAGCCCATATATGACCCACTACAGGGCACGGGCCTCCTCTACAATCGAGAGTACGATTGAGAGTGGTTAGGCCATATAGTCCACCACGCTGGCCTAATGCGGGTTGAAAGTTCATCAATAACATAATATATATATATATATATTATTGTTAGTTTTATGCCCAAAGCATTGCAGACGAAAACTATTCGTATGACGGTTATATTTACCGTCATTAAATAGTAATCTGTAACAGGAAAATCTAAAAATTTGTCGTCTTTTCATTTCCCCGAATTTAAGATAGATACCTCGTTTTCACACACCAAAAAGTAATAATAAATTTTCATAAGCTTATTACATGTGTATTTTTTACGTTATAGGGGGGAAATTAAGCATACGGCTTACCTGATGGTAAGTGATCACCACCGCCCATGAACATCTGCAACACCAGACGGCGTGGGGATGCATTACCGACCTTTAAGTTAGAAACACGCTTGTTTTTTGAAGGTCGCTAGGTCGTACTATTCCGGAAATGCCGCCTCTGGCAAATGGTTCCACAGATTTGTAGTACGTGAAAGAAAGTGACGGAAGTTTGCTGAAATTCGCCTACTCGAACCGGATAGATACACAAACTGAATCCAAAAAGCGATACACTTGCGTTACTACGGCAGATATTTCTCCAGCATATATAGTGATTGCAATCCAGACAGATACGTATATACTGCCACAATAACAATACTTATCAATGCAACGTCGAATATAATAAGCACGCCTCGTGATTCTACCGCCTCAACTGTTGAACACTAAAACAAACCATTAAAATCTAAAATGGAAGTACTAATGGTACTACTTAAATATTGAAGCAAGCGGAAAAATGGTTGAAAACGAAATTAATGGCCGCGAATCGCGAATGGATTGATTTAAATGTCGGATGGAGGAAGGCCGGTCGATCTCGAAACTCGAGATATTCGCTTTGATTGCTTCAGATTGTCAATTTGTATATTTACGTTGCTACTTATTTACTCCAATTCTCCTTTGTTCCCCGGGATCTGACGATGTTTTTGAAATGGGGCAGAATCTGTTACTAAAACGATTGTGGCGTCACACCACGCTTTGATGTTAATGGTATAAACGGTTTTTTATGGAACTAATCAAGGTCGTGAAGCGGTTGGCAACGTATGTTGTGTATTTATAGTCGAGATATAAAACGTATTTGTGATATGTTAAAATAGATCGAATATTATATTACTAAAAGTCGTTTGAGACGCAAATTATATATAGTAATGTTAATTTTTTGTGACACTCGTAAATAATAAGTATACATACGTGGAAGAAGATTTACATCTTACAGTTGAGTGAGTCTTTGAGATTAGGGAAAGTCTGAGAATATTAGTTTCCCGGCAGTCTTTCTAATCGAATGAAACTTTGATAATTGATGTCGATTAGACTGCCTCGGTGGCGCAGTTGGTACTACGGTATGATAGAAACGCTGAGGTCTCGGGTTCGAATCCCGGGTCCGGCAAAGTGATATTAGATTTTTCTATTCATTCTCAGCCCGGAGTCAGGCATGTGTGCCCGATATGCCGTTAGGCTCGTCCCCTATCACATCGCGGGACGGAACATACAAAACGAAATGTGGGTGTCCAGGTTACACCTCTGCCTAGCCCTTCCGGGTTAAAGGCGTTTTGTATATGTATATATGATAAATTAGAGTTATCTTCTGGCTAATTCACGTAATTTTTTGACGCGCCGATCAAGTTGCGGTGCAGTTGCAATGAAGTTTACGTCTTAGTGCAAAATGGTATTCTTGTAATTGTTTAGCTGCGCGTGAACTGCACCTAAGCTATGCGTAAACTGCGAGTGTGCTGCGCGTCAACTGTACGTCAGTCGTATGCAAGAAGCTTATACGTGAATACTGATCAAGTTGCGATCTGAATCACGCACATAAAACACGCAGCAGTAGAATACACTAAACCACTCGCGTGACGCGAACTTGACGCGAGCGTATCTGACAGCGGTTGTCAAAATTACGAGAACACAAAAAGGTCTGTTTTGATCGAAACTTAACTGCAACTGCACTGCAACTAAACTTATTTAATTACGTGAATTACCCTACTGATCTTGCTGTGATAATACTACGTAATAATGTGTCACCTTTAAGGAGTATTGTATAGACAGTAACGAAAAAAGACCTTTTAAAAGTTAGTTACAGTTCTTTTGATCCAATCTTGACAAAACAAACTAAATATCCTTTAAAATAGAATCTCGAAAATACTTTCTGTAAATTGAAATAATTTTGACAAACTGCTAGCAAAATATCGCTTCTATTCAAGTCGGCCCGAATCCTTTCACCGTTTAATTATGTTATAAATTTGATATTGTAACAAAAGGCCTTTAGATACCTAGTGTTTGTTGAACAAGGGTTTTCAGATCGCGTTATGACATATTTCGTGACAGGTGAATGGTTTGGGGTGGTTCTGTTTAGAAATGTTCTAAATACTAAAGATTACAACGCTAAAGTGACGTGATGGAAACATTTCATCTCCTTGTATTTCAGACGTCTATTTTCTTGGAAAATGCTCGAATTTTATTTTATATTTGAGAGATATAATTAATTGATATAAAACGAATTCTTACGGATTTTATCGCGAATTTGGATTTTGCGATCCGAAAACCAATTAACTTTTTAATTTAATAATTGTAAATTAAGGGTAGTTAAATTGTAACAATCACTAATTGGATGACTTATACCTCAGTCCGCCCCTTGACCGCGAAAACTGTAAAGTGATCGAAACGTCGGGAAATTAAAAGAATGAAAAATTAAACCAAATCTGCTATAAAATCCGTACGAATTCGTTTTATTTCAATGTGTAACATTCGCGTAAACCAAGAAACCATTAGACATAATTACGTGATAGTTTTAAAAATAGTCAGTGACAATCAAAATCGTAGGAATACAAACATACGCCTCGAATACTTTACCTTATTTCTTAAATCTGTTGGAAATACATCGAGCTGTTTCAAGGTTAATGATAATTATATTATTATAAACATCAAATGACAAGAGCGGCGGGGTGCACTACCGACAAATATACTACGTACGTAGAATTACATGTGATCCGAAACATCCGTGTCATTTCCTCAATATCCAACCAGTGCGGCCTATGAACGTTAGATAACGCTTCAGTTATGTTGCTTGAGCGCAGCGGGTGGCGTTTTAAACTCATTGTTCAATCATGTCAAAATATTATTTCAATAATTTTTCACAAGGATTTCTGAATGGTTTATTAGGAATACCAACGATTTGCAACATGTTTTTACGGTGAATAATAAATACTACAAACTCCATCAGCAATACGAACTGTGTTTTTTGATCTGTATGGATTTTTAAATGTGTATTATTCAGGTCTTTTTTGTTGTTTATATGCACGTGAGCTTTAAATACTCCGCCAGCTTGTTTATTTGAATAATCACACACTTAAATCTAAATATAACATAATATATACATATAACGTGTATAAACAAACGAACGTAAATAAACGAATTGTACAGTGATAATATTATAAATCATCTTAAAATGTTTCGCTGTAATTGATTTAATCAACTTACAGATTTAATGAGGTTTTGCTATTACATTACAGCTTCATCAGATTTACTTCTGTATCGATATTAACGGCTTCAAGTATGAAAAATATTTTACAGTACAAAATTACAAAATCGAATGACGAAACATAGTCCATAATATATAAAACAAACATGTATTTTACTCATGTTATTATTTTATATGTATCGATTAAACAGCAATCAAAACCCAATTAATCGCTTTCTCTTATAACATGACCGCACCCCGGCGTATGTTATGTAACAGGTCGCAAACTGCTGGGAAGGCGTAATAATACCAACGCCGCCACGCTCAGCCGATACAAGCTAGCGGAAATTAACAGCTTCTAGCTAGAGCGGAGCCGAGCGGAGCGGGCGCGGGCGCGGGGGCGGCCAATTGTACCGATTTATCGCCAAGATGTATACTGCCTACGTGTTTGGATCGATGAGTTATAATTTAGCGGCTTGAGCCAAGGTTAATATGCTCTAATATATTTCTTGCAGATTTCAATGGGAAGTATTTTAATTATTTCATTTAGTTCTGCTTATTCTACATACATACCCTTCACGCCTTTTTCCCTGAAGGAAAATAAGTAAATAAGTGCCACAAGGTCATCCACGATTCGCCTTGTATGTTCCGACCCACGATATGACAGGGGGCGACACTATTCCTGATAACGAATAAAAAATCCAATATCACTTTGCCCAACCCGGGATTCAATGCCGAGACTTCAGCTTTGCAATCATACCGTAGTACAACTGAGCCACCGAGGTAGTCATCCTTCTTCATCATTCTATCTGCATTTATTCCACAATTGTACACCGCAAGCTGTGTCCGAGAGTGACGAATGAGCAAGCAATCTGAAAAAGTGACTATTGCCGTCCAAATCAACAGTATCAAAGACATTAGTAATGGTAGATCCCTCCCGTTTAAAATAGAAAATAAAGTTTAGAAGGAGAAAGACTAAATGAGACAATAGCTTTCGCATCAGCTTAAATCTATCCACAGCATGATATGAGATTTTTTTAAGATTACGTCATTGAACATTAATCATGATGATTTACCAAACCTATAGATCCTGAGCAGGCGGATTAGTGCGTAGAAGGGTCTATTATATACACATGTATTTATCGGTATATGGAATGGACATGACGTCACCCGATTGGTATCAAACTTGGTGTTCTATCTGGTGAATGCCTTTCAGGAATTCCGTCGACTTACCTTTCCGGGCAACTCGGGATGGATTTCTGAGAAGATAGTGCTATTTCGATAGATGAATCATATAATCGACTTCATTATGAAATAAGACACCATTGACACTGCTAATAAAAAGGAAATACTGTACACAAGACTAGTGTGTACCTGCAAAAAACTAACGAAATAGGCAGTCTAAAAATATAAAAATAAGCTTGGCTAAAAGCATTGGGACAAAATATATCCATAAAGATTAAAATGAGTATATATATAACAAAAAAAATGCTATAACTCCCAAGTCATGCATGTTGTCCCCATTGGTTCGTCTGTAGATAAACATTAAAACTCGGAGCCCCGCGCAACCTCAATACTCCAACGCAAAACAAATTCAATAAATTAATATCCAATAAAGCGCTATCTGTTTTAATGAAAACTGGAGAAATAGTGGAATGACAGGAACACCTGCAACTCGGGCCGAAGTTAATTCAACCTATAATTTTCCGGTGTCGCGTCCCACGTTCAACTTCATTATAGCAAAGCAATTACAGTGCGGTGTAATATACCAAGTTAACACTTGACCGAGTTCAAGCATCCGGACCCGCCCGCGTGTGCACTTGCATAATTCATTGTCGGGCTTTTTAATTGTTGTCGATGTCGTGTGGATTGGTGTACTTATAGATATTGATGGTAAATGTAAAAATATGTCATGTGGACTTACGGCCATATTCATAGACTGTTTATAAACGTATTTTAGCTATCGAATGTTTTGTCTCCTTCGCTCCAATTGAATTCAAAAGTAGTTCGAAAGGGACAAAACATTCGATAACTAAAATTGGTTTATAAACTGTATATGAATAAGGCTATTAGTGATGACCAAGGTAGAGTAACAGCCTCACTATATTTTATCGGTCGGTGAGATTACCGGAGGTCTAACATGCCTTTTGTTATAGACTGTCTTAGTTCAAATATAAAGTGGCATATACCTTCGATTTCTGGATAACACTTCAGTAATTCTTTTATCACCTTTTATACAGTTTACCCACTTCTCTTTTAACTGAAAATAATTACAACTACTTCATTTTTAGGATTCCTATAGTTGAAGATATTTTTATAAAAAAAAACTGCAAGGGACTTTTCCATCCCTCTACAACGCAAACAAACATATGAAGAACACAAACATTTGTCTCTTTGCGGAGGTCGAGGCCCCGGACTGTCACCTTACAACTGGCTTGTTGGGTTTTGTCCCTCGAAATTTATGGAAAAAATGCAAGTGACAACTGACAAAACTTCAATGTTTTAATATTTAGAATACGTGAGTCTTTAGACATGACAAGAATGTTAATCCTGTGGGTATTGCAAAATTATTTGGTTTGTTCTGCAGTGGCGAAGGGTGATTTTTTTAAAAAGGGAAGCCGGAGCTCAATACGCGAAATAAGTGTGTTTATTTTGTTTATACGTACTGGCCCCACATAGGGAAGACAATGCGACTGATACTTGATAGTAAACATAGTGCAGTCCGGATTGAGTAGATCAACTTATCGTGAGATGCTTCAGAGAAATAGCCCGAAACGCGACATATTTACATAAAATGTACGTGTATCCTTATATCCGGACGTTTGCGAATATCCAACCGCCAGCAAATTATTCTTCCGACAATCTCACTCACCAAACGAAACGATTGCGTTTCGTATGATGGCATCTACGTACTGCGATCGTCAATTATATTTCAATATTTCCAATATACAAAAGTTGCAATGTCATCATGAGAAAAGTAAAAAAGTATATTTTTAAACCGCACGTGAATATAAGATTAATAAAGAAAAATTAATGATCTAGATACATTGTTAACAAGTACGTTAGCCGCGCTTTTATTAGTTGTATTATTAGTAGTCGAGCACTTCCTAAAATCTAAACAGTAACGTTATTTCCGAAATTGACAATCTAAACATGTACGTCCCTCACGATTATTAATTTCCATTACAACATAATAATACTATTAATATTTATGTACATTTTGTAATTTAAAACATTAAAAACGAAATGCGTGAACCAGCTAATACTCGTATACTGTCAAAATGTTAATACAACACTTACAAATGCAGTGATATCTACACAAATACACACATAAACACACAAAATGCTGAAGACTCGCAGCATGACTCCTGCTTTTTTAACGGAAATTGAACCTTAAATCATTATAAGTTTAAGGTACAATTTTGCGTGATTTGTTGCAAAATACACAACCATGTCACACTAATGCGTAACATGCAGCCGACGCGGGCGGTCGGCGCACGGGCCGCGCCATTGTTATTCAATAAGCCGAACAATTTTGGCAGTAATTCGCCAGAGGTCGCAACGCGGCGCAATCTAATTACGTGTTTGCTATGCGCCTCCGCAGTAATGTTTACCTATGTGGCCGACAGATGTCGTTGAATAAAATGAGTTTAAATATTACATAAAAAAAATTAAAAAATTTGCTTGTTTATAGTGTAATGATAAATTACAAAAGGTAAGCCGCAGGGAATCGAGTTATATGGAGCCTTCGCCACTGTTGTTCTGCAACAGTGGCAGCCTGGTGCTGAAAACCTTGTTCAAATACTAATTGGTCTTTTTCATATCAAGTTCTTTAAATCGGAAAATTTACATGAAGCCTTGGAATTAACCGATTACCTTAATTCCGGTTTTTAAGAAAATATTAATATACTAGTAGATGCAATTAAAGTGAGAGAGACCTGTATAATCTAAACCTTATATAAATAACTAGTTCAATGTACTCGTAATGGTTTTGTTAGATTTACGCAAATGTTACTCATTAAATAAAACTTTAATGTGTAACATTTTGAATTTGATTTATTTATTACATTTTTTTATTCAAAATCGGGATAAAATCCGTAAGAATTCGTTTTATTTCAACTATTTCGATATTTAATAATTAATATAGCCACTGAAAGACAGTTAAATAATCCTTCAACAAAGTTATAAATTTCTTAGAAGGTACAATAAATTAATACAACTTAAAAGATTAAAATTTGAAACGAAAACGTTAATGCAAGATATTCGCAATATGTAAATGTATCTGCTTTATTATGATACCATTGCGACCTAGCTGCGGCATAACCGTGAAATCGTTGAAGATTTACCGTCACTCCGAAACAAGCTCAACTGTACAATGAGACTTAAGCCAGTCCAATCCGGTGCCAGTCTTGCATAATAGTTTCTTTTACACCGAAACTAGTTGCATTTCAATACTCAGCAATAATATCTGGAATATTTTGGCTAACTCTAACTGTATCAGCCCAATATTGCCCTCTACAGAAGACTGAGAGCTCGATTGTGAAGTCTATAATCCACCACGCTGACCTAGTACGGCTTGGTCGTCCTAACATAACGTAGACATTCATGCAAATCTTAAGTTTAACATGAAAGTTTGTCATTAATTCATTAAATTCGTATACCCCTAGGATAGGGCAAAGGGCATCCAAAGTGACTCTGCATCTGTTACGGTCTTGAGCTGCCAGCTTGATATCACTCCAGGTCTACCCAACACTTTAACATGAAAGTTTGATCTACAAGTACAAATACATTTTATAAAGGGTCTGGCTACTGTGAACCCAAAAAGACTTGGATGATTTTTAATACGCCCTACCAGAGATGATTGTTATGTGGTGTCAGGACAATGTTAGACAATGTTGTGTATATTAATTTGCTATGATTATTGCTAAGCATCGTAGTTTAACTATTTAATAAAATTTGTATTTGTATTGGATTGCATTTTTTTTATTACTTGCTGAGAATTAAGCAAAATATTAAACGTTGTTTTTAATGTAGCTGCAATTTATGGTATTCAGATTTATTGAAAATTGCCGACCATTCGCTGAATTGATATTACAATAAAAAATTATAATTATTATCTATAACGCTTCGAGCAAAAAAGCTTCGGGTATTAAAAAACATTTTGAGTCATATTAATTCTTAAATTAAATGGCTAATCAGTATTTTATATCCATTCCAAATTTAAATAAGAGAACACTACGGAAAATGTGGCTTGTGGTAGCAGCATGCAAAATATAATTAAAAAATTAACGTAGACAGCGCAGAATTTAAGACATTGGACTTTATGTCATATTCTTACCAGATAAGTTTGAATATCCTTTGGTAAAAAATAAATCCCTAGCCATTGCGTCCCGGTCTGCGCTGGCCCTTAGATGGTGCCAAAAACAAAAATAGGTAGTATTACTAGAACATCCACAAAAAAATCAACGAACCATTTATGTTTGTTCCTTTAAACTTTGAGAATTTCTTTTCAAATGCCAACTAGTATATTGCAGTTTGACGAAGTATCATTTTTTATATAAAAACAAACAAATAGACTATTCCGGCATTTCTTTTGCTACTTTTACTTTTTAATGTCATCTGTAATATATTTTCAGCAAATACCCGATTAAAGGTACAGTCTTAAACTATCAGTCACACTCAAAATACGAAAGACTGTGAGTTCTTTTTAACACCAATGTCGCCCAATATCAGAGAACTCATAAAGAACCTTTGAATTAATGTTGTTTGGTGTGACGCACGGCCGTTTTCAGATGAGTCCAACAGCTCCCGAAGCGTTATTCAGTTTGGTTCTACGTTGGTCGTTGCCACAGGGAACCGTCTTTATCTACCTCCGTTTTATCCAAATAAATGGGTTTATATTTATTTAAGTGAAATACTGACAACGGTGCATCAGAAAGTAATTGGAATTCGAGCTGAAAATCCCAGTAACATTTGCTTGTTGATGTGAAAAAGTATTTATTTATTTATCCTTTATTGCAACATACAAAAAACCAATTACAATGAAGAAATAATATAAAAAAAGTGCAAAAGGTGGCCTTATCGCAATGGACAATTTCTTCCAGGCTACCTTGGGATGGTTATAAAAACAGGAGAATGAGAAAGCAATCAAGGAATAAATAATAATCTATAATGATTAAAATATAAACTTGTAATTTAATACATAGGTACAAACACCTACACACATATTTAAACAATAACAAAAGTATATATAGTTTACCAGATAATGCGCGTGGATAAATATATTCCTCGTCTAAATACTTAATGACAGAGGTCCTTCCTAAATCATTTTTTAAATGACGTCAGTGTTCGTGCTCATCTCACCACAATTAGAAGGGAGTTCCACAGTCGGACAGAGCTTAGACTGTAAATGATTTGTCCATAAATGTTGTAAAGTGCTCGGGCATTCTCAGTTTCAAGTAAAGTACTTTGTATTTAATAACATGTAAGACAAAGACTGTTTTTTTTTACCCGGAGGGATGTTTATGTTATGAACCCCCAGATTACCTACATTACGATTGCTCAATTGTCTTGGTATGTAATGTAAAAATATATATATTATATTTTAGAATGTTAATTTGTTGTAAGAAAAGATCAAATATATCCAAAATAATATTTTAACTGTGATATTTCAAAGAAACCAGCAAAACGTGCATCATTTTAAGCATCCAACACTTTCTATTCTATTACAAACGCTTAGAAAACAGTATAAGTTTAGAACCATAAAAGAAAATTCTACTTTACTCCCGAGTAAAATACCGTGTAATAATTTAATACAAATAAAATATTTCTCTGTTAAAGAAATATCAATTCAAAAATCAGGTTGAAAGAATTCATTTTTGTCTGAAGCTTTTGGGTCTCATCACTTTCTGAGAGCCTTTGTATGCGGCTCTTCTCGCTAAGTACATTATGTAAATGTAATACCGGAGGCAGGACCGCTCGCTCCTTGTACATGGTTGATAACCACACCCATATTATCATACACAGAGGGTCAAAACTCCGTGTATTTTTAGCTATAATTCTGCAGTATGGAACGCGTTGGCAAGCTGTAGTTTTTGCGCTGTGACAACTATGTGAAATGTAAACGACACTAAAACGCAACGGGCAGCCTCGGCGGGAGAATGCGCGCGGTATTTTTCAAATATTTCGTGGTGCACGTATAAACAGTGCAGTGTACTTTGTTGTTTTACTTTCGAAGAGGAATAATTTGGGATGTCGGTGATGGTTAAATACAGATAAATTAAATCAGTACTACAATTTTACTTCGTATTATAAATGACACGCAATATGAAATATATTTATTTATTTACAAGAAACATGAATTCAAAATTATAAAAATATATTTATTCTTCCATTTTTACGCATAATGTGACATCGAATTGGTTAGGAATTCACTTAAAAAATAATTTCAGTCGCAACGGTCCACGGCACTACGATACTCCAATAATATTATTTATGAGTATTTTTACGACAAAAAGTGATTTTAGATTCAATGTCAAACGGACATAATATGGTATGACCGAGGTATGTATGGATATTTATAATCTCGACGTGAATATCCTTGGGGAGGCTATTTTCAGCAGTCGACGTCATGTGGTTGAAGAGGGAGCTTTGAGTGAGGATTTCTGTCATTACCTGGATTAAATTTGATCAAGATAATTTGTAAAGGCTCAGACGTATTTATCTCGTCATTGTAAATATACAAATATTATCGACGAACTGTAGTGCAGTAGAGGATGGTAGAGACTGGGTTAAATTAAATTTCACATGTGGTAGAGCCACGCTGTTGTCAGTCATCAGTCATGACTCAGCATGAATGGGCAGGCTCGTCCATGGTAGTACCACTGTCTCACTGGAAATCGACGGGAAGTGACAGCTTTACTGTCGCGTTTCGTCCGGTGAGTGAGATTGCCGGATGCCTGTTTTTCCTTTCCGCTCCTCTCCTAATTTTAAGGGCCGGCAAATTGTCTATGATTCAAGCAATGTAGATGGTCATGGGCGGCAGTGATCACTTACCATGAGGCGACCTGTTTGCTCGTTTGCCGGACCTATGCAATAAAAAAATGTCAGAGGCTGCGCCGGAAAGTGGACCCTGGCACCAACCGGATAATGGAAGACGGAAAGAAAGATTGGCGAACCTTATTGCACCAGCTTAACGTCTGTACTCGTATATGTTTTAATTTTTCAAAACGAATTAATGGCTGTTAAAAACAAAATAGACACATAATCTACTATTTTTATAAAGTTACTAATTTTCTGGGTTCCATAAAACTTAAAATAGCGTCATAAGCAAAATTTCAATTTTTATGTTAATACTTTAGAAAAACTGGTTCGATTTTTTTTCGATGCTAAACAGCATTTATTTTGCAGAATCGCAAACAACATTGTAATTCGTCTTAAACGCAAGCTAAAAGCAAAATAAATCCAGGCGTATCAAATCGATTCCCAAACGGTTTCGCCCAAAGATTTATTACTCAACCTTAACACGTTTTAATCTAAGTTTTTTGGTTTGACACTGCTTTCGAATGCACGGTTTAATTCAAACACAGGCGTTTGGACGTAGCACAGGCGAATAAGTTAAAAAAATTACCATTTTGAGTGAAAATTCCCTTTTTCACACTTTGTCGCCCCTGATGGCCGCGCCTAATGGATTCATGCCATTACTTTCTTGTATGCGCCAGGTACCGAACCGTGAGTTTTTTGAAGCTCAAGTATAAAATTATGTGTTAACTTAATGTGAGAAATATTTTAGGGATTAGTCACCGACCTTATATAGTCCAAGGTCATATAAATATGTTTTTCAAAGCTTAAAATTATGGTATAATATATTTTTCTATTACTGTGTACTGAACTAGCAAACTTTTAATGTGTATATCATAGCTTGTAAGCTAAGCCAACAAGTCATATATAATTTCAGTAATTATTTATCAAAGTGCACCTAAAAGGGTAATGTATTAACCTTACAATATATTTACATAAAGTGCGTGGTGGCCTGTTGGTAACGGACCAGACTCGGCTGCCTACATGTTGACGGTGGTCGCGGGTTCAAATCCCAGGGCACACCTCTGACTTTTCGGAGTTATGTGTGTATTGATAGTCAATCACCACGCACTTTAACGGTGAAGGAAAACATCGTGAGGAAACCTGCATACCGTAGCAATTTTAAAGAATTTCTACGGTATGTAAGTCCGCCAACCCGCACTAGGCCAGCGTGGTGGACTATATGGTCTAACCACTCTCAATCGATTGTTTCGATTGTAGAGTAGGCCCGTGCCCAGCAGTGGGACGTATATGGGCTGATAAAAAAAAATACAGTTCCCTTTTTTTAGTACCAAATACAACCTTTTCCATAAATATTTTTTCCATTAATACAAAATTGTATTTTAATTCACTATTTTTATTCCCTAAATTACTTTTTTTCTTATAGTATAACTGAGTATTTAAGTTCCATAGTCTCTTTTAATTTGATATGAAAGGGTGATGCCACCTTATCATGATGAGGCCGGGCGTCCCGTAGCGTCCTTCGGGAGATAATAGAAACAACGAATATTCACGAACCTTCCCGATTGAAAATTACAATATTCTTTGGCGTAATGAATGGATAATTACGTGCCATTAGTCTAGTAATAATGGAGAATTGTGAACTGTGAGGTCCTGGGTTCAATTTGTTTGGATAACTGAATTTGAATACTGAAAACTTGATTGATTCGTTTTTTTATGTATCATTTGTCGCTAATTTATATAGCATTCAATAAAGTAGAAGCTCGGTCTTGGATCCATTACCAGGTGGAGCAATTCACGTGACATTATGTATCGGAACGTACGTATACATGAATTGCTGTTTCGAGTTTATTTATTTATTTATTTATAACATCGTTACACCATCGGTGCGCCACCGATAAAATTACACATACATATATTATATATCAGAATTGTGCAAGGTGACGAGCCTTTATAGGTGTATACAGCATTACAAAGTGTAGTTAAAAATTAAAAAATAGTACAAAATAAAAGAATAATATTAAACTAAAGACAATTATAGTATTAAATTATAAAATATTAGAACATTGTAACAATATTAAAGTTACGGCATCTAAACGCATATACGAGTAAAATAGGGTATTTGACTATGATCGATTAATTTTTTTATTATTTTGCGTACAAATGCGAATATCTCTTAAATAAAACATTTTTGTCGAAACAGTATTATAGTAACTTGTAAGACGAGGCTAATATTAGTATTTAAAAAAGAATGGGAGCGAAGTTAGGACATCTTACGTCTCTTTCACACGCGCACACTGTAATGCATATTACGACAAGTGACGTCACGCGTTTTGTATCTGTTTTCTTTTACTCCCACTGCCAGATTTAAAAGTTTCTAATTTGTTTAATTCTGGATAGATTTATAAAGTTCTTTTCTTGTAATATTTTGGATACAAATACATTTTGATAAATACAAAACATTTACTCAAATACCCTGTTATAAGCCAAACCATATTCACTTAGTAAATCATGCTGTACTCAACAAATTTATGCATAAATTAGATAAGAAGGAAATAGAAAAAATATGGTTGGGTCCTGAAAACATCACGGCGAGTCAACTGGACGCTACTTGCCCGTCCACTTCGTCTGTCGTCCATAATGCGCATGAGGGCCACCGAGAGGCTTTAGTGGGTATGCTGGCAAAAGATCTTAGATTTCCACAGGGATTCAGACTGGCCGCAACATCTGCGCGGTGCAGACAGTTGTTTCCACGCGCTATACTGGAAGGCTGAAGGTCCCGACATGCCCCTTGCAACCTCCCCCGAGGTATCGGAAGGCTTAAAGCGTTTTCCTCTCGTTAAAAAAATGGGTACTGAAAACATCATATAGGTATAAGATTATTCACTCATAGTTACAGCAAGCGAATTTATTTATTAGCAAAATTGTATTGGCGTAAATAATTTAGAATCGTGGCTGCCAATGTCAACGTCGCCTGCAGTCGGTATAGTGCGGTTTTTGTTTAATATGTCGGCTTATAGGACGATCACCGGCGCCCTAGAGGATTAAAACTTACTTTCGGCTCAATTCGTATGCATTTGTGTTTATTTTTTATACTTCTTTTAATTATATTCTATTTATTAAAAAAATACAATCGAAGCTTATCAATAATTTTAGTGAACTCGTACGTGATTTTTAAACTTGAGGTGCTTTGCTAAATAAATAATTCAAGGTGATAAAAATACATTGATAAAAAAATAACACCTTTGATATATACGAGTACATATAATATTTTTAATATCTAACCAAAATTTTAAATAGACTCCACACTTCACTGAAAATACTACTTACTGAGTACTAATGTGAAATGAGTGGAATCTCGTTTTTTCTAAGACAGTGAATATTTAAGGGAGGCAATTATTCATGAAACAAAAGCACAACAACCAATTGTAATGCAGCCTTTTTGACAGGATACTTGTTTTGTGAGCGAGAATCTGGTTATCGACGGAATTGCCGCAAGTTCACTCACTGAAGAAACAATTACTGTTCCGGGCAGAAATATTAAACAAATATATTTTGTTCATCGGTAATATTTAACAAATATTTGTTTTAGTTCGTTGTGGGAATGAAAATTCCCTTGCTCTCGTAAATACTACGAAAATACATGAATACTGCTGGGTTTATTATTTTTTATAACATTCTATGTTTACTGTTGACCAATTTCCCAAAAAATATTTTTCACTACACGAACGAAGCAAAACTTAATTTCTTTTGCAAACAAGATATTTACAATTTTCTACGTATGGATCGTAATGTTTGATGGAGGTAAATATTAACACGGACTCAGAGTGGACGGGCTAAATGTTTGCGTCTACAATATACAATATGTATAAATACTAGACAAAATAAACCAAAATATGAGAAAACTTTCGGTACGATTTCATAAAAAATATGTACGTGTAAAGATTTTACACAAGAGGACATTTTTGCTACATATTTTCGAGAAACACTTTCATAATTGGTACTAATCCCAAGTCGGTTAAGTCCCATCTCGATGGGATATTGTAATCGGGTCCTATAAAGCATACAGCGGTGAGATCATTGTAGTCATTCTGAGACTTAAGCCCCGGGCCCTTTTACACGGGGAGAGTTTTTCGCCTCGAAGATACGATTATCGTAAGGATATAAAAAAGTCGCATCGTGTAAACATTTTTCAGAACACGATACTCTATGGCGGTTATGTCATGCGATATTCGCATACAATTCTAGCTCCGAGAAACTCTCTCAGTGTAGATGGGGCCTAAGATTTGCTGGGACGAAGCTTCGGCAAAATCTCAAGTCTGATTTCTAAGACCCGGTAAGTCTGCCCTATTGATGTTGTACAGAGAACTGGGTAGATGTTATGTAGTCATAATCAAGCGTACATGTTGAAAAAAAAAAAACATTATTTGGAACTGTTATACAGGATCTGTCGTGAGTAGTTAGTACCTACCCAAAAAAAACATAATATATTTGACGGTAAAACCATTGGATATTATTTTCCTATGATGCATTTCTCCAGGGAAAATTGATATTTTTTTATTTTGTTGTAATGAAGTTAACTTTAAATTTTGGTATGGCACGTAATCTAACAATCTCAAAGTATTTTAATTGACTCACGACGGTCGTGTTGCAGTTCATAGTTCAAAACGGCATGTTTCCACCACGCTGTATTAAAATAACTTTCCAACAAATCCCAGACATTCGTATGAAAATCCACATTTTCCACGATTTTAAGTTGGCGACATCTTTATTTGCGTTTCTTCCTTTGAACTCGACAGGTAGCCCGCGGCGATACATCTACTGAGTTTTAATCCGCGCCGCCGACGGCAATCGCGCGGTAAGTCGTTTTAAATTAAAACTTGTACTACCCAATCCTTACTTATAGGAAAGTTGGCAAAAAACTTGTTCATTGATCCTCAGGTACTCGAATAAATAATATATGGTGGAACTCCGATTTTGGAAGGTGGAGTTTCTGCTAATCTTGTTTTGCCTTTGTTGATGTCTCTTTGTTGGAGTAAATGAAATATATTTTGTGTATAATGTGGTGATCTGTTTTTTGTTTTCTAAAACATATGTTTTCCAACTGAAAGGGTCGTAGTCCTGTTGTAGAAATGGTACATAATTCGATTTACAATGTAGCCGCAAAGAGCAAGAAACCTATTGAAGCACTTTATTGATATCTCAAAGCTTAGGCTAAATGTATAAATATTTCGCCGATTTATTTTATCTATCTACGTACATCGGCTGATACAGAAGGTCAACCTTTCTTGGAAATACCCAAACTGAAATCCCATACAAGTGACTGCCTGACCTCACCTCATTTAAAACGGCTCATTGCTTCGGTGGTTACGTAAATGGACTGCGAAAATTAAGGGGATGAAATCAACCTCCCCGCAAACTCCGCCCCTTTCCTTTCTGTTGCACGCTGTGGAAATAGACCGTGGTATGCGCGAGAGTGTGCTCAAAAGTAAAGGTCATTGCCACTTGCAGTGACGATAAGTCAGTATCATGAAAATGCCCACCCACAGTGAAACTTGCTTCCTCTGCTACTTAATACAATTTTTGCGCTAATATTATCCTCAATTACATGAAAACATCGTTTATCAAATTATATTGAGTAGTCTATAATAAATTCTACAAAAAATGCTGTGTTACATCAAAGTAAGATAAAAATTGATGGCCCAGTAACATGGTTCGGTGACATTTCCCACTACCATATGGCATATACTAAATAATGATCACACCGCAACGAACCACCGCATACCATAGTATACGTAAAAACCACAAACAAATTAGCTCAACTTGCGACCGCAAATCAATTAGACTGTCAGAAAGAAAATTTAATTTGATGTATATTGATTAAATCATTTGCTTAATACCAATTTATTATTTATAGTCATTTAACTTTGTGCGCGTCGGCCTCTGCGGTCCAGACAGAGTGATTGCTTTTGTATCGGCATATCTATCTGTTTTTAGTTTTTGACCGCAGGCACGCGAACGCCTTGCGCTTTGTTCAGTTTTCGTATCGGAGGTGACCCTGACTAATCTGTCTTTGTTTTGCGGATAGAAAATATTATGAGAAACATTTAATGTTTATTTTTGTTTATATGACTGGGAAAACCTTCTTCTTCTTCTTCAGCCTATGAATCCACCCAATGCTGAGGGTAGGTCTCTTGTATTGCACGCCAGGTTCTTCTGCCCTGGACATTCCTCATCAAGCTCCTTCCCGTTACGTGGACCAGGTCGTCAAGAAATCCCTTCTGTACGGTATATGTTCACAGTCCCTTATAAATATTTGCGATCGAAAAGGAGTTTGAAATAAATTCCTGACCTTTGAAATAGTGGCTGAAGTTGAAAGGAGAGATGAAAATTAGTTAAGCATTTTTTTTTTATCAGCCCATATACGTCCCACTGCTGGGCACGGGCCTACTCTACAATCGAGAGAATCGATTGAGAGTGGTTAGGCCATATAGTCCACCACGCTGGCCTAGTGCGGGTTGGCGGACTTACATACCGTAGAAATTCTTTAAAAATCGCTACGGTATGCAGGTTTCCTCACGATGTTTTCCTTCACCGTTAAAGTGCGTGGTGATTGACTATCAATACACACATAACTCCGAAAAGTCAGAGGTGTGCCCTGGGATTTGAACCCGCGACCACCGAGAACATGTAGGCAGCCGAGTCTGGTCCGTTACCAACAGGCCACCACGCACTGTTAAGTTAGGCATTTAGTAATACTATTATAGGTACAAACGTTTAAATACGATGCTTAGATGGTAGTAAAACTATGATTTTAATTTTTTTTATACTTATAGGCCTAACAGACGGGGATTTAAAAAATACCTGGACATATGGTGCCAGGGTATCAGATGTCCGGTATCTGGATCTGGTACGATACTTAAAATCTTCCACCATCCAGACCAAAAACAAATATATATGGTACACAAAAAATATGTTGCCGGCTTTTCACTCACCGCGGCTTGAAGGCTGCCTGTGAAATAAAGTCTGTTGGCGTTGTAAATAATTTATTTTGTCTCTCGATAACATGATTTACGTCTGTGATAAAAATCTATAAGCACGTTTCAAAGCCTACTATGATGAGGGATTTTTTATACTACACATACGTTTTACTACCTCGTGCGAAATGAGGATTTTATCACAGATGTTTTCAGTCGGAATATTTTCAATTTTGTTCGAACATACCTCATATTATGTTTAGTTGACAGCCTCCGTTGACAGTTGGTTAGACGCCGCCTGTGAAACGAGAGGCCGCGGGTTCGATCCCTGCACCGAGACAAATGTTTTTTAGGCCCATAAGTATTTGTCTCGGGTCTGGGTGTTTGTGAGACCAAAAAGTCTCTCGTAGCTTCTGATACCCACGACACAAGACTTAATTGATCTTAATGTGGGATCAGGAGTATGTATGTGACTGTTGGGTGTTTTTATTTATTTATTAATTTCGAGTATGTATACTAGCTTATATAATACAGTGTATTTCTTTTAGTTTTTTTTTATATTTCTTAGAAAAATCCATCTGTCTGCTGTGGTAATCCCCGGGAGAAATGTATGTCAAGCACCAAGCTATTTTGGACAAGGACCATAATATTAGAAAAAATACTAATAACTATTTTCCAAATATATCCTCATCCTTCGATAACTAGGACACAAGGCACCTAATCTACGACTCAAGAACAACAATTCACGTCAAACTCGAGAATTTCCTCTTGAAATGTGCCTCTTAACACCAAATTCGAAATCTATCACACCAACAAAAATTATGATTACTAGACTCAAAATATCGCATGCCATTGGCAGTCTTACGCTATCAGCAATGTTTTCTTGTTAAAGGTTCTTTAGTACCTGCAAGTTTTCCTCGCCAATGAGCCTTATAAGACTAATGTTCATGGACACGGAATTAATTGTTTGTTACTCTGCTCGTTCAAGTTACTCAAGTTTTTTAAGTCTGCTGTGTATCGAAGTTTCTTTTCTCGTTACTGTCGACAGGTCTGAGGCGAATGGACACGATTATTAAATATTCTTCTTTGATGCACCGTATTTTTTATTGCAATATTTATTTATCAGTTTTGTACATTTATATAATTTTTAGGTTTGTTGAGACCGACATATTTAAATCCAGAAATAAGCTTCAAGTCCATTAAGAGAAGTATTAATTCTAAAGGATTAAAATTTGTTTTTGTTGAATATTCTGGTCTCAATTTAAAAAAATACTATTTAGTTTATATACGACACATATTCTTAAAAAAAATATGTTACTTTATTCACAGAATCCTAATAAATGTATGAGTCGCAATGGTTATGCAATAAAGCGAGAAAAAATATCTCAAAGCAGCCCCCAAAAAAGCAAAACTAAAACTCTAGAAAACATTTCTTGATATGGTGGAGCCACGTTGCTGTTAGTCATGGCTTAGCATGAATGGCTGGCTTATCTGGAAAAATCGATGTGAAGCGACAGCTTTACTGTCACGTATAGTTCGGTGAGTGGGATTGCCGGATGGCCAATACCCCTTTCCTTTCCTCATCCTTTTTCGTTCCCGCTCCCTCTTGATTTTGAGGACCGGCAACACATCTATGAACCAAGCGTTGTGGATGGTCTTGGGCGGCAGTGATTACTTACCATCAGGTGACCTGTTTGCTCGTTTGCCAGACCTATGCAATAAAAAAAATCATGACATCTTATCATCACAAATTAACTTTAAGAAACTTCAAATACGAAATGCCTCCAAAACACGCGCATTATATTCCGAAACAGGTTGCCAAGCCTCCGGGGCGAGGCAAATTAATATGTGTAGGTGTTACCTTAATTTTAGCTCTAAAATCTTTTACATTTCCAACGTAATAAACTCCACAGTTTTCCTCCGAACATATTATGTTAAATTTTGTGAAGTGACGTAAATTCGCTTTAAGTAACTATTTTATGCTAAAATTAGACTCCAAGTAACATGTATTGGTGTTTGTGATAAAATTAGATAAGGGCTTTGCGTATTCGAGATAATAAATGTTTCTATTTCTATACTCGGTAGAAGTTTTGTTGGCCACGTGTAAATTGTGGGTAAATAAAGCTGTATTATTAAAGTTGTATTATGGGTTGCTTTTTCTTCTTCTGACTTACAAAGGTGTCTATGTGAGCAATGCCAGTTTTAGGATAGGGAGCGATTAGGCGGCCGCCTGTAACGTCAACGATGATGGATCGCTGCAAGACTGGTTTTTGTCTTTTTCACATGGTTTTAAATAGCAAATAGGGGGCGCTGTTAGTATCAAAAACAACTATATTTGTGCAACTTAAAGAAATAGTTTTGTATTTTATTTGTAACTTAGATAACATATCGCAAACGCTGTAGTTCTGTCAACGCGTTCATGAACATAAGCGTTAGCATAGTGACCCGTAGAACATTATTTGAAATATGACAAATCAGTGGCACAAAAATGATGTTTGGCCTCCACCAAAACATATTACGTAACCTAGATAATTTTCAAAATAAATACCGCGAACAAATATAACTTCATAAAGTAAACAACTTATATTAGTTTAAGGAAACTAATCCATCCATCCATCCATCAGCCAAAGGAAGTCCACTGCTGATCATAGGCCTCTCCTAATGATTTCCACAGTGACCTGAAGGAAGGAAGGAAGTGTTCTAAAATATAACAAAAATTGCATCATCCTCAAAAAATACCTGTGATTCATCGGCTAATCTGTAATAGGGACGGGACATATTTACCCTCAACCGAGTCCGGCGTCTTATAATTAGTTTGGATGTTTGCGTAGCCGGGTAGTGCCCGAACAGGCTGCGAACAGATGCCTTAAAACTGTTTACATAAGCTGCCCCGCTTGTTTTATTAGCCACTTGGCCCCGCACACGGCGATGCCCGAACAAGCTTTTAAATTGTTCGTAGCTGAAAGTTAACATTTTGAGCAAAAATGGGTACGTCAGAATATATTACACTCAATATGGCGGTGTTGCGTATTTTTAGCGTGGGTGAGATAGTTTTTTTTTTTTAGTAAAATTTAAAGGTAGTATTTTTTTAAATTTTAACTTGTGTCAATTTAATTCAGTGGAGGTTAGCTCGTAGGCTAACTAGTAAGACGGGGTGGATTTAAACTCAAGTATGAATAGAAACAAAACTAGTCAAGTATATAACTGTAAAATATGCATAATTATGTGTGAAATCATTCATGTGTATTTTTTCACGTTTTAGAACCACAATTGTGTGTTGCACATATAAAAATATGATATGTATAATGAGTAATCACATTATCACATCTTACAAAGTGCTAGAGCCACGCTGTTGTCAGCCATGACTCAGCATGAATGGGCAGGCTCGTTCGGGGTGGTACCACTGTCTCAAAGGAAACCAACGTGAAACGACAGCTTTGGTGTCGCGTTTCGTTCAGTGAGTGAGACTGCCGGATGCCCAATACCCCTTTCCTCTTCCCGTCCTTTTTCCTTCCCGCTCCACTCCCAATCTGATGAACCAGAAACACATCCATGATCCAAGCATTGTGGATGTACATGGGCGGTAGTGATCACTTAACATCAGGTGACCTGTTTGCTTCATTGCCACCTATGGTGTAAAAAAAAAAAAACCAGACAACCACTTTATTTCGATTAACCCCATTTTACTGTAGTCATTAATTTAAAATGAAATTCCTATTGTTTAAATCTAATGGAGGGTAGTTTTGTCGTTTGCCTTCTTGCTAGGTTTTAACAGTCCCGTGTACGCTGTCGTAGGCGTGATGCGTGTTTCAGCACTGTACTATATTTTCGCTTTTATAGTTGTATATTGTGGACAATGTAGTGCAAGTGATGTGTATTGTGTAGTGTGGTGATTATGTAGTGTTTAATAGACTATGGTTTTCGCCGAGGCTGACCAGGCTCCATGAACGCGATTTCGGTGAGTTTACTAGACACATTTATAGTATTTATATGGACATTTATTGGGTTTATTGGTGTTTACTTTTTTAAATTGTGTTCTTCACATTGTACATCATTGACACGATCTTAGAATTATTAAGGATTATTTCTGATCATGTCAGAGTTGATCAAGGCTATTTCGACTGAGTTATTAATTTACTAACAAATTGAATATAAATTGTTTCTATATCTGCTCTTCTGGAATTCTGTTCCTGAAATAGGCGTGAAATATGTACACCAGCGAAATTATACTGAAATACATTATCACTGAATTAAAATAATTCAGCAAAATCGCTACTGATTAAATACCAAGAAACTTTTAAAATATATTTTACCAACTAGCTTACAAATACATTTAAATCCTTCAAAATAATGTGGGAAACTAGTAATTAATTAAACTATTTTAATTCCAACCCATCAGTTTAAGCCACATAGATCCAAACATTTTACACAAAACGATTTCGGACTAATATCATTTCATTACGCAAATATTATTTTAACAATATATTTTATATTTCTAATTGAAATAGCTTAAATATAAATCAATTTGAGGTGAATTTCAACCTCATTCAAAATCACATACATGTGATTAAAATTTCTATCGGAATTTTCAGTGATTGTGTTAATACCTTTTTTAGATGACATTATTTAAAATATGAAATGTTCATGGATGGAACAGTTTATATTTCTAATTGAAATAGCTTAAATATAAATCAATTTGAGGTGAATTTCAACTTCATTCAGGATCACATACATGGGATTAAAATTCCTATCGGATATTTCATTGATTTTGCTATTACCTTTAATAGGTGGCATCATTTAAAATGTGAAATGTTCATGGATAGCACAGTAACGCACTTTATAATAAGTAGAACCATATTTAAGTTAGTTTTAAGTACAGCGCGGTTGAGCTGGCTTGAACACCTACTTTATCGGAGGGTGTGAACCGACACTAACCATTATAATATATAAACTTATAATTTTATGATTTTTAATAGCGTAGGCAATTGAACGTGTCGCTTGATATAAATAACTCCCAAATAAAGTTATTTTAAATGTCTTGAGGTGGAACATCCAAGAATTTGGCATTGTGGTAATTATGATTTTCTCTACTACTTTACATTAGCGCCTTTGAATAAGGACAAGAAAATATTCACTTAATTGACAGCACCCCTTAAACGGTCGCGCCACAATCAAACTAATAATATCATCATCATTTGCGAAATATCCACTGCTGAAAAAACTCTAACCCAATTAATTCTAGGTCTATTAAAATCAGCTTACATTCGGTTACTAATACAAAAGCTCGTGTAACAAGTCTTAACCAGTTATTTTTTAAGGCAAATTTTCACTCGTTTTTTTGAAATTTGTTACGTAATCACACCATACATACAAACACACAAAACGTGTATACTATTAGTGCGTTGCATTACCGCTGCTCTCTCGAATAATGTTGACACAGGATCTCTGTTTGTTTTCCTAATTTAAATAATAAATTCTGTATGTTACACCGGTGTTCCCTGTCCACTAAATTAGCCTATTAAATAAGATTGGTTTACTTTGCAAAGGTTAGTGCTATTAAACATTCTAATGGTTTGGTCACAGATGAAGTAGTTGTCAGGTTGGTGAACTCATTTGATAAATAATAAATAAATACACCCAACAGTCACATACATAGTCCTGACCCCACACTAAGATCGAGTCTTGTGTGGTGGGTATGAGAAACTACAAGAGACTTTTCGGTCTCACAAACACCCAGACACGAAACAAATACTTATGGTTTACACAAACATTTGTCTCGGTGCGGGGATCGAACCCGCGGCCTCTCGTTTCACAGTCGATGTCTAGCCAACTGCGCCACGGACGCTGTCTGATGAAAATATATTCTATAGCGGATGTTATATTTTTTCTTATCGCCTTTTGAATGTGATCATCATCGCTTGCAGACTTTGACTAATGCGAAAGGCACAGTCACGTCCCCATTTTAAACATTAGAACAACTGAAATAAAATAAAGTGAACCTAACCTAGAAATTTAACCCAAGGCCACACGATTATCCATACATACGGGAAAAAGCCACCAAGCCTATGTCTCAGCAAAAATAATCCCAATATTTATATTACATTACGTAGTCCATTGCATAACTTATTCCCTTTTGCACCGCGATAGCCTATTTTTTACGAGGCCTTACGTAAGTTCCAAGTGGGAGCACCTCAGGATATCAGCTCGACGATTTCATTCTCATTTTATAGGCATCGTCATATAAATTCAGGCGGGTCCCGAATTCCGACGTATAAACATGTACTAGCACGGCTGAATTTCACGGGAGACTTTTTTATATCCCACCTGACAACGAGGTTTTTAGTTGGTGAATCCCTTGTATTTATTAAATGCAGTTGCTAAAGGATTGTGTTCACTTTTAAACAATAGAATCTAAATGTGGTTAATTACAAGTTGAAGATATGTAGTTAAACATCGTATCCGTCTGTCTTTGACAACACGATAATACGTCGAGTGTCTTTATAAAATTGTGGAAACAACAACATTAAGCAGCTCCAGTTATAAATAAAAACAATGACTCTCGGTGCAAAATTTTCCTTCCGTGTCGTTGTCAGCTTGTTTCTCGAACTTATGCAGTATTTAAATATTAAAACGATACCTCAAAAACACTCGCTTCTATCAGACATCCTTCATAAACTTCCAATGAAAAACGACCACAAGCTTTGATTCATACTTAAAATGTCTGATACTCAGATTTCCGAGTAAAACAAGTGTACGAACTTGCCCGTAGAGGCGAACTGTGGTGGGCGAAGTTGAAATTATGTCAGACTTATGAAGCTTACTCGGCCCCGCCATATCCCCAGCTTAAAAACTGTCACCACTTTTTGTTAGTACGAAAATTTCGCTCAAACTATTAACACTTTGGATAATGTCTATTTTTTGGAGTTTTGACGTGCTAGTTAAATGGATTTGTGTCGCATTGTTTTTGTTATTTCGACATAATTTGTTTGTTTAGGCGCCTGCGAATCCTTTGTTGGATCAGTTTTTATACGCTGTACTAATTTGATTGTTACAGCTGGACGCAAAGGTAACCAGAGTTTTGATTCGCTTATTTAGATGCGTATAATATCGTGCTCTTTTGTACCATATTAAATATTCTTATGACCTCCATATTATTTTATTATTTGAAACTATTAGAAATATAAGCAAGGTATATCAATCATAACTAATACCTACCCACAACGTTAACATATTACATCACAACTAAACTTGTATGTACAAGCCATCCATCTACAACATTATCGTGAGATTAAAAATAGACTAAATACACATCCCAAACAACAAACAATCGCCGAATGAGTTTATACAATATTGCATCTGAATTAATCCAGCTCAACTGAAACTGGGCGATGCTATACATAATTCATACCATTGTACTTATTCTCTTATCAATTATTAAACGAAACCAGGTACAAATGATCTCAGAGTACTTGTGAAAAATTGATCCTTTTAGAGTTGCCACAAGGTCTCTTGAATAAACAAAAGCTTATGCAGCCTTATTCCGAACTAACTCAATGTTAACAAGTTGGGAAACAATCACAGGATTTTCATCTTTATTGTTACAGCATTAAAGATCAAAGATGCGAATGTTATGATGTACATCCAAGCAGAAAGCCACAAACAATGCTCGCAGTTAAAGAAACGATACCAATATTTATACTCGTATATAAGTATAAGTATATAAATACTTGTATAGGAACCGTTGTTTTTCGTTTGTTCTGAAGTTTTTAGGCTAATTAGCAAAAAGATATTACTTTATGGAATAAAATTAAGGGGAAATGTAACATTATCTCTTATCGAGAATGTAATATTTTGTAATGGTAAACATTTTATAATTTTTTTTCGTTATAACTTATCAAAACATTTTTAAGATTTAATAGATGATGGAGAAGGCAATTTTCAAGAATTCAGAAGTTCAACTAGTCATGAATTTAGTACCGAAGCTATCAGGATATTTTTTTTACAAATTGTGATTTTGGGAGAGCAAAAAATCAATGTATTTCTTTATCATATATTTAGGCATGTTGATTTATGATCATCATAATATAAGCAGAATGAAGTTTTTTTTTACACGAGGAAATCCCTTTCTGTTCTAATGCAAATTAGAACGACCATCCGACTAAAGCCCGTGATATACTCTATCTCCTTTAAAATAACACGAAGTATTTTTTAATACATAATAACATTTCATTAAAAACTATATTCCCACTTAAAAATATTAACTCCATGCATTAAACAAAACAGAACGCTACAAAAGAGAATTTAATTCCCCAACTCATCTGTTAATTGGTCCCTGCAAAGTCAATTGAATGAGCACTTATTATCTCATAATTGAAGAACTAATAATGAAAAGTTTCATCAGGTAGCAGATGCGATACGAGACTGAAACACAATCGGCAAGTTCAAGGCACGCCATTTAAACTTGGCAAAATAGCTTTCAATTTAATAGGAGTAATTTTGGTGAGCACCTTTGTTCACTTTGAAAATATCTCCGAGTGTTTAGTTGATGTAGTATATTTAAAAGTTGGAGTGGTAGGGGACCGAATCTGTGTTTCTGCAGATGCTGTCTAAATTCAAATTATGTGGGTAAAATTAGTTTTAGATAACAATTTCGCTATTGCTGTTCAAGGAATTTCGAAAAAGTTTAAGATATAGAAGTGCGTGGTGGCCTGTTGGTAACGGACCAGACTCGGCTGCCTACATGTTCCCGGTGGTCGCGGGTTCAAATCCCAGGGCACACCTCTGACTTTTCGGAGTTATGTGTATATTGATATTCAATCACCACGCACTTTAACGGTGAAGGAAAACATCGTGAGGAAACCTGCATACCGTAGCGATTTTAAAGAATTTCTACGGTATGTAAGTCCGCCAACCCGCACTAGGCCAGCGTGGTGGACTATATGGCCTAACCACTCTCAATCGTACTCTCGATTGTAGAGGAGGCCCGTGCCCTGCAGTGGGTCGTATATGGGCTGATACCATCCATCCATCCATCCATCAGCCAAAGGAAGTCCACTGCTGAACATAGGCCTCTCCCAATGATTTCCACAGTGACCTGTTAGAGGCAGCCCGCATCCAGCGACGTCCCGCGACCTTTACCAGGTCGTCTGACCACCTAGTGGGTGGACGTCCCACGCTGCGCTTTCCGCTTCGTGGCCTCCATTCGAGAACTTTTTGGCCCCATCGGCCATCAGTTCTCCGTGCTATGTGCCCCGCCCATTGCCACTTCAACTTGCTAATCCGCTGGGCTATGTCGGTTACTTTAGTTCTCCTACGGATCTCCTCATTTCTGATTCGATCTCGTAGGGAAACCCCGAGCATAGCCCTCTCCATAGCTCGTTGAGTGACTTTGAGCCTCCTAATAAGGCCCATAGTAAGAGGCCACGTCTCGGTGCCGTATGTCATCACTGGTAACACACAACTATCGAAGACTTTCGATTTGAGGCACTGAGGTATTTTGGACGAGAAGACGTCGCGTAGTTTCCCGAACGCTGCCCAACCGAGTTGGATTCGACGATTGACCTCTCTCTCGAAGTTGGACCTGCCTAACCGGACCACTTGCCCTAAATAGACATATTCGTCTACAACTTCGAGAGTCGAGCCCCCAACTCCGATCGGGGTGGGCACAACATGGACATTCGACATTATCTTCGTTTTGTCCATGTTCATTTTAAGACCCACCTGTTGGGAGACTCGATTTAGGTCTTCGAGCATAGTGCTAAGGTCTTCCAGCGATTCTGCCAAGACTACAATATCGTCGGCAAATCGAAGGTGAGTGATATACTCGCCGTTGATGTTGATGCCGAATCCTTTCCACTGCAAGAGCTTGAAGGCGTTTTCCAGCGCGGCAGTAAACAGTTTCGGAGATATGACATCTCCCTGTCTTACGCCTCTCTGTAGTGGAATAGCCTTCGTGCTCTGATCTTGTACTCGGACCGACATGGTGGCGTTGTTGTATATACACTTCAACACTTCGATGTACCGATAGTCAATGTGGCACCGCTGAAGAGACTGTAGCACCGCCCAGGTCTCGATCGAATCAAAGGCTTTCTCATAGTCCACAAACGCTAAACAAAGTGGCAAGTTATATTCCTCGGTTTTTTGTATAACTTGCCGAAGCGTATGAATGTGGTCTATGGTACTAAAGCCTTTTCGGAAACCGGCTTGTTCGGGAGGCTGGAAGTCATCAAACCTGCGTTCGAGACGATTTGTGATGACCCTCGAAAACAGCTTATAGACATGGCTCAGGAGCGAGATGGGCCTGTAGTTCTTCAGCAAAGTGTTATCACCTTTTTTGAAGAACAGTACCACCACGCTCCTGCTCCATGCCTCTGGCGTTGTGCCCTCGAGGAGAACGGAATTGAAGAGCTTCTGAAGGACTTTCAGTATCGGCATACCGCCCGCTTTCAGAAGCTCTGAAGTGATTCCGTCCTCACCCGGCGCCTTGTTGTTCTTAAGCTGTTTCAGGGCCATCTCAATCTCACACAGGTTGATGTCCGGGATATCATCGCTAAAGTGTCGGATCAACTCGGCTCTCGGGTCTTCGGCCGAGCTAACAGCAGGTTCGGCAACCGAGGTGTAAAGCTGTCCGTAGAACCTCTCGATCTCCCTTAATACCTCTGCCCTCGTCGACACTACGCTGCCGCCGTCCGTCTTCAGCCTAGACAACTGGCTTTGCCCAATAGACAAGTCTCTTGCAAACACTTTGGAGCCTCCGTTCCGCTCAATTGTCTCTTTTATGCTCACAGTATTGTGAGCACGGACATCGTGTCGCAAGGACTTCCAGATCCGTCTATTGAGCCGCCTATATGCTTCGGCGTCATCGGAAGACTGCAGCGCCATAGATCGACGTTCGGCCATGAGGTCAAGAGTGTGGATCGAGAGTTTTTGGGGTCTATCTCTACGGCGAGGTCTAAAATACTTAGATCCCACCGTATGGACAGCTTCTACCAAACCGCTGTTTAGCTCGTCCACTGCAAGGTTTTCTTTGAGACAATCAAAGCGATTTGCCAGCTCAAGTTGAAAGCTCTCGGGGTTTTGGATATGGGCGCGAGTAGGTCGGAGCGTAGATTTCATCAAGCGACGCCTTTCTAATTGGACATTGATGTTCAATGTGCCTCTAACCATTCGGTGATCACTGCCGGTTTTCACCCTGTTGATCACAGAGACATCACTGAACATCCGTCTATTCGTCGTCAAGATGAAATCTATCTCGTTTCTCGTAGAACCGTCAGGACTCAGCCAGGTCCATTTCCTGTGAGGCGGCTTCTGGAAGAAAGAGTTCATCGCAAAGAGTCCCTCTTTCTCCAGAAAGTCGGCCAGCCTCTGACCCCTGAGGTTCCGTTGCCCATGTCCAAATTGCCCCACTTTCAGCTCTGCATCGCTTCTCATGCCCAACTTTGCGTTGAAGTCCCCCATAACAACATTGAAGTAGGTTTTGGAAGTATGTATGGCCCGACTTATGTCCTCATACATCTCCTCTACTTCTTCATCTGGGTGTGTCGAGGTCGGCGCGTATACCTGTATGACCTTCAGCGAATATCTTTTTGATATTCTGAGTATAAGGTACACTACCCTGCTCGACACACTTTCGATGGATACGATGTTGTTTATGAGAGACCTGTGGACGAGAAATCCGACACCTCCTCGGGACTGTTGGTCGTCCCCCCGGTAGAAAAGCAGGTTACCGGACTTCAGGGTTATCGTGTCCTCCCCGATTCTTCGGACTTCCGACAACCCCAGAATGTCCCAGTGTAGCCCACTCAATTCTTCTTCCAGTTCGACAATCTTCTCGTCTGTCCTCATCGTGCGTATGTTATGTGTTACCAGGGCCAGTCGTCGTCGGGGGTGGTAGCCGGGGCCAACCCGGGGATTCTTAGCACCCCCTGCCCCGCCGTAACCATGGCCGCTACCGTAGCCAGGAATAGCGGGGCTGCCGGGGACTGGGGGCCTGGTCCTGGATTTATTTACCATTGTGAGGTTTTTGCCGATACTCGCCACGCTTGGCAGGCGGGTTGGCGAGCGCAGGAGGGGACTCAAGTTGATGACGCTGCTGCCCGTCATCAACCGGGGAAAGGAAATATAGTTTGTGGTTAAAGGATATTATGGGAAAGGAAAAATATGGCCTGTAGGAGTGGATACTGCAGTCACGGAAGGTAAGGTTGGTAGTGACTGCCGTAGCTCGGGGGGCCGAGGTCGCGTACTCGTAGCACCTATTCTAGGACAGGCCATGACCACTAGATAGGAGCATCCCTGACCACACAACAAATACAATACAATACAATACAATTAAGATATGTCTTTATTAATTTGTAATTATAGGACCCTATTAATAAACTCGGATGAGCGATAGATTAACTTTAGCCCAAGGCTTTTGAATTGACTTGATTTTTTTGAACAGCGAGATATTTACGACTTTATTAATAAACACGAAATTGCATAGAGAGCTAGGCAACCATTGTATTGTAGTTACACTATTCAATAGTAAAGTCAAAATAATCGAGTCAATTTTAAAGCCTTGGACTAAAGTTAATCCTTAGCTCATCCGAGTTTATTAATAAGGCCCTTAAGGTACTCAAAAGATGTTACTTCTGACACACGCTGGTCTTATATAGTCTTATGTTATAAACAAACTGTAGTGTCTTTGGTAGCCATTGGTTAAATCATTAAATTAGAAACCCCACGACTGAACTTGACAATACAGACTAACTGGGCACCAATCATGTGAAATTAATTAACGCATTCTGGGAATGCAAGGTGCAGTCTACTCAGCTGGTCAAATGCTAATTCGGAAGGTAATACTGTCGTACAAGAAGCCCTGTCATCTAACCAAACTTCGACATTACTGGAATTGGATTATGCGTGGTAATCTGAAATCGATCTTTAGTCTTGTAACATGTATCGAATATGAACAGTTGAATCTCCGGTTCAGTGTCAAAGTAAATCAATCTGATTTATAAAAGATTTGTGATTCAAAAATTACAGTTTGCTTGTGTCTGGATATACACATACACACATACAAACACATCACGCATTTTTTTCAAAATTGATAGGCAGAGGTGCTACCAAGACCGAGGACACCCACGTTTTTCCATCCCACGATTTGATAGGAGGTGAGCCTATCGCCATATCGAGCACAAATTCCTGAGTCCGTTTTGATAATGAATAGAAATATTCAATATCACTTTGCCCGACCCCTAACTAAAACCCTAAACCGTTGTAATCGTACCCTAGTACAACTGCACCACCGATGCTTTAGGGACTGGTTAATTTCCTTGAAAGGACCTGGCTTCATACAGGCGGGAAATGCTTAAGTCATAAGCTAAATCATTTAGTGACGTATGTTAAAAAATACATTTCAGCTAGAATAAGGCCGAGAATGACGTAATCAGTAACCACGATATTGTCACACTTAGAGCCACCGTACCCAGTTCACTTACTTTAGTATATAAACCATTTATGTCACCATCACACAAATTAACACAAGATAAAACAATAAACTCATACTGGTATCCTTGATAATTCCCTCCACGTCACATATGACTCGGTATCTCGTTACTTGTAAGTTAGCAAGATTCGACCTTTTTGTTCCGACCTCAGTGTACTCAGTTCCCTTTGTTTTGCTTCTGACAAAAGACGCACCTTTGAAAAGGAAATCCAGCGAGCGTGTTATGTAAATTAGAAACAGAACAGACTTCTGTATGATGCCTGGATGTAGGTAGTTGTGTAAAATACTAAAATTTTAGAAATGTCTCCCAAAAACGACATCTAACAAAAACTACGAAAGGTCCCTAAATGTAGTGGATTCCATGTTATTCTGGAAGTCCTTGGAGGACTATCTCCAGCAATAAAAATCTTGTGACTGGTGATCAAGGCCATCATTATCACATATTTTGAGAGTCTTGTGGCTAGTACTGAGATATATTTATTTATTTTATTTTTCACTGCACACAAAAAGAACAAAACACGTAAGAGATATTACAAATAAAAATAACGAGTACAGATGGCGGTCTTATCGCTCTAGGCGATTTATTATAGATACCCTTTGGTATGGATATAAAAAAACGAAAAGAGATATAGTATCCGACGAATTTCACCATCAGAAACCGTTAATATATCAAAGTCAATCGAGATTTAGATACTAATTTGTAAAAAAACATTATTTTCCTTAGTTTCATCTAAACACGATCTAAATGATTTTTTTTTTGTTCACAGAGTCAAGGTAAGTGAGAGACGGTCAAGCTAATGGATCAATTCAACGACGGGTAAGTGCTAAATATTTATCGATACTCAATTGGACAATCAGATCGCGGTACTCCAATCAATCACAATAGTACGCTGCCGCTTCTATGTCGTATTTTTATCTGCGTATCTACTGGGTTATTACTTATTGTTTATATTTTACTTCTTTTCCTAATAATTCAACAAACTAAACGGTATTAAGGTGCGTTGTTCTATACAATCTTCTATGTTATATCAACATTTTTTAGTTTATTTTTTTGTCTATATGTCTCCATCGATCGCGATCGTTCTCCATTCGTCATATATAATAAAGTTGAAACAGTTGTTCGTTTAGACTTTTAGCGGAAGTAATATATCTATCGGATTAAACAATACGTTTACATTTGATAGCCCAAATTTTTAGGGAGATATAGGTCATTTGCCATCACGCTACGATCCTCAAAAGCCGAGCAAAATGAAAAAATCAAATAATACATATTTTGTAGTCCGATTTATCTGAAATAGTGCTAATAAGTGTAAGGCATAGTTGTATCCAGTAAGAGGCGAGTCAGACCTCTGTTTACTGCTATTAAATCAAAAATATATTAATCTTGTTAAGTGCGACAACTACTTACAGCAAAGCGCCGAACGTACGTAACAAAGTATTCGGTTTTATTGCTATAAAATACGTGAACACTTAATTTCGAGTGTCGCGTCTCCGTGTCTTATGAAAATTTTGGATTATATTTTCACAAACGGTATTACATCAAATTGTTCCGTTTATTAACACCAAATTAGGTAGGTATTGTTTGAGCGTCTCCTCGGCAGAATTGGCTTGGAATTTCAATGCTGCTGCGTTTATAAGGAAAGATGTAGGATTCTCTGGATGTTCCGTCGAAATATATTGAAGTACATTGTGCAATGTTGTTATTTAGTGGCCACGCAATCCTTTACTATGTATGTAAAATAGATGGTTTGAACTAGATTTTTGCCATCGCGCAGTAATCGCTTCCAGTCTAGGGCAAATTATATGCCATGTAGTAAATTATATACCAAGTCTCCTCAGTGGAGTTGCACGACAAATCCATACTTCTCTCGAAATTTCTATATTCTAGCGTCGATCATATTATATTTTTTAATGAATAAAAATTTCACCTGTTCATTATGCACAAAAGTCCTTAACCCGTAAAACAGCAAAATTGAATACGCTGAAATGACGTATATTTGTTATAAAATACAAAGGTAAAGTCGGCGTGGCTCACCGCTAATGCCTGCGTAACCCTGCTCGCCCTTATTCCAGATCATAAATACCCTCGGATCCTGATAAGCTCTGCTAAAGGAGAAACCAAGTTTTACCTTACAACAGAAAAAAGTACTAAGATAGCCCGAGCCTCGAATTCGATCTTTTGTTTGAAAGTTGATCGCCTCCTAATTTCGTTCGCGAGGTAAAAACAGGTCGCCTGGATCATTTATGAGGAAAGTAGTTAAAAGTAATTTTGTTCGGACTTGGAATAATTTAGGCTGATGGCGGAGATCGTAAAAATTGCGTAAAAACTGTGCGATGTGAAACTATGTTCATAATAATAAAGAATTTTACTGCCTTGGTGGCGTAGTGGTACTACGGTATGATTGCAAAGCTGAGGTCTCGGGTTCGAATCCCGGGTCGGGCAAAGTGATTTTGGATTTTTCTATTCATTATCAGCCCGGAGTCAGGAATTTGTGCCCGATATGGCGATAGGCTCGCCCCCTATCACATCGTGGGACGGAATATACAAGGCGAAACGTGGGTGTTCTGGTAGCACCTCTGCCTACCCCTTCTGGGAACAAGGCGTGTGTTTATGTATGTATGTTATGTATTTTATTGACGACATGTTGTAAATTGCAATGTACATTATACTACTAAGTTTGGTTATGGGTTAAATACTCAATTTCATTATGTGAGTAATTTAATCTAAGAAGCTTGCCGTACTCTCTCTAATTATCTCCCAAACTTTTCAAATGCTTATGCACCTACGACATTTTATAAAAAAAATAAGGAGTATACATGATGCGTAAAAAAATATTTTAAAATATTAAAGAGAAATATTTCGTTTATCACTTATTTATTGGAGCTTGTCTCCTTTATACATTCTAGATAGCCCTCTCTTCCTTTCCTTTTGTTATATCCATCCGCAAGTTGTCTGTAAGAAATCGCCTAGAGCGATAAGACTGCCATCTGTACTTTCATTGTAATTTGTAATATTTCTTAGGTTTTTTTTCTCTTTTATGTGCAATAAAGAATAATGAATATAAAAAATAAAGCCGATAAGATATAGATATATAACGACGAGATAGATAATAAGTGTAGTGCAAATGCAATATTGTTAGTATGGAAGAAGTCAACAATTACGATTTGATGAGTAACCGTAAATAATTTACAGGGTATATCGACACTGCTACCGAAAACGAAGCCAGGTGGTAGTTTTAGTGACTACAGACACGATGCAACTAAAAATTTTGCAAAAAAACGCGACGATTTTTTTTTGTAATGTTTTGAATATCAAAGTACTATAAAGTACAGGGTGATAATGACATATGGTATTTAATATAAGCCACATATTACTAGCCACCCCAGGTATTATACCAACTTTGAAAAAAAAACTACCTAGTATTTTGTAAAAAATCGCGATTTTAGTTTCCAAGGCCTTTAATCGTATAGCTAGGATTCTTTTTACCACTCAGGTAAATTCGCGATCCGAACTGAAGTTCAGCTAAGCGGTAACTAAAATTACTCGTATCTATACGGGGTGGCCAAAAATCGTGAAAACTAAAACCACGATTTTTGACAAAAAAGCATCTCAGATTTTTTTCAAATTTTATGCAATGTATGTGGTTGATGAGAAACTTGTGGGTTAAATTAAGTAATATATGTCAATATCACCCTGTATAAGTCAATATACCGTTCATACATTCATTTTTTTTTATCAGCCCATATATGTCCCACTGCTGGGCACGGACCTATTCTACAACCGAGAGAATGGATTGAGAGTGGTTAGGCCATATAGGCCACCACGCTGGCCTAGTGCGGGTTGGCGGACTACATTCATTTTGCTTAGGCGATATCCCGGCCGGTGCCAGGGTCCGCCTTCCAGCTGAGATTAAATTATTAAAACATTACATTACTGATTATTAACTAAATTGATTGCGAATAACAAAAACATAGAATGAAATATACATCATAATTCCACAAAATATAATTAACTATCCCTCTGGTGTTATTTCTGTGTACCATAGCAACATTTATATTTTCTTGTCCTCAAAATACGTCAGGGACAGGCATTGCGTATATTTTTCTTTTTTGCAATTTTCATAAAAATATATGGTTGTATTATTGAAAGCACCAAGCATTTATATTCAACAAAAGAATGTTTTGAACTCCGGTTGGAGTTTATTTACCTATCCACATTTGAAATATTATTTCCGTTATCCAAAATTGATTAAATTCAAACAATTGCACTGTTTAAATAAATCAGATATTCTGTTCTTATATATTCGCTCAGTAAACCTTTTATTAAAAATACGAAACGAGGTATTAAAAATGCGCAGATGTTATCGTAGTTTTTGTTACATAATACTTATATTTATAATTTGGACTAAAATCAGAAAACTCGAAACCTTGCTCGTCCCACGCAGTGTACAGAAAATGTTTTCGTAAATACAGATTAATATTTTTTAATTGCTTAACACTGTTTATTTAAAGAGTAGCCGAAAGTTTTTTGATGATTTCTTTTTAAAGGTTTCTGCTCACTATAATGTATTATAGCATGTCCGTTTTATGAACGTATAAAGTAAAAAGTATGTATAATCAGACTTGCGGTGTATTGTCTCTTGATAATGTCTATTTTATTTCAACTGCACTCGCAATCGGGCGCGCTGCATGCCAGTTAAAATAATAATTGAGAATCCTTCACATCAATTTTAACGATACAAATACTACCAATGCTCACCAAAAATGCCTATTCTCAACAAAAATATTGTCAGGCAGACGGCCGATCGTAAAATTATGTTAGAACTGGTTGTTATAGAGCATAGAGTATAAACGAAACAATTAGTGTGTTCTATGATCTATGATTGTCTTGTGAAAGCTCGTCTCTTATGTCGTGTCATGTCCGTGTATTCTCATATTAAATCTTTTATTACTTTATCAATCCTGCATTTCTGTTTATAACCCATCAAATTATAAGCAAATAAATCTATAACATGGATAAAACTAAGTTTCCACATAAATAGTAGCCCAAGAGTTCTCTTCAAAGAAAAAAAAAAACATTTAACCGAATTCAAAACAAAACTGTTTTATTGATCACATCAGTTATAACATACGCATATGCCAAAACATTTGCCGTGTTTATGGCCATATATATCAACACACCACGTCTTACAAAGTTTATCGTCGCACAACCATCCTCTGTTCATCCTGACTTCTAACGAACTTTCTTCTGATTGTTCAGTATCTGAAAATAATCGTATGGCATTTATAATATGCTTATATTTATTGGGCCTAACCCATCATATTGTACATACATAATACATAAATATCACGTCTTTTTCCCAGAAGGGGCAGGCAGAGCGCAACCAGGACACCCACGGTTCGCTTATGTGTTCCGTCCCATGATGCTAATCATATTATGGTGACAGTATATCTTAAAGTTGGGCAAAACCACGCTCATGAGTTATAGTTCTACGATTTTATTAAGGTTTAGGCTGTGAAACGGAGGCCGCGAGTTCGATCCCCGCTGCGAGAAAAATGTTTGTGTGAACCACAAGTATTTGTCTCAGGTCTGGGTGTTTGTGAGATCGAAAAGTCTCTCGTAGTTCCTGATACCCACGACATAGGACTAGATCTTAGTGTGAGGTCAGGACTATGTATGTGACTGTTGGGTGAATTTATTAATTATTTAAATATGCATACATAGTCTAACGGGTCCATCCCCAAGGAATAGATAGTTAAGACACTAGTACCACCCTCATTTAGCCGTGCTAATGTCCTGCCTAGATGTACTAGAGGGTGAGTTATGGCGAGCAGAAAATCGCATAAAATTGTCAAACAGAAAATCCACACAAAGTTTTGAAGAAATTGCTCGACATGGGAATCAAACCCACGAGCTTATTGATCATCAATATATTCATAAAAAACACCAAACCCTCTTCAACAGTTGCTCATCTAAGAATTAAGTATATAACTTCATTATTCACAGCATAGCATACGGTCAATAACTATCTGACACGAAAAACATAAAAAAATTAATAATCTGACTTACCTATAGACGCTGTTAGTACCGCATCTGCTATCAAAATACATAATAAACCGATAATAAACAGATTCTTCATCTTGAATTTATGTGTAGTCAATCAGGCGTTACACTGCTCTGTGGTTTCATGACAACTCCAGCTATTTATAAGGAAAATGATATGTGCATTCAATACAAAATGGAGGACATTCTCTTATCTTAAGTTAATAAGAGAAATTGAGATCACCGCGATGATTTGTGCGATAAAAGTGTGGAAAGTAACCCTAATTCTTAAGTGATTATCATAATTAAAATACGTGGGGTCGCGTCGTCGCAACATGATCGTGTTGTTAATAGGATATAGTAAATATAGGATGCTTTGAGGCATAGGAAAAAAAACATAGCCTCGCTACACTTAGTACTTACTACCAAAATAAAAAAATAAGAAAGTATCAGAAAACTCGCCGTGTTTTTGAAAATATGTCGGAAATCTTCTGTTGTTGAGATTTCCATTACAAGAGTTGCCAAAGGTTTTGTGACTAGTTTCACTTCATAAACCTCTATCCACTACATCGTAGTATATTCAACAGCCTCTGTGGCGCAGTTGGTAAGACGCCGGTTGTGAAACGCGAAGCCGCGGGTTCGATCCCCGCACCGAGATAAATATTTGTGTGATCCACAGTTATTTGTCTCGGTACTGGGTGTTCGTGAGAACGAAAAGTCTCTCGTAGTTCCAGATATCCACGACACAAGACTCGATCTTAGTGTGGGGTCAGGACTATGTTTGTGACCGTTGGGTGTGTTTATTTAAAACAATATTGTATAAACTATACGTTTTATGAATGTTTAAGGAAAAGAGCATTTGCATTGATAATCTATTTGGATTCCAATGAACTTACGATCACGTGTGTTGTCTCTCTTTTATTTGTACCAATACTTACTAGTCCTCTTACAAAAAATCAAAGTAAAAAAATCGAACTACGTGAATTAAAAAGCGTTCTCCGGAGAGATCAAATTCAAGCTAATAGCCGGTCTTAAAATTATAAACCAAATATAACTATAACATTGATAAATCGTCATAAACGGTAGGAAAATGGCAGGTAGAAAAAGAATTGCTTCGCATAACTGTAACATTGATTAACAATTTATATCGTCGTAAACGGTAGGAAAATGGCGGAAAGAAAACGAGTTGCCTCAATGAATATCGAAGCGTTTAATCGATTTCAATACATTATTTTTTATTTATCACATTAATTGTAACACACCCATACGCCAAAACATTTGCTGTTGTTGCCCAGGTCGTTTGCGCGCCACGTCTTACAGTCTTTATCGCCGCAAAGCCAATTTCCATTCACTCTGAGTTCCAATGATTTTTTTTCGGATTCTCCATCTGTAAATCATCGTATTTATTATAGAATAAGTATCGGTATTGTAGCCCCACTATCATCACAGTCACCAACTTCTTCTCAGTCAACAGTCTTGACTATCAAGCGAAATGACAAAACTAACACTAGTTTGCGTAAGCGTATCTATAAACGTATTTTCTATAAACATAAATACATATACAGGGTACATCAAGACTGCTACTGAAACGGAAGCCAGTAGGGTAATTCACGTAATTTTTTGCCGCGGCGATCAAGTTGCGGTGCAGTTGCAATTAAGTTTACGTCTTAGTGCAAAATGGTATTCTTGTAATTGTTTAGCTGCGCGTGAACTACACCTAAGCTATGCGTAAACTGCGCGGGTGCTGCGCGTCAACTATACGTCAGTCGTATGCAAGAAGCTTACACGTGAATACCGATCAAGTTGCGATCTGAATCACGCACATAAAACACGCAGCAGTAGAATACGCTAAACCGCTCGCGTGATGCGGACTTGACGCGAGCGTATCTGACAGCGGTTGTCAAAATTACGAGAATACGAAAAGGTCTGTTTTGATCGAAACTTAACTGCAACTGCACTGCAACTGAACTTATTTAATTACGTGAATTACCCTACAGGTAGTATTAGTGACTTAGACAAATAATAGTTGACAGACAAGATATCATACTATTAAAATTAATCTAACTCACCAATAGACGCCGTTAGAACAGCATCAGCAATTAAAATATAAAACAGAGCAATAATGAACAAATTCAGCTTCATATTGGATTGTTGTGTAATCAGGCGTATTATAAACTCTAAAATTTCATGACAGCTCCAGCTATTTATAAGAAAAATATTATTTACAATCAATGTAAAAGCGGCAATTTTTCTTATCATAAGTTAATAAGTAAACTTTAGATCGCCTTAATTATTTGTACAATATTTGTAGAATATTTTCCTTCTAATATCTATTAACTGTCGATACCCTACACTTATGTAGGGTCGTAGCAACAAGATTAAGCGTGTTGTAAAATATAGCAAAAAAAAATGTCTTGAGGTCAAGTAAAAAAAGCGAACCTTTCCACTACGTAAAGGTCACTTACTGCTAAAAGAACAACTTATTAAAAATATTCCATATTGTCTGACAACCCTAATGCAGGGTTCAAATCGAATCAAAATATTCCTTATTCAAATAGTCTTTCACAAGATCGTTTGCATCGTTAATTACTGCTGCTGCTGTGTTGTAGTTGTGTAGAAGAAACGACGCAAGAAACTCCCATAGTCACACGAACTGTCTTAATTTTTTCATTTGTTTCAATTTATTACAATGGTATGACTGCCTCAGTGGCGTAGTTGCATTACAACACGATTACAAAGCTGAGGTCTCGGGTTCGAATCCCGGGTCAGGCATCACGGGACGGAACACACAAGGCGAAACGTGTGTCCTGGTTGCACCTCTGTCTACACGTTCTGGGATAAAGGCGTGATGTTTATGTATGTAATACAATGGGTACATGTCACATTAATCCAAGAAAATAAGTTTCCAAAAAATATTGTCTTTGAAATAATCCTACAGCATTAAGAATTGTAAACCTAGTTTAAGCTGATCGTATTGTCATGCAGAAATTGGCAGAGATTTATTGTCGGCCGTCGACAACCCTACCGTTCGGAATACTGAACACGGGTTTCTGCTTTCATAATTTCCGCGTATTGATGCTCACAGGTGTGTGTAATTTTTAATATCGATGTCGATCACGTATGGGCGTTTGATAAATATATTTATGCTATTTTAGACGCAAATGGACTGTAATTGATACAGAAGAATGGTTGCAAAAATATATGATATTTTTGTATTTACTTTTTTAAAGAGAGGCTTTTTGTTGTAATTGTGAAGACATCAAAACTTTAAACAAAGAATGCCCCAAATCTATTCTCGTATAACGATAATAGTAGATAACAATAACAGAATTTATAAAAGTAGTTAAACTTCCATCTGCATAATTAGCCCAGATACTTTGTGCCAACGAATTAATGGCAATTTATAACCTTCTTTTTCTTCCTAAAATCAGTGCTCCAAAATAGAATTCTGAGTTCACTAAAACATTACATTACATTACAAATACACAAACGCTATATCAATTTTATTTCTATAAGTTATACAAATATTTAACTGTCCATGGATTGACCCCACAACCATCGACACAGAAACCAAACCTCCACCCTCTGCGCCAATCAGTCGTCACATTCTTGGCTACTCATCTCGGTCAATATACAACTGATAGAGCAAGATAACATTATTATTGTGACATACACTCCAGAGTTTATTTACATTGTCTGTTAGCAATTTCTTAACAAAGAGATCTGTGTTATTAAGAGGGAAAATATTCAAGTGATCGAAGGCTTAGTCAACAGCAGAACGAACTGCTAATATGAATGGTGTAGGCTCGATACCGTGGCAGGCAGACCGGAGTTTTGTAATTTATGTGGAATTTTATTTCACAAAATATTAATTATTATTAAATAACTTAACTCTAAATTCTTCGATTTCTTCAGTATATTAATGCGTAGCAAAGAATTTTATGACATTAAAAACATTGAAATGAATTAGAGAGAGCAGTACACTTGACTAGGCTATTGATGATAAATAAGTTATATATTTAAACATAATATTTGGTAAATTACATGCAAGAGCCAATACTGAAACCAGGACAGAAGCCACAATTAAGTTCATTATGCACTCCAGTAATGCAGCTGATTATATTTCCGATACACACGTTAAATTTACATCCATTGTAATTACTTTATTACGAAAGTTTAATGCAATGGTAATTTATTTGGCAACACACATCTTCGTGAGTGTCGGAATTCAGATAATGTTTAATTGTCCAATATCAGTCTTAAATTGCAATCTGATTAAAATCGTGTTTATCGACCAACCTAATTTTTGTTATAATCTTCAAGACATCGAGTGACCATGGAGAAAGTATATTTCCGCCCATAATATTTTGGCAATGATTTACACTATAGCACCAAATGGTGTATCGATAACTAGTGTTTAGTTGTCCTACCCGCATTAGGCAAGCGTAATGCTACAACTCCGGCAAGAATTATCACAATAAATATTATACCAACAATTATATAAATGAAAACAATGCAATCTGACAAGGCTGTCACGGAGGCCCGTGACGCAGTTGGTTGGACGCCAGCTGTGAAGTGAGAGGCCGCGGGTTCGATCCCCGAACCGAAACAAATGTTTGTGTGAACCACAAGTATTTGTTTCGGGTCTGGGTGTTTGTGAGACCGAAAAGTCTCTCGTAGTTCCTGATACCCACAACGCAAGACTCGATCTTAGTGTATGGTCAGACCTATGTATGTGACTGTTTGGTGTATTTATTTATAACATTAATTCATTAAAACAATGTCGTATAAATTATTTAACACTATGGGACATATGAATCAATACGTCGATTAAACTGATATACACCGGCGAATTATTCTTCATTCCATTTTATTGTAAAATGTCGATCATCTATGTGGTATTGAGGACAGACGTAAATTCCTACGGGATTTGATCTCCGGTATGATAAATGCGAAATTGACTTTGATCAAACTGTGCTAATGGTGGCTTAGTAGAAGAATCATCTGTCTGTAGAAAGTCAATTATTTTGTTCGCAATTAGTTCTTCTTTATAACCGAGGATAATACCTCTCAGCTCAATATTTTGTCACCCGCTGTGTTTCGGAGGGAAGTGGACAATTATTTGTGTCCAACTTCTATTTGTTTTTTTCTTTCTGATTAATTTCGATGCGGGTTAAAGACAAGCTAGTGTCTCTTAGAGACTCACCGAGCTACGGAGCTCGATGCCAATTCTTTGCGTGCCTCTGTTGATTCTGGTAGACAGAAGGCGCAGTAGTGGATGTATGGGCAGGAAAGTATCTAGTATCTATAACCTAATTCCTATTATTTCTCATTCTTCCGTACGTTTTGCCGGTTAGTGCCAGCGTTCGCCTACATTCTCAATCTTGCTTGACTTGTGACATCCATAACTGTAAGAATTGGCTTTCATCATTGCCAATTACTACAGCAATTTTGAAATACCTAGGTACCTATTAAAAATCTTTAATCATTCAATCAATGAATCATCGTAATATATTTAAAAAAAGCAATTCAAAAGCATTACGAAACGTATGCAAATAAAAGTATTTTTCTGAATCCAATAACAACAAATATGTTTGCTAAATACAATGTACTTATGCTATATTTTTATAGCAAAATCCATTGGCTGATAACGAGGTTAACAACCTCTGTTGTATGTTTGTCTTCATAATGATCTTGGAATTATACTTATTTCATCGCAATTTTCTTTTCTACGCTGTAGCTATTATTTTTGTTGTGAAATATATTATACTCTTTTATATAAGAGTATTGAGTATAATGACCCTTATTAAAATATCTAAATATGTATTTACGCACAAAGACAAAAAAATCTTATTATTTTTTACTAATAATTATTAAGAAAAAATATTTTTTTTTAGTTCATTTGTATGTATCCAAAAATATAAAGACATTTGTATCCTATTCTATATTGAACAAGTGATTATGTTTATTTTAGTTTAATAATTTTATTACTAAAGGATAGCAAAAAGAATAATATATTTATGTGCTTCTTTTTGGTCATAAAATTAATATAATGAAACCATAAGCTTATTATATCTACTAATGATATTTCTCGATCAAAACAAAGCTCAAGCAAAATGCAATACTAAATCACATTCCGATATCCTTATCTAAACCAAATCCAATATTTCAAGAAATTATCACAGAATTAATCCATCAGGAGCATTTATTAAGGAATGCCGTTGAAATACGTTCGCCGCAAGCCGCGCTTCGGATAAACGGGGTAATCTAATTTCTATCTAATAAATTACTTACAACTCTATTCGCCGCTTTAATTGTTTTCCATCCTGTTCCTATTTATGAAAGTGGTCGCGTCATTTTCAAATACGTGTCTTATTGTTCCTTCGCTCTTAAAGTTACAGCCTTGAACCAAATTTTATTGTTTACGCACGACCTTATTTTGTGAGATTTCAATCGCTCACGTTTCATTTGTGTCAACAAATTGTTATTTTTGGAAGAGTTCCGAATATAATTTTATAAGTTGTAAAAACTGGCTTCATTGTAAAAGTCATTGTTATTTATAGCTTGTTAACATTCTTATACTTTTCTTAAGATGGCTAAATAAAAGCCAGAATTTTGTGACCATTAAAAATAAAAAGTTTCATCTTAACGTTACCTAGGCTCATTCAAGTAAATTGCTCTTTTATCGCAATACCTTTTTGCGCAAAATATATTTATTTTTACACAAAATCTGTTGCTTTTATTCAAGGAAGACATCGAGATAATTAGAAAATTATAACATAATACGTATCTACATAGTAATTAATTCAGTGGTGAATGGATATACGGGGTATATACAGACTGCGACCGAAACCAAAGCCAGGTGGTGGTTTTAGTTACTACAGACACTGTATCAGCCCATATACGTCCCACTGCTGGGCACGGGCCTACTCTACAATCGAGAGAATCGATTGAGAGTGGTTAGGCCATATAGTCCTCCACGCTGGCCTAGTGAGGGTTGGCGGACTTACATACCGTAGAAATTCTTTAGTACAGACACAATGCAACTAATAATTCCACAAAAAAAGGCATTTTTTTTTTAATTGTAGCCATTTCTACTTTAAAATGAATGGGTTTATTTTATTATTTAAGAAAAACTATGTACATGAACACCCAAACACGACGTCCAGTAAAAAAATACAAAAATATCATCACCTTATTTTTCAAAATGTTTAGCTACATTTTTCTGAAGACACTAAAACTACCACCTGATTTCGTTTGCGGTCGTAGTCTGGATATACTCGGTATCCTTCAAAAAAGTATCATATTAACTTACAAGGTTATTGCATATGGGGCACGAACCCGAAAACCGGACAAAGAAAAATCGCTCTTAACTTATTGTCAATGCAAAACGTTTCGTGAAGAATGCGTCTAAAAGTCTCAAAAATAGAACGTTTTAATATAAATAAGTAGGGCATGTCTGCTGCAAAGATGAACCAATTTTATATTTGCAGCTTCTTCGGATTCTTGTAAAATAAATCGTTTTAGTCAAAGAATAAAATTATTTATACGTTTCGTCGACGGTTCGCATATAACACAAGTCGGTTTAAAGTCTTCTTGTACCTACGTAACTTTACGGGTTTTAAATTAATTTCTTGTGAAGAAGACATATTTAGTATAGGTACGTTTTTCTTGGAAGAAAAGCGATTGGTACACATGATAAATCTGAATTCCAATAATTGCATTAAACAGATTTTTCGACTTTCAAACCTTTACTTGATAAGTATCTATAGTCACGTGATGTTTTAGTTATGGTATGTAATCCTAAATTAAGAGTAGGTCCAAATGCTAAACCTGAGGCACGGACAGGAGGTATACAGGGTATATCAAGACAGCTACCGAAAACGAACCCAGGTGGTAGTGTTAGTGTAGCGACAATTTTTTTTTTATGTTTTAAATATAATTGAGTTTGGGTAGTAAGTCCATAGTTTTTGCTAAAATTATAATTTAAAGCATTGCGTATTTAAAAATAAAAGGGTGTACATTGTTTTTTTTAGGAAAATGTATGCATTTACCAACCAAATATGATGATAGGAAAAAAATCGTCGCTTTTTTATAGATTTTTTTTTTTGTAGCATTGTGTCTAAAGTCACTTAAACTACCACCTGGCTTCGTTTTCGGTAGCAGTCTTCATATACTCTGTATATATACTAGAACCACTGCGCTTTACAAAAAACAAAACATTGAATGCCCATCAAATAACTTCAAATATCTCCAATTTCAAACTCCACTAGCATAGGAGAAATAAAAGCCAAAACACCGCTCCCCAGGGCTACCACGTGTCCCATCTATACCAATCTATGACAGAGAGCAGGAACGAAAGTCGCGGTTCGAGGGCTAAGTAAACATCGTGCATTCGAGAAGTTATTCCAAACTTGCGCCATTGCACTGGTACATCGGTCGGGTGCAATACAATTCTCTCTTTATGCATATCCGTTAAATTAAATAGGTATTTGCTTATATTCGATACTGTACTGCTGGTTACGTTTGCTAGCGTTTTGTATTATGGTGCTGCTTAGGGGAGAATATTTGAATATCAAATTATAAACCACGTTGTATTTTATGATAATGCGTATACAGAATATGCAACGGTTTAAAACCACAATATTAGATATAGAGTAGCAATCTACATACATACATAAACACACGCCTTTTTTCCCAGAAGGGGTAGGCAGAGGTGCTACCAAAACACCCACGTTTCGCCTTGAATATTCTGTCCCACGATGTGATAGGGGGCAAGGAGTAGCGATCTTAGAGAAGTAAAAAAAGCTAGCATAATCAGAACCGCAGCTAGGTATATTAACATCGGTCTATACTCGTGGCCATAGGTATTTGTGATTAGACACATACTTGACATAATCCCACCAAACTCGTACAACAAAATGTATGCATGGTGCAATTGCGGTTACAAAATTTTAATTTTTTTCAAACTAGTAGCTGCCCAAATGCCTGTATAATGTAAGAATTTAATATTTTACATTGCGCGCATATTACTATATATTATGTAAAAGAGGTTTGTTCAATGTTGCATAATTAATACTCCATTGATTGTTTAACGTGAGAGACAGAATTAGCTTTTCACGGTAACATAATATGATAGATTTGAATACACAGAAAAAGGTAAGAAACAGCCAAAGATTGCGTTGTAATAAAAGTTATAAATTTCTTATACAGTAGCGATTATTGCAAGAAAAACCTGAGTTGTCATTTTAATAATTTATACTATGGTTTTGAAGCGGATTAATGAATCCTTTATATACTTATAACACTGTGTACATTAAGACAATAATTACACGAATAGGTAGGAATAATCCTAATACAAATTGTTATAAACTTCCAAATTATCCAGCTGAGCCACTGATCTAATTAAGAGAGAAAAGCCTAAGAGTATTTATATAGTATACATAGTTAGCTTCTTAACCAGTCACACTAAACTGTTGAACTAATTTGAACAATACGTAATCCCAGATTAGCACCGACTAAAACAGATAATTGGCTCGAGTGAGGCAATTAATAGACGTAGATAAATAAAATCACACATTCCAAATGATAAACAAGAAAGTACATAAAACTATTTATACGGACACGCAACCTCTCTGTGTTATGTATTACGAAAACGTCAAATAGCGAAAGAAACTTGCTGAAACAACGCCAAGAAAACGTATTAATCACTTTCTTCACTCCGTTATAGACCTTAAGATAATTGCGTAAGGTGGAAAATGGTTTGTGTTTGGGGTAAATATTTTGCTAGCCTACAGTCTAAAAACAATATTTAGAGACGGGCCACAGTTCTCAGACAGAGAGTGATTGTGACGCATGGCATCTTAACCCTCATAACTCGGCGAAGCGATCCAATTCAGCGCCGTACCTTTTTACGTATTTCGAAAATTGCGTTTCCTAATGTGACGGTGATGGAAGCATTTTGGATATAAATTGATCCGCGCTATTGGATCATAACTTTTGGTTTGTTGAATGGATTTTCTGGTTTAGCTCGATCGTGTGTCGTTAACTTTTGCAATTCTTTACCCTTGATATTGCATCTGCAATAGCATTTTTTTGCTTTTAAACCTCAATTTTTATGAAAATAAAAATAATAATAATGAAGTTTTAATATTGAAGCGCAAGTAATTAAATTCCTCAAAACCTTTATCATATTTTATCAATATTACAGCAATATGCAAACAAATTGCAAAAATATTACACAGATTTAACAGCAGCCAAATGAATGCACATAATTAAGAAACCCCGCAATATTTATACCACCTATCAACAGCACATGTCGAATTTTATGAAGATTTCTAATCTTTATTGCTCCGTATATTTTAATTTGACAATTTACATTCAGGCTCGCACTGGCTCAACTAAATTAACTACGAATCGTGGTTTGAGAGTAAATTTCAATAAGTGTGTACAGGGTGCAAATAATAACAAAAAAAATATGAAGTACATTTTGACTTTGTAAAATTTTAATGTTTTATATAAGAGAAGGTTGTGTTGCCCTTTTCCACCATGTGGATCATGCAAATCATTACCAAAGCCATATCGTATCGTTCGTTATATTGAAAATACTTTTGATCATTATCGTGAATGTTATATGTTATTGTGATAATGTTATATGTGATATGTTATTTGTTATACTTGATTTAATTAAGTTGGCTTAATTTATTTGTTGTAGTGTGATTGTTATTATGTTTTGTTTAGTTTTGTTTTATTTTATTTTTGTATAAATTGTGTTATAGTCCCGCCAGATCGAATTGGGTACCTAAACCTGTAATGACTGTGTGTGTGTGATTAAATAAATAAATAAATTTCAGTCGCAGGAAATCCAGTGTTAGACATTGGTTTACCTCCAGGATTATCAGCTTTGCATAGCATAGATAATTAACGAAGCAAGTAATCTGATGAGAAGCGATCCCTATATTGCAAACATCAACAAACCCGACGACTCGTCCGTCAAAGAACACTCAAGCAGAGAGCAAGGTGAGCATCCCATGAAACACTAGTAAGCTCCATCGAAAGCTCATTAAGATTCTTATAGAAATTCATACATAGGTACTAATGCTTTCACATGTATCCCCGAGAGGTTAACTCTTTTAAATATGTGTATATATTTTTTTTTAAAATACACTACTAATTCATAAAGTTGCACCGTGTAATTAAAACATAACTAGCAATAAAAACAGCATAATACCTCTCAGGAAACATGTTATAATTTTTCACAGTCATTCTACACTACAGTGTAGGGGTTATTTTTCTAATAATAATATAATTACACATTTCCTAGTGTAGTGTGGGCCGTGTGTTTGCCCGTTTCTCGCTCCCACTATATCACAATCAATCCACGTCACTTGGATTTCATTTCTTTCCTACTAATATCTGGAGTTATTCATTATGGGAGAAACTTGGTAGGAGTAATAAGATGACGTGATCGTGGTTATAGTTTGTAACATTGAGTTTAGTCCTGTATATTAATGGTGAAAGTCCTGTTGGGAAGTGCGTGGTGGCCTGTTGGTAAACAGACAAGATGCAGCTGCCAACATATTCACGATGGTCGCGGGTTCAAATCCCAGGGCACACCTCTGACTGTCATGTGTCTATTGATAGTCAATCACCACGCACTATAACGGTGAAGGAAAACATCGTAAGGAAACCTGCATACCATAGCGATTTGCAAGAATTTGTATGGTATGTAAAGTCCGCCAACCTGCACTAGGCCAGCGTGGTGGACTATACGGCCTAACCACTCTCAATTGTAGAGGAGGCTCGTGCCCTGCAGAGGGATGTATCTGGGCTGATACAGTATAATAATGGTGAAAAACTAAAAACCATAGAGCTGGCTTGTAAGTGTGTGTACTTAGTACTTTACGATTTTCACTTGATAATTTGACCATAGCCATGAAGACAAACTATATCAGAGAAACCGTGGATTAGGTGACTGCTTTTAGGAAAGTCTTGGTCCAGGTCTAGAAATACAATAGTATAGTACCGTGAAGAAATCTGATTTGCCAGGTATCTTAAACGGAAAGAAAACTACGCGTAAAACGATTTATATCAAAGGCCATCCACAATGTAAGTAGACGGCTTGACAGAAGTTGCGAGGGTGGCTTGATAAATCTGGAACATTCGCCTCTACCAAAGATATGTCAGAACAAATCAAACATTTTATTCAGTCGCTTAACCCAAACTTAAAACATGTACAATTTTTTACTTTGTAAAAGATGCGCGTGATATTTAATTCTTCGCTGTAAACTATTCTTCTTGCATCGCATTTTAAGTGATCTCACTATCCATTGAAAAAAACAGGCCACAACAAACCGACGCTATGAAATGTACCCCGCATTTTCTTTTCCATTCGAAATCGATTTAACTAACGAACCGCGCTCAATTCATCGCGACGTGAGCTTCGTGACGTAAAAAACGTTAACATGTACAAATATTCAAATCGAGTGGGACATACTGAAGTGTGCTTTTGAATTTTATTCGATTCAGTCCGGCCCTGTGTTTCAGTGCCGCCGTGTTAAGCTTCGGCCACACTCGCTGCACTAATTGATAAAACATTTGGACTTATTTTAACAATATTGGTTACCAACAATTTGAAATTAGAAGCGTATAGTTATTGATCAAGTGAATTTGAAGCCAATATAAATATCGCAGAGCAATAAGCGGCTTTGAATTCGCATATTGACCACCCAACCTAACTTCTGAACCAGACCCTTCACATGACACTATCTGAATATTGTTATTCGTACAAATTGCGGCCCATCATTGTGACGAATCCAACATTATCACGTTTCGAGACTAGTCTGTGTATTGGGTTTGAACCAGGTTGGATTAATTACATCGGCCAGTGGATATTTAAATTGAATTTCACCTACCAACAGTTCCAGCGTAGTCAGCTTGTCGTATACCAGTATAAAAAAAAAATGAAAAGGCTTCAAAAAGATTTAAGTATTTAAACGCAAACTTTATTGTACCATATCGTATATATTTCGTTGGTAAAGAAACGATATTACTATTATTTAAGTATTTATTATTTATATACTTAATCAAATAACATCCACGTAACTCGGCTAACACTCGCCAGATCGCGTTTGCAATATTCCCTCCGAATAGGAAATTCTGTTTATTCTTATTTCATATTGATGAGATAGTAATCAAGCTATTAGAATGGCGGATATGATTGGTAGTTATTGAACAACCGCCCACTAACGCCGGTATTATCCGAGCTCGTATTGCGAAGGGAAAATATTCCGTCAGCACACGTATTTTCTCACGAGCTACAGACGAGTTTTGAGTGAAGCTTTACGTTATTCTTTTATTACTATATTTTTTATAGATTATTATAATTAAAGGCTTTAAAAATTCAGTTCATAATATTATGTACCGTGGTATAAATCACTATTTAAATTCGGAATAATGTAGGCACATTTTTCCACTATGAAACCAGAGAAATCCGGTTCGAAATATTATGATCCACAAAATTTTTTTTCGGGACTGAGAAACCGCGGTGTCTAGATGTAATTCTGCAGGGTATATATTTCAAACACAATAGAAGATATGAAAATATAATAAACAGTTCCGAAAAGTCACTCGTAGTTCCTGATACCCACGACACAAGACTCGATCTTAGTGTGGGATCAGGACTATGTATGTGACTGTTAGGTGAATATATTTATCTACTACTTATTCGCAAAGAGTCAGTCAATATAAAGATTATTTACGTGTCACATCAACATTTATAAATCAATAAGTCCTGTTCCAACATTCTGTACCTATATCATATACAATACATAATTTCCCAAATACCCTTGAAACCAAAGTGAAAATTCCACATTCACCACCAAACGTACTGAATCAAATAAAACCAGTGTACCAATTACACAATAACAAAAACTCAGCAATATGAGCTAATAAAGCTGCGACACAGGTCGTAAATCTGCGAGCTAGTTATCAGTTTATCGGCGCGTCAGATGTGGTCCCCGCCTTACCGTACGATTCAGTGTGGACCGGCGCGAGTTTTATGGCGGGGGTATCTTTGAATAATGTAGCAGGCGCCGCGTGAAGAGACGAGTTGTGTGCTGCGAGAGAGGAACTATTAGCGGTGTTAAATATATTGTTATGGCAATTGAAATAAGGGTTAGGCATCAGCCATAAGAGCTTCATGTGGTTAAAGAGAAAAATAGAGATGACAATTAACTAGAGAAACTTAATTTTATGTGGTAGAGCCACGCTGTTGTCAGTCAAGAAACAAACTGTCGACAGCTTTACTGTCGCATTTCGTTTGGTAAGTGAGACTGCCAGATGCCCAATATCAGATTCGTCTTCCCATCCTTTTTGCTTCCCGCTCTCCTCCCGATTGGGCTGGCAACAAATCCATCCTTCGTGGATGTTCATGGGCGGCAGTGATCACTTACCATCAGGTGACCTTTGCCGGACCTATGGATGTTTACCGGATCGGACGGATATTTAACAGGCCTTAGTAGCATATGTCGGTAAGTTTCAATTGCTTAGAACTTATTCCTTGCTAAAATAATCTAAAAAAGAGTCTGATCAGGACTACTCTTCAGGGATGAGAAGACATGAAGAGCTTGAATATGATTTAAGCATGTAAGTGAAATTGTTTTAGGTCGGTGTAAAATAAAAAATCATAATTTATCATTAATATGCAACTGGCATAAAACACAATAGAACCACGAAAAGCTAATAGTTTTTACCTTAAACCACGTCCTAAAACTGTCAGCATACGATTTAATGCAAAGTGTCAGGGAATTTTAAATGGTTGAATATATTGCAATATATTTTATATTGTCGTTTAAAAACAATTAGTTTAAATTAGACCAGTAGCTAGATTTAGTATAAAAGATACTATTCAGTCATTAACACCGCTCTGAAAATAAGACATATTTTTCATACATACTCGAGTATAATATGCTCGAAGGATATCATATTGAAACATGTGCCTAGAGCAGTGATTCCCAAAGTTGACTGGCACCTAACAAAATCATCCTAACTCGGGACTCTTTACATACATACATAACCACACGCCTTTTTCCCAGAAGGGGTAGGCAGAGGTGCTACTAGAACACCCACGTTTCGCCTTGTATACTCCGTCCCACGATGTGATAGGGGGCGAGCCTATCGCCATATCGGGCACAAATTCCTGACTCCGGGCTAATAATGAATAGAAAAATCCAATATCACTTTGCCCGACCCGGGCTTCGAACCCGAGACCTCAGCTTTTGCAATCATACCGTAGTACCACTACGCCACCGAGGCAGTCAGTCAGTCGGGACTCTTTTTTGCTCGTAAAAAGGAATAAAACTATTGGCATAACAACATGTACTCAATAAAACGTTTTAATACTTAAATACTTTCAAGAACTGTAATTTTATTGAGAAATGTGTATTTGTTTTCTATTCAAGGCCCACTTGATATCCGCCCGCGACCCACTAGCGTTTCCCTAACTACGAGTATGTATAGTTAGGGAAACGGTGGTCTAAAGGGTTCTTAAAATAAATTCCAAATTTATGGGCACTTAGAGACTCAACACTTAGGGCCTTATTAATAAACTCGGATGAGCGAAGGATTAACTTTAGTGCAAGGCTTTAAAATTTACTTGATTATTTTGACTATTAATTGGATTATAATATTGAATAATGTAACTACAATACGATGGATGGTTGCTTAGCCCTCTATGCAATTCCGTGTTTATTAATAAGGCCCCTAATGTATGGGTGTGACGAGCGCAGTGCGATGTACAGTTCTTAGTAACAATACTTACGTTTTTACTCGTGAACACATCACCACAGGTTTGCTATTTGGTACAAGTAACATTCAGAACTTTTACTTTTAAGGGCTTTTTTATCTACTTTTGCCACTGAAGCTCTATTAATATTAGAGTTTCTTTGTACCCCACAGTCTCAGACCCTACATACCTTTAGATAATGAAATCCAATTTAAATGAAATTCAAAATTCCTATGGAACGAGAGAGAGAGAGACGATAGTTCGATTATAAAGACAATTGAGTCATAAAAAAACATGAAAATGTTTAAGTATTTTGACTAATACTCAATTTGTTTAATTATATTTAGCCTTAAAACTCCACAATATCATACAATACCCCCTTTAAAATCTAAAACCACGATAACAAAAAGCCATGAGCTCACACCCCCCAAAAGCCGAAAAAGAAGTTAAACAAAACGTAAAACTCGAAAAACATTCAGATTTAATTTATCAAAAAACACGTATACGGCTGCATCAACGCCTGTGTAAACAAAAAGACAAATTACCTCGTACAGGAGATTACGGCGCACGCGGCAATCCAATACCGCATCGAGATAAATATTTGCGAAAATCTCATTAGTGAACTCGAGAATTTCAATTTGAGGTCACGTATTCCTATCGCGAACGAGTTAATGTCCTTTAACATTTCAAAATGTTTATTTACACCCACGTAGGTTAGCAGGATTAAGATTAAATTCTGGTAGGTTATTTTTCTGATGGCCCTTGGGACCGAAAGGGTCTGGAGTGGAGGCCTCGTACGGGCATGCGCAGTGTCGGACGCCCGCCTACAAGGTGGAACGACGACCTGGCGATGGTTGCAGGAAGTCGCTGGATGCAGGATACTTCCAACAGGCCTATGTGGAGATCCTTGGGAGAGGCCTATATTCAGAGTGGACTTCCTATGGCTGAAGAGGGTGAGAGTGTGTTTATTTTTATCCCCCAGGACAGAAATCACCGTACATCAAAGTGTAAAAGCTGTCATAATAACCATGTGAGGTGTGATTCGGAAATAGTCTGTGTATTTGCAGTTTAGATTTTGATAGTCAATCACCACGCACTTTAACGGTGAAGGAAAACATCGTGAGGAAACCTGCATACAGTAGCGATTTAAAAAAAAAAAATCTACGGTGTGTAAGTCCGCCAACCCGCACTAGGCCAGCGTGGTGGACTATATGGCCTAACCACTCTCAATCATACTCTCGATTGTAGAGGAGGCCCGTGCCCTGCAGTGGGTCGTATATGGGCTGATACAATACAATTTGCAGTTTATAGTATATTGGCATAATTGTATCGATATGTGAAGGCCAACTATCTCTTACTAATAGATACCGAATTCGTTTGCGGCACGTTTCCAATCAGGCGCTCTTCAGTCAAACATGCTACCATAAAAATGCTCAAAGGACTGTCAGTTATCGTGATTAATACATTGGCAGCAGTATTGATTTACCGTTTCCTCGCCATCCAACCCTTCCTTATATAAACATCTAATTGATACCAATAGTTAAAGCACACATTGCAAACTGCAGTCACCCATCAAGACCAAACCACACTTTACACTATGCGCCCAGCCAGTGCTGAGTCCACATTAGCAAGCAAACTTCGGGGTTAATCTATCAACCCAGCCACTACATTAAAACAAACTTGCAACGGAACCTATTCCTTATAAAACATTGTGAACAATCCATTATTTAATCAAATATAAGGCGGGAAAGTGCTGAATAACTCACGTAAGGTGCTGTAACTTTTCACTCGACGCCACACTTATTGAGAAGCTCGTTACACAAAGTGAATGTTTCTTGAAGTTTCTAGCCTTTGGGTTGCGGATTGGAAGTATTTCCGCCGAGTTACCGGTAAAGAACTACTAATCAGATGTTTTCTTCACAATCGACTTGTTCGGAATTATTTCGACGGACTACGTATGGAGACCTGATATTTCAAAATTAGTGCGGTTAATAATTATTATAGCATAAATTTTACACACAAGCAAGCGGCAGCTAAAGACACGTAATGGCAAATGGCTACCATACTCTTGTCTACAGGTCGTAGATATGTTACTTTTGAAAATAAATAGAAACTTGAAGGTACTAAAAGGTGATTGATAGGACTGCTGCATATTTGGCAATTTTACTGCCCGAACGAAACGAAATATGCCGCTTATTTGCGAGACAAACATGCCACGCCGACCGGTATCGTGGGTACTAAAAACCATGCTGAATAATGTAGCAATGACACAGATTCTACAATCATCCCCAGCAATATAAGTTCCTGTGAACAAGACTGACTCATAGATTCGCACAACTTTTAGTTTTATGACACGTGCATCGAACGACTCCCTCGAGTCACTCGCGCGCTTTACTCAGAAAATGTTAGAACAGACCTATAGAATTTATTTCTATGAACATTATATTGCCGGCTGCCTTTGGAAACAAAAGTATTTTTTTACAGTAATTTTTAAATTTTTTTGAATGGGCATTCATACATGTTCTCAAAAAGTTCTCGAATGAAGGCCACAAAGCAGAAAGCGCAGCGTGGGACGTACACCCACTAGGTGGTCAGACGACCTGGTAAAGGTCGCGGGACGTTGCTGGATGCAGGCTGCCTCCAACAGGTCACTGTGGAAATCATTAGGAGAGGCCTATGTTCAGCAGTGGACTTCCTTTGGCTGATGGATGGATTCCTACATGATTTATTCCAGAAAATTAACATAATAACCACCAGGCCACAATGCGTATTGAATATTTCGATTGTCCTCAAATTCATTCTAAGCACTCCAAACACGAATACGTTATTTTTTAATTATTCACAGCTTCACGAGAAATTTACTTTAGGGAAATGAACAGGAATACAATATTCATCAAAGCATCGCTTTGTGATGTGTGGGCGTCGCGCGACTGCGTATTTATTGAAGCGAGCGTTATTTTACGCTTTATACAGCCTACATATCTAAAGTCGTTTAAATGTTGTTTTTTTATTTTATACGCAGACGAGCTAGCCGCCCTTCCGATGGTGAGAGATCAACGTTTGTGGGATTTTGGTATTTTGTATTTTGGTCGTTTGGTAGAACTACCGTTTATCTATCTTTTTCATATTTTGTTTTCATAATTATCTTTCATCATTAGCGTTCCATCAAGGTTGCAGGAAGTCGCTAGATGCAGGCCACGTCCAACAGGTCGATGTGGAGATCCTTGGGGAAGGCCTATATTCAGGAGTGGATTTTCTATGGCTGAAGGGAGAGAGAGTGTGTGTTTATTTTTATCCCCCCGAACGGAAATCACCGTACAATAAAGTGTAAAAGCTGTCATAATAACCATGTGAGGTGTGATCCGGAAACAGTCTGTGTATTTGAAGTTTCTAGTAGAACGGCATAATTATAATGGCATTAAGTGAGGCCTATGTTCAGCAGTGGACTTACTGTGGCTGAAGAGAGAGAGAGAGAGGGAGAGGAAGAGGAGAGAGTGAGGGAGGTAGAGAGATTAGTGTTCCTTTGATTATAATGAATCTTGCTATTTACAAGTCATTGGACAGGATCTTAAGCTATCTCATCAATGCCCAGACTACCTATTTGCGAATATTCTTTTCTTGTGTTGTGGGTTTCGGAAGTTTTACCCTACTTTCTGTTACTGCAAAATCCAGACGCTTAGAGGCTGCTATTCCACAAACAGTTTTAATGTTGAGGTGTGGAGTTTTTGACTGTTTGCTAAAGAAAAACCTCAAGTACCAAATCTTACTCTTACTAGTATAAAGTCTACAAATCCGTAGGTACGTGATAATTGCAACAGAAAAAAGCAGGTAGATAGTTACAAAACCCACATCCAATTCGAGCAATAAAGACGAAATCAAATCAGAAAGATCAATTGGAACAAATCAAAGCCACTAACACAGATTTGCAATAGGGCCGGACGGTAAATTGACGGATGCCACCCACCACCCCTCGACACCGGCCACATAGTTCAGATCGAGTTAATTACACTTACTTCAGACGGAATCAGAAATGCAATTAGCCCTGTGCGTGAGGCACCGTGAGCGAGTTTTTACTGCCGTGGGTCACTTTATGAGTCACCGAACGGATGACTCGATAAAGGACACATTTTATTGCAAAAGTTCAAATGTATCTTATCTTTATCGGAAAGGGTATCGGGTCGATAGCGTCCAGTTTGCGCCTTATTTATTTTGGCGTAGTCTGATGTGACAAGGAGTAATGTCGGTTGGGTATAATACAATTGATTGATTTTGAATATTGTTACTATCGTCTCCGTATTCTACTAATATGTTATTGTTATGTGTTTTAAAGTCACGATTATTCAATTTGGAAGCCATTTTGCCATATAAAAATCATATCATTTATGGCAATCATATTTTTAAGAATAGAAAAAATGTGTTGTATGTTAACACCTAGCTATCCCACTTTGCACCAAAGGATTCAAAACCCACATGAATAATATTATGGTATACCTTAAGATACTCATATTACATAAATAATGTTAGTATTCCAAATTGTAGTTCCACGATCTAAAAACAATCTTTTATAAAAACCACTTTGGTATTATTTAAAAAATTTATGAACAAAATCAAATAGCTCACTTTCTGTTTGTCTCTCTCTTCAGCCACAGGAGGTCTACTGCTGAACATAGGCCTCCCCCAAAGATCTCCACATTGACTGTTTTGGCCTGCATGCAGCCAGTGCACTTGCACTTTATCCTTTTGACATTACCATATCAACGTGACAAAATAAATGCTAACCCTTCACAAAGTCTAACACACAACACCTCGAAAAAACATCATATTAGTTCAAGACAAAAGAATATCAGGAAAAAGTGACCCATAGTAATTTCTTGCGTAATCCTTACCAATCAAGATAGGGTTGTCTCGTCTCCAAACGGCAGCTTTCCCTTGCGTATTCATTAGGGAATCGTTGCGACAAATGTTCCGGAATTATGTTTCCCAGATTATTCGCTTAGTCAAGAAAACAAGATGTGACGCTGTTTGTTGAAGGGAAACATTCGTTTGGCCCGTCTTGTGATTGTTGATCCCATTATCTGCCGGTCCATCTCTCACTTTGACCCGTTTGAAAATATTCCGTCGGCCACTATTTTTGATGTGGGTTTTCATTCATTCCAACGTTTTGTGCTTGTAAGTAATTAATTTTTGCGGTTAGTTTGAGGTTTTTGTTTATGTCTAATGTTTAGATGCTTTAGAGGTTAAAGTGTTTGTGGTAGAGAATCAGTAAGAACTTAATCTATACCAAATTATTCACAGGTATATCGTCGGACCTTGAGCATGACAAAGTATAGTCCTATACAAAAGTCACTTTAGATATATTTATTTACTTTTCCTATTAGTTTTACATTTACCAACTTGTGCCACCAACAGACACCATATATGTATATGTATTTCAAACATTAATGAATTACTTACATTCCAAACATTTATCAATCTAAATATGTAACCGATCCAAAACAAATATTTGCAGATTTTAACTTAAAATACAAATAAATCATAAATTTCAAACGGGTGACAGGAGCGAGTATACTAATGGATACGGGATAAGTGATGCTATCGTAGATAGGGTTTCGCAGAGCATAAGTCAGATTTTGGATATTTTAAATTAAGTGCAATATCAAATAAATCAGTAAATGTACACTACCAACCATGATAAATATACCAAACACAAATCTTGTACTAACCCTGTAAATATCTATGATCAATAAAGTTTTGTGTCGTGCGTATCAACAACTACGAGAGAATTATCGCTCTCAAAAACACCCAGACTTTAAACAAATACTTATAAAGGCCAATTAATGAATAATTACAACGCTTTAAAATACATAGGCATATTGCAAGTCGTTGCAAGTGGGTAATAGGGAATTAAATAGGTGACTGAAAAAAATAACCATTGTCGATAAAACCATCGTTCTACAATTCGACTAGTTCGAAAGGAGGCAGAATTTCTTCCCATCCCTATTGTGTGAGTGTACATAACTGCCCCGGTCAATCCCTTCGATTCATGTTACAGTCGAACCGGCTTTAGTATACCCCCAACACAACCAAATCAAAGTACCGCGGAATACGTAACGATAGTGTGATACTGCGTGTTACTTTCGTTCTATCCTCAAGGGATACGGAGGAGGAAATCTGTGTGAATCTCGCACGCGAACCCCTTAGTGGTTGAAGTGTATCCCGGTGCGTTACCGCCTGTCAATCGGCGTTGAGGAATGACAACAGTCGCTCAATAGGTCTACGCAATAAATAGATGCTGGTGATAACAACATTATTTTCATTTCAGATAACCTCTGTGGCGCAGCTGGTTAGACGCCGGCTGTAAAACGTGAAGTTGCGAGTTTGATCCCCGCATCGAAACAAATATTTGTGGGGTCCACACTTATTTGTTTCGGGTCTGGGAGTCTTGTTTCTGGTCTGGTCTGTTTGTGAGATCGAGAAGTCTCTGGGAGTTCTATCAGGAATACCCACGAAACAAGATTCCATCTTAGTGTGGGTCAGACCTACGTATGTGACTGTAGGGTGTATTTTTTTTTATTTCTTACCTCCAAAAATAAAAAAGATGAATGCACGAAAAGAAAATTGTATTATGTAAATGATAGAGAAAATCATTATAATCCTAAAAAGTTGTGTTGGTGGTATTCAAATAGAAAGTCTACAGTTTTATCGCCATTAAACTTTTTTTATCAGAATCAAACCCGCAGCTTGTAGTTTCGCAGGCAATTTACCCAACTGCACCACGGACAAAATATAGGTAAAATCTTTGTTCTTCAAAATTTCTCGTTGCGACTTACCTGGTATAACTTCGCCAGATTTCCGTCTACGTAATGTATGAACAAATGTTTACTTTTATTTGAAAGTTATGATGAATCGTGCTATTATTTTGTTTACTTTTGTTCGAGCATAATGGTTTCAATGTTCCCAATACTGAATACGAATATGCACAGTTCTTTTGTCCTTTGGGAATCGAATTTCACTCGAAACTGTTGTTCCGTATACGTTAATTATAAAGAATTTTATTAACCAATGCATTTTATTACATTGAATGGTTGAAGTAGTTACATTGTCATTTATGTGTTGACCCATTTTATTGTTTTTAGCCTTTAGTTTCGCAGACAATAAACCCAACTGCACCACGGACAAAATATAGGTAAAATCTTTGTTCTTCAAAATTTCTCGTTGCGACTTACCTGGTATAACTTCGCCAGATTTCCGTCTACGTAATGTATGAACAAATGTTTACTTTTATTTGAAAGTTATGATGAATCGTGCTATTATTTTGTTTACTTTTGTTCGAGCATAATGGTTTCAATGTTCCCAATACTGAATACGAATATGCACAGTTCTTTTGTCCTTTGGGAATCGAATTTCACTCGAAACTGTTGTTCCGTATACGTTAATTATAAAGAATTTTATTAACCAATGCATTTTATTACATTGAATGGTTGAAGTAGTTACATTGTCATTTATGTGTTGACCCATTTTATTGTTTTTAGCCTTTAGTTTCGCAGACAATAAACCCAACTGCACCACGGACAAAATATAGGTAAAATCTTTGTTCTTCAAAATTTCTCGTTGCGACTTACCTGGTATAACTTCGCCAGATTTCCGTCTACGTAATGTATGAACAAATGTTTACTTTTATTTGAAAGTTATGATGAATCGTGCTATTATTTTGTTTACTTTTGTTCGAGCATAATGGTTTCAATGTTCCCAATACTGAATACGAATATGCACAGTTCTTTTGTCTTTTGGGAATCGAATTTCACTCGGAACTGTTGTTCCGTATACGTTAATTATAAAGAATTTTATTAACCAATGCATTTTATTACATTGAATGGTTGAAGTAGTTACATTGTCATTTATGTGTTGACCCATTTTATTGAAAATAGAACTTTCAGTACACGTAATCAAATAAAGACAGATATATATACACTAAATACCAAGCTAACCATTGGTCCGCCGAACTTATTTCTGTCGCAAAATGAGATAGCAGTCAAACTTATAGCCATCTCAGACGACAGTTGCCAACCCAAGCCATGTATCTTTTATGGGATATTTCTAACCGAAAAACTAATGCAGAATGATGTAGGATTCGAACCGAAGACCTTAATGTCCATAGCCCATACACACTGCACCACACCAACAAAGCAATGCAATAAATATTCATATTACATTGTAAATATTCTCAACATCGCAGAATTACGAAAACCCTGCATATTTTTAGTCGCAAATATCAAAAAATATGGTTGCCAAAATCTCCAGGCGTAGGAGACGTGAAGTGGCATATCTAGGGAATGTCCGGGATATACGGCCACAATGTTTTTCCTCTTCCAACTTGGCACCCGAGAACTACTATTTATTTCGCCGGTGAAATTGTCCTAATATATTTGAAGCGGTGACTCTAACACCCCCTCCCTAATTTATTGGTGAAAACAATCATTTATATCAATTTGGTGTCGATTTAATCAACCAGTTGTTGCGCTCGGTTTAATTGGTACGTTCCTTGGGTTAGTTAAATTAGAATAGTAGATGTAGTGTTGCTTTTATATGACGGATAATCGGGATAGGTACTAAAATAGATTTAAAATTGTTGACATAGACAGTCACAATTGAGGATTTACTAAGACCCAAGATACAGCTTTTGACTTTAAGTCGTAGATAATAATTACATAACATTTTAGTTTGACAAGTTTTCATTGTAGAATGTTAATTACGCGAGATATAACTCAATGTTTTAAAACCAATTCTCAATAAAAAAACAACTTAAATTTCCGAGTAATCCTGAATCAATTTAATTCCGCGTATCTCCGGGATCTGCGTTTGTACTGAAAAATAAAAATCCTGCTGATAAAAGCGGGTTTAATTGCCGTACGTTTTATTTGCTAACATCACTACGGCCCCTCATTTGTACAGTATATCAAAAAACCTGTTCATTTGTATGTGTTTTAACTTTTAAAGCGCTGTTTGTGAGTCCTTTGTGACTTCGATGTAATCGCTGTACTGTTGTATGTTATTTATGTCCGTTTGGGAGGTATATCATTGATTCTGTGGAGTCCTGCTAATATTTCTAATGTACAAATTTTGTTTAAACATTTTGATGGCGTTTTTACTTTCATGTCATTACTACTCAATACAAATTATCTACCTCACTTTTTTCTGATGCATCATGACACATACAGACATAAACTCACGCCTTTTTTCCAGAAGGGGTAGGCAGAGGTTCTCCTAGTTACTACCAAGATCACCCACATTTCGCCTTGTCTGTTCTGTCCCAGGATGTGATATGTGGCGAGCCTGAGCCTGTATAATGACACACTCTGTACATACTCCTCTGTATATACCCTCTGTATATTTATCTCTTTGTATTTATGTATTACAATTATGTGACGAAATTTTGTAAAAATGTGACGAGTGAAAAAAAGTTATTCAATACCAAGGCTTATTCAGAAGCGATAGGTCTCACTTTATACAACAATAAAACAAAAAGCAACAAAAAAACATAACTTATTAATTAGAACACTATAAATTGTGACTGCAATTACCATTCTTGACATTACTATAAGGCATAATCCGACCACAAAACATAAACAAATCAAATATTACGAAACAATGGCAACGTATTCGGAAGTTCAAATATGGTGTCAGTCAGAAACTCCGGAGTGGGCTCAATGAAGAGTTACCGCCTTTGTTGAGCCAACACTTTCTTATAAGAATATATTGCTGTGTTGCGAACTCGACGCCAACTTTGAAACGCTGCTATTGATACGATTGTAAAGTTTCGTGATATCTGCGCTGGAATTTTGGTAAATTGAGACAGTTTTAAATGTGTGATATTTCTGGTGAAGCTTCCTTTGTGTTGCGTAAGATGATCAAAATTGTTTATATTGATGATGCTTGAAAACTGTATTTTATTGTCGAGACGTGATAATATTATGAACTCCGTTATGATTGCAAAAAAAGCAATAATCAACCTTCCGATGCTGTGGTAAAACATAAGCATCTCCAATTATGTTATACTAAGAATATTATTCATTTATTTACACTTCATACTCGTACAAATGATGTATGCACTTTATGATGGACTGAATGCTCGAGGCATTCTATACCAATCAAACCTGCGGAAGCAGAGACGATATGAGGTAGGTGCGTAAATTATATAAAAAAAGATCGTAATATATTACGATTTAAATAAAATATATAAACAAATATATACTATCCTACGAAACTACTGTGTGCATTCTGCTATTCTGTCTCTAAGCAAGTCCCGAACTTGTTATTTCCTTGTTACTTAAATTAATACGACAAATATTGAATCCATCTATAGAATATACTTATATGAAATTGAAGTATTCAATCTACACAATTAGGTGATAATAGTAAAGGACAATATATGATAATATGATAAATGAATGGTGTAGGTACACATCAATTTGGTTCCATAACATAGTTATGTCAGCCACGGTTTAGAGGTTTACCGTAGCAGAATTTTGAAGTCATCCATTAGGTTTTAGGCTGACGAGTCGTGAGCTGTGACGTCAGCTGAAGCCAGTGGCTCGGCATGCTCTGAGGCATGAAGCCAGGCATTTAGCCAATCAAGTTTCTAATCCAAGTGATGTCAATACACCGAATGTGTAGTTACTATGTGACGTATTGAAAAGGGACTTGACATTTTCTTATTTGAATTTTGTATCAGCCAATATACGTCCCAATGCAGACTACGGGGTTCCTCTACAATCAAAGTCACGACTGAGAGAGGTTAGGCCATATAGTCTACCACACTGGCCTAGTACGGGTTGGCGGACTGTACATACTACATACCATAGAAATTCTTAATATATCGCTACGGTATGCAGGTTTTCCCGACACACGACTCTGAAAAGTCAGAGGTGTGCCCTTGGATTTGAACCCGCGACCATCGTGAACATGTTGGCAGCAGCGTCTAGTCCGGTCTACCCGGTCGTATCTTACACTAATGTGGCTTCGGTGCATTATTCTTTGTAAAACGGATTTGACCATTTTCGATTAGATTTTTTGATGTTTACGTCTTTCAACAGTAAAGCTATTACTTTACCAGTCTACTCCGATGTAGAACGAATGCCTTCGCTTCATTCTCACCGATCTTTTGCATTATCAACAATTACTTAATTGACAGCACCCGTTAAACGGTCGCGCCACAATCAAGCAAGAACGTATAGAAACGCAGCACCATAGCATAGTGATTAGTGGGAGGATGGACAAGATTTCAACTAGGCATAGTAGTAATCCTTAATATCAAAGGCTCCTTAAATCACCTAAAAAACCTTTACTCAGTAGTGGAACAGCTTAATACCATAATTAATTTCGTCCAGAAATCGAAAACATCAAAGCAAACAAAAAGTCCAAAGCACATAGAAAATGTAAGTAACTTTAAAATGCCACAAAAATGAACGTTTCCAGCCAATCAGAATAACAAAGACAAATTGTCACAAGTGGCCAATTTTGAGCCAACAAAAGTACGCCCTGTTTTCACAGCTGTGATAATTTTTTCACAGGCAGCGCGCGCTTCGCTCAGTTCTTTCAATATTTAATATCAAATTTACTTTTAATTGCACAATTTTTCCGTACACTTTTACCGTAATATGCGGATTATTATGAGTAATTTCCATGATATGTTTGCTCTTATTGAATGTAATATTATTGTGGCTGTTATTATGCTATAGGATATTCACTACTATATACATGCTTCAGCGTTAGATTTCCACGGCCATTGGAAGTGGCGTGTATGTATTAGCCTCATACAATCCTTTTGAATCTCACAGTTCATCTTGTAGATAGTTGTCTAATGGTCCGCTGGTCCATCTTCTTCTTCTTCCTTCCTTATTCCCTTTATTTGGGGTTGGATCTCCTTATCAATTTGCGCCAGCACTTTGCTTCGAGTTTCCTTCTGATTGGACCACCACGCAGCTTTTGGACCCTACGCTGGTCAATACGTAATCTATATTTCAAAACTTCACTATTTGTTACTATCCCTTTCCTAATTCTTCATTTTATTTGTACGCGAATTTAATCAGCCTCAAAACCCTAACAAAAATCTTATTGCTCTAGATCTAAATAAGCATCTCTTTCAATTGGTCTTACAAAACACGAATGTAGGGATTATCCTGAATCTAGATAGCGCTAATACTCCCAGATAGTTTCTTATCTATCCTTATTAGATTCTTGTTCGCCTGCAGTGAATTTGGAGAACTTCAGACAAACACGGGTATGCACTAATTTTATTAGGATTCTCTTGCTGGATTTAGAACAAATTGTGTTCTAATCATATGGTAATTATATTTAAAACTGTCATATTATATGTCTTTAGCGTTAGTATGTAAAGAATGAATATTTAAATGCACAAGAAAGATACATAGGAATATACATAGGAACATAGTAATTTACACGTAGATAAGAAAATGAATAAGTTTGTAATTTTCTATTATTTTAGATGTTACAGTATGTATGATGTATGTCAATCTTCGTGGCGCAGTTGGTTAGATGTCGGCTGTGAAACGAGAGGGCGTGTGTTCGATCTCCGCACCAAGGCAAATGTTTGTGGCCCACAAGTATTTATCTCGGGTCTGGGTGTGTGTGAGACCGAATAGTCTCGTAGTTTCTGATATCTACGACACAAGACTTAATTGATCTTAATGTGGGGCAGGACTATAATGTGTGTGATTGTTGGGTATATTTAATATACTTATGTACCTTACATGCATGTTCTATTATTAAAATACACATTAATTAACATTCACTGTAATTAAATACACACATACATAAAAGTAACGATTTTTCCCTACAGTAAATATTTTACGCACAGTAAAGCAATTGTGTACCCATCCTAAGTCTTTAATTAAAACGCGAAGACATTAAAAACTTTAATAAAGGCAAGTTTTATGTTACGAATAAAATTAATGCTTAATTCTGTTGGAGCCTTATAATATTGAAATTTGTTATATTTGAACCCTGTAATGATCCAAATTAGGTCTTTGACGTCACTGAAACGTAAGCATTTTAACAAGCAAACGCTGACGGCTTTGGATTTATAAAATAATTTTATAATAGATAGGCAACTTAAAGTTATATTTCCAAAATTGAATACTTTTAATAGGCACTGAATTTCAATCATATACATACCATTATATTGGACTAGCAGCTAGAAGTCAAAACACCAAATAAAATCGAATACGCCTTGTACACAAATATGGGCAAAAGCATAAAAGTGCATTTTTACAATCCAACAATTTTATTCCATAAACATGGCGGAAAGACTTATTGCCCACTTTAAAACGAATATAGAAATATAAAATAAACATTAAATCGAGCCGAGGTAAGCCGTCAAAAGGTACACACGATTCAATAGAAATTTAATAAAACGTTTCTGAATGAAATGAACCGTAAAATAGAGTTCCTTCCATAGATTAGACCCTTTTGTCGACCGAGCGTCGCCAGCGAGGAAATCACTAGGAAATTGACCAGAGCCCGCCTACTGAGGAATGCGACGAGCAACGCGAATATCCTGACAAATGTACTTTGAAAAAGTTCATTCGCTAACCCTGTTTTTAATCTATGTTTTGTGAAAAAAGGATTCTGTTTTTCAGTCGGAGAAATTGAGTGTGACGTTTGAAAATAAAATAGGAGGTTTTACCATGTTTATCTATGAGAGAGTAGATAGAGCTAATACTAGAATCATCCATACTTTGCTATATAGGTATACATACTTACTTCCATCTGACGATGTGATAGGGAACTAACCTTGTTTGTTAATCACACACCTAGATGTGGCAACACAACCTGCAACCTCTCGTTGAAAAGACGGTCTCGCGTCCATTACATGCAGGCTGTAATACTAATGTTATTTTATGCAAATTAAATAATAATAATATGAAAATACTTCCAATATTGGAACTCTCGAATCCTCACCCTTAAAACGACGAAAAAGCTCTTCATAAAAATTGTCGATTTTATGTATGAAACGCTCTCGCGTCAGGGATCTTAATTCAGAATCGCGACACGATTTGGCGCGATTATCGGGACTCAAGTCGATGATAAAGTCAGCCGTGCGATGCATGTCGAATAACTCGTCACGTGCCGAGTCAGGTCGAAAAGACCTGGTATTGACGACTCTATCAGTTCGAATCTATTTTTTTAGAGAAATAATTTGTAAGGAATTGTCTTGCTCGTAATATTGAAATTATTGAATCTTAGGTGAAGAGAAACGGATTGTGTTATTAATGTATTGATACAATTGATAGATGGTTGGACTGCCTCGGTGGCGTAGTGGTACTACGGTATGATTGCAAAGCTGAGGTCTCGGGTTCGAATCCCGGGTCGGGCAAAGTGATATTGGATTTTTCTATTCATTATTAGCCCGGAGTCAGGAATTTGTGCCCGATATGGCGATAGGCTCGCCCCCTATCACATCGTGGGACGGAATATACAAGGCGAAACGTGGGTGTTCTAGTAGCACCTCTGCCTACCCCTTCTGGGAAAAAGGCGTGTGGTTATGTATGTATGTATGTGGTTATGATAGATGGTTGCAGCGACTAGGTAGTTAGTCATCAAGTACTAAAACCCTCCGATGACTGTCACACGCATTTTAAACGGTGCGCCATCACGTACAACGACTCCGAGATGTATGATAGAGCGCGTGGCCTAGCCATCAAGTCTTGGATTTCTCTCTCAGAGCGGACAATGAGCTGTCGCTTCACGTCAATTGCCTGGAGACAGTGGTACCGCCCCGGATGAGCCTGCCCATTCATGCTGAGTCATGACTGACATCAGCGTCCTTCTACCACTTCCAAAAAAAATATGTAACAATATTTTTTTCATTAGTTCCTCTACAATTTTCACACACCAAAAAGCATTAATCAAACCCTAACGCCTTTGTGGTATTACCAAATAAAAATAAATACGATATACGATCGAAAGCATTGGGCAAACATGGATGTTTGCTAAGCAAAAACGTAAAATAAATTGCACTTTATTGACCAAGGTCCGCCGTTAAACTAAACGCGGTATTTAAAAATGCCATATTGGCGTATAAAGTTTTATTTATCCAACAATCAGTGAATAAAATCGTTCTATTGTACGCTATAACCTAGTTGAAGCGGACTGCAAAAACAGAGTTTATGATATGAAGAACAAGGCATCATATAACTTTGATGTGTCCAAGCTACGAGTGTATTTATCGATGTCCTTCAATTTGACGATACGCAAAATATATTGTGGAAAAAGATGCATGCCATTAAAATTCCCCATGTTTTAGAAAACATATGAAATCTTCTAACTGGCCTATAGTCTATAGTGGTTGAGTAAGACTCATTAATCTGCCCCATAAGGGGTATTGTAAGACAGCCTCCAGGATTTAAAAACAGATAATTCTAAAACAATTTCAACAATAAAATACTAAGAGATAAAAATGGGAAGAAGTGAATAATGCAAGGTCTAGTATTGCACAGCGATTTTGTGTAGTTCTAAACAGCTCTACTATTTATGCATTGAATACATCTTGGTCTGGAACATCGTGGCGGCGAGTTTGCTTATGCGAATTTATTACATTATATTTTTATATTTCTGTGCACTGCACCCGCAAGTGTTCTATATATTATGAAAGGATTTTCGAGCACAAACATAAGTTTTATCGGAATAGTAGTTTTAATGTATGAATTTCCAGTTGACATACATAGACAAATTGAAAAATAGTTGGTATAATTGAGTCCAACAGACAAACATGACATGTATAGATATTGCTCCTTTTGTGGGCCAAGAGGAAAAGCTGCAAAGCTCCTCTTTTGGTACCTCGATTGAGGCCGAAAGGGGTATATCAGTGTCGCTGGGCTACCAACCCGACACGCTGCGGATATTGCGGCCAAGTTCGGTCCCTAACAAAAACCTACGCCAGTATACTGAGTAAAAGCCCCTAGATATCCATCACTTGCATTTCGGGCGGCACTGAATATCTTTGGGCGAGAAGCGGCCCATTTCCTTCCCTGTGATCGCTCGGCGCAGAACTAGCACCCAGATTGGTCCCTCTCGTTGGAGAACAAAGTTGCTTCCCACTTACGTCTTAATCTGGGCGCTCCTTTAAGGTGTTATGGGCGTTCGCGAAAGAAACAAGGCCACGCGCTCTGTCGTCCTTCTCGGAATCGCATTTTGTGAGTATGCACCGCCTCCGCAGATTCACTCCGTTGTAGCAGTTATAATAAACACATCCAATAGTTATACATAACATTGTCCTGACAATGCAGTATGATACATGTGTGAAGCCCACGTCGGAAACTACGAGAGACTTTTCAGTCCCACAACACCAAGATTAAAATATTTTTACATTACAGAAACATCTCTCTCAATACCTACGTCAATCAGACTCACGGCCTTTTGTTTGACACTTCTTAACTAACTGCGCCATGAAGCTGTGTAAAAATATATGTAGATGACAATGTTTAGACACATAGTCCCATTGCAGCGCACGGCCTCCTATACAATCGAGAGTATGACTGAGAAGGGGTAGGCCCTATATTCCACTACGCTGGACAATATTAACTATGTATGTTATATCAAAATGTTGAATTATAACAGCGACTAAAGTGTTATATCGAATATAACTTCCCGAATAGATATTTATCTAGTATCGTCAACAGCTCACAGCACGATTGACACCGAGGTTAAAACTCTTCCTCTATTCCTTATCTTATCACTGGAATGATAATAACGAATCTATATTTGATGTAGTATTTATTTACAGTAGTAAACATAAAACTTTAGGGGAAAATATTTTAAGGATTTTATCGCGGAGTTGGTTTAATTTATATTTTATTAACTTACCGACGTTTCGATTACTTTACAGTTTTTAGTGATCACGGGACGGACTGAGGCATTAGGCATCCGCTCTGTGAGACTGAGCTAAATTTTATTTCAATGTTTAACATTCATCTGAATTTAAGAAATCGAGCTTAATCCTCCGTCACCCATAATGGTTTTAGATATTTTTGTGGATGACCTATTTTTTGTAGTAGATAACATGTGGCTTAATGATTGATATCACTTTACTGCAGCTTCTATCTTATAACCTCAAAGAAAAACCAAAATGTAATGCCCTAATATTGTGGGTATTAATAGACAGTGGCGATCACTTTCGGCAATGATCGTTTGTCGTCACTGTGCTATTAAAACAAAATCTTACAATTTTGTTTTTAATCTTTAATAAGTTAAACATTGAAACTTGAAATACGTATTACAATGGCATATTTTATTTCCTATCTAAAGAATAAAATGTAACTGTTATTATAGTTATTATTAAGTGCGTGGTGGCCTCGTGGTATCGGACCAGACTCGGCTGCCTACATGTTCACGGTGGTCGCGGGTTCAAATCCCAGGGCACACCTCTGACTTTTCGGAGTTATGTGTGTATTGATAGTCAATCACTACGCACTTTAACGGTGAAGGAAAACATCGTGAGGAAACCTGCATACCGTAGCGATTTTAAAAAAAATTCTACGGTGTGTAAGTCCGCCAACCCGCACTAGGCCAGCGTGGTGGACTATATGGCCTAACCACTCTCAATCGTACTCTCGATTGTAGAGGAGGCCCGTGCCCTGCAGTGGGTCGTATATGGGCTGATACAATACAATACAATACAATATTATTGATGGACATACGCCAAAATGTTCTGTATGTAGGGTACCCAACAGCGGAATTGATATAAAATATACAATGTTTACTTTTAACCGTGAATTTACTTTCTTGTAAAGAGTAGGGACATTTTTGACTACCCTTTTTCCTCGTCTTTTATGTCAAAGACTTGGTTGTCTGTAAGAGATTGCCTTGGGCGATAAGACCGCCATTTGTACGTTTTTGTGTAAACTATATTTACCATATTCTGGGTCTTTTGTATTCGTAAAAGTTATACGTTTAAATAAATAAACATAAGTGCATGGTTGCCTGTTGATAACGATACGGATGCTAGATAGTCAAGGTTTCAAATCACAGTGCACGCAAGTGACATTTCGGAGTCGTACGTACAATCATCATCAGCCTTTTGTTGTCCACTGATACACATAGGCCTCCTCACGTCGTCATATCATGTGTATATGTCGCAGCCAACTAGCTTAATTACCCGTCCACTCAACAGCCTAGCCTTTTTACTAAACAGCGCCGGTTCAACTAGTGGCCTGAATGATATTCAGCCATTTGATCAAACAGCTAGTCAAACGACAGTTATTTGCCTAACGGTGAAGGAAAATATTGTGACGCAAACTGCACCATAGATATGGCGGAATGACCTAAACTCTTTCAATCGCGCTGTCATTTATAGAGGAGCCCCGATCTCAGCAGTAGTCTTTTATAATCCGATGCAATTAGAGGTACAAAATAAAAACTACACAATACAAAATCAAACATAATTTAATAAGTATATCAACCACTTATCAATGTTTAAAATGTTGGTTAACACAACCCTTAACCGACTAAATATATCACCTATTCAACAATATCACTTATGACGACGTTTTAGAATGCTGTAGACGATCTACTGCGATTTTTTGTCTTCACTTTCGTCGTCGCTGTATTTGTTTGCTGTCTCGCCTGGCTTCAGAAGACGGCCTACGATGTCATATTTTTCTGAAAGATATAGTTAGATGTTATCAGGTTTTTCTGGTCTTGACGTTGTAAAAATGTATGGGATTTTTATTTTCTGGCCTTGATATTTTTAGACTCAAGTATACTTACTCAAGTTTGAGTAAGCGGATATGTACTTATTGTATTTTAAAAAGAAGTAGACTTGGTGGCGCCTTTCGTGTAAAACTACATTCAAAACCCTGATCAAAATTTAACCAAAAAATCTTTCAATGTAAGCGGAGTTGTATTATGATTCGCAATACTCTTGCATAACTCTCAAAACATTCTTCAAATAAAGAAACAGCTATGTCCTACAAAAAAATATTATGTATCATAAGGAAGTCATAAACACACAAGCAAAAACTTCACACGTACAAATATATGACGTTCTAGTTCTTATATGAGTAACTATACCCGCGGCAACCAAATTCTCACAAAAAGCAATGTTGATACGCAACCACTTAACCTTGAATAAATTTTAATTTCCTTTGTTTATTCCACCATTGTTACCACGGAGGCAGTCTTGATTCATACAAATACAAATATATCAAAGTTTATAGACACGTACTCATCAAAGTCTCAACTAAAGAACCTCAGCTAATATTTCTATTTATTTTTCTGCCTAGGCGGCGTAATTGTATTACGGTATGATTACAAAGCTGAGGTTTCGGTTTCGAATCCCGGGTCGGGCAAAGTGATATTAGAATTTTCTATTCATTATCAGCCCGGAGTTAGGAATTTGTGCCAGATATGGCGATAGTTTCGCTCCTTATCACATCCTGGGACAGAACAGACAAGGCGAAACGTAGGTGTCCTGGTTACTACCAGGTGAACCTCTGCCTACTCCTTTTAGAAAAAATGCGTGAGTTTATGCATGCATGCATGCACAAAGCTATCAGAATTTAAAGACACGCACACATCAGACTTTCGACTAAAGAACCTCAGTTAATATTTCTATTGTGTTTTATAAATAGACTCCTTTTACTTCACAATAGAAACTTGTATGCTTCGAATGTACTTAAACCGTACAATTGTATGAATGAAAGAGACGCAACATTCTCAACCTGAAATCCGATTTCAAGTCTCTCGCGGGTTGCTTTGACGCATTATTGTAGTGTATTTAAAACATTCTTACTGCAAGTTAAGATGTTGAGTTATCTTAAGATATTTCTTATAATATTTACAGAAGAATTCCATAACTGAAATACGCGTGTCGGCCCACGAAGTCTTAGTTTGGTGGTCACAACCGTCTAAGGTGGAACCAAGAGTTGTTTTGACGCGGGCTGACAAACTGTTGGAATTGTTTGTCAGCCATAAAGAAATATTTCAGAAGGTATAATCATTTCGAATATGAGAATCGTCATTGAGTCTATTGCCAATCGACATTCTATGTGAACGGCTTTTCACTAACAGATATGCTGCTGTAACTTGTCCGAAATTATCATGGTTTTGGTGCCACATCAGCCTATGCTGATGATATTATTATATATTGAACTCAGAAAGATTTTCATTGGCCCTTCCTCAGCCGTATTATTATTAAATAATATTATTTACTGTCTCGGTGGCGTAGGTACACTACGGTACGATTACAACGCCCGAGTTCGAATCCCGGGCTGAGCAAAGTGATATTGGATTTTTCCATTAATTATCAGCCTGGGGTCAGGAATTTGTGCCCGATATGGCGTTAGGCTCGCCCCCTATCACATCCTAGGACGGAAGAGATATGGCGAAACGTAAGTAATCTTAGTAGTAATCGGGAAAACCTCTGACTACCCCTTCTGGGAAATAAGGCGTGAGTTTATATATATATGTAATATTATTTAATAAAAGTAAACGTTATTACTACACTCATTAAATGTCCAATATGAGGTATCAATTAGCTACCGAAATATTTTATGCTGTGTTTAACTTTGGCTAATTAGTAAACTCTAGGTTACAGAGTAAATATATATTTAATTATATACATTTATCGGCCTGACTGAGTTGTGTGTTTTTAATAATTACAATATTAAAAAAAAATGGTGTCAGTTCAATATTATTTTTCCTTATGTTCTCGTACAAGACTCTTTTAATGGATACTATTCGTATCGTCTGAGCAAAGTGAATAATAAATAACCCTATTCATTAATTATTATTCGAAATTATTGCACAAATAAATTTTTTTATTAAACTCAAAGATATTTGGTCTCAGTCTCATAACAAATCTTAATATAAGAATCATTATCCCGACAAGCAACGTAAACATCTCTCTTTTCACTTCTTATACTTTTCTATTATTTTTTTATGGCAATTCATCTCATACTTTCATCCAATCCTTCCATTTATAGCTCATGAAAGACCCCCTGTGGTGATCAGGAAAATATGTATAAGGATAAATATTAAATATAGGTTACCCCTAAATTGTTCTTCCCATTCCTTAGCTGAAGAAACTTCGTCGGCCGTCAGATCAGTGCATTCGTCATACTCGTCGTTCTCTGACGCGGCTACTTGACCAGTCGCGAGACCTCGTGTCGCGTCCTTACCCGCGAACGCTGCGTATGGACCTCCTGAAAATAGAGCAGAAAATTATATTAAAAATATTATTTTATATTGCATTAAATATTTTACTTCGTGATAGATCTCTAGTATGCAAGATTATCTAAGTAGCTACCACCGCTTTAGCTATTTCTATCGCAATGCGAACGGCATCCATTCCACTATTATTTTCATTAACAGATGGAGAGTTAATTGTATATCAATAATGATATGTGTATTATAAAATAATCCCTTGGAAATTTTACACGATTTCAGAATAAGATTTATAACCTATCTATTCACAGTATAGGTATCCTGCAAAAACATTCAGGTTATTGTGAAACAAAGAAAATTTATAGCATTTGCTTGTAATATTTTAAAAGCAAAAATAACTTATATTTTTGTTTTCCACTATTCGTTTAGGTAAACAAAGGGAGATGTGGTTTCATAAAAACAAAAAGCAGGATAAAATGTCAGCGTATGCAAATATCCGAATAATAAAGTTAAAGCCACATTGCTCTAAAAGATTTTCTCGTATTTTGCAACTGAAAATTTCTAAGCGCAGCGACACGTGAAATCTTTTAAATTTTCGACAGCAAGACCTTGGCAATTTATTGGTTATATTCAATTTTGCTGTCTCAAGCGCCCTTCCAGTAAAAACAATATAAAATGTAGAATGCAATAGATGTTTTTGGCGCAACGCTGTGTCTTCCAAAATCAGCAGCTAAGTCTTGATAAAATATATTTTGTCGTATCGTATAAGTATAATAGTATTTGCAATTTGATTTCACATTATTTATGAACAATAGAGAATCGTCACACATTCGATGTTTCGAAAGGAGAACATAGTGGTTAGACACCTAAATTGATCCCACCAGACATATTATGATAAGTTGCTTCTATAAAAATATCATTTGAATGCTCATCTTCAAAAAGGCAATTCTTTCTATATCGACATCACAAATAACTTATGTTAAGTTCCCAAAATATTTTCTGTTAAGCCCTCAATTTCATGAAAAATCTTATTACATATAAAAAAGTGGCCTCTTTTGAAAAACCTTACTCGATATATCTCTTAGTATGTCTTTTGTAAGAACATCAATGTATGTACAATAGACAAGCTTGAAGACGAACGAAAACACAAAGACGATACAAAGGAATTGAGACGGAACGTGAAACATCTCGAAATCTTCAATGAAATAATAAAGGTATATTTGTACGTTTCATAAAAAGTTGAATGCCCAGTAAACACAAAGAGTGAAGGATGTGGACAAATGTATCTACAAATACGTCGATGTAATATGTTTTTTGTTGTTGTATACATTTTGTTATAACGATTATACAGATCGTATATATACGTTCTTCTACAAAATGACAACTCTAAGTATCTAATTCTAAATTTGAGAGAGCAAAACCCTTCAAGTCAACCACGTTGGCTGGAAATCAGTTAACAATAAAAATACTAACACGTTGAATATTATATTGTATATCATATTATATTTAATATTTATCCCTTATATTGAAGGTAAAGTACCGCTAATGATGTTTTTTAACATTCTGATATATTAAATATAATGTAAGTTAACAACCTCAACAATAACAAATAAACTCAGTGTTCTTAAACAACAAGAATACATACATACATACATAAACACACGCCTTTTTCCCAGAAGGGGTAGGCAGTGGTGCTACCAGGACACCCACATTTCGCCTTGTAAGTTCCGTCCCATGATGTGATAGGGGGCGAGCCTATCGCCATATCGGGCACAAATTCCTGACTCCGGGCTGATAATTAATAGAAAAATCCAATATCACTTTGCCCGACCCGGGATTCGAACCCGAGACCTCAGCTTTGCAATCGTGCCGTAGTACCACTACGCCACCGAGGCAGTCAGACAACAAGAATAATTACTGTAATTAATTGATAGAGTTAAGGGTCAATATATTATCGCCTGTTGTTGAAGGAAAATTTACCTGTAACTGATCTTTATAAAATATGAAAATTACAACACCAAAATAATAAAAGTACGAATATCAAAATCGATTGTTTACGAAAATCAATATAAAGTGGTAGAGCCATGCTATTGTAAGTTATGACTTAGCATGATTAGGTAGGCTCGTTCGGGGCGGTACCACGGTCTAACAGGAGATCGTGTTTTGTGTCACTTACCATCACATGATCACTTACCATCAGGTGACCTGTTTGCTCTTTTGCCCGACCTATTGTATAAATAAATCTAAGATTGATGAAGCGGCTCATAAATTGACTTTTTGCGTCACAGAGTGGCAGTTAGTTACCTGCACCATTTTGCACCTGGATATTTGAGCATGTAAAATTTGGCTTTGTAAATTCATTTACGATGAAGGTAAAATGTTACAAAAATACTTTCTAAATCTATGAACACTGAATTGCACTTACACGCTCTTTTCAGATTAGAAAGTAAAAACTGCATGAAAATTACAAATGAATAAAAAAACGATTAAAATGCAATGCACGTAGATTGTTTTGCAAGCGTGACGTGTTACAATAGAACTTGAGCTCTAGAACTATTTATACTTCGCTACTTAGGATAATGGAGTCATCGTAAAATTATTCTAGAGGTGACTGTGTTTGAATGTTATCGGGTTATCGTATAAACAATCATCGACGATAAGAAATAAAATACAAATATCATGCATCGATTTATTTATTCCCAAGTGGTGTATAAAATTATATACTTTGGAATTTTATTCTCTAAATATCTCAATACCTAAAGAATCTAATATAAATGTCTTTAAAGACAATTGATTGAACTTACTATCAGACGACTACAGAAATTTCATAAATTACGGTGATCAAACTAGGAAGGACACGTGTGTGAATTAACTTGTCTGACAAATGCAATTACTTATAATAATATTATTTTATAGATTTTAATACATTAAAAAATTAAAATCGCTTCGAAAGAACTCGTAAAGCCAAAACACAATGGGAACCTTACCACAATGGGTAAAAAATGTATTCGCAATTGTACTGTGGCTTCATAACAATGGTGATAAATAATTATTTATGATAGCTAACATCTTTTGGCTTCTTCTTGATCCCAAAGCAAACTATTGCTGGTATCCCATGTATAGTTTAAATGGTCTGATATTGAACTTAGCCCATCAAGATCCATGCTGCTTCCAGATCTCTGGCATAAGAAGGCAAGCCCATATTAACCAGTGGAAAGTACACATTTTATGCAGAGATCCTTATATAAATGGCGGAGTTTTAAATCTTTCTGTAATAATATTCTCTGTTGACATTATTAACACATTCAAGAGCCAGGTGTGAAAAGGATTTAGCAAGGTCGATACCGTATATGTCGATTGTCAATGTGAGCACGTGAGCCGCAATATCGTCGCTATTATTCTTTGTTGTTTTTTATATTTTTGTAAATCTATAAAACAATCAAGTCAAAACAGTCAGTCGTTTATTCAAGACTAGGGACCGGTCCGGCTAAGTCCGGGTGCAGATAGTTTTAAATCCAGTCCACATCAGCAACATATTATCTCCCGTACCGTTTTATTTGTATTAACTCAATGACGTCCTCTGTACTGCTTTTCCCGTCCTGTCCTGTTATATCCCAACCTGTCCCATCTCATTCTCACTCAATTCTATCCCATCCTTATCGAGTTTAAAAATGTAACAAAAGCATTTTAATTCCTTGCTCATCCCCCGGGAACACTACAATTTTCGGGATAAAAAGTACTAGATACTACTACTACTATATCGGCCATATACGTCCCATGCAAGGCACGGGCCTCCTCTACAATCGAGAGTACGATTGAGAGTGGTTAGGCCATATAGTCCATATAGTATAAAAAGTACCCTATATGTTAATTCAGGATGTCAGCTACATTTATACCAAACATATTAAGCGAAATTGGTTCATGCATCTCTGAGATTAGCGTGCACAAAGGCACAAACAGACAAAAATTCTAAAAACCATTGTTTTGGGTTCTATAGCGTTAATACAGTCCTCCCACATAAATTTTTCTCATTTCTCTTTCATGTACAGACATCGATTAGTTACAAATTTATTATAGGTATGTATAGATAATTTAATCATTGATATAAAAGCGAGCAATTAATTGCGATAAAACTTGCATATTGAGACGATAGAACGCTGAAGTGGTATTAAATATTAAAATAACAGCAATCAGCAGTTTTCATCTCCCAACGATGACGGACAAAACTTTCCACGTAACGAAATAAATCAGTGCATCAATTGATGGCGCAGACGTCATAAATTGTCTAACTGATACCGTTGCGAACGAGGTCGAATCATTTGAAACAGCACTCGCTAAGTGGTACAATAAAAATAGGATAATAGAGAGGATGTCGATGAATCAACCAGCATTCCAATCTATGTTCGTTATTTTTTTCTAGTCCATTGTATTCAAATAGAGTCAAAAGAAATAAATAAATACACCTTATATAAATAGTCCTGACCCCACATGAGGATCAGTTAAGTCTTGTGTCGTGGGTATCAGAAGCTACGAGAGCCTTTTCGGTCGCATAAACACGCAGACCCGAGAGAAATACTTGTGGGGTTCACAAACATTTGTCTTGGTGCGGGATCGAACCCGCGGCCACTTGTTTCATAGCCGGCGTCTAAACAACTGCACCACAGAGGCAGTCAAAATCAATGATTGTGAACTTATTATAATTTGGTCATGGATGGACGATAATGTATTAATTTAGAAATTATTTTGTCTCAATTTTGTATTAAATAAATACACTTAAGCTCCAATCATACAACAAGATTGGATTTTGTGTTGAGGATATCGTGAATGACTAAGGGTTTTTCGAACGAAGCCAAAATAATATTTTTTAATTAAATAAAAAAACCTCGCTACCGATATTAAGACAGCGGTCTTTTAATTTTTAATCAGCCTCTTATTTAGCACTGGCTGTAGAAGTTATCAAGATACCCACATATATGAACGATATTTTGCGGTTAAACAGCATGTGATCCACAACGACTAAGATTCATATCAGTTAGGTATTGCATATACAGTTATACGTATGTCAATTTACATACATTTTATCCTTATCGGTGTATCGTAAGTTATCCTTGTAAGCTGTTCAAATATTTAATCAATGAAATAAAACTATTATGCAATTCTAATAAATATTTGGAAAATTCCAAGTATGAGCTTACGGTAACACGTACTGTCAAGTAAACACTCAGTGGTATCGTTATTTCGATAGTCTGTGTGACGAGTTGCATCATTCTATTAACATTAAACATTGTTTGCATGCAAATTGCCTTCATTCACAACGTACTTGTTTGTCTAAAACACGAATTACTTGGCCACAATTAGAATTACTTCAAGTAATTAGTTCTTATTTCATCTTTGCAACGTGCAAAGACAAACATGAATGCAAAATGAGATAATAACATTATTAAAACCTTTATTTGTTATTCACATTTTTGGTAGAATATTCTACAATTACAGACATAAATATACAGTACGAAAATATTATGAAGAAGAAATCAAGGAGAAGTGATGCATCGCAATCATCTACAAACAATTCACCTATCTATAAAAAAGTGTGCATAGAAATTATCGCACTCGTAATTACAAGTCCAAGTTTAATTAGTAAATAACAACATTGACCTTAATACAAACATTTTAAATATAGTTCGAGAGCAAAACACACGATAAAATTTAAACCAGACTAATGTAAAGGATAAAGCCCTGTATAGTGTATAAACATTGTGATGAATACAAAGTCACAGAGGTTATTTAAATAATGTATGACGTTGGCAACAATAAATTACAATAATTATTTACAGGGGTTAGCCTTCATTATGTTCAATGACAAAAGGCAGACATTGTCTGAAATTTAACTTTGTTTGTCTTCGATTTATGCAAGTGGCAATAGACACTCATATTAATGACGGCAGGTAATAACCACGCTGCATAATTACGACCAAAAATGTAGTTTGAATTCCAATCAGGCAACTTTGAATAACATTAAAGTATTCCCATAAAATTAGGATACATTCAACGCCTTATTGTGTTGTTATGACCACACAATTATCTCTCGCCATTCAACGTTATGTCGGCCGCTAAAACTGTTATGAATAGAAGCTATCGATTTTTATCAACTTTGTCACCTACAAAGGCCTATAATATAACGTTGTACAGTAGGAAAGAAGTGTTATTCCACATGCTGTGAAGTGGCGTGGTCAACTATCAACTATGCGGGTTTAAACCGAGAGAGAGATTGAACGTATTGCAGTACTCTACCTAATGTTGTGTCTTAAAAACAGTAACATAATTTTCAATCATAGAATTGATATTGCTGTATTGTCGTGCCTCTTATTGTATGAACAATAATGTATTTTTTTTCCACAGCCCATCTTTGCTTTCAATCAAAGTTGAAGTCAAGTTGTTAAGACGTTGCATTATAAAGGACACTTAAATGGAGACATAAGCAAACTCGTTACAGTAAACATTTTTTTATGAACCTATATTGTCCCACTGCTGGGCAAAGGTCTCCCTCAACTCTTTTCATCTGTCCCTATTTCCTGCCGTTGCCATCCATTCTTTACTAAAGTGATTAAGATCGACGCGCCATTTCTTCCGAGGTTGGCCTCGTCGCCTTTTGCTATCCGCGGGCATCCACTGCGTGGCAATTTTCGCCCGCCTTTTCAAAGTATACATAACAATATAAAAAGATAATATGTAATAAACAAGAATAAAGAGAGCGATAAACTCAATAACCGGCTTGATACAGGAAGGTGTCAAAGAACCGTTAAATAACAAGATGTAAACATGGGTTCAGATGTTATTGCACGAAGGTCAACTACTATCATAAAAATCCGCAGTAAGGTTATGCACATTCATTGCTAATTAAGTACTAAGTGTAATGCCTCATTGCCAGTATATCACAAGTGGTTCATTGATAAGAACCTGTGCCACAACAACACAGTTATCGTGTTTAGACTTTATTTCAACATGTAAAGATTCCTTTCGATTTCTTTTGCCTTTTTTTATTGCATAGATCCGGCAAACGAGCAAACAGGTTACCTAATGGTAACTGATCATGGATGTGTTACCGGCCCAGTTGGGAGGGGAGCGGGAAAGAAAAATGATAGGAAGAGGAAAGGAGTATTGGGCATCCGGCATATTGCCTTTCAATTATTTTAATTGTCGCCGTCGACATTTAAAGGAAACTTGCCGTACCTCAATCAATCCTTAAACCTTGATTGAGGAGTTTTGTGAGTCTGGTAGGACATTAATTACATAATGACTTTCCTAATCCAACCACCTTATTGTTTTGTAACATTTAAGACAATGATTTTGGAGGTCCTAAACTGACTTTGCGTTGCATCTTCTATCTTTTAATATTAGGCAACGCTAAATGTGTATTATACGGCCTTATTCATAGATAGATTTATAACGTTGTTTAGTTATCGAATCTTTTGTGCCTTTTGAACGACTTTTAAATTCAGTTTGAGCGAAGAAGACAAAACATCCGATAACTAAAACAAGTGTAGGTAAGTATTTACATAAAAGTGTGGTCTTATCTAAGTAAAGCTATGTGCATGATCATTAACAATTGTTAATTAGTAATTACACACCGCGTACAACATTGTATCATTAAGGATACATTGCTCTTGAGCGTTGGAGTATCAATACATTCTTCGGAATCTTCCAGCTAGTCATCATTAAGTTATATTTTAACTAGTTAGTTTAAAAATCTCATCTCATTTATGACAGCTACCGTGGCGCAGTTGGTTGGACGCCGATTGTGAAACGAGAGGCCGCGGGTTCGATCCCCGCATCGAAACAAATTTTTGTTACAAGTATTTGTTTCAAGTCTGGGTGTTTGTGAGACCGAAAAGTCTGTCGTAGTTTCTGATACCCACGTCACAAGACTCAATCTTAATGTGGGATCAGGACTATGTATGTGACTGTTGGGTGTATTTATTTATCATTATTTGTGTCCAAAAGCGATTATATAAATGGAGGTTGATATTGGTGACATTTTTTTATAACTTAAATTCGCAACAAAACATATTGATGATGCAAGTGCTAGTAACACATGTTCAATCAACAAGGTGTCAAGTCGTGTTACCTTACAATTTGCAACTACCAAACTAAAAATATGAATTTCAGCAAAGGCTGCCCGTGTGCCAATTTATCCACGAAAAAAGTTATGGAAAAACTGCAGACACATGTTTGTAAATTTATGTACCCTTTCGTTCATCATCCTGTTCGCATGTCATTGTTTGATGTATTGGAACGATAACACGACGAGTTATGTAGTGGCCGGACCGATCATAAACATACGACCGGTTATGTTAATATTAGGTTACGCGTGCTGCGTCCCTTTTGCGCACACACTAATTTATGCAATCAGAAAGGGACAACAACATTACTATCGCGTTTCTGTTGTGATACTTTAGATTACGGAGCCAGGAACGATTAAAAAGTAAAAGTTAATTTTCTGTTATAAAACGTTGTGTTTAAAGTTTAAAATATTTCGTTGAAGTCGTTTATGATGTAATTGTGTTATTTATTTTGTCATGTGACTGTTTTACTGTAGTTTATCAGTGAACATGCTATCAACTATGACAAGCAGTTTCTTATTTATTTTTATGTAGTGATTACTATGTATGCGTAATTAACTACTTACTAGAATATTCTTTGCGCAATCGTACGTTAAATTATTCACAAATGTTTCCATTATCCACACAGACAGACATTCAATATTGCTGCATGATGTTATAAAACGTCCAAGGCCCTATATTATTTAGCCACAACAATTAACAGTGAAATATATATAATACAACTATAATACAACTATATAATACAACTAAAACCGCTAGAGCGCGTCGTAAACAAAAACCAGCGTACTTGGCTGCACAGACCATGACCTTTGGACAAAAAGCCGGTATAACCCTACCAAATGAAAAAGCTACTCACCGGGTCCATAGAACCTCTTGCCTTTCGTCACGTCGAAAATGACCCCATTAACGGCAAGAAGTACTCGTCCATCTGACTGTGTTCCGTCGTATTTCTTCAATTCACCAACCGTGAGGTCTTTTCTGAGTTTCGGCAGCGGCGGCGGCGGCGGGGGGATAGACACTTCCGATTCGAAATTCGACCTTATTATTTTGTAAATAATGTACACTATGATAGCAATTAGTACAAGGTTTACTGGGCTGGTGAGTTCTTCCCAGAACGTTGGTCCCGTTGCTGCGTCCGCCATTTTGAATGCGTGCTACCGGCGCGAGCGCATGTATCGTACTGGCGGCTCGTCAGTCGTGTGGCGTGTAGTCGCGTCAGTGAGGTCATCGCGTCGCGTCGTCATACACCGTTCATTGTGATTCGGCTGTTTTTCGAGCATTTTTGTGTCGGTAACAACACTACATTGCATTATGAAACATTTACACAACACGTTTTAAAGTATTAGATGAAACAATTGTTGGGTAAAATTACATTAAAAAAATATATGAGGCTTCAATATAGAATAATGGATTGGGCATTACAATTCACACGTTTATATTAATAACAAAATAAATAATAAGAAATAACAATGAAGCTAAATCTTAAACGATATTGCGCAAACAAAATATTGCAAATATGTTGTATAATCTTACATTACATCATATTTGTGTAAGAAAACTACGCATTTACTGCCATTAAAATACCATTATTACCGCAACACATCGTATCCACAAATCTTATACAAACAGCGTGTTAAAAATCTACGCTGTCTGAAGTAAGTATCCGTCCTTGTCTCACTAGAATGTGGCGTATAGCGCTGTCTCTTTCATTTATTAGAAAGTTTCCCAAATGTGAGGCATTATTTAGTCGTTAAACATTAGCGAAAATTGACTTATACAGTACCTCAAACACCAAGCACACTGACCCTTCATATTAAGGGAAACCCTAATTTGTTATGGTACCCTAAAACATCGTTATTCAATTAATTCATCAGCTTGTTGCAAAAGGATTACTTTCCAAGTAAACTGGCCTAAACGGTAATTGAATGATTAGCTGATGAAAATATTCAACACATATGCGAGGGTTTGTGAGCAATTAATAATATCGTATGAATAATCTCTATACCACTGCCTTCTTTACTAACACTGTCCACTACCTTCTTTAACGCATCCATGGAGCAATGGATTGAAGTTTTTTTTACATACATAAATACACGCTTTTTCCCAGAAGGAGTAGGCAGAGATGTTACCAGGACACCCACGTTTCGCTTTGTATGTTCCGTCCTACGATGTGATAGGGGGCGAGCCTATCGCCTGTGGGTTATATTTAAGAATATTTTAAGGATAGTGACAATTGACAATCAATATAAAATAGAGCTGTAGTTTGGTCTAAGACTCCGACAAAACCAGTGTGCTATAATTAAAAGACTAGCTAAAAGGAATAAGAAAATTGGTAGCTACAGTAGCAGCTGTAATTTAAATTTATTCAAAAATTGCGACGTTTACTTGCGAAAATCTCAAGCTATTTAGCGCCATAGAGTACTCTTAAAACGTTCAGACTCAAAAATCACATCAGAAATCATAGCGTATCTAAAAATGCTGTAATAAACTATCCAGCTGCAAAATCACGTCGGATCTAACAGTTAAATATAGGTTAAAAATATCCAGATGAAGCGTATGTTTATCCGTGTAACTTGTAATAACATAATTTAGTCGATATTATCATAAATAATAACTTAATAAATGAGATATATTTATGAAATTGAATTTAACTTGATATATTTTTCATTTCTCGCATTCTCTGAGTATTCTAAGACAGTTTAAGCTCCACATTAATAAATCTAAGTTCATGTCTACGACAGGTTCTAAACCCACTGCTACTAACATATTGTAATATGTAGTTCTATATTTTTTATGAACTAATATTGTCCCACAGCTGGGCAAAGGTCTCCCTAAACTCTTTCCATCTGTCCCTATTATATACATATGTATGTATATGGAACTTGAAATTTAATTTAATTCTTTAGCACAAATCCTCACAGTTTTAAGTTAAATCTACTTCCCTACTTGGTAATATAAAACCTACATGTGAAAAACAGTACGAGCAAGAACAGTCGGCGTTGACTGCGAGATACGCTGAATATTTCATAAACTTAGATAAATAAATCAGTCTATCTCCTTTTAAATAAATTGAGTGTACCTACCACAGCACAAACGCAATTTATAGAATAAGATAGATGTGTTCAAGTCGTAGCTTCACTGGAACCGAGTTTTACGAAATGCCTTTTAAATTCCAAACATTTTGTACGTGTTTGAGGCGACATTTTATTTAGGTCTTTTTTTGTTTTTGGCGAAGTCTTGATTTATCCCGGGTCGGGCAAAGTGATATTGGATTTTTCTATTCATTATCAGCCCGGAGTCAGGAATTTGTGCCCGATATGGTGATAGGCTCGCCCCCTATCACATCGTGGGACGGAATATACAAGGCGAAACGTGGGTGTTCTGGTAGCACCTCTGCCTACCCCTTCTGGGAAAAAAGGCGTGTGTTTATGTATGTATGTATGTATGTATGAAGTCTTGATTTAGTAGTCCTTATTCACTTGAGAGGATTTTGGTTTGCTTTAACGGTCCCATGTCTAGGTAACCATCTGGAGAAAATAAGTTTATTAAAATTCCGCTGTAGGTCAAATCCTCAAAAATTTAAATACAGCTTTCAATGCTGTACTCCAACTTTATTAACATCATCTTCATAATCATGGCTACTTTGCACCGGTTGACACAGTTATGATAGATAAATTGGAGTGAATCAAACTTGCGTGGTTTACTTAGACGGGTATTTCAGCATTATGTAGAGGGGTCACTATCTGATAAAGAGTTTCCGGTCATCACGCTGCAGCAAAGCGCTACTCTATGTCGCTTTACTATGAAATTATGATGTCCAATCGGTCGATTTGAGCCATAGTATTTCAGCCATGATGCGCTCTACCACTAACTAAGGGCTCTACCACTCCATTTTTAATACCCAGTTACACATCATTGACATAAAATTGGCCGTTCTGATTATTAAAATCCAAATTAAGAGGAGAATATCTTCGGTACCGATTAAGATTCCCTTCTAAATAATCCAGCTGTTGTATAGATTATTACGTAAAGAAACTTTAGGCACGGAATAAAAGATCGAACTTCGTAAATATTGTGTTGAACGATTCATTTTAAAATCAGCTCGGAATTATTCGGAACGGTATCCGATTATGGTGCTCAGTTAAATTGGAAATCCGACAGTTCAATTAACTCGAACCACTTATGTTGGCAATTATTAAAAATCTTCCGACTTATTGCTGTGCGGGTGGTGTTCTTCTGTATTTTAATTAATTAATTTTCGGGAATGCTTTCAAGGTTTATGAACGTTGTCACTACATACGACGTGGGAAAAATCTAATTAAATAAATTTTGTGTTACTTACCTGAAGTTTGCAGACTTATTTAAAAATTTATAGACTATAACTAATGTAAAATTTTGTACTAATGTTGATAATGTTTTAGATATCATGGTCATAAAATCAGGAAGATAGATAGATAAAAAAAATCACATAAATTACATTTAAAAATAACACATGCCCCATAAACATGAAATGCGCCATCACGATAAGACTAGAAAACCCTTGACATTTCTTGTCTACAGCACGGCGCTGTAAAAAGCAAAGATAAATGTCTTTTATACACGAGCAATAATTCATCAGGACCTTGTTATCATGGAGACATGATTTTACAAAGGAAAATAAAAAAATACAAGATGTGTTATTGCAGCCGGCACTCTGTCACATTCGGCGCGCAAAGTTCAATACCATCGGTCTATTTCCATAACCGTTCGCTCACTGACGTCTGTTAGATTTTAATTTCATGAATGTTGAATATAGCATAACAGAGAGTTTTTATGAAAATTTTATTGGTAGAATTTCAAATTGTCTCAGCGGTTTGGTGTTGGTCAGATAATATTGATGTGATGTTCGATTTAGTAGATAGTTTATTTTGCATGTTAATAATTATCACAGCGCCAGAATAAGGTCTTAATTAGGTAGGCAGTCGTTGCATCTCTTACTTTTATTCACGTATAGCCTTTATTATTTACATATTTAAATGATGGGTGAAACCGGTACTATACATATGGTAGTAAAGTAAATACACATGCGATACACAGAGTGTTTTTTTTTTAAGAAAAAAATCTCACACTTTTATCACAAATTCATATTATCTAAGTACAAACACAGATATATATCTATAAGTCACACAAAGTGTTCTATCTAAGTAATTCGAAGTAATGTCAATCTTAACCAAAATGTAAAACATAGCAGGAATACACAAACGTTTGCTGTCTTCAATATTCATTCTGTAATATATTTTAACCAACCCAACGCCAACCCGCATTAGGCCAGCGTGGTGGACTATATGGCCTAACCACTCTCAATCGTACTCTCTGTTGTAGAGGAGGCCCGTGCCCTGCAGTGGGTCGTATATGGGCTGATACAATACAATACAATAAAAAATATATTTTAAAAGTGGTAGAGCCACGCTGTTGTCAGTCATGACTCAGCATGAATGGGCAGGCTCATCCGGGGCGGTACCACTGTCTCACAGGAAATCGACGTGTAGCGATAGCTTCGCTGTCACGCTTCGTTCGATGAGGGAGATTGCCCGATGCCCAATACCCCTTTCCTATTCCCATCCTTTTTCATTCGCGCTCCCCTCCCAACTGGGCCGGCAACACATTTATTATCCAGCGTTGTGGATGTTCATGGGCGGCAGTGATCACTTACCATCAGGTGACCTATTTGCTCGTTTGCCGGAATTAACTTACAATTAAAAAAAAATGAAGTGACACATATCTTCACTTATGAGTAGCGTAAACTAGCCTTCATCTCCACAAACACTACGCTAATCGACTTTCAGACGGTCGATTCTGTCTATCTGCGGAATTGCAATAAAATAACTATCAGGCAAAGTACAAATTAAAACCAAATTTATTTAGATTAATAAGTTCAATTTTTTATGTGTGTTTCAATTATTTGCAAACAATAAAATGCAATATCATTCCTAACTAATGATTGAGATTTTAGAGCATTTTATAATGATGCAGCAAAATGACTAGTTTGCCATAAATTATTGGCATTGTTGGGATTCGACGAGGATTCAAGTTATCTTTCGTACCTTTGGGAAAAAATTATAATTTGAATTCTAATTATATGATTTCTTTTAATCTGTTCGTACGTGTTCATATTTAACACCAGGGCTCGAACTACTGAATGATTTAGCTCTTATACTTTTATTATTGCTTGACCCCTAAATACGATACTTTCCAAAAGTCAGCTCTCTAATCTACCAATCGCACATAATAAATCAAAGTTATTGTGAAAAAGTCTCAGGTATACCGGCTTCCTTATGATGTTTTCCTTCACCGTTATACTATAATTACTTAACAGCGTAACTTCCCAAAATTAGGGTTCCGTGCCCTTGTTTTGAATGCACACATTTGCCTCTAATATTCCCATCTAGCTGTGCCAGATCTCATATCTATCAATTCTATTAAAACAAATTCCTATGAATAGACACTCGACCGCATATTGAATCGATTTGACTTTTAACTAACTACATCGCCCCAGTTCAAACTATTGGACAAATGTAGATGATTCACAGGAACCGCCTCTAAAAATATTCCGTATGGAAATACCATTTTTCAATTCCAATTGAATTTGTGTAGTCGAACGCAATAAAATAGTTTTTGAGGTTCAAAATCAGAGCCAGTGTATGTATTTTCTTATTAATTGAATGGGTCAAGAGCTATGCAGTGTCCGACTGTTATAAAATCTACACGGCGCTAACGTCACAGAGGTTTTTCGTCCAGAAGATTTTTTTATTCGAGTTGAAGGATTATCTGTTCTTTTTTGTAGACGATAGTCTGTGTGAATCATTTTGGTGTAAGTATAAAAAAAGGAAAAAATAGTAGCGGCTTGTAAAAGAACTTTTTTTGTAAAGCAAATCGAAACTTCTTTTGAGATGGCTTCAATTGCGTGCCTTACACCACCTTGTGCGACAATCAGTATCTACAAAGTTTACTCTATGATCCGAAACGAAGTGCGAACGTGATACCTAAAACTGTACAAATGTGCCTTAGTACTCCACAAAAAGTTCGTACGTCGCATCGTAACCATAGATAAATTGAAATGAATGATAAGTGTCATAGCGAATACGAGTAGTAGTGACTTTTAAAAGTGGAAAACTTATAACTTACTTCTGACCTCGAACCTTCAAACATTCGAACGTCGTTTCGGATCATAGAGAATCCCCCCCAGCCGGTATAATTATCCAATCTACAGGCAAAATGCAAATTATATTATAAATAAAAAAGCTCTTTTTGTCCTGTATATATCCGTGCTTTCTCAACGAAAACCTAGCAGATATTTACTTAAACGTCTCACAGTTGTTGGAACTTTATACGACTCCCTGGGCGAACGGGTTTAGCTCACATTCACCTTTTTATATTCTGACCCACTAGTTAAATACTTTATGAAACAACACAAAAACTATGTGACCTGAAGAACTTTTGTTTCAACAAGCTGTTGTAGAGTTTAATTAATTACCTAACTGATGTGTTGATTACTGTATATTTCTTCTAAATTACAATACAATTCTTTTTAGCATTGTCGCTTTTAGTAGTGCAAAAACCCGGTGACGTGGTTGTTCTACGGTACGATTGTTAAACTGAAGTCTCGGTTTCGAATCCCAGGCTGGGCGAAATGATATTGGATTTTTCTATTCATTATCAGCCCGGAGTCAAAAATTTGTGCCCGATATGGCGATAGGCTCGCCTCCTTTCACATTGTGAAACGGAGCACACAAGGCGAAACGTGGGTGTCCTGGTGGCACCAATGCCTACCCCTTCTAGAAAAGAGGTGTAAGTTTATGTATGTATGTAAAACTGCATCTTTAAAATGCTGTAAATTGGTTTCTTCCAAATCTAAGTCAATGAATACTATCCTGGGCATCTCGTATTTAGATTTGACTACCCAATTAATAAAAACCGTCCATTCATTTATTAACAAAAGTAATCACATGTCCAGCTCAAAATATATACTACGGTTCACAAATCAAGGCGTTTCCAGGTACCCGAAATCCGCGGTACGCAGCTTTTATCGACCTGCTCTCTGTGCGGAGATCGGCCAGTCTCAAATCGTCCATGTTGTTTTATCAATAGCACGAAACCAGCGTATCCACTTGCCTACCTCGCGTACTTTATCCGTATCGAGTCGGGGCAAAATTAACAACTCGATACGAGCCTCGAAATATTATAGAAACTACACTAGTTGCCGACATCGATATTAGATTTAAAATATGGTGCGGGAAATTGTGGAGGTTTGATATTAAATGTTAATGTTGTTTGATGTTTGGATGATGCTAGTGATTTTCTGATTATTGATGAATAATTGAATAAAATAATCGGTCTGACTACATTTCAATATCTATACAAGATGAATAAGAATAAAAGCTGTTCAAATAATGATAAAGTGTATCAAATGCTTGTTCATATTTGTTTCGAGTCTGAGTTTTGAGCGACCAACAATTTTCTCATATTTTTTGATCCCCACATCACAAGACTTGTAGTCAATGTATGAGTTAGCTATGAAATATATTGTTTATTTATTTTATCCCCAAACAAATATAACGCCGTCTAATCTCAAACTTCACGCCGTTGTCTTCTAATGTCTCTTACGTTACTAAAGCCACATTTACACGGGGAGAGTTTCTCGCTTTGAAGATTCGATTATCGTAAAGATGTAAAAAAGTCGCATAGTGTAAACATTTGTCAGAACACGATGATCTATGGTGGTTATGTCATGCGATAATCACATACGATTCTAGCCGCGAGAAACTCTCCGTGTAAATGGGGCTTTAGGCGCAGGGCGAGATAAAGAAAATTATGAAACTGATTCGGCTAAGTGCCTACTTACATAGTTCGGCTATCAGCTTGAGCAGAGCCAAACTCGACTAGCGTTTAGTAGAGCCTGCAGTAATGTCTTTATACACTAGGTATATTGAGCGCGCGTCGAGAAGTTGGTGTAAGTTCCAAATCCGTAATGTTTTAATGCACTCCGTCTGGGTCGCTGGTTAAATAAGAAACTGTGTCCACTGCACTAAATTATTCAAGATAGTTGATTTCGATTCAAGATATTTATTTCTGATAATTTTGACCAACATAAGTAGGAAAGGAAAAATGGTTAATCCATCAATGTAGGAAAGAGTCGGACGAAGAGTAACACAGAGTCTCAAAATGATAATAATTATGGGAGTTACACGTACAAGTGTTATGTTATTTGCAGGAAATCACAAAATTAGATTAGACAAATAATTCATAGGCAACTTGACTATTATCCTTCTGAGTATTCACTAACCGGCAACACGTACAACGCAGAGTCTGGTACCAAGAACTGTTGCTACAACCTTTAGCGAACAGTTCTCAATAACAATCTATTACCCTTAGAGAATTCCACGTATTGAATTCCCATTCATCACAATGATTATTAACTAAATAGAAAATTTGAAAGACCGGCATAATTTTGTCGACTTGTGAGAGATGATAATTTCAAATCTATGGTCACTATAGCTAGATGACACCGCACTAACCATCATATTGTGGCCGCTTTTTTATGAACTATGACTTTTTCAATCGAGTTTAAAAAAATGAGATTACCAGTTCCACCTGTATGTATGTAATTTTGTCAAAATTGCACGGTTTTTGGATATGTTGTCTGTACCAGCTTCAAACACGTGTGCCAAATTTCATAAAAGCTTTTTTTATTGCTGTTATAAGCAGATGAGGTAGTGGCCCGCCTGATGGAAGGCGCTCACCGCTGCCCATAGACCTTCGCAGTGCCAGGATTCCAGCACAACAAAGTCGCTGCCTACCTTAAGGAGAGTACTCTCTTTAAGCCCTTAATTATAAGTTGGATTTCAAAAATTCTTTTTGCTTCGGATTATTCATATTTTTTACCATAACAGCAGCCACAAGCCCCATCGTAAACAGCCATGGAAACAGGCCCTAGCAGTGGAAATACGTCTGCGGAGTAATCGCGCAAGTTGGAGAAGTGTTTGCATTCGAGATAGCGTCTAGGTGTTATGACTGCCGCCCGTCATGCGCGCCTTTGATGACGGCCACTCGATTAATACAATTCGATCTAGCTTTGACTATTAGAACATTGAACTTCTCAGTTTCAAGTGGTTTGCATATAAATTATTTCAAGCTGTTATTGAATTTTGCTGGTACAGGCAAAGTGGAGGCCATTTTACCTATTTTTCGATTAATGTGTTTAAGTATCTCAGGCGATAGTTTATAAATATTATTTACATATTTATGTTGAACAAACACTTTAGTTATAAATATTATATCAATAATTGGCTGTTTGTTACTCTTTTCCATTTTGTGATAGTACGAGTATTCGCCTTCCTAATAAACCAAATAAACCTCTCTGTTTATTTATTTATTTATTTATAACATCGTTACACCATCGGTGCGCCACCGATAAAATTACACATACATATATATCAGAATTGTGCAAGGTGACGAGCCTTTATAGGTGTATACAGCATCTCTGTTACTCATATTACACGATCCGAAAAGAAAACAAGATCCTTATAATAAGTAAATGTATCCTCGTGTCACCGACACATATACATAAACATCATGACTTTATCCCAGAGGGGGTAGGCGAAGGTACAATCAGCACACCTACATTTCGCCTTGCGTGTTTCTTCCCACGATGTGATAGGGGGCGAACCTATCGTCATATCGGGCAAAAACTCCTGACTCCGGGCTGATAATAAATAGAATAATCCTATACCACTTTTCCCGACCCAGGTTTCGAACCCGAGACCTCAGTTTTGTAATCGTAACATAGTAAAACTGCGCCACCGAGGCTGTCAAAAGGCAGCAAAAACCCACACGTAGGAAATGTTCAAATGAGAAAGTAAATTAGCTATATAATAAAACCTTAAATGTAATCCCAAAGAAACACTCCAAGTAATTAACCGTATTACAAGGGGGGAAGCAAAATGAAATACATTGTCACATGAAGCAGCTAATTTAGCAGTACCGATGGAGCAATAAAAATTCACCGAGCTGTCTGTTTTACTGCGCCAATCCTTAAGCTAACTACTCAGAACGATACTAGAAAAAGAGATTTGAGGTTTTATGAGAAATACTGCTTTATAATGTCATCTGGTGGTAGAATTGAGCTAATGAGAAGATTTTAACTGTATTTGAATTGGATTTAATAAGAGCGACTTTAGTGAATCTATTTTCAGATGGCGGGACGACTTGCACAAGCGGACCGGCAGCGACTGGATGCATAAAGTAGCAGACCGGGCTCTATGGCGTACCTTAGGAGAGGCCTACGTCCAGCAGTGGACTGCAACGGGCTGATGATGATGATGATGATTGACAGGGTTTTGTGTTGTGCAATACTGTTACAGTTGAATGGATCAATGTGTTGTGTAATATATATAATAAGTCCAACCAGCGACGCATTTTGAATGAATTTGAATTTGACGCATTTGAATGGCGAGAGGAGCATGCCATTCGCATGATGGTAAGCGATACGACCGCTCATGGACAGCAGCAAAACCAAACAACGCCATGAATTACATAGAAATGCTTCGCATTCCACTGCGCTCGTCATCCTGAGATATAAGATGTTAAGTCTCAATATGTCCAGTACTTACTCTGGCTACAATGTCCTCCAAATCGGAACACAACAGTGTATTTACTGCTGTTTGGCGGGAGAAATAGACATTGCGGTGGTACCTACCCAGGCGGCCTCTCACATATGAGATACCTAACATTAAGAAATATCTATTTAATTACATTATTGAAAACACGATAAGTTATGATCAAACGAATTTATATTATGATCCATTGTACAACAAGCTTGGGAGTAAATTTCGGCTGTCAATAATAGTAATGACACAAAACTGGTATACAAAACATTGAAATAAAACGAATTCTTACGGATTTTATAGCGCATTTTATCTATACCTCAGTCCACCTCGTGACCACAAAAGCTAAAAAGTGATCGAAACGTCGGGAAGTTAAACAAAAAAAATTTAATCAATTTCGCGATTAAATCCGTAAGAATTCGTTTTATTTAATTGTGTAACATTCGCGTAAAACTAAAAAACCATTATGGTATAAAAATCGTTTAAACTTTTGGACACAATAGCCGTATAATCACAGTGACAGATACAAAGATAATATTCATCCGCCCAAAGAAATACAAGACCTTTAAAACTTCACAAAAAACAATATCAAGAGGAATATCAAATCGCGAAATTATAACGAACCATTTACATTCGTGTTTAACAACAAAATTGACTTTTTCAAGTTCAAAACGAAATAAACTTGGAGCGATAACTTTTTCATCCAATAAAATAATGTCTTACCGGCAACTTCGTACATCTATGTAAAAGAAAGGAGCGTCGAATAATTTACCCCGGGCGTCCAACTGCGCTTGGCGAATACGCAATTACCACTTTTTTTTGTCTCAACAGTATACTTTGTTTTTTGTTTTTTCCTCTCGTTCCATCCCAATGGAGATGGGGAGATGTATAGACATCCGCCGGTAATGAAGAGACGAATTACCTGGCTTACGAATATACAAAAAGTACACGACATGGTTCCACAAATTTGCTGGGTGAAGTAACAATAAGTTGCTTGATGTAGCGGTGAATTTCGTAGACATCAGGTCGGGTCTGTACCTTGTTGTAGATATGTAGTGAAGATTGCATTAAAAGGCCTTATTTTTGGAATCCTACCTAAACAGTAATATTTCAGAAGATTGGATAATGATGGGGAAGTCTCAACATAATGCATTCTTTATGCAATTGCATGAACGAGCAATGGGCTGGACTAAAAATTATGATATTGTTATATTTATTTTCCAAAGATAATGATACTATATTATCATGATTCTATTAATTTGCGGAATAAAAAAAATAGAGTAAATGTTAATCATTTAATTTAGTAACATTGTTGAAGATTCTCCAGTTCTTGCGAATGTCTGATTTTTCAAAAATGTTATATTAGCCTTAGATAGATTCATAGTTTTATTATATTAAGTACCTTTGAGACTCAATAATAATTTTCATCATTGCGAATAGGGACTTGTAAATCTAAATAAAATTTGTTTATTTTCTAATAAAACGCGAGAACCAATATGTTTTTCACAATTTTGTGTCGCAAAAAAAATCCATCAGACAAAATAATTTTAAAATAATCTGTCACGTAATACAAGAACGATGTAGAATATAAAATGTAATCCGAAGCTTATCACCTGTGGGATTTAACCGATATCCCAGAATTGTAAGATGAAATAAATGTTAGAACTGGTGGATCGTGTCTGATTATGATTTGCTATTTCCATAAAAAATTATTTCTATGAAAGCTTACAGTTCTATCTATTCGTCACCTTGTTCTTCTCCTATATCTTTGAAGGGTCAGCGCAATATAACCCCTATACAGGTTGCAATAAAATTGGAATAATAGTCCTCTTCAAGCACTTTGTTTCACATATTATAGGACCTTTGATTAATGACATAATAAGTGTGTTAACATTTTTTAAAATAAATAACGTTGTTTTAGAAGAAAATTTCAATTATTAAAATGCCAGATGATTCCTTTAACGTCTCAAAGTAGTCATATTAATTTCTAAAACATTTTATATACAACGTAAGTACATGATCCTAGTCGAAGCATAAATCTAAGATAATAGAAGTATTATGCTTCGTAAATCTGACTTAACCAACTTTATCGCTCAGGCATACACGCTGATTATGTAAAAATCTTTAGAAACGCTTTATTCAAAAAAGCGTCTGTATTCAAACATAGGCGTGTCAGCCGAAAGTTTCCAAACAATTGCTTTAAGTTGATAATGTTCATAATCGCGTGTCGTTTAAACTCGATAAAGTTGCGGGCAAAAGTTAGTCCATAATGGTCGCTGTCACACAAAGATCCTCGCGGCGTCGGGCGTCGGGACGCAACGGGGCATTATTCACCGATTTTTAAAGACTGCTCTTATTTGCACAATGCAAATGTGACTGACTTGCGAAAGTGAAAATAAAAAGTGGTAGGAACCCTCCATTCTTTCATTTATTTCTTTGATAAAGACATAGTGAGTTGAAGTCTCGCAGCTGCGGCCAATTGTTACTTTAGTTGCTTGGATGGATTTGCATCCTCGTTGGTAATGCATTTCTCTTTGTTAGAAAGGAGGGCGCCACAGACCGATGTTTTGTCTGTATGAATAAAATTCACTGTTTTACGTCGAGAGCGGTTTTGGAATGTGAAAACGTTTTAAATGTTATATCTGGATTTGAATGGCGTCTTTGTAACAGCTCCGTGATAATATTGTTACAGCGTTTTGACAGTGTACGTTCCGGAGGGAGAAGCCGGCTGTGAAACGAAAAGCCTTAGCTATGATCTCTGGAATCGAGACACGTGTTTGTGTGATCAACAAATGTTTTTTCCATGGGTGCGGAAAAGTCGTAGTTTATGACAGAAGTGACGTAAAATATTTGTAATATGGCAGTTTGCATACGTAGCTTTTAGTGTAACACTTAAACCTAGAAAAAATGATATACTGAACGTAGAACAGTCTGATGTGAACATGACGCATATTCCTGCGTAATCTATAAATTTGGGTATGGATATGAACTGGGTACTAGCCCAGCGTTTTAAGTTCAACGCGAACAACTTGTTCTGCTTTTATTAAAGAGCTCCTGCGTACACATATCTTCTTGTGAATGTATGATATAGAAGGCTTGTACTAACCAATACAAGTCACATCTCAATAAAACGACTTCCTTCCAATCGACACCCGTGTGCAGAGCCGCAAAACTAATTGTATGCGACTTGTTGCACGTTCAATTTGAATGGTTGTTAGGCATTGTAAATTTATAAAGCAAATTAATTAATTCGTCGTGATTAATGTTTATTCTCGATCAATTAATTAAATTAATAATCTTCGTGAAAACAGTTAACACTGTGTTTATTTTATTTGATAGTACACATAATTATTTCTAATCTTAAATTGTTGATGAAATCTCTTGCAAATTTTATGATTTTCTCGTTAACAAAGGAACTCATAAGAATAGGATAAAGTGTGTTTTATTGAGTTTTTATATACATACATACATAACCACACGCCTTTTTCCCAGAAGGGGTAGGCAGAGGTGCTACTAGAACACCCACGTTTCGCCTTGTATATTCCGTCCCACGATGTGATAGGGGGCGAGCCTATCGCCATATCGGGCACAAATTCCTGACTCCGGGCTAATATTGAATAGAAAAATCCAATATCACTTTGCCCGACCCGGGATTCGAACCCGAGACCTCAGCTTTTGCAATCATACCGTAGTACCACTACGCCACCGAGGCAGTCAAGTCGAGTTTTTATATATGACTCGTAAACATTTTACAATACATACGTGATGACTTAATATCTAGTCTAATAGTCTTAAAGGTACCGTAACTATTTTTCCCTTCTATAACATAAAGAGCGAAAAATAATATGTAAACTTAAAAAAATATGACGTCGATTAACATCAAAGAACAAAGCAGTAAAATGAAAAGGTATAATAATATTTCCGCCAAAAATAGATTTACTTTAGTAATTAATTAAGTGTGCTTTCTTTTTTCTTGAGAAATTTTCTACAAAGTATATGTGGGGCTATAAATAACAAGTAAGCGTTAATTAAAATAAGTTTGATTATTCAAAGTCAACAGACGAAGAATAATTAAAATTCATAAGTACCTATACAAAAATAGCTAAAATTATTTTATTAAATGTGTTCAATCTCTTTATGGACTGAGTTTAATTTATTTCATTTAACTAACACTTAATTTCAAATTAATCAAAGACGTAAAAAATGTAAATCTTAAGTATGCAAATTAGAAATTTTATTTATTTTTTCTTAAAGCCTTCTCTTTGAGCCGATCTTACGAAATTTGTATTAGGTTTAATTTGCAATAAGGTTTTTTTTCTATTAAGCGTTTTAGTCGTCTCGAAATACTAATCAAGTGTACGGTAATTTATTTACTTTGCGGCGTAGTGTAAGTAAAAATAGGATTTCAAATTTCGATTTTCTTTTTCTTTTTGATAGAGCCTTATTACCTAAGGTGATCAAAATCATACATACGTACATAAACTCACTCCATTTTCCCAGAAGGGATAGGCAGAGGTGCAACCAGGATACCGTTGTTTCGCCTTGTATTTTCCGTCCCACTGTGTGATAGGGGGGAACCTATCGCCACATCGGGCACAAATTCCTGACTCCGGGCTGATAATGAAAGAAAAATCCAATATCACTTTGCCCGACCCGGGATTCAAACCCGAGACCTCAGCTTTGCAATCATACTATGGTACAACTACGCCACCGAGGCAATCGATCAAAATCATATCTGAAGTAATTAATATAATTGAAGTCAGTGGTTGATCAAATTATACTGCATAAATAAAATAAATAAATACATAATTGTATCGCAAGATGTCGCTATGTTAAAATGTGTCTAAGCGACATACATATCAATAACAGCTTAAAAACACAACTTAGCTAATAATTAAAATAAACTTATCTATACATTATTTGTTTGACTTTACACAAATGTTTTACTTTTACTTAATTTTACAAAATGGTACCTCTTCAACGAACTACACCATCACACATAAACTGTATTATATAATCTAAGTTACAAATCTATTCTGTTATTATCATACAATCTGTTAGTAAGATACTATGAATTCCACGAACATAAATAAGTTTTCCTATAACCTTGAAGAGCTGGCTAGACGTGCTACTAGTACCACCAACGAATCGCTAAATCATTTTTGCTTCAAATTAATAATTATGATAGAGATTGAGCCTATTACCACCTCGGATGCAGGAAATATAAAATAGTAATTACAAGTAAAAAAAGTGCGTGATAGCCTGTTGGTAACAGACCAGACGCAGGTGCCTACATGTTCACAGTGGTCGCGGGTTCAAATCCCAGGGCACACCTTTGACTTTTCGAAGACATGTGTGTATTGATAGTCAATCATCACGCACTATATCGGTGAATGAAAACATTGTGAAACCTGCATACCATAGCGATTTGTATAAATTTCGTACTATCGTAACTAAATCGTACGAGGCCCGTGCCCTGCAGTGGGACGTATACGGGCTGGTGCTTATTACGAGTATATTATATTAAATATTCCCAAACTTTTAAACCAAGGTGAAAAATATATAAACTCAAGTCTATCGCGGAATACAGTACTACAGACAGAGTAATATTGCAACATCCTTCAAAAACCGTAGCGAAAAAACCTTCTGCAGTTTTAAGAAAAAGTTAACAATTGAATACCGCGTATTTTTCTCAAACTGAAGAATATACAGGGTGATATTGACATATGTATTTAATTTAAACCACGCATTCCTTACTACAGGTAACATTGTACCAATTTTGAAAAAAAATACTAGTTGTTTTGTCAAAAATCACGTTTTTAGATTTCAAGGATGAACCCTATCGGTACCAGTCTTTTTATGGCTTAGGTATGTTCCCGAACCGAACTGAAGTTGAGCTAAACAGTAAAAATTCTCGTATCTATACGGATCAAAAATCGTAAAAACTAAAATCACAATTTTTGGCAAAAAATTACCCGGGATTTTTTCTAATTTTATACAATGTCACCTCGGGTGATGAAAACATGTGCCTTAAAATATTAAATAACATACGTCAATATCATCCCTTAAATTATGATTTATATTGAACCGAGCCTGCGAACTCATATCAAACAGTTGTTAAGACAACACTGGATACACTTTACATTTCGTGTTGATAATTTTAATGTAGAACAATGAATAAATCAACAAAAGCTCTTTATGGAGCACTTGAACCGCCCAAAGGCCTACGCTATCAAAATAATGAGAACAATATTTTTAACTGGATCCCTTTAGAGTTCTACAACAATGCATTAATTTATCAATTTAAACTGAAATAAAATAGAATGTTGCGTATCACCGCATCGAACAATGCGGTTCGATCAGATAAAAGCGATATGATTGTTATTGAATTATTTAATTATCTTGTGCCTGATGCCGTGTGATGTCAGTTTTCAGTTTGATTTATTCTTTTTTTCTCTTAATGGTTTCTTTTAATGAATTTATACACAATAACTAATTCTTTTATGTGAAGCGACAGTTCTGCTGTTGCATTGCGGAGGGTGAGTGAGATTGCCGGATGCCTAATACCCCTTTCCTCTTCCCATCCTTTTTCTTTCCACTCCCCTGATTGATGACTGATTTTAAGGGCTGGCAACACATCCAAGCGTTGTGGATGTTCATGGGCAGCAATGATCACTTACCATCAGATGACCTGTTTGTTCGTTTGCCGGACGTATTCTATAAAGTTTGCAAGCTAAACTACTACCTTCTGGCCACAACCTGAATGACATGAAATATTTGTAAGTTTCGGATATTTATTTATTTACATTAATGATGTATGCCTTGATGTATGTGTTACTTTAGTTCTTAAATAATTATAAAAAACACATAAGTACGAGTAATTGTTTTATTCTGAAGTGTTTGAGCCAAAACAAAATGAATATAATTAAAAGTTTCTTCTAAATTATATTTCATTATAGTATAAAAATACCACTGTACTTTTAGCCCTTTTTGGTCTAAGGGAAACATTTGGGACCGAGACTTCCTAGGTTTAATCTCCGACCTATTTGTATAATTATTAGGAGACAAATGACTTACATAACATTACTTTTTTATTAAAAATAAAATGTGCAATTGTTATTTTCATAAAACAAATCTACGCTCTTAAATGTAGGTTAATGGTAAATACAAGAAGGCAATCATTGTTGGGTATATTTCGCCTCAGAGAATACCTAAACGAGGATGCTAAAATAAATTATATTATTAGTAAACACGGCCACGATCTTTGTAAGCGCTTCTATAACAGAATCATAACGAGCCATTCAAAAGTTATTAGGCACCATTTTAAGTGTAGTTTTAGATATATTTTTCCCTGTAGTCTTTATTATAATAATGTTATAAAATACTTTATTTTTGAAACCATTTCTTTGCAGAGAAAGTTGTTTAAACTTTTCTTCATGATGTTTGCATTAAGTTTTTTACATAGCTAAAGTTAGAAACGGTTAAGTCATTCACAAAGTGATAACTGCTATCTACGAATACTCATAACACCCTGGAGACTTGTAGGTGCCATACAAGCCTTTAGGGAATTGCGAAGAATAAATGAACGAGGAATAGAGCCATTTTATGCATGATGATTGTTGACTTCTTGCTTCACGTAAGTACGCTATGAAAGGGTGATATACGCTGATCTAGTCGGACTGAGGCACGTGTAGCCTAAATTTTATAGATGATAGTCCTCTGGACTAGTAAAATTCGCCTATCCACCAAACCACATTGAGTCACCGCGTTAGACTTTGAACACGGTCCGTTAAAATATGGAAGTGGCCACTGGCCAGTATGTGGTCTAAAAAGTACGTTTTATTACTGTCATTAGTGTAAATATTAATAAGTATAATATAACTCATCCTGTCAAGAAAATCAAACAAGAAAAATGAGTTGACCAAAGCCTCGTCGCGGATTTAAGGCGGCTAAATAAAATTTCCAACTCAAACTTGCCACAGGAATAATGCAGTTTGTGAAAATCTAAAGAGAATGAACGGACTATACAGACAATATCGTTTTCACACCACTTTTGTCAAGAACTGTGAAATAAGCGTAAAGAACGTTTCCAACGAAACTGGCTGCGATGAAAAAATCCCGGCGTAAGTCGGAAACATTTAACTTTCAAGTTTTTGCGGACTTTGCGATTTTTTTTCTTTACTTTTCACTCAGTTCCCATTGACCATAATACAGTGGAGGCTTGTGGAAGTTGCCCGCCGCCTAAGTTTAAAGTTGCCGAGTATTTTAACTATGTACAGTAGTTGAAGCGGCTTAAGTACTGCGAGGCGAGCGGGCAAGAAAAAACTTATCACGCAGTTACTAACACTTAGCGCCGACATAAATATTGCAATATACTGTTTGCACAAGTATCTATCGGTTTTTGCTATATTTTACTTAAGCTCTCAAAATTTGTCTAAGTTGTTACTATATTGCGGAAGTTGTTTTCATTTGACGGCGTAAATGTATCATGAGGTTTTGGGTCCATTCTTCGGCGCAGCTTTCAATCATATGATAAAAATCATATGATTGAAAGCCGCATTCAATTACTCTGGCTTATTGCGAGTTGACGATCTCTTGTTACTTGAGTTTAAGAAAAAAAACGGTTATTCGGATACTTTTTAAATATTGTCTTTCATGGTCGATTTTTTTTTTTTATCAGCCCATATACGTCCCACTGCTGGGCACGGGCCTACTCTACAATCGAGAGAATCGATTGAGAGTGGTTAGGCCATATAGTCCACCACGCTGGCCTAGTGCGGGTTGGCGGACTTACATACCGTACATTTTTTTTAAAATCGCTACGGTATGCAGGTTTCCTCACGATGTTTTCCTTCACCGTTAAAGTGCGTGGTGATTGTCAATTAATACACACATAACTCCGAAAAGTCAGAGGTGTGCCCTGGGATTTGAACCCGCGACCACCGTGAACATGTAGGCAGCCGAGTCTGGTCCGTTACCAACAGGCCACCACGCACTTGACATGGTCGAATTTAGCAATTATTAACTAAAAACACACTAACTTCAAAAAATACAACACATATAAACCAAAATACATTTTCCACCGATATTCCTTCAATTTAGCTCAACTCATTAACAATATTAAGGGGAAACTATGCAACTCATAAAGGATCGGTGAGCGGCGCGGCGAGCGGTGGTTTTATCTCCTTAGGCGACAGGGGGCGCGCGCGGCACGCCGTACATCTCGGTATGTGTGATAGAGTACTGCATTTCTTAACTCTTCACCGCTAAGAATTCCGGGAATTCGCACCCAGTTGAATACATAATATATTCCTTAAAGTGGTAGTTCGTTTTCGCTGGTCACTGTCAAGTAGAAGCCGGATTTATACTATAAGGATTTGTTAGTTTTGGTAACGTTTCATGGGAGATTTTGAAATGGTTTTGGATAAGATTTGTGTTTGGTTTGGGTGCAGTTTAGTAATAGAAAACTAAAGGGTAGATGATGATGAATATAGAATAATTTATAATGAAATGATGAAACGATGATGGTTCGACGAAGCTGAGTAATTGAATGAATTTGTTTACCTCTACTATGACACAGTGTGCTGCAACATGAGAAGTTTTTATAGTCAAGATTAAATAATAATATGACTGACTGACTGTATGATTACAAAGGTGAGGTCTTGGGTTCGAATCCCGGGTCGGGCAAAGTGATATTGAGCTTTTGTATTCATTATCAGCCCGGAGTCAGGAATTTGTGCTCAATATGGCTATAGGCTCGCCCCCTATCACATCGTGGGACGGAAAATACTAGGCGAAACGGGGGTGTCCTGGTTATACACTGCCCCTTCTGGGAAAAGGGATAATAAACTAAGATTTTTAAATAGAAATCAATATTAAAACACATTCTAATAGCTGACCAGAAAGACCTTCACGAAATGAGTACACAGCACACTAATAGGTAGCTGAACAGAAAGAGAAGTCTCCAAAGATAACATAAAAACAAGTCAGAAATGTATTACGATGTAGTACTCAGCGCATCTGTCGCAACATTTATTCCGTTGCCACTTTTTGTATCGGGCCGGTGTTACGTAAGGGTGATTTACGAATGCACAATACACTTTAAAAGCGACAGTGAAAAATGTTGCCACGTTGGGTTCATTAACTATTGATCAGTTGAGCGTTTTGAGAATTCTCTCGGCGGATGTTGCAGCTAATTGTTTTCGTCAATTAGATGAACTCGTCTCTAATTGGAACTGAAATCTGTTTCGAGTTTCGAACTGTTTGGTGGTGTGAGCTCGTTTTTTTGTTTTGCTAATTTGGTTTTAAGACATAAATAGGATGGGTATATTTTTAAAATCCCTCATTCCTTTTTAAATTATCCAATATAATTTACATTCGACCTTCAGTAATATTATTACAGTTGGAAATTACGGTTAATGCATTTATTGGGGCATGATATGCATATATTTGCTTGATTGTAATTAATCATAGCTGTTTTTGAAAAACCACAACTGGAAAGATCGATTCCCGACATAATATAACAGCTATTGTCTCTTGGAATACATTTTGAATAATATAACTACTAAAAAACGAACTTCTCTGAACATAAAAATATGCCCGAACAATACAATATTCCAAATACAAAAGACACCGCTTGTGTACGCATCAATGTCTGTACACAACAGCGAAACACAAAACACAATAATCAACACACCGCGTAGATTTCAAGGAACAAGTTCATTTAAAACAGTAAGGTTTTTGTGGCCGCGGAATGGGTCGCGCCGCCCACACAACTGGCGTCCTTGCGAGAAATGAAAATTTAGTGCCGGCTTACGCCCTGTTTTGTCTATCTGCAGCGCTGTAATTGAGGATACGACTAGAAATTTGCGTTAAGCAACACTCTCGCACTAGATTCAAGTAATAATCACAATTTACGAGTGAAATTATACAAAGAGGATTTGTATATAGCCGTGATTAAGTTTATGACGTCATTAGAAAATGTTGGAGACGAGGATTCGGGTGATACTGTTGAAATATTGTTGCTTTAAAGTTTTGTTGAATTTCGCGAATTTATGGTTGAAGTTGAGTACCTGAATAACTAAGTCTATTATTTGCTGTAATCATTGGGTGTAATGTATTGCATTAATATCATTATTATAATCAGATACGGGCTTAAATTGTGAAGCAGTAAATTAACAATCTAAGACAAAAGTTATGAGATTCACAAACATTGCTTTTGGGTCTGGACAACTTTTGCATCACGTTATCTGTTCCTTAAGTGGAGTCAGGACTATGTCTGAAAACGTGTTTTTTTTACTAAACACGTGGTGGCATGTTTGTAATAGATCAGACGCAACTGCCACCATATTCACAGTGATCGCGAGTTCATAGGGCAGACCTCTGACTTTTCGGAGATATATGTGATTTTAGAGCCAATCACCACTCACTATAATGATGAAGGAAAACATCGGGAGGAAACCTGCATACTGTAGCGATTTTCTATGTAAAGTCCACCAGCGTGATGACCTATATGGCCTAACCCCTTTCAATCGTACTCTCGATTTTAGAGGAGGACCGTGCCCTGCAGTAGGACGTACATATATGGGCTGATACAGATACAGATTTATTAAATAACCTTATGTTGCATAATTAATGACTTGGGATTGCAATCCGTCTTGTGAGTGAAACTTCACTAGTAGTACATAAACATGTACGTTGTTCAATGAGACGAGTTAAAGAAGAAACAAATTTCTAGTTTTTTCATGAAATCTCTTTATTTTTTTATTTTTTTATCAACCCATATACGTCCTTCAGCTGGGCGCGGGCCTACTCTACAATCGAGAGAATCGATTGAGAGTGGTTAGGCCATATAGTCCACCACGCTGGCCTAGTGCGGGTTGGCGGACTTACATACCGTAGAAATTCTTTAAAATCGCTACGGTATTCAGGTTTCCTCACGATGTCTTCCTTCACCGTTAAAGTGCGTGGTGATTGACTATCAATACACACATAACTCCGAAAAGTCAGAGGTGTGCCCTGGGATTTGAACCCTCGACCACCGTGAACATGTAGGCAGCCGAGTCTGGTCCGTTACCAACAGGCCACCACGCACTTTACAATATATTATATTATAAATATGTTACGGTTTCAACAAACCTGACACCGATATATATAAGATAATTAATACGTTATTAATTTAATCCACTTCCAGTTATTCCGCTGTAGGAGTACCCGCAACAAACCGGTTTTAACAATTTCTATTTTATCATACGCTCGCTTTATGATAATTCTGAGAATTATTCTCAAAAGAATTGATGTAAATTCATTTTGAAATACTACGTATTACCATTTTAACCTTTATACCAGATTCAAGTCCATAAAGCTCGGAGAATTGTCTTTCCTGTTATTTTGTTAATAAATACTATAATAAACATTATATTTGGTGTCAAGGCGATGCTAGTAATAATTAATTTAATCTTAATCTCAAATTGAGATTTACACGACTAAATAAAAAAAAAGTAATATGTTCCAGACAATCTTGGTGAACTGATTTTTTTAGTGCAAAATAAATTGGCATGGTAGTGATATGGCCGCCACATACGTAACGATATAACTGTGCAAGTCTGTGTTGGCACCAGTATACTGGAACGTGTGTGGGAAAATAACTGCGCAAATATATATATATATATATATATATATATATATAAATTGTAACTTCAAAAATAAATAACTGAACATACGACTTGTATATGTACTGTCGGCCTTTAAAGAAAAATTAATAACAGATGTGCATAAATGGACTGCACTGAACCATGCTTCGTGCTATAAACAGCGAAGTTTAAAAAATAATAAGCAAACCAAAGATCGATATAATTGACTGGATTAAACCTGCATTAAATTGGCATTTAAATCCGTTCTCTGATGCTAAATTTCTAACATTTAAGGTCGGTTATAACTGTCACTGCATGACCAGTGTATTCCCGTCACAAATGGAGGCAGCGCGGTACCGTCACAAAATTGATCGATACAGTGTCCACCGCAGCGCTGACCGCGAACTGATTCACAGCCACCTACGTTTTCTGTGAACTAGGATTTAAATTGAATGGCCTGTTGTTTGTAAATTATTTAAATATAATTAAAATTGTGCTTTGTATTGTTTTGTTTCGTTAGTGAATTCAGGTTCTTTGTCTAAAAGGAGGTTACGTCGGAGCGTTTGGAATTAAGAACGGAATTCTAGCATGGAATTTAATGCCGGCTAATGGTGGATTGTACTTATTGAACGTACAATATAGTTAAAAAATTCTCAATAGTTAGTTGTTCGTTTTGCGGTCTAACATACTTGAATCTACTAAGACACGGTGTCTTAGAACACTATAGTTTTACGCAGGAAGATATTCGAGCTACAAAATATATAGTATCACTTGTTTACTTAGAAGTAATCACCAAACATACTAAAGTAAGTTACCTTTGTTGCACAAGCACGAACAAAGTGCAAGACACGCTTGGCATCAAGTGATCATTGTCACAAATATTTTAACAACCTTCTTGAGTGTAAGATATAAGTGTAGATTAAAACCTCATTTACACGAGGAAAGTTTCTCGTCCCGAATATACGATAATCGTAAGGATATAAAAAATTGCATCGTGTAAACATTGTCAGTACGCGATAATCTTATGGCGGTTATGTCATGCGATTATCGCATATGATTCTCGCCGCGAGAAACTCTCCCCATGTAAATGGCACTAAACTGTATTGTACTGTATCAGCCTTTACACGTCCCACTGCAGGGCACTGCAGACCTTCTCTACAATCGAGAGTACGATTGAGAGAGGACGATTCCTTACTCGGAAAATTAGAAATAAGAAAGAAAGAAGGTAAAATGTATAGGGCCATCAGCAGTCTTAGTCATTAAAGAAAGTGAGAGCAATACTGTTAATGGGTAGACTTGTTTTTTCAAGCGAGACAAAACGCCAGCACGCAGCGGTTAGTCAATCTAACTCGTTGAGACGCCCGTCGTTATTGACTCTGTCTACTAGACTGTCATTACAAAAGAGTTTCCCAGGTATTAGTCGTCATATTATATTACAAGTCTGTCTATAAAGTTCACTTCGATAATTGTAACTTCCACAATGAGTATTTTCGAAATTGTTTTTGAACGTTATTAGTAATATTTAAAGTAATATTGATCACTAAACTGTGAAACGGTTTTCACCTGATAATTAATCTTATATTTACTGTACAAGCCTTTTTCCTAATTCATAGCTAATTATACAATACAATATTTTTCTGAACTCAAGTATTACTAACGTCCCGGTCCATCTTCAACTGCGTGCAGATAGTTTTTGAGCCACACCAACAACGTATTATCTCGAGTACTGTTCCACGTTTAAACTCAATGCAACGCCGTGAACTATACTGCTTTTCCCGTCCCGTTTAAGCCTACTCTGTCCCGTATCTTTCTGTATCATGACGAAAAGCTTGCAATCCTGTCTTGTCCTGTCCCGTGCCATCCATTCGAGTTTAAAAGAGTAGCAAATATGAATATTTCAATTCCTTACTCACCCCACAGGAACACTATTTTTTTTTTCGGAATGAAAGTAGCCTATCTATTTGTTAAAACAGGATGTCAGCTACCAAATTTCATCAAAATCGGTCGAGCCGTTTTTGCGTGAAAGAGTAACAAACATCCATAGATACAAATTTTCCCAATTGTAATATTAGTTAGGATATCTATACTACACTGCAATAATACGTTAAATAGACACAACACATACATAATATTATGTATGTATGTGCTAACAGTTTGGTAACATTTTGACAAAGCGAAATTGGATAGTGGGAAATTATACAATTTATGTTACTACATTAACATTTTCAGGCAAACATGTGAACATTGCGAACCTTTTCCTATTGTTGGAGTTGTATAAGCTTTAAATATAGTTGTAAATATTTAAATTACTTCTTAAAATTATTTTATTCTAGTTACAAGTCAATTTTGTAATTACAAAAAAATACATTATGTTAAAAACAAGCCTCCTTAGCTCATTGAATGATTAGTTGGCATTCAAATGTAATGTCATAAGCTCAATCCCTAATTATGTATCTTTTATCGACAAAAATTTGCCTCTATGGGTGTTATCAGACGTTCAACTACAGCGTGACTGCTATTCGAAAAGCCACAAAAAAGTTCAAACGCAACTGAGAACTTTAAGAAAACTCTCTTTAAAATTTATCTAGAAAATACTCCCTAAGCTGTAACAGATGTACAAAACATTTCCGCTTACTTATTAGAGCAGAAGATTTAAATATGACATCTACGAAATACAATTTGCAAACAAGCCTCACATCGTGAGAGGCTGCCATAATTGCCGGGGGCGCATTACGTCACAACGCAAACATAATATTGCGTTCGCAAAACTCCTCTGATACTTACAAACATCATTAAAATTTCTTTGAAGTGTACACTCGCGAGGTGCATTCGTAAATTTGTGACTCTGTCTCGGATTGTTCACGCAAATATGGTGAACTTCGCATAATGTATGACAGTGTGATAATGTTCCTCAGTTTAGCATTTCTCCGCCGCAAAGCCTTATCTTTTGTTTAATTTTTCGCTTTATAACATTACTTTGGAATTAAGTCTGACGTACGAGTTACGACTTTGTACATGGTGGTAATATGAATGAATAATATTTTGAATAATATACGCTTGTAAAATGTGCATGTGAGCTGATGTAAAGTCTAATTTGTTATCATATTCTAGAGCTTTATTTGCCTCTTAAAAAAGAGCGTGTTTAGTGTTTGAAATAAAATGATATTCTTAAAATAATGTTATTTTATGATTAATAAAACTTGATAAGAATTATTTGTGGTCATATGGATAGTGAGATCACCCTTCACAATTATTTTGTTTTTAAAGAAATTTCTCATTAATCGAATCAGTTATGTCGGCATGCTAAGCGTAGAACCGTTACACCAGTTCACGTCTCTTTCACATAATTACACTGTGGAGCAGTTTGCCGGCCTACGTATCTTATTATTACCCCAGATCGTGAAAACTGGGCATGAACAAATTTTAATAACAAATTAAAAGACTAACGTAATTGTCACTAAACACGAATACCGAATATCTGAAAGTTAGTAGGTGGAAGTGGCAATGGGCTGGCTACATATGTCGCAGAACACATAACCGCTAGAGTAAGCGCGTTCTGGAGTGGAGATCGAGTCTTGGCAAACGTAGCGTGGGACGTCCTAGATGGCGGGACTTGCACAAGAGGGCCGGCAGCGACTGGAGGCATAAAGCAGCAGACCGGGCTCTGAGGCGTACTTTGGGAGAGGCCTTTGTCCAGCAGTGGACTGCAACGAGCTGATGATGATGACGAATACCGAACGTTTACCATCTGCCGTAAATCGAAAGTCTATCAGAACTGCACTGTTCAGATTTACTAAAGTCCCTGTATTCATTAAAAATTAACTAAACAACAATACTAGTGGCTTAGAAAGGCTCCTTATAAAATACCTATAAAATATTATACTTATAAAATAGCTACCTTTATCGGATATGGTAGCCTTGGCTCACAATCCCATACATAATTTAAGCACGATACAAAAAGCAATCAAGATAAATAGGACAACACGTGTTACAGGCAATAAAAATATTTTTCTTATGATTTTTACTTGAGAAACCTTTTAAGCTAAGTAGATCATCAATTATTCATTCGAAATAATGCAAAAACGAAAATAAAGTAATTTATCTCATTTCGATATTGAATCTTGTCATTTTTGCAGCTGTTACTATGGTAATTTCATACATATTTAAAATGTAGTTTGTGTAAAACATGAATACGAGTATTGTTGAGAAATGTTACATTTTGTAAATAAATAAAATCAAATAAACAATTGCATTTGTAGTGAGGATTTTATTACATACCAGGTACTAAAAGTAACTAACGAAGTAAAACTAACCCATGATGGAATGTTGTAAGCATTGCATGATTTTTAGAGTGTATTTTAAAAATAAGATACGATACAATGTGTATGTATGAATACATTTTTAAGTCTATACGCACTTGAATTACTGAAAGACTGATACGGCTATTTATTACTGAAAGTTTTAATGTCTCAATCCAGATCTAGTTTTAATCAAAAGACCAACAAGTCATAATTTTTTCTTTCCTTCATTAAATGAACATACATACATAACGTCGTGCCTTTTTAGCAGAAAAGGTAGGCAGAGGTGCTACAAGGACACCCACGTTTCGCATTGTAAGTTCCGTCCCGCGATGTGATAGGGGACAAGCTTATCGCCATATCAAGCCCCGAATTCCTAACTTCGAGCTGAAAAGAAATAGAAAAAAATATTATCACTCTGCCCGACCCGGGATTCGAACCTGAGACCTCAGCGTTGTAATTGTACCGTAACACAACTGCGCCACCGAGGCAGACGATTATAAAATAAAATTAAAAGTAAATTACACAATAGTTTAGTTAAACACAATAGTTTGTTAAAAATCTCAATACATCCAGATACTAATAGGGATCTACGTAGACACTTCAGTAACTAAATTAAGTATTTATCGCAGAGCTGCTACATTGGAGGGATGCCAATAACTACACCCTGTTTCTGCTGGATGCCAATGATCACTTCTTGAATAAAGTCAGTTTCTTGTTTTCATAAAAATGTTGTGTGCTGGAATCTGTGGAGAGTTGCTGGCTAGCGGTCAATGAGTAATATTCAAGATAGTGCTAATTGATGTGTGATTGGAAAAGCCTACTCAGCAGTGGCCAGTAAAAAATATTATATGAAACATTTTTCTTCGGAAAATGTTCTCTGACCACACTCCTGCTCCATAGTTCTAGCGTTAGAATAAAAACGATTATAAGAAACTCCAAAAGACTTCCACAACTCGAATAACACCTGCTTTTAGAGCCTGTAATGCCATTTCAACATCACTTAGTGCCTATACTTCCTATTAGAAAATAAGTAGTAATTTCATATTAATCAATTAAGAGTTATGAAAACACGCGCTGATATGACTGGCATGACACAAAACTCCTTCACTCAAAGGAACAGCGTTATTAAATAAACAATAGTCACATACACGCAACAACAATCCCTTTGTTAACATCAATGAGCTAAGCCTACAAAGCATAGCATTTCAACGAACAGTCACAAAATAAGTCAAAGCAAAAACCAAATACCATCTTTTGTTTTTGAACGACTCGCCCCAGGCGCCATGGAGGTCATCAAAATGGATCGTAAACCGTAGCAATGAAATTCAGAAACAACATTGCGGAACATTCAAACATCGCGAAAGCATTTGCAAGACTTGATAAGGAACAATCGAACCGAAGCTAATTTCCTTTCTAACGTTATCCCTATAAATTCAGGTGGGAACGAGGAGTTAAGCAACACGTGATTGGCATTCCCATCAATCTCAATAGATCGTTATCTAAATGTATCTTATTGTTTGAGAGATAAAGTTCAATTTTGTATTTGAAAAAATTCTCAGATACTTTTAGTACAAAACAGAGTTGCAGGGTGAAACTAATCACTATAATTGAATTTTCTGCAGCGCGTCCGCTCGTGCCTCGAATTCAGCTAATTCTATTAGCCATTTTAGTTGCTAACTAACGCCTTTATTTTCCCCATGAGTGTAATTCTCATTCCGTTTAACGTGATTCCGTTTTGAATATGTGCGGAATTCTTTAACAACTGTTATGTGGGGTGTGGATATAATGTCATTACATGGAACCCATTACGTTAGTTAACGTTTTGTGTCATCGCTAGACACGTTGCTATCCTCATTTGAAAGCATGTTGCGAGTTTAGTGTAATTTTGTATTATTTAGCATATACTGGAAACATGTTGCTTCATTGCACTACTGATAGTTTGTGACGGGTGCAAAGTGTCGGTCTGAGCTACCATTCTTGACACAAGCTGATCGACGAACAGATGGATTTCATTTAACAAGCTGTCAATTTAATGTCAGAACTACCAAATCAATAATATTTTTGAACCGGCTTAATAACAACAGTATTTGTTAAAGGAGAAAAACCAGGATAATCAGCGTGGAACGAGGCCACACGACGCGATCACGTTGCATTGCGTCATAGAACTTAATAATTTCGTCGCACTGAACGCTACACGAAAAATGCTCCTTAGCAACGCTACGTAGCTCACTACAACAGAATGCTGCTACGACGTCGTAGCGCATCATCCTCCCTGCTTGGTAATCTGATCTCGTCGCGTCGTCTGTAGCGGTTGCGTAGCCATATATCATTGCAACCGATTGCAACGAACCATGTGATGACAGGTTTTGATCACAGGACATCATGATAACGCAGTTGTGATATGCTTACTAACCTCCAGGCCAAATGTCTTGAACCATGTAGTATGTCATTGAAGCATCTTTTGAATTTAAAATCATATAGCCACGCACCAACTTTTAATGCAGTGCGAGGCATTAAAACATACATTTTACAGATTGTTATTAAATGAATTAAATGCTTTATATTTACTTATTAAAATTCCAACGAATATGTATATATATCGCTGGTTCCTAAACTAGGATATATTCTGTGTCTTATATTATGCATAGAATATTGTTATAATTTATTTAATAGTTTTGCTTAATATTTAACTTTTAAAATAAATCTAAAATAATAAAATTCATGAGTATGAGGTAAAATAGACAGAACTAAGATACTTTATAGTAATTAAAGTATTTTATACTTCCAAACTTTTGTAACAAACACTATCTCAATTATTCTGTTATTAAACTAATAAAAAAACTCTCTTTTTGGGTTCCTTTAACAAAAAGCATAAAACAGTAATGATAACTATGATATTTCAGTTTTTGACTTTAATGTTTTTCTTTACTTAACTCAAAGTTGTATTAATCGACTTCAATGAGTGGTTCTACAATTATTCTCAATTCATCGGACGTCAATATAAAACTAGTAAAATGAAGTACCAAAGAAGACGAACAAAGGTATCTCAATTGTACTGTATTGTATTGTATCAGCCCATACGTCCCACTTGTGTTGCTTTTTTTGAGAAATTTTTAGTTGCATTGTGTCTGTAATCACTAAAGCTACCAGCTGGCTTCATTTTCGGTCACAGTCTTGATATACCCTGTATTTTTTTACAAATTTATTTGTTACTTTTGTCCCGCGTCACATTCGTCCCTGGTCTCCCCTACATATTATTATAGTTTGGGTACAGAACCCCCGGCGCGCAACCTACTCGCTCCTGTTCATAATCTCCGTAGGTATATCTTGACGCGAGAGTTTAATAAAAATCCGGACGCGCCGTCTTCCCTTAGAAATTGTAGTCGAAATTAATTTTGACCGTGTTTTAATATCCCGCGCAACGAAAGGCTTACTTATAAACCTCCTGAACCACATAATAAAGTTAAAAGAAAACAGATATTAAGGCAATTTTTCGGTATAACATTTGTTTTTTGTTGTGTTATGAATTTTTGTGTTGACGGTTATGATTGGTATAAAGATCTTGGTTTAGCGTCTAGAATATTGTGACAGTCTCTACGTGATTACGAAGTGCGTGGTGGTCTGTTGGTAACGGACCAGACTCGGCTGCCTACATGTTCACGCTGGTCGAGGGTTCAAATCCCAGGGCACACCTCTGACTTTTCGGAGTTATGTGTGTATTGATAGTCAATCACCACGCATTTTAACGGTGAAGGCAAACATCGTGGGGAAACCTGCATACCGTGGCGATTTTAAAGAATTTCTACGGATCACCTGTGATGATATGTTATTCGGATTGGTCCAATGAGAAAACTGCCATGGCGATCCACTGAAGTGTCTCTAGCATTTCGGTTTTAACATCCATATATCAAAGACGACCTTAATATCCTTACAATAGGAAGCGACAAGGTATGCCGCTTCTAACAGGTCAATGCGGAGATTGTTGGGGGAGGCCTATATTGAACAGTGCACTCCCTGTGGATGAAGAGAGAGAGAGAGAGAGGAAGCAACTTTGTTGTGCTTGACCCCTGGCACAGCGAATGTTCATTAGCGGCGTTGACCGCTTAGTATCAGGCGGGCCGCATACTCGTCTGCCTGTAGCAGCAATAAAACAAAAATTGTGTCTACTGTCTTTGAACTGCACCTTCAAATACGTTGAAGTGAAGATATAATAATATATAAACAAATCTAAGCATTTTGTATTTAAAACTTTTGTCAAACACTTATTAAGACAGTACAATGTAAGCTGATTAAAATCGTCTAACTGTTTTCATCTCATTTTTTGTAAACTGTGTAAAATCTTGATAATAATATTTTGTTTTCTTTTTTCTTTTTCGGTATCTGTGTTATGTCTCCTTTATCTAAATAGTATTTTTTTTTATTTTTTTTATTAGCCGTTATAGGCAGACGAGCTAGCGGCCCGCCTGATGGAAAGCGGCTACCGCTGCCCATAGACCTCCGCAATGCCAGGGGTCCAGCACAACAAAGTCGCTGCCTGTATCTTACGATTGATTCTTTTTTGGTGAAACACATGTATTTTTACCACATTGGGTTTATCTGTTTCAAGAGTAATATGTTTCTGTATCTGTATCAGCCCATATAGGTCCCACTGCAGGGCACGGCCCACCTCTAAAATAGAGAGTGTGATTGAGATTGGTATGGCCTAGTACTCCAAGCTGAAAAGAGTATTAAATGTTTGAAAAAATGTGTTAGCTCAGGACATTTGTATCGATCGCGGAGAGATTATCGTCTTACACCAGTCTAATGTTTGAAGAGCTCAGTACTCACTATCTTTAGATAAGTAAATCAATTAAGTAAAAGAAACATTTCAATGTATTTACTATTGATTATTGTATGTTAATATACTTAATGTATTTGTATCAATATAGTTTCTATACTATATTCATCTCCTACTTGTTTTTATCCATATTCCAGAATGATTTCTTCGTATAATTTACAACCGTGTGTCTGTCAGACATCAAACCAAGCTGGCCTAACACGGTTGATAGACAAATCTTCAAATTTTATATAGTGAACTCCTGGCTTACACGTTTAAAAATGCATGTTTTATTCTCACCATTATAGCAAGGAATAATTAATTAGAAATAGACACGTTACACATCACAAGTCTTGGGTTGAACCCACAACTTTAGCTGTATTAATCCGGTCCTCATTGATTTCACAATCGCTGACTAAGTTTCCAAACTTAATTATCAAATACAAACACTAACAAACACCTTTACAAACCAGTAATACGAGGTACAAAGAATCGTGAGTGCCGTGAGTGCTTCTAATTTCATTAATGTGTCGTTTAAACTTTGTAACGCGCACAAAGAGGAACTAGTGACAAAGCTAAAGGTGCATGCTCAGACACTGTCTAGTGTTAATTAAAATTATTTTAGTGCAAACATGCCGCAGACTTGCTTCAAATTGGATGATAAAGTTAAACAATCAAAAGTGTTTGGACGAGGTTACAAGCTTGGATCTGCCGAGTGATGTGTAATGATGATTTGTTTTATAACGATGAATGACCAAACAGACCACGTGGTTAGTGATCGCAACCTCTTTTTCTTCTCTTCAGCCACAGGAAGTCCACTGCTGAACATAGGCTTCTCCCATGGATCGCCACATAAACCCGTTGGAAGCGGCTTGCATCCAACGACTTCCTGCGACCTTAACAAAGTCGTCTGTCCACCTTGTGGGTGCCAAATTTTTTTATAAAGCCCATAAATCCTGAAGATTCAACAGTGGCATTACCAGCCTTTAATGAGAGAGTGAGTATGATGGAATAGGTGAGAAAAGGGAACCATACATTTTAAATAATAATTGGCAATTTTATTGTAAATAAAATATATTATTGAAAAGTGGTAGAGCCACGCTTGTGGCGTCTTGTCATGACTCAGCATAATTGGGCAGGCTTTTCCGGGGCGGTACCACCGTCTCACAGAAAATTGACGTGAAACGACAGCTTCGCTGTCAAAACCCCTTTCCTCTTCCCATCCTTTTCCTTCCCATACCCCTCCCGATTGGATGTAGCGGCAACATATCATGTATAATTATAACGTTATAGATGTGCATAGGCGCCAGTAATCACTTACTATCAGGTGACCTGTGTGCTCGTTTGCCGGACCTATAATAAATATAATATAAATTTGACGCAAACATTTGTTACCAATGTCATGTCCTTGGCATTACTTGCAACTCTAATCCAACCCTTGAAAAAACAGCAATACAAAACATTTCCCGCAGACATCTATCCAAAAATGCATCCAGCATTGACCTAATTGACAACATAAAACTGCAAGCAATAAAGACAAACCAATCAACCATTCAGAGAGCACACCAAACCGATGTATAAAACGAAAGTGCACGCAGATAGATGAGCCGACGACGCCGGAATACCAATGTGTATTGGATGTGCTAATGACCATCGATTTGCTGCCACTTGTATGGTAATGGGGATGATAAAGTAAGAATAGAATGTAGCTCTATTATAAATTGACAGTTGATTATCTCGACTCTCTTGGAGGTTATTAATGTCTTCTACGCTGTGGGAGTTCTTGCGGTGAATAACGCAGATTATTAGTAGGTGTATGTAATGTTTGATTCATGCGTGGTTGGTTGAAAGTAAGATTTTCAATTTATGTAACTATCGATAAATGCTTTGTTGTGAAACACTATAGTGTCTCGTGTTAAATGATTCCCAATAACAGCTCGCAAACATCAATAAAACAAAAACAAGACATCACTAACACAATTTTGCATCCGTAATTTTTAAGTATCTACAAAAACTTTATGATTTTATTAGATCGAAGGTTTGATTAAAATTAAAATTTGATTAAAATTTTTAAATATATTTCGAAATGGTACAAAATGAAGAGCTAAAATTTGCATCCGTTCACTTATTATAAAGAGGTGACGTTAATGTACGTGCATATGAACTTAATTATGATTTATTCTTTAACAAACGATACAACAGTACGGCGACTAAGCTTATTATATGATAATTACGTCACAGCAAAATGTGTCACCCTCTGAAACATTTCGCACACTAACAACAATGTAAGCATTGTTTTAATAACATTTGCGGTGACCCACTTTGGTTGTAAAATATTCTGGATGTGAGCCCAGAATAAAGCATTCATCTTAGTGCTATAACTGACAGCGACAAGTGTACATACTGCTGTCTCGACCGCAAGTGTGAAGACGCACCTTTAAACATCGTGGATGTGGCAATACCATTCAAATAGTATTATTTGAATATGTCCTCTACATTTTTGTATAGTTTCAATTGGTTAAAGCATTCGAAATATAAAATGTACGTTATTTTTACTATTTTAAGAACGTAGAGGAAAGAGAAGATTAACCGAAAAGTTTTTGGGAATTGTTGAGTTTCTAATAATGTAAATAACCGAGTAAAATCGTACTTTTTGATAAACAAAAGTCGGACGTCTGAGTAATATAAAAATGGTGTTAAAAAAAACAAAATTTTTTACGCAAAACCGGCATTTCTATCTAGGTATTACAAATTAATCGTTGAAATGATACGAATTCAAAAGTCATTTCTGTATAAATAAATACACAAAACAACTATTTTTAATACTACCAAAATAACCGTTCTAATGTAAAAAATATGAAAAGCAATATACTTATTTAAATTAATAAAAACAAACAATATCATAACTATTACTATTAGCTTAACCTCTACTCAGTTAAAACTTATAACACCCCTCTTTTGCATCGGGGATAAAACCTAATAACGTGTAAAACCACCAAAAACAAAAGCGCAAACAATACCGCATCCTGCTCAGTCTATATTCATTCCTCGATCGCGGCGATGAAACATCTATAAATCCGGCAACGACGGAATAAGACATCCAATTTTCTCTAAAGCTACAGTCCACTCGAGATCTTTGTCGTGATGAATAGAACGCTCAGGAAACAAATCTCTTTGTTGAATTATTCCACACTGACTAAGGAGATGACCCTTTCAGTTTTATTTACTTAATGGAATACTTTGTGACGTTGCGTTGTCGCGTGAAAGTTTTTACGCTTCCTGTTAAACTAAAGCTTTAGTTGAACGCGTTGTGAAGTTTCTTTGTAGCTGGGGTCAATGTTCTTGTGTTTATTTTTAAGGATATGTTCTGCGATGAATAATATTTGCACATCATCGCATATGCATGTTTTATTAATGTTTAACTTATGCTACGTTTTATCGGAATTTCCCAAATGGAACTAAGGACACTTTGGAATTAATTTATGCAAATAAAATTCAATAATTTATTAAAGAAGTTATAACACACTCTCTTTAGCATTGACATATTGTACTCGTGTGTGTTCTGATTTATCTATAATCCGCTGGCTATAGCAAGCCAAGGTCACCGTTGACAAAATCGTCTTGTATGAATATTTTAGTTGAGATCTTACGTACTCTCAACGACAATTGTTTGTCAAATAGCAATCAAATAAACATTGGTTGATCTTCATTTTTGATTCGAACTATGCCAATAAAGCAGAGTTCTGACAAAGAAGCTACGGTTCTCTTAGGGTCAAGAATTATGCTCTTAGTCTTATATTTTATCGTCCGCCTTGCCATGTGGGAAAGTGGACACTTATTTGCTTCAAACTTTTATTTATTTTCGTTCTGATTAATTGCGTTTCCAATTAAAGACAACTTAGCTTCCAACGATCTGTATAGCTTCTCTAGTTAAAGTTATTTCTTGCTGTTAATCATGGCCCACAACAATTGCCGTGGTGGGTGTGTGGGCGGGACAATCTCAAAAGTCCAAATAATAATCAAGACTATTAAATAAATAAATTGTAAAATTAAATGCATCCGATTTGCACGCAATATTTTATTTTATCCGTAATATAAATTCGAATTTCGAACATAAAACACAAAACGTGATAACAAAGAAAAAATGGAAATCAAGTTAATATCCGCTGTATAAACAAGTCGGTAATACACGGCGGATAAATCCGAACAGACAACCAATGACAGTGGAATATTCAAATTTTACGTAACCAATGTATATTTTAAAAATAACGAGACTATTTCCATGTTTAGTTGAGTAATCTTTATAAATGGATATTGCTTTTTCTGTTGTTTGGAACGGCTCGCTATGTATCAATAGTTGTATCCAATGTTAAATTGAGTGAGCAATAGCTTAATTAAGTGTAAATTTGTTAGCCGAGATGAAGATCTCGCGTTTGTGATAGTGAATTATTGCTGGCTTTAAGTGTGAAACAAATCATTACGAGAAACACAACATACCTAAGCGTTCATAACTAGAATTTCAAAGTTTTGGGAAGCCTGTCAACCCGCAGCAGACCAGCGTGTTAACTTTGGAATAGTTAGGTAATCATAAGTCATTTACTTCATCTTTACGTCTGTTATATTCCATTAAAAAACATTGTCGTTCCCCACACACATTGTACCATAAGAGTGTGTTATAGTAGGTACTTAAAAATGATCCCCTATCTCTTAAAAGTAAATCTTTTCATAATATAATTTTACTGGTTGTAGGTCTCTCATATGTGAGAGGCCGCCTGAGTAGGTTGCTATTATCGCAATGTCTATTTTCCCCGTCAAACAGCAGTGTAAATGCATTGTTGTGTTTAGGTTTGAAGGACATTGTAGCCAGAGGAACTACTGGACATAATGAGACTTAACATCTTATGTCGCAGGATGGCGAGCGCAATGAAATGTCAAGCACTTTGTAATTCATGTTGTTGCTACAGTGCTTGAGCGGTCGTATCGCTTACTATCAGGCGAATGGCATGCTCATCTCGCCATTGATCGTAAAAAAAAATGGAATTAAATATTTTACTGTTATTATTACAAAAGGAAATAAAAAATCCACTCAATTTGTATTGCATTCAAGTGACATTTTTAGTATAAGAGTGTGTTAGAGTCAAAGGAAAGAAAAAAACAGTCTATGACATTCAATTGTTTTATAAGGTGACTCCACACAGTCCAATCTAATAGCATTGCGTCGGCGCGTGCAACGGAAATGGTGAAAGGGCACCGAGGCCATATATCTCGCCGGGGCCGGAGATGGCCCTGCGCCCCCCCAAATATTCCATGTGCCCGCTACAAATGACCTTCATAGTTCACATATACTTTTTATGAAAATGTTTCAGACGATGAGGTCTATAACATTATAAGTATAATATGGTTTATTGCATTGTTTACGTATTGCAATGTTGATTGTGGAAGTGCCGCGTACTCAGCAGCGGCCATGAACATCGGAACACCCCTGCTATAGTCCACTACGCTGGCCTATTGTGGAACAAATAGGCAACTTGTCTTATTATTAAAAATAGAAGCTAAGTAAATCGAATTCTTACGGAATTTTAAATTTTTTAACCGTTTCGTACGTTCGTTTCGTACCCGCCCCGTGAACACGAAAGCTGTAAAATGATCAAAATGTCGGGAAGTTAAAACATTTAATCAAATTCGCGATAAAATCCGTAAATTTTAGAAGCCTTTATATAAACTAAATAGAGTGTAGTTTTCACCTTCCTCAAATTCCGTCTACCTCTTTAGTCGATTGCCTAACCTTCCAGAAACTTCGCTTTCACCAGCTATGCACATTAATAAATATTTGTGTGTAATTAGTTGGTTAAAATGTTAAGGTTGAACTTCATGCGCACGCGGTACAAAACAAACTTGTAACTAACGTGGCAAGTTCTGGCGGGCTGCCAACTCCTGACTTCTCCACAGTGCAGTCCTTTCCAATGGGTGCTTGAAACAGAGATTTTTACGCTGTGCCCAAAATTCTGTATTGGAAATGTATGTCCCAATAGGTAGACGTTAAATCGATCGAACTGCTCTTGGTAATACTTTGTTCTCTGAGCGTAAACCTAATAGTTATTTAACAATCGTATTAGTCATTAATTTGCTTAAGAAATGCTTTATTCCTATAATTTCTACCCTTAATTTCTAAAACGCATTTTATTAATTGCATGTTGTGTTTCTTTGTAAGTAGTTGTGCAACATGTACGAGTATAATATTTGTGTATGTGTTTTAATTATTTCATAATAATGTTTTATTGTGACAATTCTTAACATACATAAACACACGCCTTTTTCCCAGAAGGGGTAGGCAGAGGTGCTACCAGAACACCCAGGTTTCGCCTTGTATATTCCGTCCCACGATGTGATAGGGGGTGAGCCTATCGCCATATCGGGCACAAATTCCTGACTCCGGGCTGGTAATGAATAGAAAAATCCAATATCACTTTGCCCGACCCGGGATTTGAACCCGAGACCTCAGCTTTGCCATCGTACCGTAGTACCACTACGCCACCGAGGCAGTCGTTAGCAAACTCTAATAAATAAAATAATTTATAAAATAATACTGAGCTTTTACTCCGCTGTAGTCTAGAATAGAATTATGTTAGTGACGATGCTGAAATAATAAATTGTATTCACCTCTGTGTCTCTCCTTATTAGCCCACAATCTAAACCTGCAATAGCTCAATGCTTCTCTACAATTTAGACATCGAGTATTCACTCGTAACGTCGTATTAGGCCAACAAGATATATTTAATCTGAATGTGTCATTCAGCCTTTAGTATTATTAAAAATGTCATAACATTATTCATATAAATATAATATTAACAATATTTATATTAATATATGAGCGGTATAAGATGCCAGCTTAGTTCAAACTCGTTCGATTCGCATTACTCATTGTACTCATTGACAATCCATCGGAAATAAACGTGAATGCAAATGAAATAAAACATTGCATTTTTCATTTCAACAGCACGGCTTAAATTCGTATTACTGGCATCCTTCGCACACAATAAAAATCGCGTCAACACCATCCGTCCGTTTTAAGTCGTGATTGATTCTATACATTTTTTTTTTTTTTTTGTAAAACCGACGCCGCTGTCCATTGAGACTCCACGGCATCCGTGACAACGTGCAACGGCTAGTTCCATACAATGGCGGGCGTACGTACAAAATTCACCGCGAAAACGCTGTATGAGCACCTCTATAAAAGTTAAAAGCTTTTGTCGAAAAAAGTGCCGGGAATAAAATAAAAGTGGATGCATTTCTAAAAGCGGGTGCAGCAAATGCGAGGGCGTGCCTGTACATTGAACATTTGTCGCGTCCCACGGGACTCCTGACCCGGGAAACCCCGGGAAATATTTGCCGGCCGGGCCAGTTTTTGGGGCGTAATGTTGCTTTTTGCCGATAAACTGCGTCAGTGTGTAATAGAGTTTCCGCTTTGCTTTTTATTGATATTTTTTTCTATTCCAACAAACGAGTTCTGTCGTTTCATGAGTGTGTTTATAAAGGGATAGGAGTGGTTCTGAAAATACAGGCTGCTGTATAGTTAAGTTAATAAAGTAGAAGTGTAGTTGATTTTATTTTACCTAGTTGTTTTACGTCACCCCACAGTCAACGTGACAAATTACTGAATTTCATCTAAATTCTATTGGCGTGTGGCGAAATTTGGAAAAACAAATAAAATTTAAAAAATATCTATTTAACACATTCTTTGATATATGTTTTCATAATATGAACAAAACGCATTTATACTCATAATCTAGTAGTAGTAACATTTCCTATATAATAAAACGTGAAGAGAGAAAAACAGTTCGTAATATTTAGACAATAGCATGACAACAACGCATTCGGACGGCAAAAGTCTGTAGACCATCTATTTTTATAATGTGCCTGTTTTATCAAGAAGTAAACACGTGCATTTTGGGACCCGGGGAATGCGCCTGTGATCCACATGCTGTAGATATTCATCTGTGGTGGTAGCCAATTATTTTCAAGTATACCATTCACTTGTTTGTCAGACCAAAGCAAATACAATATCAGTTGATAATTTGTGAACACATACATTGTAGAAAAATGATTTTTACCTTATTTCCTCTCACTTTTTTTTATTCCGATGAATGGCGAGACGAGCATGCCATTCGCCTGATGGTAAACGATACAACCGTTAACGGAGAGTACAAAAACCAAACAACACCATAAATAACAAGGTAATGCCCGTGTAATGCCAAATTCCACTGCGCTCACCATACTGAGACGTAAGATGCTAAGTCTCATTATGTCCAGTAGTTACTCTGGCTAAGATGTCCTTCAAACCAGAATACAAGAGCGCATTTACACTGCTGTTTGGTGGGAGAAATAGACTCTATGGTGGGATCTACCCAGGCGGCCGTATTTATAGCGTAAAACCCAGCTAACATTTTAAAAAACAAGAAAAATCATATCAACTCGGTAATTATAGAGGTGAATATTCCTTGTCATCCTCCTAATGCATTCATGAGCAATACAGTCCTATTCCAAGACCTAATAACCTGTATATTCTCGTATATGTAATACATTACTCAATTTGGTGCGACCTTCAATCGGTAACATCAATAAATGCGGCGTTGGAATGCAATTTCTGCGTTTCCTCTCAGGACGTAATTACATTCGTATATAGGTATCGTCGCTATAAAAACTTCACGCAATAATATTTTTCTCCGTATTTATGTGCTTCCTATGAAAATAAAAAGAACGCTTTATTTTTATGTCGTCCGTTTACACAGGAAATAGGATTTCTTGGAATCCAGTCCATCAAAAATAAATAAAAATATTCTTATTTAAATTATATGTATAAATTATACAGGTAATCATTATATATGTGCAAACAAACGGCGCACTTGCTAATATACATTTTAGTAAATTGTGATTGCGTTTCGATTAAAATTCATGTTCATACCGTAGTCTGATAATAACAAAGATGCCGAGAAATAAACAATTACCAACACACGTGCTTCCCCTTAACGTATTACGCCAAATAGATATATCTATGTACCTCTGTAACAAATGTTAAGGCGAACTCTATGATAGTTTTGTTGTTGTTCAAAATGATTTTCACTGTTTATTTCGTTAACTATTTAATAAACGACGAAACGAAAATATATGTATATGTTAAAATCTTGTGCTTTACCCATCCCAACCGGTTTTATTCGAAATGGTGGTGGTAATTCTTAAAACTGTATAAGGTCATAACTCCAAAACGGATAGGTATTTTCCAAATATTATTTCTTTATTATCATAGTACCTGGATGACCGAGCTTTGCTCGGTATTTTTTTTTTTTATAAATTGTGTTTTTTGGAAATTATATTTAAGTACGAATTACATACTAATAAAAAGATGAAATATGAATAATATTTTTCGGTCTTACCGACAGAATAATAAAAAAATATGAACTGGTTATTTAAAGAAAAAAATAATGAGTGCAATTAGTTTGATATTATATTAGAAACAAATACTTAATTTTTTACAGCTGATTGATTAATTACGCAAGTGTATATATATATATATGATGATGTGATGACATAAATATATATATATATATATATATATATATATATATATATATATTTATGTCATCACAGTTTTAATTTTGAAATCAGATTTTAATCTAATACTTCTTTCCATACTATATTGCGGGTATGTCGAGGATTTTCATTTGAAAGTTTGACTTTTAACGTAGTTGGTCGCTTAACTCTAGAAAATGCCACATATAACATGCCATGCATGAAGACCGGACTTGAATTTAAGCCAACCCCAACAGATTCGAAAGTTTGCCCTTGGGATTTGTAAACAGTCATGACAAATGCAGATCTAACGGGAAATTGGTGACGCTGCATGGTGCATCCCAGTTGTCCCTTTGATGAGTCTAAGGTTATCCTTGTATATGTACTTCTTTGCCGGATTGTTCACCAGTAACAATTTTTGCCTTTATTATGTGTTTGCACAGACTTGTGACCATGAGTCTCACACCATTGCATAGTCCTTCTGACACGTCTAAATTACGCAAAAACATAATTAACGCATTTTTTTTCAATTTTAGTTCGTGTGGTGGCAAGTCTGAAATGTTGACACTATTGAGAAATTCTGTTGTAAATTCAACTGCTCCTTCAGGTTGATCTTTCATTGAGTCATGGCTATAGTAAGTTTTGTACTCTCCGGGAAGTTTAGCAACTATATCATCATTAATTTTTTCAACATCTTTGTTAAGAGGCGCGAGTATTGCTCTATCTTTCATCCCCTCATAATTTTCATTGGCTAAGCAGTTACCAAATACTTCATCAATAAGATTGTTGCTTGAAATGATATTCTGAGGCAATTCAATTTCTTCCATAGCATTTAAAGTAAAATAGCAAACGACGCTCTCGTTGTTCGTTATTTTCATTAGCTACACGTTGGGCCGCACGCTCTCGTGAAACATCTAAATCATAAGACCTTTCTGCTCGTGTAATGTCAGTCAAATTTTGCAAGCAGCTTACTTAAGCAGCACGTGTGGGACGAGCAGAAACCTAATTTTCATGACGGTATCCTTGAAATGAGTCTTCACTGTGAGAAGTTTCAGAATCCTGATCAGTTTGATGACGATGCTCTTCTAGGCGTTCTTGAGACGAGTTGCGGCTTCGTGAAGTTAGATTGTTTATAAGCGGTTTTTTCCAAGATCGTTTAAGCATTTTTTAATGAACACGTGCATTAAGAAGACACAAATAATATAAATAAACAATTGATTTTCTTAGTCTAACCTCAAAGCAAACACTCATTGACTTCATGTTACTTAACAACGCCATCTGCTAGAATAACTTTATTGCTCACAAAAAATAGTATTATTATTCGCCAATAGATGTCAGGAAGTCATATTTTTCAGTTTAAAAACGATCGATAAAACACGAATAAAATGACATTTTCTAAAATAACTTGCTCACAAAAAATAGTATTATTATTCGTCAATAGATGTCAGGAAGAGTCATATTTTTTAGTTTAAAAACGATCGATAAAATGACATTTTCTAAAAATGATTCCTAGCTAGATCGATTTATCGCCCCCGAAACCCCCTATATACTAAATTTCATGAAAATCGTTGGTGCCGATTCCGAGATTGCATTTTCCATATATATATATATATATATATATATATATATATATACAAGAATTGCTCATTTAAAGATATAAGATTAATATTATGCCCTTATATGCAACTGAGCAAGTGCGCCATTTTCCTGCGCTCCCTGTGTAACGACTACCAGCGCATAAAATTTATTTAACTTATAGAGTAGAAAAAAGTCTTTTACCAATCGACGATATAGATTTTTAGTTTCTTCTTTCCTTCTCTCATTGGTCCCGATGTGGAAGTCTAGTCCGCAGCCGCCCATTTTACAATCATGTTTTTATTACACTACAAAGACTGTTGATAGGTATTGCGTTACTATAAATTCTAAAAGAATCGCATACCCTCTTGTTTCTCAGAACTTATTTATTTAATACTTCTTATCTGTTATTGTATAATGACGGAGCTTCATTCCAAAGGCATTTTAATTGAGATCGGCATTAAGAAACATGATCATACATATCTAATCCAATCCAATCCATCAGCCAAAGGGAGTCCACTGCTGAACATAGGCCTCTCCCAATGATTTCCACAGTGACCTGTTCGAGTCAGCCGAGCAGCGACGTCCCGCGACCTTTACCAGGTCGTCTGACCACCTAGTGACATAAAGTAACCGACATAGCACAGCGGATTAGCAAGTTGAAGTGGCAATGGGCGGGACACATAGCACGGAGAACTGATGACCGATGGGGCCACAAAGTACTCGAATGGAGGCCACGAAGCGGAAAACGCAGCGTGATCATACATACAGAGATTAAAAATGAATCAAATGTAGTTATTGAGAAACCGGTCTAATTTGAGGAGGTGATCAGAATCAGATGAAGTTCTCGAAAAATCGCGCACAATGTATCGAAAATGCAAAAGAGGTGGATTTAAAATGTTTGTAAAAATAAAACATAATTCAGACAATTTCAGTTAAAAACTATATACAAAAAGAAATTACGTGCAATCCAGGCTACCGTTCACTCCAATTACATTGAAATATTTCAATAAAGAAACAAATGCGATGAAAATGCGTCTGAAAAAAGTTTATTACGCTGTATTTTTTAAACAAACACGTCAATATAATAAAAACAACTCAAAATAAACCAACGAAGTATTGTCTGCTTGTTAAAATCGTATAGTTAGTCATTGAAACTTATAATAGTATGAGAGGTGTAACTATAATTACATATGTGTTCTGATTCTGCTTCCACAATGTATTTCTAGTAGTGGGTCTATGTTTTATCAAATATACTTCTATAATTGATACTATTCTGCTTAAATAAACTCTTAATTGTAAAGCAATGGTTTATTTCCAGATCTGAATGTGGCGCTTTGAGTTTCCTGTATGGAAATATATTAAAAATATGTACAAAAATGTTTAGGTGTATGTAATCCAACGAGTGTTTTTTTTTCCAACATTTCTATAGCAACATACATAAACCAATATAATAATATTGGCGCCGCGTTAATTAAGACAAGGCGAAGAACATTTTTATTTATCTAACAATAGCATACAACCAACATAAAATTGCACTTAAAAATACCCGCTTAAGAAAGAAAACATTGAAAGAAAGTGCAAAAGAGAGCATAATTATATAACATTTCGAACAAAACCTTACTCAGTTCCGACGAAGAGCGTATGTACGGAGATAAATGTTCTTTTTAAACTATTGTTCCAACACTTAAAAATATTTTTAGCGTTATTTATTGTTCTTCTACCTGTCTGACACTTACGTCGAGTTTTTTATGCAGACAGGCGACTTGGTAAGTGGTCACCGTCGGTTATGAACACCCACAAGACCAAAGTAAACGCCTACATACCCAAGGCGTAACAAAGATTTTATAATTTTACCGAACATTGTCTGACGTCTACGTTTGGAAAAATATTGAGTCCAGTAATAACTAAGTTTACTAACGAACTAATACATATTCTTTGTTACATAAAGTGCCAATTGACGTAGTCGCATTCGATTGTTTTAAGTCTAAAGCGCACTACACACCACAGCCGCCGGTCCGCCGGAATATGTCGGCGACATTTTGTCGGTTACATTTTATTGGCGAGCTAATTGTCGGCTTCAGTCATTGCAAGTCGGAAAACTGACGGCGACATGGCCGCAGCTCAATATTGTGCGTAGTAGAAATGTCATGTCGGCGGGCAACACGTGCGGGCGCTTGCCGCCGACATGATGCTTTTCTTATAGGCCGCCGGGTTGTGTCGCCGAGCCGACGGGTTTAGTGTGTAGAGCGCAATAGCTTATACAATGGATTTAAAGCTTACATATTTTATTATTCATTTTTTAGGTCAGATTTATATTTTTTGCGAACTTATTGTAAATTATTTTCAAAAACAATGCTTAAGTACATCACTCACTTGTCAATAATAATTGTAATTCAAATGAAATATGAATAAATATTTTTTTTATATAAGAGACTATAGAATTGAACTTTGAATATCAATTTTATTTCTATACATAATAAAAACCTGTTTTACGGCTCGATTTTAATTAACGCAGAAACGAACTCATATCGTTAAGCTCAAATTACTACAATTGCATTTCCACCGGGCAAGCGAAAAAAAAACTTTGAATAGGCATAAAATATTCCGTGGGGACTATAATTAAAATTTAAAACGCGACTGCGTATAATTATATTTTCAAGATAATATAGTACGCCGTATTACTGAACAAGGGGCTTCTCTATTTTAATTGTTATTAGTCCATTAGTACGTGGTGGCCTGTTGGTAACGGACCAGACTAGGCTGCCTACATGTTCACGGTGGTCGCGGGTTCAAATCCCAGGGCACACCTCTGACTTTTCGGAGTTATGTGTGTGTTGATAGTCAATCACCACGCACTTTAACGGTGAAGGAAAACATCGTGAGGAAACCTGCATACCGTAGCGATTTTAAAATAATTTCTACGGTATCTAAGTCCGCCAACCCGCACTATACCAGCGTGGTGGACTATATGGCCTAACCACTCTCAATCGATTCTCTCGATTGTAGAGTAGGGCCGTGCCCAGCAGTGGGACGCATATGGGCTGATAAAAAAAAAAGTCCATTAGTATAATTTGTATTGGTATATTTTTTCTATTGCACTGGTCCGGTGGCGTAGTTTTACTATGATACAGTCACAACCCTGAGGTCTCGGAGAGTTCGGAGAAAAACGTGAGTGTCCTGGTTGCACCTCTGACTACCCCTTCTGGGATAAAGGCGTGATGCTGTATGTATGTATCTTCCAACGAAAACAATTGGACACATCACAGACCCAACCCGAATGGTATCTTAAAGGTTTAAGGAATCCACACGAATCCTACAACTGATTTCGTACAGGTCCCGGTGATTTGCTTGATCCGTGATTAATCTCACGCGTGATGAGGGTTTGTGTTGTGACAGCATGTAATTATGACATCATATCGTCTGTTAGACTAGTTTACAGAACTCGGAATTATGATCTAACCTAATTAGAGCTTTGGGATGGATTATGTATGCTTGTAATGACGCTTCTAATATAGTATTTTTTTTATCAGCCCATATACGTCCCACTGCTGGGCACGGGCCTACTCTACAATTGAGAGAATTGATTGAGAGTGGTTAGCCATATAGTGCACCACGCTGGCCTAGTGCGGGTTGGCGGACTTAAATACCGTAGAAATTCTTTAAAATCGCTACGATATGCAGGTTTCCTCACGATGTTTTCCTTCGCCGTTAAAGTAATATAGTAATTATACTGCCTCGGTGGCGTAGTGGTACTACGGTATGATTGCAAAGCTGAGGTCTCGGGTTCGAATCCCGGGTCGGGCAAAGTGATATTGGATTTTTCTATTCATTATTAGCCCGGAGTCAGGAATTTGTGCCCGATATGGCGATAGGCTCGCCCCCTATCACATCGTGGGACGGAATATACAAGGCGAAACGTGGGTGTTCTAGTAGCACCTCTGCCTACCCCTTCTGGGAAAAAGGCGTGTGGTTATGTATGTAGTAATTATACAATACAAAAAACTTTATTGCAACTAAAAGATTGTATTACGATCAAAATAAAAAACAATAACAATAGCGATTCAATGGGCTGACTTAACGCGTATAGTGATTTTATAATTTTCATATTATTTTTTTGTATTTCTGTGTTTTTACTAAGAGTGACCAGTAAGTCGCTTCCAAAATAAACAACATCTGGGGCATTTGTCGGTAGTAGGTTACTCTTGTCCACCCGTATAACAACCACCTTACATTATTATATGTGTTTCTATCATGCACAATGCACATGCATGAGTCACGGGACTTTCTTGTACGTCGTGACTCGTGACGCACACTTGTGTATAGCGTTTCGGATTCATGTAGATTCATCGAATTTCGACGCCACCGGTTTAATGGTGTCGAGCGGCGTGAAAACCTTCGCTGGTAGATACTTTATTTTAATTGCATTATACACCATCCGGTACACTTTAGTCACTAACATGTTAGTATAAAATATCCTAAAGCGCTTTAACATATTGTAGCAACGTTACAAACTTACACTATTTCCACGTAAATATTTAACGCTAAGAAAACGTAAGTACCACAAGGCCTTCACACATTTAGGCACGACTAATAGCAGCAAGAACTTAATATATGTTCTGACCTGGATCTCCTAGAGATACCACCAGACGGCGCTGCGCACTAAATCATAGCTCTGTAACATAGTAAATGTAGTCTTTCCAGCGAATATATAAAAATTATCGCATAGAGATTTTATTTATTAGTATATCCTGAAGACTTTAGTGGAAATATATTCATCATATTTATAATTAAATATTAATGTTTACACATGAAATTTTAAAGCTCATGGCCTAATAATAACAGTGAATATGGACTTAGGGTCAAACAATACATAATTATGAGTTTTGACTTCTGGTCTTTGCACGGTCAGTGTAGTGATTGCTGAATAAATTCTCAAATTTCTGCTAGATAACTACAATTCAATGTATCGCTACTAAATACTAATAACAGCATTGATAGTCAGTCCCTGCGTACTACGAGTATAACGGTGAAGGAAACCTGCATACCGTAGAGACTTTATAGAATTTCCACGGTATGTAAAGTGCACCAAGCCACACTAGGCCGGAGTGGTGGACTATATGGACTAACTATTCTCAATTGTACTCTCGATTGTAGAGGAGGCTCGTGTCCTGCAGTGGGACGTATATACAGATACAGGTATAGTAATTGACAGCCACCGTGACTCAGTTGGTAAGACGCCGACTATAAAACGAGAGGCCGCGGGTTCGATTCCCAGACAGACACGAATGTTTGTGTGAACCACACTTATTTGATTCGGGTCTGGGTATTTGTGAGGCCGAAAAGTCTCTTGTAGTTCCTGATACCCACGACACAAGACTCGGTCTTTATCTGGGATCAGGACTATGTATGTGATTATTGAGTGTATTAATTTATTTATTTAAATAGTAATAAAATTATTAAATTCAACGATCCAACGTTTCGTCGCCTAAATTATAATTTTTCGAGACAACCCATTTACAAAGCATTTTCAACACCAATCCAATTGAGATAGCGACAATCCCGCATTAAAACCTCCTTTTCAATTAATTGCATGTGTGAACAAACAAGCGCGGACGATTTTTAAAAGCGCAATCCGAAAACCATAAAACAAAACTAGCCGGCAGCGGGCGGCGGCGGGCGGCTGTAATAATTCCCATTAGAGTGTAGACACATAGCGGCAGAACACTCGCTTAGTTGAATAATTCAAAAATTCACGTCCACGACTACAGAAAACAAGAAAAGTAAACGTGCCACTGTGCTGCCGGTGCAAAAATATTGTACGAGTTCAGAGTCGGACGAGTTCATTATTCCGTTTGAAAGGTTTTTACTTTTTGACAGGCCATGTATGTAAATAGCGGTTTCGAGTTATGGATTAGTTGGTGTAATTTATTATAGGGTATGTTATAATAATAAACTTCAACGGTGAAGGAAATCATCGAGAGCAAACCTAGGGAGTTACTCTATGGTCCGAAACGAAACTCGAATGTTCGCACGTTCGATGTCTGAAGTAAGTTATAAGTTTTCCACTTTTAAAAATCAACACTATGCTTTATGATACTCATCATTCACTCCGAACTAAGTTTAAAGTTATGACGTACGATAGAGGATTAAAACATTTTGTCGAGTACCTGGGCACATTCGTACAGCTAAACGTGGGACGTCCGAACATTCGAGTTTCATTTCGGATCATAGAGTAACTCCCCTGCATACCACAGATTTATAAATAAGATTTTCTATTGTATGTGAAGTCTGCTAACCCACAGTGGACGCTACTCTGATACAGATCACACATTATGATAATATTGACACTGAATGAACTGAAGTAATGTACTTACATTACATCCCCCATCCATACAGCTGACACAGCAAAAACTATAAAAATAAGTTATCAAATAAAATATACAAAATCCGCCCACAGTATTAACCAAGTTTGGTATTTTCACTTTGCTTATGTCGTTGCCAAGAAACTACGTAAACACGGCAAGGTGCGTCGCGAACATAAAAGTATTTTGTCTACATTACTTATTTAATACTGCTATAAACTAGTTATATTCGTGTGTACCTTCTGAAATATGGTAAACAAAGGAACTATAAAATATGTTTACTTCCTTAATGCAAAAGGATATAGTCAATAAAAATTATTTATTGACTATTAAATCTCAGCATAACGGCTTGGTGAATTATAGTCAATCCTTTTCATATAAGGCGTCGTGATACCTAAATGCAGATTCATGCAACTACCATTCATGATACTAATGTGCATCAGTTCAGCAGCTGTTTACGAAGAAAAAAGTCACCAGCTACCTCTTTTAATTAAATAAATACATCCCACAGTCACATAAATAGTACTGACCCCACACTAAGATAGTCTTGTGTCGTTACCCACGTCGCAAGACTCAGAAACTACAAGAGACTTTAGGTTCTCACAAACACCCAGACCCAAAACCAATACCTGTGATGCACACAAATATTTGTCTTGGTGCGGGCATCGAACCCGCGCCTTCTCGTTTCACAACCGGCTTCTCACCAACTGCGTTAGGGAGGCTGTCAAAAAACAATCTGTCATAACTTTAGGCAAGCACCTGAATGTGTTTTCAGAAGGTATAGAATCAAACGGTGTGCTTCAACTTAGAATTTCATTCACTCTATGTATCTACACAGGCATAATTGAAATTAACATCAACTCTCCCTCGTTATTGCACACATTGTCGGACGAATGAATCAAAATTATTTTACTTAAAAGCAACGGAGACATTTCAATAGAAATGTCGTTGAAATTAAACAAAGCCATTCACATGAATCGAGTTGCCTCACAATCGAGCCAAATACTTTCGTTGCAGTTTTAAAAGGCCAATTAAATACCGCTCGTTTTAATTTCTCTGCCAGTGGCGATTACCAAAACAAAGACATTCTTGAAACTCAAGAGAGTTGGCAAGCGATGCCAGCTTGAGATGCCAGTTGCACTTTAGCAAGTAGGATGAAGCTGGCCAATAATATTTGCCACTTAAAAACAATTTTCAGCTTATAAATATTGAAAGGTGAAAGTAGATTATTGGGGTCAAATGTGTTTTACCCATAACAGGTTTTTGTGTAACTTTAACCTCACACAAAAGGAATCAATAATTGTGAGAAGATTTGGTGAATTCGTAGCAAACCGTGTATGATAGGTCGCGATAGTTTCTTTGAAGAAGACCGTTCATTAGTTGTCTTTTGGGACCGAAGATAGTAGGTAACATAGCTATTAGCTCGGATGATAACTACCGGACACAATAGTGGCGTCATAGCACCAAGCATTTCGTTTGCACAGTTATAGTGATAGATACCTACTCTCTCTGAACTGTAGTGAACTAAACATAGGGTGCATTACAAACACGTTTTGGAGCTCAAACGGCACAAACATAACGATACAAAAAAACAAATCTACGTCCACAGATAAAGCTTAATAAATAGCAGTTCACACAGACGAATAAATACAAAACATGTGTCTTTTCACGTGAAATATCAGACACTTTCCTACATATGTATGGGTATGTATGTATGCTCTGTATTGCACCAATATTCCCCGAAGGCAAGAGCAACGAGTGCATCCATATTTTTCTGACGGCATTTCCGTTCTGTAAACGGATAGTGCGCGAGCCTTTTGCCATATCCGGTATAATTTCAATGGCAGGCAAATCATGATATCGAACAATGCAAAAAATATGAACGGTAGAAATGAAACGTCAAACGTGTATCCTTTAATCCTTTATTTTTAATCGTCTAAATAATGAAAATAATAATAAGATGTTCAAGAATTTTAAATTTCTAACACGGAATTTAATATAGAATGAATATTTACATTATTTCTGCGTATTTTTATATTTTAAAGGAAATTTTAAATTACGTTTTCAGATCTTCAACAAGAATATAAAACAAAATTCTTACATCGCTTTATAACAAGCGTATACGCGATACAGATTGAATAAGAGCTCAATACCAAGATTCGATTTCCAAACACGTATGTTTATACCAAAAATAAATCCTAAATTTAAAATGAAACTCGAGAAATTCAAATAAATATGCCATAACGTAACCCCAGTAAACAATTTTATGTAAGAATTTTATTACACTCAAAGATATATTGCTCAAATAAAACTATTTAGGTCCCACACTGCACTGAATTCGAGCATTCATAAATTGATATATTTCCCAAGTAAAATTTGTCTACGTGTAAACTCTTTGAATTGCAACGACTTATTTATTGTATATTTTGCTAAGACTTAAATGGCACTTAGTTGTAAGATTACTGTACAAGCAATTTAAGTTTATACTTTGTTGAACTTCTTTAATGGGACATGTATTTTCGAATTTCAAAATGGCGGTGAAGTTTGAAGTTAGTGGTGGAATTTAATAACTAATTGTGGCAGGTCGTGCCAGGCAATTACCTAGCAAGGAGATTATTTAGACGGCCCACTTAAAGTCTAGACTGACTAAAGTGGCTCTCTCGTTTATGAAAATCAGGTGTCACATTTTTCAGTTGGGATTTATGTTATGAAAATATTGGCGATGCATGAAATGTATGAAAGTACATAGATAGTAGTTTAACTACAATCTCTATTTTTATATGAGTGAATGATTTATTTATACTGCCAATGAAGGTAGAACCCTGGTAGTAACTATCATAACAATCTAGCATTTGAACCTCACGATTTACAGCCAAGATAGCATCACTGAACGAAACAGACAAAAGACATTAATTTATGACTTAAATCAATTTATTAGTCAGTTGAAAGCCGAATTTATTATTCCGATAATTTAATACAATTCCCAAAAACGTATCGTCACTGGTAACAATACTTCATTCGTTGAATGACGAAATTGGTAATTTCCATTTCCTTTATCGGGCACAAGGAAAATATTATTCGCCTAATTGGAAATGTCCCAACTTCCACATTATGAAGTCTCGCGAAAATTGTTTTTTTTTTCTTTCATTACACGAACCGAGGAATTTTAATATTATTCAATGATAATAATGGCATTGTCGTTCCATTGTCTCCAGAGGACAGAAGTAAATTAAACAGTGGCCAGGAATGTGGGGGACTCATGAATAAAATCTGTTAAATATAATGAACTACAGTTCATTATTTACGCAGTTACCAGCTTTAGTAAACGCGGTGTTAAAACCTACTTCTGTTTCATTTTTATTCACATTTGAAATCGTTTGTTTTGCGCTTAATGGTTTACGCAGCAACGGATCAAAATTATATTTGGAATTGAAGCTACTTCTCATCTAGAACTATCAACAGATCTTGTAGGTTAATTTAAATAGATTGACGGGAGATAGTCACCTGTCATCGTTCCTTGCTGTATGTAGTCTATTAAGATCGCACTATTCTTACTATTGTTTGGATTCTATAGCACTATCCCGGCTGGATCCAAATTACACAGTACTGTACTGTACCAGCCCATATACGTTCCATTTCCGGGCACGAGCCTCCTCTACAATCGAGGTTGAGAGGGGTAAGGCCATACAAACCACCACGCTAGCCTAGTGCGGGTTGGTGGACATTACATACCATAGAAATTACAACACGTTATAGTGGGTGGTGATTGACTATCAATACACACATGACCTGTGTGCCCTGGGATTTGAACCCGCGACCACCATGAACATGTGGGCAGCCGGGTCTGGTCCGTAACTAACAGGTTACCACGCATACGCTTCCAGATTTCTTGTTAGTTAATTTTCTCTAATTCACATAATGCCTTTGGTAGTAAGTACATCATTAGACTTAATATCGCGAGAAACATCACCATAAAAAATATTAAATAAGACAATATGTCCACAAGTTGCTAGGCAACGCGGCATTGTGAGTATACGAGTATATTTAACCTTGGTCCCACCGACGACTGCCAAATTAATTATGAAACAAGATTTAACTCAAGGACGCGACCTTGGATTTCACCGGCCCTCCGCCATCTGCGCCTTTATGTTTTATTTATAATTATACATTATACACCAGGTATAAAACCTGTGTCCTTCACACGATACTGGCCTTTGCCAATCGCTGTACGTTGCGTAATTTGTCGATTATACAGTGAAAAACATTATTTCCATGTCGATTAGTGGATTTTTTAGGGTTGATAACAAGTATGTCACTCTCATAAATTCGGACAAAGTTTGTGGCAGATATTGATATGGATTGTACATCGTATGTGTCATATAAATTAAACAAAACGTTTGTCTTTGTACTACTTAGTTAATGAGACCAAATAAGAATGTTATACAACCTTTTCACCCTTTTAATACAAAGCCTTAGCATCTTAGCCTTACGCTGATCTTCAGCAAAGCAATAAATATAAAAGAGATTATAAAGAATTACAAATTCACATGAACACGCGCTATAAATTCGGAGATTGCGAATTTGGATAAAGCGATGTATCCGACACACTGGGCGTGACTCACGGCTTTAAACAAAAGCCGCGAAACTAAAGCGGTCGATGGCTACCATTCATGTATCTTGATACTTGTCATCAGGACGTGGGATGGATGTTTCAAATGTTGTAAAAATTGCCCCTTTCTATGTGAACTTGGAGAGATTCTTTTACAAAGCTGCATACCCGCATTATACGTCGCTGATGTGTGGTCTGTAAGTAAATTGGTAAATACACACATTCATATAAATATTCCACGCGCTATAAATTCGGAGATTACGTTTTTGAATGAAGCGATATATCCGACACACTGGGCGTGACTCACGGATTTAAACAAAAGCCGCGAAACTAACGCGGTCGATGGCTACCATTCATGTATCTTGATACTTGTCATCAGGGCGTGGGATGGATGTTTCAAACGTTGTAAAAATTGCCCCTTTCTAGGTGAACTTGGAGAGATTCTTTTACAAAGCTCCATACCCGCATTATCCGTCGCAGAAGTGTAGTTTTTAAGCAAATTGTTAAATGTATCATTCATTTACAGATACAGTGCAGTAAAATGAAAGTCCCATATCAAAATACTAACCTTATTGGACGCGCAAAATCTTTCAGCTTAAATAGTAATCTTTTATTTTGCATTTCGTGATATTTTATAATATTTTCTCATCCAGCTTCTCATAATTTCCACAACGTAGGCTGTCAAAACAGAGTCATACGAAGGACATTCATATGAACAAGAACTGAGAATTGTCAGGGTGTAGTCGCAGACTTTGCCTTATTTAAATACCAATTATCAATGTCATCATCCATCCATCCATCAGCCATAGAAAGTCAACTGCTGTACATAGGCCTCCTCCAATGATTTCCTAAGTTACCTGGTGGAGGCAGCCTGCATCCAGCGACGTCCCTCGACCTTTACCAGGTCGTCTGACCACTTCGTGGGTGGACGTCCCACGCTGCGCTTTCCGGTATTCTATTCTATTATCAATTTAATTCAAGCTAAATATATTTTTGTTCTCTCGCCGTTTCTGCCTGGCTTTATTCTACATCCGAAGATACATAAAAAAACCAAAATGACTGAATTATTATGTATATTATTACTCCCACAGATATAAGATCAAATTATCCAGTTTGATATTTCTTTTTTTATAGATAACATTCGAATTTAGTTCATATGAGATATTTTATTACCATATTTGATGTATACCAATATGATGAAACAAAATTATTTGTTTGTTTGAACGCGTTATTATCTGGAACTACCTATCGGATATGAAATAATATTTCTACAAATAATAGCGCAACTTCTTAAAAATAATATTGTGATGTAAGTAAGAAAAAATTGTAGATATGTGATCAGAATTAGTACGTAATGTAGGAGTGTTGAGAAGTGGAGTAACTACACCCGAGCAATACCAGGTCTAAGCAATAGTGTTATTATATCGAGTAATGCTAATTACAATCATATTAAGATAAGAAAATATACTCAATAAAGAAACTTTCAATTGAACTCATTTTATTTATATATCAAAGCCAGACAACAGATTAATACGTGAAATGAAATGAAATTCGTTTATTGCTCACGTAGGCAATTAAATAGCTCTTATGACAAGTCAATACAAATCTTGATCACTATTTACAAAACATTAGATAATATACATTTATATTAAATTTATTTGGTTTTCGTTAGTCTTCATAATATTTATGAGCCAGTTACAGTGGATTAAGCAGGATTAAATGTACGTTGAAAATGCATGTTAATGTTCAATGGTAAAATCAAACTTTTTTATTTATTGCATACGTCCGGCAAACGAGCAAACAGGTCACCTGATGGTAAGTGATTACTGCCACCCATGAACATCCAACGCTGGATCATAGATGTGTTGCCCCAATTGGGAGGGGAGCGGGAAGGAAAAAGGATGGGAAGAGGAAAGGGGTATTGGGCATCCGGCGATCTCACTCAACGAACGAAATGCGACAGCTTAGCTGTCGCTCCAGACTCATGAATATCTTCGAACACATAGCGCAACTACCGAATGAGAACAGAACTTGTGCATAGAAATAACACGTAATATTTTGAGAATGCTTCCAACGCTATAGTTAGACCAAGTAATGTTAAGTTAAGACAAATTAAATCAGAAGATTTACAAATAAGAATGATCTTAATGAATTAATGTTATTTTTTCATTTACCCAGTAATTTCAGATCATATTATGAATCAAATGTTTGAAGTTTGGGGTAATACAGCTGGCCGACATTATTGTCTCTTAATGAAAAGTAGTCCTGTTTTGGTGACTGATAAAATCGGTATTTTATTTAAAATATTATTTAGATTGACGTAACCGATAATAGCCTGTCTAATATACCATTATAGCGCTTTATTTAGAAGACAAATTATAGATTTTCAAGGACAAAACATCGATATTTTCAGCCAGGCATTCCATTCATTACCAAATCTTTGGGGATCGATACATTCGGCGTCTTGTGTATTTTCAGGGATTTGTGTTTTGTTTATCATTAAGATAGTGTGATCATTTTTTTTTACTATTGTCGACACAATATTTATTGGTGTTATCAATATTTAATCGAAACACAATTTACTTGAAAAACAAAACAGACAGCTAAACCGGAGGTAGCGGATTGAAACTTAAGGCACATAGAACTGACTTTTAATGTCTTTTTTTTTTTGTTTACGCGGCAAAACCGAGTTACCGCTAACGTCTCACCTTGGGGTACTCAGGCTCGTACTCTATGTTGGGGGCTAAAAAGCCCCCTTAACCCCAATAACGCCCTAGGCATCCACGGCAACAGGCACTTGCTTCTGCCGCTGCTGCCGAACATCTCGGCGTCGCATTGTATCTTTATACAAAAGGCACTACGGCAGTCTCCCACTGCGCGCCCGTGACCTTCACATCGCCATTAGTTGCCCCTTACGACAGGCAGGGGATACCGTGGCGGAATTCTCGAGACGCCCCCATTCCACAGGGCGGTACTTTTAATGTTACACACGTACATATATTTCTTAGTGGAGGCAGATCATTCACATCAGATTCAACGCTGATGCTGACCACAATCCTCATGCATGAGGGATCCACCAGAGAGAGACATATTTCTTAGCCATTTATCGTTCATCATAAAGATATAGCAAAACGTTGTGCGGATGCCTAAAATTTATCCACGAAATTATTATATCAGCTTGGTAGACATAATGATCTACCCCCGTAAGGCTGATTAGCCGGAGGCAAATAACAGTTAAATATGCGAAATAGTAAATAAAAAAAAACAAACATAAATAGAAATGAATATAAATAATGAAGTCCATAAATAAATATTAATATTCACCATACCGTAGTATCTAATCGAATAGAGGCTAATGCATGCCGAGCTATCTTCGACTGGGTATCATTCGGTTACCGCCGTCCGCCTTTCGAACGTCGCCGCTCAATTTGGCACGGAGACGTCCGCCACTACGTTTGCTTAAATCCAATTTCGGCTATACCACTCGATTATCTCAGTATCTGTACATACTTTGAGGTACGGTTAGCTTCGGCTCACTTAATCAATTAAATTATTAGCTCGTTAGTTATTTACTTAACTATTTAAGTTGCTTACAAAAAATAAGGTACAACATCACTCTTTTCTATTTTTAAATATGAATTTTCAATTAACTAATCGATTCAGTCTCGAGAACCATAATTAATGGTTCAAGGAATTATTATTGAACTCGTCTCATTTGTCAAGGCCCTGTTCATAAAATAAATCCTGTTTACGAGTTCTATGAATTTGCAAATTTGCCAGCTTTATCTATGGACACATATTCGTTGTTTTAATAATATTTTGAACCTTTCTATAAGTTTCAACACATTAGTAAATAATGTCATATATTCTTGATATTTATATTTCACAGGATTCACATCAAATTCTTTCTTACAGTTACCATTATCACTTTCAACACGTAAGCACCTTCCGCTGGTTCTCGGCCACCTCCTTATTCGTCTACATCATTTTGTATTGGGTTTATCGTATCCAATTTTAAGTCATTATCATCAGCTTATAATAATCTAATGCTGGACAAAGTAAGCCACGATACTCGGTCTCTCTTTTTCACCGCTGACGAAATACAGGGTATATCAAGACTGCTACCGAAAACGAAGCCAGGTGGTAGTTTTTGTGGCTTTAGACACAAAGCAACTAACATTTTTGTAAAAAAAAATGCGACGATTTTTTTGATTTTTTTCCTATCCTATACACACATTTTCCTAAAAAAATAATGTATACCCTTTTATTTTTAAAGATGCTGTAGTACGCGAGGCTATAAATTATAATATTAGCACAAACTATAGATTTACCACCCAAACACAATGATATTTAAAACATTACAAAAAAATATATTTTAGTTGCATCGTGTCTGCAGTCAGTAAAACTACCACCTGGCTTCGTTAGCAGCCGGTAACGAAGCCAGATAGCAGTTTTGCAGCAGTTTTGATATACCCTGTATACTACAAATATACACATAGAAACATCAACTTTAAATAAATCAACAAAATATTCCTTGACATTTGAACCATGAATAACAATACAAAGTAAACTTGAAATCGAAACTACACCAATTACAGCTCGTCTGAAAATTTGTCACGAAGAAATATCTTTAAAATACTCGATTACTATCGAAAAGTTAACAGCGTCTAATCGATAGACTCCTAGTTAAGGTATGGACTACATTTTTATAAGGTGACGAGATTTATTAAAGGGCGCGGGCGGGCTGACGTGAAATATTCACGGATCAGGCGGTCGGCTGTCCCGAGGAAGATTTTCACTCGGGATGATTTATTTGCGAGGCCCAAAGGTCACAGCGCTGTTGTATGGCCGCAAACTCCGTGCACCTACAAAGGCGAACAGTGCCGTAACTGGGTTAATTGTGGTTGTACTATATTGAGACGCTTTTACCGATATTACTCGTATGTTGTGATGCTTCGACGTATTCAATCAAATCAAATGGACTTGTTCCATGGCGTATGGCATCGAGACGAGTTGCAACGACATACATACATATATAAACTCACACTATTTTTAGAAAGGGTAGGCAGAGGGGCAACCAATACACCCACGTTTCGCTTTGTGTTTTCCGTCCCACGACCGGATAGGAGGCGAGCCTATCGCTACATCGGACACAAATTCCTGACTCCGGGCTGATAATGAATAGAAAAATCCAATATCACTCTGCCCGACCCGGGATTCGAACCCGAGACCTCAGCTTTGTAATCATATACAACAACTGCGCCACCAAGGCAATCCTATTTTAAAGATATACATAGATGCATATTCGATTCATGCTAGTAATATATTTACAGTCTGTGGACATAATGTTTAACTGTATTCACGTTAACATTTATTTTAATGCTATTGTTTTGACGATATTATAGAAAAGAAAACTTGGTGGTCACAATGCCATCGCTAAGTTGATCATATTTTGTTAAATTTTACATACATACATACATACATAACCACACGCCTTTTTCCCAGAAGGGGTAGGCAGAGGTGCTACTAGAACACCCACGTTTCGCCTTGTATATTCCGTCCCACGATGTGATAGGGGGCGAGCCTATCGCCATATCGGGCACAAATTCCTGACTCCGGGCTAATAATGAATAGAAAAATCCAATATCACTTTGCCCGACCCGGGATTCGAACCCGAGACCCCAGCTTTGCAATCATACCGTAGTACCACTACGCCACCGAGGCAGTCAAATAAATTATCAGTAAATTTTACAATAAGTATTATAAGATTTTTCAATGCGTATTCCCCCCTGGCAGCAGCTCCTTAATACGGCACTGACTAATCTGTTTTATTTTGATAACAAAGGAGTTCTCATGTATTTATTTTGTAATAACAATAGTTCATTGTCGAGTAATTTCGTTGTTCAAAGTATACGTAATAAGGTGTTCCTATAGGAATTCATATAATCTTCCCGTTAATTAGCAATTGACATGCTCTTAATAATATTACGTAATGAACACAATAGCTGACAAAATTAATCAGATATCTATTACGTCATAATGAGAGGTCGACAAACTTGGGAAAGAAACGATGAATTTGAAATTCGGTTGGCAACATGATACAAGTATTACTCGTAGTCAATGAGAGGCAATGAGGTAATTGATTTCCAATACTATAACTTTTGTTATATTGCGATGAATGCCGAGACGAGCCATTCGCCTGATGGTAAGCGATACGACCGCCCATGGATAGTAGCAACACCAAACAACACCGTAAATTACAAAGTAACGCTTGGCATTCCACTGCGCTCGCCATTCTAAGAAATAAGATGTTAAGTCTCATCCTCTCCAATAATTACTCTGGCTACAATGTCCTTCAAACCAAAACACAACAGTCCATTTACACTGCTGTTTGACGGGAGAAATAGACATTGCGGTGGTACTTACCCAGGCGGCCTTTCACATATAAAAGATCTACCACCAGTAAACTTGGTTTACTTCTCAAATAATTACAACATAATTAAACTCTTGGAACTTTGAACACGGATTAACGACCGTGCTTGGAGATACAAACATATGGATATACATACCTACTCTTACGTTATGATTCATGATATTTTATAGTTCTAATGAACACTGCTCCACAATTCAATGAATGCAATGAAATGTCTAATTATCCTTATTAAGATTCATGTATACTGGATCCCCTGTGTTAAAATTCAAATTATAATATTTTTGAGTATTTTTTTTCATGTTTTACATTTACAATTAAATGCACTGGAGTGTCCACGTGCTAATAATACGAAGTGCGTGGTGGCTTGTTGGTAAACGGACCACACGCGGCTGCCAGCATATTCACGGTGGTCGCAGGTTCTAATCCCAGGGCACACCTCTGACTTTTCGGAGTCATGTGTGTATTGATAGTCAATCACCACGCACTATAACGATGAAGACAAACATCGTGTGGAAACCTGCATACCATAGCCAAGGAAGGAAATTTACAAGAATTTTAACTATGGTATGTAAAGTCCGCCAACTCGCACTAGGCCAGCGTGGTGAACTATACGGCCTTACCACTCTCAATCGTACTTTCGATTGTAGAGGAAGCTCACGCCCTGCAGTGGGACGTATCTGGGCCGATACAGTACAGTAATAAAACCAATGTTATATTATTCATTATGTACATCGCTACCTAAATTTATTCCCAACAAAATTACCACGAAAGCAAGAATCAAGTGCGGAGAAAATCCGCGGAGACTTTGAAAACACGTCCACGACGCCTTTGAGGAGAAGCGGGAAAGAAGCGAAGTTGAAATCCCACACCGCGGTTAGCCAAGCGGTAATCGGTTAAGTTGAGGTAAAGAGGTGAGGCGGACGAGTTAAACCTCCCCACGCAGCCGCAAGAAATTTGATGTTCACAGTTTTTTGTTCGAATTATCCTTTAATGCTTGGTGTTAACTTTAAATTTTGGATTGTTTTGTACAAGTGTGTATAATGTTTTAATCGTGTTTTATATAACGACACAGTATGTGGGCTAAGAGCTATGGTGTTTTGGCTATAAATATGAGGCACTTGACTGCGTCTGATTTTCGATTAAAAAAACTTTTTATAAGTTGTCCAAAAGCGGAATATGTGCCCGTATTGGAGATATACGATTGATGGAGGTATTAACTACCTAAGTCAAATTAATTATTTCAAAAATGTGTCTAACCAATATTCTAAACCAACACGAAGAAGGATTACGCCCTAAAACTCCTAAAGATCTGTACGTCTTCACAAAAAAAGGAAAAATTCTAAAGCAAGGAACACAAAAAGCGGTCCGGGCCAAAATAACTTAGCACTTAGTATTGTTTTCTACTTAAAAAGCTTTCCGAATTACTTAAAAAGTTAAAGAAAGAAATTGAGTTGAATTAATTATTAAGGCTTTGTTTTACCGACTCCCATTTTTTACCCACCACATTCAAACACCTAGAATGTTGTGTTTTGTATTGCTAAACGCGTTGCATATTTAATTTAGCGGGACCTCGGAAGTTGGGACCCATCTTGAAGGGTTCTTGTGAATTTTTCTTTTCGGCTTTTGTTTGTCTTTGTTGTGGCAGTTGGGGACCGAATGACACGAATATCTCAAGGCTATTTATAGTCAATTGTTTGAGGTATTTCATAAGTAATATAATATTGATGTTGTAGATTGTATTTATATATTATATCCAAGTTTGGAGCGGATAGAACATTGAATTCGAATAATTCTAATAACCTCCATGGCGCAGTGGGTTAGTCGCCGGCTGTGAAACAAGAGGCCGCGAGTTCGGTCCACGTTCCGAGACAAATGTTTGTGTGAACCACAAGCATTTGTTTCGGATTTCGATATTTCTGAGATCGAAAAGTCTGCTGTATTTCCTGTTACCCACGACACAAGAATCAATCTTAGTGTGGAGTCAGTATTATGTATGTGGCTATTGGGCGTATTTATTATTATTTATTTATTTAAATACATACATACATAAACTCACGCCTTTTTCCCAGAAGGGGTAGGCAGAGGTGCTACCAAGACACCCACATTTCGCCTTGTATGTTCCGTCCTACGATGTGATAGGGGGCGAGCCTATCGCCATATCGGGGACAAATTCCTGATATTTAATTAAATCCAAGAAGCACATTTCTATCTTTTTAATGTCAACTTTAAAACTAATATGAAATCTACATGATTTTTCAATTTCAAAGGTATTTGAAATTCATCATTCAACAACAGGTCACCATTAAGCAGCATAGTCCTCATACGTCTACAAAGCCCCTGCTCACCTTTTTGACATATATAGGCTGACATACTTGTATATTCAGCGTACCGCATGCAATGCTCACTCAACATAGAAGAAAGACTACAACGTGCAAGCTTAATTAAATTAATATTTACGTCAGCTCTCGTATTGCTATGAAGGTACACCGAGTGTTTAATTATAAAGGCCGGGCCACTGTCTTGTTTGTCCCAGCTTTCATTACGCTCACTTACAAAGAAAATATTCTAGTCCCTCTGTTTAAGTCGCAGGGAGAAGCGTGCACTCAATGGCACCTTAATTTAAAAACTTATGTACTAGTTATTTTACCAACGTGGGCAAATGTTTACTCACATTCGCGACTTTAATATTAAGAAAATTTACTCGAAAAGCCTCTTGAAGTAATTATGTTTGCTTTTGTCAATTTGAGTTGATTTAAGCGGAGTTTACAGTGGAATGTTAAATAAACAGCATATTACAGTAAACTGCTTTTATTTAATAAATTAAAACAAATAGTTGTAAATGCTTACAGCTAAAAAGGCATACTAATTAAATTTTTAAAAATCTTCGCAATATTACGTTTTGATTTAGTTGACTAGCTATTGACAGTAACTTAATGTGTTCATTTACCAAGTCAGTTAAATAATTATGTTGAGTTTTTCGTAAACTCTATTTATAGGGAATCATATGAGAAAAGAACACCATATCGCTGTAGCCTCTAACTAATCTAGGTGGCAAGAAGAAATTTTAGTTTCAGCCATATTGCCAATACTCCAGATTAATTGTAAATCGTCTACTGATGGCAGGTCTCTCATATGTGAGAGGCCGCCTGGGTAGGTAGCACCATAATGTCTATTTCTCCGCCAAACAGCAGTGCAAATGCACTGTTGTTCCGGTTTGAAGGGCATTGTAGCCAGAGTAACTACTGGACATAATGAGACTTAACATCTTAAGTCTCAGGTTGGCCAGCGCAGTGAAATGTTGAACATGGCTTTGTAATTCATAGTGTTGTTTAGTTTTGCTACTGTACATGAGCGGTCGTATCGTTTACCATCAGGCGAATGACATGCTCGTCTCCCATTTATCGCAATTAACAAAATCTACATACAAAAGTTAACAATAAACAACGCGGTGTTTATTGTAATACAAAGCTAATTCCTACGTCTTACAGACGATATAAGTAAGCGGAGCATACCTACACGCACAATAATGCAATTAATTAAAATCCCAATGAATAAAAAGGGGAAATACGATATTCCAATTAACGTTAAGCATCCCCCCTCATGCAAAATGAGGGTGCTATTTCTGATACAGGGAATATAATGAGGGCGTGACTAGCTCACTTGACTTCCATCGAGGAAAAAATTCTATCGTATTATGGAGGGTAGGGAAATATTTACAATGGTTTTAGACTTTTTTTTAAAAATCTAAACTTGTCGTCATTAGCTACTATAGCCGCTATAAAAAGGGGTTTGTTTAAAGATTTTTTGAGCGACCCTTTGAGGCTTTTCCCTGCGACTTTCGAGAAATCGTTTTGCCCATTACGTGTATCGAGGTCCAACAGCTCCTGCCGTTTCACAACTTCACAGACACAACTGCCGTTGGTTCTGCGTATTTTGTGACTTATAAGCTAATTTGATATGGTAATTTCGATTATTCACTAAATAATTAGTGTAGTCTAGTTTATAATTTTTTTTTACACTGCCACGGCATGATGACTGCACTTCACCTGATGGTAAGTGCAAATGCCGTCCAGACAGAGTATGGAATGACATCAGACGGCGTCCCATACCGTTCAATACAATTATGCCGGCCTGCTTAGATGCTTCTTCACACTACGGCGGAAGGACCCAGGATTTTAGGAACGAGAGAATACAGTGCGACAAACATTTTGACATTGTCCGTGTAATGTAGCCCTCACTCAATAACTTTACAATATCTGATATAAAAATTATGTTTTTAATAATAACTGTCACGTAATAAGCACGTTTACCTCAAAATATTGGTTGCTTTGATTCATAAGATGCTTGTGGAGTGCTGTCTAATTAAATATGTACTGCTTCTGCCTGAAAGCTGATTGAAGGCTCTTGAGACATTTAATGAACGCCGATTAACCAACGACGAGTTGCGCCCGTGACTTTACGCGAACAATAAATATAATAATTTATTTTGTATAATAATATATAAGCACGCTGTAGCTGACTCGTAAGCGAAAAGGACTGTTAAAGCGGACCTCTCAACTTACAGCTTTTTAAATTACACTCTGTATCAGCCCATATACGTCCTACTGCAGTGCACGAGACTTAAGTACAATCGAGGGTACGATTGAGAGTGGTTAGGCCATATAGTCCGCCACGCTGACCTAGTGCGGGTTGGCGGACTTTTATATACCAAATTACCTTCAGTTGGTCATTTATTTACTTATTGCAAATTTTACCAAGGTAGAGAAATTTGTTTCGATACCCCTTCTACTACTACCCCTTCTACTACCCCTCTCGACTTACAGCTTTGAAATTACCCTCTGTTTCGATACCCCTTCTACTACTACCCCTTCTACTACTTCGATACCCCTTCTACTTCTACCCCTTCTACTACCCCTCTCAACTTACAGCTTTTAAATTACTCTCTGTATCAGCCCATATACGTCCTATTGCAGTGCACGAGACTTAAGTACAATCGAGGGTACGATTGAGAGTGGTTAGGCCATATAGTCCGCCACGCTGGCCTAGTGCGGGTTGGCGGACTTTTACATACCCCAAATTACCTTCAGTTGGTGAGTTATTTACTTATTGCAAATTTTACCAAGGTAGAGAAATTTGTTTAAATACCCCTTCTTACTGGGTCAGTGTTATGGATAAAGGTCGAACCCCTCTTAATTGTAGAACCTACTCCGTCCATTCGTAAAACTTTCTCTTACAAAATTTACTACGAAACATAAACGCATTTATACACAGTCAACATATTTGACGGATCCGCCCTAGTTCGCAGTAATAGCACACATCAAGTAACGTGAATAAAAATGCAATTAAACATATATTTCAAGTATAATCCTCGATAGAAGAAACGTTAATTAAGCCCTAATAAATCCGTTTTCCTAGTCTGGGTTTTGTGATATGGCCCTCGTAATTTCTTATAACTGTAGTGTACTGTATCAGTCCATAGACATCCCAGGGCACGAGGGTCCTGCACAATCGAGAGGCTTAGTCTCTAGTCTCTATATGAGGATTAGGCCTAGTCCACCATGCTGGCGTAGTGCGGGCTGGCGCATTTCTTATAACCATAACTGTTATAGTAAAACATAACGTTTTGGTGTAGACACTGCATTATGTATGTGTGCTATTCAACAATTGTGCAACTCATGCTTATCGTCTAATATCATGTAAAAAGAGACACCAGGTAACCAATGATAGTGTTTATGCTTCTGTAATTATCCCTCACTTACTGGTACTAGCACAAAATGACATTTCAGTCTTGGTGTAACATGATTTGCCTTTTATGTGGCCTTCGAACCAGAATGGTTAAGGTTGCAGGAAGTCGCTGGATGCAGGCCGCTTCCAACAAGTCTATGTGGCAACCCATGGGAGAGGCCTATGTTCAGCAGGGGACTTCTTATGGCTGAACAGAGAGAGAGAGAGAGAGAGAGAAGCAGACTGGCATTAATGTTTCGACTCTTTAGATAGCACCACACTTTCAATCAGCTGAAACATTTCAAAGCCTCTGTAGGGCATTTGGTTATACGCCGACTGTGAAGCGAGAGGCTGTGGGGTCGATCCCCGTACCGAGACAATTGTCTGTGAGGCCCACAAGTATTTGTCTCGAGTCTGGGTGTTCGTGAAACCTTAACGCCTCTCGTTGTTTCTGGTACCCACGATACGAGACTTAATTGATGTTGGGTGCATTTATATATTTATTTATAATCACGTGGTGTGTTCTCCCAGTCTAGTGTCAGTATAAACAGTTCATTATTGCTGACAATCAAACCAGGACAACGTGTTTCACAGTCCATATACGTCACTGATTAAAGGGATTGAAGTAATATGAGGACACCAATTAATTTGGCCGAGCGGAATTATTTATGGTGGTGAAAGCGTTGTAACGAGCCGGTTTGTTCTATTGGCAGAAAATCCATTTATCTCTACAGCTATATTCATTACTGGCGCTCCGGTTTAAATTGTGCGTAAACATAATGACGGCTGTTGATTCGCGGCCACGGAAACTGAGGTTTGCGCGGGGTACATTTTTTTTCTTTTTATTTAATGCAATAAATGGCGAGACGAGCTAGTCAATAGTCTGGTGGTAAGCAATACGACCGCTCATGGACAGTAGCAAAACCAAACAACACCATGAATTACAAAAGAATGGTCGGCATTCCACTGCGCTCGCTATCCTGAGACATAAAATGTTAAGTCATCGGTCGGTCACAACAGTGCATTTACACTGCTGTCTGACGGAAGAAATATACATTACCTCTATTATAGACATTATCTGTGTTTCGTTAGACAAAGTCATTATACGTTTAAACTGCTTTAAATATACGAGTAACAGAATGAATTCAAATTAAAATGATTCAAAATACAGGTTACCTACAGAGATGACAAATCTCTTATTCTTGTTGAGATATTGTCTAGTTCCTACAATTCGTATACATAGTACAAAAAACTCATACTGTTTTTAGGCGTACAAGCATCGAGTTTATTTTCTCAAGCACTCAAAATGCACTACTAACGATCAGACTCACTCAATGTTTTTGAGTGTTTTCTTTCTTTTGGGTGTGAATTGTTTAACATGAAATTGATTGTTGTGCAAAGTTGAATGGGTTTTCGTAAATTATATACAATTGTTAAGTATCTTAAAATTAATCAAATAATTGTGACATATATGAGTAGTGACAATTATAGTACAATAATTCAAATAAATAATTATTATAATAAAAAATATCCCGCTCCGCCCGCACCGCGAGCGTGCATGGCCCCAACATAAGTCCAAGCTTTACGAACTTGCGGGCGGGTGTACATTTAATTCATCCATTTCCCCGGGGTTTTTCTCTCGTCTATATCCACATTATGAGGGGATGAAGGCTTTATATGTCCGCCCGTCTACTTCACTATTCTTACCAATGGAACTTTGAACGATCCAATTATAAAATGCAATATAACTTTTGATTTCTGTAGTTGCGTTTTCATGGGGTGAATGCACTGCTTGTAAACATTTTTTTATTGTTTTATGATGCTGTTTATTATAGAGTTGATGATTATTGCTGGATTTCCTATGGTGTAATTATTTTTATTTTTGTTTTTATGGGTTCGAGAAATGAGCTAGTGACGGGGGTCACAGCGATCACAAATTCCATTGTACGAGTGGGAGTATTTAAGGAAAATACTGGTTAAGGTCGTAGGAAGTCGCTGGATGCAGGCCGCTTCCAACAGGTCTATGTGGCAACCGTTGGGAGTGGCCTATATTCAGTAGTGGACTTCCTGTGGCTGAAAAGAGGGAGAAAGAGAGAGAGAGAGGAAAAGAAAATAAACGGGCTCTGAGTTTAATCAATCAGATACTTCCCAAATACTTAACTACAACCTAAGAACATTTGCTCAGAAACTCAATATTTTTCCTGTTTATGTAATTTAACACCAAAAAACATACATAGGAATTGCCTTAAAACAAATGTTAAAACCTTCCCTGCTCAATACATTCTTTCATCAAATCTTCAAACAATTGCAAGCTGCAACAAAATTACCAGTCCATTTGAAGTGTGAGCTGGTGATAAGCGTTATTGTCGGCCGGGGAGGCGGCAGTCGACAGGGGATCGGTGTTGCTTTGTCCCCCACATTCTTTGCGAACAATGCCGACATTCACTTTTGAATTATGACTCGCTTCACGCCCCTTTCTCTCAGCACTGCGGTCATTAAATGGCGTTTATTGTTTTATTTATTGGATAAGTAGATTGGTATGGGTAATTAGTTTGATTGTTAATTTTATTTAGTATCAACTTGGCCTTTTTTATGATACTGTAAATAAAATAAATGAATAAATACACCCAACAGTCACATACATAGTTCTGACCCCACATTAAGGCGGGGGACTCCCAATAACGGTATGTTCGAATCCATTTCATTCAAGCATTAAACATATTTAAGTTTTAAAAAATATATATGTTATTCTACAACACATGATCTAGACCTGTCGGGTAGGTGATATACGATTTCATAAATTTTGCTGCATCGAAAAAACTCAAAGATAGGTCTAAACCGATATCGAGTTTCGTATCGTGGGTATTAACTACGAGAGACTTTTTGGTCTCATAAACACCGAGACCCGAAACAAATACTTCAGGCTCACACAAACATTTGTCTCGGTGCGGGGATCGAACCCGTGCGTATTTAATATATTGTTTAAATATCTTACTGACACAGCGCAGTGATTGAATTTTACTTCATAGTACGGGCAAGGTTATCCAAGGTACAGTATTGACCAGCAGCTTGGTTATCTTCAGTTCGTCATACAATTATGGCCTCCTGCTCGGCACTGGAGACACACAAGGATCGAAACACGGCGCAATTGCATAAATAAATAGTTATTTATTTGACTATGACGAGATCATCACCACATGTATTGTATATGCGGGCCGATACAATTTCTAGTCGGTTGGCACAAATATGCTGGCCTTGTCGATAATGGATATACAGTACACAGAACTCAAAACGCAATATACTTATGAGGGTTACTGCCTATTGCTAGTTCATCACTATAGAGTAAGGTGGTATATCCGGCTGGATACATTTGTCTTGATCCGGGAATCGAACCCATGATCTCTCGTTGCACAGCCGGAGTCTTGCCAACTACACCAGAAAGGCTATCAAAAGCCTTACAAGTTAAAGCCTTATAAAATTTGACCTCATTATCGTAGTCAATAATAACGGGTTAAAAAAAAATTACTACTCTGCGAAGAAACTAAGTTTTTAAGGACTTTTTATTGGTGTTACTTTTTAACCTACTTTACTCAACTTTTACTTTTAAGCCATTTAAGTACTGCCTAATTTTTATTTTATAATAACCTTTCTAGTTAAACAGGCAAAATGGTTGATACTTAACTTTAAAAGTGAAATTAAGAAGATTCCTTTAGGATCTGATTAATTTAATTTCCAGATTACTGACAATGAGATAATAAGTTATTAAGAGATAATCCTATCTGCCTCCAACAGCTCACTGCTCACTGCTGAACATAGGTTCACCAGTGGACCCTTTGGCTCATGGATTGGATTGAATTGGAAGAGATAATACGTTATTTCTGGAAGTGGTAGAGCCATGCTGTTGGCTACCATGACTCAGCTTGAATTAGCAGGCTCGTCCGGGGTGGTACCACTATCTCAAACGAAATCGACGTAAAGCGAAAGCATCGCAGTCGCGTTTCGTTCGGTGAGTAAGATTGCCAGATGTCCAATAACCCATTCCTCTTCCTATCCTTTTTCCTTCCCGCTCTCTTACCAATTTGGTGGGCCAGCAGCACATCCATGATCCAGCGTTGTGGATGGTCATGGGCGGCAGTGATCACTTACCATCAGGTCACCTGTTTGCTCGTTTCCGGACTTGTGCAATAAAAAAAAGTGAATTTTGTAAAGCTCCTCTAAAGAAAATATTATGTTAAAATATGATAGTGAGCCCAGTTTTGGATTCAACCTCAGTACACCTGGCCTCGACCAGGCTTGCATTATGTCGAATCGTGATGTATAATTGCCTCTTACCGGTGGCTGCTCAATTTGCATTAAATTGGGTTTTAGTATTGTATCAGCCCATATACGGCCCACTGCAAGGCACGGACCTACTTTACAACCGAGAGTACAATTGAGAGTGGTTAGGCAATATAGAAAAATGTGTGTGAGTGTGTGTTAAATTGGGTATACCTGCATGATTTTTTTTAGATTCCAGTATAAAAATATGCGATATCACTCCTTAGATAGAAATCTTCTGACGAATGAAAAATCGCTTCTAAAACACTATCCAAGGCAACATTACACAGTTAATAAGCCCCGGAACACAAATAACCACTATCTTTCAAAACAAATTGCAACGCATAAAATGCGAGCCCATAAGAAAAACAAGCAATACATATAAATCTCTAGTTTTACTTAAAACGCTAATACAAAGAGTGCTATAAAAATATGATAGCATGGTTATTACTTACCCCGGGCCTTATCCGCGCCCCTGGGACTACTAAATCAGTACGGACCTCAAAGATCGCGGGATCTGCGCGGTATCTTAAGCTTGAGAAATGGAGTATTGAAAATTGTGTCACTCTGGTGTTTTATCGGGCTTGTGGATGTATTTATATTTGCTTTTTAGTTATGATGTCAATTGATTTGTGATATGAAAAAAATTGAGGCAATTTAATAAATAATAAATACACCCAACTGTCATATACATAGTCCTGACCCCACATTGAGATCGAGTCATGTGTTGTGGGTATCAGGAACTACGAGAGATTTTTCGGTCTCACAAACACCCAGACCTCAAACAAATTCTATGGATCACACAAATATTTGTTATGGTCCGGGGATCGAACCTGCAGCCTCACGTTTCACAACCGGCGTCTAACCAACTGCGCCACGGACGTTGTCTGTCTTCTGTCATCGATTTCGAGTAAATCACTTGACTGCTTTTTGTGATATTTAGGATTGCTTTAGCATAAATACAGACAGCCTCCGTTACACTGTTGGTAAAGAAGGCGTGAAGTGCGTGGTGGCCTGTTGGTAACGGACCAGACTCAGCTGCCTACATGTTCACGGTGGTCGCGGGTTCAAATCCCAGGGCACACCTCTGACTTTTCGGAGTTATGTGTGTATTGATAGTCAATCACCACGCACTTTAACAGTGAAGGAAAAACATCGTGAGGAAACCTGCATACCGTAGCGATTTTAAAGAATTGCTACGGTATGTAAGTCCGCCAACCCGCACTAGGCCAGCGTGGTGGACTATATGGCCTAACCACTCTCAATCGATTCTCTCGATTGTAGAGTAGGCTCGTGCCCAGCAGTGGGACGTATATGGGCTGATAAAAAAAAAAAAAAAGAATGCGGCTGTGAAACAAGCAGGGTTTGATCTCCACACCTAGACAAATGTTTTCGTAATGCGCAAGCATCTTTTCAAGTCTGTGTACAGTAAGATCGAAATGTCTGATGCTCACGACACAAGATTTACCTCTTAATGTGAGATCAAAAATATAATATGTGGCTGTTATCTGTTGATTGTGTTCATTATTGATATTTTCCGTATTATAATTGGGCCAATCAAGTCTATTTACTCGACCCCACAAACACCAACACCGACGCTCCAAAAAATAAAATTTCCTACAAACTCAAGAAAGCCGACTTAAACATCAATTTTAACATCGCTTGTAAATTCATCAAGACCGCGGCCAAAAATAACATTAACCCGCAAATACTTCCAACCCTCAAAAATAAGGTCTCGATGAGAGGTAAACGCACATCAGTCAGGCGAGTCACGTCTTGGGACACTTATCGTGAGATGCCCTCGTAAAACAAAATTAATTGCTGAGGAGGCGCTCGACCGGGTCATTCAGGCCCCTCGTCCACGTAATCGGACAATTAAAATTCAGCCGCACAGGACACCTACTGTACCTAAACAGACATTACAGGCTGTAGACTCGGTTAAGGTAATTTAGGGTTAATTTATAAATATATTATTAAATAAATAAAATTTTAATATTACCGCTGCCTGACTGCTTGTGACGTAGTTGTACTACGGTACGACTTCAACGCTGAGCTCTCGGGTTCGAATCCCGGATGGGGCAAAGTAATATTGGATGTGTCTATTCATTTTCAGCCCGGAGTCAGGAATTCGTACTCGATATAGCGATATGGACGTAATGAGACTTAATTTTAAGTTTCAGGATGGTGTGCACTGTGCGCAGTGGAATACCAACCATTACTTTGTAATTCATGGTGTTCTTTGGTTTTGCTAATATCCATGGCATGCTCGTCTCGCCATTCACTGCAATAAAAAAATAGATCGATATTAATTAAGAACTGACTATCTTAAATTATGCACTTAAATATTCCACTAAACTGGCTCGGATATCTTTAGTTGTACTTTTTATATCATAACATGACATTTTCCCATGGTAGCCCACGCAGAAAACTCAAATTCTGGGAGCAGAATGTATACATTTGATATGAAGTAGGGACTAGGCTCGCATAATCATATCAAACAATGATATTTATTCGTGTGTTGACACTCTATCTAGGTTTCATTATATGTAAACGCGATTTAAATGGGCCGAATTCGTCGCGGCGAGAATCGTATGTCATTACTGCATAACCGCTATAAGATTATCGCGTTTTGACAATGTTTACACGATGCAACGTTTTTATATCCTTCCTTATAGTCGTATATTCGAGACGAGAAAGTCTGCCTGTAAATGGAGCTTTACAATCAAGTGCAGAGAAGTTACTACCGTGGCAAACAGTACCAAGTGTAAAATAAAAACTTTTGTAGATAACAAAAAAAAAATCAAAATGAATCGCTAAAGTCCTCGCGACTCACCTGATCTTTTTCTTTTCACCAATTTCCTTAAAAGCTAAGCGACGTCGCGAACAAATTAAAATAAATCCAACACGAATTCCGATTCTGTTTCCAGCCTGTATTTCTCTAATTCCACTCTAGTTCCATTTTTGAAAACACAATGTAAAAATAAAAGGGTATTTCCATTATTTCCACCGGCCAGTGCGTTTAATGCTTTTAGCGCTAAGTTGTACACGCTAGGGCAGTTCTTCTCAACTAATAGAGCGTGCTTGTCTGAGGGGGCGTGAAAAGATTATTTGGGGCGTCAATAGAACATTCTCGAAGAATAGTTCTTTATTATTAGGTCTTAAATCTATGCATTTATTGTTTTGGTTTTTACTCGAGTTATTTATTTAAAATTCCTTATAATTATGGTACAAATGTTAAAATACATATTTTTCTATTGTATGATAATAATAAATTATTTTAATCACGCAGGGACTATTTTAATTGAGAGAGGATCCACCGAAAATGTTTGGGAATCTCCATGCTCGACTTTTTATCGTGTTGGATTCAAGTGCTTATCCATTGCAGCTAAAGTGAATATGCCCCAAATTGTTAGATTCACTGTTTGCAGATTTCGTTCATATTTGACAGGCATCTAATGTTTTGATAGACGTCGGAGTACGAGTCGGAGTAGTAGAAATAGTGATTTGTCATTAGTTCCATAACTAAGTTATTACGTCATCGATTTTTTATTTAATTCTTAAGGCTTGCTTAATATCAGTACTATGTAATTTACATACTACTCCTGTTCTAGAAGATTTATTTTTTTGAAAATCATACTATTACTTCTGTCAACATATAGTTTCACTAAAACGACATAAGTTTGATATCTTGGTTTTGAAGAAAAACTGTAGATACACCAATAAGAAACTCTTTATCACATACCACAGCCGAGTACGTAAATTAATTATTAAACTCCTCATCACCGATTTGATCATGCAAGTCCAATATTGACGGACGTGTTCAAACGGAAGGAGGGTATTCGCAGCGCGGATACTTTGACATCAATATTCATACTTTTATTAATTTGTCTCTTTTTCCGTGCCGACGCATATTGAGCGGCCTGGGCTCTGAGCAATTAGTGAGGAATGCTCGGGAATATCTGTCCTCCATTTCGTTTCGTACCTGTGTGTAGGACTGCTATGCGTCTTTAATCTTTAGTGCTGTGTTTTTGATGGTAGATGGCGTTGGATGTTTATGTACGAAAACAGAGATAGTAGTAAAATAAATCGATAGTTTACCAAAAATAATGAAAAGTTGTTGACCAGATAATTACTCATAATAATCGATTTCGAAGTAACATAGACTTTTTGGTATGGCAGTAAAAATACAATATTATTTCAATTTCCTCACGTATTATTTTAGCGTGGCAAATTTTCGGACTCCTCTCTTTACAATACGACAGGTGGTGACATACAATTTTACTTAAAAAAATAAATTACATTTTCTACGTAAATGCAAAATTCACAATACAATGTCAACAAAAGACTGAAATACCCGCTATGATAGCAAACACAACACTGATAGAAGGGCAATTTTCCTACAACGCAGAAATTCTGTAGTGTTGGAAAGATTAAGCTTTGGTGTGGCGTCAATAAAGCTAAACGTTTTTCACTGGAGGAGTGAAAAATTGTTGCGAATATCTGCCGTCCATTCCATCGAATCCCGCCCGTGGGGTAGTATTCTGGTTGCAATCGACATTACCGTGGACAATACATCTCACCGAGAGCGTAAATAAAAAAATCGAAATACTCCCCCGGCGTGCAGAAATACAGATATGGAACGTATAACGTCAAAAATTGATCACATGTTGCACAAATTGTTGATTGGATTCGACAATGCTTGAAAATACTTTGGAAGCATTAAATTATATTCAGCAGGTTCACTGCGACTACTTTACGCTTGGTCTGTTATTTTAATACAAGTTAAGTCCAAGCGGGAAATGTGATAAAAGTTTTCTATTTATTTCGATAAATAGAAAAGATATAATCGATAGAAAGAATCGATATAAGTGCGTGGTGGCCTGTTGGTAAACGGGCCAGATGCGGCTGCCTACATATTCACGGTGGTCGCGGGTTCAAATCCCAGGGCACACCTCTGACTTTTCGGAGTCATGTGTGTATTGATCACCACGCACTATAACGGTGAAGGAAACCTCAAAAACATAAAACATATAAACATCGTGAGGAAACCTGCATATCATAGCGATTTGTATAAATTTCTATGGTATGTAAAAGTCCGCCAACCAGCATTAGGCCAGCATGGTGGACTATATGGCCTAACCACTCTCAATCGTACTCTCGATTGTAGAGGAGGCCCGTGCCCTGCAGTGGGTCGTATATGGGCTGATACAATACAAAAAAAAATATATTTCGATTTGACTAATCAACTTTACTTCAATGTTAAAAAACAATTTAGTAATAAACATCCAATATTTTTTATAAGCCAAATAGTTTATTTATTCAAATCCCGAGTTGGGCAGTGATGTTATATTATTCTATTCATTATCATCCCAGAGTCAGGAATTTGTGCCCGATATGGCGATAGGCTCGCCCCCTATCACATCATGGGACTGAATAGTGCTTATTATATTCTATATTCAACTTCCCCAACTTAAGAGTTTCCGTATTCGACGCCCATCACTTAAATATGCACTTCAATATCTCTGAGATCATTATTTTCTATGTTTACCAAAATATATTTAAGCCATATAAACTTCGTACTCTCGATTGTAGAGGAGGCCCGTGCCCTGCAGTGGGTCGTATATGGGCTGATACAATACAATATAAACTTCATAGTATTATTTTTTGACTCCCAAACTTTTCACTCCATTCAACATCCAATTTATGTTTGACGAGGTCGGAAAGCGGTGACATACACGACATAAACAAATAAGCGACATTTACTATCGATGAGAACGAGGTATTCTACTAAACATCTCAACGCTGCCAAGTAATGCGTACAACTAAAACGGAAAGGGGCGGGCCATATTTGTCAAGGAAAGGATAACGAATGGGACAAATAAATTACACAGTTAAGACCAAGGGACAAACATTCTGCTCGCCACTATTACGATGAAATTGGACAACTTTTTTTATATTGGTCGGATGAAATTACCCGATAAACGTGATTGTAAGGTCAGGGGGACTATTGAAACAAAAGCGAATCAATAGCAAGTTCTGTCTGTTTGCAATGTTTCTTCAGTTGCGCTGAATTATTCTGAATTACTATATGGCTTAACCCATCTCAACCATACTCTTGATTGCAAAGGCCCGTACCCTGCAGTAGGTCGTATATGATGCAGATATAGGCTGAATCGTTATGCCACCTATCATAGACAGGTAATTAAAAATCGAGATTTTCTGATATATACCATTCTGATATAATTGTGTATATACTCCATTCAGTTTTTACGACACGTAAAAACAAAAATCTGGTTGTAGTTTGACGCTACGTGACGTTAAGACGCCATGAATATTTCTAGGGGAGGCCTACATACAGCCAATATCTCATTTTAGGCCGTAGGAGAGCCACTTTTTAATAATTATTTAGGAAGAGGTAGAGCCACGCTTTTGTCAGTCATGACTCAGCGTAAATGGGCAGGCTCCTCCGGGGCGGTACCAATGTCTCACAGAAAATCGACGAAATGCGACAGTTAAGCTGTCGACAGCTAAGACAGACAGCTAAGCTGTCGTATTTCGTTTGATGAGTGAGATTGCCGGATGCCCCACCCCCGTTTCCTTTTCCAATCCTTTTTCCTCCCCGCTCCCCTCAAAATTAGGCCGGCAACAAATCCATGATCCAGCATTGTGGATGTTCATGTTTTATGATCACTTACCATCAGTTGACCTGTTTGCTCGTTTGCCGGACCTATGCTACAAAAAAAAACCCACATTTGAAGAAATTAATCCTTACATGTTTTAAGATAAATAGAACAAATACACCAGCATGGGTAATGAGAACAGTTGTGTAAACTGCGAAACGTACGCGGAATAGAATGCTTACACTATAAATGATGCAAGACGCGTGGATTGTTTTCCGGTTCGCCCGAAGTACTATCTCACTCCTCTATTGTTCCGCAGTTTATGTATCTGCTTGTGGCGGTTTAGGAACAAGTTTTTATTTATTTATTGTTTTTGTGGTGCTCTAAGATGCTGTAGAACTTAAGAAGGCTAAGAGTTCGATCCTCGAACGAGCAATATGTAATACAATAATTTGTTTGGGGTCAGACTATTTTATCTCGCAGTTTATATACAATTCAGTATACTTGTCACATACCGTGACGTTACGACTATGTTAGTATGTACTTTAACACTGTTGAGTTAATTTATTTATTTAATACTAGCTTCTGCCCACAACTCTGTTTTCGAGGTAATCTTTACAAAAAAAATCAAAAGCATCCCATCCCGTCCCGTTATATCCCGCCTTCTCCCGTCTCATCCTCACTCAAGATATATAATCCAGTCCCATCCCAGCCATTTAAGTACAAAAAAGTAACAAATATATCGGAATTCCTCCCTCATCCTACGAGAACACTACACTTTTCGGGACAAAAAGTAGCCTAAGTGTTAATCCAGGGTGTCAGCTACCTCCATACCAAATTTCATCGAAACTCGTTAAGCCGTTTCTGAGTCCATCGCGCACAACCGCACAGAAAAACATGCAAAAAGACAAAAAATCTAAATATCATTGTTTTGAGTTCTATTACGTTAATATAGTCCTCCCATGTTAGTATTTCTCATTTATCCTCCAAATACAGACATTGATCGGTTACAAATTTATTATATGTATAGATTTTAACATATACTAAAAATTATATAGTCAACACCACTACAACGAATTCTTTGATGCTCGTATTTGAACCCACGCCCGAATACAAATAACATTTCAAATGTCAAATCACGCTAATAAATTTAAGCATTAACACAAACTACAATTCGTCGAATCACACTGCACGCATGGCCGAACAATTCAAAAATCAACCAAACGTCACTTTATTACATTACCGAGTTTCACAAGCGAACGCGCGTCCTACGCTACGAAAGTGGTTTAATTAATTATCGCTTAAACCGTCAACGCATTATTATTCGATAAATTCCCTTTATTAATATTCCAATGGTGTTACACATTATGTATGTGTTTGCTGACAATTATTCCCGACTCAATTCACCTCGCGCGTTTTGTGACGTAAAACTTCATATTAATCTTTTGTTAAATGTGCTATAATCGGCTCGTTTACGCATAAATTAACTCTATAATTGCAGCATCAGATTACGAATAAAGCCTTTTAAAATTAACCTAAAACATTTACAGGCAGTAGCTCGACTCAATGAGCAAACATGACTTGTGTCGAGAGTATTACAAACTACGAGAGACTTGTCATTACCAAACCAGGCGGAATTAATTATTTCTGTATCACACAAATTTCCTGGAATCCAACCCGTGACCTTTTTGTTTGGAGTTCACCTTCTCGCCCACTACATCTTATAGCCTCTTTGATGACGTAATTCGATTTGTTTCCAAGCCGCCAAATAATTATTCTTGTTGTATCTTTCCAACCCTTTAATTCTGAAATAAAAATCAGCAGACATCCTGTTTGCACTCAGTTAATTTAGAAAGTTGGGTATCTTTGAAATTAAATTTCTGGAAAGCATCACGGCAAATATTTTGTTAGAGACGTGTTCATACTGTAGCAGTCTTAGCTGTGTAATGAAAGAAAAGTTTGTAATAATTTTTACAAGCAATTCTAGTAAGATGGTCAAGGCCAATTGGGCTCTATATGTTTACTGAGTGGGTTATTCCTTATCGCTCCTTCTACTGGTATCAGGTTGTTATTTTATATATTTCTATCACTTGATTAATAATACGCAATGTACATATATGTTGCCAGTGGTCTAAACATGGTTTATTAGGTCCCCACACGTCACCATCCATCAACCAAAGGAAGTCCACTGCTCAACATAGGCCTCACCCAATGATTTTCACAGTGACCTATTGGAAGCAGCCCACTCATCTTTAATACCTCCTAAAGTACGGAAAGGCACCGTATCACCACCACATCGACTGAATTAGAAAACTCCCATGTGAAAAGTTTAAGCAATAGGATCAATATGAGTCGTAATGACGTCTTGCAGAAAGCGATAACACTTTTAATGCTGCGTTTTGTGGTGAACGCGTTTACTGAGGACTTAACAATGTTCATAAGACGGCACTACTTTTGGAGTTGATAAGTCCCAGAGAACATTTACAATAACCTCCGCCATAGAAGGTTCCGAAGCAAGTAAAGCAGCCATAAAAACAACAATTTTCAATTTGAACTTTAAATTAGAGCTCGTACGAAGTACTAATAACGTACTCTGCACACGCCCCAACATATGCTTACGTAACGTTGTTAAAACTAACCGGGGTGCGCTTATTTACTTGTAGATCTCGAAAATTGAGAATTTTATTGAAAATATAATGTTCTAGAATTGTATGTGGGAATTGTTTGGATATATAATGCCTATTTACTCGAACTGATATTACATGCGGTGGTATAAGTAAATGTAAAGCATATTTAATATTGAAATTGTGATTTGTAATAAACACGTTTTGATAGGAAATCTCAAAAAAGACAACCAATATTAAAAATTAACCCGGCATGACAAGAACCCTATTCTACTATCTCTTTGGATTGAATTGTCCTAATTCCATAACACGGAGTATGCTCGATATTGCACATAAGACTGAAATGATTTAGCGTATTGTTATACTCGTATTAGCGATTAATTTCATACATACATACATAAACTCAGCCTTTTTGCCGAAAGGAGTAGGTAGAAGTTCCCTTGGTAGCAACCTAAACACCCACGTTTCGCCTTGTGTGTTTCGTCACACAATGTGATAGGCGGCGAGCCTATCGCCATATCGGGCACAAATTCCTGGCTCCGAACTGTTTAATTTCTTTTTTTAGAAATAAAATCTTATTATCGCTCTTAATTTGAACCTGTAGAATTCACCATACAATAGATCTTCGTTGAACAAACAAGCCAACTCCCACATAACCGTAACAGCATAGTACGCATTACAAACAAGCAACATTCGCCGAATTGATATCAAGGAAAATGGGTCGCAAAAGATAGCTTTATCTTGGTCCAAGTTGCCAACGCCTTACTCCTGCTCGCGTGTTCAACAGTAATTCTGTCAAGATTGTATTGTTTTGCTGAAATAACACGAGCTTGTATGACGTTAGTGATGTAATTCACTTGTTTTATGACGACACTAAACGGTTGGATGTTATGTATGTGCGGTATTATAGTTGATGTATCTCGGTGCAGCTCTTTTGGATTTAGTGAAGTCTACGGATATTATGAAGTTTGTGTTTGCATTTAGATTAATGCAGCTATGGGATGCTTTTATTTGTGAATCTTTGAAATAAAATAGCCAAATGCTAACGTAGTTGAGGTTGTTCTGTTTTTTAATTGCTTATTCCTGCTAATATTTTTAACTTCAAAATTTCATTGTTTTCACACCTAAATAACTTTTGCTATTTTTTTTCTTCAATTTAATTAAAACTCGCGATTTAATTAATCTCTTCACTTAGAAACATTTCTTTTGAAGAGCTGCAGTTCTACCTGGTCGACACATATTATAAATAAACCATAATGCAAGTATCAGATAACGATATTTTTATTTTACTTTTTGATTACCCTAAATTTTTCCCCTTGTGTATCTTTCTTATACCATTATAAAAATCGATTTCCAAGCATTAAGCCCGTATAGTGGAATAAGCATACTTTGTATCAAAAAGCCATTACACCATTCAAGGTTAAATTACTTTTCCCTTGTCTTCGATCTCTCTATTTACAAATTTAAATTTCAAGACACACCAGGCGATATGACGTCATAATTCTCTTTACCTACTATCTCAGGAGCATTAACATTTAAAATTCAGATGATAACGATTCAAAGCATTATTTTCTAAACTAAAGCGAGATAATAAGATTCCCAACGGAAAACAACGAGGATGTTAAACTTTAGTACAGACAGCAAGATAAATGTAACCTGCGTTGTATATTTTATGCAACAAAATGTTTATACAAGAAAAGACATTAATTGTTTAATTAATTATTTCTTTCTCTCTCTCTTCAGCCACAGGTAGTCAACTGGTGAACATAAGCCTCCCCCATGGATCGCCATGTAAACCTGTTTAATTATTTACATACATACATAAACACACGCCTTTTTCCCAGAAGGGAGAGGTGCTACCAGTTTCGCCTTGTATATTCCGTCCCACGATGTGATAGGGGGCGAGCCTATAATTATTTATCTTTATTAAAACGTACCTAACGTCAAACGACCTGATATAGGTCGCGGGATTTCGCTGGATGCAGACTGCCTCCAATGGGTCACTGTGGAAATCATTGGGACAGGCCTATGTTCAGCAGTACACTGCTTTTGGGTGATGGATGATTAGAATGTAAAGTATCTAAATCAAAATAAATTGAATATAAAACATGCTTAAACGTTTATAACACAATGATTAGACAAAATCTGAAAGCCCATTCTTGCCATCTTTACCCACCCGGTAGGTATGGATTATGAAAATTAGTAGATACTGCAGATAGCAGCCACAGTTCTTTAATATTTCTTTTAACTTCAGAGTCGTCTGCTAAAACAAGATTTTGAAACGACTTTAATTTTTCAGAACACAATTCAGAAATCAACACAAACCACAAATATTTGTCAACCTGTAATTTTCCTGCTATCCGTACTTCGTATATGATTCCAAGAAATATTCCTATCTTAAGACAATAGATGTGAGCTGTAATGATGGCGGTAACACCCCGTTATTTCCCTCCTGGGTGGGATTAAGATAAGCATCTCCACGACTAACGAGACGCTTAATTATTCTATGGGCATTAACTGGTACATTCTCCAATGGAAAATGTTGTACGACTTTATGAAACAATGAGTGTGATTGCTTGTGTTTGTTTTTTTTTTTTATTCTGGCACGGCATGATGACTGCACTGCACCTGATGGTAAGCGCAAATGGCGTCCAGACAGAGTATCGAATGGCATCAGACGGCGGTCCCATGCCATTCGACACAATTATGCCGGCCTGCTGAGATGCTTCTTCACACTACGGCGGAAGGACCCAGGATTATAGGAAGGAGGGAACACGTGTGACGGCAAACAATGAAATGTGTGGTGAAGGGGAAGCGACCACTGTATGTTTAAAGTGACCGCATTAGTGACCCACGCGATTGTGTATTGTTGCAATCGTCAGTGCTTACTGATTTTGATGTGTTCATTTTTTTTATTGCATTGTATTGTATTGTATCAGCCCATATACGACCCACTGCAGGGCACGGGCCTCCTCTACAATCGAGAGTACGATTGAGAGTGGTTAGGCCATATAGTCCACCACGCTGGCCTAGTGCGGGTTGGCGGACTTACACACCGTAGAATTTTTTTTAAAATCGCTACGGTATGCAGGTTTCCTCACGATGTTTTCCTTCATCGTTAAAGTGCGTGGTGATTGACTATCAATACACACATAACTCCGAAAAGTCAGAGGTGTGCCCTGGGATTTGAACCCGCGACCACCGTGAACATGTAGGCAGCCGCGTCTGGTCCGATACCACGAGGCCACCACGCACTTTATTGCATAGGCCCGGCAAATGAGCAAAAATGTCACCTGATGGTAAGTGATCACTGCCTCCCACGACCATCCACATCGCTGGATCACGGATGTGTTGCCGGCCCATCAAATTGGGAAGAGAGCTGGAAGGAATAAGGATGGGAACAGAATTGGTATTGGTCCGGCAATCTGGCTCACCGAATCAAACGCGAAAGTGAAGCTCTCGTTTCACGTCTATATCCTGTGAGACATATACCGCCCAGGAGGAGCCTGTCCATTCTTGCTGAGTCGTGACTGACAACATCGTGGCTCTACCACTTCTAATTATCCATCGGTTACAAAGATCCAGGAATCTTCGTGACAATTGGCTTAAAACAATAATTCCTTTGAGTTGAATACTCATCACGATAGCATTGTTTTCGCTATAATGTGCAGGACAGACACTTGGCATTTCCAATAAAACACCTCTAAAATTATTATTACAACTAACGAAACATGAATATGAAAAGTCGCAAATTTAATAAAACATGGACCTAATAATACTCGTATTCTGGAATAGGTCCCAGGTGGTTCTTTTTAAAATATGTGTATGAAAAGTTAAAAAATCTAGTCGATACTTGGTAAACGGCTATTGTTTCTTTGGGGCGCTTACAACACGCTCAGCTTAAAATTGAAGATAAAATAGAAATTACCCCTTTCTAGCAAGATACATTTTATGTTAAAGATAACAACATATATCCGCTTCGCTTTTAAAATCACTTCTTATTTTTAAGTTTAAAAGTTTTCCGTTGTTCTAGAAAAGTGACATTTTATTTTCAAACTACCATATATTTGTAAATTCACTATCATCGAAATTGTCTAGAATTTAAAAATACTAAATCTATCCAGTTAAGCGATCTAAATACCACTATTTTTATACCGCCAGTACATTTTATATTGAACTGATTCCAGGAAATTACTCAACGACAGCATTTTTCATAAGAGCAAAATACACCATATTTTCCATATACTGTACAGAAATATGAAGTTGGTGTAATATCGTCACAGTATAGTAACACTCGTTTGGAACTAATAAAGGAACGAGTTGTCTGGCCAAAGTTTTTTGATTAACTTTGGACCTGCACACATGGCGGTAATTAAACATAAAGGGCAGAGACTAGACAGTTATACAGGGTATTTAAAGACTGCTACCGAAAACGAAGCCAGATGGTAGTTTTAGTGACTACAGACACAATGCAACTAAAAATTTTGCAAAAAAATGGGACGATTTTTCTTGTGATGTTTTAAATATCATTGTGTTTAGGTAGGAAATCCATAATTTAAAATTATAATTTTAAGCCTTTTTAAATAAAACGCTGTACATTTTTTTAATGTATGTATTTACCACCCAAATAAGATGATAGGAAAAAAATACAAAAAGAAGTCGCCGCTTTTTTTGCAAAAAAATTCGTAACAATGCGTCTAAAGCCACTAAAACTACCACTTGGCTGCGTTTTCGGTACCAGTCTTGATATACCCTGCGTATTCATTAATCCTCCTGAGTTTTTAATTCATATTTGATTAGTCATGAATCAAGTGGAGGTTTAGAAGTTAATGAAGATGTAGTGTTATCATAAACTCGAAATACACAATCTCGAAAATAAGTCCTAAAGACGTATTTAATATTCGAACGAAAACTCTCAGCTTAAACATATTAATGTTATGATGTAGTAAAAAAAATATTTTATTTAGGTTCATAGTCGTTTGGTGTTTGTTTATGTTTTGATTTTTAGCCAAATAAATAAACTATACTTTAAATAACCTTAAAAATTACAGACAATTTCAGCGTTTTGCACAAAAATTACAAAATATAGGCCAATCAATATACGATCAAAATCCAGACGTGTAAAATGACGTAATCCATTCTAGATACCAGACAGGCAGTTTTTCAAGAAGTCAAGGTTAGTAAACGCAGAAGGCTCAGGAGCACCCGCCGCACCGGAACAAACTACTGATTTATTAAACATTCCACTGCCGAGGCGTTCCTCGCGTGTTTCCACGACTGTCTCTTTATTTAGCACTGTATTTTAACTCTTACGTATTCACTTTACAGTTAAATAAAGTCCTTTTACTTTAGCGGGCCGTGGAATATGTTTTTAACTCCGCCGCAGTTTTTGCGAAGCGTTGGTTCGAGATTGTGTTTCTAGTTTTAAACGGCACGTGTACGCCGCTCGGAGCAATTTGGAACTTTATGAAAAGTGCTTGTACTTCGTGTCTTATGTTTTTATAAGTTTTCACCGAGGAATAAGTATTTTAAATACTGGGGGTTATATTTTTTAAATTCTGGACGCAGGTGGCCTAGAACTGACAGAAATGGCCGTCAATGCAATGATGGATATAATGTCAAAAACGAAGATGTTCATATTTACAACTGTGCTTTGTACATTTTACAATACCGAGGGATAAACCCATATATAAGCACACGCCTTTTTCCCAGAAGGGGTAGGCAGAGGTGCTACCAGAACACCCACGTTTCGCCTTGTATATTCCGTCCCACGATGTGATAGGGGGCGAGCCTATCGCCTTATCGGGCACAAATTCCTGACTCCGGGCTGATAATGAATAGAAAAATCCAATATCACTTTGCCCGGCCCGGGATGCGAACCCGAGACCTAAGCTTTGCAATCGTACCGTAGTACCACTACGCCACCGAGGCAGTCAGAGGGATAAACCCGAACTAAAATTAATTTAATAATATTAAGATACAACATGCAGTATTTAAAGATGTATTCTTATACCCTATCTCTTTTCACTCGGTCATGTATGTCAACTATGTTCGGGCCAATATTTGAAAACGCTGTTCCTCTGCAGCTTAGCAAGCGGTTGGATCTTATTAAGCTAATAGCTAATCCGGAGTTACACTATGATGCGGTTTTTGTTGACGTTTCCTAAACGGATCTCTACTACCAGACATCGTGAGCTTATCGTGTCTCGTGAAGTTCCAGATAGAATTGGTTAGACTAAATTTGAATGTGAATTTGAAACCACATTACTTTATTGCACTATTGTAAGTAGACGTTGATCTACTATCATAGTCCCCTGTGACCGAATAAATAATGAATTAGTGCTGGTGCCACAAGCGAGAACATTCACATTTGTTTTAAAGATTTCGACTATTACAATTACTAGAATCAGCAAGATGCGATAAATAACTGAAAACGCAAGAAATAAGGAAGTGTAAAACAACTCATCCATTTAATACTGATCAGAAAGCAGACAACAATTTAAATAAATAAATAGCAAATTCCGAACGCTTCAATTAAGCGCAGCAGCGGTAACTCTGCAATGGACTATGAACGAAATTTCTCAGTGAAAATGAACAACTGGCCATAACTGCAGCGGAACACTGCGTACAACTTTCTTATTAAAAATTCGGTTTGAAAACTTGGCGGTTAATGGAATTTTAACCACCGCAATGATTAACTTATGGCGCGATGCTTTATGCATTTTCATTAGTTTGAAAATCATTTAAAGAACTGAGGACGTCTTGTACGTCGCAAGGAATTTTAGTTGTATTTCATTGGAATGTAAAAATTGTGAGTAATGTAGGTTATGAAATTTTTTATTCCTGGTGTTGAAATTCTTTTAAACGTCTTGTTAATTAACAGTCATAGTCTTAACGTAGCGATAGCAATTATAGAATTTACGTAAGATAGAGATCAACGAAGGTTCCTATACGAATAAATGTATATTGAAATGTCTTACATAACGATGAAGTTTGAATATAAGAACCGAAGGTAAAAATTATGTTGCAAACTTGTCGTTCCGATGAAAATAAAGTGCTTATTTGAAATGGAACAAAAAGTGATTGATATTTTGCACCCAGTTGTTAAACAAGCAAGTCCAAGAACTGGAAGTAACAAAAGAAACAATTGCATTTCTTTCACAGCCATTAGCTCGCCATAGATTTTATCGCGAAGTTACTAAAGACTTTTTTACTTTAAAACATCACCGCACTGCAGAAAGAGGGTTGAAAAAATTCCGCCGAAGTTTTAACTCACCTATCCTAAGCGTGCAAAGTGAATATTCAAGGAGGTTGGGAGTCTTGCATCTGCAAGCTGTGATAAAACCGGAGCCAGATGCTCGTAATTCTAATACTTAAGTGCTCTTCCACACTCGAATCGTTGTTTGTAATAACAAGGTCCCTCTTGTCAAGGATAAGCATTTGATCCTTGAAAGTTTTGGAGCGTCTGCTTCGTCAACATCGGATCAATGGATGTAGAGTGATTCCGCTATTCATGAAGCTTTGAATTGTATGAACAGTTGGGAACATTCGATGAGCGAACTTTGTGTTTTTCGAGTGTAGATAAAACATTTATGAATTGTAAGTGTAGTGGGTTTTTGCGAATAATCTGATGGATAGTTGGAGTTTTATTATGAATCGTAAAGAATATTGATATTATTTAACTAGGAATTTTTCAGGAGATTTAATATAATATTCTGCAGATTTTTTGTCAAGGAATTGTTTTTGCGAATAGTCGGGTGGATAGTTTAATCCTTTTGTGAATCGTGAAGCTTAAGTATAGAATATTGATATTTTTCTAGTGTTGGAAGTCTTTAGGAAATTCAAGAAAGTTTTCTGCTGATTTTTCGTACGCAATTATGTATACAATCTGCTAAGATGCCTTTTGGCCTTGTCTGGATTCCAGAAAATCTAAGTTTTTACGACTCTTGAATAGAGAAAACAATGCATAGAATTAAGATTATTCCAACTGAAGAATTTATTTAAACACACGTTTTTTTCGGCAACATAGTGAGCATGCTTGTACTAGAGAGATTCACGCGCAAATATCACAATTTGTTGATCAATAACTATACTCGCACCGATGTAGGCCTTAAACGTTATGCTTCTTGCTCTTATTTAATTTTACCAGTTACTTATTCAGCAATGCCATAGTTATCAAAGGAGATTGTATTAACACACTTATTCAGCCAAATGCTCAAAATTATTTTAAAATATCACGTACGCAGCCTGACAAAACTTTGACCTATATTTTTTAGTTCTCTTTCAATAAATAAAGGACCGGATACATACACAAGGTATGCGAGCCAACGCAAATAAACAATTGGAACTTATTTAATACCGAGCACTTTTACTCGCGGATTTACTTACGAATACAATTTTACGTAGGTCCCATATTCGAACAGTATATTCTATATGTTCTTATCAAAGATTACATACATAAACATCACGCCTTCATTCCAGACATGGTGCAACCAGGACACCCACGTTTCGCTTTGTCTGTTCCATCCCACGATGTGATAGGGGGCGAGCCTATCACCATATCGGCCACAAATTCTTGACTCCGGGCTGATAATGAATAGAAAACTTAAATATCACTTTGCCACGGAATTTGAACCCGAAACCTCAGCTTTGTAATCGTACCGTAGTACAACTACGCCACCGAGGCAGTCTTATCACAGATTAGGTAAGATAAAGTAATTTTATTTTTATAAGAAATTTCCTTCTTCCGAAGAAATCATGTTTTTTCAAATATAAATACTTACTTAAAATAGATTTCCTTAGTAGGTAGTACCAATGTAGACTGAAATTGGAGTTAATTCGACGTCCAATTTCAGTCTACAGCCCATTCGTACCTCTGTTGATGGGATATTATTATTATGAGACAATATTTATTTTATTTATTTATGTATACAACATACTTCCTACTAATTACAAGTCACACCTAAAGTAAAGTAGAACATTTTATTACATTAAGTACATTAATATAGATTTCAAAATACGTAGATTTTTATTTCTATTTCTTTTGGACCAAAATGAAAAATGTTACTTGAATGCCATGAATTTTAATTTTATTATAAGTAATGAACGTATAGATGGAGCATCGGTGTTGTTTCGCGCTCGGCAAACTTGCTTCCCTTTGTTAAACTTGCCTACATCCCAACAACATTATTTTAAGTCGGGCTTACGTCCCTGGACCTTTGTGAACAATGATTTATCGACTTCATGGGCCTTATTTACATCCCACTAAACTTCGACGTACATTCGATAAATATTAAATTTTATAAATATCGTCGGAACGTATGCGGCCTTGGCTTTGGTGTTAAAAATTGATATCTATATATAATAATGAGGTCTGCCGTTGTGCACGTATCGCGCCAAGCCTGGGAGTGATTTTTTGCGCCATTTCTGAGACATTTTGCATTTATCTTTCAAAAAATATTGACCAATAAGGGCGACTTATGTAGCTGCTATCCCTCCTGTGATACGCGTTGCGTTTGGACTAAATTAAATTATACTTATTATAAATACATGCGTAATTTTCTTAGTGGTATAATACATCGGATGCGAACGATGTGGTCCTGGGTTCGAAAACAGGCCATAAGACCCATTTTTACTGAAAAATGTCACACAACTAGGCTAGTAAAAATACAGGTGGCTGGCATGCTGATGAGCTCACCGCCCATCATAACTTGGAAATTGAGATGGATATAACCTAAACAAAATGTAAGCGGCACCTGTATCCACTCTTTCGTGTATGCAAACGGGAACTCCTACACGTCTCATTGATAATTTTAAATATAATAAATAACACGGACAAAATCGCGAGTATAGCTTAGTCCTTTATACAAGTTTACGTTGAAACCATTATGTTTTATAGGTTGTGTTTTGTGCTCGCGTTTAAAGTAACGAAAATTGCTGTTGTAACATAACATCTAATCATACCATCGGCGGCATTAGCTTGAGTGCTGCGTATTAACACCTACGCAATTTTTATACATTAATTTTTTATCAAATTTAATATCTTTTGTTACCTTCACTTGGTTCTTTATACAGCAATATATATTTTTTTGTTAGTGATATGTCTTTATACTAGCTGAATATATCTGAAAGCAACTCTGTCTGTGCGTTCCTTTTCTTACCACAGCTTCATCTGTGAACCAACTTTAATATTTTTGGAAAATGTTGTTAGTTGTACGTTAGTTGTGTGTTTAAATTAAATGTTTAACATGTCACTAGTCTGTTTCTGATTCTCATATAGTCCCGAATGCATCAAAATTGTCTACACTTATCTCGAAAGTTCCAGAGGATTTTACAGACATCTAGTTCTATAAATTAGCCCTAGATGGCGGTATCATATTTTGTCCAAACTGCGCAACAAGCTCTCGATTGAAAAGAATCTATTGTAACTTTGCCGACGAAACTTAATTTCTATGTCATTATTAAATTAGCGGCGAGCAAACATTGTGGAACCACTCAAAAGGGTTATGAAACAAAGTGCGTATAATCTACTAACTCATAACAATGTTGGCTCTATTTGCCCTTAACACACAAGAGTGGAATATTCTCGTGAAAATATTATTACTTAGATACGTAGATACGTATGCATACACTGGGCGGTATTTGGTGAGCGTAGGCGGGGGTTATATCATTTGTACCGCAACTTTTGGAACTGTATTAAAACAATAATAATTTCGCGTTTGGGAATTTTCACGTGACTAATTTTAATCGCTGTAGTTTGAAATTATTTTGATGTATGTTTCGCCTCCATTTATCGTAATTGAGAATTTAATAATTAAATTGTTGCTGTTTGCCGCATTGTTTATTTTTGTTATTATAATGTACAATTTGTTTTAGATTTGCTTTGTTGTTACGCATATTAATTATCTCACAATAGCATGACATTTACATTTAGCATTTGCCATATATTCATATCAGTATATTATTTTCAAATTAATGAATGTGCTAATTTTAATAACCTATTATTTTCTTTGTAAGTGTTTAAAGGGTAATTAAATAGATTTTCTCGATATACTATTATGTGGTATTTATGTAATATGTTTATTTATTTAACTGGATCATTTTTATATACCCAACATGATTTGCAACGATTGCTGGATACACTTCTAATATATATCATTGTGTTTGTGTGGTAAATCCATAGGTTTTGCTAAAATAATAATTTAAAGCCTCGTGTACTATAGCGTCTTTAAAAATAAAACGATGTACATTATCTTTTTAAGAAAATGTATGTATATACCACCCAAATACGCAGATAGGAAAAAATTACAAAAAAAATCGTCGCTTTTCTTTGCAAAAATTTTAGTTGCATTGTGTCTAAAGTCACTAAAACTACCACCTGGCTTCGCTTTCGGTAGCAGTCTTGATATACCCTGCATAAGATTATGTATGCATTTAGTATTGCTGTACACCATTGGTGTACTGGTAATAAATAATTCAATTGCACAAGTGTTTAACAATACCACACCAAAAAAGCCAATCAAAAGACTCATTGAACACGGCATCAAATCAATTTTCACAAAACAAAACATTATCGCACATCTTACATTGATTAATGAATGGACGGGGGTCATGGCCCACGCTAGCCGCAGTACATACCTTATCACACTGTTTTCTCACATGCTCGACCATAAGACCCAGCCGTGATTTATGGACCCTTAGCATAATATTACCATGCTGAAACTTTCCAAAGATACTAAGATAAACGGACGGTGCTCTGATATTAATGATGTTAAAAATTATATACTGCTAACTGGTCTGAGGTATTTATTGATTATAATTAATTATTCGGTGGAGATTATTGTTATAAAATAGTATGTAGTTGAAATCTTTTACAAATGTGAATCTTCCTCATCACTTTATTGTATTGTTTGACGTCACTGTATTATATCAATTTATTATCTCTCACGGCTGAACAGGGAACTCTTCAAAAACTAAGAGTTAGATTGGGTGAGCTTAGATCTCAGTCCAGAACGCTAGCTTAGTGCGATTTGGTGAAGTAACTATACATACCATAGAAATTCGTGAAAATCTCTATGGTACACAGGTTTCCCTTATTTGTTATCAATCACCGTTAAAGCACACATGATTCCAAACCGTCAGGGGTATGCCCTGGGATTCGAACCTGCGACCAGTGCCATGGCAGCCGACCTCTACGTCCGATCCGTTAGTAAAAAGTAAAACGCCCGCACGAACTTGACTACTACAGATACGTTACCAAGCATTACCATTGATTATTAATATTGCACAGCGTCTGATACGTAAACATCAACAGCGCCCATAAACGCTGAAACTGTACTAATAATAGAATTACAATACCGACCTTGCAAATAGAGAATTAACACGCGTTCAGTGAGTGCGGGCGTCAAGTGCCGTGACGTCACCGTGCGGAATCACACAGCACTGATTGCAAAATTAAACTCAACCCTCCTACAAGTGGCATTATCGTCCTCAACTTTCATTTAGACTCAATGTCTTGCCATTATATTGACTATTAGTAGGATATTTTGCGGGTTTAATTGACTGTGAAATGTTGGTCAATGTATTACCGGGTATATTAATTGGATTCAAAATCAATTAAGCGTTATTATTGTAGATGAAAACATTTTTGCTAGACATAGTTGGTTAAAGTTACTGAATTATTGGAAAGATTTCCGCTATTTACGTAACAAAATACAAGATCAAATCAACTTTTAACAATTCTGAGCTATGCCGACAAACTTAATTGTTCATTTAGCCTTATCAAACGTATAAAAAACGCATACATTTTTCCACAAGATGAAACGAATACACTTTCATCGCACACTCGCAACGTGGTAATACCGTTTCTAATCAATGTTAACCCTCCCGAAGTCCTCGGAAAAAATCCTAGCCCATGAATACAGCGGGGCAAAAACGTCCATTACTTATTTCCGTCGTTCTCTTAATGACGTCATTATCTCTAGGGGCTCGGCGTGCGGTCACGTCGCCCCTTAATTCTGACTGCGACGCGGTCTGAGTGACCCAAGGTGATGATAAATGAAGCGACAAAAGCGGTGACGGTTAATGCGAGCTCGTGTACGATCGCCGGGTTGTTTATACCGCGTCTGCGTTGGAGAGTCCTGCGGCATCTAATGCGGTTAAAAAAGAAGCAATCATAATTATTATAATGAGGATTTGCAGTGCTAAGATGCGGTTGCTTGGTATTTGTTTTTTTTTTGCCCAAGACTCTATTGCAGACCTCTCCAAGGTTGCAGGATAATATTCCTACCGAACTGGATAGCGAACACCGAAATGGATGATGAATTACCCATGCTATATCCACGCAAGTGTGCCGTATTTAGGATTCAGCTTGTGCATACGCGGTTTCGCTTAGACCTGCATAATTTTGCCGATTGGTATTGATGGATACAAAGCTCTAACTCCATATATCATGAAGTGCGTTATAGTTCTTAATCTATTCTATACATGTGCAGGCCGGATTAACATCATTTTTATGCATTATAAGTTGCCATAGAATACACAAACACCCAGACGCGAAATAAATACACACAAATATTTGTTTCGATGCAGGGATCGAACCCGCGGCCTCTCGTTTCACAGCCGGCGTGTAACTACGCCACGGAGGCTGTCAATTAATTTTGTAGTATCTATAGGTGGAATAGTTATGCTAGCTAGTGGAATTACAGACATTACACAATTTCAAATCTATAGATTTTCAGATCAACAAATTTTATCACGATGTTTTCCTACGTCGCTAATGTGAAACCTACATCATTTTATCTAAATAATACTAGTAGTCAAGTTCCAATTCCCACAACCTCAAAACAGTCACACTCCACCGACTACCAACCATAAACGAATCCTTTGAAAGGGAAAACTTAGGTAAATCCTTTTATGTACAGCCATAATACGGGAGAAAAATGGTCAACGCCGGAGGGACATTTTCAACTCCTCCCAAAATAAGAAGCATAAAAACACAAAAGACCCATAAAATCCAACAGCGATGGCCCACATCCCGGCCGTTCAATGGGTAAAGGATAAAAGGCAAATCAGGAAAACATGTACTATCACTAAATACATGGTGTTTTCAAAATGTACACTGAAATAGTTACGTTGGGGTGTCTTATAGTTGGTCTTAATGATGCTTTATTTTATTTATCATATGATTTTTTTAACCACCTCGAAAATTGATCTATACCGAACATGGTTATATAAGAACAGTGCTCTCTGAATACATTATTGCACGGCGAGTGATTACTTTTATTTTAATAGTTTTAAAAGTGTGTTTACATCAAGGAGAATGCATGCACATCTTATTCTTGCAAATGGCATTGAATTTAAAAGTAATTAATGTTAGTCCAGTTTATTGAACTTAAAAAAAATAGGTTACAAAGTATAGCAGTTGCATAGCAAGTTGCAACAAAAAATGCAAAGTATAATGCCCTTCATATCGAGTATCTAAGAACACACGATTATTTTTACCATTTGATACAACAATGCCAACTCAGGTGCCTCTTCACTGTTTGTTTAAAGAAATCAATGCTATAATAAAATAATAGACAGAGTTCTATAGCTTATTTGGTGCGGTAGAACCCCGAATTATCTCACAATTATGTTCCAACGTTTCCGGACATCTTGTATAGCATATAACGGCCATTTTTCCAGCTGTACGTTCCGATTGTGATTCATTCAGTCACATTATTTACCTGCCAGCCGGAGGAGCTAGGCCATCACTCTCGAAGCAACGTAAGCCCTTTGCCGCGCCGACAAATCATTCCTCATAACGCCTTTGGATAAAAGTTTTTCATGCCCAATATTTGAAATATGGCCTGTTTTAGTTTTTTTGTTTTATGTTATTCTCATTTGATTTATGGAGATGTGGCTTTTACTCGCGACTTCGTTCATGTGGTACTAAAAAATAGATCTGATGAATATACAGGATATATTAAGATTGCGACCGAAAACGGAGCCAGCTGGTAGTTTTAGTGATTACAGACACAATGCAACTAAAAATTTCTCAAAAAACGCAACAGTTTTTTTTTTGCAATTTTTTTAAATATTATTCTGTTTGGGTGGTAAATACCTAGTTTTTGCTAAAATTATAATTTACACTCTTACGTACCATTGTATCTCTAAAAATAAAAAGGGTACATTTTTATTTCAGGAAATCGATTCATTTACTACCCAAATAGGATAAGAAAAAAATTACAACAAAAAAATTGTCGCCTTTTTTGCGAAATTTCCAGTTGTGTTGTGTCTGAAGTCACGACTACCACCTGGTTTCGTTTTCGGTCGCAGTCTAGATATACAAGGTATATCCAATAAATCGCAAAGGACAAAGGGCAGCGACAATGACAATGCAAGTTGTTATTACAATCAATTTATAACGTTGGAGTACGTCTTAACAGCTGACAACATGTCCTATGCTCTTTTCGTTTCTAAATCGATAAGCGATTTCTTAAAGCGCATAATCATTATAATAGCAAAGTTTTCCGCAAACATACTCACAATCAACGCCATACTGGCTGACACCCGACAATAGTTAAATTCAACACGCGCTCTACAAACGACAAACGACACGCCAAGCCGAAACACCTATCAGAATATGAATTAAGCCCATCGATTCTTAATGTAAATTACTATAGCACAAGGGGCTACCCTATTCTCCGACACGAAGTTCGAATGTTCGGACGTTCGATGTTCGCCTATAAGTTATAAGTTTCCCACTTCTAAAATCAATGCTATTCTCTATGAAACTTATCATTCACTCCGAAATTAGTCTATGGTTATGACGTGCGGTAGAGGATTTGAACATTTTGAAGCTTACTAAGGCACATTCGTACATTTTTACGTACGATGTTCGAACATCGTCGTCGTGTCGGATAAAGTAACCCCTCAGGTACGGTTGTAGGGTATCAGAAACCTGGGAATATAATATACTCAATATTAGTGATAGTATTTGTATACTGCCGCCGTTGTAACCATGTTTTAGTATTAATATATGGTTATTTGTTTTATAATTTTTTTGTTGGTGTACAATAAAGTAAAAAAAAAAAACCCGGCAAAGTGACTATAAGGCATCTAATAGACGCAGTCCAATAGAGGATTCACGGACGAGAGAAGGTTACGTCTCGATATAATTATGTCAGCTTCCATCCATCCATCCATCAGCCAAAGGAAGTCCACTGCTGAACATAGGCTTCCTCAAATGATTTCGACAATGACCTGTTGGAGGTAGCCTGCATCCAGCGACGTGCCGCCAGCTTAGTTATGCCAGCTTAGTCAAAAGCAAATATAAAATGCCCATGGCGGCCTTTCTCAAAGAAATTATACAACTTAGATATGCTTCACTGGCATTCTTTACTTACTACGAATTAAACTTCTGAGAACAATGTGATTAAATCAGTCGATGCTATTTGCATATGTTGGAATATTGTTGTTCCATAAATACTTTTGGCCCAGTTCAACGAGTATGTAGTTGGGATTTCTAAGTCCCGCTCCAACTAAGTGCTACATTAAGTGTAATATCAATTCAGAGAATAATGTTTTTAATACTTGTTGTTGCTCTGTTAATTAATAAAATTCTTGAAATAAGTTGAAGATTGTTCGTATGCGCTCGGATAACGACCATCGTCCCGCCATAATGAACTACGCAACTGTGTGGCCTTTTGAATGATATACTGGTATATATCCGACATAATAGTACTGGGAAGACTGCGACGACGATTGGGACTACAAGAACTAACATATGTACAAACGGTACTGTAATCTAGTTAATTACTGTGTTTTGTATACAATTGTATACAAAAAAGCCCATATTTACGTTGTACTACTAGTAGTGGATTGACTCTAGAGTCAATCCACTAGGGCTTGTTGATGTTTCCATCATTCATGTATAAGAAATGCCTTTAAATTCCGTCTTTTATAGATTTTTTTATAGCATAGGTCCAGTAAATTAGCAAGCAGGATCCCTGATGGTAAGTTATTACTGCCGCCCATGAACATCCACAACGCTTGGATCATGGATATGTAAGTCAATCAGATCGGGAGGGAACCGGGAAGGAAAAAGGATGGGAACAAAACAGTACCCCTTAAATTGGGTATCCAGCAGTCTCAATCACCGGACGAAACGCCACAGCAAAACTGTCGCTTCACGTCGATCTCCTGTGAGATAGTGGTACCACCCCGGACAAGCCTGCCCATTCATGCTAAGTCATGGCTGACAACAATGTTGCTCTATCTTTTGCTTGGTACGTTTTACGTTACGTACTTCCTGGTAAGCAAAACTCTATTATGTTTTTCCTTTTTCATTTCCACTTTACTCCTATAATACTCCATTATAATTACAAAGCTACTAAACATTCCGACTACGTTCCCTCGCAAACGTAAACCGATAAAACTACGCTGGCGGCAAAATCGCGAATTATATAATACAAAACGGACCACAGCGGTTTTGGTAGGGAACTTTTCAAATGTTGTGTTGCGGTTTAGCGTTTTCAGTTCTGTGTATTACTTTTAGTTGGGACCGCAGAAAGTGGCCGAATATTTTCGACAGCGAAACACGAGTTAGAAATTGATAAAAGTCCAAATGTACAACACAATGTTTTAGTTCAGAACATTGGCAGCAGTCATCTTGCTCGATTGTTTATTTATACGTCAATGTAAAATTCAACAAACGATCGGAGTTTGATTTATCAAAGAATACATAACACATTTTAGTTCACAATAGATCAATTGATGAGTAATACATTTTATATGAGAAATGTTAATGTAATAATAAACGTTCTTTATTCGTGTAAAATAACAATTTTCATAATATATTAAGTTAGACAAACTTGCACGCGTCTCGACTGATGGCAAGATCTCGCCATCAGACAATTAGACAAGACAATTGTTTGTAGTACGAGTGCTGCCTTGAAATTGTGGGGGAAGTTGGGGCAGGAGTGGTAATTAAGTATTGCTGCCGACCCAGTCCGACCTGCATTCACAGATTTTCTGCAATTTTTTCTTAATTCCACTGAAGATAAATTCGTATGCGAATGAACTGAATATTCAGAGATATGTTTTAAACATTTCTCGTGAAAAATCGTTGAATAAAATATTCTTAACTTTTTGTCTTTTATTCGAACTAGTGATTTTTATTAAAGTAATATTAACCTTTTGTCATTTATTCTTGACAGCCTCCGTGGCGCAGTTGGTAAGACGCCGGCTGCGAAACGAGAGGCCGCGGGTTCGATCCCCGCACCGCGACAAATGTTTGTGAGGTCCACAAGTATTTGTTTCAGGTCTGGGTGTTTTGGGACTGAAAAGTCTCTCGTAGTTGCTGATACCCACGACACAAGACTTAATTCTTAATTTAAAAGATCTTAATATGGGGTCAGGACTATGTATTTGACTATTGGGTGTATTTATTATTCATAATATAGCTAATCCGAGTTATTAATTGGTTTAATTTTGAATAATTTTTCATCTTATATTACATATTTTATCACTTTTATGAATATAAAATAAAACATGTATTCCACAAAACTGTTTAACTTAAAAAAATCAACCTACACTATTATTATTAAGTGCGTGGTGGCCTGTTGGTAACGGACCAGACGCGAATGCAGACATGTTCACAGTGGTCTTGAGTTCAAATCCCAGGGCACACCTCTGACTTTTCGGAGTTATGCGTGTATTGGTAGTCAAACACCACACACTATAACGGTGAAGGAAAACATTGTGAGGAAACCTGCATACCACAGCGATTTGCTAGATTTTCTATGGTATGTAAAGCCAACCCGCACTACGCCAGCGTGGCCTATATGGCCTAACCACTCTCAATCGTGCTCTCAATTGTAGAGGAGGCTCGTGCCCTACAGTGGAACGTATCTGGGCTAGTACAGTACAGTACTATATATTATACTAATATTCGCAAAACATATACAATCGTTAATTAAAAAAGCAACTCAAAATATATTAACACAGAAACAACCATCTAAAAATAACGCGAACAACTCAATATCACAGCGAGATATAATAATTGAATCATTGCTTTTGAATAAGAAATGAACTGGCGTCGTATTTGAAAACAATATTGATAAAATATTATTTTCGATTCAATATACTCGTAGTACTGATTGAATTGGCTCTACATTTGGAAAATTAAAATCAAGTCATCAGTGCAGAAAGCTTTAACTCATTGCCATATTCCATAACCTCGCTTCTACTAACTGCAATTTACCCTACTTACGAGTAAAACATTTATTTTGACTAACAATAAGACTTAAGATTATGATTCTTTAATTTCCAGATAAAGAGAGCAAAATATATTTGTTACATACATAATTATCTATCTAGACTGCTTCGGTGGCGCAGTTGTAGTACGGTACGATGACAAAGCTGAGGTCTCGGGTTCGAATCCTAGGTCGGAGGGGGATATTGGATTTTTCTATTCATTATCAGCCCGGAGTCAGGAATTTGGGCCTGATATGGCGATAAGCTTGCCCCCTATCACATCGTGGGACGGAACACACAAGGCGACACGTGGGTGTACTGGTAGCACCTCTGAGTACCTAGCTACCCCTTCTAAGAAAAAAGGCGTGAGTTTATGTATGTATTAGCTATCAGTAGCTAAAGTTGTTTTGCTAATTGTAGGAAAATTGGACCTTTGCAATTCGACATTAACCACACCACAAAAATGTTTAAGACTTTCCATAGAGGCCTGCACAGGAATGTCACGTTGCCGCATCCAGCTGTATATTATATTCGATATCGTGCAGGTTGTCACAATTCTATATTATTGTATTATAAATACAGGGTATATCAAGACTGCTACCGAAAACGAAGCCAGGTGGTAGTTTTAGAGACCTTAGACATAATCATCTATCCATCCATCAGCCTAAGGAAGTTCACTGCTAAACATAGGCCTCTGCCAATGATTTCCACAGTGACCTGTTGGAGGCAGCCTGCATCCAGCGACGTCCCGCGATCTTTACCAGGTCGGTGACCACCTAGTGGGTGGACGTCCCACGCTGCGCTTTCCGCTTCGTGGCCTCCATTCGAAAACTTTTTGGACCCATCGGCCATCAGTTCTCCGTGCTATGTGGCCCGCCCATTGCCACTTCAACATAATATAATACATAGACATAATGCAACTTAAATTTTTGGGGAAAAAAGGGACGATTTTTTTGTAATTTTAATTTACCTATCATCGTATTTGGTTGGTAGTTAAATATATTTTCTGAAAAAAATAATGTACACCTTTTTATTTTTAAAGACGCCATAGAACGCAAGGCTTTTAATTATAATTTTAGCAAAACTATATATATATATACTCTTTATTGTACTGTGTACATCTCAAGTAACAGTGATTAAATATAACAAATAAAATTAAATTAGTACAATGGGCGGCTACATCGCATTGAGCGATTTCTACCTGGCAACCTCTCTTCTTCTTTCTTTGTATAGACCTACGAGAAGCAAAAGTCTCTCTCCAGTGCACGGATGCTCTCAACTACAATAGACTTACCATCCGATGTCTTATACCCAATTTGTAGAGAGATTATAAGAATAATCTCTACTAAATACACCGATAGAATAACACAGACTAACAATTAACAGACATAATAACAAGACAAGACTAACATCAACAAACAAGCTCTAACATTGTTTTTACGTACAAAATTCTAAAGACACTCAAATTCTCGTGTGTTCGCATCGACATTCGACTGTTCTCGACGCATTTGCATAATCTGTCCGGCAGGCGTTCCCGCACCTACTACAAGACTTATGGCCAATGAAAACAAACCAATGGATCTGTCTGTAAACACGAATAACAATGGGATCAATGTAATACATAAAACACTTGATACTCTTTGAACTTCCCCTACGGATTTGTGTAGGAACACAATCCGCTCGGCCCTTAAGCATCTTAATCTTAAGAATGTTTGGGGAGATTTGAATATAATGTTTAAAAAACAACGTTGGTAGGTATTTTATGGTCGTTTGACGTACATACTTGAAAGTAAGCGTCTTCAATGCTAAAATGGCGGTAAGTCAGTTTATTTTTTTAAATTACCAAGGTACTTAAGGATTGCACATATTAGATGCATGTTTGTTAATTAATTCGTATTTTTTGAAATCATTAATTAAAATAAGAGATAATTGTTTTTACATACATACATACATAAACATCACGCTTTTTTCCCAGATGGGGTGGGCAAAGAAGCGACCAGGACACCCACGTTTCGCCTTAAGTGTTCCGTCCCACGTCTAAGGCGAGCCTATCGCCATATCGAGTACAAATTCCTAACTCCGGCCTGATAATGAATAGAAAAATCCAATATTACTTTGCCCGACCCGGGATTCGAAACCGAGATTTCAGCGTTATATTCGTACCATAGTACATCTAAGCCACCGAGGCAGTCTTTTAAAAAGAAAATTACACAGTTGATCTGTCGTCAAAGTTAACATTTTAATTAAATTAATTAATTAATTTAATTAATTATTTTTCCCCAAATAAAATTACTATCTAGACCGAAGAGAAGTAGATGAAGATGAATTGTCCTATTCATTCATAACCGCTATTTTCATAAAGAACAACGGTTAATCCATGCATTTAACACATTTTAAAATAGTTTGTTAACATTTCACGTTACATTTCAGATGCAACAATAACATTTTAATGAGGGAACGCCATTGTTGGTCCAGAAGGCTCGCCTGTGTATTCACACCATTCTAAAAAATCACACATTGTCAACAATATAAAAGAAAATGAAAATATTCACTAACTTTACCAAAAACGTGACTCCCATTCTTGTCAGAAACCAGGGTGGGGCTGGGTAGTCTTTGCCCCCCTTACATATAACATTCCAGATGTTCTCGTAACTTAAATAATGCTATCAGTATATCATAATAAAATATTACTAACCTGCTGCTACGATTCTTGGAAAACTAAAAGCTAATAATTATGTTATGAATTCTTAAAATATGCAAATAAAACAAATCCCTCTGCTTTTATATCCTCAACCAAAGAAAGAATATGATTTTATATAATCCATATATAGTAAACAAATAACTCATCTCAATGGTACTCTCGATTGTAAAGGAGACTCGGGCCCTGCAGTAGGACGTACTTATATGGGTTGATACAGACTACAGACAGTCAGACATTAAGTAAATTTCTTTTAGCAATCAAAATCTATAGATTGAAAAAACCTGATTCATATATTTTCTTAATAAACTAAAATTGCGACTATGATTTATGCGATCACCGAGTAACATTAAGGCGTCGACATGAAATCAAATTGCACATCTAAAATGCTCTACTTATAGTGGAAAAAGATAATCTCTGCGACTTATATGTATTTTCTTATTACAATTCAGATACTTACCTATCATCATTCTATTATCTAGCAAAATATAGTCCCCATAAACCCTCCTCGCTACGCCCTCGCCAGCATTCTGTCAGACAAAAACTCCTGCCACAAAAGCAAAGACAATTACAGCAGGTGAACCGGCTAGGAAGTTGCAAGCGCGGTAAATTGCGGGGACGCGCCTTGTTTATTTTTGATTCGAAAACGGGGGCTTAAAAGAGAATAGTCTGTCTCTTAGAAGGATTATTTTGTGACTTACGTTTTAGCGTTGTAGATTTTTTTATGTTGTGGTATTTTTCGTTGGCATTTTTTTTTTGTTACTCTAAGTTATTAATGATGTAAATAAATGCTTTTTGTGTCTTTTTTTCTTATTAAGATGAGAGTGAAAAACATTTGAGAGTGGAACAAAATTCCTAGTTAGAGATTTTGTGTTCCATCTCAAACGCATACATCTAGGGTCCAAAATTTTAATAAATATATAAGGCCATCTGCTGAGCTAACCTTCTCTTCAAATAGATAGGTTAAGCCCTAATCTATCACGCTAGTCTACTCGTAGTACAGTTTTACAAAATAAAAACTTTTAGAGTTTTGCGAAATGATGCCGGAACTAATAGCTAATTATACCTTGCTTCAACGATGCAGAAAATGATTTAGGTGAAATTTAATTCTTAAGAGTTTAAAACAATAAATTCGAAGCTTGTAAAGTTAAAGGTCTACCTGCCCTTACTAGGCAAGCGTGGTAATAGTCAATCCTCTATGGATATCAAAAAGGCCCGTATCGAAAGAAAAACTATAACAAAATCAACTAATAGCCCTATCGTGATCATACATTTTACCAGCTTATACTTTCATTAAAGAATATACGTTAAAGCTCTAAATAGGTAAATACAATTTAATTGCTCCAACTCCATTACGCAACAACACGAAGCCACCAATACAGCGTAATCCAATTACACTATTGATTCAACCGTACACTTAACCTCGAAAGCTTAAATTGCCTTAAACAAGCCAAATTGAACAATAATCCAAAATTGCTCAGAAATATATGGCGTTGCTATCGCGATAATACGGGGAAACGCACACAGTATCGGCGTGTCATTAAGCCGAAGGGCCCTTATCTTCAAGTGTCTTACATAAGGGCTTAGTGAATTCACTAATGACTTGATTTTCTGCCTCGTAAAAGTTGTATTACTGTTGATACTCGTTTGATTTGCTTTTGAATCTGGTATTAGTGTTTTAGGGTTGAACGGGTTTTATGAGATGGCTTTTAGTCAGGGTTGGCAGGTTGAAGAAGTTTAATTAAACATTTTAATAGTTGCAATAACAAAAATTCTAAATAACGTAATTATGGATACCGGGACATTTTTCTTTATGTACCTTACCGGTAGATTAAAAAATATATAAAATCCGACACCTTATCTATACATGTAATTAACTGATCGATCTCTGTACATGGAAGATATTAGAGACAAACTATTATGAGGGGACTATATAAACGTAATATTGTAACGTAATTTGTTTTATAATAATTATTTTATTGAGCTACGAGAAATATGTTAAGGGAAAAAATGTGCACAGTTAATTAATCTTTGCATGAAAAGATTTTAAAATACCTCAAACATTTTTGGCGAAAGTCAATAAAAAATATGCCCGACACCCCGACTTTAATCAACTTCTAATTAAAACTTATACCAGGAAAGTAATATCAAAAAGCGGAAACATCCACAAAACGGACGATCAAAGAGAACGAATTCACTTTTGATAAGACTTAAAAGTGAAAAAGTCCGTAAAAGTATTACGATCAACATCGTTGGAGGAGTCAATTATGAAAAATACATTTTAAGGCGACGGCGTTCGTTTATGAAAATTAATTATCAATAAAAAAATTATTCGTATTCAAATGGAAGGAAACCGGAGTAATTATTCGTTTTGCAAAGTAGCTACTGCTCCTGCTGTTAAGACGTGTAAATTCAACACCAGCGAGAGATTATTTTATTTTTGGTATAGTTCGGCAAAGTTTTTTATTTTATCAGGCACTGCACTTGATTGTAGTTCTGTGTAAATAGAGCACCAATTGGCGAGCAATATTAAACTTTTGTGTCTCGTTCCAAATAAATATTCCAAAAAAACCATACATAGTCCTGAACCCAAACAAAAAATCTATAAAACAAAGAATCAACGGGATTATTACGGCATTTTTATTGCAATTAATGGCGAGACAAGAATACCATTCGCCTGATGGTAAGAGATACGACCGCTCATAAACAGTAGCAAAACCAAAAAACATCAAGAATCACAAAGCTATACTTGGCATTTTACTGCGTTCGCCATCCTGAGACATATGATGTTAAGTCTCATTATTTCCAGTAGTTACTGTGGCTACAACGTTCTTCAAACCGGTACACAACAGTGCATTGACACTGCTGTTTGGCGGAAGAAATAGACATTAGTGGTACCTATGCAGGCGGCCTCTCACATATGAGAGACCTACCACCAGCAAAAACAATCACAACAAATACAAATACTAGTTTGCGTACAAACATTTGCCTCGACGCGAGGATACCATCCGCGGCCTTCTTTAACCTACTGCGCCAATAAGGCTGCCATGAGTCACCCTAGCTAGTTTATCTCTTATTCGGGATATTTTTACGAATTATTTTGACCTTCATATAAATGAGGACGTAACTACTACTAACAAATTACAAGTATCTAATGAATTTGGCTCAGTTCGTCGCAAAGTTGCTGATATTACATTCTTGGCGGCCTTGGAAAGATTCTAATAGAACAATGAGTCAGTTTGGAAAGTTATAAGTTAGATCTCGTGTGATATATCGACATAATCTTGTACCTGACGCGGTGAGACTACGAGTAGTAGATACTTCAAAGTCCTTATCTTTCTTATTATGTTCGACTAAATATAGTAACTGTTCAATAAACGTATTTTAAGAATCGCTACAACTTACGAATTCTCTAGAGTAAAATAGGATATTTTTTTGCATAAGCAACACACTAACCATTTTCTTCGACATGTGTTGGTCAATAGGTGACGCTCCCTTACCACCAAGCGAATTCCTCCTCTGATATTAAATGCAACTTTCGTAACCTTTAAAACATCTCCACATTAAACAGTCGTATTATTCACTCATGGTTGTTAGTAAAAAATTGCATAGTTCGTAAAGCCCGCCGTTTATATTTTTATAGATTTCAATATTAAAATTCCCTTTTTTCCTACGCGATAATGCCCAATACACACGGCTTTCTACAACCTTCCAACATTTCTTTCAACCCGACGACGTATTTAAACGCAGACGTACAGTTAAACTGAAACAAAACTATTTTACAGTGGAGATAAGCGGGACGTCTCTTGTTTATAGCGTGCAGGAAGTCTTTAGCGTTGGCGCGGGAGGGGGTGGCCGGCGAATTACGTCGTTATGTGACGCGTTATCATTTCTGACACACGGGCGGGACGAACAGCCAATATGAATGTTGGAAATGGATTAGGAGGAAGATTGAAGATTTGTAGAGACAATATTTATAAAAATATACCAATGGTACAAACCTCTGGATCAAAGGGGACTATACTGTAAAATATTATAGTAATATCTCTATTGTCTATTATAATATTCAAACCTCATAAAATACTCGGAATATACATAAATATATACACTTTTATACACATATTTAATGCCAAAATCACAACCTATACGATCACGATAGTTCAAAAGAATAATTTACTGTGTCTTCTTTTTTTATTAGATAACTTACCCAATCGGGTAATGCGGATCAAGAATTAAATAAACAAATAAATCAAATATAAAAACATAGTGCGAAGAAGAAATGTAATTACCTAGCCTAAGCTTTTATTATTATAAATTGTATTTCTGTTTTTTAATTTAGGTTAAGAAAGGAAACTAATAAATGTTTTATTATTTTTTTATTATTGTAATGTGAATAATATGCAGCCGCGAGCCAAATCTGTAGACACACTGCAGTGCCGCATAACTTACTGGGACTTGTGTAACGCGCTCCATATGGCCGATGTTTTCTTGTTAACACTTGGCAATACACGTACCATTATTTTTATCCTGTTTGTCAAAACATAACAAAATTAAGATAATTTTAAAAGCACAAAAAATATTGTATACTAAAACGGCTGCCGTCTCTACTAATCATTATTTAAGGTTGGTAACTCACTTACAATTCACTAAGATTGGTTATGTTCTATTTCGGATTCATTAAGTACTCACTTCGGAAAAAATTGATTAGTTAGAAAATAGGATAAACGTATGTCTCCATATAGTCATCATCAAGAGCCTACGATTCGTACGGGATCATAGTATTAAATCTATAAATTTAAAAGTGCGTGGTAGCCTTGTTGGTAACGGACCAAACGCGGCTCCCAATAAGTTCACGATGGTCGCGGGTTTATATCCCAAGGCTCACCTCTGACTTTTAAGAGTATGATTTTGTGTAATGTTAGACAGTCGCCACGCACTATAACAGCGAAGGAAAATAACGCGTGGAAACCCTTACACTAAAGCAATTTGTAAGAATTTCTATACATTGAATATATTTTATGTGGAAGAGCCACGCTGTTGTCAGTCATGACTCAGCATGAATGCGCAGGTTCATCTGGGGTGGTACCACTGTCTTACTGGAAATCAAGGTGAATCGACCGCTTTGCTGTCTAGTTTCGATCGGTGAGTGAGATTACCGGATACCTAATACTCCTGTCCTCTTCCCATCCCTTTTACTTCACGCTCCCCTCCTTTTTTTAACGGCCGACCACAAATCTATAAACCAAGCGTTGTGGATGGTCATGGGCGGCAGTAATCACTTACCATCAGGTGACCTATTTGCTCGTTTATCGGACTTATGCAATAAACAAATGTTCTGATAACGTAACACTGTATTACAAAATAAAAATATTAAGTAATCCATGTTATGCTGAAAAAACAAGATAACACGTAAAATTTGTATTAATTGTTATTTAATTTACATCGTTGCTATCCGTGTGTAGAGTCATCGTGTAGTAGTAGCCAAAGGAAACGGCCCGATAACTTACTCTTGACTATTTGATGAACTTGCTAAGTGAATTTAACACATAATCGCACCGCCCTTTATTGTTACTGTTGTGCTAAATAGCCACGGATATCTGGACAACAGGAAACATAAAAACCTCGTTAAATCAAATAGTTTTGTAAGGAAGGAATCCTTTCTTTTATTTCTTATGTTAACTATAGAAAGTTTAATAAGGAACTTTCATTTTGCTTAGTTTGCTGTTGTAGTCATTAAATAAAATCCTTTAAAGATACTCAAGGTATTCTTTGTATTTTTTACTCGTGGAAATATCCTTGTGGTTGTGTTCGTGTCCGCCTAAGGTTATGCGGCATTTCTACGGAGTTAATGATGCACAGAGCTTGCTATCGGCATTAGGAAGTTGATTTCTAAGAGTAATGTAGGGTGGACTCAACATAAAATAATGAAAGTATGTCGAAGGTCCTGTTAGGCGACCGATCCTGACTGTCCGTTTAAAAAAAAACTACAATGTCCACGATTAAACCGGTTTAATTAATAGGAAATTAAACTGTTATAATTTTAGCACAAAAGTCCTGACTTGCTGATCCCTATTGTAATGGTTGCTAGAGAAACGAATACCACTCGTCATGCCAAATAATAATTGACAAAAATTAAATAGAAAATAAGTGTGTTGAAGAAAATTGACTCAGGATTATTGCAGTGGAATATTACAAAAGTCAACGCAATGTAAAACATATTATGCTGAGGTTTCAATCAATACATTTATGGTAGGGATGTAACAGTCCGATAAGCTTCTATCGTTCATACTTTGGCATGTCTAATTGTTCGAAAATTGCCAAAAATTTAAATAAATATAGCTGCTGGTTCTATCCTCACGCCGAAATAAACGTGTATGTCATAGATACATTCCCCGAAAATTGTAAACTAAATAATTTTCTGCGAACCATACTGTTTGAACACCATATAGAACTGTTCTGTGGTTTGAACGCAGGCTATCAATTGCGCAGATAAATGTTATTACGAATATTTTAAATGCGAATGTTAGTTTGTTTGATTGTTGCGATTTGCCGCCTTTATTATACAACCGATCTACCTACGATATCTAACCGAAGTTCTATATAATTGTACAATTTCCGATGTACAAAAAATGACATAGACTACCTTTCATGAACAAAAAGTACTGATCCCGAGAAACTGGAAACAACAATCTCCAATTTCAATAATACTCTGTCAATCGACAGCTTAGATTGGTAAAATCTACATTACGAGAGAAGCCGCGAGAAAAACCTGGCAAAACGTAAAGATTAAAAACCTATAGATAAATGGCAATCGTCGAAGGTCATTCAAGATGATTAATTATATCGGAGTTGGCACGGACAGCGACACTTTAAAACACACCTTGTCGACAACAAGAGTTGACGCCGCGCCGGCCAACTTCTTAATGTTTTTGACAGCACAAAATTATTCTATTAGAAACTTTATCGTGGACGTAATTAACTGGATTTTTTTGTTCGGTTTGACGAAATTTTTTTTAAGCTTGATTGTTTTTAATATTCTATTCTTAAGGCCTTTATTATTGATAACCTTCTCTGCTTCAATTATCCTTGCAACCAGACATCGTTCTTATGCATGCTATAGACAGATTTGTGACATTAATCATAATAACTTTATCTAATATATAGGTATATTCTATATCCTAATTTAGCCAGTACCTTTTTTATGCCGACTTCATGAAAAATATATTATCAATCCAATACACAAGTACATGTGCAAAAACACTCACCTAAAACATAAACTAAACACAAAATTAATACAACGCAAACGTCACCCATTACGCAACTACACTGCATAATACCCAACAGCGTAATCGTAACTACGCTAAATCCACCCGTCACCCCCCTCTATACCTCCCTCTCCCCTTCCTCATTAGGACACAAGTTTAGCAGCAATTATCTGAAGCGGGGTACTCAAGGGTCATATTTTCAGCAGCGTAAATCCATTTTGCATGCATAAAGTTGCATGAGCGTATGTTGCTAAGACACCCGGCGGGTGTTTTTAAGTACCGCGTTAGTGCTCCAGAGATTTATATTAATGCAAAGATTGCGAGACTAGCTAGCAGCTCCTATGCTTGATGGTGAACTAGTTTAAAGTTAGTTTTATTAATAGTGATTTTTATAGGACGGAAAACATGGTCGCAGTCCTTTGTGTGATTTTTTATGTGTAGAAAGATTGATAATAAAACTAGACAGGTGGTTACTTTAGTGCAATGATGGCAAAAGATGCTTCATATAATAGGGAATACAGGGAATCCGCACTAGGTCGGTGTGGTTGATCAAAATATCCAACTAAACTAAAAAGTACCGTTTGACGTTTCATACTTTTCAACTTTGGACACGCGCAACTCACATTATTTTAATAACATTTTCGGTAACACTACGGAATTATGGTTTTAAGGAAAATGTTATTGAAATTGTCTGAGTTGCGCCTGTACAAGTAGCTTAAAACTGAAAAGTATGAAACGTCAAACCTATTAGTTTAGTTGGATTATAATCTTGTCTTGGGTTTACGCGAATGTTACACAATGAAATTAAACGAATTCTTACGGATTTTATCGCGAATTTAATTTAGTTCTTACATTTTTTAACTTCCCGACGTTTCGATCACTTTACAGTTTTCGTGATCACACACACAAAATTCGCGATAAAATCCGTAAAAATTCGTTTTATTTCAATGGCTTATAATCCCTTTGCCATTGTCTTTAGCGTTACGTCTCTCAATCAAACGCTCGTTTGTAGTCGATTCCCATGCTCAGCACTGCCCAATTATAGCCTGATACAGCAGAATAAAACGCAGCCAAAACCGTAACACAAAACTACACTAAAATCCGTTCTGACAGTGGCTTACTAAAAGGAGTGTAGCACGTGCGCGTCGCTAATGAGCAATGATTTACAGCTGCATTACACTGCACTGCAGTGTCCTTATCTTAGCTAAATAACATTACATGCTCTAAACTGGATTAGCAGCGTCCGTTGCTTATAAATTGGCTTATTGTGCAATATACTTCGTATCAGCTGGAGAAAAATTGCTTTTATAATCGAAACGACAGCCTCCGTGGCGGAGCTAGATGGACGTCGGCTGTGAAACGACAGGTCGCTGGTTCGATCCCCGCACCGAAACAAATATTTGTTTGATCCACAGCTATTTTTGTCGGGTCTGGGTGTTTGTGAGACCGAAATGTCTCTTGTGGTTCCTGATACCTACGACATTAGACTCGATCTAAATGTGAGCCATGACTGTTGGGTGTATATATATTATTTATAATATGTTGATTGTAGGATGTTCAGATATTGACAACGTATGGGTGTAAAAGCTGCTATAGCAAATTTTATATCACGTCCTGGGATCAGCACTTGTACGTACAGATTCAAGATGGCAAGAATAATTGTGTTGAAATGCGCTATACTTAACACTATTCCATCGACTCCAGAAAAAAATCATTATATTTCAATATTTAATTAAATTTAAATTCATAATACAATAATAGCTGTATTTCACTAATTTATCACCAGGTGTAGTGGAATCACTATGTACCAACATAACAATGAACTATGTAAACTTTATATAGATATACAGTTATACTCGTAATACCTAATAATAATTACCTTGACGAAAAACAAACAGATTCTAACTCTTTCATTTAACTTTATGAAACAGCATAAAATTAAAACAATAAAACAGTCTAATAAACCATAAACCAAGAAACACTCGCAAATACTTTGAAGTCTTCATAATAAATTAAGTAAGCAAGGATCATGATTTGATAAACCACGATTCACGCTCAAAGGGAGCAAAAAATTCCGGGATCCATTCAAAAATTCCACAGATATCGGACCGCTTTTCTAACTCGAGTCCAGAAATTTTCTAACTCATTTATATTTTAAGTGCGTTCTGACCTCACATTCGCCGAATATTGTTTCAGGGAAGTCGGGCCCATTTATCATGATAGAGGTACATGAGGTCTGAGCCGTGAGAACATTTCACCCTTTTTACAGTCTCGCCGGAATGGTTTCTTTGTTTTTTCGAATTGTTCTTCACTCACGCGTGTGTGCTAGGTTTTGGCGATTTATATACTGTGAATGTCTGAGATTCAAAATTCAAGTCAAAGTCAAGCGCAAATTCTTTATTTTTGGTTATACCACAAAAATAATCAGATAGAACTTTCTTATTTTTATGTTTTTAATAAATTCAGCCACAAAGACAACGTCGTAGTTGTCAAACCAATATCTGCTATGTGTTTAATAAATCTTTGAGAATACAGTAAAAACATTGTCATGTAAAATTTTATATAAGCTTTGCATTTTTAACGCTCATAGTTCGACGTGTAATGCTAAGAACCACATAGCGTTTTTAATATATACCAGTAACAAAAGCTTGGGCGACAAACTAGTCATAATAGTCAACATGTTGAAAGCTCAAAAAAGTGCACATAGCAGGTATCGGTTTGACAATGACGACATACGAGTACGAGTACCTTCATAAGACCTAGTGGCTGTGGTTGTACATTGGTGATATTGAAAACATTTTCTATGAAATTTACTGCATGTTCATATTCAACACTCATCGCTCGTTGGGACTGGATGTAGACCGTGTCAATGTGTGTGTGCGTGTATTACGAGTATATATATTTCCTAAATATTCCTACAGCAATTTATAAGAAGCACCATATTACATCCCCCAACATCATGCAATTTTTCCTGAGCTATCCAATTTAAGGCCAAACGCTTCAATTACAGTGTGTCCTACATAACCCAATTCATCATCAAAACCATCAGAGAAGCGATTAAGAAAGGTCCATTTACACGGCACAAAAACGTAATGAATGCGCGGCGCGGGTGCATTTCCAGTGATACTGGCTGCGTGGGCCATTGCGTCGGAATGGTCGGGCCCGCCGTATCGCGGCCCACACCGCAGCATTGCTGTGGCCTGGCTCCTATTCTGGTACACCAATTTGTAGTCGATATTCTCGCACTCTCGATTGTAGAGTACACCCGTGCAGTGCAGTTGGACATATTTATATGGGCTAATACAATTTTCGTACTAGTCAATCGTCAAAAAATGCGTCTGATGAACGTCATAAAAATATTTAAGGTTTTTTTTTTTCTAACAATCCTTTTTCTTTCTGTGTAGTCTCGTATTTTGCGAGGCCAGCAACGATTATCCAAATGTTTCGATGTTAATTAGCGACGCTAGTCACTTACCAGAAGGAAAAGCATTCGCTTGTTGCCCGGATGTTCGCAGTAACCTCAAGAGTTTTTATGGCAATGATAGGAATAAAATGATAGGAAACGAGGTGGCAAATGTGATGGCACAAAAAATAATAAACTATTATTGCACCCTACGAACGCCTGCGAGTCTAATGGAATCGTGGGTGTGGTGACGAATATAAAAATAAAAATAGTAGAGTAAACCCCTTCTTAAAGGTCGCTAGGTCGTATTGTCTTTTCATTCTCGCTAATAATAAAAAAAATCGAGCATTAACATGTCGAACAGTTCCCAGAATAGCATTTTGTTCTTTCATGCGAAACCAACTGGTGACAAAATGTACGTGACCCACGAAATATTGCTGCAAGTTATGTACGATACCCGTAAATGCTATACTAATATGTGGTCAATTTAAACTTTGCGGCTTTTTTTTATAGCCGTGTATATAACTAATATCTAAGTATTTATTAAACTATTTTCAGAGACCCAGTTCCGAACCACTAATATGAGGAGAATTTTCGATTCGTTTTGGAAACAATGAGTTATTAAAATTGATTAATTACTGAAAAATGATTAGAATTTGAAATGCCGACATCATTTTTTACATCCCTCTCTTTACCACTTTTATTATTGCAGATTGACAACGTATAATAACTCCATTAAACATCAAAACCTCATCAAAACTAATAAAATTATTCTGAATGAAGCTAAATATGAATAGAATAACAATATTCAATAGTAGCGGTTATAATTTAACAAATCAGTGTTTGCCGTGTTATCGATTGAGTCCGTATCTCTCACGCTTTGTCGCTCGGCAGGCGTAAAATAAACACTAAATGAGCCGCACTAAAACTGAAAGCGATGGCGTCCTGCACCTTTTCTGTTAGTTCGATTAGTTATAATTGTTTATTGGTGAAGCAAGAAGATTATTACTGTTAATTTTACATAAATTAAGAGAACATTAAATAGTCACCACTTTCTAGAATCATCCATTTTAGGCGCAAACTAGCGAGTTAACGTGGAGTATGCAACTTATAATGATATAAAGAGCGTAGTTGCCCAACTTATATTTAAAAGTGGTAGAACCACGCTGTTGTCAGTCACGACTCAGAATCAAAGGGCAGGCTCATCCGGGGCGGTATCATTGTCTCACAGGAAATCGACGTGAAGCGACAGCTTTGCTGTCGGGTTTCGTTCGGTGAGTGAGATTGCCGGGTGCTAAATATCATTTATTTTTTTCTTTCTTTTTTTTCTTCCTTTCTTACCATCAGATGACCTGTTTGCTCGTTTGCCGGATCTATGCAATAAAAAAATATTGCTATACTTCAGAATGATAATGGCAACTTGTTCATTAGAAACCCACTTGACCTAAAAACTGAACGTAACTTCGGATAGTTTACAGTATTTGCTCGACCACTGCGACAACAAACTAAACGCCCCTACCTAATACTTGACGGCACTAACCACTACGTAAATTCGTAAACGATGCCCCAAACCCAACAGCTTAAAGACTGAACATTAAACATCGCTCGACCACGTACGAATACCAACCTCAGAGGCGAAACGTCGTAACCACCGCGCTTACCTACAGCGGACCGGCTGAAACCCTTCGGACCGACGCTGAATGGCCAAGTGGATGCAAATGCAAGCAACAGATGGTATCGTAAGCTACGCCACTAATCTTGCAGGTCACGTTGTTTCGCCGCAGGTGGGAAGCAGCTGTACCGCTGGATTTATTGAGCCACTGCTGGAATCATGCGAAATGTGCGGTTATAAAGCGCTTTCAGCGGTTTGAATTTGAAATCGATGACGTGATATACATGCATGCTGGTATTTATTGCTTGGTCAAGTCTTGCGAGAGACATCGCTTTAGAATAGCAACTCTATTTGGATTGCATTGCACGCACCATCAAGTGAATTGTAGTCACGTAGTTGACACAATTAAAATGTGTAATACTAGCAATTTTCAACTTCAAAATATACATATTTTAACTAAGATATATAGATATGTAATTTGGGTTTAGAAACTGGTGATTTATTATCATAACTAGTCAAGTCGGGCCTAGTGTGGCCACCCTAGTCAGGTCAATAATTACTGTAGTGGCAACAACAATACTTTACCATTATTTAATTAATTCTATAAAAAATAGCATGAAATCAAACGCCACACGATAATGAAAGTATAATTACAAAAATAAAGCTGTATTCCAGTTTCCTCGCAGCGTTATTGTTATCAAATTATTTTTCCATCACTCTCGCAGCACGGCAATTAATTGCACGGCGACAAATTATTTTCGCTCCACTAATGATTTTTTGACGAGGGTCCCTAAATTTGTTACGTTCGTAAACAATGAATTTCACTCTTGCCCTCTTATTGAATGAGACATTCGCTATGCGTTCCATATTATTATTATTTTAGCTTACAGAGGTTCTCAACATGACGTTTTGAGTGGGTTTATGATCATCTTTTTTATTTCAGTCAGATACCAAGTACTTTAAGAATATTGAAATTCGCAATGACATGACGTTTCGTTCGTTGTTTCTAAGTTCTAATTGAAGTTATCTAGGCTAATACCAGATGTCCTACTACGAGTATATCTGCCCAATTTTCTGAGCTTTGAAGTCCTCAGTTCTAAAGACGTTGACGCTAATGTCTTATGTGATTATATGTATAGTATATTATATTAACGTTAATATTGATATCACGATAAGTAATGAAAATTAGTATAGTATACTACTATGTAGTCGTAACAGACTTTCCTAAGCGAAATTCAATAAAAACGTCGAATTAAATAAATACGTTTAAAAACGAAAAGAGAAAATCAAAATCAAACAGAAAAAGAAAATAAAACAAAGATAATGCAAAGCGCTACCTTCTCAAGACGACGTGCAGTCTTGCGTCTTAATGTGCAATTTTAAAAGTTTAATCCAGAAACTGTAATAATTTATATTCTATGCTGTTACATCGACGGTATTCTATTTTCATGGTTTAATATTAAATTGTTTTTTACATTTATTTTAACAAGTATAGGTCTGGGTGAACTTCAAGGCTCCCACAGGTTGTGCAGCAATTTTTCGACTTACGTGTTCAATATTTTCAAGCTTTTATAAGCGAAGTATAAAGAAGTAAAATGTATTAAGCCTTCAGATATAATGGTTTCTCATTTATCGATATTCTATATTGCTAGATCTGCATTTTCCTCACACGTGTTATGTAACCAAATTATTGCGAGCATAAAAATATTACATAAATTGTAAAGTAGCAAACAAGCACTGAGTCTTATTAAAACTGTTTTTCCATCCCGTTGAAATTCTAGAAGAAAATTTCCCGTTCGAAAATAAATTAATTGGCGAGCAACAAACAAAGATTGGAAATGTGAAACGCGATTGTTTGATAATTACAGTGCAGGCCGGAGTCGAACCTGGGCCCTCTAATTAATTCTGTTATTCGACTCCCGTTCCAGCGGCAATTTATTTTCTTTTAGATTAACCTGAATTTTGTATAGGGTCGACTAGTTTGTTGATTGCATTTTGAATATTAATGACGTCGTCGAAACTTTTGTTTGGTGAAAATTCCAATTTTGCGCGGTGATTTCAACTACCAATTTGTTAATGGTAAACATTGCCTTGCTGTTGTACACTGAATAATTAATCAGGAAGATTATCGGTTTAGTCCTTAAATTCTGGTTATCTTGATATCAGACACTGTGTGATCATTATGTTTGAATGACGTAGATCTACCTCTATAAAAAGAAAAGAAATCACTCACTTGTCGTGATAATATGGTGATCACTAAATTATGGTTTGCGATTTAGAAAATAAAAGTGACGCGGGCCCTTTGTGAGCAGTTTTCTAAAAAATAACATAGAAAAACGTATTTGTGGTTAGGTTTTGTTGTTTCAACTTCATGGTAGTCGTGCACTCTGTACAGAGTGGTTGTGGTTATGTTTAGGCCAATTGCTGAGCAGTTGTTTCAACTAAAGGCTTAATAACTTACCTTCTATCTTTTTATACAATATATTTCATCTTTAAACACCAACCTTGTATCTACTATTTCCTCAGTAATTCTCATATTCATGGGCAATGGTTGACACATTCCATTAAATTTAATGATCTGCTGCTTTATCACTTCTAGATCCTGGAAATGACGTAGAAATGACCTGTACTACGAAAATTGCAAATCTCTTCAAAATTACACACATACATAAACTCACTCCTTTTTCCCAGAAGGGGTAGGCAGAGGCTCTCCTGGTAGTAAACCAGGCACCCACGTTTCACCTTTTCTGTTCCGTCCCAGGATGTGATGGGGGCGAACCTATCGCCATATCGGGCACAAATTCCTGACTCCGAGCTGATAATGAATAGAAAAATCCAATATCACATTGCCGGACCGGGGATTGCAACCCGAGACCTCAGTATTGTTATCATACCCTAGTACAACTACGCCGCCAAAATAGTCTTTTAAAAATTATATCTGTAAAAACTCACAACACGAGCATAAAGGCTTGTTACGACACTACTCTTAAGGGTTCAATATTTCTAATACCTAACCTCTTGCAATATTAAAATCTAACCAATCAGCCGTTCATATATACATACTGAACAGTAACAGTATACATCGATATTACAATGGAACAATGCCACTTACATCCAGGCCTAATTTTGATTAATTATCTCAATTAAACAGCGGACAAATAGCTTATTACTGGAGTACAATTGGTGAATAATTGGATTATTTGTTGGACCGTTTTAGGTCAGCCTACCTTATTAGACACCGAATTGCCGTGAACATTTTGTAATTCGCTTTTATGTGAGTGTAACAATAAACTAAATATTTAACAATAAATGATAATTTTTCTCACTTCGCCTAATAGGACCAATATGCCATTAGGTGTTGCAGCAATTCAGAAGGGCTGTGTGGTCCTGGTTTGATTCGTGGGACAGAAAATCTACACGATGAGGGTTATTCGTTTGGGAAAATAATATTTTGTTACGATTATATAGTTTCTTAAAAGATTTTCGCCAATCTATTACATTGTTGTAACATAAAATATATTATTGCTTAAACAATTAAATGATTTTACGAATAACATATTTAATAAGGCAGCTTTCAATTATTTTTCTGAATGAAAATCATCGTCACTGTTTAACATTATGGTATTGGTCAATGTGCCTCATTATACTTTGTTGCGAACTAACAATTTCAGGAAACATGTGTTGGAATTAAACTGCAATATGCGGCGTACGTGCTTGACGATACACGTGCGAACAGCCAAAACACTGCAGCTTTTCCACCGCTTTCGAAACAGCGGAAGCGCTTCTCTTATAATTAGTCCCTAATGGCTGCCTGTATTACTCTCTATTTCCATCGGAACTTCATTGAAAGCCGCTACGATCTTAGAAATACTGATAGCGTTGAAGCTGTTAATTTGTGCGTGCAATTTGTAGTTCAGGGATTTGCTTAATTAGTAATAGAGTTTCTAATAATTAAGGACCTAAAGATAGAAAGCTTGGAATACGTCATAATAAAAAAGGGTAAGTATTTTTTCGTATTAGAATCTAATTAAATATAATATTTTCCCAATCTGGCTAAAATTCCGTGCAAATCTTATTGCAAGTACTTAGTTAGTATTTAATTATAATCGGAAAAACTTTGCAAAAGCAACATTATAAGAATACGGTAGTCATTGAAATAAAACTCAATCTTACGGATTTTATCGCGAATTTGATTAATTTTTTTAACTTCGCGACGTTTCGATCACTTTACAGTTTTCGTGGTCACGGAGCGGAGTACGAAATATGGTAATCATTCAGAATTATAATGCAATAAATGATTTAGAAAACCTGTAAATTCACAAACCTCAATTTGAAAATCTATGAAATCGCAGCGTTTCTACTTTTAAAATTCAACGAAGAAATAAGTACATGTTTACGAAGGAGTAAAAGACATCTATTTCTCACAAAACGGCGGACATAACATCAGATTCAATAGTAAAAATAATATGGTAATAAGTATTACTATCATAATTTGAACATAACCGAGGTCATGAGCCATCGCATGGCAATTTAACACACAGCGACGCATAAAATTGGTATAACCGTAAGAACTGCTCCTAAGGAAACCGAAACGAGTGGAACGGTTAGCAAATTTATGAACCGAGAACAAGTCTTAAATAAAGGATGGGAGCATGAATTTTTTTGTTCGATGTTCAGCCATTCGGATTGCTTTTGCGTTCTATTTTTGTCACTCAGTTATTCATGTGGGAAATCTATTGGAGCTAGAACCTTTGGATATGTATGAGTCAATGGGATAGCGAGAAATCTATCTATGGATTGGAATGGGCCAAAACCGTAAGAAGAAGGGAGAAGAACCGCAATAAGCATCAAATTTCCTCGCAATATTACTGACAAAAAATCTTTATTGTCGAGTATTATTCCAAATATCAAATTGCACCAGACTTAATATACAAAATAAGTCTCTGTAGTGATTTGACTAGAGTAAATTTATCAGTTACTGCCAGGTAAGACGTCTACCAATTGCATGCTCTAAAATAGTTCTCGGTATAAATCTCCAGGTCAGATGACTAGTCGGAAAATGTATAAAACAGAAATATAAAATACAGATGTTGTGCATACCAACCATTAGAAGTCCAGCGACGCATTGGGAGTGCCTAAACCCAACAATTTAATGCAACTGCATAATACCCAAAACTATTTTTATACACGTCCAAATTATAATAGCTGGAACATCGTTCTCAAATTGAAAAGTTTGTCAAGTACCAACAAAGCTGTGGTGGGGGAATATTTTCAAGTTTCAAACTTTAACTGGCACAAACATTGATTATATAATGTTGAGAACCGATTATGTAAGTATACTGAAAACTTCAGTCAAATAGGGTATGTGTTGTTTTGTATGCAGGAGTGGTGCATCAATACTGCACCGTGAGTATTTTAAATAGTCTTTTAATAGTCTTCTGTCGTGAAGCTCTCGCTTTACGACAATTTCCTGCGAGACAGTGGTACCACCCTGGACCAGCCTGTCCATTCATGCTGAGTCACGACTGAATAAAACGAGGCTCTACCACTTCCAAACTTATTCATTAATAGCATACATTATATTATTACAACTACTGTTTCTAAGTTCTTCATATGTACATACATAAACTTGCCCCTGATTTCCAGAAGGGGTAGGCAGAGGTGCAACGAGGATACTCACGTTTCGCCTTGTATGTTCCGTCCCACGATGTGATAGGGGGCGAGCCTATCGCCATATCGTATTTCTAAGTTCTTCCACATGAAAAATCATACTGCCAGAAAGCAGAAATAACCCTTAGATATTTTTATCAAATGAACGAAGTTAATTAACTCAGCCGCACACATAAACGAAAAATATAAATAAAGATAAATTCCGTGCACGGTAAAACCTACTCAGCCATGTACGATTTCAAACACACCGCGTTTTTTTTTCTCGCGCCGCAATAAATCGCCAGGAATCGCAGTAATATATCTTATGGTTTGCTTACATACGTGGCTTCTAAAATATGTGTGGACGAGCTTTCCCTTGGAATATTCGGCGTCGGGGATTATGGTATTTGAACGGAGGTATGAACTTGCCTGCGATTACGATGGTATTGGGACAATGTGAGATTTATGTGAAATAGTTATTGAAATGTTTCTTTGGTTTGTCATGTCACTATGGTACAGAAAAGTATTGGGGAGTTTTTCATTTGCACTTCATTTCACAGCCGTCAACTTTGGCCACACGAAGTCCACTACTGAACATTGCATGCGTCATGCGTGGTTCATCCAGTTCCTGATCTTGTCGAAAAATTACTAATCCCGCCCTTCTTTTCAAAAATTAATCTGCTGGTTGTAAGTGTGTACCACGGTTTCAAAGCACTTTTAAGCAATGGGAATATTCCAAAGTCTTAAGAAAAGAAATCGGAAATCGCAGTATCTAAGGACGAAACAAGTTCACGTATGTAAGGAACAATACCTCCGTTGTATATTCATGAAGTAGAATTACCATTGTGCGATAAAAGCCGTATTCTTCGGCCTAATTTGAATGTATGTTATTATTTTTTTGTGTACTTTGAGCGAGATAAATTGAGTAAAGTAATGTCGCCGCGCGCGCCACGTCACATGGTATTTTTACATATTCTTTTGAAGTTCACCCTAATAAAACGAAATGAGCTGAAATTGCTAAAATGTGGCAATTTCAACCGTATACATGTATGAGCGTAAAATGTTTTTGTGTAAAAAATTGTCTGAAACGACGTTTTGTGTTCTCTAAATATATTGGACACGTTTCCTTCTCACGAATTATTTGGAGGGCTTTTGATTTTTACTTAAATAAATATTTTTATATATTTTTAACGTGTCTATGACACGAGTGTAAATAATATGGAGAATAAATGAAAGAAAGAACAAACATTTGTTATTGCAGTGAAGTCAACATTAACCACCGACGACACCCTCACTACTAAGCTGTGCGTTTTACATTGCGCGTTACGAAATATCAAACCAATTTATTGTCAAGCGTAAGAGAATATTGTTTTCCGTTTACGTTAAGCCAGTATATTGCCGTTTCGGCTTCAGGAGCGCTTTCCTTACACTGTATATATTATTCTAGAAATAGTTTTAATAGCGCGTCTGACCTATATTCCAAAGCTAGTGTGTTATAATAAAATTGCGCGCCAGTGTTCCAGGCATCTCCGCTGTTTCCGAGTGCTTTTATCTCGCCATAGGAAATTGCTCTTATCTAATCTCTTATAACTTAATCTCGGCGTTTTCCTATTTACTTATTTACTTCGTTACTTCTTTCATAACGTTTGTGCCGGTTTGATACAAGTTCATTGGCTCTCTGCTCTGATTTTTTTTACAAGGAATATTGAATGTCAATAATTGTTTTTATACGCGATGTCTTGGGCTCTGAAATGCCAGTATCAGCTTTTCTCGATCATATTTCTATTTCATATTGAAGTATACCAATATTTTGTAAGTTTGTAAGGGGTAGAGCCACGCTGTTGTCAGTCATGACTCAGCATCAGGAGATCTACGTGAAGCCACAGCTGTGCCGTCGCGTTTTGTTCGATGATAAGATTGCCAAATGTCCAGTACCCCTTTCCTCTTTCCATCCTTTTTCCTTTCGCTCCCTGGCCGATTTAATAGGCCGGCAACACCTCCATGATCTAAGTATTGTGGATGTTCATGGGTGGCAGTGATCAGTTATCATCAGGTGAGCTGTTTGCTCGTTTGACGGATTTATGCAATAAATAGAAATATTCTATTAATAGAAATATTAATGTCATGAAGAATTTTGATGTTATAAAAAATCTGCCAATGTAGCTGTATAACGGCTGAATACAAACCATCATAATAGACATGAAAGACGACTCAATTTTTATTGAAATACGCCGCGACAGACTCGAGAAAATTTAATACATCAAATGAAATTCAGTGTGCAATATTGAATTCTGAGAGATTCAAAAATTCCTACACATCATAACGTGGATTGTTCCATCAATTGTTTAATATGCGAGATGAGAGAAATACATAATTAAACCTTCAATAGATTACAAGCCTTAAAATTTAATAAAAGTGCCAAACTCTCCTGGGCTTAGAATAATGATTTAAAATATAAGAACCGGTAGAAAATTTAAATCCCAGTTATTATTTTGCAGTTCCACAGGGAGTGTTCGTTGTGAAAACATCGTGAGAAACCTACATACCATAGCGATTCTGAAGAATTTCTGTAGTGAGTAAAAATCGCTAATCCGCATGTGGACTATATGGCCTAATCCCTCTGAATCGTACTCTTGATTGTAGACGAAACCCGTGACTTGCAGTGGCACGTATGGGCTGGTACACTGGTACAGTAAATCGTATGAAAACTTATGAATTCTTATTCAGTATATGGTAGAGCCATGCTGCAGTCAGTCATGACTCAGCATGAATGGGCAGGCTGGTTCGGGGCGATACCACTGTCTCACAAGAAATCGACGTGAAGCGACAGCTTAGCTGTCGCGTTTCGTTCGGTGAGTGAAGTTGCCCGATGCCCAATACCCCTTTCCTCATCCCATCCTTTTTCTTTACCGTTCCCCTCCTGATTTTAATGGTAGACAACATATCTATGAAACAAGCGTTGTGAATGGTCATGGGCGGCAGTAATCACTTACCATCAGATGACCTATTTGCTCGTTTGCCGGACCGTAGCAATAAAAAAAAATTATATTACAATTCCAAAATTTAGTCAAGTAAGGACCGTCTCTATTACTTACACTGCTAGACTATGGCGTAAAACTAGCCATACAACCGTCATAAAAGGCTGGTTCTTTTTCACACCTAAAAACAATAATTCCTGGAGCATCTCGGGTACCTTAGAGGTAAATAAAAAGAGTTGCGTTGCCGTGTTTCCTCGTGGTCCCAAGAGGTGGCGCTGTCACCGCTCCGTCCGCACAAATGTGAAAACATTTCACTCCTTTTGAGGTGTTGCTTTCCATTATTTTTTTTATTTCAGTTGTTTTGTTTTAAAGTCACTAGGTTTTTAATAGATAACACCCTAAAAGAACATTGCGGTTGATACCGACTAAAATTTAGCAAGTTTTAGAATTAAATGTCGCTATTACTCCCGTTAAAGTGCAAACTACTCAAACGTTCATAGATATACAGAATGCGTGAAGTAAAATCCTTATTGGTTTTTAACGTTTGTGTTGTAACTTATCACTCACCGAGCTTTAGTACTTAGTCTCAATTCTTTGCGGATTATCTGGCTGACAAGATTTTCACTAGTGGAACTTGGAAGAATAAATTGAATATTCTCTTAAATTATAACTGCATTCATTTATATATCACGCACAGTAATATACATTAGGACTGTTACATTATTTACCAAAGCAAATATTTGACAAATATTATTAAATTTACAGAAAAAGCATTAGCAGATTAATAGTGAGCACAAAAAAAAAAAACATTTTAATAAAATTCACAAAGAGAATTTGAGAGCAGGAATACCTATTTTAATTAAGATAAAATCTTGCACATTCTCAGTTCATTCTCACAAACAAAGCAACTTTCTAATTAAATGTAATTACTTTATACATAACAAAGTAGTCAGTCCGGTGCTGTGACGCTTAGATCTTGTCTCGTACTCTGCATAAACTTTATACGTGACTCTCAGTAGGAAATAGTTTTTATAAAACGACTCAACTTAGCACAGCTTAGTGCCAACGGCAGAATTATTTGCTTAATTGTGTCTTTATTAATTACTGTGTAAAAGTAGCTGCGTTGGAAGTCATCAACAAAATTGTTAGAATATTTTCCCATAAGATGCAAATATTCATGTTGTACTGGTCGATTCCATCAATATGCTTTACAAAACCTTGAGGGACTGAGGAGATTATGATGAATTTTCCACAAGAGTTGCCGTTTTATAACCAGCCAGTCTTTAGAATTTTATGTAACCTGCTAATGATAACACCTATATGTTGTGTCAATAAAAGGAAAATATCAATATCTCTTTTTAATTTTTGCAATTCATAGTAATTATGTAAAGCTTCAGTATAAACTACACCTGCATCAAATTCTCGTTCAGTGGAATTATTGAATGAACAATATGTGAAGTCGGGATTCGATTTTAAGTGTCTAACGAGAATTTTCGTCGAATTTTTTGGCCAAAATACAGCCGAAATTCCAATTCGAGTTACATGCAATTAGTACAACCCAAGGTTTAAGGCGCAAGTTTCGATTTCACATAGATGCCATTTCATCAGTAATGATTCTACGCTGGGCGGTCACGTGGTAATGAATCAGGGCTCTTATCGCCATGGGATATTCGATGGATTCCATAATCCGCGTGATGATTACATAATGGTTTTATTGATAATATGCTGGTTGCTGATGTAGCATCTATAAATCTAATAAATCCGAAAGCGCTGGCTGGAAGACCAAAGATACGCAAGTCACTTTTGGTCTTTGCCGAAGCTTACCAGCTTTCCTCTAAGTTATATGACTAAAACATATGCAAATCCTTTATGCGTGTGTCCCCGAGGCTACAGATATACGTTCGAACAGAAATTACAATTTTACAGCTGAAAAAATATCTCATTACTGGAATTATAGACAACATCTACGTGGTTTGAAATTCAGCCCTACTACGAATATGATGCGGTGAGAGTCCGCAGCGGCAAGTCCGGTGCATTGCATAACATTAGTAATGTCATAGCGTTTGGAGAGCGGCCAACAAACACAACCTTGAACAAAAACGTAAAATGTCAAAGATCAGCTTACAAAGTGACTAGCGCGTAATCCGCTTACTGGCAGACATTTCTCGTTGAGCTAGAAACAGTCGTACCGTATTCCCTTTGAGAATATTAAAGTTTCATATCTCAGTTTCTTGTACGTTCGTTGTTGATTGCTTCCGTGCTTCCTTCACTGAAATGAGTTCTGCGCAGTATTGTTTACACAATATTAAAACGTGCCTCAAACGTGTATTTTATTTTATGAACGTCTGAAGGTTTATACACTTTCGTCTTAATTAAATTTAATGTTGGTGTTGAAAAACTAATTCAAACTTATTTAAGACAATTTTATCTGCTACGGTTACTTAAAACGAGTTGGTAGTATTCATATATTTTTCTATAAATACTCTGGTAATTTATATATACAAAAAGCTAGCGTAGTAGACTGTGATCTTTTTTTATTGCCGTCACATGCAGACGAGCACGCGGCCCGCCTGATGGAAAGCGGTCACCGCCGCTCATGGACCTTCACTGTGCCAAGTACAGCACAAAGTCATGCAGCACAAAGAACAAAGTCGCTGCCTACCTTAAGAAGAGTACTCTTTTTAAGCCTCGCTTGAAACCGAAACAGGAAGGGCAGGTCATAGCGGTCTAACCTCTCTAATCGAACTTCTACAGGAGCCGCTAGCGCAGCGTTGGGAAAACGTTGATATATACGATACATGTAACTTGAAAATGTCATATATCTAGCTTTAGACTAGAAATACATATATAATATATTAACATATAATACACGAGGCAAACAAGTAAACGGTTCACCTGATGGTAAGTAATCACCGCCGCCCATGAACACCATGCACCATTGTATTGTATTGTATTGTATCAGTCCATATACGTCCCACTGCTGGGCACGGGCCTACTCTACAATCGAGAGAATCGATTGAGAGTGGATAGGGCATATAGTCCACCACGCTGGCCTAGTGCGAGTTGGCGGACTTACATACCGTAGAAATTCTTTAAAATCGCTACGGATACACCATAGGGCATGGATATGCGCTACAGGCCTTTAAACACCTAGCGACTTACAAGGCTTAAGATCACTCATTTACTAATAATTACTAACTAAAATTAGTTTACTAAGTATATTTGACTGTCTAATCATGTGTACTGCATATTGTGGTTAATTAAAGAGATTTCATTGGATTTGAGCATGGTATAACCTAATGATTAATTAATATCATTTGATTTCTGAGATTAGATTAATCCCCGCTAATAAGTTCATTACAAATAGAACATACAGACATGTCTAATGCATACAAATTGGTGGATAGATCAGTAATTATATTCAGTAATAAAATTTTTACTTTGTCAAATAATTAACTAATTTTAAACTGACACGGTAAGTTGACGACTATGTACCTTTGGTAATCGGATTGCATCCCAATAAAGTTGGTTGAAGAGTTGATTATTTTGATTATTTTTCCCTAGTCGAAACAATCATGCCGGCCTCCTCGAGATGGCTATACAATGCGTGAACTCGACTCAGTTGCGTGGGCCGATACACTTGCATTATTTTTTTAACCACCGTGGGACAAAGAAAATAAAATCTGTTTAATCTATTTGAAGTTAAATCACAAAACTAATTTAATAGCAGACAGCAGAAGAAATTCACTGTGGAAAGTAATCTACTGCATTTAATACACAAATGAAGGAATTATGTTAGAGTAAACATTTTTAGTCAAGGCACTTAATTACCTCGGAATTGTATTTTGTCGCTGGATGCGGGCTGCCTCCAACAGATCACTGTAGAAATAATTGGGAGACGCCTGATCAGCAGAGAACTTCCTTTGGCTGGTGGATTGGATTGATTGGAGCGTATTTTACTAATATTTCCAAAAAAAAAAAATTATTTCTTTGGAGAATCATTCTTCAATTTAAAAAGTGAGACTAATTGAATCGAGTATAAAAGGAGAACATAGCAATAAATTTAATAGAAGGATATTAAGAAGAGTGTAATAGCAATGTTATGACAAACACTAATGCTAATCCCCAATGACACTACAGTACATGTGCGACTAGCAGCGAGCCAATAGTCATGTATGATATAATCACGGCGGGCGCAGACAATATCACGTCCATAATACACCTGCAGATTACTCCCAGAGCACGACGCATATCAGTTTGTATCGGTACATCTCCAAAGGTTCGTTCATAACGCACTGAATAATTTACTTGACAATTTAGGCTACGTCCACGATATAAGTAGGAAAGTTCGTGGTTCAGTCTTAGTCTTAAGCTTTCTATAGCTAGAGGGGTTTTTATACCTGACGAATGAGCAAACAGCCACTTGATTATACTTATGATAACGATAAGCACTGATAAGCACTTTGTCGATACCAGTGACGCACCTAAGCCTCTCTACATCTTATATTTAAAAATGCGTTAAAATTACAATAATATTCCTCATCCAATTGAAGAAGTTTTCGGACTGCATTTAAACAGTCAAGTAATATTTACTTTAAATAGACGCACACTACCTAAAGTTTAACGTGGCGATATTTATGCCACCAGCTTCAACTCGTCGTGTTATAGATGTTCCGCATCAATATACCCTGGAAAACGTTCAAAATGCTAATTTGTTCTTAGACATCAAATGTCTCTCATATGTGAGAGGCCGCCTGGCTAAGTACCACTGCAATGTCAAAATCCGCCAAACAGCACGGATTGTAAACGGATTGTTGTGTTCCGGTTGGAAGGACTTTGTAACCAACGTAACTACTGGACATAATGAGACTTAACACCTTATGTCTGGGGATGGCGAGCGCAGTGGAATGCCAAACATTGCTTTGTAATTCATGGTGTTTAGTTTTGCTACGATCCATAAGCGGTTGTATCGCTTACCATTAGGCGAATGGCATGCTCGTCTCGCCAGTCATTGCAATAAGGAAAGACATCAAACGAAGGTCTTTGCTAGTTTCTACATTTTGGTCTAGGACAGATGTGCGTTGCCTTGTGACAAGTTGCTTCCACATTACTATAATAAATCCATTTTGTAACCAACCATATTTTTTACTAGTTTAACTCGACAAACGGGGAACTAAATTGTGTATATTTAGCAATAAACAATAATGACGCAACAGAACATAATATTAAACTATATAAACGACAATTCGAACGTGCGACGTCATAAAAACGTACTGGTACCCTCAATACGAATGTGTATAGAATAAAATTGAATTCTGAATCTCTCTTTGAATTTTTTAGTTCCAATTTTACGGGTGTTTTATCACACAATAGAATTTCTGTTTATTCTCCTCGGTTGTATAAAATTGCAATGAAAAATGCAGATGTTGGACAATGACGTTACTCTGTGACAACATTAGAATATAAGAATGGCGTTTTATATAGAAACAGAGGCGATTGAACACTACTGGATGCATTTGGTAAAGTGTTGTGATTTTGTAGTATCAAGACTGGATAATAACTACACTTCACCACGATATAAATGCAATGTTGTTTAGACAAAGCATCTAGCGAGAAACGATTATCTCTCTGATGGATATAAATATAATATAGGCTCGCTCCCTACCACATCGTGGGACGGGACACACAAGGCGAAATGTGGGTGTCCTGGTTGCACCTCTACCTACCCCGTCTGGGACAAAGGCGTGACGTTTATGTATGTATGGATATAAATGTGCCTACAGTCAAAGATAACCTCTTGCTCAAAACTCAATTACTTCTTCACCAATCCCTTCCTTCGCACGTACCGTGCCAGTTCATTTTCTACGAATCCTTACCTCTTTCTGCCTCGGTGACGTACTACGGTACGATTACGAAGTCTCGGGTTCGAATCCCGGGTCGGACAAAGTGATATTGGATTCTTCTATTAATTATCAGCCCGGAGTAAGGAATTTTTGCCCGATATGGCGATAGGCTCACCCCCTATCACATCATGGAACGGAACACTCAAGGCGAAACGTGGGTGTCCTGGTTGCATCTCTACCACCCTGTCTTGGAAAAGGCGTGATGTTTATGTGTATACATATGTCTGCCTCTTTCTACACTTAATTCCCTAGACAGTTTACAACAACCATGATTAAACTCCATTACAAATCACAGTTGGCAATTGTGAGCCCCGAGGAGTGAGTTTACATGAGTCTTTGAGGCGTGAACGGACCTGGGCGCCGCCACAAGGCATTTATGTACGTGCACGACACTCCACGTGGTATTAACGAAGAACATGCCCTGTATTAACTGAATTGTGCCGAGTAACAATTGGCTCTTTAACTCTCACGTTAGTGACGTCATGGGGTTAGCGATGGAACATTATTATGCTGTTTCGGCATCTGTTATGAGATTTCTTGTGCCTGGATTTTTAAATGAGGCCTCAAGTTAAAATATAATATGTAATATTAATTTATTTTAACAATTCAATTCAATATATTTTATCACGAGATGAAAGAGAAATATATTATTTAAATTTAGCTGGAGTCATTAATTAGTCAATTACAATGTCTTGGATTCAGGATGTCTTTTATTGACTAATAGCTACGAGTACTTCTTGATGCCAACACCTACATTTTAGCGGGTCTTGTACCATACATTTCAATAACTAATAGTATAATGCTTAGTCTTAAACATATTTTTTTAATACATGAACACTTATAAAGTCGCAACTATAAATATTGATACTGTAAATGCGTTAAAAGGTACATTGTGGGCCGCGTTGTTCCCCGCCGCGGTAGGGTTTCGTGAAAAATGTCCGCTTGTTAGTTGAGTAAAGCCTGTCAGATTATTTATATCGCTAACGAGATAACCCTCCCTAATGGGATACGAACACACCGTACAAACAATAATTTACAATAATTTGTTTGTGTATTTTTTATCGGGAGGGGACTAGCATAGATTTTTATCAACGTTGTAAAAGTGCTAGAGGGTTACCTAACAGTTATACTACTACCGATTGTGAGCATTCGCAACTTGGGCAATCGTAAGTAAATTGCGTGCCTAGTGGATGAATGATGGTTGTAGAAAACTAAGGGAAGAAAAATGGGGAGAAAATTAAGTATATTTTTTTTACTAAACGAAACAGGACAATAACTAGAGCAAAAATTAACTGCAGAAAAGTTTTAGAGCAAAATTAAATCTACTAAAGTTTTATTGTTTAGTTAAGCAGCGATTATGGCTCCAACGTGTCAATTATTTGAGCTGCTTTTGAATAGTACTCATGCAATACAGCTCATTCGGTCTCCATTTTCACCTGAACACAACCCTAATTATAAATTTCGCAGCATTCTCTTTGTGCCTTTGCTAGGGTTGTCAAAGCCTTCTTTGTCTACGTTTAATTGTAAAAGACCCGTGTGTACAAATAAAATAATTATAGAGGTAACAATAACGCTGTATAGTCTCAGAGCCCGGTTTATTTCATGGAAAAGTGAATGCATAAAGGAAGGCTTAGGTGAAACGACTGGAGCCGCACACGGCAAATGAAACCGCATTGCTGTGGTGACACTGCCGTTTTATTCTATATTTTTTTAACTTCACAAATGCTTTTGCATTGGCACTTATATTTTTCAACGTAATACGACATTTATGTACGTAAGTTTAAAGATATTGTAAAAGCATTATGTGCTATAATTTCATTCTCTCTCTCTCTCTCTTCAGCCACTAGAAGTCCACTGCTGAACATAAGCCTCACCTAATGATCTCCACATTGACATAATCAATTATCCTGCAAAATGTCATTGATTGGCTTTATTTTGTAATACACATTTTGTTTTTCTGTTCATTTCTTTGAGAACATTGGTAAGTATTATGTAAATGTGTGTACTTATTGATCTTGTATTACATGACGGCAGAGGGAGATTTTTTTACACATATTACGAAAATATTTTTACAATTTTCTACATTATCTCACATCAAAAATTTCGGCAAGCCATTGAAAGCTCGTAAAGCCATGTTGAAGGAATCGAAAAACTCGTGGGAATCAACCCCAGGTTTTTAATATTCATAGCGGCTACATTATCACCCTACGGAAAGCTGATAAAAATTGCAATATATTGATTACAAAATACACTACACAAGTAGAAACTCAATTTATTTCTAAAGCATTAGATAAAACGCTCATAAGCCCCTTAATGTTGTCACTGGCATATGCATACACTGCGAGTAAAAACCAACCAACAGGGATTAATAGCAAGATAACATAATGTTTTATAAAAACTGTTCGAATAGTTTTTATACCGTTCACTGGCTGATGTTTGGTTAACTTAATTAGTTTGTAAACTAGGGGAATGAATAGTCTCCGTGGTTCAGTTGAAGAGACCGTGTATGAAATAAGATGCCGAGCGATTCCCGCTTTAACATCAAGTTTTTGAGAACCACAAATATTTCTTTAGGTTATAGATGGTGATGACTGCCTCGGTGGCGTAGTTGTACTACGGTATGATTGCAGAGCTGAGGTCTCGGGTTCGAATCCCGTGTCCGGCAAAGTGATATTGTTTTTTTCTATTCATTATCAGCCCGGAGCCAGGAATTTGTGCCCGATATGGCGCTAGGCTCGTCCTCTACCACATCGTGGTATAGAAAATAGGAGGCGAAACGTGGGTGTCCTGGTTGCAGCTCTGCTTACCCCTTCTGGGAAAAAGACATGAGTTTTTGTATGTTATAGACACAGTTATAGATGATGTGACATCTAAAAGTTGATTTGGGACTATTTGATGTATTTATTTAGTTCCTGAAATAAGTATATCTTGGTAAATAGCTCCCATAAATAAGTTAGTAATTATTTGTACTACGAGTACAACGTAGTTATTATTCGTTAATTCACTATAAAGCAAATCCTCAACACCACTCATCCCAGTATAAGGCATACAACAGTAATATTGCAACATGTCCCTACACGATCAGGCGAGCATTCCGACCTCATCTGTCACCGTGACGGCCATTGTGACGCACAATAAAACCTGATTACACCGTCCACATGCGGGGTATGAAAAATTCAAGTTGATCCCCGTTTAAGCGCGACGCCTACTCAAACCTATGTGGGGCGTTAAAAATATCATATGATCATGTTAAGCTGTGCGCACATTGTGGAAATTTGGCCGAAATGATACATGGTACCGCGAATTTGTACACAAATTATTGATAGCAAAAAAGTAGGCTTGGTTTCTAAAGTCGACATAGCGTTATGTAACCCAACCGGTGTAAGGATTCGTTTTCGTGCATGTCATTCCACTTCTTCAGCATCAAAATAATAGTAGACCTTTGCTGAAGGCCGATATTGCTACAGTACGAATAAGTCGAATTAACTGGAGTGGTAAAAATTCTAAGGTGTCAGGTTACAAAAAACAGCAGGAAACGGTGTTCTTTAGCATGTATTTGGGGCTGGTCAAAACGAAGGTAATGCTTGGAGCCTTCCTCTATGTGACTTCATTGAGCGTCGATGTTTGACGTCAGCTATGTGTTCTTTTACGCAGGTCTCTCTTTTAGGCAGGGTTATGCTTCGTTTGGTGTGGCCGACATACGGAAGCTATATAGTGATCGAAACGTCGGGAAGTTAACGATATAAAAATCAAAGCAAATCGCGATAAAATCCGTAAAAAGTAGTTTTATTTCAATAATATTTGTTGGTAGAAACATTAGTCTCCATAAAATCGAATCCCTTTGATTTACGCTTACATCTCGCCAAAACAGCCAGTATTCCGTACCCCAAAGCATCGGCTTAATTCCTAAGCCACCGCATCTGTGTAACTGCATTCGTCAGCCGAAACGAATGTGCACCGAGCTTGAAATTTAACGAACATAAGCGCGACCGACAACAGGTGTTACACGATAATGACTAAACAGCCTTTGAATTTGTAATGAAGGCACTGAGTACAGCCCAAAGAGGATGCAAGGGTGAAAGGGGGAGGGGGAGTGACGTCACACGGCGCCGTCAAACGTGTGCGTAATGTGAAAAATTTAGTGAAGGAACGAGTGTTTTTTTGCGAGTAATAAGGTTTTATGGGGCTTATTATATGTTGATATGTAATTATTATCAAATATTTGATACGAATTGAACAAACTAAATATCTCGTAATCGTAATGCCAACTGATTTTTATCCACGTCTAGACGTCTAAAATTATATACTATTTATAGGTCATAACTTTTTAAACGACTTCAAAAAAAGGAGGAAGTTCTCAATTCGACTGTATGTTTTTTTTTTTTGGTCTTTAGAGACTTTCCCGTCCACAGACCCACTGCTACAATTCCTATCAGGCAGGATCAATACGCAAAGACTAAGCACCGAGCTACGGAGCTCGGTTGCACACTAGCTTGTCTTTAACCCGCATCGAAATTAATCTAAAATAAAAAAGTAGGAGTTGGAAGCAATTATTTGCCCACTTCCCTCCGCAGCAAAACGGGTAACAAAATATTGAGCTAAAAAATATTATCCTTCCATATAAAGATATACAACTGGAGAAGCCAGATGTTTAGCACCACCAGTTTCTGACATTTTAGAAAACTGTAAAATATATCGCCTCCAAACTAAATGATACATAAAATACATAAACATCACGCCTTTTTCCTAAAAGGGGTAGGCAGAGATGCAACCAGTTTCGCATATGTGTTCCGTCCCATGATATGGTAGGGGCCGAGTCTATCGATGCAGGGGGCGAGCCTGAATGATCTCTTAAATAAAGGCATTAAGATATATTGTAATAGTGCCCGGCAGAGGACTAGCTTGCCCTCTATCACGTTGTAAGACGGAAGTAACCTCGGCGAGCTGTGAGTAGCACGGGCGGCACCTCTCCTAACCCTTTGAGGATATAGGCATGAGTTCATGTTTTTCTTTTAATTTAGTTAGCTCAGTATGACAGATTCAAATAGTTCTGATTTGATTGGATATATTGGATCAAAAGGGCGGTGATAAAACTGGAAAGTTATTTGAGCGTTTTCACACAAATTTCATATATGGGGCATTTCACGTGAAGCGGACAACCAAAAAAAAATGAGGTCATGAATTTTGTTTATACTCCGGTCAGTTATACTTCTAGTAGACGTGGATGTGTACACACATTATTTTTTTAGTATAAAGCTTTATTGCATAGTTATGAGCTTTTAAAAGTTTACCAAGAATGAAGTCACGAATTTTTGGATGCTTATTATCTGCATCAATTAATTTGTAAAAATACTAAAAATATATTGTTTCTTAAAGTTAAAAAGTCGAAGTTTTTAATTTTTTTGTCGAATTCTAAATTTGAATTTTTTTACGTAGAGTAAACCGGAAGTGAACATTTCAAATCGATATTTGAGTAACTTCGACACTTTTTTTGTTTAATATTTTTATCTTAAATGAAAGCTTGAAACATATTAATTCTTCACAAAAAAAATTAAAACGTGATCCCCAATAGTTTAAGACTTAGAGCATATAGAGTACATACACATAGCTATGAGCACTTTATAAGCGATCGGGTTTATGCGCTAACATGCTAAAATACTACGATATTAATATTTTATTCCTTCATTCTAACCTGCAAAAATATAAAAATAAACGATTTCATTAATTCTTCACTAAAAAATTTAAGCATGATCGCCAATAGTTTAAGACTTAGAGCGGTTTTATTGAGATTAAAACAGTTTTAACTAAAATAGAGATTTATTTTGTAATTTTTACTATTCGCACTGCCACTAATTATATTTACTCATAAGCCCTCATTGATTTGAAGAAAAGCATGCAGTTGTTTAGTTCCTGGAACGGTGATAGCGGAAGCAAAACGGACTTGTAGAAAATCTCGCTCTTGTTGAATACTTTCTTTCGAGCAGTAGTAAATAGAAGTCTCATTCATATAATATTATAGGTATAGAGATAGCGTTATACGTGGACTGTAAGCTTGCACGGGGTGCCAAACGTTTAAAGTTTCCCCTAAGACCGTCACATGGCCTTATTCCATGAGTGGTGGCATGGAAGTGTAACTGTGCTTCTATCTTACAATTTGGTTGTAGTGAAATAGGTTCACAAAATTGAACCTATTCTTAAAATGTTGGGGAGCTCCGTTTGTAATGTATTTCATGACAGAAACCACAATTTTATGCTCATCATGGTTTTATGCGCATAAATTCGATTGCTTATAAAGTGCTCATAGCTATGTGTATGTACTCTATATGCTCTAAGTCTTAAACTATTGGGGATCACGTTTTAATTTTTTTTGTGAAGAATTAATATGTTTCAAGCTTTCATTTAAGATAAAAATATTAAACAAAAAAAGTGTCGAAGTTACTCAAATATCGATTTGAAATGTTCACTTCCGGTTTACTCTACGTAAAAAAATTCAAATTTAGAATTCGACAAAAAAATTAAAAACTTCGACTTTTTAACTTTAAGAAACAATATATTTTTAGTATTTTTACAAATTAATTGATGCAGATAATAAGCATCCAAAAATTCGTGACTTCATTCTTGGTAAACTTTTAAAAGCTCATAACTATGCTATAAAGCTTTATACTAAAAAAATAATGTGTGTACAAATCCACGTCTACTAGAAGTATAACTGACCGGAGTATAAACAAAATTCATGACCTCATTTTTTTTTGGTTGTCCGCTTCACGTGAAATGCCCCATATTCAATATAGATTTAAATTTTAACTCCGTTAGAATCCTTGAAAAAATCCGTTTCAAAAACAATAAATAAAAATGAAATCGTGGTAAATACCGTCCCGAAAATAATTCCACAACAAAACACATAAAGCGTCACAGTAAAACACAACCGAAAATTTCACACAAAACAATTCACGCAAAATATGTCTAAAATTAAATATACCAGACCATAATTTAGTTCTATAAACAAGCACGATTGTGTAAACCCCACAACAGAAACAAAGGTAACCGCCGCTCGGGATTAAAAATTACTAGACCATCATTTACATGTAATATAATGTTTATACATTTTGTGTTTTACAAAAATAGGTTTATAACAGCTCCCACGCGGGTGACGAAGGAAAAATTACATCATTTGTTATATAAAACGACAACTTTTTCCATTTCCCCTAATCGCACACAACGATGTACCTACAGCTCAAACACTCCCGGAGGAATTCGACATCCGACGGGACCGGATTCTGGAAACAAGATAAGTGTACAAAATATACAACGGTATCAAAGGGATAAATCAATCCTTGGTTTTATAACGAGTCACCTGAGTGCAGTCACTTAAATATTCATAACTAAGCTGATAGCTTTATAATAATTATTGATTCAGTTATTAACAAACAACTTAGTATTATTAGAAAAGATTGAAGCAAATATACGAGTAAATATCACAAATGTATGTAAAACTAAACTTGTGTTCTTTAAAACAATATCGATACTATGCTGTCCCCACACCCATCATTACAAATCCTGTCAGACAGGACAACAGTAGCACACAAGGGATTTTATATTACATCGTGTAATAAAGCTCGGTGAGTCTCATAGGGACACTAGTTTATGTTTAACATGCAACGAAATTGCTTAGTAGACTTAAAACGTGCAATAAAATTTAAGGCAAGTTTTTCTCTTTCTCCCTTTACACTTTCACGTTCACTCAAAATTCTATACTGATTAAATATCATAAGACTCCCACAAAGAAGTCTATAGCTTCCTGCTAGAAGCGGCTTGCATCCAGCGGTTAGAAAGCCGTTGTAGACACAGCTAATCGCCAAGCAACGTCTTAATTATTAACTTTATCCAAAACATCAATAAAGACCGGAAAAAAATATTTGCTCCTAACCGCCTGTTAAAAATTGTATCGATAAGAGAAATAGGCCCGCGGCCATTCATTTTCCATACAGTTTTTCACCCACAAAATGTCAATATTATACAATATTACCAAAACAAACATAAACAAGTCCGTCCCTGCGAAGCCACAAGCGCGAGGTCCTAGACGAGGGAACAAAAACTATTTCACGTAATATCGAATGTACCATAAAACGCGATAGGAAAGCCATTGCTTATCTACACGCTCATGGGTGGCCGGCGGGCCTTGACCGACACACCCCACGAGCTGTTATTATGACGGCGATTGAGCTCACTGAGTCAGTTGAGCGTCTTTATAGATACTGTAACTTTATATACTTACTCTTTCACCTGTATACGCCTTGAAGCTGTAGCCTGTAAGGAATTGTGCCTCTAGTTTCCCCATGCTTAACTCAGACTTAAGAGGTAATATTGAACATGCCTATCGCCACGCCAGGTAAAAACTCCTTTATGAAGAACTTATATTTTATTTTTATAATTAAAAATCTCACCATAATATGTGAACTGCGAGATTTTAATAAAAATAAAACCTTTTTTTACGGATTAGTGAGACTGCCCCGTGACCACGAAAGCTGTATAGCGATCGGAACGTCGCATCGGAAAGTTAAAAACTGTAAAAATTAAACCAAATCGCGTTAAATTCATAAAAAATTGTTTTAATTCAACGAATAAAGTATGTCACGATTTAGAGGTATGTTACCAGTGGCGCGATTATTATTATTGAAATATTAAATATAATTCGTGATTTTAAATATAAATTTACGTAGATAACTAAAGCGAGTTTTACGCCACGATGTTTGCTTTCCGGAAGGGTACCAAAAAATATTTTAACAATGGATCCTAAAAACAAAGCTCGTATCTGAAATGAAGAGACATTTTCCTTATTATATGTAAATGTTTATTTTAACAATTTAGTCGTTATTTGGTAACTGGGCTGTATCGTATCTCGCAACACCAACGACTGCAGTGAAAACTAATCTACAATCTTAATTCTTAAGTTCGATCAAGAGGGCTTACGCCATAGTCGACAATGCTTAAGATAATCTATTGGATTTCATAGCCACATCGTGCTATCATTTAGTTTACAATTTATGATTAAATATATTGCATGGTCACCCGCGATGTAACTCTATAAATATAATTAAAACTCCTAATTAGCTTTTCATAGCTCGAACCAATCTAACATCAAAATAAATTAACAAAAGGCAAATATTAAAGCCGCAGCTATTAAATGGTAAACTAACTTATAATATTACGACAATAAAATAAGAGATGTGTGAATCGATCGTTCGCAAATCATGCTAATTGCTAAATGAATTTTAATCAATTTTGTTTTTTCGTTCCCTCAGATATTCGATACTATAATGACAAAGGCTAGGGACGAAATAAGATCAAAACCATCCAAGTAGGCTAATAACAACTAACGAATATCAAATATCCTTACCATTAAACAAGTCTAGTTCATATTCCTCCACTCTGCGGCAGGAGGTTCCAGCATTGCAGCAAGGAGACAACAGGTGGGCCGAAAACTGATCCTCAACTTCATTATATGGCAAGAATATGTATTGAAAACTGGCTTAGATGAACGAGACGACAAACTGGGTCTTGTGTTACATAGACGTCCATATATATATATATATATATATTAAATTAGTCGCGTTTCGTTTGGTGAGTGAGATTGCTGGATGCCCAATACACCTTTCCTCTCCCCATTATTTTTCCTTCCTGCTCCCCTTCCCCTCCTTATTGTATGGGCCGGCAATACGTCTATGATTCAAGCGTCGTGATGCTCCTGGGTGGCGGTGATCACTTACCATCAGGTGACCTGTTTGCTCATTTTCCGAACCTCATAGTATAAACAAAAATATCTTAAAAATAAGCAAGCAAAGCAAACGAAGTTGCTAGCTTCCACCAGTAAATCATTGTATTCACTCAAATTGTTAGTAAATATGAGGCATTCGCGTCACGTCGGTGCCCACTTATCGCCGGTGCTCTCGTAAAATGTATTGCGTACAAGACTCGCCCCCAGCCGCCACGTTTGATTCGTGATACCAGCCCAAAATGGATAGTGCTTTTATCTAAATCAAAACGGGGTTGTTGCTTCAAAACATCCTTTTATGGACGAGGTTTAGATATCTACATAATGTTACAGTTTCAAACGTTTTTGTATGTTTAATATTAAACATACAATGGCTTTGGAAACGTGAGTCCTGAGATGTGTTTCTAATAAGTTTATTCGACAATAATCTTTTTTTTTCATATAACAATCAGTGGATCACGTATCTTCATTAAGCTATAGACATAATATGCTTGATAAAATACACTAAAATGTATGATCAACAATTTGTTTTGGTGAGAAGCCGCAACCTTTCGTTTCTCAATCGGTTTCAAGATCACTGCGCCAAGAAGGCTATTTTATGTGTTCAGCATTCGAAGCACGTCACACCTCTCTACAACCGACTGCTAATTAAAGATCACAGAAACATTTGAACTACAAAAACAACTTAAAACCTGCTCATTTGAGTATAACATTTGTCGAGTCATGGATTGATTAGGAAAATAGCAAGCATTCGCGATCTTTCACTCTATCAGCATTTAATTCTGCCCGGCGTGACTCTCGAATAAGTTTGCAAGCTGAAATTGGCTTAAATCCATTATTGGTCGAACTAAAAGTTGGTCTCGTTCACACAAACGTACAAGAATGGGTCGCCATTTGAAATTCTTATTAGCTCTCACATTCGAGAATTAGATTTTAGTCGGGATAACGCTGACCGTTTTATTTCGATTAGATTAGATGCTTTTTTCTTCATATGTAGACAAATAAAGGTTTATACATATTTCATTTGGTCGGGTTGTGTTGCTTTTGTGTGCTACAAGAATATCAGACGTTAGTGCTATGAATAAAATATTAGATTACTGTTTAGTATTCGTTTTGACCTCGATGATAGGCGGCTGGGAAGCGAAAATTTATGAATTTAATACACCAAATAAATACGGTTTTGTTAAACATCAATTTGACGGTAAGACTGAACAATTTGCGCGACTGCTGTCTAAATTCCAGAACTAATTTCATTTAGCAAATTTTTGTTGATTAAGGAATATGTATTGTTTTTATTATTACTTGAACAGTAACCGCAGTTCATGAAATTTGATGAGGTGCATTCGCTGGCACAATGATTAAAATTGACGTAAGTCTTTCCTTCATTGCTGAAACCATGTGTTTGGTTGACCCTATACTTCCAGCTTTACATCATCAATCTACTAAATACACCTCGCCTTACCTAGTCGGATATGAAGACCCTCCTGCACCCAGCGCAGTTATCGCAGCAGACGTGTCTCCTCGACTGCCACAATGCTAACGACAACTGATAAACTATAACAATTCATAAGTTATATACCACAATTTTTCAGTTAGGGCGAAATCACTAGGCGATCTAAATCGACATATAAGGACCTATTTTGAAAACAATCCATCTACATAAGCCAAATGTGGGCGTGTCGATATTTTTTTGGCCCGGTTGTACTATTTTTTGTCCGATTCACAGATTGATATCTATATCGTTTACTAATGATGGCCGTTTGTCTTTGAAGCGAAACTGAATATTCATTTCTGTGATAATTGATTCTGTAAACCGACAACCTACTTAACACACCTTCCTATACCTAATCAGATATGAAGACACTCCTGCCCCCAACGCCATTAAAGACGTGAAGATACATCAGCGTGAGTGCAGCAGACGTGTGGCGGCGAAGGCCACGTCAAAGCTAGCGGCAATTGATCACGCTCGTGCCCTCGACCGCCCTTGCACTCTTCAACAGCCTGTCAATTAGAAAGGTGAACTTTTTCTCAGTTTACGGTGTTTAATTATATTTTTGTTGGTTGTAGTTCAAGTGTGTGCCGTTAGTTATCGTTATATAGTTCTTTGCATTCTTTGTGAAAATTAAGTTAACTTTCATTAATCTCAAAACGTTAATGTCAGCCAAGCAACTGTTTGAAAGTTCGATAAATATATGGATAATTTAGTATTTCAATTTTTATATTGCTGCCTCAGATACATAAAAAACATTGTTGTATTCTTTTGTGAGGATCTTAATCAGTAATAAAATGAAATGATTTATTAGTTACAAATTATAAGACGATATGATAGTCACATATTGATAAAATAAATTACAGACGTCTAGACAAATTTGACGCACATAATATTTTGATGTCAATTACTATTTTGTTCCCCTCCGCCGCTTTTAAAAATAAGCAATAGGCATCTATTAAAATAGAATATAATCAGTAAGACTACACTTTGAGACTGGCATCGACTATATTAATTTCCCAAAAGAATAAATGACTAATTGCAACATAATTCTTTGTACGACAGTCCCCTCTTTTCCCTCGTCGCTTTTTACGCTGTGAGCAGTGTTGATTAATGTTATTAGAGTATGAATATTTTAACATATGATGAGGATCCAATTTATTTAAAGATAGGCTTTTAGTGTATGATATTAAGTTTATTTAAATGAAATTTTACGCAACAATTCAGTATTACGTAAAGAAAACCTAATCTTTACTAATTCGATTGTTTTCAGACAGGTGATGTTATGGCAGGACGCGGTTCAGCAGCCTTCCCTGACCCCAGATACCAAGGGGCGCCGTAGGATTTTTTTGTTTTTCTGCAAGGGTTCGGCTGGCAGACAGGGGACGACGCGCTTTTGTAATCTCGTTCTAAGCCGTTAATGGAGCTAAAATTGGTACTAACGTCATGGGGTTTGTCGAGACATAAAAAAACAAATCCTGCATGCATTTAAATCATATAGCACCGACCCTACATACAGTAGGAATACAGGAAGGTAGTAAAGACAATATAGATCACATAAACAGAAATAAATTAATTGATTCCACGACAAATGACTGGGTGTGTTGCGCGACAATGATGCGTATTGTTTCGTCGACAAAAAGGCAGTGTCGTCGGCAATAGATCACGTACGCACCCGCACCGCCGCCTTCCGTGGACATTATGTGGCGTACACATTGGGAGTCAAACCGTTCGGTTTTTGTTATATATTTCTTTTAATGGCACAGAAATTTTCATCATATTTTTTTTGTGATAAATAGAGCCAACTCAACCGGGCCGACTCAACCGGGGTGGTACCACTGTTTTAAAGAAAACTGACGTAAAGTAGTATTATTGCGTGTCATTTAGTCAGTGAGATCACTGGAGGTGCAATTTGCTGGTTATAAGTGATAGATATTCGTGTACGCCCGAGTAGCGACCACGGGACGTAGTGGTGAAGGACCCGTCATAGTGACTGACATAAGTGTATCGCGTTTCGAAATAATCTTGTGTGTATCCGAATACAAATAGGCCAACTTTTTGTATCGACCGGCGAAAGATGAACATAACACGTCGATTGATACTATATCTGAGCTGAGCCTCTGTATCGGGAGCATTATGGCTACAATTTTTTGTTCCCAGAATAAAAAACACATCTTCAGCGACTGAAGGGTGACTGTTAGACGTAGGACTCCCACAAACATCTTACTGCGGTGGTTGGATAAAGTCACAATTTATGATATTGACGGACGTCGCAACTAAGCCAATGAAATCTTACTAATTAACAAACCAAAACACATATTAACCACCTACATATTTTACACAAATCAATCAAATTTGAATCCAAACAAATATTTATTTCCAGTCATGTTCAGTCTATTTCTCATTCCATCCCAACAAGCCAGACTAACACCTAATTATACATCCGAACAAAAGCAACTCCTCGTGAAACTTCAGTAAAGAGTTGGAGGAGAAAAACTCGGTAATCCCGTCGCTCATCTCGATGCGGCCCGCGTGGCAAGTGTAAATCCACCTTATAAAGAAACCTTTATTGAGCGCGTCAATTATCCGAAGTCGTCGTGAGGGCGCCACTGTCGATGGAATTAATGTTGAGAAAAAACGCTAAGCCTCTAATGAAATTAAAAAAGTTGCGGGTGATATTGTACAACTTTCAGTAATTCGTCTTTTTCAGTATACATGTACACATTGAAGGTAATTAGTAACATTATAAACAATGTTACTCAGTTCATAGTCCTTCATTTAATTTCGTATATACTAATTACTACTGTAAAGTACAAGATATAAAAATAAATGGAGCTTACTGGAAATCTAATGATCACTTCGTAATTAATCCTTCATTTAAATACCATTCCCTTTTACCGTGCACCGTCTTCAAAGATCAGATAAGACCAACAACTGTTAATGAGTAATTCAAATTAATTTTCATCATGTGCGTTATTTTCGCTTTTACTCCACCTGTACTGCATCAGCCCATAGACGTCCCACTGCAGGGCACGAGTCTCCTCTACAACGTAGAGAACGATTGAAAGTGGTTAGGCCATACAGTCCACCACACTGGCCTAATTTGGGTTGGCAGATTTTACTACCAAAGAAATTCTTACAAATCGCGATGGTATGCAGGTTTCCACACGATGTTTTCCTTCGCCGTTATAGTGCATGATGATTGATTATCAATACACACGTGACTCCGAAAAGTCAGAGGTGTGCCGTGTGATTTGAGCCCGCGGACACCGTGACCATGTTGGCAACCGCATCTGGACCGATACTTAGAGGCCATCATGCACTTACTTCACCTATGTTGTGTTTTTCACAAAATTAGAAAAGAATACTGCCATATATTCATGATATATCATCTGCAGATCTACGCTTGAAATTAAAATGAACTTCTTCGACAAAGAGTACGGACATTGTTTCAGAGCATTCATGAAGTAATTTAATTTTTAATTCCAATAGCTTTTCAACTACTCGACAAGTACGATTGGAACATTTTCAGTGCTGCTATTCTTACGTGTTCGACATTTTTTGAACACCTACATAAAATGTCAGATTCATATGAAAAAAAAAACTTAAATGTAGAAAGATATTCATTGCACATAATATGACTAATTGCGTGACTATGATAAAATCAATATAAATTAAATTATAATATGAAACTAATGCTTAGAATTAATATTACAGTATAATATCATTTATATTTTCCAATTTTTGAATTATTAACATCTTCATTTTAGAACCCATTCACGAAAGACTAAATAAAAATAAGGCAGTATTTAACAAAATCCATTTCTTTAATAACTATCCTCATGCATTCTATTTTTAAACACGAGCAACAAACCCAACCTTAAAACTCCGACTCTACGTTCGACAAACACAGATCGAAAGGTCCAGAATAGAGGTCCGTAAGAATCATTTAACGGCTGAATGGAGTGAGCCGCATATAAAAGTGAATGAAGTGCATTTCCATGTTGTAAGGAGGTCGGGTATCTGTTACTTCGCAAACGCTCACCAACTCACTGAAAGCCTTCAAGGCGTTCGATAATTGATTCCGTAACAGTTTCAATTGAATTTACTAGTTATTTCTTAACAGTGAAGTTGAATAATGTCCGAGTTCCGTTTCTAAATACCTTAATGGCTTTTAGATCTGCACTTTTAATGTGTGCAAAAATGAAATTTATATTGATAATTATTACCAACCAACCACCAGATAAACATTTGCATTTTAGGGCATTTGTTGTTTGGATTATCATTTTAATGTCTACCAACACAACAATACCTTAAGCGGGACGTAGATTAATGAGGGACCACCCTCACTAAAACAAATCGCAGGCTCATTCCTAGTTATTGATAATTATAAGTCTGATGATGTGGGATAATTGCTTTTTCACTCGCCGCTTAAAAGACCCATGACAATAACCTCCTGGTTATTGAGTGTCCACATGAGCTGGCAAATTATACCGTTTTTCTTGCCTTAAAATAATTTCATCATCCACTATTTTCCGTACATGTTTTCCTAAATCCTAGCAACCTTGACCCACTTTCCTAAGTTCATCACTTAACAAAAAGTCAAAATCACTATCGATAACGCTAGGAATATCGGGTGGGTCCCGCTTTTCATTAATCAGGCCAAGGGTCGCCAGTCGGCTGCTAATTGACACGTCGTGGATGGCCCAATAACGAATCCGGCAGATCGACACCCGTCTAATCTACTCGCCTGGAATGCCGATCGCACCTAATATGGATATTGGATACTTAATAACTAACTGGTTATGGGATCCTGGTAGTATATTAGTGAGGGGATGTGATAATGTAGTTGTGCTTAATTTTTGGACAGAGAAGTTTTGGTGTATTTAAAATTGTAATGTAGTGCATAGCTTCAGTAGAAGTAGATGAAAATGTAGAGAAAAAGTCGCAGGTTCGATCTCAGGGCAAACACTTCTCGCTTTTCTGAGTTATTAGTATTAAAAAATAATTGATTTTAGTCGTCCACTCTGCGTGAAAGAAAGTCTTAGAAAACGCATATAGCTAACCTCTCAAAAGAACATGTCAAATAATTAAGTTAGAATTGTATTTCTCTAAAATCAAATCAATTTGGGGATTGGCGTATCAAGGTGCACCTTTACTAGATAACTAAAGTCAACAGAAGTTGCAGTACTGAGCAGCAATAACTTATTTATATTGAAGGATAAATGGCCAATCTAACCGGACCTCTGTAATTTCCCTGGTCCCGTTCAAACACTCGACACTTAATAATATTTTTATTCCCCTCCATCTTTAGTATTAAGTGCCATTACTTCTATCAATGGCTTGATAGTATTAACGTTAGAAATTCGAATGAGGTTGCAATATTGATTTTATTGTAGCATAATATGAATTTAAATAAGCGCATTAGTATAGCTCCGTACATCCTTTCAACTTGGTCTTTAGTTCAATTCTAAGGTTAGAATAGACTATTCCAATAAATAATATGTCGACTAGGATTTTGAAAAAACAGACATTTTTCTTATACCTGCAGGCACGTAGTTTATGGAAAACTCAAGGATGGTTTGAGCTATAAGTTTAGAAATGAATCTTAAAAAGTCATAGTTATAATAATTTACGTATACAGTCACAAACGGTGATATAATATAAATATTGCATAAATAAAAATGCACAAAATTAATAGTCTCACTCTCTCTCTTTAGCCATAGGAACTTTACTTCAGAACATAGGCTTCCCCCAATGATCTACATCGACCTGGTAGAAGCGGCCTGCATCCAGCAATTTCCTGCAAACTTAAACAGGTCGGTCTTGTATGTCTACCTTATAGGCGAGCGTCTAATGGCATCTCCTCTAGTCCGTAATGGTCTAGACTAGTAGGTCAATAAACAATAAAAGGAATATATCCGACTTTAAAAGCGTAACGCAATTAATATGAAAATCAATGCAGAATCTTATATAATATATTCATTTAGAAGGGTAATACCAGTACTTACGAGCTGTAATTTTTATACAAATATTAATTGCATAATCAGGTGTAAAATTGTTATACATCTTGTGTAACAATTCACAGCTTGCCAGGTAATATAACTAAAATACAACACAAACACCAACTAGGTCAAAAGCGTACACACAAATTATTCCAATCGAATCAATTCGCAATTTATAGGTCCCAAGTTTCTATTAAATTATAATTATTGTAACATTGTCCAGCGGCGAAACGATATTCACTGGACGTACGTTTTTAATGTACGATGAATAATTGAATATGAATTGTTGTAAACTTGAAAATTTACTGTGTTATTGGACAGTTAATAAATTTTATTGCCGATTTAAAATAAACGTTCGCGTGTTATTCGAGCGTTTAATATAATTATACGTGTAACCGACGATGATATAGTCCCGTTATTCTGATATCGGGACTATATCATACGAAAATTGTGCTGTTAATCATCAAAGAAGCAGAGGGTCGTTTTCAGTGGCAACTAATTGGAGAAACTTATGTATAGCAAGCCGCTGTTATAAGCTGTTAATGATGATAATTATTTTGATGGTCACGATGTTAGAGCTGGACGCGGTTAGGTGGCTCTCCAGGGCGCCAAAACAAGGTGATGAAGTTTAGTGTTTTTATGCAAGGCCTTTGATGGCAGAGTCATGGTGCCATACGTAACACGCCTAGGAAATCTTACCCGCCCTAGCAATCTCGCAATGCACCGGTAGTGAAAAAGCTAGCACTTATGGTGATAAAGACAATTATGAAGAACGCAAACATTGAGGTCGATAAAGGAATCGAAAAGGCGGCGCTCGCTTCGCCGCAAATTCCTCATATCATAAACGTTTTCAGAACTAATCTAATGAACCCATTGACTTTACAGTGTTAGGATAGACGCTAATACGTCGCGCCGGTAATAACATTCAAGCAACATAGCTTCGTTTCCTTGAAGTGAGTATTTTTTTGCTGACGCGGTGAAACCGAATTACCGCCACAGCCCTACCTCGGTGGAAAGTGGAGCGGTTATGTTGGATTCACCGGTCTACGGCATACCAACCAAGACACTGCGTGGCCCTCTTTGGCGAAATTGGAACGACCCCAGGAACTCGGAACAAGAACGCCCCAGCGTCTACCGGAACCGTTCCTGCACATTGTCGCTTAATGTGCGAGTCGTACCCTATTTTGGGGGCTAAGAAGCCCCACATACCCAATGACGCCCTAGGCGTCCACGGCAACGGTCAGTTGCATCCGCCTCTGCTGCTGAACAGCTCGGGATCGCATTGTATCCGGATACCAAGAGTATTACGACAATCCCCCACTCGCGCGCCCGTGACCTCCACATCCCCATTAGTCGCCTCTTACGACAAACAGGGGATACCGTGGCGGAATTCCTTAAAGTGAGTCTTATGGTTGTATTTCGAGTTCCTACGTACTTGATAGGCGTAATAACGCTGATATTGCGTTGATAGGTAATATAAGTTTAACACAGATATTATTACCACAGAATATCTGTGTTAGACTTATATTACCTTTAGTATTCTATAAATTGTCTACGTTTAAACTAAGATTTCATTCCACTTGAAATATCGAAACCTGATTACAAGATAACTGGCGTAATTAATTTTGTTCAACCAGCAATATTCAGCAGAGTCTTACCACATCAATTCCCTCTATTTAGAAATAGTGTTAAGAAACTTACATTTCCTAATATGCTGTAGCTGGTTACTTACAATCAGAAAGACTGCTCTCTTTAATATCTAAAACCACATACTGAGCCAGCGCGAGGCCGCACTTTAAATCAGACAGCGGGCTTAGCATAATTCCTATTGCATTGCTTGATACTGTTTGCTCAAGTCGTTCCATTAAACCTCAATAATATTTTATGCCCATCGCGAACTCGTATAAAAACGACATCGTTTCACGCGTTGATAACGAACGCTATCGTCGAGAAATATTACGCCAATATCACAGAAACCATTACCTGCGGGAAGCAGCGTCGCAGACAAAACGAATCGCGTGAAATGTTGCTCCCGCCTTGTATCTCCAATGTGCAAATGAAATTGAATCCTGACGTGATGCGGTAAGGCTGAAAATGGTTAATGTGCGGCCGTTCGATGGTAGTTAACGCGTATCACGCATTTGGATTTCTGTCTCTAGCCAGGTGGAAATAATGTTGCCAGGTCAGTGAGGAAGTTGTCTTGTTCGTGTTTTAGTCAGATTAAATTTTAATGCATAGACGCGGGTTATTTACGGCTGTGTGCTCGCCACAATTACAATAATGCTCGTCTGTTCTCTTCTATTCAACGCTCGCAAATACTGGCAAATAGGAATGCACTGGCGGTACACTAGTTGTTATTATTTTTCACTACCGGAAGTGTGAGGTTACTAGTTATAAGCTCTCGCTCATTTATGTCAAAATCTGAATTATAAATAAATACTGCTTAAAATTCAATTTTGTATTGGGTTTTAAGATATTCTGAAAGGAAATGGTTCCAGGTGATAATTATACTTATCAGCTTTAAGTTTTAAAAGTAAAGTATAAATTATCTACAGTGAATGAGAAATAAGGTAAACAAACATTTAGAACTCTGACTCTAGATAAATATATATTTTATATAAACGAGTTTCAATTCATTTCATGTACATCATAAATAGTAAATCTTCCCTGATTTTTTTTTGTATCAGCCCATATACGTCCCACTGCATGGCACGGGCCTCCTCTACAATCGAGAGTACGATTAAGAGTGGTTAGGCCATATAGTCCACCACGCTGGCCTAGTGCGGGTTGGTGGACTTTTACATACCATAGAAATTTATACAAATCGCCATGGTATGCAGGTTTCATCGCGATGTTTTCCTTCACCGTTATAGTGCATGGTGATTGACTATCAAATCGAAGGGCATACCTCTGACTTTTCGGAGTCATGTGTATATTGACAGTCCCTGAATATGACATGGATAATTTGAAGAAGCTTCTATTACACTTTACCAAAATCATATTATTTTAGCTCTATTGCACTGTGTAATGGCCAAGACGTCAGCTGTGAAAGCAGCTGTTACAATATTAGCGAACATTTAATAGTAATTTCAAATTGTTATGCATTATATTATTCGTTATTATACATATCAAGTCATGCTCTTTTTATTGCAATAAATGGCGAGATGAGCGTGCCATTCTGATGGTAAGAGATTAGAGATACGACCGCTCATGGACAGTAGCAAAACCAAGCAACACCTTGAGTTACAAAGCAATGCTTAGCATTCCACTGCGCTCATCACCTTGAGACATAACATGTTAAATAAAAATATGTCCAGTAGTCACTCTGGCTACAATGTCCTTCAAATCGAAACTTAACAGTGCATTTACACCGTTTAGTATGTACCTTATGTACCGTTGCTACTATATACAGTGGTCGCAATTCGGACAAATACAAAAATCCTACCACCACTCGTGTATTTTTTTAAATCTGGGATATATTTCAACGAGTGGCAACACCAGTAGGCTTTCTGATCGATTGCTCCTTTGTCGCGGCGCGTGGCTGCGGCTCGATATTGCCGGAAACATTTCTTTGGTTGTCACCGCGGCTAACTCGCGTGGGACTTGATCAATCACCCTCTACGCACTTCATTTCAAATTTTAAATATGGAACTGGACATTAGCCATAGTAAATAGAGAATTTGGTCAGCGGATATCTTATTGATAGCGTAAAATTGTAATTGGTTACATACAAGGCTGGATCTTAGTGTAGGGTCAGGACTATGTATATGGCTGTTGGTTCTATATACTTATTTATTTTATATGATGAAGGCCCACGACATATTGTTTTATTTTAATGTGGAAGGTGTAGTAGCAGGTCTTTCATATTTCCTCGTTTGTCTAAGCCGCCTGGATAGGTACCACCGCAATGTCAATATCTGTCGCCAAACAGCAGTTTGTGTTCCGATTTGAAGGACATCGGTAGTCAGAGTAACTACTAGACATACATTATGTCCAAATAAGTCTCATTAGACTTAACATATTATGTCACAGGATGGTGTGCGCAGTGGAATGGCAAGCATTGCTTTGTAATTTATGGTATTGTTTGGTATGGTATGTATAACTGTCCATGAGCGGTCGTATCGCTTACCACCAGACGAATGGCATGCTCGTCTCACCATTCATTACAATAAAACACGTGAATTAAATATTCTTTTATGGCCTATTCTATATTTTAACCACATTTTTTTAAATGTAAATGAACGCATGAAGTGCACACATCGTGTAAAACGTACCGAACAAACGTATACAAGCTTATCGCCAATCCTTATCAGATAATTGAATATTTCAGAAGTATGAACAAACTACCTTGTATTTATTAGTGCTACAATGCACCTTATTATAAACAGTTTAGTCTAAAATCTAGATAAAGTGTCCACGACAAGTGATGGTTATCTCTTGCCGGTCGAAACAATTGCGTCGGGCTTCGAAACAGGTTTTTTTTAATTATTACACAGATCCGGCAAACGAGCAAACAGGTCATCTGGTGGTAAGTGATCACTACCGCCCATGAACATCCACTACGCCCAATCATGGATGTGTTGCATGCTGAGTCATGAAAGATAACAGCGTGACTCCACGACTTCCAAAATCTACTAAAGTCGAATCAAAATCGCGATGCATGTTTTTTATTATACGAGTATATTAAAAAGTTAAAAAAGGATTACATAATGACTCGCAAAACCAATTGATTGGTTTGACTGCGCGTAAAAGAATTCACGCGACCGTGCCAGGATTGACTTGCATGGGTTATATGACGTGTTTGCATCCATTCTGTACGGTTGTCGCAATCTGGACATATAGTAATATCTTACCACAAGCAAAGTATAGCTTTAATTATTGCGATTATAATATACCAAAAATATTTCACTTTATGTTATAAGGCAAACACAGTTTGTCGCGGTTACGCCAATTAGCGTATTTACGTCCACTTTCGTAACAGGATCTGTTGTATTCCTGTACAAATTAGTTTTTTATCTATTTAGGATCAAGTGTCTCGCCAATCAAACACAAAACCAAAGCAATACAAACTGGACTTCTAGACTTAAAGTTCGGTAATTATAGCAGAAACCATAAGCTTATACGTATGTGTATACGAATACCTACGAATTCATCTTAAAATGATGTGGTTCCTCTAACAATACAAGTTTCCCCTCCCTCTCTACCGGCGCAATTAGTTCCCAAACGTAACACGCTGTACAATTGTCGCTACAACATATACAAATTACCCACGACAATGTAAGTAATTATTGTACACGCTCCACAAACGAGTATAAATTATGTATAGAAATATATTGTGGGTAACTGACTGGGAAATTAATTTAATTTATTTATAATTATTATATTCTGACATCATTATAATTTGTCATTATCGCTTCAATGCTACAATAAGTTAAAACAAGCACACTCGTAGAACGCTCAAAATCTACTGCTTTTCGCTACTCAGTAGTGACAGTTTAAAGTGGACTAATTTCACGGAAGAACTCAAGATTTCTACAAAAAATAGATTTCTTGACCTTAGTAAATTAACTTATCTTACCGGGCTAATGGTGTCCAAAATATTCGTTGTACCACCACACTACTTTTTCTTATTCTTTGGAAACAGACCTTCGAAACTCCACCCTAAAAATCCAATGCGAAAACGACTCCACAACAATCAACAATCAACTTTGTTCACTATTCAGCTGTCAGCTAGATATAGAAAATAACATAACAAAAAAACCAATTTCAATGTCGTTTTTACAGAATTCCCACAAAAAACCAAATAATATATTTCACAAAAAATATTAAAATCCAATTAAAGAATACATCACTTACGGCGCGCGTGTCGAGACATTTTTCTGTTATATCAAGAGAAAAGATAACAGAGGCACGGAACAATTCGCGCCCACTCCATCATATTTCTAAGAAAACACATTTGGCACGATTCAGACAACTGAATTGGGTGGTTTTTCTTAAAAGCAAGGAACATTACGCTCAGGCCCACTTTACTCATTTGCAGAGAAACTGTGATGGGGTCGTACCAACTTGTTCACAACTTTCCCCCTCACTACGCGACGCAGATTAAATACACCAGACTAGACTGACTTTTGTAGACTTCGAAAAGGAACTTAGCGAATGAATCATTTGTTTAGTTTTACGGACACTTAAAGACTCTAGAAATGTTTGTTTTTCCATTTAACTATGGTTTTTTTACTCATCATCATCATATACAATCACATGAAGTCTACTGGTAAATAGGTAGGTTTTCTCCAAGGAGGTCCGCAACTATCATTATGAAGAGATCTGCTCCTAAATGCTGGCCACCTTGTTTGTTTTATTATTTATTTGGCAGATATGAAATATACATATTTTGGGATTTAACTCATCTATGTCTAACTCAGTATACATCTCTTCTTATACTTATTTAAAGTGTCGCTTCTTTTCGATATTTATTCTAACACTAAAACCCAGCTCTAATAGACATCGTTTACTAAATCACTGGTGTTCGCTTTAATTACGCATTCTGAGTTCTTTCGCGCAAACTTCGCTCGTATCCGTCGAAAAGGTAAGGAGAGCTAAAAATACGGCTATATTTACCCGTTTTATTTATTTATTACCGTTCGCGTAAATCAACAGCGACAGAACGAGTATCGCGTATTTATATTTTTCTTAGAACTCTTTTAAACGTCTTGCTGTTTGATTTAATAATTCATTCTGCAAATGCAAACGTCATCAAATCTTACTTATATTTTCACATTACCTTCGCTAGAATATTTTTAACTGTGTTTCAAAAAGGACGTTAAGTCGCAAGACGACTCAATAAAAATTATGGGAAGTCGGTGAGGTTTAGAAAGCCATGATACTATCTAACAAGCCGGCGAAGTATATTAATCCATAATTACTTCGTATATGACTGTCTCGATAGCCCAGTTGTACTACGTTATGATTGCAAAGTTGAGGTCTTGGGTTCGAATCACGCGTCGGACAAAGTTTTATTGTATTTTTCTATTCTTTTCCAACCCGGAGTCAGAAATTTGTGCCCGATATGGCGATGGACTCGCCCCCCATCACATCGTGGCACTGAACATACAAGGCGAAACGTGGGTGTCCTGATTGCATCTCTGCCTGCCTATATTAATATTAATACCTTTTATAATCATATCGAAAACTCCGTTGACTATTTAAAACTTTTACCAACAACGCGACACCGCAAACTCCACCCTCGAGCAAACCGCAATCGTATCTCCTGGCCCTACGTCACAAAACTGTCCCATAATTAATTTATACAAATATTTAGCTAAAACAATTTAAGCAGAACGCAACGCGTCACGGAAGTTGGTCCAGGCGTCATCGACCGAGGGTACTTCGCTGTGCAAACAAGTTTCGCGCCGAAACCCGATGTTCACCAACTTAAATTGTGTTTCAGACTGACTGTTTGCTCTCAAGATGACACCAGGAATAGAAAAGTGTTGGCTAAATATTTGTTTCGTGTACTCTTGTTTGTCGTGCATTAATTTATTCGCATTTAATTTTTGGATATTTTTTTGCACAAATTTGTTATTTTTTTTTTATATAAATGACACAATTAGGTTTTTAGGTCAGAGGGCCATTCTTCTGGCAACCTGTCCGGCTGTCTTACAGAATGGCACGGGCACGCACTCCCGGCCCCTCGAGCCACCATTGCCGCATTCCACTTCCCAATCCGCGGCTCTGGCGTCCTCCTCCCCCCCCATCACTGGTGGTAGGGTTTGGAACTGAGTTATACTTTTACTCAATGACAAATCCGATTCACGCTGGCTCCTCCTTTTGCCGTGCGCCCGTCTCGCACTATATCCGCCCTTCTCGGGTCTCGTCTTGGGTCAACCACGCTTTTCCTTTCCCTATCCCACTCTCTTTAAAACAAAAATGCCAAGGATGAAAAGAAGTAGGCTCTCTACGGCGGGAAATGCATCCACATTTTCTGTGGACTTCTGCAATGTCAGGGGTCTACACAGCAACCTCGACGCCGTCCACCACCATCTCGAGACGGCGCGGCCTGCCCTGCTCTTTTTAACGGAGACGCAAATATCCACCCCTGACGATGTCTCGTACTTAAATTACCCCGGTTACGTGTTGGAACACCTATTCCTACGTAAAGCCGGGGTGTGCGTCTTCGTCAGGGGTGATATATGTTGTCACCGCCTTCGGGGCCTCGAGCGTCGGGACCTGTCGTTATTATGGCTACGGGTAGAATCTAAGGGTAAGTCCCGAATCTACGCATGCCTGTACAGGTCCCACGGCAGTGATACGGGATCTACTCAATTATTTGAGAGCTTCCAAGTGGGGACTGACCGGATTCTCGAGCAGTTTCCTTCCGCGGAGGTGGTGGTCCTCGGTGACTTCAACGCCCATCATAAGGAGTGGTTGGGATCCAGGACCACTGATCTCCACGGTCGGGCTGCTTACGAGATGGCCTTGGCTTATGGTCTCTCGCAGCTGGTAACACAGCCCACCCGTGTTCCAGATGTTGAGAGCCATGAGCCCTCTATGTTGGATCTTCTGCTGACGACACACCCGGACGGATACAGGATAGTGGTTGACGCTCCTCTGGGATCTTCTGACCACTGCCTGGTCCGTTCGTGGGCCCCTGCGGCGGGTTCCAGTCGTTCTTCAACAACTGGAACTCGCACAGTTTGGCGGTATATGTCAGCAGATTGGGACGGACTCCGAGAATTCTTCGCGTCCTACCCATGGGGGCGGCTTTGCTTCTCCTCTGATGATCCTGACGCCTGTGCGGACTGCGTCGCGGAGGCAATTAGCTTGGGTATGGAAACTTTCATACCCAGCTCAAAAATACCCGCTGGGCGTCGCGGCCGGCCGTGGTACAATCGTGCCTGCGCCGTTGCTGCGCGCCTCAAGCAGTCCGCATACGCGGCGTGGCAAGACGCCAGGAGGCGTCGGGATCCAAATTTGAAGGAGGAGAAACGGAAGTACAATGCCGCCTCTAGATCCAACAAAAGAGCCTTAGCTAAGGCCAAGGCGGAGCACATCCGCAGAATTGGCGAGCGGCTCCAAAGCTATCCCTCTGGGAGCCGTGCTTTTTGGGCGCTCGCTAAGGCTGTGGAGGGCAATTTCTGCCTATCCAGTCTCCCACCACTGCGTAAACCCGATAACAGTTTGGCCCATAGTGCAAAGGAGAAGGCCGATCTCTTGGCCGAACACTTTGCCTCGAACTCGACTCTGGATGACGGGGGAGCCACACCGCCGAACATCCCACGGTGTGAAAGTCTCCTGTCTGACATCAAAATCACCCAACGATCTGTCAGACGGGAGCTCATGCTTCTCGACATCCATAAGTCGAGTGGGCCAGACTGTATCCCCGCAGTGGTTCTTAAGACGTGCGCCCCTGAGTTGACCCCCGTGCTCACGCGCCTGTACCGTCTTTCCTATAAAACCAACCGGGTTCCGGCTTCGTGGAAGGTCGCCCATGTACACCCAGTCCCCAAAAAGGGTGATCGTTCGGACCCTTTGTGTTACAGGCCGATTGCTGTCACATCCTTACTCTCCAAGGTCTTGGAGCGAGTTATAAACACTCAGCTCCTGAGGTATCTTGAGGACCGCCAGCTGATTAGTGACCGCCAGTATGGTTTCCGTCACGGTCGTTCGGCTGGTGATCTTCTCGTGTACCTCACGCACCGCTGGGCGGAGGCTTTGGAGAGTGGGGGTGAGGCGATTGCGGTCGGCCTTGACATCGCGAAGGCGTTCGATCGAGTGTGGCATGGCGCCCTTCTGGCGAAGCTACCTGCGTATGGAATCCCTGAGGCACTTTGCAAGTGGATCGCCAGCTTCTTGGATGGTCGGAGCATAAAAGTCGTGGTGGACGGCTGTTGCTCCGAGACCAAAACCATTAATGCTGGTGTTCCACAAGGATCGGTGATATCGCCGACACTCTTTATCCTGCATATCAATGACATGTTGTCTATCGACAGCATGCATTGTTATGCAGATGATAGTACGAGTGACGCGCGATACATCGGCCATCAGAGTCTCTCTCGAGATTCCATTGGGGAAAGACGGTCTCAACTTGTGTCTGAAGTCGAGAGCTCTTTGGGGCGGGCCTCCGAATGGGGTGAATTGAACCTAGTTCAATTTAACCCCTCAAAGACACAAGTTTGCGCATTCACTGCGAAGAAGGACCCCTTTGTCTTGGCGCCACAATTCCAAGGAGTTACTCTCCAAAGATCCGAAAGTATTGGGATCCTCGGCGTCGAAATATCGAGCAGCGTCGAGTTTAGGAGCCATTTGGAGGATAAAGCCAAACTGGCGAGCAAGAAGTTGGGTATCCTGAACAGAGCCAAGCGGTACTTCACGTCGTGTCATAGATTGACGCTCTACAAAGCACAAATCCGGCCCCACGTGGAGTACTGCTCTCACCTCTGGGCAGGTGCCCCAAAATACCAGCTCAACCCACTTGACTCCTTACAGCGACGTGCTTGTCGAATAGTCGATGACCCCAATCTCACGGACAAATTGGAGCCGTTAGGACTGCGGAGAGACTTCGGGTCTCTCTGTGTGTTCTATCGTCTGTTCCATGGGGAGTGCTCCGAGGAATTGTTTGAGATGGTACCAACGTCACCTTTTTACCATCGCACCACCCGTCACCGCAGCAGAGTTCATTCCTACCACCTGGAAGCGTACCGTTCCCGAACGGCACGTTTTCAGCGTTCTTTCTTACCACGCACGTGTAAGCTCTGGAATGAACTCCCTGCATCGGTGTTTCCTGAGCGCTATGACCTGTCCTTCTTCAAACGAGGCTTAAAGAGAGTACTTTCCTTAAGGTAGGCAGCGACTTTGTTGTGCTGGACCCCTGGCACTGCGGAGGTCTATGGGCAGCGGTAGCCGCTTTCCATCAGGCGGGCCGCTAGCTCGTCTGCCTATGAAGGCTTAAAAAAAAAAAAAAAAAAAAAACAATGTTTTTTTGCTTTGATGAATCTAAATTACAAAATTCATTGTGCAAACGGATGTTTAACAGCACCGACGTGAAAACAAGTCAAGCGAGCATAAGCATAGCTAGTACTTAGTAGCAACTAGTGACTGGATTAGACTGCACTTTTACCTACTGTACCAGGCACCCACTCTTTTTGTGATGAGGGTACCAATTTGGGTGTTTTCATTGGTATTAAATGGTAAATGAAAGTATCAATTGATCTTTGGCTTGTATTCACTCTTTATCCACGTAATCTGGAAAACCATCGATTGTATCGTATTGCATATCGCATCCAATACTTATAGTAGCATCGCATAATAAAAAATGGTAAACATTTAATACTCTAAACCATCGAAACAGACTCAGTATATAAAATTGCCAACAATCCATACAGAGCAGGAAACATTAAGCGAATACCAAATATCCACAGAACCGCTAACTATAAAACGAACTAAGAAACGAAAACCTTTGAAAAACTTGAGTGCAAGGCTTTCGCCCATATTTCTCATTCGACTGACTAACAGTGTACATATTAACGAAGTCACCCTCACTTCAAAAACGCCACGCCGCCAACGACCCGTATAACCTTTTACCTAGATTGTGCCAAAAATAAAGAATTTCACAGTAGCGTCGAGGAAAGGGCTCTTCACAATGTTACGCGTAACGTAAAATTAAATTATTTAGATACTTTCCACCTAACATTTCAGATTCTTTAGGATTTATCCTCGGTTTTCACGTCCACGCGAGATTCCTATTTTCGTCGCGCAAATTAACTTTGCTACGTTTTTAGCATTCCCGCTGTCTTTAATATTTGGTGTTGGATTGTTTCATTAGTCTAGTGATAGTTTACGTTTGTTTTTATTATCTCAACAGGAAGTGGAAGATTTGTATCAATGACATCGTCCTCCTTGAGTCGATTTGTTCATTGCTGAGGGTCCTGACCCCTACCATGGTAAAATTTTCCTTTAACGACATTGCGCCATCTGGGTCTGCTTTTTGCGATGTGTAAGGCTTCTTGTATGCTAGTGTCGAGGGCGGCGCGGACTTCATCGGACCATCGTAACATGTGTTTACAAATGTTCCAAAACTTGTCTCTTTTATGGACCACCAATTTTTGAGGCTGGTTTTCACACTGGTACCTAGTGTCAATACAAGATTTAATTAAACCTCTGTATGAAGTAATATTATTAATTAAACAATTTCCCGTCAAATTTTGCTATTGAAAGTTTCCAAAAACAACTTTAACCCTACTAACTACGAGGGAAACAACCTGGTAGAGATATCTAAATTCAAGTTGTTTTCAACAGTTCGACGTGAGAATCTTTGGAGGAGTCTAATATACATACCACTTTATATGTATCCATAGGACTACGGTTAGAACACTTAGAGACGTAAAGATGATATGATAAAACTATGATAAAAGGTAATACCAGCAGTATCAGTGCAGTGAAGACGGCATTGGCTCTAAGCTGCACTCGGACGAACAGCAGTAACGCAGTAACAAGCTGTTGATAAATTAAGTTGTCGCAACTTGTCGCACAGGGTCGGACTTGTGATTTCCTTTATAGCATACTTTTAGTAGGCTCAAGTCCTTTCTGACACGTTGCTGTAGAAGTTCAGGATTGCCCATATTCAGCAATGAACTTCATGTGGCTAAAGAAAATGATGATAATTTAAAAAAATTGAATGACGAGCGGTTCGCCCAAGAATCGTTACATACTTCAAATCGACTTTCTCAAGCCAGTGAAATCGACCCATCCTGTAGATATGGCTACGGTAACTCTGCCACTTAATGGTATTAACCAATATTCAAGTCCTATTCAACAAGTCTTGCAAACTTTGGAACTTTAAGAATTTCTGACACACCGAGTGGGCGTTCTCCCTCTGACATTTAAACCCACACAAGCTTAGTGCTTATTTATCGGGACCTATAAATATTCTGCGTGAAGGTGTTACAAATAAATTATAAATTTATGTTTATGAATTGTATATGTGGTGTGCAATTAGTCTACTGAATAGGACTTCTTAGGGGCATATTCCACCAGACGTAAATCGGGCTAGTTGATTTTACCTTCGAAATATTTATAGATATTTTTATCACTGGTCATTATTTGGCATTGTCATAAAAGACGCCTAATAGGCCCAGTGGCAGCGTGTAGTGATTGTGAACCTGTGGTAATGTGATTATAAAACGAAGTCCTGGGCTGATGCTAAGATTTGCAGTTTTTGTATGTTTCTAGTTTGAAAAACGTATATGAGGTGTCTAGGACTGTAATAGTACCCATCAAGACAAAACCCTCGCTCCCTATCACACCTTAGAGCAGAAACAAGCTCGGCAAATCGTGGATGACATTAACAAAAAAAAATATTACATCATTTGTAAAATATACAAATTCCAAATGGTGCTTGCAGACAGAGTTCCCGTCCAAAAGGAGCAATGAATTTATTTTTCACTCTGACGGCCTGTTAACTGTTGTTTTGCAAATGACGTGTGCGCTTAATAGGAAGCGGAGTGGACAGCTCGCATGGATACCTTAAAAATTCCACGTTAATTCTGAACATTGGGAACGAATATGCAATATAGTAGCATATGACGTGTTTTTTTTCTGAGGGGAAAAGAGTTTTTCCTCCCTTCTCTGATCTCGGAGTCCTTTTATCAAAACAAAATAAACACATGGACTAATCACTAAAACATTCCGAATTAAATATGGCCTACAATATATTTACGTTTCGCCTAATTCCGGTTTTATGTTCACGTCCCGTGAAATACATTACGCAATGCCGAACAATTATCTCCAAATAGGAAATTAGGTTAAATACGCATGCACGAATCAGTTGTTTACATTTTATTTAAATTGTTTGGTGTCACAATGTTTTAGTGGGTAGTTTTATGTCACATTACCCCTTTTAGGAATTGGAGATAACCTCTTCTAGACTATGATATGACCTATCTTATCACCACAATTTTCTCTGTCAAAACAAGCGATAATTAACTAAATAGAAACGAATCTTCCAAAAGGCAGTTGTAACATCTTTATTATCCAGACAAATCATTAAGGGGTGGTTCAATATTTAGCATGGCAATTAATTTGTCCACTAAGCCCAAGCCTTGTCTGTTATGGGAGGGGATTTGAGTCATCCTTTAATTACTATGTCGAGCCGAGCCAGATTCACTATGCTCGCTTACATTAAACATTTGTTTCGCGGTCGGATTTCATAAACAACAACATTGCGCCGTAATTTTTAAACTTGGATTTAGCTACAAAGTGGTGTCGAATTTTTTGCTGATATCATTGAAAAGGTTCGTAGTTTAATTAAATGTCTGGGGTGGATATTTGATAAAGTAAAAGTCCTCCAAATACCTAGGAAATACTATTTACCGTGATGCAAAAGAAACTTCGTCTTCAGGAAAGAATGCTAATGCACAATGTCAAATATTAAACGAGAAAACAAACTTTAGCACCGGACATTAACGTAAGATATAAAAAATATGTTACAGTAAAGTAATACAATGAATTTAACATGGATATTTCCACCTCTTCTTCTTCTATCTGGCGTTGTCCCGGCCGGTGCCAGGGTCCGCCTTCCGGCCAATTCTACTCCATTTCACCCGATCTTCGGCATCCTCCATAGTAAGGCCATTGACCCTCATATCCTCCTTGACGACATCCAGCCGGTGCTTCTTTGGTCTACCCTATTATACGGATATTTCCATAAACCTCAAAAAAAGCTGCTACAGTATTGGTAAATTTCTAATGTCTTAGAATCCATCCCTGCCCCGGCCGGTACTCTCGGAGTCAACTTAGTGTTCGTCAGTTCTGCTCGTTGCGGATATTGTTTCCACAAACGCAGCCCGCCTCTTAGAAAAATTACAATTACCCGAATGAAAAGAATTCATGCCGTTTGCTTGACACGATCGCTTTTACAGCCGAGCACTTAAAATAAAATTGCACTAGGTATTAAAATATGGCGGGTTTGTTGAAATAAACTTCTCGCAGTCTAATTGAAGTGTTATAGCCTTTAAACTTACTGCTTTTATATTGTTATAGCAAAGTAATTATATTTCATCGTACTCTCGTTTGTAGAGTAAGCGCGTGCCCTGCAGCGGAACGTATATGAGCTGATACAAAATTACTTTTCACGAGATGGTGATTATTAAGCGCTCTACACACCAAACTTACCGGCCCGTCGACACAGCCCGCAGGCACAACCCGCCGGCCTATATAAGAAAAGCATCATGTCGGCGGCAAGCACCGGTATCTGTTACCCGCCGACGTGACATTTCTACAACGCAAGCCCTCTGCTCGTCATAACATTAACAACGTCATACAATGTTCTTTATTATGTCGAGCCGCTGCCATGTCGCCGTCAAAGATTTCCGACTTGCGATGACTGAAGCCGCCGGCTAGCTTACCAACAAAATGTTGCCGACATATGCCAGCGGGTCGGCGGCTTTGATGTGTAGTATGTTTAATGGTAACACTATGGACTTTCTGGAGAGGCGAAGAGTGTATCAGCTAATACGAGCCTTCAATCTCTCATTCGTCGAGATGCCGTCTAGGGACTATCCCACCCTCACACATGCCACTGCAACTCCTGTAAGATCGACTTCTGCACGCGCTTTATTGACACCGAGAATTGAAACTAAGTGAGTCATCGTGTCATCAGCGTCATTGGTCAAAATTTTGAAAATATTCAGTATTCAGATTTTTAATTCTACTTTTAGGCGAAACACGTAGCAACAAGACAACTCTACATTTCTAAAAATAAACCTTTTAAGCAGTAAAATCCCGCCAAAAATATTTATATTTAGATACATTCCATCCGCCAGCACCGAAACGCATTCACAAAGATGGATCTAAATTTTTGTCAGGGTACAAATTGCACAACACACTCTCGGGGACGCGTGACACCCATTCCAGGTGGCGCTGGGAATCGTTTCTACGTGTTTATGACGTATGAATGCCTTCGTGACGGAAGGGACGTGCCAGACGCACGAACTACTTTGATTAAGGACAGTTATGGGAAAGCTATTTATCGGGCAATGCAATTTCCTTGGTAACAAGGACGGGAATACTTAGCTTATAATAGAAGGAAGACAAACTTACACGTGCAATTAACAGTAAAACTCGAAGCGTTGACCTTACATTAAGATGGAAATCCTGTGTGGCGGGCATCAGAAACAAGACTTCGATAGTCCCAGACCTAAATAAACCATAAGCCTAAATAATTGTCCTATACGATATAAACAGGTATTTGCTTTTGTAAACTGTATTGATGAAAACGATACATCGAACTCCCACTGATTAGAGGTACGATATTTTACCTCCTGGTTTAATTACATTTTAAAATTTTTGCCTTGTTGAGAGTGTAATGTATATACCTAAACTTATCATCTGCGTTCTGAACTCAAAGACACTTAAAAACATTCGTAATTAAATATAAGTACATATGTACATCGACAGTGAAAGAAAATAAATAATGGAATATACCAGAGTTTATAGGTAATAATACCATAATTACGAATTTTAATTACTCTAAAAAATAACGAATCATGATAATAAACACATTAATTAAAATTTAAATATCTAACGAAATATAGGTACTCTCGGTTGTAGAGGAGGGCCGTGCTCTGCGGTGGGACGTATATGGGCTGATGCAGTTCAGTACAGTACAGGTAATATAAAGCAACATTTTAAATTAACCAAACATCGGTATAATACACACGGCCTTATTCATAGATAGTTTTAAAAACTGTTAAAGTTATCTAATGTAATGGTCTTGGATTTACGCGAATGTTACACATTGAAATGAAACGAAGTCCGCCCCGTGACCACGAAAACAGTAAAGTGATCGAAACGTCGGGAAATTAAAAATGTAAAAATTAAATCAAATTCGCGATAAAATCCGTAAGACTTCGTAATGTAATCTTTTGTCTTCTTCGCTCAAACAGAATTCAAAAGTCATCCAAAAAGGACAAAACATTCGATAGCTAAAGGTTTTACAACTGTCTATGAATAAGGCCGACAATGTTTTATGAAAATACAATAGTTGTGTCGTGCGAGGGTCGCCGCTGCGTTCCCAAGAGACACAAACGTTTGTTTCTACTTTATATAAAGTTACTTTTCCTCAAAGGGGATTTGCAATGAAAAAATTAGGTTTCCATCGCAGAAATATTTTTATTGTAGCATCTTAACCTAATTGCTGTTCCGAGAAAGATATTCCATGTACGTTTTATGAAAAATTATAACTAGAATTTAAATACATCTACGGCAGAAAGCGGAAATGTCGTATCTCGAAAATTGTAGAAAATGATTTTTTATGAGAAAAAAAAGCTGCGTCGGACGGTCTATGTCATGTTTACATAACAATTCACAATAATTTAACTAATTTGGTCCTGGCCCGCCCTCTCGCGCCAGCTAGTTCCGGTGTTTGTTAAGGGATGGCGCCACAGTAGAATTGAAAGTCGGCATGATTTGGTTACCGGGCGTTTTATAAAGCGCAGCGTGGCCAGACCCCGGGAAAGGATTTACAATATACGTCCAAAGTGGATTTAAAACTTCTATCGGAATTTTTGCATCGCGCGACCGTTGGTTCCAACATAGCGCGTTCAAAGTAATATAGGTTTTAATTAAGGTTTTATTATAAAACCTTATATGGGATATCTATATCTACTCAAACGTCCCGACCGTTTTATTGGTTTGTCGATGTGATGACAGCTTTATTTTAAAATATACCCTATTTGAACTGTCATTAAGGTGACATGTCATTGACAAACCTCTATAGCGGTCGGGACTTTCCAGTAGATTTCATATAAAAATTAATTTCAGGGAAGAACTGAAGAATGAAGGCTATAAATTTTTAAAATAGAAACTTATTTGGTTTTTCTTCTGTTTCAATTACGGCCTACGGGGTATTTTTAGAGAAATTTTAAATAAAGCGATTAATTATTTTCTTATTTCACTAATATCGTTGAAATAAGTAAGGGGTTTAAGTTATTTTTGATGATCCTTTGTCGCCTCACAGGTCAAGTGGCAACTTTTATAAGCTGTAAATTGTAAGATCCTAGATTAAATCTCGATCAGGGTAATCGGTTCTATGCTTACCACAGTACTATTTTTGCAAAGGGCCTTACTAAAAAATATCTATTATTAATTAATCTATTAATAAACATCTATTAAGAATGTAAATATTTTCCTATATTAATAAAATACAACAATAATATTTTCTAAAACAGAAGTGTCACTTAACCTGAATAGAACAACATTGCGGTAACATTCCTATCCCACGTGGACTTCCCCTAGACGTTTTCCTCAACCGCATGCTTCGTAGATATATCAGTTCAACCGACTCTTACAGGAACTTTGATTAGACCACAATTAATTTTCATACATAATAACAGATGTCGATTTGTTTGTTTTGATTGTTGATTTGTTCATCGTTATATTTGTACATGCACCCACGGTTTGCCCAGATTATGTCGATCCCAAAATATTGATGACAAAAGTTGATTGCCACGCTACACCCACGCTAGGTATACAGCACAGTACCCAAGATGTAAAATATATTTGCAGACCGAAAAATTTCCACAAACGGCATTGCCCAATCCACCCTAGAATTCTAATCCAGAAACCCAAGGTTACAGCCCGTAAGTACGTACTAGCAAGATGATGCAACATAGAGAATGTTGCTAAATGGATATAATTTAAAAAATATTCACTACGAACAAACCGCAACTTCAATATCGTTGACTAAAATAAAAACAATACTAAAACGATATTACAATGCCAGCGTTAAAAGTATAATATAAGCCGATAAAGGAACCAGTTTCATAGACATGAAATGTAATAAAAATAAAGTCTTTGTAAGGCGAGGCGTTTCTCCCAGGCACCGGCCGTACTATTGGAAACTGATCTTTCACTACAGGCGCCTATACACCTGCACGGCGAACTGGCATCTCTCCAAATGGAGGCCCACTTAGATAAATAAATTTACTGCCGAAACTGCCATAAATTAGAAATAGGTGAGCGACCACCTACTGACGTCATGCGCAATCTTCTACCATATTTCACTTGATTAATTAGTCAGTTTTTTACCCACCATCCCCGTTGCAAATTTGGTGAGGAATATTTGCTGAGAAATCACATAAAACCGCTGCAAAAATTGCATAAAGTTCTCCTATTTGAAGGAAATAAGAATGAAATTATATCCGAGAAATATGAAGTATTTTATTTTGGTTCGGTCGGACAAAGACTGAAACGTATTTTTACTGTAATAAATTATTCTAAGAATGATGTAAATGATATGGTTCCCGGGATATCGTCTGCATTTCTGTTTCAGCTTCTGTTATTAATATTAAGTTACAATAGAAATATGATTGTATACCTACTAACAGTTGCTCGTGTTTTCGTGTGATGAAAATTACTACAATTGTTTCCAATGTCACTGCGCCAATATAAGAGAAAAAAAACGAAAGTTAAACCATAAACAAATTCCATATTTTAATCCTAAAATGACAAGTTCAATAACGCCACGCGGACCGCGTTAGAAAAAACCGTGGGCTTTTCAGCCCCATATTTCCAATAATTTATTGGAATCCAGTGGATTATACCAGAAGTTAAGTGATCTGTGACAGACATTAAATTGATGTCCGCCCAATCGGCTTTCCAATAGGATGTACATAAATTGTTTTGTCATCTGTACATGTTTGATTAATGATACCAGTTCACATGGCGGAATCTAACATATTGGAACTGACACTTCGCGGACGATCATTAAAACGTGTTGTGTAATCAATGATAAATACAACAATACCGCACAATACTGACACCACACTTTGAACATGTCGGATCCACAACCTCGAAATAAATGTGATTGACACACGTATTTTTTTGTTCAACCTAATTCGATTATTGATCCAATAATTTTCCGAAAGATCTGGTTTCCAATAGTAATCAACTGTGAGATTTAAATTCTAAAGAGAAGAAATTATCTATTTATTAAAGACTGGCAGAGGTTTCCTTGGAGACATAGGCCGGTGCCTATATCTCCCTTCATCGACCTAAGCAATAGCTGGTATAAAATCCGTTTTTTTTATTTGTTTTCTCACCTTGTTTATTCCGACTGAAGACTAGGGGAATATTACTATCGTAGGTAACAATTTGAAACCAGCACGCAACCGTAGCAGACCTTTGTAAATGGAAACTAGTGTTCGAACACCGTTAGTTAGTAAGCAAAATGCACTGCACTCCCTGTGTGTCGTTTGATAACATTACTTTTAATATACTGTTTTTTTCGCTCAATCAATAATTATAGGAACAAACGCTTTAATTTACTAACTACAGTGCATTTAGATAATTTGACCACGAAATAAAGGCATTAATCAAAGATAACATCATCGTCTTAATGCAGCAGAACACTGAAAAATATACATAGGGATGCACCCCTAAGTTAAAAATCATAACAAAGTTAAGTCGGTCATAGTAACTCACACAAGTAAGTAGATTGTGTTTCGTGCTCACTGTCAATATATCATTAATGAATCCATTGGATAATTCGCCCCCCCCCCCCCCCCCCCCACCCCCACCTCACCTCTCACATCTCTCCCCCACCAACACCGCTCTATCTCTTTTTCTCTCTTCAGTCGCAGAAAGTCTCTTGCGAAACACAGGCCTCCCAGAAAAAGTTGAGCATAAAATATCCTAATCGCGCGAATCAATTCAGTTTGAAAGGAACAAAAACAACCTATCATTAGACTTCTTAACAAGAAATCTGATATTAAATAATTAATCACCAAACAAACTTGACTGCCGTCTTCGGGGCAATACCCCGTGCTGGTGAAATAATTAGCAGGAAAACATAAAACCTCAACCGTAAACAGTGATTTCGCAAAACTCTGATAACAGTAAGAATGTTATCAGTAATGTAATTCGTACTGGTTTATAACAAGCAGGTGTTTCCTTATTTTTGTATGCTTAGATATAAATTGTTTGACTGTGTGTATTTGTTACGGTTAGAATAGTATCTAATGATTTCATTACATACATACATACATAAACACACGCCTTTTTCCGAGAAGGGGTAGGCAGAGGTGCTACCAGAACACCCACGTTTCGCCTTGTATGTTCCGTCCTACGATGTGATAGGGGGCGAGCCTATCGCCATATCGGGCACAAATTCCTGACTCCGGGCTGATAATGAATAGAAAAATCCAATATCACTTTGCCCGACCCGGGATTCGAACCCGAGACCTCAGCTTTGCAATCATACCGTAGTACCACTACGCCACCGAGGCGGTTATGATTTCATTACTCTTATAAAAAATATGAATTATATAATGTCAATTCAAATACTCCCAATTATAAGACGTGTAACACTATTGATGACCTACATTTATTGATAGATCCAAGAATTTCAAAAATAAAAAAATACGTTATAAACTGAGATTGGTTTCAAAAAAAATTAGTTTAAAGTGTTTTCGCTCTTTAGTTTCTCCAACCCAATATGTTCTATATTACATTTTATAGATATATTAAACATGTTGAACACATTTAACGTGGTCGCAGGTTCAAATCCCAGGGCACACCTCTGACTTTTCGGAGTCACGTGTGTATTGATATTCAATCACCGCACTATAACGGTGAAGGAAAACATCGTGAGGAAACCTGCAAACCATAGCGATTTGCAACAATTTCTATGGTATGTAAATCCGCCAACCCGCACTAGTCCAGCGTGGTGGACTATGTGGCCTAGCCCGTTTCAATCATACTTTCGATTGCAGATGAGGCTTATGCTCTGCAGTGGAACGTATCTGGGCTGATAGAATAGAGATATATTTTTAAATTGAGCATCGACATATTGTATTCAAACCCTGATAAAACTGATGCCATCGGATGCAAAAGTTCCCAGATCAATAGAGATTTAAAAAACTAAATGTTTGCCTGTCGCTAACCCATACTGACCTGAAACCGGCGCAGTGTGAAATATTCTTTTGTGCATGTCGTACGAAAATTGTTTATAGTTTGACAACCTGTCGTCTGACGTCAATGCTTCTGGAAAATAGTATTTCGAATTGTAAAAGACTTACATATGTCTGTTCTGATTACAGAACCCTGAACTTCAATATGAGAGTGGTTATATATATTAACCTGGACAATGACAACTGTACAAAATTTGAGAAAACTCTTGCTACAAATATGGAGCATTTGGCATTCGACCTGTGTATACCCTGTTCCCATTAGGCCGACAATTATGTGTGTCTACGAGCGACAGAGCCCTCGTGATCCCACTTGAAATTGACAGCCTCCGTGGCCCAGTTGGTTGGACGCCGGCTGTGGAACGAGAGGCCGCAGCTTCGATTCCTGCATCAAAACAAATGTTTGTGTGAACCACAAATATTTGTTTCGGGTCTGGGTATTTGTGAGACCGAAAAGTCTTTCGTAGTTCCTGATATCTACGACACAGGACTGTATCTGACAGTGGTGTCAGGACTATGTATGTGACTATTAGGTGTGTTTATTTATTTCAGCGGTCACTTGTACGGTATCTTGTAGTTATACAGGGTGTATCCAGACTGCGACCGAAAAAATACCGAAGCCAGGTAGTAGTTTTAGTGACTACAGATACAATGCAACTACAAATTTCGCAAAAACGTAAATACATACATAAACTCACGCCTTTTTCCCAGAAGGGGTAGGCAGAGGTGCCACCATAATACCCACATTTCACCTTGTATGTTCCATCCCACGATGTGACAGGGGGCGAGCCTATCACCATATCGGGCATAAATTCCTTACTCCGGGCTGATAATGAATTGAAAAATCTATTGTCATTTTGCCCTACCCAGTATTCGAACCCGAGACCACAGCTTTACAATCGTACCGCAGTACTACGCCATCGAGGCAGTCGCAACAACAAGAGACGATATTTGTTGGATTTATTTAAGTATAATCGTGTTTGGGAAGTAAATACATAGTTTTTGATAAAGTAGTAATTTAAACCTGTGCGTACCATTGCGTCTTTAAAATTAAAATGGTACACATTTTCACTGAAGTCACTAAAACTAGCACCTTGCTTCATTTTCGGTCGCATTCTGGATATACCCGGTATAGTCAACCCATTATAACAAAATACACCTTACAGGCCCTAAAAATAAACCAATGACACCTTCACAAAAAATCAAATAAAATTCAATCATAACTCGGCTATATTTTGCTGTCATTTAACCTAACGTTATCCCAGCCACACATTATAAAAAAGTAATCCAATAATTTATTTCGCAAACAGGCACTTGATGTGAGGCATCTAGTAGGCAAAATACTTAGGCAAAATCCTTGAGTCTGGATATTGACCCGTTCAACGCTATAGTAAATAAGAGTAAGAAAGTTGCAAAAAAATTAAAACAAAATGTAGAGAAAGAGGTAATCAGGAAAAAAAGGAAAAAATAACACACGCGAGGACATATATGGAAAGAATGATGCAAAATAAAATAGGAAACTATCGAAGCTTCGTGGGACTACTAATAAATAAAAAAAATAACATCTTGTGCGCAACTAATCAATCTTGTTTCAATTCTTTTACGTGCATTGTCGGTGAAGCAAAAAATAATACGGATATTATAATTACACGCTCGTTCACCTTATTGAGAAGTAAAAGAATCAAGTTCAAATCCAAGATTGGTACAAAATGGTTTAACGAAGAATCGAGTGTTTAAAACCGGTCTCAGCCTGCCAGTGAACCAAATATTCCTGCAAACATGCATAAAAATGCTGAGCAAGTTACTGCTGAATATTGAGATTATCGATATCAGCAACAGAAAATGAACTCATCGATTCAAACCTACTCCAAAGATTTCTAAAGCAGCCTCTACTCAGCCATATTTACATCAAGGTAATACGAGTATAGCAGTTCATATAAGTCCGTGGGACTAATACAATTGAGAGTTCGATTTCCCAATCGAACTCTTGAATCCAAACACAATCGAAATCTTTCCAGGTTTAGGCCATGCAACGTACAATAATATCGTATAAAACTGTCTACAATATCACCTGATCTCTACAATTTGGCTCAGGTAAAGCAGCAAACAAAAACTAATCCAAACGCACTTACGATGAAACACACCTCTCATGCATATCTGTGACAGTGAAATTGACTCGGGTATTCCCTGCGTCCAATGTTTATATGCTCGCATTCCCGCTATATTGCGACCATTCGCGCAATGCATCGTACAATCCCCTTTCACTGCGGATTTGAATCTAACATCGTAATACTTGGACGGCAGTGTATGCGTTATTGGCTGTAAAGTAGGATGCGCAGCGTTCTGGTGTATATTGGTGCATTCGTGTAGCCGGACTGTATGTGTATAAATATGAAGCTTTGCGTCGTCTCCGTACAGACACGAAGGAGTCTTAACCATGAGAGCCTGTTTAATTTTCGCTGTTATCTGCTTGGCTTTCGTCGCCTTCGCTGAAACGAAGAGCGTCGGAGAGACCGGTGAGTGTATATGTAAATAAATATTCCACACATTAATACGCATTTATCCGACTTCGTAGTAAAAATACAACCGGTAGTTAGACGCGTAGCTTTGATTGCAGGATAAATACAAATCCTCTTTCATCGTTACCAGAAGCGTCAAAGGATTTTAAGATCTCACAACACCCAAAACCAATACTTGAGGAACATAACCATATGTGAAAATTATTTCCAACTCCTCCTATTAATTTAACTTTATGATTGATTTCATTGCGGGCTAAAGACAAGTTAGACATTCCCGGAGACTTGCTGAGCTTCAATGCTCAGCGTCATTACAATGCGTGCCACTGTTGATCCTGGCTTACAGGAGTTGCATTGGTGGATGTGAGGGCGGGACAGTCTCCAATGTGGCAATTCTGGGATCGAACCCATAGTCTCTCGTTTCACAGCTGGCGTTATAACCGTCTGCGCCATAAACATACAGACCGTTGCATTACCACCTCGGTAGATACATCGTATCATATATTTTAAGTATTATTACTTTTCAAAATAAATTACCTACACTGAAATCATTGGCATGAAATTCTGTATAAAATAGCTTATAATAAACATTATAATTTTTTCAGAGCCATCACACACACTTGAGAAACGCGAGACTATCTTCGTGAAGCCTCCCTTCCCAGGATGCGTGTTCTACGAATGCATTGGCAGTTGCAGACAACGGGGTTATAAAAACGGCGGCTACTGCACCATAAACGGATGCCAATGTCTACGATAACCAAATAACTACGGCCAGCATAATGAATAGCCAGCAAAATTGTGTCGGCAGGAGATGAGCACTTACCATCAGGTGCAGCGCAGTCATTTTAATGTAAAAAATTAAAAAATGAGATTTATTGAATTTGTTCCTTGGGCATTGCCTTAATAAAAAAAAAAAACTTATATACGATTTAATATGCTCTATCATTTAACCGCCTTCTCGAGTTGGGAAAGGGTCGTCCCTTACCCTGTCACAGATGAGTATTTCATGAGGGAACTTTAAAGACATAAGTTACTTTTTGTAACCACTCAGGGACTTTTATTTATCGACCTGAAAGTTCACAAAAAAGTATGTTGAACATTAGGTGGATAAATGTATTAAAATTATGTTCAGAACCATTCATGGAAAATTATGGAATATCATTATGAATAATATAATAATAAATTATGATTTCAAAATTGCTTGTAATTCTCGGGTTGATAACCTGAACTGATAATAATATGACTTAACAGGAAAACGCATGAAAGAAAAAACTGTGATTCGCGTTATTCTGATAACGAAACGATATTAGTTTTCAAAGACTTTCCCTTTCTATAGAAAATGGCTCGTTTATCAATGTATTTTTATATTCAACGGGTTGTTTAGCAAACCAGCGATATTTTAGTTAATGGAAAATGAACATTCAATTGCAGTTTAATTTATTCATTAATTCGAAATAATAATATGATATATTGGCAGTTAGCTCCATAATTAGGCTATAAGCCGTGCGGCCATATTCATACAGTTTTAAAACCTATTGTAGTTAGGTATCGATTGTTTTGTCATTTTGTTTGTCGATAGCTAAAGTAGGTTTTAAAACCGTTTATGAATAAGGTAAGATTTAAATCCCAGAAAAGGCTATACATATTGTGAGGATTTCGGTCTGAAAAATGTAGATGTAATGTGCCTATAGAATTTGGATATTTTTTAATCTAAACACTTTCTAAACACATCTTAAGCCGGAAATAAACATAACAAATTTCTGGTGGAAATAAGGGCACCCTTTCCCATTCGTGAGTATAGACTTTTTAAATGTATCAAATAGTCACCGTCGACTAATTTTAAGGAATCAACTTATTTTACTGTTTCAATTGATTTTCGAGACAAAATTAACTGAAAAGAAATACGGAAACACATAAACTTAAAGTAATAATATTAAACAAAATTATAAAATATTTGAACTATCCCACACAACTATCAGTTTAGGGGTAACCTTGAATCTGAAGAAGCACTTACGACACAAATATACATAAACTCTCATCTTTTCCCCAGAAGGGGTATGCTACCAGGACAACCCACGTTTCACCTTGTGTGGGGCGAGCATATCATCATAATATCAGGCACAAATTGCTGACTCCGAGCTGATAATGAATAGAAAATGAAAGAACAGTTAAAATGTTATAATTTATTTTATTAACTTACTTATAATAAGGTACCATTCCTTCTTTAAATTTGTATTTACTTTTACGTATATTAGAGCGTGCACTCTCTTTCCACCATAGATTTGAAGTTTACAAAGCGATACTTAAACGGCGATGTATGTGCTATTGACTGTAAAATCGGCTTGCCCAGTTTGTTCGACTTAGTGCATTCGAATTTATAAGTGTATATTTATTTAAAAAAACAAAATGAATATATATATATATTCATTTTGTTTTTTACTGTTTATATTTATGCATGTACGAGTATACTCAGTGATAGATAATTTAAACCATAGTATTGCGTCAGCAGACCCTACACCAAACCAAATTAATTGGTTTTGATTAATGTAACTAACATGGTGTTTCTCCAATATTATAATAAATTATTTTGACCAAGATTATTTTCATATTTACTTCGATTAAAAAATAGATTTTTAAATTGTAATACCCATAGTTTAAAAAGATTTCCATTAACTCTTATAGGTCATGCTTTAATTTTTTTCAGCATGTCACCAGCACTGTCTGCACCAGACTTTACAGTCTATCAAAACATGGGGCTCATCATAATTGAGAGGGGTTGAGCTTTAATCACTGGGGGTTGGTAAAAGTAAAAAAAATTACTGGGACTTGAAGTATCTTAGCAGCCAGGTTCATAATTTCTGAATAGTGATTTTATAAATAAAACATGAAATACTTTGGCTATTGTTTATACTTATTTGTTTTATTTATATTATGTATAGATAATAATATAACATTTTTTTCTATTTTATTTCATATATTTCTAAGAAAATGAACACGTGTTAATTATTGCTCATTAGGCTTATAAGTATAATAAATGCAAGAAGAATATTTAGTAGAAATAACAAATTAATATTTCCCCTTATTGATGAGACTGTACGGCCTCAAGAAATAGGAGGGAATAGTAGAAGGAACGATGATAGACGCAGTTAAGTCTCTGATGACTTTCCTGGCCCCTGTGCCGAAGTAGTACGCTTGGATGACCAACTTGGAGCAGTAGCTGGGGTCAATGGAACGCCAGTCGGTGGTGAGCCTGTATGTGATGTGCTTCAGCTTCTTCTCGCCGCCTGAAGGGTTGTAGTAGGTGCGGTCAGCCCAACCGGCAGCCATCTTCGCCGTGGAGTCGTCAGGGACGCGGTACACCGTGGTCCAGTCGGAAGCATGCTTATCAAACCACCTGTCTTTGGGCACTTGTCTGTTGTTGTCCGGAATACCCAACTGCCAGCCGTCGCCTCCGGGCATCTCCAACACCCAGTAATCCGAAGTCATGATAGCTGCGTGACCGATCAGCCCCCCAATGCCTTGTCCAGTGATCAGGATGTCTCCTTTCTTCACCGTCTTCATGAATTCCCTCTTGTTATCCTGCACGCTTCGTTTCGAGATCTTCCTGGCGAACATCGACTCTTTGGTGTCGTGCAGGAGACCGAAGTTGTTCAAAAGCAGCCATTCTTTATAAGTAAGCGGCACGCTGGTATTCAACGCTTTGTACTCATCATAAACGTATTTGAATATACCACGTTCGTCTTTTTCAAATTCCTCGAAGCCGTATTTTTTCGGATCAATTATACCCTCATTGACTCCGGTGTCGTAGGCGTCTTGAACTGAAATAAATAACGTAGAGTGTTATTTTATTCTTCATTTACTCCCATTTTCCGAACAAAAAGCTACCAGAATGGCTTATTTGTCAAAATAGATATGACAAATGTACGTGAAAGCGCAATGCGTTAGTCAAATAGAGCGTAACTCGCTGTAGGATCACGATAAACTGTATTTCATGTGAGATTACATTGTGTACAGCTAATAAAATGGGATACCTAGTTCGGTTAAAACGCTGCGTGGTAATAAACTTTATATCTAGGTGAAAACGTGTCACCTCTTTTATGCAAAATTTTATTATAAAGGATAAACAAAAAGAAATATTTATAGGAACTAGGATCTTCGAAATAAAAATGTATGTCAAAAAAATTAAAAATACTCACGAAATTCAAGCTCCGTGCCTTGCACTGTTGGTACTGCTGACCCAACAACGAGCAGGACCAAAAGGCCTCCAATACTTTGAGGAGTGTTCATCACGCTGGCTTGACGAGCTGATTATACTTGAATGTCAACCTGAACGAGTTTATATATCACACAATTGTGTAAGAAACTCATGAGGCTCATCAACTCAGGACGAGGGGAGGTCCTGAAGATAAGCCGAGTGTTAATTTGCTGAAATCGGTGACGCATCCGACATTCAAAAGTTATTCTGTTTGCGCGATCGGAAGGTTTAATTATAGCACGCGGTGACGTTGACGGGATAATGTGGGCTGCGGTGGGAGTGAGGGCGATTTGTCAAGGTATTTTACTTGTAGATATGTCATAATCCATAAAGTTTAAGGGTGGCTGTGATTATTGAGCACCAGTGGCTGTCATTTCCAAATGGATTTTTATGATATTATTGCATAAATGATGCAAGATATTTTTGAATACAGAAAAAAGTCTATACTCTGGCCATTGCCCAACCTACGTTCTGTCAATAAGTAAATACCAAACATAAATAGTCTAAACAAAGGCGTTTACAGGACGTAAAAGAACAATACCCATTGTAACATTATGGTAATCTGAACAGCTGGAACTAGATAAATTGCGTGTAGACGTTGGCAAGGGTTTCTAAATGCCCCTGGGATCCGAGGAGTCTACACGATGTCGCAGACACCGACACGTCGGTCGAACCGCTTGTGGCTTGCACGATATCGAGCGGTGCTGATTGTCAAGGGAACTGCATTCTGCAGGCTTTGGAAATGTACCTGTTTGTAAAGTCGCGTCGTAATGTTGTTTTAAAAATACGTTTTATGTTAGTATTAAATAGTCTGTGTTAGATCGCAAGCTGTAATGTGTGTTGTACTAATATCATACAGGTAATCAAACATTTTATAACGATATTGATAATGTGTTTCTCCAATATTCGTCCAGCGTTAAGCATAGTGTGCCTCCGTGCTTGATAACCTAACCAATTTTAGACAGTTCGCATGTGTTGAGCTCTATTGCAGGCAGATTTTTTTCAAAAACCCTCAGGGACCTAATTTTTTATAGCCGTATTACTTAACTATGAGTAAGATTTCTTCATCACAATCTTTTCATTATTCCACGAATCTGCAAAAGCGTAAGCGACATACGCGACACTCTGACGTCACCACTGCATAAATCGCTAACAACCGCTTGCAGTATAGACACAGCACTAGCATTTGTGACAATGTGTATTGAACTGTGTGTAATCACATAGTGAAGTATTTCTTCCTGCTCGTTTCCAAGTAGCATTTGCGACAGTCGCCGTATCTATTGGCAGTTATCGTGCGGGGTAAACAGGTAAATAAATCCCCTACCCTGTGAGTTTTGAAACTTCAACGTTCATTTTGTAACTGTGTAATGGTACAGTGGGTTTTAATAACTTTTGTTCGTTTGTTGTGCGATGTTAGTTTTTAATTTAGTGAACGCTTTGCCTTCGCGTGATACTTGAAGACAAACATGAAAGTGTTCATAAATAGATCAAGTACTCTTATGACATGATTGAGATACCTAGAACTCATTTTTGATTGCTGTATGAATGATAGGATTAGACACCGTCTCACAGTAATAAATGGGAAGTCAACTAATGAATTGAGTTTCATTTGGTCAGTGATTCTCACAGACCTACGTAGATCTAATTTATTTCAACTGCTTTTCTGCAAATTAATATGTAGCGGAGATCAACAGGTCATTTTTCATAATATCCAAATTCCTTCACAGTTTTCTAATTACACAGTTTTACAAACCTATAGGCCTTATTAATAAACTCGGATGAGCGAAGGATTTACTTTAGTCCAAGACTTTAGAATTGGGTCGATTATGTTGACTATAATATTGAATAATGCAACTACAATACGATGGTTGCCTAGCCCTCTATACAATTCCTTCGCTATTTAAAAAAATCGAGTCAATTCTAAAGTCTTGGCCTGCAGTTAATTCTTTGCTTATTCGAGTTAATTAATAAGGCCCTATGAGTTCCATAAAATTGAATAAGTATTTTGAGGGCCAACTATAAGTTACGTCACAAAGAATTGCGCAATATTTCCGCATTATTAATGTACTAAACAATGAACTAAGCCTCAAAAACAATTGACTAAAGCACAGCTGCATTAAACCGACGGAAGTATTGGGCCAATAAATAAATTACGTTCAAGGACATAAGCACTCCCACGGGTATAAAACTCGGAACTTCTACTAAGCAAGCACAGGAAATGTGGGAGAATTAACTTATAAAGGTACTAACGCACTACATTCTATAATATTTTCACTTGAATAGTCTTAGAAACTGTATAAAGTTTGGAGTTTACGTAATTTAACAACCATAGTGCCTCCGGGTTTTACTGATGAAGAGTAACAACTTCAGAGCTTTATAAAAAGGCAGACATTGTCAGAAGCAATACCTCACAATTTTTTTATGTTTGATATTATAAAAATATCTCCTGCGGCTAAGAAATTCATCGACGCATACTCAATAAGAGCCGGCGCTGTAGCCTCAGGAAATTTTAAATTCACTACAAGTTAGATTAATTCTTAGGTTCATCGATAGCAATAATTAAATTGAATCAGCTTTGTAATTTTACAATTTTTCTTGAGTTTCTTTATTGTCCCCTTCTGGGCGAGGCAAGGTTCAGTCTTCCTACGCTATTTCAGGTCGATTTTTGTATAAGTTGATTTGACTGTTATTTTCCTATAAAGAATCCTAAAACAGCGTCACATTCACAGGTTCGCATTCACAATGTTTGTGTTCTTTATACTGAGACGATAAAGTGACGTCAATGATTCTAACATGGCTTATGTAATACCTTTCATGTGTAATAAAATACCGTAACATTAAAAAAATTGTACATGTAGGTACTAGGTTTCAGAAATCACTGGATGCCTCACTAAAGACATCGCAATGAAATCCTTGGATGAGACACTGTTCTTCCACTGTTAGAAGCAGTCTGCCTGTTCCAGCAACTTCAATTCACTCCACCTTGTAGGCGAATATGCCACGTGTTACTTCCTTCAGATAAAAATCCACAATCAATATGAATTCATAGAGCGAAATACCTATTTAATTCATCATCAGCGGTCAAACTCCGTGTGGCAAGACCCTAACATGCCTGAGGGATTCAGACGTTAAATTAGACGCACGCCCACACACCCAACTTGCTTTTCTATACTGAATTGGTAATGAATTTTATTCGCGCACCTAAATATTTATTTGTGTTTGTTTAGCAACGGCTTTGTCCACTAGGGAGCAGTGTTTTGCTTTGTTTTGCGTTATTACGCCTACACTTTATGACTGATTTAATATTGATAAATATACCAAGACCCTTTTGTGCAGAATTGGTCTTCCTGTTGAAGATGAAAATATAAAAGTTATAGTTGATATTTTCTTTTTAACTGGGCCAGCAAAGTGACTGCACGTGATGGTAAGTGCATTGCCGTCCAGATAGAGAGATGATTGGCATCAGATGGCGGTCCCATGCCATTGCTTGTTCCCGCTACAGCGGAAAGACTCAGGATTATAGGAAGGAGGGAAAATCTGTGATGACAAATCATTCCACAGCTTAAAGAATTAGCGAACTTTTGGTTTGCGCCAAAATAGTTTTGACCATCAAGCTATGACTTCGCATGCCAACACGCGTTGCTTTTGTAAATGAAGAAGAGGGGATCAATTAGAGATTACCTAGAATATAGGGAGGGGATTATCTATGCAGGTAGACACCAGACATGCATGCATACCAAATATGGCTCTACGTGGTATACTCATATTTCATCCCATCCAATGGTCAATTTAAAAGTTTACCTAGCTAAATCTTTTCTCTCTCCACTAATAAAATACGCGATTTTATGAGAAAATAGAGGATTTTTTTTAGGAGGAGGAGGATTTGACTGCCTCAGTGGCGTAGTGGTACTACGGTATGATTGCAAAGCTGTGGTCTCGGGTTCGAATCCCGGGTCGGGCAAAGTGATATTGGATTTTTCTATTCATTATCAGCCCGGAGTCAGGAATTTGTGCCCGATATGGCGATAGGCTCGCCCCCTATCACATCGTGGGACGGAAAATACAAGGCGAAACGTGGGTGTTCTAGTAGCACCTCTGCCTACCCCTTCTGGGAAAAAGGCGTGTGGTTATGTATGTATGTATAGAGGATTTTTTGTCTTTGGACCATATGCATTACGTAATGTGATGACTTAGCTGTTTCAGCTTTTCGATCGCCTTCGCTGCGGTTTGAAGATACATTTCTCTAAACTTAAAAGTGCGACCCTTACGCCCGAATTCTAAACGCTACTTAAATATTATTGTGCACTTAACTAAGGCTGTGTAGTCGCTAAGTAGGACGCAGGTATTTAAGTGTAACTTAATATTTAAATGGCGTTTGAGTATCCGAGCGTTAGTGTAAATATAATATTTTTTACACATGATTTCCAGAAGTACCTTACTGTATATTTTGAATGAGGATTTTTTTGATTTTGAAATCCAATCAATAAGTTCAAACGGTCTAATCAATGGTATTTATTGATACCACAGAAAAAGCCTGGCACTGTTATACTATCGAAATGGTAGACATGAGAGTCCAAGTAACATCTATGCATATTATCATAGATCCAATATAATACTAAGTAATGTTAATAACTAGAATATTTAACTAAACTTTCAGTATGACTAATAAGTTTTAGTGTACAAGCATATTATACTGATATTACGATTATGAACATACATAAGACGACATACCTAATATCACGGTGCGACGACCCGAGAAAAGTGGTTAGCCCAGACACGTAATGTTTGCACTCGCCTAATATGTATGCATTTAATTAATAAAATTATGTTGTATATGAAATTTCATACAACGTAATTAACGTGAAGTTAGTTTTGGTATTACTGCCAGTTAATTTGTGAGGTCATCGCCTATTCATTTTAAAATACGCCTTTGTTATAAAATATGTGGTTTATTGAAATTCGATTATTGTTGTTCAAAGTTTTTTTTTTATTCTTTCTCTAGAAAATAGGTTTCCACTATAAAATCAACCGACGTCCATCGTGTGATTATTATAGAGATTGGAAAATAGTCAATTGTTTCATCCCGTAGACGGCTGTTCAATATAACAATGCTGACCCAAAATAACTCATGATTAATAGATCTTAGAAACATAATTTGTTTCAGTATGCGAATCCAACCACTTGATTCTTAATTAATAAACTGAAGATAACCAACTATCTATAACAGTGAAGGAAAACATCGGGAGGAAACCTGCACACCAGACGATTTGCAAGAATTTCTATGGTAGTTATGTAAAGTCCGCCAACCCGCAATAGGCCAGCGTGGTGGCCTAACCCCTCTCAATCGTACTCTCGATTCTAGAGGAGGCTCGTGTCCTGAAGTGGGACGTATCTGGGCTGATACAGTATACGAAGAGGCTGTCTAAGAAAAATACTGTAAGAAACGCAACTAGAAATCTCCAAATCCAACCCTTAAACATTACTAACATAAACACAATTATAAAGGCGATGTTGCCAGCACGACAAACCAACTATAATATTCGGAGATTACCGAACATAGCATTCAGTGAGAGGCAGGTGCACGCGAGCAAATCAAACAACGTATGCACACCGCCGGTAATAACGTTGTCGCATGCAAATTATTCACGGAAACTAAATGGAGGGTAATGAAGACGTTAGAGCTGGCAACTCGTACCGAGTCAATTCCACATTGTGACCAATCAGCGCGCATCATTACGTACAAGTAACCAATCATGGGTGCGGCACATAATTCACGAGTGTTTGAGGCCGGCTCGGTCGTGTTAACCTTAGATTATTATGCAAGATTAGCTAAGATTAGCATTATTAACGCACCGGCGAAGCTGTGCGTTGTTAACTTGTGTGAAATATCAGTTTCAGTATCATTATTGGTTACAGGTTGCTAGCAATTGCTGTGAAAATCTTCACTGGGATCTATGTTCATAATACATAAACATCGCGCCTTTACTCCAGAAGGGGTAGGCAGAGGTGCAACCAGGACACCTAAATTTAGCCTTGTATATTTCGTGCCACGATGTGATAGGGGGCGAGCCTATCGCCATGTCGGACATAAATTACTGACTCCGAGCTAATAATGAATAGAAAATCACTTTGCACATGTAGATATTTACTGCATTTCTGACCGTAGTGTATTAGGTATTCATTTATCATTTAAAATTAACAGCATTCTAAAGTACTTTGTTTTTGTTCATTTTAGTGACTGTTTTCCTCAAATCTTAACCAGTTTTATGTTTTGCACTTCATAAACGATTCGTAATTTTAATATTGGCAGTTTTTAAAATACGGATAATTATTTCACAAGATATACATTATGTATTATATGGACCGATTTATTTATTTATTATAATTTTCTCTTAATTCTCATTGAAAGTATCCAAGCTTTTATTTCATCTTCCCTTATCCTATCTTTGTCCTCCTCAGATATTAAATAGCTTGTTTTAAACCGCCATTATCTTTGATCAGCCGCGTACTTTATTATTATGTTAAAAACGAAAGGGATATTAAAAATTTCTATTCTACCTTATTAGCGACATTCTTTAGCATCCTCATATAAAGTTTACTTTCTAATCTTTCTTTCCAAGCCAGTATTTTGGAACATGTTCCTTTCTTTTTTACCTTCCAAGATAATAGTAATATGAGTTATTTTAGTAATGAAATGCAGGCAACACTAGCGCGCTGCATCGTTTGCTCGAGATTATTGCAGCTGCTGTTGTAACATTAATAGCGAATCCGCGGAGCGTATTAACTCAATTTATGTACATACTTATCAGCTCTGATACGTTGCAGCTCATACCTACCTACCAGCCTGTAGTCTGCACTAAATATACGTGTGTTTAAAGCTGTGCTGAACTCGCATACGAGTATAATAGTAATGATAATCCAGCTCATACACTTCCCACGCCAGGGCATGGGCGTCCTCTACCATTAAAAAGATTAGGCCGTTCAAGCCTAGTGTGTGTTGGCCGACTTCTAGAAACTCTTGTAAATCTCTAATTTATATTCAAATATACATTTCCAAAGTCAAGTGAAAAAATTTCCAACTCCTCCTTTAATTTAACGTTATGAATAACTTCGTTGCGGGTTAAAGACAAGTTATACATTCCCGGAGACGCGCTGAGCTTCAATGCTCGGTGTCATTAAAATGCTTGCCACTGTTGATACTGGCTTACAGGAGTTGCAGTGGCGGGTGTGAGGGCTGGACAGTCTCCATATATTTAAATAAATGATGATATTAAATACCACTGAAGTGTTCAATTATATTTTATATAGATATGTAATACTGCCATACACACGCTCTTTTACAACTCCGTCCCACAGCATATTAGCTTTGCAACAAGGAAATAACAAACATACAAAGGGTACAATACGTTTAATAAATTATGACTTATATTATGTTATATCTAAACCCCGATGGCTCTGAAACATCGGCAGGAGCCGCGTGCGCAGTAGCCCGCATTACTGCCCCTCAGTTGACAAAGCTGGTCGCAATCTCTCACGCATGGATGACGTACTTTCATCCTTGCATACGATCCTGTAATAAAAATAGTATTTTTATTTAGTATTAAGTGTTTTTTTATCTTTATCATAAGACTTAAATGGTAGTACAGAAAAGAACACTACTAGTCCTCCAAGAAGGCATATTATAATTAATGAACCAACGAACCAATGAAGGAACGAAAGCTGTATGTCTATATAAATCACCACGCACTTTAACGGTGAAGGAAAACATCGTGAGGAAACCTGCATACCGTAGCGATTTTAAAGAATTTCTACGGTATGTAAGTCGGCCAACCCGCACTAGGCCAGCGTGGTAGACTATATGGCCTAACCACTTTCTATCGATTCTCTCGGTTGTAGAGTAGGCCCGTGCCCAGCAGTGGGACGTATATGGGCTGAAAAAAAAACTGTATGGTATTATTTGGCTACAGAGACTTCACAGACTCAAAAAAATGAAACCGTTATGTTTCTATGCAAAACCGAAGGTTTATTTTGCCAAGTATACATAGTTGCGTTCTTGGTATATTGCAAGCGATCCAACACTCCTTACGTCTCCTTTCTCTCTACCTATCCCCATTTTATATATTAGAAACATGCTTAAAGGTGTTCACTGATAACTTACTACCAGATAAATATTCGTTCTTAACTATAAAAAATACATTAACGCTAAGAGAAACAATAATTAGAAATCGTACATTTATAACATAAGGAAATTAAACAGTCGTTATCAATAGGAGTGAGTCATTACGTCGGGGCTGTACCGTGCACATGCGGGCCGTTGACTTATACGAACATGCATATATTACCAGTATGTGCATATTTACAACTTCTTCATTTCTAGGATGAACACAACACGAACTGTATAACTACAACTATATAATCTAACTTCAAATTTTAAACGACTACATAAAATCAAAATGCGCATAAAAACATGTTTAGAACATAAAACTTTTTGTACTTCTTTTATTAATTTAAACCGGTTATTACTCATCTGTAATGAGTTTCCTTGATTTTGACCCGAACAGTTCAAGCAAACCTGACCGCGAGTTCAGTAACCTTCAAAACCAAACATTTAGAGCAAAACTAAATAACTCGTGAAAATAAAACGCCACAATACCCGTTTATTACTTATGAAATACTCGAATTCCGTTTCATAAATTCCGTGTTATATAAGTGGGCTATTTTTCTCCTATTCCCGCGGCCATAACGGCTTGAACAAAGTTAACAGCGTTCACAAATGCCCCTGAGCTAGCTGTTAACCATCTTTTCAAGTTAATTTAATGCTCGCTCGTCTACACTAACTGCTTGAGGTTTTCCTGAATGAAGTACCAACGTATACCCGAATATAGATTTTGTTTCATGTAGAATATAATATTTACCACAACGATTATTTTACACTGTCAGTATTTAAAATCTCATGTTAGTTGGCTGGGACTAGGGTTTAAAGACTCATCCGTGTTAGAATAATTTAACAAACCATATTGAAATGGTAATAACGTCGGTGAACTGTGCAGCGTGGTGGACTATATGGCCTAATCACTGAATCTTACTCTCGATTGTAGACGAGGCTCGTGCCCTGCAGTGGGACGTATATGGGCTAAAACAGTTTCTATATGCAAAAAGGTAGTGGATATATATTTGTTATACATACTTATGTTTATTCCGGGATTGGGTGTTTATTCATGTGAAAATTTATAAACACACTCACGAAACAGGAGATCATAATGTGAAATAATTTTAAAATGAGAAAGGCATCTAATGTAAATGTTCGTCTGGGTCAGAGAGTACTTACTTTGAATTAATGGACCATAATATTCAGCCAGTCAATTCTTAATATACTTAACTGGCCGTCAATGTAAAGAATCACGAGTTTTGAAGCAAAAATGCGACATAAATCATATAACCGCTTCAAGATAAGAAAATTTAATTAAGTCGTACTCTATTAAGAGTTTAACTAGAAATTTCCCCGGCCTAAAAAAGTTTCGCGTCTTTGATCCGTAATCTCTGATTCTGTTTGACCTAAATTCTTTAAGTAGACATTTTAAATATTTTCCAACGCCTACACACTAAAATAATTATAAAATTGTACTTGGACATTCATTAAAACAATTCAACGTAGATTTTGATTTATCAAGTTTCCAAAACTCGTTATTGTTTTCAAGGTTGACTAGTCTCAATTTGTAATTAATTTGTTGGAATTTTGAAATGTTATTACAACGCTAAGATTATCTTTCTTGGCGAATCTTAATAAATTTACAGTGTAATGTATGCCCTTTTTATACGTAACGTTACTTCATCAGTATGAGCTTCCAAGTCCCAGATTGAGCTAGCCTCTTTGCGAGCTCTCTGTTTCTTCATATAAATCAAATTTCAACTGAGAGCCCTGCACCAGAACGAACCCAAATATTTTTTGTAGAACCAAAATCCAACATACTGTCTTTGTGTTTTCTGATATGACATAGTAAACGTGACCTACTGTACTCTTCTTGACAGTTTGTGTATTATAACATGTATAATAAACATAATGTCCAGACAGCCTCCGTGGCGCAGTTGGTTGAACGCTGGCTGTGAAACAAAAGGCCGCGGGTTCGATCCCTGAATCGACACAAATGTTTGTGTGAACCACAAGTATTTGTTTCTAGTCTGGATGTTTGTAAGACCGGAACGTCTCTCGTAGCTCCTGATATCCACGACGCACGACTCAATCTTAGTGTGGGATCAGGACTATGTATGTGACTGTTGGGTGTATTTATTTATTTATGATAAAATAAATACATAAGGCTAAAGTAGAAGGAAGAGATGACAGGGGTCGACCACACCGAAAACATGCCATCACTTTAAATAAGATAACAAGTACAAAACCAACAAAGACTGATGAATACATGAACAGTGGTAATGAAGTATTTGCTCGGTAAGCGACCACCGTACACAGCGGTCAAGGACGCAACATAGTGACATGCGTGTGTCGCTTTTCGGGTTGTAGGTAGATTTATATTTCTCCCGCCAAGTAGCAGTGTAAATGCACTGTTGTGTTCCGTGTTCAAGGACATTGTATCCAGAGTAACTACTGGACATAATAAGACTACACACCATAATTTGTGTCTCAGGATGACAATGCAATGGAAGGCCAAGCATAGCTTTGTTATTCATGGTGTTGTTTGGTTTTGCTACTGTCCATGAGTGGTCGGTCGGCGTATCGTTTACCATCAGGCGAATTACATGCTCGTCTCGCCCTTAATTGAAGAATAAAAAAAGATATAAGTAAATCCGAATACAATCAGGCCAGCGTAATTGTGTCAACCAACCAACGTGGGTGGATACTCAATCTAGATTGCAGCAGTGCAGAGAGAGTGCACAGTTACCATCAGGAGTATTGAAATCAATGCCAATACACAAAAAAACGCGAACCTGGTATGCAATGAAAAGGATGATTTGGTATCTATATTATCTGTCTACATACAGTCAAGTTCTCTTCAATACACGTTTTGTAATGTTTTTTTCGGTTTGACAGTTGTTTTGAACCCATTCGACCTTTCCCTGTACTTAGCTTTGTCTGACCTTTCGCAATGTCACATAAAAAATATCTTGAGCAATGTTAAACCATATAAGTAGCGCCAATTAGATTACAAATTGATTTAAAAAATAGAAATAAAACAAAATACATGCGAGGTTTTTTTTTTTTAAGTTGCTAATAAAATAAGTAAAATGATAAATCAATCCAAATATACTTATTTAACATAAAATTGGTATTCGAGGATAAATTATCATAATTATGCTAACTATATGGTACTAAAATAGATTTTTATTATCATTCCGTAGGTACCTAAACTACGAGTGATAAAATACACATTGCAGCTCAAGTATGATTTAATACAATTAGAACATGTGTTTTTTATTTATTTAATAGTGCATATGAAATAAATATGGAAACTCTACGTCGTATGCATGTGTTATGGTGAATATTTTTAAAGGTTTAATTTAATATCCGTATTGTTTATATTTAAATAATATCTTTAATGAAATACTATTATTTTAATTTTGTGTAATTTCTCAGAATTAAATTAAATTATGATTAATGAAGTTTTTTGTGGCACATGTATATAATAATCATAGTCTTACCTTGTAAACAGATGATCGTAAAAAATAATAGCACAAAATACAACACAGACTTCATTTTATAAACTGTTATGTACAAATATTTTATCAACTTATCACAGCACGGGCGACTAGAAAATTGGTCGTGTACATGACTTATAAATTTCACATCAATAGACCATATGACGAGTATCGTGGGGAAAAACTTAATACCAATGATTCATTTGAAACTTGTTTAATTTCCAACATATTAATTGTTGAATAGCGACATCTGTAAGTCAATACCGGAACTTTGTTGTTACAAAATATCAGTGATATTGATGGCTTTTAAAACAAGATATGGACTCGTTCATTGCTCAGAACATTTAAATCTCATTAAACGAAGATAATAATTAAACAGTTATCTCGATACGCTTACTGTAATAATTTGATTCAAATTCACTTTTCACGCGGCAACTATATTCGTTTATTGATATTTATTTATTTATTTATTTATTTATTTATTTATTTAAGGACATCCAGTGGTAGTTACATTATTTCTTATATCTAATACATTGACTATTTAGTAACATGCTTAATGTACTACCTGCAGGCGTCACAACATGCACTGAATAATAAATAACTGCTAAGTAGTACTAAAATTAAGTTTATAAACATAAAAAACAGAACAATCATAAAATTTATCAAAGTGAAATAATAACAAAATTAGAAACTAAGAAGAAATAACAAAAGGAATAAAAAAAAAATATTATGAAAATAATGAATATATCTACAATTTCTTATCACTAATTAATTTTAACACTTCAGTCTTAAAAGTACCCATTGAGTCATTAAAATATATATTTTAATGACTCAACTCAATATATATTAGCCTATATTATATCTTACAATTCAGTGCATTATGCTTAAAGAAAACATTGCTGTAAGAAAATTATATAGCAAATACACCTAAATTATTTATCTCGAGTGCTTGGTTGCTAATAGCGCACCGAAATTTACTAATTGGCTTTTTCTTTAATAATAAGTTGAAGAATTGTTATCTCTCAGTGTAGGTTTTCAATAAAAAATAATAACCATATTTTAATATATAGGATAACCATATTTTAAATACCTGGTATCACCACCGCCTACAAAAAAATATAGGCAAATTAACATATTTATATATTTCAATAATGTATTCGTTATAAGTACATATTAGAACTTATTTAAATGCAAAAATAAAACAAAAGATTTTATGAACGACTTAGATATTTTAAAAAAGTGATTAGAATTTTCGCGCATATTATGGCGTAGAGTTGAGGTTTTAAGTCTCTTTAACGCTAAAAACTCAGATTTGTGACCAGATTATATTTATTTTGTTAGGAGGATGTTTAACGATACCACGTTTTCTTATATCTTCATCAAAAAGCCCAACTAACCAATAAGGAGCTCATTTAATCTGCAATAATTACGACTGTTCAAATCATCGAAGTCATTATAATATAAGGCCGCCTCCGTGGCGCAGTTGGTTAGATGCCGCCTGTGAAACGAGAGGCCGCAGGTTCGATCCCCGCACCGAGACAAATGTTTGTAAGGCCCACAAGTATTTATGACTATGACTATGAATGTGTGGGTGTATTTATTTATTTTATTATAAGGCCCGTATATAAATATAAAGAAGGAAAGAAAAAAGAGAAAGGGGGGCGAGAGAGAGACGGGGGAAGGACGAGATAAGAAAGATGAGTGTCATTGAACCTCCCGAAATATATTATTATTCTTGGGAGTAAGTACCTATATCGCACTGTTAAATCAAGAACTCCTTGATGCATCATATTTGTCAGACGGAAATGATAAATATAGTGCAAATACCTCTGGAATATTGAGTCATTCGCAAGGTGAAGTCCCGGAGTACCACGCTCCAGTATAAAGCCCCGATATACCTAGAACCCGAACAGTCCCTGTTTGTTCTCGGTGCGGAATCATTTCCATCAACATGCAGTACAGTGCAATCATTCTATTTGTTTCTATTTGTGCAGTGAATGCGTCTGTCATCAATATTAACTTATTTAACGGTAAATCGACTTTGTACTGTTTCAATGAATGCTTCTTTGTTTCGCATTGCTAATGGATTACGTGTTCGTTCTATCGGTGTAGTTCTATCGGCTGAGTATATTTAGTATCACGACGTGGTCGATTCTCACGGGACAATTAGCTATCTCCAAGTTTTTAATCAAAAGCACGTTCTTGTTGCATTAGATAAATAATTTCAATGCACTGTTCAAATCTTCGTAAAGTGCTATTTGAATGGCATTCTAATTACATTCAGGTGCATCGTAAACATATTGTCGTGTCAGTTTTTAAAAGATCATTTCCAATTTTTCTGTGGATATGGCTTGCAGTATATTATGCTTCGATAGCCCTATACACCACTATTGATTGGATGCACAATACACGTTCATTTCACTTTCTTTGTATGTTTTTTATACTCCCGAGATTATGCTTTTGTTTACATGAAAAATTGCTATTGGTTTCAAAACTTCGGTTCTGATAACGCTCGGCTCTCGATTAATCCACAGAGCGTACGTCGAATTTCAATATCTACATGATGTTTAACAAAACATACATTTATGAATGAATTCTAGTTTTTAAGGTACACATGTCTCCTCTAACTTTTAATATTCTTATAGAAAAAGAACCTTTTTTGACAAAACTACATATTAGAAGTAAATGCGTCTAAAAAGGAATATTTATGTTTAAAATAAAAATCGTTGATGTTCAACGGCCTATACTATGTGTACTTAAATACTTTGAGGTAAGTTTTAGGTAAGTCGTGCCCTCCCTCGCTATGACTCAAAACAAAAAAAACATCGGTCAAAATAAATTGAAAGCGCTAATGCCTTATATTATTATCGAATATATGATTTTCTATAGATGAAGGTCCCGAAGTTTCCAATTCGCTTGAAGACTGCAACTTCCAAGCTTGCGACCAACTGTGTCGCAACATGGGCTTCCCTGGCGGCGCGTGTGTCGGGGACAGATGCGACTGCGATAACTTCAAACATTTAGCTCGTGAGCAAACAATTATCTTCTCATCTTATTGTAACATCATCAACATAGACTTATAAATGTTGATTTTGGCATACCTATTCCATTTTACAGTACAGTGAGCCTGACATTTATGCTTTAAAATACTGCAGACTGATCACAAAGAACTAGATGTTGATTAATCATTGTTTGACTACTCAACTACTACTACTCGTATCTACACACGGTATTTTTTTTTTGCAGATGTTTTGAAGAGCTTCCGCTCGTTATCAGATTGCTCGCCGCTGGGTTGTGATCAGTCGTGTCGCAGAATCGGCTTTCCTGGCGGTGCGTGCGTCAACGGACACTGCAAGTGTGATATCTTGAGCCATAGAAGAGGTAAATATCTTAGTATTATATATGATAGACAGTCTCCATGCTACAGTTTGTTAAGACGGCAACTGTGAAAGTATACACTGAGTGTTCGACCCCCGCACTGAGACAAATGTTTGTGGAATCGGAGCTTAATTATATTGCAAGTCTTGTTTAGCTATTTCACAATGAATGTGTGTGATGGAAATTTATTTCCCGGCTACATATCTACCACTATAACTCCTGTTATCTAGAATCAACTTTGGTTCGCAAAGAATTGACACCGAACTCCAAGAGTCGGAGAATCTCTTTTGTCATGGGAATTATTTATTTCACTCACCTTTGGCTTCTTTTTATTTATTTATACATTATATATTTTCTTTGCTTTTAGCACATATTTTCCAATCTTCCCGCTCACTATCAGATTGTTCCTCAGTAGAATGTGATAAGGTTTGTCGTTTAGCGGGATATAGTAGTGGTACCTGCATCCACGGCCGCTGCCAATGCAGCACCAACAGTGAATAACAAACAAACACCATAACAAGGTGAATATCAACATTTTAATAACATTTGGGAACGCGGAATATGACAATTCCTATAGTACCGGCCTTTCAAGTACATACTTCATGTGGGAAAAGAGAAAACGATTAGGCGACCACCCAGAGGACTGTAAGTAGTTGGCTGATGCGTCGATAGAATAAAGGGGGCACTATAGTAGTCTTGCACAGGACGCCGACAATACTCACAGTCAACCCAGCGCTGCCGTACCAATAGTCGGCTTATTAGTATGCTATCGCTCGCTAACTACTTCAGTAGGGTAATTCACGTAATTAAATAAGTTCAATTGCAGTGCAGTTGTAGTTACGTTTCGATCAAAACAGACCTTTTCGTATTCTCGTAATTTTGACAACCGCTGTCAGATACGCTCGCGTCAAGTTCGCGTCACACGAGCGGTTTTAGCGTATTCTACTGCTGCGTGTTTTATGTGCGTGATTCAGATCGCAACTTGATCGGTATTCACGTGTAAGCTTCTTGCATACGACTGACGTACAGTTGACGCGCAGTTTACGCATAGCTTAGGTGCAGTTCACGCGCAGCTAAACAATTACAAGAATACCATTTTGCACTAAGACGTAAACTTTATTGCAACTGCACCGCAACTTGATCGGTGCGTCAAAAAATTACGTGAATTACCCTACTGGTCGGTCTAACTGGACATTAGAATGAAGTTGTCCTTGTTTTCGTAGTCTAGGCCACAACGTTTCATTATTTACTATTTATTCTAATCTTTTTTTTATATTTCGTTTTGTTTATTATTTATACTAATCATTTCTTTAATAATATATAGTTGTTATATTATATTTTACAGACAGCCTCCGTGGCACAGTTGGTTAGAGGCCAGCTGTGAAACGAGAGGCCGCGGGTTCGATCCCCGCATCGAAACAAATGTTTGTGTGGACCACAAGAATTTGTTTCGATTCAGGTGTTTGTGAGACCGAAATCTCTCGTGGCTCCTGACACCCTCGTCACAAGACTCGATCTTCGACTCAGTTTTAGTGTGGGGTCAGGACTGTGTATGTGACTGTTGGGTGTATTTATTTATTTATATTTACAGGTCATCTCACCCGCAAAGTATCCGGATGCGACATAATAACTTGCGACGAGATGTGCCATCGAATGGACTTCGCCGGAGGCACGTGTAGCGACGGGAGCTGCATGTGTTACTAAACGCTACAAAAAAATCAATATTATGTGATGTACATAGCAAAAGTTACAAAAACATAATATCAATTGCATTGTGCCTGATATATTTATACTGATTAGTAAATCCATACCTTAGACACAAAAGTCACATTTTTAAAATACATAGAGGCTATTTTTAACGTTTTGATTTTTCATACTCGCGTATATTATTGATCGCTTTGGAAAGTTGAACCGGACTCTCTTGTTTACAGCACATATAACATTTTATTTTATTTTCACTTCATTTCATTTCTTGTGCAATGACATTAAACCCTGTTAAATATCTTAATTATGAAACTGGGCGGATAGAATTTACTTGCCAGCAGTTCTAGGCAATATTACGCAATTTTTTTTATTTTTTTATTATCCATTTACTTTTAGAGCAATTTCCCTCAAACAATAAACTACAGTCTCATAAAACCAGCTCACAAATGAGAAATACGTCACTATACGCGTGTTCGTCTATAATCTTTGATCTCCGGGCACCTCTCGGTTAGATAAGAATCGCGGGAGTCAGCAACCACTGTCCTTCAACTTAATTGTAAGGACTTACAAAGGGCGAGAGTACGATGAGTACGCACTCGACGCTTCCAAAACGCCAGTCTTATTATTCTTTGAAATTGCCGACTCTTTGGGCACTTATCTCATTTCTATTGATGCGTGACAATGTACGTGCTTCAATGATTGTCTTCGCTAACCGTCTAACAAAGGCAAGGTGTGTTTATTTTTCTGTAGGACTCTTGACAGCTTCCGCGGCGCAATGTGGGAGGCCGGATTTGAATTGATAGACATCGATTTTAGTGGCTTATTATAATGATTATTGATAGGCTAGACTAGTGCGTTAAAATGTTCTTGTCTTACAATAATAGTAAAAATTATATTAACAATGAAAAAAAGAACTTCCTCGAAAACAAAGAAACGATATTTCAGCGTTAAAACATGAAAGCAAAACGCACAAATTTACGTTTGTATTTTAATATGAATAATTGAAATGGCAACCTTACAATCACGGTGACTAATACAAAAGGATTTTACAGCTAAAATATTTCGCAAACACATTTATGCCCACGTCGTTATGTAACAAGACGAAAACAACCTCGGATATCAAGTGTGAAATGTTCATCCGAGGCAAAGTTTTCCGTACAAACCAGAGAAATAACTGCGTTTTATTACATTTAGCTGTTTTAACATTTACGACATAAAACCAGATCCTATTCCTTTCACATCTGACAAAACTGTACCTTCGTGTAATACGCATAGAAGGTATAGCAACATACAGACCTGAACCTGAACCTGAAAGGGTAGGTAGAGGTGGTACTAAGTACTACGAGTAGTACTCCTTTCACCGAGCGTAATATTTTTGTATTAATATGATAGGAGACACGAACTCCAGCTCTTATAAAACTGGGAATTAGAGCCAGGAAATAAATTCACATCCACAATTGTCACTACTAGACTAGTGAGATGATCATTAAATAAAATACTACTTAAATAAATTTCATATGGCTTAAGGATACTCAAGAATTTCAAGTACCTAACTAAACATTCATTTCATACGAAAGTACGCACTCAATAAGTGAAATATATACCTACCCACAGACCTTTTCAGGTATCGCCGACTCTATAGGCGCACGTGCAAACTTTTAGTTTAGGACAGAAGCCCCCAAACGTTCAATATTAACAGTAAATGTACAGTGAAAATGACCAGGGACCGGCGGACACTATAATTTTCTATTTACGACCCATAAAGGCTTTCATTTCTAGGCACTTGTTATTGGAAAAGCGTTGGCGGCGACGTCCCCGGTGTAATCTCTTGTTTGTGTAAATAAACGAGTGCCGCCTCTGCTTATATTATTGTCGTTTAATTACTCTTGCTTTTTCTATTCTTTTCAGTATTCAATAGCCAAAACGAAACATAAGAGTCTTGTTATGAACTCAGTAAATGTCGCGCGTAAATATTCGGTGTTTCACAAAAATATCCAACGACAACTGACGATGAATAGGTACGTCCGATGAGCGTAGAGGGAGTGCCTAATGTATTCAATTTATGGAACGAAGAGTGTGAATTGTATGTATTAAATTAAATTACTGCCCCACTCAAATACATTTAAGATCAGTTAAAAAGTTCCATAGGTTTTCTTACTAAAATCTTTAAATATATAACTCATCAAGGTTCGGGATAAATTTACGAAATACATAAACGCAACTGAACTAAATTGCAACTACAAGGAATACACTTATTTGCAACTGATAAACAACTGCAATTGTAACAACGCTAAAGTCCCAATTACGTGCAATTGGCTCCGTCTCCTGCGACCTCGCTAACAACCGAACTATCAAACAGCCGATTCCCCGTCACGTTCAATTAAATCGTCTAATTATAACACAGCGTCTCAATTCAGGAATCAGAATCAGTGTATTCAGCCTCAAAACAACCGCACGTGACGCATATTAATTTAAGTTTTAATGAGAGGACCTAAATTCCAGAAGTGACTTAATTAAGTTTGTTCCGAAGAACTAAGCGTGTTTACAGACAATGCCAGGCTCTGCACTCAAATTATAATTGCTGAATAATTACTCTAGTCCAATTTGAACACGTCTCAGTGTGGAGTTTCTTATGACTGTTCGTAGTTTTACGAGTTCGGGATAAAGTATTTGGATTTTGATTTCGGAATATGTGTGATTTTCACTGCGCTGATCTAGTAACAGCGTATATGGGCTATGAAAACTTAGTCTTCAATTCGACCTGTCTGACTTTTATTAGTTGTTTTCTAAATTTTAGGACTATTCAATCCTTTGAGGTTCTTGAAATAAAACTTCAAGGGCATACATGCATAGACTTCCTAACTACTTTTAAAAACAAATATCAACAACAAAGGCCAACTAAGCAGGGTGCGTTTTCCAAAGCTAAATTCTGAGCCCTTGTTATAATACTACATGTATAACAACAAAGCCGTACTATTTCATACACAAGACAACTCAAACAAACGTCCAATCCACCGATTAACATTGTATGAACCAGACATTGCCCTTGAGGGATTTCTTCCCTTTTCTATTAACTGTCCTCACGCAGCCACAAATAATAAAAAAACATCTGAGTGCACTGAATGTCTGGTAGCTATATTGGTTAATATAATCCTTATCAAAAGCATATAAGGTTCCTTTTAGTATGACGTAATGCACTTTACATTAATTCTGCCTGCTGTTTTTAAGTGGTCTGTCTGATCCTCGAGATAGAAATCGCAACGGAAACATAATTTACAATTCTAAAATATTTTAAATTTCAATACATGATGAATTTAAATCACCTTTTATAAGATTTATTTATTTTATACAATTTATTATAATAAGGCAAACCGTATAACGGTGTTTTTATTAGCAAGATAGACGCGACAAACGAGGTATATTATTACAACGGAGATATGCTTTTGAAACTCACGCAAAAATAGCCAAAAAAATAACCTTACGACGCCTCTTCATTTTTAGTTAAGATACACTACCTGCTAGTCGGGCTCCACCCTAATGCCGCTACTGCTGCAGATTTCCTCAGGCCAAGTCGTACTAAGGGATATACACGCCAAAAAATAGTCCTATCAACTCGAAATACGTGGCATGCCTATCCTGTTGTCACGTCTCAATCATAACCCCAACATCCTTCAATACAATAGCTCTTCTTTTACCATCAAAAGATATATTTAGATCTGACTGTAGTTAAAATTCAAATTCACATCTGACTTGCTAAAAGGATAATTTGGTGTGTCGCTTCCATCTAGCGTGTGAAATACACTCCGTACATAACCTAATTTCAAAGCCTAGACTCAGAGGACGTATGGAAAGTACATAGGTATTGTGGTGCAATATTAGCCCAATCTGCTGACTGCGCGCAGTAGTGGCATAGATATGCTTACGATTCCTGTCTCTATCCACAAAGGCAAATAGCAATCTCAGCGCAAATATTTCAATTTCATCCGAGCGCGGACCAATCGTGACGCCAACGTTTATCTTTTCTTTGTGTATTTTACTTTTTGATCAACATGTTGTACCAACATCTTTGTTATAAGTTTTAGTGGCATGGGCGAAGTATTTCTATTAGGTAACTAATTAACTAATTTGTAGGTAAACATGTTGGTAGTCGCGTCTGGTCCGTTACCGACAGGCCACCACGCACTTCTAGAGCTTGGTGCCACTGAGGTATACTGCATTTATAATTAACTAGCGGCTCGTCCCAGCTTCGCCTGGGTGCAGATTTTTTTGATTCCACACCAGATACATGTTATTTTTCGTACTAACTGGGACATCCTGTTGACATGTTTATTATACATATAATACCTTCCTCTTGAATCACTCTTTCTGTTTAAAAAACCGCATCAAAATCCGTTTCGTAGTTTTATAGATCTAAGCATACATAGGGACAGACAGCGGGAAGCGACTTTATTTTATACTACGTATTGGTGGCACACAACACGGCTTCACAGCATCATTAATTCTGAGTGATGCATGATCGAGAAGTCCATGTATATAATCTTACATCCTAATAAAATTCATAATTTGACAGCCTCCATGGCGCAGTTGGTTACACGCCACATGAGAAACGAGAGGCCGTGGGTAACGGGTTCGATCCCCGCACCGAGACAAATGTTTGTGTGAACCAACAAGTATTTTTTTCGGGCCTGCGTGTTTGTGAGACCGAAAAGTCTTTCGTAGTTCTTGATAACCACGACGCAAGAGTCGATCCTAGTGTGGGGTCAGGAAAGACCTGACTGTTGGTTGTATTGTTTTTATTAATATAGGTTAAACGACGTGTTTGTTATTTTTAACTCGTGAAATTCTACCAAATATTAGCAAATTAAATAATGTATAGATCGTTAATTGCTTAATGTGATCGTCTAACGTTCAATCGAGACGTGATTTTAATTAATTTTGACAAGTTATTTTCAAACTCATTCCTTTCAGAGTTGGACACTTTGACACTTGTCTTGATAGCCAAGTTTATAATGATCGAATGTTTCAATGGCAGAAAATGGGTTTGTTTAAATCAGCCAATAAATTACCTCGCAACTTTTTGCCTTTACATCTTTATTGAATAAAAACTTGACGGCCCCGCGGAAGATTATCAAATTTGACTTATTCGACTTGGCCGAAAGTAATATTAAAATGTTTTAATGATCGACCCAAAAATTTACAAAGGAGATAAAAGCTACCAAAGTCTAACAAGTCAATTGTCTATCTATATTCAATAACTAAACGTATATTATCGTATTGAATGTTTAAGGTCATTTCTCGTCGATTGTATTTTTTTTTGCACTATAAAGAGGCTACGCGGCACTTGATGGTCAATGCAGTGAAATACAAATTTAGATTATCCCTTAGCAAAAGATAACCCCACCTTTTCCATTGCCATATGGTATATGGCATAATATACAAATGTTTTTCATCACCGCTAACAGTGATCGTTAGCCAGGCAATTCCTACCTTCAGCTTAAACCAGACAATTCGTCTCTGATTGGTGCTTGCTATGGCAAATTTTGGAAGTGGTAGAGCCACGCTAGTGTAAGTAACCCAGCATGAATTGGCAGGCTCACAGGAAATCGACGTGAAATGACAGCTCACCTGTCGCGTTTTGTTAGGTGAGTAAGATTGCCGGATGCCCAGTACTCCTTTCCTCTTCCAATCCTTTTTCCTTCGCGCTCCCCTCACAATTGGGCCGGCAACCTATCCAAGATCCAGCGTTGTGGATGTTCACTGGTGGCAGTGATCACTTACCATCAGGTGACCTGTTAGCTCGTTTGCTGGATCTATGCAATAAAAAAAATGGTACAACCAATATTCGCTAAATAATATATTTACTAAAATTCTAATTCAACCTTTACCCGACCCCAACTTAATGCTAATATGTCTACGAAAAAATATAACGTAGAGCAGTCATCCCTAAACCCAAACTTCTGAAACCCCAAATATACATAACACTTAACGTAAGACTTTTGTTTAGTCAAATTACCCGTGAATTTAAACAATTCAAGCCGTTTGAAGTTGGTGTTCATTTCATATTGGCTGGTTAATTAATTTGTTCCAAACATCGATTAAAAAGTTTTGTTTGTTCAAAAGATACATACCTACGCATTTCGCAGTAATTAAATATTATACCGAGTATTAATTAAAAAGCTACACGACACGGGTTGATGATAAAGGAAGCCACTTCACGCGTTTATTAAGGTTCAGCTCGCAGGCCGTTGTCAAGGTGAAAAATACTTCATAGAAGATGAAGAAGTAATAAAGAAAAATCCAAGAAATAAGATTGAAGAAGTTGCCATCTCGCGATTATTAATTTATCAGACATTTGAAAGATAATTCTGATACAAACTAATATCCGTTAGCTATGCTTGATAAATAATTGATGCCTTTCTAAACTCAATTTAACAATACTTTACCAGTCAATATAGATAATTGATGGTAATTAATCGAAAGTGACCCACTTCCGGAACTGCTTGACAGAGGAATCATTCATTATCCAAAAGATATGTTTGACACCCAAACACTGATTGATTGAAGTGAGTAGGCGCGGGTCAGAACTTTGAAAACAAATTAATGTTTCGAACGATATGTTTGCTGAACACCGGCGAAATTTTAATTACACAGTTCACTTCAAAGTCAATGTTTTGCGGAGTCGAAACCTCGCGGGGTGGTTTTAAAATTTTCAAATGTAATGCTAATATTAGCTCGGAGCGTTACTTTAATAAGCTTAAAACTTTTATGTATGTTGTTCGAGTTGAATAGCCAGTTGTTCGAGCTAGGGATGTATAATATTGCATATAATTTGGCATTTATTGATATTATATTAATTATGTTTGGTATGATTAACGGTTATATTACTTTTCTGACATTTTTTTCAAAGCCAGTAATAGCCTAAGAAAAGATTGATATATTTTATGTTTAGGTTTTTCTCATAGCATTCGAATTTTAAGTTTCATGGGAGCGAGACATCAAGAAGAAAATATACTTGTAGAATTGTAATCCGCAGTGCCTCGAAAAAAACCTTAAATTGGCTCTGATGGTTTATGTTTTGGTCCTGGAACGCCACGACGTCTTACAAATCAAGAGGAAAATTAATAGAGACTTTATTCTGGCTTTTACTGTAACATGTCTAATAAATAATTACAATTACAGCTAAAACAAGTGGATTGGCCAGCTACTCACATGTTCATATTTTTATTAGCATTTTAACCTGCGCGTTTTAAGTTATTTGTATATACAACAGCCCCGTGCTTCTATTGATTTAAATCAATAAACATTTAAAAAACATTACCTACACAAAACCCAGTAGTGTTAATCAAGCGAGGCGAAACCCCCAGATTATCAATTACGTCCCTGAAACGTTACAAACCGGAGCGATACGCCTTTCCCGACAGATATTTGTTCGCCATTAGCTACATTAATTAATCCCCAACGATTGATGGAGTGGAATTCATTTAAACCGATTTTATTTGGGCACGGACCGAGCACGTTCGCCGTAGGCTTTAAACATTCGCTAAGATAAATAAAGTGAGCCGTGAGCGCCACTCGACGCCATGTTCCAATGTCTCGATCCTTGAGCGAAACCGATTAAACGATAAGACGCTATTGAATTCGCCTTGATTTACTTTGATCAATCGTAGTTTTTCAATTTACCTGCTTTGTTTGTCTTGTTCGGATTAATGTACTCTTTAAAGTACTTCAAATGTTATTTTAGATTAAACTATTGTTTGGGTTAATTATTTATTATGTTCATTAATCATCAGCAGATCTTTTTTAGTTTTGATACGAGTACATACTACGTAACGGCTAAAATTTTCGATAATCTAAAGGAATTGGGAAAGACATCAGAAGTGCTGATGGTTCTTTGATGACATAGGCTTGGTAATGAAGTCATCGGCCCTTTATGAACCTCAAGTTGTATGTTGTGCAGTCTATTTTGATAAAGTCAACTTGAGTTGTTAAAAACAAAGTATGAATTTAGCACGAGTATAATGTAAATGTTTTTGAGCACAACAATCCTTGTCAAAGCGAGTGTCTCTCGGTGCTGTATTGGCTGATTGTATTAAACCGCTATTGCCACAAAATACCAATATTCCGATTCCATTACACAGTAAATTAAAATTCAATAGAGGGCAAACAATGAAAGTTACCGCCGTTTGTAGATTTAATGTGATTGTGGAGTAATTAAGGAGGATATTAATACAGAACTATGGCCGGATGCCTCGGCGTAGGTATTTCGATATTGCGAACCTGTATTGGTGATCGTTAAGTTATATCGAATATTCCGGATGAGTAAGACATCATTACGCCGTATTTGCTTTGTTTGCTCTTGTGGGTTTTGAATTGTATCACTTATTCTAGTTTTAAGCGGTTGTTTATGTGTTACTGATACTTCATAATTTGGCCAACCTGCGAGCTTAGGTACTTTCGAGACTTGAATACATCCGTTTAGGCTAATGACTAAAACCGTCATATTGATGGATACTATAACACAATGGTTTAGGATTTGTTTCAGTTTTACTTGATAGCAGTGACATTTAAATTCACTCGAAGTGAAACCCAGTATCAGGAGAATAGAAGCATATTTGACCAATTATGATGTCGAAGAGTAATGTGTTGTGTATTAGTTCGACGAAAGCTGTTCATAACAAAAGGTGCGCGTTTATATCACCCTAACTAAGCCAACAGGTATTTTGTCATTATAATAAACTATCGCCCGTTCTTTAAAAAAACATCAGCAATCTCAATTACTAAATTGATTCAAAATCCCTTTCAAAAACTAAAATATTTACACCATGATATAAATTATTTGCAATGAATATGGAACGATTTCACATAAGAAGTAATCCCAATACTGTTAAAAAGACTGCAGTAAAACCTACTATTAAATCAAAGCCGTACACAACACGGAACGTCTAACATTGCCGCATAATGTCTGCGACAGATTTAAGCTTCGCACAAGCAATTTTTGATCAAACACATCAAAACCATTTGGAGCGAACGTTGGCCATAAATAACCAGCAGTGGGCCAGTAAATTTCCCCGGGCCCAGTAAATAGGGATTACGGTGGTACACGCAAAACGGTTCGACGCGCCCGCTCCGATAAACTTATGCTATGAAACCGATTTGTTTTTTAACATATTTTTTCGGTTGGACATCGGCCTCGCCGCTCGTAGACGCGTGTCGATTTAGTTTACGTTATATTTTATGCCTTAATCAAAGATAGAAGGGGCTTCGGGCCCAGTTATAACATTGAGCTTGTGGATAACATTGTTCCATTTTTTTAGGTTTCCTTGCCTTAAATGGGAAAGGTAACTCTTAAAGGATTACTTCGTTGTACATCTGTCATGATCCTTTTCAAAGGAACGTGTGGACGTATTATTACGAATATAGAAAAATAATACGAACTACAGAAAAATGTTAGAAATTAATAATACATACTTGAGTCTGTAGTCCCTTGATGCTTTCAAAAATCAAGCTTATAAGTAAACTCAACATAAATTGCGCCACTTTCTAAGCCTTTATTTTGACACTACAGATAGCGTAGACACGTCACTGACCTTGTGAAATTGACAGAAAAGGCATATAGAGTAGAGAATACAGATTTATTTGTCGAAGTAGTTAGTTATGCTTATAATCACAATAGATTCCTGTTGTATAATACATATTAAAAAAAAAATATGAGCACCGAATACTTACCTCAAATCTCCCATATTATTATCATTAATTCTCAACTCAACATAGATCTTCAGACAGTGATACCTAACAACGAAAATACCATATAACAAACAAAAAACAAGTGTAATACACAAAACTGGCACTCCCAAATTCTCGACTTTGTTCTCAAACCCACAAATACAGCAAACAAAGTATTAAATCGTCCGGCAAATGGACGCTGATGATGTCCCGGGAATCTCCATCGCACTAAGGGGACATTATTATGTATGTAAATAGGTATTTCTCAAGGCCCCGCCGGCCGTTGCATTCCCAGGGGAAGGGTTCGTGTCTCGCCAGCGATTTTTCTCCCATTTTATTTATTAGGGTACAGACGGCCCTTAGTGATGCCCGTTTATGTCAGACGCGGGTAATCGATATTAATGAACCCTAAAACACAATTGATCATTATTTTTATTTTTTAATTGCTATGGTATGTAAAATCCGCTTACCCGCACTAGGCCAGCGTGGTGGACTATATGGCCTGACCACTCTCAATCGCACTGTCGTTTGCAGAGGAGGCTCGGCAGTGGTACGTATATGGGCTGATACAAGAGGATATACTCGTGGAACATAATCTTATATCTTTAAATGAGCAATTCTTGTATATATATATATATATATATATATATATATATAATTGGAATCTCGCAATCGGCTCCAACGATTTTCATGAAATTTAGTATATAGGGAGTTTCGGGGGCGATAAATCGATCTAGCTAGGAATCATTTTTAGAAAATGTCATTTTATTCGTGTTTTATCGATCGTTTTTAAACTGAAAAATATGACTCTTCCTGACATCTATTGGCGAATAATAATACTATTTTTTGTGAGCAATAAAGTTATTCCAGCAGATGGCGTTGTTAAGTAACACGAAGTCAATGAGTGTTTGCTTTGAGGTTAGCCTAAGAAAATCAATTGTTTATTTATATTATTTGTGTCTTCTTAATGCACGTGTTCACTTAAAAATGCCTAAACGATCTTGGAAAAAAACGCTTATAAACAATTAACCTCACGAAGCCGCAACTCGTCTCAAAAACACCTAGAAGAGCATCGTCATCAAACTGATCAGGATTCTCAAACTTCTCACAGTGAAGACTCATTTCAAGGATACCGTCATGAAAATCAGGTTTCTGCTCGTCCCACACGAGCTGCTAAAGTAAGATGCTTGCAAAATTTGACTGACATTACACGAGCAGAAAGGTCTTATAATTTAGATGTTTCACGAGAGCGTGCGGCCCAACGTGTAGCTAATGAAAATTCCAAAAAACACAATTTGTAAAAAAAAAAATACCGAGCAAAGCTCCGTCATCCAGGTACTATATATTATACTAGATCAAGACCACGTTATTTTGATGTGCTATTAAGTAAATCTAAGACAATTCATTGGTCATATCTGAAACTGTAGACCGCTGAACTTAGATAGGCATTTTGCAATTTAAACAACGGAGTAGTGTGATGTAGGGGTGGACATGCAACGTTGCACTTGCTAGTATTCATAAGACTATTTTTATTATTAAAAATAAATAAAATGTACATTCTAACGAACCAATAAAATGCGCATTGGCTATTTTAAATTCGCAGACATAAATTTCTATTCCCGGCTCGGACAAAGTGGATGAACGTGTGGCGAGCTAAGCTGGTAGACAGTAACTAATAGGCAATAAGTTCTTTTAGCTCGCACTAAGCCCCATCTGCCCATGTGTAACGCGCGAACCAGATCCGGAGGGCATTTTATATAACCATATCGATGGGTGAAAATACCGAGTGGTTGTTAGTAAAATTTATGCTGGTATCATAAAATTTGAGAGTATGTTTGTTCGTGTTTATCTCAGGAACTACACGTTTGATTTGAAAACTTCTCGTCGCGTTTGGTAGCCACAGCCTACTTACTACCTGTGGCTTGAAGAACGTTACAGGATATTTTATAAAACGTCACAATCATCAATAGCTGAGTAAAAAAAATCAGTATCGGAAGTGTTTTTCAGATCAGTTTTCTTCATAGCCTGGTGGTAATTGAGCATAAAGAGAAAAAACATTCTATATACTGATAATTTAATTTATTTTCCTTTTTCTGGCACAGCAATGCGATCGCTCTAACACTTTAATATGACGGGTAAATGTGGTACGATGAGCGATCTATTTAAAGTATATACTGGAGAGAAATTACGACTTTCTATATCTATTGTGCGTTTCCTTCCAATGACCAAAGCTTTACCTGTCATTACGTATTTTACAGACTAGCGTTGGCTCTATACCTCTTATAACATGCGTCATACAAAAGAAAGAGACAACACGCAGATTGCAAACTGTTATGCTTTGAGTTATTACAATCAATAGGCTAGACAGAACCTGGACAAATCAATACAGTTCAATACATGTTACACTAGAAAGGCGTATCAGTCGACATTAAAGAGGTCGCGGACGACATTCCAGGGCTCATTTCAGAAGCAGAATAACGATAAATTTCGCTAATGCGCTCAGCAATTTATCTTGTGGAGGACCAAACTGTGCTGTCTCCACCTTGTCATCGCGCTAACTTACGGCCACTATGACGTCACATTCGCTTACTTATTTTAAGGGGATACTATAGTAACTTCGCTATACCATATTATAGCTACTGCTCTTATATTTTATATAGAAATATGGGTATATGCGTCGAGGCAGACCACGAAACGATAGCGGGATTACCTGAATGAATTAAAAATAAAAACCAGATTGGACCAGAATAGAGAATAATTAAGTGCGTGGTGGCCTGTTGGTAACGGACCAGACTCGGCTGCCTACATGCTCACAGTGGTCGCGGGTTCAAATCCCAGGGCACACCTCTGACTTTTCAGAGTTATGTGTGTATTGATAGTCAATCACCACGCACTTTTACAGTGAAGGAAAACATCGAGAGGAAACCTGCATACCGTAGCAATTTTAAAGAATTTCTACGGTATGTAAGTCCGCCAACCCGCACTAGGCCAGCGTGGTGGACTATATGGCCTAACCACTCTCAATCGATTCTCTCGATTGTAGAGTAGGCCCGTGCTCAGCAGTGGGACGAATATGGGCTGATAAAAAAAAAGAGAATAATTACTAAGTTTAGAGGGGATCTTAGTACTGCCATGGCTATATGTACGCTCGGAAACCACATACTTAGCATCATATGTGTACAATACAAAAATATATACAATCAGTCCACAGGTTACTCTTTACTGTAATATTCCACACAAAGGTCAGAAGAGAGTCCCGACGAACTAAGGTCACCGAGAGGGGTGAAATTAATACACTTTGACACCTGATGAACAATTAATTCAACTATTTGAACTAGTAATTTGGACCAGACTCATTACAGCCATTTCTAGACGCTGTTATTAAGTCACGCGTTATACTTTAGGAATTCAATTTTATTTCATCAGTTTTGATTTGGAATAATTTGTCGACTGTAACGAAAATTATAAAGTTGAAATATATTAAAATCGTTTATTAATTAACTGACGATTATAATACAAAGCCTTATAACTAAAAAAACAAAAGGTTACCAAAACTTGGCATCGTAATCGTGAGGTATAGTGCGAAGCAATATGGCGACATTAAACGAAACTGACTCATAAATAACTCCAATTACCGTATTATAATTTCATTCGATATTCATCACGCAATGAAGCTATGCTTCGCGAATATAATTATAGAAAAAAAAAGTAAATGACAATACTAGCACAAGATGGCGCTGCGCAGACGAAGGTTAATACTTTCAATGTAATACAAGTTACAGCGACTCCGCGTATCATGTTATTTATGCCAGTGTTTGTAATGTTGGCACAATTCACGAAGCAAAACAGTGCTGGAGATAAAGGTAATATCGCTGCTAAAGCGAATTCCTCACGAATCAATGTAATATGAGACATCATGTGGAGCTGAGCTTATCATACTGTACCTGGTAGTTGGTACCACAATTTTGTAATAACTGAAATGCGTAACTGCCTCGGTGGCGTAGTTGTACTACGGTATGATTACAAAACTGATGTCTCAGGTTCGAATCTCTGGTCGGGCAAAGTGATATTGGATTTTCATTTCATTAGTCAGGAATTTGTGCCCGATATGGCGATAGGCTCCCTATCACATCATGGGACGGAACACATAAGGCGAAACGCGGGTGTCCTGTTTGCACCTCTGTCTACCCCTTCTGGGAAAAAGGCGTGATATTTATTTATGTATGTATGTATGAAATGCGTAACAATGTTGTGTTGTATCATTGTTTAACTTGTCATGGAACTTATTTCTCGTACCAAGTTTTAAAGATCTAAGCACATTGAGAGCATGCCTGAGAAATTGGGACTTTAAATCTTTTCTTAAGAAACACTATTGTATGTGGAATCCAAAAACCGCACTAGGCCAGTTTGGCTGATCAAGGCCTGAAATCCTGTCGATACTTGGTGCTCAGAAAGGCGTATATTGGGTAGAATTATATTAGACATGTATTTATACAATCGCACCCAAAGGTAGATAAGGTTCCCAGGGACACTACAGATTAATGACACCGTCACGGGCAACTATCAGGTAGCCGGCGAAAGCAAGATATATTAGCAACAGTTTTTCCGCCTCTATGTTCCATGCCGGTTTGACACCTGCCGGGGTGCTTCCGGGGATATTAAACACTTCTTTCGAGAACTTTACTGATTAACCGCCCACATTGCAGTAATATTTTGAAGATTGTATTCTCGATTATAATATTTTAACAAGGAATTAAAAGTCTAAAAGAATGTTCCTATTCCGACTCATGCATATTATATAGAAAAAAAGTGGAAAAAAATAAAGATATGCTACTGATTACGACACCGAGTTTGATTTAAAATCTCACGTGAATATGTAACAATTGAAAGAATTTTCAAAACAATTTTCTAGTATTTTTATTGGCGTGGATAATAAAAGGGTCGACGCGAGACTCAATATTTTCAATTTCCGCCTGCTTGCGCTGCTCGCTGTTCGCTGTTCACTTCGTAATACTGCGAGGGGAACGTATCCTCACGTCTTTTATCACACAGCTATGGCTGAGATGAATTTCTAATGAGAACATACCTAGTGAAATTTATTTTTAACCCAACTAAAAAAAGGAGATCCTCCAGACAAATGCGCCACTGACGTGTGCAATTTCATTGCACCCGGGATGAGTTTGTATGCATGAGATTTCGAACCGCGTGTCGTTATTATGGTGACAAAAATATTAACAATCGACAATTCAATACTCAATCAGTATTGCAATGTTGATGTTACATCGTAGTACTGTTACCGAAAATAGCACCTAGAATAAGTAAACAGCTTGTAGGTAGAAGTTTTGGCGCAACAAAAAGCACACCTTTGATTTTCCAACGCAGAAAGCAGTTGTTTTCGATTCAACATTCCTTATTTATGAATGAGCCATTAGTTCCGACCGCCCCGACAGTCTGCGAGACACTCTGAAAAAGCCAGCATTGTTTGAACTCCTACAATGCTGCGGCTGTTCCCGCTAAGTGCCAGCCTAGGATCAAATTAGAACGCCGGGAAATGAGATCTCACTTATATTTAACAATTTTTTTTTTACTCAAGCTCAGCGACCAGACATAATTTGCACATTTATGGTATCAAGTACAAAATGAGTCTTAAATGAGTGACAAATAAACTCAAATAACGGAATCAGCTCGTGACGTTTTTGGCTAAACAAGCGGATGGCGACTGATATACCTTAAAAGTAGGAATATCGCTTCTTAATTTAAACATATTAAAACTCGGAAGCATTCAGTAAGTCACTGCACAGCGGATATCCGCCCATATTGCCACGCCAAAGCAAAAACTAAAAGCAATAAATAACACGCGGAATATGAAAAATAAAATGTGTTCACACCTGCATTTCTAAACTGGGAGTTAATTTCTCGTTTCACCGCACTGACCGGCGATATTTGATTTTCCAGTCACGTGTCCAACTTGAATTGATTCTGTGTGGAAAGAATATTCGTTGATTGTGTAAAAATGGTTTCCAAGTCCAACTTATACTTAACAAGGTGCGAAAAATTGATTTATATCAGGGTTTACGCTGGTGAAGAAAATTTAGTCTTATTTATGATTGGGTATCATTTCGTATATTTTGTGAATTATATAAATGTTAGCAAATTCCCATTCGGGGCACACACTAGTGACTTTTCGAAGTTAGGTGTGTACTGTGTATTCATGTATTATCCTTCGATTAACATAGTGCTGAAATCTTCATTATTTATTGTCAAACAACTCGGCATTAGGCCAGCGCTATAACTAAAACGCGTATAACCGAAGAATTTGCTAGGCTCGATAGTTCGACGGTGGATTCCAAAGTTATTCTAATCAAGCAATAAAATTAGTATCGATCCCAAGCATGGGATCAGTAGGGTAATTCACGTAATTTTTTGATGCGCCGATCAAGTTGCGGTGCAGTTGCAATTAAGTTTACGTCTTAGTGCAAAATGGTATTCTTGTAAAATTTTAGCTGTGCGTGAGCTGCACCTAAGCTGTGCGTAAACTGCGCGAATGCTGCGTTTCAACTATACGTCAGTCGTATGCAAGAAGCTTACACGTGAATACTGCAACTGCACTGCAACTGAACTTATTTAATTACGTGAATTACCCCACAGGTAGAAGAAGACGTACAGGTAGGTCCGCTTAAACTCAATAAAAAATAACTTCCTTACTGATGGAAATGCAGTTAAAATTGTAGTTCGCTTGTGCATAGTTTGTTCATGGATCAATGTTTGGCTTTGAATTTTCCCCTTTTGGGCTTATATTATACATATTTTTGGCAATAATTTCAATTAAACAAATACGAGTAGAATTAATTAAGGTATATATAGATGGAGATGAACGCAGATGCAAGACCAAAGTATAAAGCAACCCAGACGAATGAAATATTCAGTGCAAGATGCACCATTATGGGCCCCTGCATTGAAGTTTAATTACTACAAAAAGTTTCACAAAACTGGAATGGCGAATGGCGGACGGCGGGTGAGGAGATTAAAAATGTAATTTCCGATGGCTCTGACCGCTTCCCCACTTTATGTTACGTAGGTACACTACCGTATTAGCAGGACTCCTTTTAAACTTCCAAACTTTGATACCTAACTCATGTGGAACACTAATTCTTTAATGCACGGACATTTTACATACTAAAGTTACTACAAGTAATGGTCGCCAATAATCCAAATTACATTAATGGGGCTGGTTGTCCTAAATTCCTAAGTATGCCTCAATTGTTTTATTCTTAATTATGAACTTAATCAAAAAAAACAATCAAGATGAAATTGTTTAAAACAACATTAAACAAAACATGACGATAACACAGCAACGGGAGGAGATTAAAGTTGACTTTATAAAGCCATAACAAGCGAATTGTCATATAATTTTCCTTACACTACTGGATAAGGAAAATGTATTAATTATTCTAATTTAAATAACACTTATTTATAAAGCTACATCGAGTATACTGCACTGTTACTAGGTACGCGAATTCTCTGTATATTAAAATAAAATAAATCATAGGTAATATTTATAAAAACATCCATTTCATTTACTTTTACATAAAAAAACAATATTGTGTTGTTAAGTTTTTTCTAAACTTATTCTTAGTATTTCACAGTAAATACCGTAAAACATCTCCTTTGAAAATTCTATAAGCGACGAAAAAAATGTTGCAACTAATCTACTCCAACGCGTTTGATGCAAAGTTTTTTTTTTTATTGCCGTTATAGGCAGACGAGCTAGCGGCCCGCCTGATGGAAAGCGGCTACCGCTGCCCATAGACCTCCGCAGTGCCAGGGGTGCAGCACAACAAAGTCGCTGCCTACCTTAAGGAAAGTACTCTCTTTAAGCCTCGTTTGAAGAAGGACAGGTCATAGCGCTCAGAAAACACCGATGCAAGGAGTTCATTCCAGAGCTTACACGTGCGTGGTAAGAAAGAACGCTGAAAACGTGGTGCGGATGCAAAGTACAGTGAAATAAACTATTTAGATATTAGCTTTTATTTGATATCCATAATATTATATATTTTTTATAGCATAGGTCCGGCAAACGAGCAAGCATTTCACCTGATGGTAAATGATCACTGCTGCCCATGAACATCCACAACGCTTGGATCATGGATCGTTGCCGGGCCGTCAGATCGGGAGGGGAGCGGGAAAGAAAAAGGATAGAACGAGGAAAAAGGTATGTATTTATATTTCATTTGAGTTATAAAACCCAGACAAAGTTTGTTTTTGTAGCTTTTGGAATTCATTGTGTAGTCCATACATTAACACACGCCTTTTTCCCAGAAGAGGTAGGCAGAGGTGCTACCAGAACACCCAAGTTTCGCCCGTAAATTCCGTCCCACGATGTGATAGGGGGCGAGCCTATCCCCATATCGGGCACAAATTCCTAACTCCAGGCTGATAATGAATAGAAAAATCCAATATCACTTTGCCCGACCCGGGAGTTGAACCCGAGACCTCAGCTTTGCAATCTTACTGTAGTACCACTACGCCACCGAGGCAGTCAGTTCATTGTGTAGTATATACATATAATAAGTATAGATATGTAGCTACGTCTGCTACTGCAGATGAATATTTTAATTCAATTATTATCAGAGTTACTATGTTATGAACAACCAGACTTCAGTGTATTCGATTCGTCGACGTCGTGTGCGGAATCAATTTGCTTTAAATGTCCGTGCATTTTGCTATTCCGGTTCTGGTTTCATACCAGCTCAATGAAAACAAAATTAATCACGAATTCATGTGCAAACATACAAATATACACTCATGCCTTTTTCCCAGGACACCCACGTTTCACCTTGTGTGTTCCCTGCCACGATGTGATAAGGGGCGAGTCTATCGCCATATCGGACAAAATTCCTAATTCCGGACTGATAAAAAACAAAAATAATTCTAATACCCCGACCCGGGATTCGAACCCAACATCTCAGCGATTTAATCGTACCGTAGTACAACTGCGCTACCGAAGCAGTCAGTTTGTTAACAGGAATTACTAAATTACGTATGATTATTCTTGTGTGATGTTTCTGGCATTTGCATGGTATCTCTACATTCTCTTGGTTACATCTCACTTGCTGTTCGTAGAGCTAGGGATTAACTTTTCTTTGCCCTTAAAGTTTTGATGCCCAGGAAATTCATAGTAGGTTGTCCTGTTTGTTTGTCCCACATACTTATTTGCGCCATAGACCTCTTGCGCGGCATATACTGCTAGCAGTTTCCATCGCGCACAGTGTCCCGCGCGCAGTGTCCCTTATGTCGTATGCACAGGGCAGGTAATACCCTGTTCAGCACACTGCCAGACTGCGATGTTTTGGGACATTCTGTGGCATATGGTGTTACCTTAGGATAATTAATTGTCTACAATATTGCGAAAAATGTGACGAATAAGGCTGTTACGTCTACATTAAATTTTCTTTGTAATTATTTGTGTTGCATTGTATTTGTTTATTTTTTTTTGTTCAATAAGTTCAATAATTAATAATAATTACTGTAATTGGTGTATACCGTTGTAAGTAACCAAATAAGTAAAAAACCTGTAATATCCGACCACCGCGGGTTAAGTGGAAGCATATTTATTATTTGCAATATAAAAATCATAGAACTTCTTGGATGATGAATTAAATATCTTGCAATATTTACATTATTACTGAAAACTTCATTCTAAATTCATCTCCGTATTTAGTAGCAAAGTTCTTTCAAATCAACTCCGCTTAAATTATGTTTATTAACGGGAAATAGCGAATCATCTTGGGAGTAAACCTAAAGACGCTTTAATTCAAATTCTTTTTGAAGGTTTTATTTGCGTAGAAAATATATAATTAACAACTTTCTTAAATCTCTGTTCATTAAACATTTGATTTTACTAATTGCAGCCGAAATTAAGAATTATTACAGTTTATTCACTCGCCTACAATGCACCTGACGGTAAGTGAAGTTAGATCTAAAACTGAGCATCCACTGGCGATAGATGACCATTAGTCATTAATATAAATAAATAAATACATTCAACAGTCACATACATAGTCCTGACTGACTAAGATCGAATCTTGTGTTGGTATCAGGAACGACAAGAGACTTTTCAATCTCATAAACACCCAGACCCGAGAAAAATACTTCTGGTTCACATAAATATTTGTCTCGGTGCGGGAATCGAACCCGCGGCCTCTCGTTTCACAGCCGGGGTCTAATCAACTGCGCGACGGTGGCTGTCAGAATATGCCAGCCTGCGCACAACATGGTATTTAAACTTGAACTCGAACGCGACACCCTTACGTAGTTCAATATGGCGAATTCTCCATCCATAGTATTCAGATAGCCTTCCACCAGGTTGAGTCTCCAGCAAACTTATTCCCTCAAATTCTACGCCGCCTGGGTAGGTACCACCGCAATGTCAATTTCTCTGCCAAACAGCAATTTAAACGCATTGTCGTGTTCCGGTGTGAAGGACATTGTAGCCAGCGTAATTACTGGACATAATGAGACTTAACAACTTATGTCTCAGGATGGCAAGCGCAATGCAACGCCAAGCATTGCTTTGTAATTGATGGTGTTGTTTGGTTTTGCTACTGTCCATGAGCGGTCGTATCGCTTACCATCAGGCGACTGGCATGCTCATCTCGTTATTCCATGCAATAAATAAAAAAAACTTCACGTTAGCTTTCTGAGACAGTGGTGCTACGCCGGTGTAGCCAACTTGTTCTTACTGTAGGCACCGTAGCTTTATCGAGTTAACGCAAGGCTCTACCACTTCATACAGCTTTACAGTTTTTAGCTTAGTTGGATTATATACATTCATTTTCAAGGAATTCAAGAGATAGTTAAAGTAATTATATTGTATGTAAGTATTTTAATTTAATATATATAACTTCTCAAATAATAATATGTAGTGATATAAATTATGAAGCTCTTTGTAAAGTGATTTTCTCTTATTGAAGGTACAAGGATAAAATATTAATTACGTAACAACAATATTATTTAATATAGTTTAAAATTCATGTAATTAATTAATATTTTTCAATTTACTAGAGAAATCAGCTGAATATTTTAGGATAATAAAATTACAGATTCTCTCCCTAGAATGTGAATGAGGCGAAAGAGATGTGTTATAGTTATAAGCTTGTTGCAGTCGACAGTATCTGTCTACCGCCATGGATAAACACTTGAGTATACATGTGAAGTTTAGATCATACTTTACTGTGTTTAAAATTATTTGAGCGGGTGAATTTGATACACGAAAACTAAAATTAAACCAAAATCATTTTATTTATTTAAAAAAATGGCACAAAGTTGGTACGGTGATAGTAATTGCTTCAATAGCACTGACATTCGGTTGATGAGATGCATCTCCCATGAGCGAAGCCGAGTATATTGCATATAGACACACAGAGGTTGTAGTCGCAAGTCTTCAAGCGCATCGGAATATTCAGCATCTCATGCGCCACAGCCACTTTGTGATCGGAATCCACTTTCTCTGAAAATGACAATTCAATATAGATTAGTAAATAGACAAATTGCTATGACAAACTTTGGACTCCTACAATGTAACATATGTCCTATAGTAGACTTACTAAGCTTATAATAGTTTCCTGTGTCGGGAAAATATTTTTTAATTATTACCTATTTACCGTGACGATTATTAAATAAATTATGATCAGTTTCATAGTGGGTGAACGGCTATCTATACCCTAAACCCATCTATACTCTAAGGGATCCTGTAAGTTTCCGTGCTTGGTATGTTTCTTTTCATTATTGATCCTTGTTGACCCGTTGTTAGCTATATCATTTAACATAATACAGAACCTGAAGTAAGTTCTTGTTCCTATTCATTAAAAAGTAACACAAATAAAATAATATTTAAAAAAATCACAGCTAGCTAGCAATCATAAATAATATAATTAAAAAACAATATACACTCTCGAGTTTTACTTTGCGAAACTGAAATATTTCCTTAAAAGTATTTTTTTAATTGATTAGTACTCATACAAATTACATTCAGTATAAGTACAATAGGTATGAGATATAGGTCAGGTTTAGAATGCAACTGAATACATGCGTATACAACTTGTTTAATTTAAAATAAAATAACAATATTGCTTTTATTAAATTGAAGCATGTAGCGCGCCACAATAAAATAGAGAGCGCTTGTAATAATAGGGTTGGGTGAGAGTTCTGTGTCTTTGAATTATCAAGCTGACCATTTCGGTCATAATTACAATATGTGAAGTCGAGCTAATATAAAAAAAACTACGTTTAAAAACGAATTTCAAATACTAAAAAGTATAAAATAATAAAGATTTAATTTAAAACACCCCTTATGCAAACCTAAAAAAAAATACGTTTAAAAACCAACTTGTAATACTAAAAACTATAAAATAGTAAAGATTTAATTTAAAACACCTCTTATGCAAGCAAACAAATAAAATACTTTTATTTGTGTCACTTCACCAATTTTTTAAGGGATCAAATGGAAACTATTCCGAATCAAACTAAAGAAGAATCACGTAAATCGGATCATAAATCTCAGTGCGATCGGTGTACATAATTAAAAAAACCACCGAATTGATAACGCCCTCTTGAACTCGGTTAAAAACTAAAAGTAAGTAACAATACAATAACTTAGAATAAGTTCAAATCTCAAAAAAAGTTATATTTTACATAATTATATTTCGCAAAAAAATCAAATGAAATATAAATTCAATGTAATTTTACTTTGCATAATTAAAATCCTTCTTTATTAGCAGTCAATGCATCGTGACTAAAGAGCAAAAACATGCACAAACCGTGCGAAGCCATAACAGAAAAAAAAGAGCAGAAACGTTTTAAAAAAATTGTATTTCTGTCTACATGTCTATTTAGTTGACACGGAAAATACGCAGATCCTAATAAGACGAAATTAAGGTTGTCGAATGGCAAGAGAGAGATAAATAGTAAAGTAAATTAAAAATATATTTATTCACCAAATTGCGTTACAATTTCTTATGTAAATAAAAATAAAAAATTCTAAAGTTATAACAATTGCCCGGGGCTCCCAAACTAGGCTTAGCATGTACTCTTGGGAACCCATGTAGCAATTGTATTAACCTATTTATAATTTATAAGGGCACGAAATCACTTACCCATATTCAAGATTGCACGTACTTCATCATCGTCAAGGCTCTTTACCAGTATACTGGCTTCAGTGATTATAACAATAGCTACAAAGACTATCAGCAGTTTAGCGTTCATTTTGTTTTCAGACAGCTCCACTTGATCCGAGAGCAAGTTTCACAATGCTTAAACTTGGCACAGGCTTATTTATATTAATAGCTTTTATCAGTTGAATTACAACCGGGAATGCGTAAGAAAATCATGTCTTGCGTATTTGCAATAAAGTTTAAAGTGGCAAATCATGACTAGCAGTACAGGACTTCTCATTTGCTCAATGATACAATATATTGTTAAATATAAGGAAATCATAAACATATCTCGCTCAATGCTTCAAGTTTATTTTTAATTGAATATTTTATCGTTTCCTTGGTCTAAACTAATGGTAACTTGATTAGATTGTGAATGGTGGAGTTCGAGCATCAGGTGGAACATCGCCCACTAATTCTGAAATAACCACATACCACATACTAGCCCATATACCGCAAAATAGCTCATATACATGCTTCGCTCTAAAATTGCAACGTTTAACCACTGCATGATACCATGAACCACATATAATGTATGATATTTGAATCAAACATCGTAATTTCCTCAATATGGGCATCCACGAAAGATGTCCATAGCACACAATTTTCTTGGAAGAATTGGAAAATTTGTTATCAGCCCAGAGTCAGGAATGTGTGCCCGATATGGCCGCAGGCTTCGCCCCCTATCATATCATGGGACATAAAATACAAGGCGAAACGTGGGTGCCCTGGTCACACCTCTGCCTACCCCTTCTGGTAAAAAGGCGTGAGTTTATGTATGTAGTATGTAAGTACCTGTTAAAACCGGCTTACATCCTGCAACTCCTGCATCATTCATTAGCTCGCTTATCACTTGTCTATGCGGCAGTGGACTTCTTTTGGCTGCGGGCTGTGATGATGATAAGGATAGCAGATGTATAACCTTTAGATGTCTGGAAAGCTAAAGATTCGGATATCACAGCTTCAGTATAAATATCTTAGGGAAACTCAAAACATATGTGGATAATGTGTCGTCTGTTCCTATGCGCTAGCTAATGGCCCTGTCTGTTCCTGAACCTTAAAAGAAAGCTAATTTACAACAGTTTCCTTAAACATAACATAACATATTATTTCAAAAATAAGAGCAATTTTATTATATAAACGCTCATCACTAATGGGATTTTTTATCTAAAATTCATAATGATTTATCAACATTTACGAAAATAGAAAACCCATTGAAAATATATATCAACCTTGTAAATAATTTAGATTCTTCTTTAACATTGTTAAAACTGAAATATTTCAAATTGTTACTTATTTAAATAGGTACCTAATTGCTAACATTTTACAATGAACAATGCACATTTATACACTGGAGGAAAATTGTTTTACCTAAATATAAACAATTACTAATTGTTTTTGTTATTAAAACTCAGGCTGCAAACCATAGCATATTGAATATACAATACAATTTAATATCATGCGAAATAAATATTACTTTTTGCATTCCATTTTTTGCAGATCCGATGTGTGCTAGTCACTACTGTGCAGATGTTAAGTACTTTTCAATACAAATCTTATATCTTTAAATGAGCAATTCTTGTATATATATATATATATATAATTGGAATCTCGGAATCGGCACCAACGATTTTCATGAAATTTAGTATACAGGGGGTTTCGGGGGCGATAAATCGATCTAGCTAGGAATCATTTTTAGAAAATGTTATTTTATTCGTGTTTTATCGATCGTTTTTAAACTGAACAATATGACTCTTCCTGACATCTATTGGCGAATAATAATACTATTTTTTGTGAGCAATAAAGTTATTTTAGAAAATGACATTTTATTCGTGTTTTATCGATTGTTTTTAAACTGAAAAATATGACTCTTCCTGACATCTATTGGCGAATAATAATACCATTTTTTGTGAGCAATAAAGTTATTTTAGAAAATGTAATTTTATTCGTGTTTTATCGATCGTTTTTAAACTGAAAAATATGACTTCCTGACATCTATTGGCGAATAATAATACTATACTGCTTAGTCAATGAAAATTATGAGGGGATGAAAGATAGCGCAATACTCGCGCCTCTTAACAAAGATGTTGAAAAAATGAATGATGATATAGTTGCTAAACTTCCCGAAGAGTACAAAACTTACTATAGCCATGACTCAATGAAAGATCAACCTGAAGGAGCAGTTGAATTTTCACAGAATTTCTCAATAGTGTCAACATTTCAGACTTGCCACCACACGAACTTAAATTGAAAAAAAATGCGTTAATAATGTTGTTGCGTAATTTAGACGTGTCAGAAGGACTATGCAATGGTGTGAGACTCATGGTCACAAGTCTGTGCAATCACATAATAAAGGCAAAAATTGTTACTGGTGAACTATCCGGCAAAGAAGTACATATACCAAGGATAACCTTAGACTCATCAAAAGCACAACTGGGATGCACCATGCAGCGTCACCAATTTCCCGTTATATAACTTGCGTAATTGATTCATAAACTGTAAAAAATTAAGTATTTGTTTCTAATATAATATCAAAATAATTGCACTCATGATTTTTTTCTTTAAATAACCAGTTCATATTTTTTTATTATTCTGTCGGTAAGATCGAAAAATATTATTCATATTTCATCATTTTATAAGTATGTAATTCGTACTTAAATATAATTTCCAAAAACACACAATTAAAAAAAATAATAATACCGAGCAAAGCTCGGTCATCCAGGTACTAATATTTATATGAGGAATACACTATTTGTCAACCAAAGTCAACCATTGGCGATATTATGGCTATATTTATTCTGTCGATTAGATTAGATATGCTCTATGCATCATGCTCAATAAAACCATTTTTTAAGAATTTTATCACGAATTTGATTAAATTTTTACACTTCTTATCTTCCCGACATTTCGATCACTTTACAGCTTTCGTGGTTACGGGGCGGACTCAGATGTAATAATTAAATCAAATCTGTGATGATGTGATCTGAGTAATATTTGCGTAAATCTAAGAAAGCATTAGGTATGCCTATTTATGGATAGTGATGACCACCGCGTTCGAACAGCAAGCATGCCCGAGACGACACAATAGTGGATGTAGAGAAGTTCCCGGACTTTAATACTCGTAATACATAACTGTCACCTCCTTGGTCTTATGTCACGTATATGCTCGGCAAATTAGGGAAACACTATTGGCACCTCTGCCTACTCTTTTGAGGATATAAGCGTGAGCCTGTATATGCAACGATTTCTACTGAATATAGAAAAATACCATTCCAATAATTTGATTTAGACAAAAATGTTCTACTTTTATTTATGCAAAAACAGTAAAACAATTTTGCGGAAAATAAGAGTTATTTCGCAAGCATTGCTTGGGCAAGATATGCGTCATATCAGGACCCTCTTCACGGTGAGGATAAATTAAAATGTAGCGGGGTGTCGCACGGGACTCCGCGTGATGTATGCCGACCTCTGTCTTGGCTTTCTGAAAACGTCGACGATTCCGAATGTATAGAATATTATAAATACAAACAACCCTGCTACCCTTTGTATTGCTGAGCAGTTTGTCTTGTCCACTCCGTTACAACGTTCGAGCTCAGTTTTATGTGGAAATATTTTTACTGTAAATTAATTTTTGTTCAGTTTTTTATTAGGGTTTTCGCTACTTAAATCTTGTTACGGTTAAATTGGATTGAATTGTATCATAATATGAACACAGACCTGTTTAAAATTGTATTAATTTATTGACTACAAACGGTAGGAACTTTAAAAACTTGCAGTATCTTACAAAACCGCACAAACAGTATGACTGTATATCAATTTGTGGTTTAATGATATATTTGTTGACGTAAAATATCAAATATTATTCATTTTGATTTAATTAATTCTACATTCAATTCAAATTATGACGAACTTCAGAAACTAAATGATTGAAAGCACAGAATGTCAGCACATTTTGTCCGTATTCTTATATACGGGAAAGGTACAAACTAATCCGGAATTAAAAGCCGTTTTTTCCCGCGGAAATGCACCAACACGTGTCTATGTACAGTACCTAAAACTGTTTAATACGCTGTTCCCGGGATAGTGTCGTGTACACTGGTGGTAGTGAAGGACATTCTGACATATGCGCTAATAAAATCAGCAGCGCTGACATAACTAAAGTGTGCATCTACGTATATCACTTAAGTGGTCATAAGGTAAAAAATCTAGAATAAGAATAATATAGACATGAAATCAAAGGTCTGATATGTTTAACAATAAAATAACTAATTCCCGCGGCTTTGCCTAGGTTTTTACTATGCACAGTGTAAGTTTAGAAAAATATGATCTTTGACACAGAAAGTAAAATTCTGAACATTGGCACTTCCAACGATGATTTTGGGAGGGTTTTGTCGGAGAAGTTTGCTCATGTCATCATCATCAGCCCCTTGCAGTCCACTGCTGAGAGCGTATGTTACAGAACCTGGTTTGCTGCTTTATACATCCAGTCGCTGCCGGCTCTCTGGTCCAAGTCGTCCCGCCATCTGGACAGAGGACGTCCAACGCTACGTTTGCCAAGACCCGTCTCCACTCCAGAACACGTTACTCCAGCGGTTATCTGTTCTACGATATATGTGGCCAGCCCATTGCCACTTCAACCTACCTTCCTCGCGTAATAGAAACCAAGTACCTATGTAAGGATTTAAAATATGAAATAGAAAGCTACAATTTTATTAGATAATAAACTTATTAGTGCATTTCAATAGGAAAGTGTCGCGTCTTAGAACAACTTAAGACATCGAACTTTCATCTTGAAAGTTTTTAATCAAATAAAGTTGAGATATCTTATAATGAACATGGCCACAAAGAAAACTTAAGATTACGGTGGAAGCTTCGCGGGACTTCACAAAAGCGAACTTAACGAATAGCCAATCAAATATTAATAGCGAAAAACATTTTCGCTTAACAAACAAACTCTGCTGTTGCCAAACTCAATTTAAAACACCAACCAAACTTTCTCATAGAATTATTAATATGTCTCAATCTACATAATGTACGAAGACAGTAACAATGATAATTAATAGAATATGTTTTTAAATTTGTTAAAACATCATCGGTTAGCATTTGCCTCATAGGATTAATGACCGCGTCCATGTGTTGTATTCCATAGTAATCTATACATCTCCTAGAAAGTTCAAGGTGCTAAAATATGTTTTATGTGAGTTTTTCGTCCCGGAAGACAAACTCTGCTCGTGATTAGAATTTCCTGAAAAGCTAAGTTAAACGTTATAGATAGCTTTGCTGACAAATTTGGCTGCCCATTAAGTAACACTAAAGTGGATGTCTAGCATGCTTTAAACGTTCATATCAACATAAAAACACTTGAAAATGACGTTATATATGCTTAGCATAAAGTAAAAATAACAATAGTCTTCTTATATAATAGCTTATTAAATGGTTTCTACAACTTAAAGCAGCCTCTGCGGCGCACTTGACTCGACGCCGGCTGTGAAACGGGAGACCGCGGGTTCGATCCCCGCACCGAGACAAATGTGACGCCCACAAGTATTTGTCTCGGGTCTGGGTGTTTGTGAGACCGAAAAGTCTCTTGTAGTGTCTGATACCCACGACACAAGACTTAATTGATCTTTATGTGGGGTCGGGACTATGTATGTGACTGTTGCGTGTATTTATTTATTGTTTATTTATATAACGTGAATAGATATAAACAATATGTAGTATAGGAACAATTTAAGTAAGCAATAGTTTCAATTATTACTAGTCAAGTATTTCTGCAAACTATTACGTGAAGGCTCAGTAATCAGTATACGATTTACATCGAGGTACTTGGCACCTTCAATAACAGGTTCTTATAATTATTTATAATAATATATTCACTTAAATCGCTGGTAATATTTCAAAACACTATTTTGTTGTTGCTTTTGTTTATCGCTTATAGATATTATTATAAGATCAAACATATCATAAATATAATGGACTAAATGTCCAATTTTGCGATATATACCTACTATACCTATACAGTAAGATATCTACCCAGTACAATTCTGACTGTTGGTTCTATCAATACTCGCAACTCCTCAGGGAATACAAATCACTCAGCAACAATTGAAACATCCAGCCACAATCTCGATATTGTGTTTAAAATATATTCCGAACACATCCATTGTCCGTCCAATGTCCAATTCTGCTTAATTATAGCCTCAACGACAATATTAATTATGGTACAATGGTGGAATTATTAAAAGGGAATTATTCGTCAAGATTCATTCAAAAGCTTTCAATTGTGTTTCACAATGGAACGTTGAATTAATTTCGTTATCTTATGAGAGTTACTTACGTATCGAAGTCTGCAGTACCTACATTACCGATTCCAAGACATGTGACACTAAAGACTAGAAGACTAGTAACGTTCTGTGACGGCATAGATAATACACTATATCACAGCAATATATACAGAGTGTGCAAACAAACGGCGCACTTGCTAATGTACATTTTAGTAAATCGTTATTGCGTCTAGATTAAAATGCATTTTCATAGCGTAGTCTGATAATAACAAAAATGCCGAGAAATTAACAATTACCATCACACGTGCTTCCCCTTAACGTATTACGCCAAATAGATACCTATGTACCTCTGTAACAAATGTTAAGGCGAAGTCTATGAAAGTTTTGTTGTTGTTCAAAATGATTTTCACTGTTTATTTCGTTAACTATTTAATAAACGACAAAACAAAAAAATAGGTATATATTAAAATCTTGTGCTTTACCCATCCCACCCGGTTTTATTCGAAAAGGTGGTGGTAATTCTTAAAACTTTATAAGGTCATAACTCCAAAACGGATAGGTATTTTCCAAATATTATTTCTTTATTAATATTATGCCCTTGTATCCAACTGAGCAAGTGCGCTATTTTCCTGCGCTCCCTGTAAATTATATACGCTGACATCGAGAGGTGTTTATTGTGATGACGAAGCTGCGACAAAATATACTTACGTTTATAATACCGTACATCACAACACCGGATGTAAGTAACGTTATCGCTCCTATGGCTGAAACGGTAACAATCAAAATGGTAACTTGAACTCAAAACAATATAATTAACTGTGTGCTTATCACTTTACCAATTACTTGTATTCTTATACCTACATAATATACAATAAAAATTACAAAACTTTCAACAGCACGCGTATCATGAACACAACCATAAATATTTTTATGTCGGTTTAATTATATTATTTATTTGTTAAATAGTAAGCTCACGCTTCTATTAACAAAGTATCTAGTAGGAAAAACGCCATTGACGGTACTCACAATTTGGTCTAAACATGAAATTCCTGTCTCCAAATTTAGCAACAAATTATGGCTCAAAGTATTTTTCTAGTAGAATTTCCAATTTAAATAAGAGTAATTACATCTAACGTGACATCATACAGGCCTAATTAAATGCCTATTTATATAATACTGCAGTTGAAACAATATTAAAATGGCAAAACAATAACAAGGAAAAATTTGAGTTTGTTTATTAATATTATACCATACGTGTCGCGTGGTCAGAGGTTAGCACAGTGGCTATATAGTTTATTATTGACGTTAAAAGATTCCGAGTTCGACCTCCGTATTAGAAAATATTCGTGTGATACAGATATTTCCTCTGGGTTTGGTTGTTTTTAAACTCGCCTATAGATCTACTGGTCAAGTATACATACATAAAACGTGTGGTTAGACTTTGATTCTTAGAAGAACTGTTGCTACATACATACGTACACCCAACAGTCACATACATAGTCCTGGTCCCACACTAAGATCGAGTCTTGTGTCGTGGGTATCAGGAGCTACGAGAGACTTTTCGGTCTTACAAACAACCTGACTCGAAACAAATACTAGTGGTTCATCAAACATTTGTTTCGATACGGGGAGCGAATCCGCGGCCTCTCGTCTGACAACCGGCGTCTAACCAACTGCGCCACGGAAGCTGCTTTATGTTGAAGAAACCATTTAAAAGACACACCTAACTGTCACATACAAAGATCTCCGCGGGTAGGATCTCCGCATCGAGACAAAATATGTTTGTGCGATCTATAAATCTTTGTACAGACGCTGGTCGTTTTTATAACCAAGCGGTGTCTTGACTTTTCGTACCCGCGACCTCGTTTCACAGATCGTGTTTAACCAACTGCTCTTTATGTGATAGAGGGTGCGTTTTCGCAAAGCAAATATCTTCAAATGCATTATTCCGTCAGGTTCTTTATGACTAAGAAAAGACCTATCGCCTACCGAAGAAATCTAAAGAAAGAAGACATTTTTTACTAAGAAATAACGATGAAGTGATGAGGTTTTTTGTATCGACCGGTAAAGATTAACATAAACAATAATTTATTAACTTTTTAGGATGGCTTGTATAAACGCCTCCTTCGATATACCAAAATAAAGAATAGGAAACTACAGTATCTATGTAAATATTTGTTCCTCAAATCCACCCCTGTCAGCAAAAAACGCCATCCTGTAAGAACGCCGCGGAAAATATTTAGCTAATAAAGTCAAGGCTGTAGTACAAATAGTGATATTTTTACGGCACATATCTAACAGTAAACAATATTGTTGGGAGCAAACAAAACTGCGTCATAACGTAAGTTATGGGCGCAATAACAGCGATGTTTGTCGCGTACGCGGCCGCACATTCTCGACATGCTCGTACGTGCTCTGTGTGTGCCGACTGCCGTGTAGTCGTGTGTATGATCATAAGATGTATCAAATGTTACAGCATTTTGTACCATACGTTACTTGTCGGGTTTCGGTTTTGTATTATAATCGGATGTCGTTGCAGCTACATACGCACAAGTCGAACTGTAGGACCCAATGGATACAGGATCGAATTAATTTATCTATACCAACGCGAAGTTACGCCCCGACACCTATCATAAATTATGTGAACGATATAAATCTCGTAAGTCATAGGCGTAAAGCGAGATCCGATACGACTAATAAAAGGCGTACATACATGGCAAAAACGCATGACGATCACTGTTTAGTAATGTCATATACAGGGTGAATTTTTCAAATGGGCGTCGATGGCCAAATCCGAAACTATGAGGAATATCGAAAAATTATCAAGAGAGTTACGAGCCCGTTTTTGATGAAAACTAAAACTGCATACTTATTTTTTTAATAAAACACATGCTTGTATTATTATACCATTCGATAATGTTGTAAGAAAGGATCAAATTCTGGAAATCAATGACATACCTCAATAAAAAGGAAAGAGGTCATTTTAGGAATATAATATTTTTTCTTCCCTCTCCTTAACACCAAGGCTCCTTGTATTCGGAATGGAACAAACAGAAAATAGCTTAAAATTGTGCGGAGCTGTTATTTCTAACGCTTCATTCCAAATGCCTGGCTTTATTTTGCAAAGATAAAGCTACCTCCTTGTTAAAGATTATTAATATATTTTTAAATACCAGTGAAGAATCCACAAGGACATTTTATTCGGTACAAAAGCATGAGTGACAATTCACACATGCCTTCTTTAAATAATACTATCATATTGAATGAAATCCAAAATAAATAACAGAATTCAACTTCTTTGTATATTTTTTTATACATTTTTCAACGAAATAATTGCGAATAATTTCAATATTCCACACCCGAACATTATCAAATGGTGTGGTACAACAGCGTGGCTCAACCAGATAAGTGGTAACATAACTAAAATAGGTTTAACAACTGTTTATGAATAACGCCGTTAAAAATAACGTGACCCAGATGTTTTGCGGTTTTGTTTCATTATTCATTATAGCTTTATGAAATTTCGTAGGCAACCTTCCAACCTTCCTAGTTACGGGACAACCTTAGATTTAAGAAGTCCATAAAGTTAGTGTAGGTACTCCCACATTATTATTCGAGAAATGTTGTTGTGTGTAGATAAACGCTAAAATCAGGGACAAATAAAAAATAGTCAAATAAAGAGAATGTCAATGCTTTATTTTCTTTTTGGAAACGCTTGCAACTGGCTCCGTTTCGTATTCTATCTCGACGCGAGGTTTCTTTCTTCGCACCATCTTCTCCGCAATGTCCTAGAACATTTGAAAATACATTATTCGTTAAGTCCATCCTGGGTTCGTTTCCAAAATCGGGCATTTCTCGGGACTATAACTGATACCCAATATGGCGATAGAGTCTTCCCCAACACATTTTGAGACGGAAATAAGCTTATTGTCGGCCCTGTTAGCAACTCTGTCTACCTTTTCAAGGGACAAGCGGAAGCTTCTTTATTGGAACCGAAAAATAATTGTACTTCATCTGACACTCAGTACAGTGCAAGATAGATTTCCATTCAACTAGAGATAATATTAACATGCGGTAGACACAGTTATAACAGCCAAAAGGACAATACATTGTATAATGCCGGATCCGACATATTTACACAAACATCACGCCTTGTTGCCAGAAGGGGTAGGCGGAGGTGCAATCAGGTCACCCACGTTTCGCCTTACGTGTTCCGTCACACGATATGATCGTGGGCGATCCTATTGCCATATCAGGTACAAATTCCCGACTGAGCTAATAATGAATAGAAATTTCAATATCACTTTACCCGACCCCGGATTCGAACCCGAGATCTCAGTGTTGTAATCATAGTACAACTACGCCATCGAGTTAGTCCTATTTGCGTTTGTGACTATTGTGGAATTTAAACCTTGTGTACTTAAGGTCATGAATTCAAATTGGACCAGCATGATGTAACAAGGTTTGGACCTCACAGAATGTGGGAGGTGGAAATCACTCAGCAGTGGGACGACTTTGGGTTGACATACAAAGATCTTACCTCTATATCTGATGTTTCCGATTCGAAATTACTATCAACGTCAACATTTTCTTTTCTTCCAGAGTCACTTTCCTGCAAATGCAAAAGATTTTAATTAGTTGAAATATACATTTTTAGCCAGAACTTCACATTGTTGGTTTATGAATTAAGAGGTCCTAGATTCCATTCCCAAGTGGAGCAACCAGTTTTAATCCAGGTATAAGTTTATTACTTTGAAATACCTTATTTCTCAATTCTCTTAGACTCAATGATTCCCTAACAGAGCGGAAAGGAAGCAGATTGTCACAAAAATGTTAATAAAATTTTCCTTTAAACGTCAAAACCATGCCATTTCAACACCTTTGTTTTAATGTCTGTAATTTATACTTGACACAATAGTGATTCAAAAATAACATTTAGATGTATAGTTTTTGATTATTTTCCTAATGTGGAGTGGAGTTAAAGAATATCTACATCCAGGCAAAGTTGGCAATATAATATAGAAAGTATTACCTCGTCACTGTCCATGTCGCTATCACCTTCAACAAATTCATCAGCATCTTCCACATTCCTCTGCAACTCTCTTTCCAACTCCGGCTCCAACTCCATCTCCTTCTCTACCTCCTCTTCGTCTTCCTTCTCACTCTCACTCTCACCAGATATCTCTTCTTCTTTGAGAGCAGCATCGAAAGCCATTTGTGGGAAGTTGTAAATATCATTGTACTGAAAAAAAAATCTCACAGTGTTACACAGCAAATTATTACGAAAAAAGATACTGAAAATATAAATTACTTTATCTTAGTAAAAACTACATGGTATATAATACTCCTAATAGACAAGTTTTACTTATTTCAGAAGACAAACTTTCTGCTACAAGATATTTTTTTTTTGTATTAAATACAATCTACTATCAATATATTATTATAATGAATCATTGAGGGAGAAATACTCACTGTACCCTTCTTCAGTCTCTCGAGTAGTTGTTTCTCTATAGCATTATCTATTCTAGCAGCAACCAATGCCTTTTCTTCTCTCCTCCTCTCACGTCTCTCTATCTTCCTTTGTATTGGCACTAACTCTTTCCTGTAACATTATTTATGAATAATAAATAAATACTTACAATCTTGCAAATGGTCTTCTCAAAGTTTGATTATATAAGGTATTAAGTAGGTATCAAAAACCATGGCACTTTTCAATCTCAGAACCATAGTAGTCATCTATAATACTACAATTCATAAATGCTATAAAACATGCAATTTCTGATACAGATTCCAGTCCTATGCATGATGAAACACATGTCATACATGTGCATTGCTCAAACCTAAAAGCCCACATATGCAATGAATTGTCCAACCTGAGATTTAACCACAGTACCTCACGATTCCATAGGTCACTAATTAGTGGTCCCCCGGTAGTTCAACAAACGTTTTGCAGGGCAAGATCTCCTAAACTGGATTTTTTTACAAAACAGTACCTTGTAATCCAACAAATTACGGATGCCATAATAAGGTTCTATATGTTATACTCTAATTCTGCTGAATTGCCGAGTCCACTGTAATTCAAAGTTTTTAAAGAAATTACTTTGTTTGATCTATTAGCTTTGCACATACACTAATTAATACTTACACTCTCCTTAGTTTCAACTTTCTCATTCTTATGAGGTATTGAGTTATTTTAAGAAATCTCTGTTTACATTTTGCTTTAATAAAAGCTGGCCAGTAGAGTAAATTTTCATTTATCTGATGTATTGCTTTCTCAAAATTCCTTGACAGCTTAACTTTTTCCCATTGTTTGGCTGGAAACATTACTCTGAAAATAGTAGAGATGATAGTTATTATTAGAAAAAAAAGGATAATCAAAGTATTTGTTTATGAAACAATTGTTTTGTTTAGGGATAAGATATACATGCAAAATTAAGTACCAGAGCTTTTTAGTAGGAGTACCTAAAAATACCAGGGTCGAAAAAAGGTTTTAAAATACTTGGAAGTATTTTCATGTGTAGTGTTTGGTCTTTGTGTGTGTATGCCCTTTACACATCGAGGTATGGCCATACTTACATACTTGAAAGTATTTTTTGCTTATACCAGGGAACCATACTTCGAAGCGAAAATCCGGTTTTGGAACCTAGTATTGCAAATATGTCTCGGATCTAGTATAATTAAAAAGTGTGTGGTGACCAAAATAAGGCATTGATAGCAACTGAAAAAGAGCATGGGAGCATCTTCCTGACAACTTGAATACAATTATGTAAATATTTGTTGTATAATATTTCTTTTTTAATAGAACGTTTCATACCTCTCAGCAGTCTTCATAAATAAATATATGATACCATTCTCTTCTCTGATGGTTGCGTACTTGCTGTTGGCAAGTGGACATGACGACCTACTGCAAAGACCTGTGAGGTTGTATTCATTTCGACAAAAATGCTGCGTTTTAGTCCTAAAAACAAATAATAACCACATTAAACATAGAAAAACAAGTTGAAAGTAATCTCAAACCACTCAATTTAGCAGTAATACTCACGTTACTTTATGGGAACAGTGAGTTTTGTTGATTATCGCCCAAACAACCTATAAACAAAAAATACATCAATACAAACTTGTCTTCTCAGTATTATCGTGATTACATTCGAGTTTGCGATACTCACATCGTCGTGTTGCATTTTGATTTAGCGTAATATCACACAAATCAACAAAATCCCTGTATTTTTATCAATTAAATCACATGGATAAATAACCTCAAAAAGTCGCTCTGTATGCGTTATGTGTCAACTGTCAAGTTGTCAACTGCTGTCGCTCACTGTCTTTAATTTGTTTGAATTTTGTAAAACTTTTATTTATTTTAATTTCATTTTGGTTTGTAAAGACTAAAGTATCATAATATGTGTAAAGAAAAAGACAGATAAAATTGTGAAAACTTGCATAAATGTTATTTTCATTATTAATATTTCTGGACGGAATATTGTATAATCTATATTCTCTGAATAGTGTTGTTGAAAGTCGATAGTTATTGTTTTGATGATGTTACTAGGATTAATATATTTATGATGTATGTAATCATCGCGGAAATTTTCTTTACTATGGAAGATTCTAATAAAAATATGACTGCCTCAGTAGCGCAATTCCATTACGGTCCGATTACAACGCTGAGGTCTCGGGTTCGAATCCTGGGTCGGGCAAAGTAGTGTTGAATTTTTCTATTCATTATTAACACGGAGTCAGGAAATTGTGCCCAATATGGCGATAGGCTCGTCCTCTATCACATCTTGGGACGGAACAAAAGGCGAAACGTGGGGGTCCTGGTAGCACCTCTGCCTACCCCTTCTGGGAATAAGGTGTAAGTTTAGATATGTATGGAAAAATCTAATTCATGGAGTGACGTCGGCTTCTTATTTTAATAACTTCAATCTTCGTAGTTTTACAAATTCGTAACTAATTAACACTCAATTGATCTATTTTAATTGTGAAGGAAGGAATCTGTCATTGTTAAATATGAAGAATTTCCGTGCTTTTCGGCGTTTTGGCCATATCTATTAATGGCATCAAATATAACTGCTCATACAATAGGTCCCATTTAAATGTAATAATGATTTGATCGCTGGTGCTTTACATCTGGCTTCCTTGGCTGTAAAAGTCTTTATGCGAGGTTATTTGCCTCTTTAGTTCATCGGTTTGTCACCCGCTTTGTTACGGAAGGAAATAGGCAATAATTTATTTCCTACTCCTCCTATTAATGTAAGTTTGTGATTGATTTCGTTGTGGGTTAAAGACAAATGAGATATTCTCTGATACTCACTGAACTTTAATGTTCGGTGTTATTAAAATGCGTGCTAGTGTTGATGATACTGGCTTACAGGTGTTGCAATAGAGAGTGTGAAGGCGGGAAATTCTCCTAAATCTGTAATTGTGACAAAATTAACACATCTAATAGTTTATGAAAAATAACCACCAGAATTCTCGTACACACTTACGTAAAAATGAGCTCTATGTTGAAATATGTCTGTAGTATAAAAGGTGTACCTACTCCATCCTAAAATTAATTTTTCTCAAGTAGTGAAACGAAGTGCTAAAAATAAATTAAATGATTTAAATAATGATGGCTCTATTAGGATGTGCAATTTCCAATTGCAAAATTTCAATTAACACTTCGTGATTTTGTTTTCAATTAAATTGCCAGTAATATTGTATATACACGATATTTTATAAATATATTATATTACAATAAGTTATTGTTGAAATTGTAACTGCTAGACGGGATAGACAATTTGAGTACCAATAGGTTGTAAACATTAGGATTTTTTTTTTAAATATCCAATAGAAAATACTGTATTAATCGATACAATAGTTGGAGATGTACATCACTAATTCCAATTCTATTTTTTCCGTTTGAAATCTTACGTCGGTTATTTTTGCGTCTGTCAGTGTTCATTTGTTTCTTGTCACCTGCGGTTTTTAAAAATACGCGAAGTTGTGTATGATTAACAATGAATGCGCTCGATCCGTACAATGCCATGTGATTATTTTGTATTTGTAAACAAATTATAATGATACAAAATGAGTGATAATATAAAAGTAGTTGTCAAAGTTAGGCCTCTGATTACTCGTGAAATCGAAGAGAAGCACTCTTACCAGTGGCGTGTGAAGAACAACACACTCTATCAGCTCGATCAGAATGGGAAAGATTTCGGGCCGGCGTTCACTTTCGGTAAGTAACATTTGAGGGTTATCAGACACTGCATGCAATGGTAAACAGTACCTTCATACGTCATGAAGGATGCGAAAATTAATTGATACTTTCGATTTTCCAGACAAGGTGTATGATAAGGACACAAAAACGTGCGACGTGTACAATGATATTGCGAAGCCTATTGTGGAGGCCGCCACAGCGGGTTTCAACGGGACCATATTCGCGTATGGACAGACGTCCTCAGGCAAAACATATACCATGACGGGGACCGAGGACTCCCCGGGAATCATCCCCCTGGCAGTCTTAAATCTGTTTGAAATTATCAAGAATGTACCTGATCGTGATTTCCTTGTGCGGTGAGCAATTACCATAATATTTGCATGAATGGCATCTACCCACAAGCTCATTAAACAGACTATGTATGGACATGGATACAATGCAGTAGGTAGTTAAGTACATAAACACACGCCTTTTTCCCAGAAGGGGTAGGCAGAGGTGCTACTAGAACACCCACGTTTCGCCTTGTATATTCCGTCCCACAATGTGATAGGGGGCGAGCCTATCGCCATATCGGGCACAAAATCCTGACTCCGGGCTGATAATGAATAGAAAAATCCAATATCACTTTGCCCGACCCGGGATTCGAACCCGAGACCTCAAGCTTTGCAGTCATACCGTAGTTCCACTACGCCACCGAGGCAGTCAAGTCAGTTAAGTGATTAATAGTTCTTTATAATCAAGTTTTACTGAGATGTACTAAGACCCTTGTTTACAATATCATTAAAAGATATACTTAATTTTGTATAGGACATCAACTTTTTCTTGTAGATAGTTATCATTATAAATAATTAAATGCATGTGTCCATAAATTGTCCTAACTACTCAATAAGTGTGAGGAACTGGGTATAATGACTACAGAAAGAAGTTAAATCAATACTTTAAACATGAATTTACAAACATTTCTATAAAAACTTAGTTCATAGTACAGATTACTACTATTATTTGGCTTACAATATTGAAAAATATGATGAGCATTGTTTTCAGTATGTGTGTAATTTGTTGTATGTACTGGATTTGTGCTATGTCTGCAGCTTGAGTATGTTTTCCTTGGTTACTATTATTCCACTAATATCTTTTTTAGACTGACAATTGAAATTGTTCTGGTTTATCAATAAAAAAATGTTTTTGATTTGCTTTAGACATTATTAAATTTTAAAATATTAATTGCACTACCAAATATCTGTATCAAGAGTATGATTGAGAGGGGTTAGGCCATATTGTCCACCATGCTGGCCTAGTGTAGGTGTTGGCAGACTTTAAATACCATAGAAATTCTTTAAAATCACTTCAGAATGCAGGGTTCTGCACAATGTTTTAATTTCACTGTTATAGTGTTTCGTCATTGACTTCGAATAAATACATGGTTCCCAAGTCCCGGGTGTGCCCTGGGATTTGAACCCGTGACCATTGTAAACACATTGCCAGTTGTGTCTGGTCTGTTGCCAACAGGCCACCATACACATTACAACAAATACATACTGTAATTTTTAAAAAAGCTATATGTACTAGAATAAAAAGCAAATATTATAAGCAGACATTCCGGCATATAATGTGAATAAATGATTAATAAATTATGTTCTATATTGTTATAATATGAACACATATTTGGAATTTGCCAGTCAACGATAATATGTAACTTGACTTGTTTAAAGCTAAATTTACTTGTTAATAATAGCTTATGAGTGTAATGTGATGAAATAACGAACTTTGGTATTTAATAACAACAATCATATACATCACACAATACAATAGTTATATTGTAAAAGCAAAGGGTATAAATTCCTTAACATGAGCTATTTTATCTACAAGTAAGCATTTGTTGAAATTTGATCTTGATTATATGTTGAACAATGACTGTAGTTTATAATTTTGTTGCATAAGGAATTGATTCTATTTACTGTTTAATGTTTCTTTGCTAGGGGTAATTTACTCGTTTTTTAAATTATCATAACAATTAACAAAGAGGTCATGAGTTTAATGGAAAACTAAAAGTTTATAGTTCAGTGTTAGCCATAGGGGTGTGATGGTGATGTTTGAGCAGAATAATTTTAAATTAGAATTTTTTTAAGTTGTATTAAGAAATCTGTGAGTATTTTCCAAATATTTACACATTTTTAAATTGTTTCGATGATGCAGTTGTACTACGGTACGAATACAACACCGACATATTGGGTTTGGAACCCAGGTTGGACATACTACATGACTACATATTATTTAGCCTACTGTTTTATATTTAAAATGTTGTCATCCCGTCATATCCCATTCAATCCCGTTCTATTCTGTCCCACAACGAAAAGTATGCAATCTTGTAGTCTCCTGTCCCATGCCATCTATTCAAGTTTGAAATGTGTTCACTAGATCTAGAAATGTTTGGCCACCACTTATTAGAAATTATGAAAACGATTAGCACCTGCGCTAATATTATGTAAATGTGTCACGTCGTGGTGCGTACATCTGTTCATTACGAAATTATTTAACAATAAGGTGTGAAAACTCACAATCCCAACTGAATATTTCACTGGGTGTGTGTGGAAGAACTTTGTAAACCAAAATAATCTAGACTCTAGGCCACTTCCTTTTTTAACAGAATTGTATTAGCATAATGCTTCATGTCCACGGTTTTTGTAAACGCGTCGCTGTGCATCAAAATATTTTCTACGAGGACATTATGCCGATTGTCAATGTGTTTACTAGTTTGTGCTAATAACGTGAATGAAACCTATGCCCATCCCCAGCATATATCTCAGGATTGTAATTTCGATCTCCAATATACAACAAAAGGATTAAATTATATTTTTTTATTGTATTGTCTAAACAGGGTGTCGTACATTGAAATCTATAATGAAACATTGAAAGACCTTCTGAATGTGGAGAAAGAAAATATCAAGATACACGAGAGTCTGCAAGGTATCAAGGTGGATGCGACAGAGCGAGTTGCCGCATCACCTGACGAAGTATTAGAAGCTATGAAAGAGGTATGATTTTATTAAGATGCTTTAAAAACCTAGGCATTAGAATTCTATTATATGTTGAAATCTATTTCAGGGTGAAGCAAACCGCCAAACCGGAGCCACAAACATGAATGAAAAAAGTAGTAGATCACATTCGATATTTCAAATTGTAAGTATGTTATTAGTACCTATATCTATAGTTACTAGTTGGAAGATTCTAGAACCAAGGGTGTATAGATAGTCCAGTCTCTCATTTTTTGCTGTTCTCGACGGGATCCATATTATCTGTCCATAACATTGTGGTGACATTGAGATGAAACCATATTGTATGTGCTTTTTTCTGGGCAGGTTGAATCCGTCTTTGATGTTAGAATTGCGTGTCCGTTAGTGATATTATTTATTTATGATGTGGTGCACCGTGCAGACGATAGAGTCCCGCGAGCACCTGGAGGGCGGCGAGGGCGAGGGCGGCGCGGGCTGCGTGAACGTGTCGCAGCTCAACCTCGTGGACCTGGCGGGCTCGGAGCGCGCGGGCCAGACAGGCGCCACGGGCCTGCGCTTCAAGGAGGGCACGCACATCAACAAGTCACTCTCCGCGCTCGCGCTCGTCATCAAACAACTCTCCGAGGACCCCAACAAGTAAGTAACTCGCTATTGCACTCAGTCTATTCTGTAACTCATATCAGTCGAGAGTAGCACGAAAAGAGCTTTAAAACAAGCAGCTCAATTTATACTAAGTAAATACGGTCTTCCATATTGAGGAAAAATATTACCAAAGCTGGAGTTTAAAAATGGACAAAAGATTCATCAATCATATTATTCGTTTCAATGACTTTTATACCAAACTGATACGTTATTAATCAGCAGGAATAATAAAATGTAATCAATGTGTATCCTTGACCCTTAACTTGACAGTATTCAAAGGTTACATGTCCTAGACACAATATCATGTAATTTATTAAAGGTAAGTTAATGATTATCATCATAAAATATAATGACACATACTAATGTAATCATTTCATTGGATGATATGTTTAATCTTTATTCTAATTACCTAAGATACGCTGTATTATGACAAAGTAGTACTAGGTAGGTAAAAGATCTAAGTAAATAGAAATTGAATGTATATGATACAAGGCTTAACTTGGTTGACATTTTCTATTGTACAAGTTGCTTGGCCCGTCTTCACTTATTTAGATTTAGCAAAAAAAAAACACATTTTATCACCTATATTGACTGTTTACATGCAGTCGAAGTTACGCGAATTTCCAACTATTTATCTATTTCACCTAATTCCTTCGAAGGCCGACTAAGCATTGTTAACCTTGTTGCGTGTTTACAGATATGCAAATTATCGCGACAGCAAATTGACGAGAATATTGCAGAACTCACTGGGCGGTAATGCTAAAACTAGCATCATATGCGCCATAACACCGGCGGCTATTGAAGAAACTATCTCTACGCTGCAGTGAGTACGGATTTTATGGTCATAGAAATTGGGAGGGCCTGTATTGTGTTGCGGTCTGGTTAAACACTCCTTCTCTTATTACGTTTCAGGATAATAGGATATGTTCTTTTTTTACCATAAGTATTTGCAATTAATCGTCTTAATATCGTGTATAACAGCTCCGAACAATTTTAAGTTATTTTCTGTTGGTTCCATTCCCAAAATAAAAAGCCTTGGTGTTAAGGAGAGAAAAAAAAAATTACTTTGCTAAAAATGACCTCTTTCCTTTTGATTGACGTATGTCATTACCTTCTAGAATTTAATTATTATTAGCAACACTATCGAATTGAAAAATTCGGAGCAAGTATTTAAAACGCCAACGTGAGGCCTCCAACCAATACAGGGATGATCTCTGTTTTGGTTGACAGGTGCCGTTAAATATTTTCAAGCTTGCATGACCGTCCAACGTAAAATGATCTGTCATTCGATTAAGTCGACTTCGATTGAGTGAGTTATATCGATTACATTTGTGAAGGTTCGCGAACCGTGCCAAGGCGATAAAGAACAAGCCGGAGGTGAACGCGGTGGCGACGGACGCCACCATGATCCAGAGCCTCACCAAGCAGCTGTCCCGCCTGCAGGCGCAGCTCGACGCCAAGAAGAAGCTTGAAGTCATACTCGAGTCTAAGAAAAACGTTGAGGTACTTCTTTTAATAGACATTGCCTCAGAAGGAAAGGGAGGCCTTTGCCCCGCAATAGGACAGTAGTATAGTTTAGGAAAAAAAATGACTCACCCTAGAATAAATAAATAGTTAAATAGTGTATCCGCCAATATTATGCCCATCTAGTTGAAAAATCGGTAATGCAACACGCTTGCTAATAATCACTATGACCAATACCTCTCATATCAATGTAGACGAATTTTCCACCATTATCCATAGTTCCAATCCACATATTCCATCATCGCTCACAAATAATATATTTATACGTATATCCTCCACGTTTGATGTACATGTTTTTCTCGCAGCAAGACAACTACAACCTACAAAAGCAGATAGCGGCGCTGCAGAAGCTGATACTGAACTCGTTCGGGCAGCGCAGCGGCGTGGAGATGATGAGTCGCCGCAAGCAGCCGCCGCGCCGCATCACCATCTCCACGCTACACGCCATACACGAGGACCCGCCGCCGCCCGCGCCCAGGTTCTGCACGCCCGCCTTGAAGTACAAGTGAGTGGACTAACTACTCTCACTGGGCCCAACCAACTTGTATATTCAAATCTATTTTACTTTTATATGTCTTTGTTGTTTCATTACATTGCGCTAGCGCAGGATATACACTCTTAGTACAATATACACACTGTGTGGGTGCTGTACAGTTGATATTATTACTAACATCTACTCCGTAGTAAATATTCTCTAAATATAGTTTTTTTTTTTTCTTTTTTATTGTCCTTTATAAATTAGTTTTGTTTTAGTGTTATAGTTTTAATTCATTGTTGCTTATTTCTCATTTTAATTAGTTGTTTTGTGTAATTGAGACGTTGACACTTGTAATTGTTGTGTCTACCAAGAATAAGACAAATGTAAAATATGTTTTAAATGATTGTGTAAACACAATGTTAGTGTTGCTTAAACAACAAAATAAATAAATAAATAAATAAATATTATAAGTAAAAAGTGTTAAAATAAGCGGTAATGTCAATATGTTTCTGGTTCATTTAAATTTTACACTTATACCTGCACTTGTAAAAAAAATGTACTTTTGGGTATATTGTAAATGAATTCCCGCCCACTTAAAGTCCTCAGGATCGAAGGCGCTTGAAAATCATGTATCTCGAAAAAATAAAGTACTTAAAGACAAAAGCACAAAGATTGCTCGCCCTAGTAGTTACGACAGTGTAAAAACATTTATCGGTGAATTTCCAGCCCCATGACGACTCCCGGCGCGTCCGACTTCGTGCCAATTCCGAGTCGTGGCACGCTGTCGAGTTTGCCCGAGGAGCCGCCGCGCCTCGTGACGCCGCCGCCGCAACACAAAACAGTCAGTTTTGAAGGCGAAGTTATTGAACTTGGTAAGTGCATATTATCATGTATTCAAATGTAATTTTCTGTATTGAAATCAATGTAAAATAAATTTTGCCGTCAAAATATGTTTTGTACAATAAGATTGCAATTAGGCCAGCAATTGTGTGTTCTTTGCAAAATTATTTTCCTTCTTTTCTTGATCTGTCTTAAAATGCTGACGATGCACCAAGGTTTACGACTAAAACAGACATTTGTTTGCAGACAGTGATGACGACGAATGTTCCAGCACTCAGGCTTGCTCGCCGTATCATGCGTGTCGGGGTATGTTCTAAATGTGATCCTCTTTTCTTTCCTAACTCTTCTACTATGACAACCTTCGCCTTGCCTTTTTATCTTGTCTACTTCCTTGAACGAATATTTCATAATTAAATAAATTGTTACTTTAAATGTCAATTTCAGATAAATCAAAAACACCTCCATGCATTCTCCGGAAGAATGCAAAACTGGCTGAAAAAAATTACAAAGATATAGTACAATTCACTGAACGAGAAAGGATTTACACACCAAGTGTTGTAAGATATATATATATATATATTTACCTTTCATTTTTTTTAACAAATTAGGCTAATAGCCAACTCTTCTGATGATGTGACTTCTTAATCTTATATGCAACTAAACATTTTTTGTTTTAAACAATTTCTTAGGTTTTAAAACCTTTGAATTATTGAAGCTTTGCTAATTAAATATTCAAAAACAGAGATCAATTTAACATCTTTGGTAGCATATTATTATTTTTAAATTAATATACAAGCATTTCGGAATATTTGTCTTTCAACTTATATTGAATCTTAAATTATAATTTTCTTACTATACACAGATAGAGTTATTAGAAAAGCTAGAACAAAATGCGATGGTGATATCCAGACTACAAGATGAGATGGATGTTCTGAAAAAGCAAAGCAAGGAAAAGGATTTTGAAGTGGATCAACTTAAGAACAAGATTAAAAAGTCTGAGGAGCATGTCAAAAGTGTAAAGGTATAACATTTAAAAATATTTTAAGCGACATGTGTACAAAAAGAAAAGAAATTATGACATAGACTAGTGGCCCGATCTGGCTTCATCCAGTTGCAGACAATTTTTGAATTCAGTCCACATCAAATTTCACGTACTGTTTTATACACAAACTCAACTGACTTCTCCCCGTTATACTGATTTTCTCATTCTGTCCCGTTACGCCCTGTCCTGTCCCATCTCAAACTGTTCCATGACTCAAGGCACTTAATCCTGTCCTCTTATATTGGGATATAAGAGACGAAATGGACGAGAGATGAAATGGGTTTCATCCGCCCTATATTTTATCTTAAGCCATCACTTTGAGTTTGTAAGAGTAGCAAATATACATATTTAAATTCATGTCTCATCCTACGTGAAAACTACATTTTTGGGATAAAAAGTCTATGTCTATGTACTCCATTCCAAATTTCATCAAAATTGGTCAAGCCATTTGAGCATGAAGAAGTAACAAACACACAAACTTTCGCCTTTATAATAATATTAGGATGATCAGACAGCGAAATGTGAAACTAATAGAATTAAATTTTATTATAGGCCTAAAAATGACATTTAGTAATGAAATCATTCCTTTTGGCAGGCAGATTTAGAAGCACAATGCAAAGATTATGTCATCCAAGTCACAGATTGGGAAGTCAGCTACGACACATTAAAAAATAAGTTTAAACGCAGAGAGCAAGAACTGTTGTCATTACTAGAAGAACTTAAAGTAAAGAAGTCAGATAATGTGTGTAAGTAAAAACCAGTTTTTTTTAAATCTAGTATATTATGCTAAAATATCAATTGTAGAGATATTTTGTAATTCAGCCTAAAAAAATTTATTCATGTAAAACACCATTTCTTCATAAAAATTATCTACCAAAAAAATTTAGGCGAAACTATGTATGCAATTTAACAATCCTATCAAAAAGTATAGGAAGTTGATAGAAGCCTGTATATAGTACGAAACATAAAAATATAGTCATGTTTTACAATTTTTAATTATTATTTGTTGTTCTATGATAGTCTCAGATTTATACACATACCCAAAAAAAATTGTGGATAAGGCTTTTGGGTGGTAATTATTCAATATAACATTTTTTATAGGCAAAACGTGTATACCAACTCTAAACGCATTAAGCAATAGTCAACTAGACAATATTTCTCAAGTCACAAGTGATACAGATACTAATATCACAGAATCTAATGATGATATATCTGCAAACTTAAATGCTTTAGTCACATCTTTGCAAAAAGAATTATTGGTCAAAAATGATGCAGTTATGGAATTAGAGATGAATATAAGTGAACAAAAGCAAAGAATCGAATTTTTAGAAAACTCTGTACTAGAACACGAAGGAATGATGAATAATATTACAGACAAACTAGCATTTGTAGAAGAGGAGAATTCTTTATTAAAGAGCACCATAGACACCTTAAACTCTACAATAAAAAGCCAAAAAGCTAATTTAGAAACTGCAACCAATGATATGGAGTCGTACAATAGTGTTATTCAAGAGTTAAAAATACAACCTATGAAAAAAGATAATCTACCAAATGTTAATATTAATGATAGTTTATTAGAAGATATGATAGCGAACGAAGAAAAGTTTATTGCAAACAATGAAAATATTAAAAATGTCATCCACTCCTTTAAGCTCGCGTTAGAAATTCGGAACAAGGAAATAAACCAATTGAAAACCTCAATGGAAAACAACATGCAAGGCGATGGTGACTCTCAATACATAAAAGAAGAACTTGAAGCCAAGAATAAGGAAATACTTTCATTAAATGAAGAAATATTTAAGTTAAAACACCAGATCGAGGAGAATATTGTAACTATAAATAAATTAGTTAGAGATAAAAATAATTTCACAACTATTGAGCAAGATCTTGCCAAAAAGATAACTATTATTGAAGAACATAGTAAACTATTAGAAAAAAATAATAAGGAATATGCAGATAAAGTTAAAAACCTGGAAGAAAATAACAATTGCCTTTCTACGAAAGAACAAAATATTCTAAAGACAAATGAAGATTTAATAAGTCAAGTAGACGCAATGAAACATAAAATAACAGAACTTGAAACAACCATACAATTTAAAGATGATCATATTGCAGCAATACATAAGGAGGAACAAGATATTCAAATAAAAACAGCTTGGTCAGCGTTAAATAAACTACAAAATATACTTGCAACATTAACAGGCAATATTCAAGATGTACCAGAAGTAATTGATAACTTTGTGAACATATTCAATGCACTAAATGATAATTTAAATGTTTTAGAGACAGTGACCACTGCGACTGTGTCAGAACGGAATACTGCCATAGACAATATAATCCTATTAGAAAAAGAACTAAACGATGTGAAACATAGTCGTGATTTGAAGTTCGATGAACTAAACGCCCTACTTGAAAGTTCAAAACAATCGGAAAAAACATTAAGAGAAGAAATTTCAGAGGTTAAATCAAAATTAGAACAAGTCTTACAAGAGAAGAAGGACCTAGAGTCCATTATGAAAGAATATGAAAACAATTGTGCCACTTTGCAAAAAGACCTTCTATCTAAACAGGATGTAATATCTTTATTAAAAGAGGCTGAGGCTAGGTTAGTTGATGAAAAAGAAAATGTATTAATTGATAATAAAAGAATTGAGGAAGAATATTTAAGTGACATTAAGAAACTAAATGAATCGTTTAAATCCAAGCAGGATGCTTTAGACAAAATCTTAGGAGATAAAGATAAGGACATTGATCAATTAACTCGAACAATCCAAGAATTACAATGCATATTAGAACAACGAAATGAAGAAATAATATCATTAAGCAATAGACTACAGGATACCCAGATTAAAACAGATAATGTTGCTGGGGCTATTTTAGAAAAAGTTTCGGACATAGTTATTAAATTAAATATTGAAAATATTATATCAGGAGAAGTTAAAGATAAAACTAAGGACATCTGCGAAACAATTATTTTATCTTTAGATAAAATATCTAATTGTGTCGCATTGATTTCACATATTAATAATCATGATCACGAAGACATGTCATCAGAATACCTGAAAGAAATTAAACAACTAAAGGAACAAAATTTGAAATTAATGGATAATCTGAATGAAATACAAGACAAAAATAGTATCCTAACTACTGAAATAGCAAAAATTCAAATGGATAACAAGTGTTTAAATGGAAATCTAATGAATAGTAGTGAGTTATTAGAACAATTACGAGATGACTTAAAAACAAAAAGTGCTGAAATACAAATGATGGAAAACAAGGTAAAAGAATGGAAGGAACAATTTTTAGAACTGGATAAAGTAACAAAGGAACAGTTATATGGACTTCGACTGGAAAACATCAGATTAAAATCGAATAGCGTCGATACCGGCACCAATCGATTTTCGATGTATGAAACCACAGATTTAAATTCTAGTTCATTCTATTGTAGTCACAATAATAGTCTTCTTAAATCTCCGTCTAGTGAAGTTCAAATAACGACATATTCACCCAAAAGTCTAGTAACAATATGTTGCACTACTTTAATGGATCACATACAACCAAAAAATGATTCCCAAGATATAAGTCCGGCAAGTTCAGACACCAACATGGCCCTCCAAAATACTGAAACTCAAGTAAACACATGTGTATGTGAGCAAATCAAAATAGAATTATTGGCCATTCAAAATGAAAACGCGAAACTAATTGATATTGTAGAACAATTAAAGTTTGTTAATCAACAGTTAATAGACGACCGTGAAGAAGTTCGCAAAGAAATCGATCTTCTTTTAGAACCAGTGTATGAATTACAAAAAAGAGTGGTCAACCATAAGACGAATCTATCTATTCTAACTGCAACCACATATGCAGAAAACAAATCTTTAAAATCGCAGGTAAAAAGTTTACAACATCATCACAATCGATTCCACAACGTATGTCAAAGAGATATACCAGCGTTCAAGAGACAACTATGCGAGCTCTTGACGATATTAAAAGGGAACGCAATTATCTCGGATACACATAGTGCGAGTTTCAAAAGATATTCCTTGCCAGATGTATTGGACAACAACACAACTGTATGTAATCTAAGAAATGAATCCACTTTAGATGAAGATCTTTTAATGTTAGATACGAATGTAACATTGACAACCGCAGATAATACTTTAGTCGGCTGTGACCAAACCTGCTTAGACTTAACACAAATATTGTACAACGAAGCTGCTTGTCAAACTAGTGAGAGTAACAAATTATTAGATCGATTGAATGATCCAAATAAGCTGTATTCTCAAATGGAATTGCTTAGCAATGACAATCAGTGTATGCTTGAAAGGTTAGAAATCCTCAAAGAAGAAAATCGTAAATTACGCGAACAAATAGATAAACATTCTGCGCTGAAGGATTGTAATCATCACGTTAACACTGTAATGGAACAGAAAACTACTGTTTGTAAAACATGTAAAAATAATGAAGAGTTATGCAAAGTAAAGGATAAGCTTGAACAAGAATTACAAAAAATATCTCAGAAATTACTAGAAACTGAAACACAAAAGAGTGAACTTGAGCATAAATATAACAACCTTACCCTTGAAATTCCTTCAATAGAGATTTTAATACAAAAAATGAATGCCTTACAAAAAGACTATAGTATTAAAGTATCGGATTGTGATAAGTTAACGGAAACATTAAAAAGAAAAAATCAGCAGCTAAAGGATCTACAAGAAGAAAATGATTCTTTATCGACACAAGTTTTTGACAATGTCTCTGAAACTGATAATCTTAACAAAGAGTTAGATAGACTGAAACTTATAAATATAGAATTATCTGAGCGGTATGAAAACTTAGAAAATATTAAAAAGCAAGATGCTGTCAATGTTCCAACTGCATGTCCTGAATGCGTTCTAAAAGACAAATTTATACAGTCTATGCAAATTCAAGGACCAACAGAATCACATTCAAAATTAAATAAAAGCTATAGTGACTCAGAGACTTCATCGAGATACAATAAAATATGTACATTACAAAGCGAATTACATGCGGGTCGTGAAGATTGTCGCGTGTTATCAGAAGACGTCACGACAATTAAGCATCATTTAGAAAGAAGTAACATATCGATGGACCTAGACGAAAGCTTGGGAGATTCTAATACCTACGTATTTCCTAGAGACCCAATATCTGACAGTCATCAAATAAACATTTCAGAAAAAATATCTCAAAAACTCTACGCGACAGAAAAAGTAGACTGCTTAAATTATTATGTTGAGAAAACGGGTATCGAAAGAGAAAATATAAATTGTGACTTAAAAATTATCGACCTTATGAAAATGTTCTACACCAATTTAGTAGCAAAACATGGTAACGAAGTAGAGAATTTGGTAAACAAACTAAAAGACTATGATGAGTCTAAAGTTCTGCTGCAGTCACAGATATCACATATTAATACAGAATACAATAAAATAACCAAAGAATTAGAAGATAAAAATAATTATGTTAAAAAGGTTACGGACATTATATCACTTGTAAAAAATAATGTGAAACATGCAGAATCAGAAATATCGAAACCGAGTGAAGAAGTTGATATAAAAAAATCCATAACCATTGTGAAAGATAACCTCCTATCAGTGTTGGATACCGAGTTTGGAGTAAATAGCGTGAATCTTATTCATATATTGATTGATAAACTCGTTACGAAACAACAAAGTGACTTAAGTGAAATCCTAGGCAAGTACACGAAGCTTCAGGAACAAGCTGAAATGTTGACCACAGAATTAACTTCCGTTAATGAAAACTTGGCTGAAATGAGACGTAGATTGACTGATAAAGAAAACGAATATAACTTACTCAAAGCACAGAAAGAGAAGATTCATGAGATCAATAATGCTGTTACATTAGATATAATTAGGCGAGAAAAACAATTACAAGAAATTGTTAGTAGTTATTACAAGCAACTATTGGAGTTTAAAATCGTCAACTATGGCGAATTAAATACCTCTCAACCGTTAAACGAAAACTTGAACTTGTTGTTCGGTCGTCTCATAGATCAATTCCAAAGCCACGAAAAAAATAAAGAAGAGAATGAAATGATCACAAAGGCATTAGAAAAAGAAAAAGCACATCTTAATTTAGAAATAAATAATGCAAAGACGGCATTGGAAAATAAAGATAAACAATTGGCTGAATTGACGACGCTTCACAGTGAACTGCAGGAAGTAACCAAAGACATAGAGGTTAAACTCAAAGAAAAGGAAAATAAATTACAGGAATTAAAGATTATATATGAAGAATTGCGTATGGTGTATGATAAGAAAGTTGAAGAGAACAAGGCGAATGTAACGTTAATTGAAAGGTTGACTGAAGAAGTCCGCATATTAAAAGATACTATATCGCAGAAAGAGGCTACTGTTCTATCGTTGTCGAAATTAGATGATAAAGCTAAGGAATTTATAGATCAAATTAAAGATTTGCAAATTGAAAATTCAAACCTAAAATCTGTTAATGAAATGATTAAAAAAGAAAAAGAAACATACGCTTCAGAATTGAAAAAGTCTGGTGAGACCATAAAACAAAATAATGAGGAACTTGATAAAATGACCTCGGAAATTTTGATTATGAAAGAAACAATAAAGGAGAGTACATCTGCCATTGATACCCTTAAACATGAGGCTAAATCACTGCTTAAACAAAATTCAGAGCTGAAACAGCAATTTGAACACAAATGTCGAGATTGCTCTAGGCTGGAGACTAATATTAAAACACACGAAAAAACCGCAGAGATACAAAGCAGGATGATAATAAGGTAACATTACTGTTTTATGTTTATTTATTCATATTTTCAGTTAAGATTTTTCAATAATTCCAATTTTCTTGTAGGTTACAAAAGCAGAAAGAGGAGGATGACAAATGTATTACCGAGAAAAAGAAGCAGCTTGAGGATATTAGTCAGAAACACGAGTCTTTACAAAAAGAGTTCGAGAAGGCACAAAGCCAAGTGCAAGCGGCCCAACTCGAGATCGATGAGTTGCATAGTGCCAAGGAGTCTCTAGAGGTAAGCTATGTCGCATTTTAGTCGCTCCTTGAAAATCTGCACAAATGTGAGTCGGAATCGCGCACCGCATGTTCGGTACCACACCACGACGCGTTCTCTGGTGTAAAAGGGTGCACACTGGAAACGCCTCCAACAGCAAGCTTTTTGTTTTTATATCTTTACAGTCAACGGCTATAGCCTTATCATTGCCGCCATGGCGCCGTTGAAAGCCGGCTGAAACGAGAGGCCGATAATTTAGTCCTAGTTAATATTTGTTTGATGCCTAAGTTCTGACAACTAAAACTCAATATTTTGTATGTAAGCATGAATTAAGTAGTATTTGTGTGACATACATACATATATAAACTCACGCTTTTTGCCCAGTCTATCGCCGTATCGGGACAAATTCTTGATTCCGGGCTGATTAAAAATAAAAACATCCAATATCACTTTGTCCGACACGGGATGCGAACCTGAGACTGGTTTGGTGAGGGCAGTGTTTGTGTATGATGACGATGAGATGTAAGGCGTGGCGGTGGTGTTGCAGGCGCGCGTGTCGGAGCTGTGTGCGCGCGGCGGCTTGGAGGGCGCGCGGCGACGCCGACAGAGCCTGCACGACGCCAAGAGACACTTCGGTAACTCCACATACACATATCTCTATACTAAGCATAACATGTTAGGACATTATTATAAAGAAATATCACCAATAATAAAAACACTTATAAAATGATAATCATTTATTGTACCTGTAACTGTTACATTACACATGATGTATATGCATTTTTTTCGCTTTTCATAAATACTGGACTATTAGTTAATCCATAGCAGTAATATTTAGTCAATTACTACGCACTTTTTTTTCAGATGGTAAGATTACGGAAGCAATGTTCGAATCTCGGCACAAGCCCGACGATCTCTTAATGGACGTCGATGAAGATTTATCCAATCGCAGCACGCCTAACAGGCTTAGTAGAGGGTAATTTTTCATATCAAACTATAATCAACGTTTTGCTTTGTTAGCAAAAATCTAAACTAATTCAAATATTTTGATCTTTTCCAGGCGTGACAGCTTACTCTCTCGAACGGATCAGGTATGTCTCTTTTAATAAAAATATTATAATTGTTACAACTCATATACAATAGATTCTAATTTCTATCGCCCTGTGTTAGAAACAAGTGAAGGTATTAAAGGGGCGACTTCAACTCAAGAAGCAAAGATGTCCCGATAAAATACCGGAAGAATTTGTTAGTATGCCACGATTTGTAGTTTTTTAACAATTAAAACTGCCATAGGTCGTAAACATAACTTTATTGATCGTAGTGACATTGTAGAAATGTTAGTTTAAACATTCGTAGTATCATTGTAGAAGTATTTGGCTAATACATACAAGTTATCCGCCCTTTTTTAATAATAAAATTACGATAAATGTATGTATTTTACATTAATAGTTATCGGTTAATATTTATCCTACGCCATGGTGTCTTTAACCATAACCGATCGTTTGTCCTTTCACCTCCTAATTAGTAAAACAATGTAAAAATTATACTTTTAATATATATAACTAGACGGGACATCGGTAACAAAATCTTTTTATCAAAAATAACGGCGCCCGTATCGCTATGTGACTCTGTTACTCCTACGCAATAGCGCTATCTTCCCTCTCGCTTCATTGTTGCGGGGTCCTGGTGAGTAAGTGCGTAGTACCCAGTATAACAGCTCAGTAATATATTCCACTGCAGAGCGACAAGGACGAGGAGCCGTCGTCTCGGCCGAGCAGTGTGCTGGAGACGCGGCGCCGGCGACAGAGCTCGCACGACCTGCATCGCAGTGTCACGCGCTATGACTCCGAGCCGCACGGTACCTAAACACAACATTCTCTAATATTTTTTGTATTGAATCAGCCCATATTATTACGTCCAACTGCAGGACACCAGCATTCTGTACAATCGAGAGTACGGTTGAAAGGGGTTAGGCCATATAGTCACTCACAAATATACATAACCAATAATATACAAGTATTGTGTCGGGGATACTATACACCTAAACTCACACTTTTGGTGTCACAAACATGCAGACAGGATACAAATGTTAGTGGTGCACACAAACATTTGTCTCGGTCACTCAGTGCTTGGATCGAATGCGCAATCTCCCGTTTAACAGTGGGTTCTCCACTAACTGCGTAACGTAAGCTGTCTATATTATAAAATCTATTACATTTGCAGCTACCAGCGTTAATACTGTGGTGGATGAGTGCTAAAAGTTGTCGTTATATGACCCTCTTGATTCCACTCCTTCCTCAGAATCGTAATTTACTGTTTCTGTAATAAATAGGAATTACATAAATTCCCTTTTTCGACAATAAAACGCCTAATTACCCCAATATCCACTTATTGTGTATACATAATTTTACAGACCATTCGAGGTTAGACGAAGGAAAAGACCAGAAACAATCCGATGTGTCCGACAGTGAAGTATCGCAACTGCGCCAACAACTCTCTCACTGCCAGCAAGAGCTGGAGGAGTTGCGGGAGAGGTACAAGGAGCTGGACGACGAGTGCGAGACCTGCGCAGAGTACTTGCGAGAGAGAGAGGAACAGTGCATACGGCTCAAGAGAGAGAAGATCGCTTTAGAGGTGAGTGTATTTGTTATTGCTGCGCGTGTTTACTTCTTCGGAGTCGCCTCTCAGGTTATTATCTTATTGTTTTAAAGGTAAAACTTATGAGGTAAAATGTAATAATACATGGATAAACAAAATTTCTATAATAGCTATTCCATATTTGATGTAACATGATATTCTATATGTTTACAATTTGCAGTGTTGTATCTGTCAAACAGATATAGTACATTGTCTCATGTACACCACCACTAGTGCGGGTAGTTGACGGTAACGATACTGTGGTATAAAAGACGGAACAAGTCGGACGTGCGCCCGCACTAATTGAGGTCGTGATCACTACAAAATTGATTTGAAACTATGTTTTAAAATAATATTAAGACAACTACACCCATGTCGCCAACAATTTTCGAAATTACGCTATGCGGAGCTGTAAAATAATTCACATTTACTAATAAAACATTTTATATTACAGAAGCAATTGGCTGATGTAAAGAATCAGATGCAATCAGCAGAACCGAGTAAACAAGCGACACACGCTGTGATCGATATAGGAGTCAATACGGACGAAGGTAAATAATTCATCATGTGTTCATATTTATTAACTGGTAGATAATAATGGTCTCGCCAAACAGCCGGCGAGCCGTTGTCCAATCGGTATAAGTAATATAGTGGGAACTCTATACATTAGGATCCAGATCTATCCATCTAAAGCAATTTTCCAGATTGCAGTGAATTACATATATTCTTGGTGTAAAATTTTATGATATATTACTATACTGTTTCCATTCGTTTATTTTATTTTTGACAGTTCACGCCTATAAAGTACGACATTACAGTAGAACAATATTTTGAAATAAAAGTAGATACTTTCTTGACGGGTAACGCCCACTTAGAGTTGTGCCATTCGTAACGAATGACCACAGATAACAAAAACGATTTTGAATAGAATCAATCAATCGGAATCATTTGAAATAAAATTACATTAAAATGCTAATGAAAACAGTTAAACGTAATATAGTACCCAATATTAGGATCGAATGTATTTGCTGCAAATTAATTAATATGAATAAAGGTATACGTATTGAAGTGACTTTTAATAAGAGTTTAATTTAAAATAATTACAATGATTACAACGAAAATAAATGTTTAGTACCTACTTGTAATAAACAGTTAAACCATGTTGGAATTCATAGTACTTTAAGGATTAAATAATTAAAACAACTAAAAGGTAATTTGTTAATATTTTTATTTATAAACAATCGTCTGTTTCGTCGGAATCGGCGTCGTCGTCACTCGTATCCCCAGTAACACTAATTATTAATGAGTGCATGGGTAAGTTGTCAAATGCGACATCGCGATCCCAATCAGACATTATTTCTTTCTTCGTCTTATCTACGACACTCGCCCAGTTATGAGGCGTCACATTTTCACACGCATTTTTAAGCAACTCCAGCATTTTGTTTGCGGTGAAAGGAGGAGTTGTATTTATTCTCGCAGCATATCCTTTCACTTGCGCCCATATTAGCTCTATGGCATTATACTGGCAATGATATGGAGGAATTCTAAGGACGGTGTGCCCATGTTCTGCAGCCATTTCATCTATAACGTATCGTTTAGGCTGCTTCCTCATTTTTAATATTTTAAGTAACTCTACTTTTAATAGGGACTCGTCCACCTCCTCGCCATTGTTACGGAGCCAGTTTATTATTTCATTTTTTTTACTGGCTTGCGTTGGCATTTTGTTAATTTGCCGAGAGTGATAGGACGCATTATCTATAAATATTGTTGATGGCTGTTCGAGTGACAATAACATTTCCCGAAACCATTTTTCATATACTTCGGAATTCATTTCTTCGTGGTAATCCCCTGTTTTCTTTGATTTAAAAGCTAACATAGCATCTTGCACAAATCCTTTTGCGGTTCCTGCATGACAAATTATAATTCTTTCACCTTTTCCCATTGGCACTGCGGTCGAGGAGCTAGCAGTGTTGTCAGTCCAAGTTTTTGATACCGTGTGATTCGCATTGAGCCAAGTTTCATCGGTGAAAACAACATTCGACCAGTCTTCTATTTTTTTAGCTTGTCTTAAAAAATCGCATCGATACAAAGCAACATCATTGCGTTCCATCAATATTTTTCTTTTGTCACATTTTTTGTATTGGAATCCAATCCTATTCAATACCTTCGCCAAAGAAGACTTTTGACCACGGAACAAGCCACTAGTTTTCAGAGATTGTACTAGGTTATGTAAAGTAGGAATCTCTTTTCTTTGGTAATAATCGTATATATGACGACGAATAGCATCACCATCAAAACTGTCAATTGCTGTCACTTTAAAGGGCTGACGTTTTTTCTTAGGTGTAGATGGCTTGTTTTGTTCCATGCCACTACTGCCGTAGCCTTCTTTAATTATTTTTGAAACTGTTGGAGCAGTAATACCTAATGCTGCTGAAACACGGTCTCTGATTTGAGTCACTGGTATAAGAGGTCCACCATTACGGCTTTCCCTTTCAAAGTACTCATGAAGTCGCAACACAAACTCCCTTGTTTGTCCTTTAAGCACCTTTCCTTTAGGCATTTTGAAAGTGATGAAGGCAGGTACGATGTTCTCAATTCAACCAAATGTAGGAATTCACGGGTAAAACAATACGGAGGAATATAAATACTCAACTCGACGTATGAAAAATGTGAATTAAAATTCAGCGAACGGAAAACACTAGCACGGGCGCGGGCGTCTCGTTGTGAGTGACCACAAAATGGCGGCGCGCGTCACCTGTCTGCCCAGTGTTGCCGTTTCACAATTTGTTTTTAACAACATTACTATTGCCGACGGAAGTGATAAGAATATTAACTTAACATGAGTAAATGGTTTATTTTAATATAATTATTAAATCAAGTAACTTAAATATCCCTGAAGTTTTATAAAACAATGCATGGAGCAAAAAATAAAATATGTATTAAATCGATTAAAACTTGTTCAAAAATAAAATCGTTTGTTATAAAAAATTGATTCGATAACGCATCAGGCCATCACTATTTGATTCAGTACTCGATGTGTCAAAAATAAAATAAACGAATGGAAACAGTATAGTGTCTTAAGATTTAGTCTGACAGTCTTGGCAGGATAATAATATGATTTCACTTTTCAGATTGGACGAAGCTGCATTCAGTAGTGGTGGACCGCATGTCGTACGACGCGGAAGTGGAGAAGAACAAAAAGCTTACTAAAACAATTGAAGAACTCCGCTACAAGAACCAAGATCTGAAAAATACTCTTGCCAAAATGCAGAAGGTTTTGGAGAAAAACACGGGGAAAGACAGCAGGTAATATTGATTATTTTACAGTGTAGTATTGTGCTGGATCGGAAATTTTTGAATAAAATCCATGCGCAATGCGTATATTACCAATGAGAATCGCAATAAATCAATAAAGCGAGAAAGAAGATCACATTACTGGATAGGAGTAAAAGAGATGTAAACAAATAGCGGCACTTGTTTTGTAACACACATTTTATTCACAGTGCCGCCTCTAGTATATCTCAATATAGTTTTTGTATTTAAAGTACGGAATTTGACTACTAGCAACAGCCGAAATTAATAAGAGATCCCCTAATCTCGACCTCAGGATCGATCAAGAAAATATACTAATGAAAATAAATTAAATATGGATGTGCCGGTGAATCTTTAACCCGATTGGCCAGTTTTGAAGATTTATTCGTACACATAAATTATGATCTTTTATTAATTTCGAGAGTATGGTTAGTTATAGTAGTATGTTTGTGCAGGGAGTGGGAGATGTTGCGCGGCGCGGCGGAGGAGCTGCGCGTGCAGCTGCGCGACAAGGACGCGCACATACGCAACCTCAGCGACGCCAAGGCCGCGCTACAGGTATACCTCTATTACTTTCATTATATCATGCTAGTCACTCACCACTTTAATTTAACTGAAACTATGAAGTCCGACTTCAAAGCAAGTACAGGAAGTTAGTATGCTATTGATCGTATGCACTCGTTGAGATAGCTATGTATTAGCTAGAATACCAATATTGATGTCAAACAGATTTTACTGTTGAACTCTTACTTGTGATTAAGATAGTTCGACGTCAATAAAGACCATAATTGATGTTTTTATATAGTGCATTAACTACGTCAATGAACCAAAATATTTTTTTCCATATATAGAAAAATACAGTGTAATATTACTCTTGGCTTACGAATATAAAAAAAAAACATCTGTATCGATACCTTGAATGATCACCACTTGCTTGCATGAATATTAGATGAACAATAAATAGTATATTGTATTGTCAGGCGAAGCTGCTAGAGTACCAGGAGCGGTGCGGCTCGGTGTCGCGCGGCGTGGCGGTGCGCAAGAAGCGACAGACCATGCACGACCTCAACCGCTCGCCCGCCATCGACCTCTCCGACGCCGCCACCGAGACCAGCGACGGTAATATTATATCATATAACATCAACACCTTTAGGTTCATGGGAAATATCCTCATTGAGCCCCCGCTACGTATCGTGACCTATTAACCTGACAAACGCCGACTGTGACTGTAGTAACAGAACAAAATATATCGCACTTATTTATATCTATGGTGCCTCACCACATGCAGATAGGACGACATCAGCTTACAGATCTATCTACTAACGTTTCAAGACTCATTTGCATTTATATTATTATTTTTAATACAAATTATTTTTGGTTTATTTTGAGACATTTCAATAAATAATTCCAGATTTACTGAGTTATCAAGTGGAACGTGACGACACGTTCAAAGAGAAAACAAACGATGCGCATTCAAAGGAGATAAAACAGCTCAGACTAGTAAGTGTAGATTACAGATTTATTATATGTATAGATGAATTGACTGTCACTTTCATCCGAGACAAATGTCTGTGTGGCAATGATCTCACAGTTTCATATACCACAATAGAAGACTTGATTGACAGTGACACATTACTGTGGAGTTATTTTTTGTATTTATTACAATAGATGATGTATTGTGTTTGTAGGCGATGGAGAAGTTGTCGCAGCAGAAAGCGGCCTTGGAGAAGCAATTGGTGTCCAACTCGCATCCGCCGGCACATCCCACGCTATACGTGGCGGCCGGCAGCGCCATTGTACAGGTATCCAGTTATTTACTCACACTTACACCTATAACAATAGAATACAATTTAAAAGTTCATTATAACTGATAGTTCTATGCCACAAATGCCACAAGAGGCAATTGTTGAACATAGACTTTCTTTATTATCACGTTGACCGCGGCGCCGAAACAATGACCTATTCTCCAGCAAGACTCGAGCGTATAATGTATGCAAATGACACATGGCACACAAAAACACCCGAGGTGCGCGTGCGCAGTCAACGTGATATTTCGTATGCTTTATTTTGCACATTTAGCCATTTAAAAATGACATTTTATTTCCTTTTACGACAGATAAAATACACAATGGTTATTTTTTTATTATTATTTTGTGTAGAATCAACAAATGACCGACGTGATGAAAGAAAATCAGAAATTGAAAAAAATAAACGCGAAGCTGGTCAGTATCTGTAAGAAGAGAGGCAAATCGGAGGCAAACAGGGAGAATGAAGATCCGTCCGACCAATGTTGAGAATCTCCTAATATTCTCAAAGGAAAATTGTACAAGTATCGGCTAAGTGACGAACGAGCGCAAAAGGAATTTATCAAAAGCAGGACTTGTTGATTGAAATCCAATTAATGATCGTAATACTCAATGATTTTAAATTTATATAAATAATAATTTACTTAGTCGTGGTAAATGTTTCGTTTGCATGTGGGTGGCATTTTACCCGTCCAGCTATTTTGTAGACTAGCTAGGTGAAGCAAACCGGCAGCAAACGATTGTGATGTCTATTTGTAAAATGTCTATATTTAATTTTATTATCAATATAAATGTATAATATTGTAATGTATGAGCCGAAAACTGTCTCGTTCATTATTTTGTCCTTTGTTCTCGTTGTTAAAGATTTAAATACTTTATTGCGTAATGTAATTATCCGCTTTTACATAAAAAAATATATATTTTATTTTTATGTCTTTAGTAACAAAAACTCTATAATTTTTTAAAGTTCGTAATCTAACATGTGTTATAAATTACTTAGAAACTGCTACTAATTTATGTTCAAAAAGGGTAACAAAACTAGCACGTAAAAGAATATGTATATTAATTCTGGTTTAACGGGAACAAAGGATTGTTCCAGTATGATTAATTTTGCGCCACAAATATTATTTTTCTTCCGTCTGAAGTATAAGACTGAATGCTATTGACATTCCAAAAGCATTTACAATGATTGGACGGAATCAAATGATTCTATGTTGTGAGGTATCGGTGCCATTGTTACCCTTGCATCTAACCAAATGTCCACTCTTGTAAATCAAAGCGCCTCTTGTAAATCAGAGTCGTTTTTGCAAACTCTTGGGTGTTATCACACCGGCGATTTTCGAACGTGTTTTAAACGAGGCAAAAAACGCGGACTCCCCATATAGCCTTACTTCAATCGTTTTGTAATTGTCGTCAGGATTATTTTTGATTCTTATAAATTCAAGATAGGACTCGCTTTCTATACAATATATATCTCTCAGTGGCTACTCAGGCCTCTCAAATCCATAGTCCGAATTCTAACGAGAAAGTTCTTGATGCAACAAAGTCTAACAGTATGTAGTATCTCCTCTTGATAGATGTAGAAAACCGTGGATGGAATGGCGTGTGCTGTGTGCACTGTAGTTATTTTGTATCTCCTCTCACTTCACAAGCATAACAAATCCTCTCATAAAATACCAATCGATTCAATAGACAAAAATATGAAATGCGATGGTTTTCAATAGGTACAATTCAAATTGATGCCTATAAATATAATTGGCCTAATTTACAAAACCGCTGTACAATAGTTACCGTTAGTGAATTTCCTCGCTCAAAACAACGTCATAATTTGCTGTTATGACAACGCTTTTACCTGGACGGTGGAATATTTGCGTAGATGCATGGATAGAGGTAACGCTGCAATTAAATGTTCTCATAGATATTTATTGTTTTCCATGCGGTACAATACGTAGTATTATTAGTACTTAAATATATCGATGTGCGTGTAACGTATTGTTTGTGTATTATTTAGATTACCCATGTGACGTCAGAGTATTTATTAGCTTTCGTAATTTCACATTTACATTGCATATGCCATGTTCAATTTATGCACAAATTAATTTAAAATAACTGATTATTATTACACATTGTTTCAGTTTAAAAGCTTAGTTTATTTTGTTTTTTTTTCTGATATTGATGGTACCCATACTAAAAATAAATGTTTGAATTTTTATGTTTGGTTTTATTGAAGTGAGACCGGTGTGATTGAAAATTCAATTAAACGAAGAAAAGACGCTAAAAAGAGGCAAAGTACTAGGGCGACAGGGCAATGAAGGAGGTTTCGTTGAACCAATATGCAAAATACATGGACGTAGGCAAAATATTTCTCAATAACATAAAAAGTACTAGGGTGACAGAGAATGGAAGAGGTTACGGTAGTTGAACGTGTTCTACCCACATTTTGATGTCTAAATAATGATATAATCCTGTCATCAATATGCGCAATATTTCCGTAGAGCATAAAAAGTACTAGGGCGACAGAGGAAGGAAGGAGGTTTCGTTGAACCAATATGCAAAATACATGGACGTAGGCAAAATATTTCTCAATAACATAAAAAGTACTAGGGTGACAGAGAATGGAAGAGGTTACGGTAGTTGAACGTGTTCTACCCACATTTTGATGTTTAAATAATGTTTAAATCTTGTCATCAATATGCGCAATATTTCCGCAGAGCATAAAAAGTACTAGGGCGACAGAGGAAGGAAGGAGGTTTCGTTTGAACCAATATGCAAAATACATAGACGTAGGCAAAATATTTCTCAATAACATAAAAAGTACTAGGGTGACAGAGAATGGAAGAGGTTACGGTAGTTGAAAGTGTTCTACCCACATTTTGATGTCTAAATAATGCTATATCTACCTGCAGTTTCATACCCGCACTAAGAATGTTATGTCATCAATTCAGTGAGCATAAAAAGGCGATACCGACCCATCATTGGATAAAAAGTGATACAATTTTAAACCTTATAATTATCCCTATACCTACTCCTGATAGTTGATACCCTCTATTTGTTTTTTTTTTATAAACTCACGCTTCAACCGTGTTTTAAATGCACACCCACACTTTTATTATTGGTACGATTCGTTTTGATGTAGTAAATCGTAAGTAAAATCCTTCACAAAACAACATTACATACACGCTAAGATCCAATCTCGTTACGGGACGTGTAGACAAGTGAAAAAAAAAAAAACAATAACAGTAGTAAAAAGTAGTTTTATTTTCTAGGAACATGCATTGTAAAGACAAGTTTCAATAAAACATTACGGTGACTGTGGCAGTTGACTTAAAAACAATTAACTATCCGCTTGTGCTAATTCAGCATATTATTTAGGTAAATAAAACGCCACACTATTGTCGCACATACGTTGCTTACAATAAAACACGTACATGTAAGCCGCAATCAACAAGTTTATAAAATATATCGGGCAGTATTGACAACGGTCATTTCTTAAAACCTTGAAATTATAGTTGGTCGACAAAACGCATAAATTCCATGCTTAAGATAAAATGAATATCACAGAAACATATTCACTGAGGTTTACACTGTTATTTGCGCGCTCGATTTTCATTAAAAAATGTGTATATTTTAAAAATTTCGGTCGAAGATTAAAGTTGTAGGTATGTATTAATAATAGGGAAGTGAATAATTAATTCCGTTCAATCATTCCCTCATTTCACCTGTCCCGTTATATACTGAAAAACTTTATGTACACTACACCTGTAAGGCTTAATGCTTTAGTAGACAATGCATCAACATTAAAAACATTAAATAAACTGTATAATATACATTTATAGAAACTTACAGTATAACCGAAATTATTTTAATGCTAAAACAGCATTGTATTTCTTATACAATAAAATCTTTAGCACAGACTGTTGTATACTGAAACAATAATTGATTATACAACAATTACAGAACATTACCGATCATAACTATAAAAAGATTTCATGCATAACACCTAATAAACTCGGATTCAGATAATATTATTTCAACATCAAAAACCAGTTGCGGTTTTACAAAGATAGGAGGACTATGTGAGTAAGAGTTATGCTATTCTGAGCCACGCTGCAAAGTGCAATGCAGCGGTCGCCTCGATTATTAATCGCACCGTCCGAGCTCATTTCATACCATTGAAATATGTATATCTTAATATCTAAGACAGATCACCGCAGACAAGATGCTTGTAATATAAAGAGCTTTGTCTCGCTTATTCAGTCATACTATCTATCGACTCACTTCCTTGTTTACCACGTCATATATGTAAGTGTGCAGTGCGTCAATTTTATTCACAATGTCCTCTTCAGTACACCTCCATATTTCATACAAATAACAAACCAATTCCGGAGTTGCAGCTAACTGCATGAAGTCGCTGCACTTGCAGACGACAGCGTGGTCCAATAACATTTAAAAGGTGAATTATTCATCAAGACCAGAATCGCCATTAGTAACAGATTCGCTTTGACTATCTTCATCATTACTAGAATGGTTAATGAGGAGCTCCGCCCTCGACGGTAATTCTTTTAACGGTGGCTCTTCGATTTCGTCCGAATCCAGACTGTCGTTAATTCGTTTTTTCTTCTCAATATGTTCTGCGAAAAGCGGCTGGTCCGTCAATTTAGCCATCTCTATTGCGAGGTTCAAGCAATTCTGCGCCTGGCTTTTGCCGAGGGATTTGGCTGCCTCAACCAGATCACCTAATACCAGGTAACTACAAACAAAAGAGAATTACAATTCATTTAATTTAGAAAGTCTAGAAAAGGATTAGTCTAGAAGAGGATAAGTTAGATACTCTAGAGAAGAAGATCCCGCTCAATCGTACTTTCGATTGTGGAGGAGGCTCGTTCCCTGTAGTAGGACGTATATGGGCCGATACAATACAAAAAAGGATTACAGTTGAAGATTTAGTGATATAATTATGCGATATGCAGGTATGCCTTAATGTGAGGTTAAAAAATGGACTGCATAACTGGTGCAATCCATTCTTCGGCTCATTGGTGCCGCGACTTTATGCACTTAAACGTTGTGGAACTGGGCGTAAGAAACGTGTATTGTGTACTCACCAAATGGCGCCTTGAAGGGCGTTCCCGGATGCGGTGATTTTTACTGCCCATTCTTTTAACGTCTCTTCCGCTATACTGTCCATGTGTCTGTAAATGATTTGCACCATAGTTTATTTACTTAATATAATGAGCAATAAATGCTTATTGCTCATTTTATTAAGTACATATAGTACGTAATATAGCATTCATATAAAAGTAATAAATAAAACAATGCGATCTGGATAATACTGTGGACAGCAATGTCCATGATCGTAAAAGACACCGTGTCACGTTACGATATCACGTTTCATTGCGACGCGTTTCTGTTTTGATAGGAATTCCGTGATGCTTTCCGTGATTATTATCCCTTATTTTTCACGCTGCATTCTCTTTATCCCTCTCTTATATCCACCCCATGGTTGTCTGTAAGAGATTGCCTAGGACGACGAGACCTCCATTTGTATTTTATGTTATTTCTGTATATTATGTTTTTTTATGTGTACGATAAAAAGTAAATAACTAAATGGCCGTATATACACAACATAAGAATGGTAGTTACCTTATCCTGCACAAGATGTAGGCTTCTTTGAAGAGGTTAGCTTGCACGAGCGTGGCCACGGCCGCCTTCACGTCGTGCAAGCTGAGGAGAGTCACCACGCGCCGGTACACTGCTCCGCCGTAATGCCTATTTTCTGTTAATACAGTCATTATTCCTTAATGATGTGTTATAATTCCAAAATGAAATAAAGGAGTAAATAACTGGAAGAAAAATTAATTTTCAAGAACTATTAAAAAGCATAAGATACATTACAAATATTTTTATTGATAAATAGATATATATATATATACGAACCACAGAGTTTGTACTCCTCTCCTTTAGCATGAAGACGATCTATTTGAGCTATATACATCTGCGTAACTTCCTTCCAGTACCTGAAATGCGAAAATATAAATATTACAATAACAACTAGGGCCATGACCATAGGCTGGAGTAAAACATCTATAGAGCATTGAAATAAACAGTACCATGCCTGTGTATAAAAAAATGTCCGCCCAAAGACAGCAGATTTTAGACGGCGCTACTGAGGCAAAAGGGTAATTTAAAGATTTGTTTAAAAACAAATAAGTTCAACACGTTCAAAAAGCATACTTCGCAAAGGGTTATAAAACATTAAAAAAGCGCTTTTGCTACACTAGCGCCGTCTTGGCCAGCTATAGAACTACAAGTTGTAGTTTTCAAAAGTTCAATAATTTACCAAATTTATCCCAATATAACATGGTACTCTTTATCTCTATTCTGCATGAGAGCAACATACTTGAATGAGACGCTTGGAGCTACGCTGACCAAAAACGGATCGAGAATATCATGTTGACACGCAAACTGTATCATCGTGTCGATGTGGCCGCGGAATATACACAGCAATATCCATTGGTCCATATTCAGCGCAGCCAAATGCCGTTCCACTGCAAACATAGATCAACATTATATCTGTCATAATCATTCATTAAATCAACATAGCTATTTAATATTTATATAACATTATCGAAATGATATCGTAACTGTAACAAATGTCAAATATTTTAATAGTTAAAACTAATAAAACTAAAACTTTCCAAATATTAGATACTTTTACAAGTGGTCAGGTCTGTTTAACATACCTTTTGTCACAGTAAATATGAAATTAACTTACTCTCCTTATCCAAGATTTCATTGACTTCATTAATAGTTCCAAATATTTTTAAGTATTCACAGTCATATTCAGGGTTTTCATTAGCTATAGAAGGTTGTTGAAATCCTGCGCGTTTGCACATATGGTTCTCGAACAATTTTTTTGCCGCGTTGGTACAGGTACTGTTTATTTGTTTGGATATTATCGGGAGTAGGAATCTTCCGGCAGGTCTGGCCATCGCATCGAGCGTGGTGACGATAGCTGCACACTCGACAGACTCGTCTAACTCTACATTTTCAATTTCTACTTTTCTCTTAAAATCTTTTTTCTCCTTGATTTTCTTCTTTATCTTATTAGTTAAAGATGGATATTGAGATTCTGTAATTAATATTTTAAAAATATATGTTATGGTAAAAAGGTACACTGCGTGACATTGATTTACGTCAGGAGAAAAATGTGAATAATTAAAGTGAACGAAACTTCAGTTTGAAGCTTCCAGCATATTTATTGTCGGTGTTTTTTTTAATTGTACACGCACTATAAACATGGGCTATCTAAATGACTAAATTGGAGATGATTACAAACGGATTGCAGTGTACGTACCGTGGAAGTGGTGTGCGGGGTGGTCGCGTATGTCGAGGAGCGTGACGGCGAAGTCCCCGCCGCCCGCCAGCAGCGCGTGCGGCAGCTGCGGGAACGCGCTCCACGCCGCGCACATCACCTGCCCCGCGCACGCCACCACGTGCGAGCACGCGCCCGCGCACGCGTCCCACACCTGCAACGTGCACACTGCACCCACCAGCCTCCGACACAATCCACAGTACCATTGAGCAGGGTTAGGCCATATAGTCCATTACGCTGACTTAGTGCGGATCGGCAGACTTTACATACCATAGAAATTCATACAAATCGCTATAGTATGCAAGTTTCCTCACGATGTTTTCCTTCACCGTTATAATTCGTGGTGATGGACTATCAATACACGCATAACTTCGAAAAGTTAGAGCTATGAGATATGAACGCACGACCACCATGGTAATCACTACCGCCCATAAACATCCACAACGCTTGAATCATAGATGAGTTGCCGGCCCTTAAAATCAGGAAGGGAGCGGGAAGGAAAAATCATGGGAAGAGGAAAGAGGTATCACTATTTTATTACACCTTTTCTTACATTTTCGTCTGTATCTAATAAGCCCATATACGTCCCACTGCAGGTCACGGAGCTCTTCTACAATAGGCAGTACGATTGAGAGAGATTAGGCCTTGCAGTTCACTATGTTACGATTGCGAGTTTGCTATTGTTTCGCTACATACAATAGAAATTCTCAGATATAAAAATAATACATTTAAAAATATTATTAACCCACCGTTGAGAGAGAGCTTAGACCACGGTCCTCTATGCTGGCCTATTGAGGATTGGCAACCTCATTTTATATTTTATTTTTATATCATTTAATATCAGCTTTTAAAAATCAAACCTCTGTTATTATTCGTATACATACCTGAGCCGGACTGAAGGATAATTAATTGTTTTAACACCGAAATCAACGTGTTCATTTGTGCGTGGGATAATTATGTACCTCCGGTCGATACACTATTTAGACATCTTTACGTTTACCACTAGATGTAAGTGCAATAGAAGTAGAACTTAAGTCACTGAGACTGCGAGATGCCCAATACCCCTTTCCTGTTCCCATCCTTTTTCCTCCCCGCTCCTCTCCCAAGCCGATAGGGCAGCAACACATTCATGATCCAAGTATTGTAGATGTTCATGAACGGCAGTGATCACTTACCATCAGGTGACCTGCTTGCTCGATTGCCGGACCTATGCTATAAAAAAGTGACTATATAAAGTCGGTATATGAACGGTTACCCTCATAGTTCCATCTGCTGAAGCAGAGACCAGTTGCATGTCTTTGTGGGGGCTCCACTCCACGTCGAACACCGACGCCTTGTGACCAGACAGCATCTTCAACACCGTCAATTGCTTCGTCCCATCTACACACAAACATTCTAAATTGTATGAAAATATTCACTTTTTTTATTTCAGTGTTTCATGTGCGGTGGTAGCAATCCGGGCAGATAATTGTAATAAAAAATATTACCACAAACATTATCATGCGCAAAATTGTTACAATTCCATTATTATTACCAGTAAAAATAAGATAAAAAATACATAATTATATTCTCTTAACTTAACTTACTGTTATTTAGTAAAGTAATTGCACGTCTCCATTTTTTCTATCACAAAATTTATTCAGCGCGAAGACAAATATTTATATAGTACATTTTATAAAAGGTAGGTTTGTATGTATGTATCCTACCTCTTTCTCCAAACTCCAGAATCGCAATGGCGTTCTGCTTATCCATAGAGCACACTGCCATTATATTCTTGTAGGCAGACTCTTCATTAGAGCTGGATGTCTTCTGCGGATGCCAGTCTATGTTGTAGATAATTTTACTGAAAAATAAACAATAATTTTGTGAAATTACATATAAACATGAAACGGCGCACGCTCTCCATGTCATATACGTGGCAGGTGGCTGTAATAAGATCATTAACCAATCACATCACTCACTTGTTTATCATTTAGGAAATTGATGGCATCTGTCGAAGAATAATTGTCTGATTTAATACCTGAAAACAAATGAGGCGGTGATGAGAGTGTGCGGCCTCTTCGTTGTGAGGACCGCGACGCCGCCGTTGGTGCTCCCCACTACCATGCCGTGCGGATACCATTTCACCTCGGTGAAGTCCCAATTCTGACCCTCCACCTCCAATTTGATAATTTCAGGAACTATTTAATCAAAAATGTAATATTAAAATACAGTCTATAACCATATAATGTTATCTGTAATTAGGAAACAATTCTACTTTTAACAACTAATAATGTGTCATTGGTCTTGTGGATTAAAGAGCAACTTTCAACAACAAATCGTTTTAGTGGCATTATAGATTGAATACAAACTAGTATTTTTAAAGGACTACCAAAGCTACGGTGCTCGTTGTTTGAAAGTGATACGAAGTAGAGTAAACTACTGGCGAGGTAAATTAACAAATCCACTTTGTGTTTTAACTCAACTAAAGAAAGAAAGAATATTTATTATTACATGGTAAACACATAACAAAAAAACTAAATCTACAAGTAATATGTATATGGCCAGATAACTCGTATGCTACTGAGTCTAACATCTATGGACTAGGCCTATTTCAGGGCCTAAATAAATAAATAAATACAAATACACCCAACAGTCACATATATAGTCCTCAACCCACACTAAGATCGAGTCTTGTGTCGTGAATATCAGAAACTACGAGAGACTTTTCGGTTTCACAAACACGCAGACTCGAAACACATACCTGTGATTCATACAAATATTTGTTTCGATGCGGGGATCGAACCCGCGGCCTCTCGTTTTACAGCCGGGGTCTAACCAGGTGAGCCACAGAGGCTGTCAAAATGGGTGGATAGTTATATTTATTTGTAAAAGTGTGACCTTCGTGTTTCTTGTCGGTGTTGTAGAGCACGAGGTCTCCGCCGCCGCACGTGTAGAGGCGGTCGGCGTCGGCCCACGCCAGCGCGTACACGCCGCCCTTGTGCGCCGGCACCAGCGTGCGCGCCATCTTCTCGACGCGCCCGCTCGTGTCGATCACGCCCACCTGAACACGCGCCCGTCTCCTCATACATTACCTACTGCCAATATCACACACGACCCTTCAACGACTCAGGCAGGGCCATACAATGCAATTACAAGTTTCTTATCGTTCTTTTAGTTTGCCATTTATTTATATACTTAATAAATATACTACGTATATCTAAAAAACGACCACTAATAAGTTCCAGGGTAAGAAATAATGATTACTTTACTAGAATAACTATTAAAGTGTATAAGAAAATGAGTGTATGTACTGTACCCGACAGGTCGGCATGACAATTTTCTAGTGATGTAATGACACGTTCGAAGTAGTTTATATCGATATTTTTATGCAACGCAATGACATAAGAGTAAAAATAATTAAGTCAAGTTTAATAAATGCAGTATGATAAAATGTTTTATCTACATTTTATAACTGATCTACGTCTGCACATGGAAGATATATGAGAAAAGCTATTATTGGGGGACTGTATGAACGTAATAAAACCGTAAGAATGAGAATGAATTATTGTTTTTTTCTTGAGCTTTAAAAGCTACGGTAGTCATTTCAATATACTACAATATATATAATACATAATTACACAAAGAACAATTTATGAGCGGGATCGAAATCGATAGCCGTCTAAGTGTAAGTGTGAACTCGTGCAGCACTACGACTTGGACGGCGCGGGCGATGTGCGGGTGTGCGGAGCGGCCCCTCTCCCACGCGCCACATCACACCCCGATTGCCATGCCGAACTGTCGCGTACTACATTTATGTTATCTAAAGTGGAAAATGGTCATGTACCCTGGCCTCTGCGGTGGAGAAGGCGAGGCAGTTCTCCCGGGTGGGGTGCCAGGCGATCTTGAGCACCTTGCCCTGTACGTTCTGCCAGTGGAACTGCACGCTGCCGCGCGCCAGCCGCGCGTCGTCGTGCGCGCTCGTCTGCCACACGCGCACCGCGCCGTCGCCCACGCACATCGCTACTCTACACACACACACACACATGCCTTCACTCCTGCCCTAATGTTATCTGGAAGTACTCTGTGCCAATCAAACATCATGTGGCCTTCATAATAATTATTGATTTTTTTAAGTGGACGTGAATGGCCAAATCCGAAACTATGAATAGCGAAAAGTCGTTATTTTTAGAAAAAATCATTTTTTTTCCGTTACATGAACACTTAGCCTTCTCTGCATTCGGAGAGGAATTAAAGAATTTGTCGTATTTTGTTGGATAATTCAAATACAAATCGGAGCGTGACCCCTTTCAGTATTTTCGATATGATTCATAGTTTCGGATTTGGCCTTCCACGCCCACTTGAAGAATTCACCTTGTATATCTATAACTAAATGGCATGATAGACTTGCACAAAAATATTGAAATAAAAAACTGTTGTTCCCGTTTATTAATTTATCGTTATATGGATGTTATACCAAACACAGATTTGAGTAGGTATGGTAGGTACCTTCAGCAGCTTGCACTTAGAGCTCTGTTTACCACTTACGTCCACCCTTCTATATGACAAAAGTTTTCAATCAGATATTGAATAAAGAAATAAAAATATGAGTATTATACCTATGTTATCAATTATCATAGACCTATTTCAAAAGTTGTTTAGATAATATAAACCTACCAATAGTAATGAAACAAATTATATCAATGTTGTGTAATTTGAACTCACTTGCTGGCGTCGTAAGGACACGATTGTATCATATACACCCAGCCTCCGGACGTTGGGTATTTGGCGAGAGGTTGCCGTTCTTTCAAGCAGAATTTTATCATAACCCGATCTTGTGATATAGTCCAAATTGGCCAGTGTTCGTCCGTCTCGGTTTTAAAGGTGCGAGGCGCCTGTGATGCTATACAGTACAAGGAGCGCTTGTGCAGAGAATGAACTACTCGCCATTCTAATTTGTTTTTACTGGAACAATCATAGTCACTTTTTGTACATGTTGAACATTTTAATGGATTCAATAAATAAATTATTTTCATTTTCATTTACATACAATATCATTTACATACTATAAATAAACTGCGATTATTATTTATAGTAGGTTTCAAGTGTTTTTGTTGGTCTAAAAAAACAATGGTTTGACCACCCCAAAATAATACGATACCAATGCTCTAACAAAACAGGTCGCTAGTCGACTGAATTTGAAATTTACTTGAAAAGGCGGACCCTGTGTTATGCGGGGATAACTGTACTGTACTGTATCAGCCCATACACGACCCACTGCAGGGCACGAGCCTCCTCTACAATCGAGAGTACGATTGAGAGTGGTTAGGCCATATAGTCCACCACGCTGGCCCAGTGCGGGTTGGCAGACTTTTACATACCATAGACATTTATACAAATCGCTATGGTATGCAGGTTTCCTCACTATGTTTTCCTTCACCGTTATAGTGCGTGGTGATTGACTATCAATACACACATGACTCCGAAAAGTCAGAGGTGTGCCCTGGGATTTGAACCCGCGACCACCGTGAACATGTAGGAGCCACGTCTGGTCCGTTACCAACAGGCCACCACGCACTCACGCACACATGCGGGGATAACGCCAAAATATAAATTTCTACTTACTTATCAAGTCTCAATGGGTTGCATTCTAAAAGTTGGCTCTTGCCATCCCCTATGAGCAACATGTCCGCCTTGTACCACAGCAGCGTCGGCCAGGTAGGGCCCTTGTTCTTCGCAACATGCTTACCATTGTTACTAGGCACTATAGAGGTGCCGACTAATTTACCTGTTTTCGACCATACTCGTACTACACTGTAATAATACAAATTTATTTATGATGTACAGTATTATTAAACACAAACCTACTTTAACATTTTAATTTCATATATAAAATACCAATCACAAAATACTCTCTCGCATGTATTTAAAATATAAAATACAGTATTTTAATCATTTATATTTAAAATATAAATTACAAAATACATTTATTTATTTTTAGCAGCTATACAGTAATGTCATGTTAAAAGTAAAAGCGAAAAAAGGTGATATCAAAATTTAGGTGTTATGTAACTTATGCACTGTCATTTAATAAATTGTAATAATTTACACAAATTTCATGTTAATAAAAGCATGATCAAGAAATCAAAATAAACGCATAGCATATTGTAACGTAATTACAAATTACATTTTTAAAAAGTAATTGAAATATGGAATATGTATTTGTATTTCAATTACGGATTTCAATTACAAGTAATTCAAATACTGTCCAACCATATGTTGTTTATACCATAATCCAAAAAATATCATAATCATAAAATTAAATGTAATAAATAGTTATAAATAAACTTTCACAGCTACTAGGCTTCTGTTATATTAGCCCATATACATCCCACTGCAGGGCATGGGCCTCCTCTACAATCGAGGAAACGATTGATAGGGGTTAGGCCATATATTCCACCACACCAGCCTAGTGCGGGTTGGCACTAGGCTCCTAGACCATTAATAAAAATAAATTGTATAAACTCACCCAAATTTGCTAATGGAAGCTAGTAAGTGCTTATGTATGTGTTCATTTAATGGCATACTATATTGACGTACATTATTAGAATTTCCTTTCTTTGATGTACTAGCACCCTTACTGCTTCCTACATGTGTTTTATCAAATGCCTCCACTAAAGATTCTATTGATTCTTCCTCCTTCTTATATTGTAATATATCATTTCTGAGTTTGGCACATTCTGCTAAGTAGTCCAGCTCAGGTGGTTTTTCTACTGTCTTAACAACTATTACTTCTGGCTCATATTTCTTATGTCCAAATTCATCTGCAGCATGATCTTTGTAGATATCAAACATATCATCTTCTGCTACATATGAATGATTATCATCACTATCATTTTGAAAATTATTTCCTGTTTCAGAAGCTTCTGCATCATCAACACTAGCATTTGATACCTCTTCAACATTTGTGACTTCTTCATATTCAAGTTCATCTTCAGCTTTACTGGTGGGTTTGCTTGATTTTGCCTCTGTCTCTCGTAATGCTTTCTTTACAGTAACTATTTGAGTTGGAGACCAACTGACGTTCACTATCTCTTCATCTTGCCCACGAACTTTGTACATTATTTTACCTTTACCTGTGTTAAACATATACATACACTTAATTCTCAACATTTTTTTTTTTATATTAGCAGGGCATAATGCTACTACTACTAATATTAAGATTAACTAGATTAACTAGCTAGACACAATATTAAGGGCTCTTTGTATAGAGTATTATATTTTAGTTATGTATTTATCAATATCTAAAATGATTTATTGGCCCGCACAAATGCTGACAAAATATCCATCAGCAATACAATCTGCCTTAAAAGTTCAGCGCAATTACCATTAACCTATACACATGTTTGTTACTTATAGTGATTATGGTTCATTCACTCACCTACTAAATCAAGAACAAAAATCACACCCTGCTTGGTTCCAATAGCCACATGAAGTGATATGTGTGGTGAGCAAGCCATACATGATGGTTTGAAATTCTTTAAATAATTGGAGTTGGCATTGCAAACATTAGATTGAAGGTCCCACTTGACAATGTTTCCAAAGCAACCAACCACTATTGCATAGTTCCCTGTACAGTTGTAACCAACACCGACAACTTCCTGAAAAATATACAAATTAATATATTTAACACATCTAATGGATTAACACATTCTAAATGGATCATATCTTTACTCCATTAAAATCCAAATTATTTGTATCCAATACAAACATTCAAATTTAATAAATACATCCAACAGCCACAAACCCCCAGACTCGTAACAAATACCTGTGGTTCTCATAAACATTTGTTTTGGTGATGGGATTGAACCCACAGCCTATTGTTTCACAGGCATTTTCTAACTAACTGCACCACAGAACATGTCAATTCATTCAAGTTCATTCATATATGTGCACTGTTAAAACAATTTTTTATTTATCTTTTAGTGTTATTAATTTTCAGGTAGTAAAAACTGCATCACCTCTTTCTCACGAAGAAGGTACTCATTAGTCTGAGTACATTTGATTTTGAAATTATTGCCAACACCATTGAGATTCCATCGCCTGACTACACCATCTGCACCCCCAGTGAGGAAGTGCCTTTTATTGTGCCAATCTGGTGACACATCAACACTCACAACTCTGCAAACAAAATATTTCTTGAGCATATGGTTATACCATGTGAAAAATGGTTATAGTTTGTAGGTTTATTATTTCTAGAAATGGTTGCAGTTTTAAGTTTATTTTATTTAATTCACATTGGTGTAAACTATAAAATTATTTGAAAATGTTTAGGAGAATTTATAGCCATTGTGGTATTATGTGATAGAAGATATCACAAACAATATTTATGTTTAAGTTTTGGTGCATTTGCTATACCATAATATACTTCTTATTTCCTTTATTTTTTTGGCAAATTTCTTTACATCTTTTCGTTATTTTTTCTAAATATTAGTGAATCATGTTAACAGTCTGGATGAATTTTGCAATTTTCAACGGGTAATCAGCCATACTACATACATACATAGCCACAAATTTTGTTCTTAATGTATGCTCCATGCATAATGCGAGTATAGAAACATCAAAAATTTTGAGAAAATCCATTTTAAGGGTAGATTTAAAAAACGTAACGCTCATGATATACTCACTTCTCTGCGTGTGCTTTATTAATAAAGTGGGCCTTGTAGCTTTGGTTACCGTCAAGTATTGGAGTTTGATTTGCTGGAATTGGTTCCAAAACACAAAGACACTTATTTGGGCCCCCGTAAATTACGAAACCGTCGCTACTAACTTTTAGTATCGACACTTGAAACCAATTTGGTGAAGGAAATAACAATGTTTCATTCATAATGCCTTTTTAAACAAGTATGAACCAATATGGTAAATAACACCGCCAAAATTAACGCAAAACGCACAGCCAATGCGGCAAATGGCAAAGAATTTTCAATTCTAAACAGCTGTCAACTGCCAAATGCACCACAGACTACAGAGTACAACCAATAGACTATAAATTAGGGTAAAACATATTATCGGATGCGTGCTCTGGGCTATATTTACTTTGGTTTTAACTTTTGAATAAAACTGGTGTTGATGTAATTTTCAGAAAAAAAGAACACTATAAAGTAAGAAAAAAATATATATTTAATTGTACTTTGTACACGCTGATTAGTTTGTTTATTCACACAAGGATCACATAAGGAAAACAATGTGCTATTTCCGATGAAAAAGAAATCATTAAAATCGGTTTAAAGCTGTCAAAAATATTTAATATTTACATGTATACTAAATTTCTTACAACTCCCACGTTCGGTTCAGGCGTCTTCGAGTATTAGGTGAACACACATACAAAAATAAAAAAAAAAGCTTCCGACGGATTGAAAACCTCTTCCTTTTTTTGAAGTCGGTTATAAAATGAAAATAATCAGTAATTATTGAGGTTTATCCATTTATCGGAGCTTTTAAATCTTGAAATTGATTTTATAATTATATATTAATTTGTTAATAATATAAATATACGTATTATTTGTTATTCGTATCGTAATTTTTATATAAAAGATATCAAATTGATTAATTTTATACATGACGTTCATTTTGATTCTATTTGTCCCTGAGTTTCGATTCACCCCCTTATTCAGTAAAATTTTAAGTTTCAATAGAAAATATCCTGATCATTTTTCCAAATGTTTTAATTTTTGGAAATTTTTCATGTAAGACCCCGGACGTATGTAACGTAACACATTTTCTTAATTCATTGACTACGAAAAACTTATCTGTCACAATATTCTTGTCTTTAGCTCGAAAAGCGCGGGAACTTCTGAGAAAAAAAGGCGCAATTTTTGAATTGTAAAAAATTTTTATTGTAAATTACTTATAATATATAGGAAAAGTGTACATAATTTGTAAATATATATTAATTTAATTCACGTAAAAGTAATTGTCCAAAATGGGGGGGAACAAGGAAGCGAAAAAAAAGGGTGGATGTGAAGAGACGGAGTTGACAGACTCCGATTCCTCCTCCATGAAGTCTGTAGATGCTGTGGACAACTATAAAACCTTTCTAATACCTAACTACAGTAGATCATATCCGGAAAATGGAGGTAACTTCGAATATATTGTATTTTTGGAGAGCATAGAAATCAACAAGCCTCTCGGGGACAGAGACATGATGTTTCTGGCCAACAATTTAAAGCGACATAATAAGGGCATCAAACAACTAGTACGAATGAATCGTTTTAAGGTGGGCGTAATTTTTGACAGTGCCAGTATGGCAAATGCTGCACTTTCTCATAAAAAATTCTTGGACCTAAATAAATTGAAAGCCAGTATTCCGGCTGCCGCTACTGAAACCACAGGAGTTATACAACATGTACCATTAGAACTATCTAATGAGCAGATATATACTGCACTTACTAGCACCAGAAATATAATTTCAATCCGCAGAATAATGAAAAGAGTAAGGAATGAAGATGGCTCCTTTCAGCTTCAACCTACAAAATCAGTAACAATTACTTTTTCTTGTCCCAGTTTACCAGACAGCATTGACTTAAATAGTTGGCGTTTCAGGATCTCTCCATATATTCCTCCAGTAAAGCAGTGTCTACGTTGTCTCAGGTATGGCCACTTAGCAAAATTTTGCAAGAACTCTGAAAAATGCTCAATTTGCGCTGGCAGTCACAATTATAAGAATTGTACTGTTGCTCCAACGAATGCCAGTTGTTACAATTGCAAAGGAAATCATATAGCAATATCCTCAGAGTGTCCTGTAAAGCAAAACAAAATTAAAGAAAATAAAGAAAAGTTAAATAAAAAGTCCTATGTTGATGCTGTTAATGAAAAATCATTTCCTTTATTGGGTGTAAAGCCAAAAAGTCCCACCGAACAATTTATTTCATTATTAGATTCTGATAATTTTCTCAAGTTTATAGTTGATTCCGTCGTTAAAATTATTACCATGAGTAAAACAAATGAAAGTAACATAATATGTAGCAAAACAATTAAAGAATTTCTAATTAAAAACATACAGCAACAACATAAAGCTCCCTCTTAATTTTTACCTTTATGGACCATTTAAATATTGTACAATGGAATGCCCAGAGTTTACTGAGTAATCAACATATTTTTTCATACTTTCTTTACGAGAAAAACATTCACATTGCTGTTATATGTGAAACATGGCTTAAGCCTCACCATCTAATTACTTTTAAGAATTACAAACTAGTAAGATTAGACAGTGGCAATGATCATAATGGAGTTGCCATATTGATACACAATAGCCTCAGTTATAAAAATGTTGCCACTTTTAGTGATAATTCTATTCAGAATATCGCTATTCGCTTATATTATGGTCACAACAAAGAACTTACTATAGTAAGTTTTTACAGCCCCAAGTTATGCTCTCCAACTTTTACCAAACACAAACTTAATAATTTGATTCAAAGTCTACCACAGCCCTTGCTTATTGCTGGAGACTTTAATGCTCTTCATTGTAACTGGGGTTGCATGACTTCTGATGCTCGTGGATCTGATATATTAGAATGTATTGATGATAACTTGTTGGTTATTTTAAATGATGGTCAAATGACAACAGTAGGTTCTCACAAATGGCGTCAAAATGCGCTTGATTTGACAATAGTCTCTCCAGATCTAGCAGCTACTTGTGATTGGTCTGTACATCATGACCCTTTAGGAAGCTATCATTTACCAGTAATCATGAAAATTTTTATAAGCAATATTTCTGGTGGTGAACATACTATAATACCAGATAGTAAGCCATATCCTCAGCAGCATAATTATCGTACTATAGAATGGAATTTATTTTCCATGATTGTAGATAGCTTGTTGCATAATTTTCATTGTGATCAGGAAAATCCTTTAAAGTCTTATGAGGAATTTATTGATTTCATAAATACAGCTATTCAACTATCTATGCCAGTGCGGCGCAGCCGTCTGAATTCTCAAAGTTCATCCAATGTTAATATCAATAGAAATAGAAGACCTCTTCCTTGGTGGAATATTAGATGCAGCGATGCTGTTGAACAGTCTAAACTTGCATATGTAAACTTCAGGCGTGATCCAACTGAAGCCAATTATATAAATTTTAAAAAGCTGCAGGCTGCTAAGAAGTTAACCCTGAAACAAGAAAGACGAATAAGTTGGGAACATTTATGTACAACTTTCAATAGAACTACTCCCATATCAAGAATTTGGTATTATATGAGAATTTTTAAAAAAGTAAATGCAAACTATAATTCCTGTAACAAACTAGATTGGGTTTTTGAATTTATAAGAAAATATACTCCTTCTACTGTTGAGGCTGAATTGAATCTACATAACAACTCTATTGCTGCTTCCAACTGTAACTACCTTACAAAATCATTCACATATGTAGAGTTAAATTCAGCTATAATATCTAGACGTGATACAGCCTTTGGCCTTGACGGTATTCCATATAAAGTCTTAAAAAAACTGTCAAGTAGTTCGAAACATGTATTGTTAAATATATATAATCTCTTATGGAATAATTTAATCATACCCTCTACATGGAAAGAAGATTGTTTGGTTCCAATTTTAAAGCCTAACAAAGAAAAGGAACAAGTGAATTCATATAGGCCAATAGCTTTAACTTCATGCATGGGAAAAGTTTTCGAGCAATTACTAAAACAAAGAATTGAGTTTTACATAGAAAGTAACCATATTTTACCTTCAAACCAGTTTGGATTCCGTAAAGGGCGCTCTTGTCGTGAAAGCATATCTCATCTACATTTTGATATATACAATGCAGTCAAGAACAATAATATTTTAGTAGGTATTTTCTTTGACATTGTTGGGGCTTTCAATAATGTTAATCATCATATTTTGACTTCTGAATTGTTGGCAATCGGTATTCCTGAAAAAATAGTGAAATGGGTGTTTTATTTTTTACATGGAAGACATGTATATGTAAAGTTCCAAAATAGACTCATTGGACCTAGGATGTCTTTCAAAGGGGTTTGTCAAGGAGGAATTTTAAGTCCTTTAATATTTATATTGTACATTTATAGACTTAATTTAATATTAGGCTCAGATGTTAGCAATTTACAATTTGCTGATGATCTTGTTGTTTACATGTCTGGTAGTAATTTAAACAACATAAGTAATATTCTTAACACAGCTTTGACTAAACTGCACGATTACTTTACATATCTTAATCTTGATATTAATATTGATAAAACAAAAATGATAGTGTTTAACAAAATTTATCGTGATAAAGTAAAAATTTTTTATAATCAAACAGAGATTCCACAAGTGTCGGAAGTCAGATTTCTGGGTGTAGTTTTTACTAATAATCTTTCATGGAAAAAATATGTTGATTGTATCATGGGAAGGGCGAACAAGGCATTTAATATTTTAAAATCACTTGCAAGAACATATTGGGGATCTGATCCAAAAATTTTACTCATGTTATATAAATCATTGGTCCGTAGTCACTTTGAATATGGTTTTTTGTGTTATGCATCTAATGACAGGCTTGTTCAGAAATTGGATATTTTGCAAAATAAGAATCTTCGGTTAGTTACTGGTGCTATGAGGACCACTCCAATAAATTCACTACAAGTTGAGTGTAATACTCCTCCTTTATCATTTAGATTTAAATATCTTAAATATTGTTTTATTCTCAAATTATTATCCTCTAATAATAATTTATTACTAAGAAAATTAAAACATTTCTATAGTCATTGTCCTTATGTTCTCGCCAGTAAAGTTCCTTATGCACTTCATGATTTTTCATTAATGCTGCACCTAGATCTAAAATATAAAGTTCACAAATTTGAAACCTGGCCTTGTTATACTGAGAGTTATGAGAGCAAATTTAGTGCCATACCAATCGATATAAACAGTGACTTGAAAGTTAAAGAGGAAGTTAATGCTGTTATGTCTGAATATAATGATTATAGAAGAATATTTACGGATGGTTCCAAGTCGACAAATGTATCAATGGCGATTTACATTCCTCATCAACGTTTTGGTTTTGGACGCAAAATCCCGTGTGAACTAAGTATCTTCTCTGCAGAGGCTTTAGCGATTTTGGCAGCATTGCAATATATTGGTAAAGCAAGTGATCAACGTTGGCTCGTTATAACGGACAGCATGAGTGTTTTACGTGCCTTACAGAGTAACACCTTAGATTGTAAAGTTAATTACCTAATATATAATATTAAGAGTCGTTGGCTACAATTGAAAAATGAAGGCAAACAAGTACGGTTCATGTGGACACCTGCGCACGTGGGTGTGATTGGTAACGAGCAAGCAGACTTTTTGGCAAAATCAGTTGTTGACAGTGACAACGGCAGCCCTGTCGATGATGTTGCCATACCATCGTCGGATATGAAGTCGATAGTAAAGGAGCTTTTATATACAGAATGGAAGGAATACTGGTTGGAGTCACTAAAAAATAAGGGCAAATATTATGCGGCAATGAATAACCATGTAGGAAAGCATCCATGGTTTTGTAGATCCAAATCTGACAGACCTCGAAAATTCTATACTATTATGAACAGACTTCGATTTGGACATGGTCGTTTTAGAGCTCATCTTAATCGAATGCGTATTGTCTCGTCCCCCATATGCACAGATTGCGATCTTAATGTTGATCAAACAATTAATCACATCGTATATGAATGTCCTGCATATAATTTACAAAGAATTCTGTTTATTGACAAATTAATTAATATTTACGGCAAAACTGAGCTCATCCCGCGCTCTATTGAAGAGTTGCTCAATAAAATGGAAACATATGATGCTATATATGAATTTATATGCAATACCGTTAAGGAAATATAAAGAATATTTCAAAATTAACACAATTCGTGAAGACGATGAAATAAGTACAAGAAAAATAAAATAACGAAGAACTATGAAGACTTGGCTTCGGCCTATTAAAATAAAAATACATGAAGACGTGGCTTAGGCCTAAAATAAAATTTATTGAAGACGTGGCTTAGGCCTAAAATAAAACTTATTGAAGACGTGGCTTAGGCCTTATTGAATTACAAACATACCATATAAACGTACAAATGACGAGGCTGTATGGGCAAGAACCCTTTGCCTTCCCAACAAATGGGAGAAGGATTTAAAAAAAAAAATGTCTTTAGCTCTTCTGACATAGACAATAGAATTAATTTGTGACAGGCGCCAGCTATCTGCTGTTTGCTGTTAATAGATTGTTGATTTTTTAGTTCTTCAATTGCAAACTAGTTATTTATAAGTTGTAAGAGGTTCTCCAGATAGTTTCTTGCGGTAAAGAACAACTTACAAACATGGCTCATTACAAAGGGGCAGCTTCTGAAGCTGGGCGAGCCATGCATCTCATGAAAAAGAGAGAAAAGGCTCAGCAAGAAATAGAACTTCGTAAAAAGAAAATAGAAGAAGATCTTAAGATAGACAATATTGAAAATAAATTTGCTACACACTATGATGCAGTAGAACAACAATTAAAAAGCTCTACCATAGGTTTAGTAACACTTGATGAAATGAAAGCAAAACAGGAGCATATAGTTAGAGAAAGAGAAAAGAAATTAGCGCAAAAAAAAGCTGAAAAGGAGAAAGAGAGACAAAAAGAGATTGAGGCGAAACAGGCACAGAAAAATAAACAGAAGCGACAGGTACAGAGAATATTTTGATTGTGTGGAATCATACTAGAAATCATTTTGAATTAATTATGCTACTGCCCGTTGTTAGCATCCTTAGATTTGAATTAAATTTGCTTTAAATTATTGTTTTTTGTAGAAGTGTAAAATAATTTTTCATTTTTATTTTAGATCCAGGCACTTTCATTTGACCTGAATGATGGCGAAGAGGAGGAAGATGAAGAATCTAGTGATGAGAAACCAGAAGCAAGTTGGCGGGACAAAGAAGAACCAGTAAATATTATGCATTTTCTCAATACTTACTTAATGGAATGGTTGCATGGTCTATCTGTGAACCATTGAGTCACAACATAGGTCACTAGACCCTATGTTCCTTTATATTTGAGTTTATTTGAATATACTTATAAATAACTAGAAATAAAGGGCCAATAACTTATAAAAATATATTTACAGCAACCCAATATTAACAAGACAGATAATATTTCAATGTTTTAAAACTTATCTTTATTGTATTTTATGGATATCATCATCATCTTCAATCTCACAAAGTGTCAGCTGAACATATAGCCTCCAATCTAAAGGATCTGCTGGATCTACACAGCAATCTGATGAAACCTTTTTTGTATACAACCTACCTTACCATTAACAACTTCCTTCAACCGTTATTAACATTGTTAATTTAAATTGCAAGTAAATGTAGAGGTCTGTTATGCTTTGTGGCAATCTAATAATACTCTCAATTAACATTTCAATTACAGCTTATGAAGAAAATAAGGAAAAATCCTGATGTGGACACATCATTTCTGCCTGACAGAGAGAGAGAGGAGGCTGACTTGAAGCTACGAGAGGAGTTGAGACTAGAGTGGGTAATGACACAGGCTAGTCTCAAGGATGAGCCAATTACAGTCACATTCAGCTACTGGGATGGTTCAGGCCATAGGAGGAATGTCACTTTGAAAAAAGGTATGGTGGTACCTAACTTTATAAAAATATTACATACATACATAAACATTACATCTTTTTCCCAGAAGGGGTATGCAGAGGTGCAACCGTGACACCCACATTTCGCCTTATGTGTTCCATATCTGCAGAGGGATAATGAATATAAAAATCCAATATCACTTTGCCCAACTCCAGATTCGAACCAGAGACCTCAGCTTTGTAATCATACCATAGTACAACACCACCACTGAGGTAGTCTATGAATATATTTTTAAGAAATATATGTATCACAAGTAATAAATGATTATGAATGTGAAAATTGGGCTAGACTATCATCTGGTAGGATTTAAAAATAATGTAGAAAGTCAGCTGTAGAAAAAGATATATACTCATGTTTGCTTGAAATGGGGCAATGCAGCTTATATGTTTTCTGTTTGATAAAAATATTTTTTCCAGTATTCAATATTTTTTTAAGTTAGTTATCAAGAAACTGATAGTTTATAAGCAAATGTTTTTGCAACATTCTCCAGTTATGTTGCACCAATCCAATTTAAGTAGATTTGGGGAAAAAGAATACAAAATAAGACTAGCCATTTAACTAAAACAATTTTATTCTTATTTTCAGGTAATTCAATATACCAATTCCTACAACGATGTCTAGATACTCTTAGGGCCGAATTCAGCGAATTGAAAACTGTTTCCGCTGACCAGCTTATGTATGTGAAAGAAGATTTAATACTGCCACACCATTACACATTTTACGATTTTATAGTAACCAAGGTAAGCAATATTCAAACTATGTATTATGAGCTAAACATAAATAGGATGTAAAATGGTTATATGCATATATATAGAATTCTGTTTATTCATCAAAAATAGTATAAGTTATACCTACTACATTACACCAATAGGAGTAACCGTTGAAAGCCCTGGACACCCAACTATTAAACTTTAATTTTAACAATGAAGTATACTTTCACTGCATACAATTTTTTAATTGTTACAAATGACCCTTGGGACATTAGCAGCACGGCCCTTTTTGAGTCCAAACTTTCGCCTCTATAATATTTGCAAGAGTACGATAACCAAAAAGTATTTATTACCGTGTTTAAATATAACTATAATATTTTATATTATTATTTTCTTTTAGGCCCGTGGCAAAAGTGGCCCCCTTTTTCAGTTTGATGCATCTGATGACGTACGATTAGTTAATGACGCTACACAAGAGAAACAAGACTCTCATGCTGGCAAAGTATTACTAAGGTAAGGTCAATTTATTGGGGAGAGCTTAAACATATTTTCGCAAAAATCTGCCTACTTTTGCGAGCGCCGTGTTTGACCCATCTTATTGTTTGTCAATGACTAACGTGATATATGGATACGTGACTGATTGTAAGCCAATTTTAGCATGCTAGTGTGAAAATCTCAGGGAACGTAATCCCCAGGTGGATATCCAGTGACGAAATAATATAAATAGCTTAATTAAAAATGTCCAATATTTAATTCCAGATCTTGGTACGAGAGAAACAAACATATCTTTCCTGCATCAAGATGGGAGCCATATGACCCCACAAAAACATACTCAAAATATACCATCAAAGGGAAATAAATAAAACGCTAGCTGTGAATACAATATCTTTAAGAAGCAATCAAAATAGACTATTTTAGCAATCTATGCAATAATGTTACATACCATTATGTTTAATTATACATATTTAAATAAGTAATATAGTTTTTTATTCACAAACCCATAATAAATACATACATAATGTCATCACATCTATTAAATATACAGATTACATGCTTTTTATAAGAAACAAAAACATTTAAAATATAAACATTTAAATTTAAATAGTTTGAATATGTTATTTGAACTTAAGGACATTTCCTGCAAATAAATTAATATAAGGGCCAGGTTAAAAGTACCCTTAACCGACGAAAAGGCATGAAAAGATTGATGAAAGTAGAGAGTGTAAATGAATGTAGTATATCAAGATTGAGCAAAGTGGATATCCATAGTCTCTGCCTACCCCTATGGGTTACAGGCGTGACGTTTTGTGTATGTGTACACAAACTATTATCAGCACTTTTTATACAACATGTAAGATTCTGTACAATATAATGGAATGTGTTTTGTTACTGTATTCAATAGATGTGATAATGAAAATAAATAAAATTGCAAACATCAACTAATATTCTTTGCGAGTTCTTGCCATCTCTTGTTTTCTAAATGCTCCAAAAACGTTTGTTTTCTGGAATCTATATCTCTCTCTGGTTTAATAGGTGGCGCGTGTCGTTGAAAGTGTATAATTGCCGCCAGTAGGTTCCATATGGTAAATTCCGGCCACAGAACTTCGGTGAAGTACAAAACTGTGTCTGATATCTGTAAACACCATCACAATGGTTAAATATTTTACCTACATATAGTTATATCGAAATAAACGACCCACACTAAAGCGAAGCCTATTGTTTATTCATTTCTATAGTGAATTGTTTAGGTGGTCGCCCGCGCCCGCCTGTGACCTATCCTAATGCGGATACTGTTCATTACTTTTTTTATGTTACGGAATCAAAAACGCTAAGAGCGTTGTCAGCTTTAACAAGTTCTTTGAAACAGTGAGAAGAACGGAAAGCATAGCTGTCATTATCTCACCTGCCACAGCATAAAGTCAGATAGGCGGACTTCCCCTGAAGTTCTGACGAGCAACTCTGCTTCACCGAGGTCCATGGCCTGCGACACGAGTTCGTCATCGATGTCTTCCGCTGTAATTTCGTTGTTTTGCACACCGTCTACTATTTGCGAAGCCGCTCTGCTGATCTCATCTCGGCCTTCAGAAATCAATATAAAAATAAATAAAAAGAATATACCTAGAGATTTTTGAAAACATGATATTCAGTCAAAATGGTGTTGTACCTAATTTTTATAATGACTAATGAAATAACTGTGTTTATGTACCTACACGTATATCAAACATCGTTATAATTTATAAACATGTTGGTAACTTCCTAACATTATGATTTGTATGTCCATATACTTCCTACTACAGGGCACAAGCCTCTACAATCGAGAGTATGATTGAGAGAGGTTAGGCCTTATAGTCCACCACGCTGGCCTAGTGCGGGTTGGCGGATTTTACTGCCGTAGAAATTCTATATAATCGCATACGGTATGCAAGTTTCCTCACGATGTTTACCTTCACCATTAAAGTGCGTGGCGAGTGACTATCAATACACACATAACTCCCGAAAAGTCGGAGGTATTCCCTGGGATTCGTACCCGCGACCACCGTGAAAATGTTGGCAGCCCCGTCTGGTCCGTTACCAACAGGCACACACTAATAACATTATGAAAAAATCAATCATTTCAGCTTTCATTACAAAGCCAACTTCATCATCTAGGATGGGAATTGTGTAAAACCAGACACAAAAGGAATCACAAGATTGGTTTACAAAAACCTTTAACGGGAATATAAATTACCTGTATAAGCATATGCAATATTAAGTCGCAACTTGTTATTATTTTTCGTAGCCAGCATCACTTGAGACACAAGAGTTCTTAAATCTGGAGGCAGCATCGACAAACGACCCGCAACATGGACTCTTACTCCCCAATCATTAATTTGTTCTCTGTCAAACAACCAGAAAATATGATGGATCCTGTCCCACCTATAGGAAATACGAACCAAGCATAAGCAACACGAGTTAATTCAGCAACAGAACATACAATGAAAATGAAAATTATAATTCAAAGCACAAACATGAAATGGAATATACATGAAATGACTACAACAGCCCTTACACACCATCTGCTGAGCCCCTCCGCAATCGTGAGTCCGGGGAGAGGGAGGTAGACTACTTCCACCATGCTGGCCTACAGTGGCGGATTTGACATATTTATTATTAAGTAGGCTTTCTCACAGCCTTTTCCGTCACCAATAAAATCAGCAGTGAACTAACAATACACATGACGCAATCATCAACCACTGCCTCGGTAGTTCACGTCTGGTTATTTACGAACGAAAAACCACACTCTAATAAAATAAGTAATTTCATACAGTAATTGTTTTATTAAGTTTAGAATATTATTTTAATAGTATTACCAAACCTATTTTTTAATACTTCAGTTCATACTATGTATTTATACTGCTGTACATATTGTGATATAGTTTGAAAGGTAGGTAAAGGGCAATGTATTATACCAGAGCAGACACTGGGAACTAAATCTCTGCGCAATGTGCTAGTACAGGATATGTAATTACATGGGAACCTAGTGAAGCGTGAGCGAATATGATGTGACTGCATACGCATCACAGAGACAGAAAAAGAAGGAATGGTATGGTACCATTAATTTTTGTTATAAACATTTTGTTTACAGTTTCCCCTCTAGTATAATAACTCAATTGTCAACAATAATTTAACTTAAGGTTTGTTATAATTGAGCAAAGGACAAAAAGACTAAAGATCTGGTAATTTTACAGATGCAGATTTTCGATTATTAGTGTTATGTAGTGGACAAAGTCAGTGTAAAAGTTAGTTATGAGTGATGATTGAGGGCATTTTATGTATATTTATGTTGTTTAAAAAATACTTTTGTAGTTATCTAAAATACAAAGCATAAAGAAGTACATTAGAAACAATACAAAGCATACAGTCAGACAATTCATCAAGTACAATGACCATGAACCATGCACTTACAATAAAAGTAATTTACATTTTAAAAAATTGACACAACTCATTCACATACAAGGCCAACCTTAAAACTCATGAACATTCAAAAGGAAACAAGTTAGAAGGTGATTTCAGACTATTTTAATAATGTCATAAAAACAAAACTAAAAGCATAGTAAATAATAATGTTTTATGCTCTGTGAAGAAAATTCCACACACATGCAATACAATTGGATGTAGTATGAAATCACCTTTAATTTAATTCTTTAATTCAATTTCACAGTTAATAATCTACATACATTTCTTCCAAAAGTCTCTGAAATTTGTCTCTGGCAAGGTCCATTAAGCCCGCAACTTCATCATCAGTTCTCTTGAAGTTTTCAATGCTAAATGCATATACTGTCACCTCTGGAATGCCAAGATCAAGACACCACTGTGGGATATAACAAATAATTATTGTATTTAGTATTTCATCATCTATAGGTTTATTGAATTAAGATCTAGTTTCTCTGTAACATACTTCAATTTGAATATTACAATCTAGATAGAACTGTTATATTTTCTATTAATTATTAGATAAAAGACAGGTAGGCAGCAAAATTATAAGCATGGAAAAAATATATAACATATTTGAATTCAAAACTGTTTAGGAAAAACTGTGGAAACATAATTGGTGTTATTGTAAGTTAGTAAAAAATATTACTGAAACTGTTCATGTTGGCTTCTATCTAATTTAGTTTTTAATATATTGGCAGAAACTGCAGAATAAGTTTTATGATACTATAATTGACTGATAAATACAATTAATGCATTGATAATTTTGTATACTTTCTACACTGACCTTCAAAGTCTCCGAAAGCTTGTCAAATCCTCTGTTGTGCCCAGTTTTTTTGTCAACACTAGTCTTTTTAGCATAGCGTCTATTTCCGTCCATTATAAACGCAATGTGCTGTGGTATACGACCAGTTTTAATAACTTTTATACAAAACAACTGGAGAAATGACACAGAGTTTTCATTTACCCAAGTAGACATTTTTAAATTGTTAATTTTTGATTATTTCAACTGTGATTGTATTACTTTAGCGTACTTGAGTGAAGTGAATTGCATATAAAAGGCTCGCTGACCATGACAAAATAACCGGTTTGCTATAATAATAGTGCAATTGTCCTTATCAACCCGAAAACATTCAGCTCTATGACCTTGAGGAAATTGAATCAAAATAAACTTTAATGAAACGAATTAAGAACCACTGCTCTTCATAACAAGCCAATTAAGCTTGGCAGTGTAAAATAGAAACTCCTTCTATGTTATGTTTAACTGTTGCGCCAAGTACACGTATTAACAAGATAACATTTTATGGTTTATTGTTTTAACAAGTTTTCTACATAGATCTTACTGTGTTTTAAGCCCATTAGGAGACATCAAAACTTCGGTAATAAGTTGTCGAGTAAAACCTTTAAAGTTTCACAAGAAAGATGATTTAATGTAAGTTATGTAAATACAGTTAATCGCCAATATGCCGAAAAATTGATAGGCATTTGGAAATACAGGCTGTCAAGTGTCAACTGTCAATCTCAAAAGACGTCATTGTCACTATGACAGAAAAGAAATAATGCCAACATAACGAGCTTTCTTCATCCGGTATCCACACAATAGCTTTGGTAGGTAATCTTTTCTGTATTGAAACTTCAATCGCCAAGTCGTAAAATAAAGCTTTTAAAGCTATGTAGGAGATCCTTAAAAATTCATCTATATTTTTAATCTGTGCAAGAAATATTGTTTATGATCGAAAAGGTTATTTCTGTGGGTTATTTACCGAATGTAAATCGCCGGATTTTCGAATTTAATTACTAATATCTACTATGAGTAACATATTTAAACTAAAATTAAGTGCTCTGGGTCATCCAAACCCAGAAAGTTTTAACTGCGAAGGTAAATATCGTATAAAAACTTAATTACATCGCTATTGAAGTTTCAATCTCCATCGTATCATTGCTTGTTTTGTAGATGAAAAAGAATACAGAAGCGTTGTATTGTGGCTGGAAGACCAGAAAATTAGACATTACAAGATTGAGGAGCGTGAGGGCCTGAGGAATATAGATGCAGATAGTTGGAAGGAAGCGTATGACACGTATCAACGAGACCTCGTAAGCCCGGCTGCGGAAGGTTCTCCGAACGAACAGCTAAATTGGCTGCTGGCCTATGCTGTTAGATTAGAGTACGCTGATAACGGTAGGTAGATAATAAGTTCACTAACAATAATAAAATAAAACACTCAATATTTATACTCAAGACTGATAGATATAGTTTAATCTCAATAAAGTTAAAAAAGTTTTCTTACAAGTGAGGCAATGTCTAATGCTCAAAATTCAATTTCATATTATCTATAAGTATTATTTGTGTGATTTCAGTTGATAAGTATAAGAATGCAAAAGCAGAGCAGAAAAAGCAAGCTGCCCCCAATATAGTGTCCTCAAATCCTTTGGACAATTTGGACTGTAAGTACATATTATTTGCTACTTTATTTTCTATGCTTATTTCCCAAAGAAAAAAGTAAAAAGTGTCAATATGAATTCAATAATCAATTCTAAATTATGTTTCTTTCTTCCAGTTTCAAGTCCAGCATTTAAATCAGGAGTTGATAGAGTTTGCACAGTGGCTGGTGTTGGCCCACACTTAGACCCTAAAGTGAGGCTGTCTGCCCTCTCTAAAATCTTAAAGACTTCACCTCACCCTGACCCACCAAAATCGGAAGTCAATGTCATTCAGCAGCCTTCTGATGTGTTGAAACTACTTTTTGTTCAAGACTTGAGAGATTTACAAACGAAAATTAATGAAGCTTTGGTGACAGTCCAAGCAGTAACTGCTGATCCCCGCACTGACACAAAACTTGGCCGCGTGGGAAGATAAAATGACTGATTTTGTACTGTTGAGCATCTTATCATAATATATCATATCTAGTCTTCTTCAGTGACTTAAATAGTTAACACAATATTCAGATTTGGTAAAATACATGGATCAAAGATGCTCAATACAAACATCTACATGTAATTATAAATTATTGTTGATCATACACTGTCTTTCAATTACATAAATATAATATTATTTATGAGGTTAATCAAGTACTAAGAATTGTTTTTAGGTATATATAATCAAAATCTTCAATTAAGTAAATGGGATAATCAAAATTCTTGTCACACTGTAATATGAATCTCCTGAAAAAGGATTATATTAATTTTATATCAAAGTTACACAAATGTTCTATTTTTCCAAAGATAATGTATCAGAATTACTTGTTTTAAAGTTAAGACTATACAGGATTTTTTTTTATGTTTCAATTATTGTATTTTTTCCTGCAATCCTTTTCAAATTTTGTAGCATTATCATATTTGTAGTTAAATAAACTCAGCAATAAGTAGTATTTCTAACTTTTGCCATTTGCAATCCATCAAAAATGCTCATATACTGTATGGCATATTCAACTCTAAAAGTTGCTTCGGAAATTCCATTCAAAATGTTGTGTAGACTAAATAATGTTTGGAGTTGTTGAATAAGTCTATACAAAGTGCCATTTTATATGCATGTACTATCTAAAATATATCTGAGTTTGATCATTTTGATTTATATTTAAAATACATGATTGTATAGTAATATTACATATTATTACAATGTATTCAGTGTGTGATTAACATAGACATTTACTAAAGGAACTGATCTGCACTTTATTTATATTATTAAAACTCAAAAATTATTTGTTCTACTTTATTTTAAACATAACATTTCTCACATATCACTCAAAACATATATCCAGCTTCATTAGAACAAGTAAAACACAAGTATGCAGTTTCAACTACAAAGTTTGCACTTCTCATCTTGAACTTTTACATAACATTATAAAGCTAATAAGTAAATCTAATTATTTAATGATCAATGTTTTTATGGCCATCATATCTACATAACAGGCTTGTCATATGAAGACCCAAGTGTATATAAGGTCAAATTATATGGTTAATTTAATTTATAGTGTAAATGCTAACACAGACAATGCATAGGATGTCAGGATTATTTCCACCTTCATGGATATTACAAATTACTGAGTAATTCAATAAAGGGTAATGATGGTATTTTAAAACTGATTTTCATTTTATTCTTGAACAACAAACCCATATTTTCGACCTTAAGTCAGACATCTCAATATCTCTTCATTAATTAATGCATACCACCGCCTTTTTCAAGCATCTGTGCAAATCTATTTGTAATGAGAAGTGAAACATCTATAAACCGTTCAACACAGTTTGTGATGCAAGTTTCTGTACGAGAATCCAGTTTCGCACCAGGTTTATCCACGCACTTGTCCCAGCAAAAGTCGTTGAATTCGTGAATCTAAACAGAGAGGAACAAACCGAGTTAAAACATAATTATGTCAAATCTATAAAATAATAATAAATGTATCGCCCTACAACGGTGGATGAAATGATCTAAACTCTAAAAAAATCTGATGTAACAGAAGTAAATAATAAATTATACCTGTGCATGGAATTGGGCCTTTTGTTTTTCGGCTAAAAGAAAATCTTGTAATTCCGAATCAGCGCCCTTCGGGCTCGAAAAATCTGCGAGGTCGCTCATTTCTTAATTTTATATGAAAAGGTCTTCAATTTTCAAATGTTATCTCATTTGACTTTTGAGGTTATATTCTCTAACAGGTTATAAATTATAACCTTACAGTATTTTTATTATAGAGGGAGCGCTGCCATTAGTGTTCTTTTTTTCTTAATGGCAACTGTAAATAACATTATGCCAATGTCAAGTTAGTAATTCTAAAATAATACAATCACATATTTTTATAATTATATATTTTATTAACTAAAGCTCGTTTTTATCAATAAAATTGAGCAATTGATCGTTTAATTTTTTCTTAGAATCATCTGCAAACACATATTGGCATGCATTTAAAGCTAAACGAGCAAGTTGCGAACGAGTGAGCTTGAAAGTTTCTGCACAAAGTCGGTACTCTTGAGATAAAGATGTGGCAAAGACGCCCTTATCATCAGTCTGAAAAATAAAGGTTCATGTCAACATCGATAAATTTTATCACTTTACTATTCTATGGACGCTAAACGACGAGAATGGATTCGATAAGTACCGAAATCTTCATAAATTGTATGTTTATTACTCAGAGTATATAATTTTGGAGGGAGCGCTGAAAAAGTACGTAGTTAAAAATGGCGATGCTGGGGCCATCTTTTGCTTCTCTACATCCAATTCCACTAAGAATACACACGGATTACATGAAAAGGAAAAATCTAAAAAATGTAGTTTAGTCATTGAATGCCACTCAAATTTATTTTAGAAGCTAATAAGTAAATGTATATACGTTTCTAACCGACATTTAAAGTAATTTCTTATTAAATAACCAGATATATTCAACATACTTTCACAGAAAAAATATTTATATTTTTAAATTTTAGAGCGCCTTTTTATTCAGTGTTGCAAGTAATTAACATTTTATATAAAATACTACATATAATAGAATATATAAAATACTGGAATCATCGATATAAATGTTACGCTAGTTAAAACGTCCTTAAAGCGCTCTAGCGATGCATGATTAAACTGTTTGGTTAGACGAATAATATTATTTACGCGCTGCAGCGAACTTCAATTTCAACTGTTACCAAAATGGGACATGATATTTGTATGGGATAGCTTCTCTATACGTAGTAATTTTTCTCAATGACTGGAATTTAGATCGAATTAAATTATATTGTAGTAAGGGAATCTTCATTTATTAATATATTAAATTATGATCGCCAAAAACAACGTAGTATGAATATGTTAATTTCCATTGATTAACATAAACACACGCCTTTTTCCCAGAAGGGGTAGGCAGAGGTGCTACTAGAACACCCACGTTTCGCCTTGTATATTCCGTCCCACTATGTGATAGGGGGCGAGCCTATCGCCATATCGGGCACAAATTCCTGACTCCGGGCTGATAATGTATAGAAAAATCCAATATCACTTTGCCCGACCCGGGATTCGAACCCGAGACCTCAGCTTTGCAATCATACCGTAGTACCACTACGCCACCGAGGCAGTCTTTTCCATTTATTAATTTTATATTTTTTTTGGAAGTCATTAATCGGTAACATTACAGGAGTGCTACCAACATTCCGATATCTACGTTTTTGAAGACTTTTATGGATGACAGCGCTACCTCTTTAATTATATACTGTAAGGTTTATTATTAAAAATATTTTTTTTTTTCATAATTAGTAATTTGTTAGCATTTAAACGGTCACAGATAATGTTGCGTTGCCGAAACTTCAGTGTAAAATTACGGTAGAAGTTTTCTTGGTTTCTGTTTCAGCATGATTCTTGGCAATGTTTCAATATAATTATTATTTATTAATTTTTTTGGTAATATTAAAGTTGACTAATGATAAAATAAATTTTAAATCTTACACAAATAATTAGCGGAATTTCAGCGTCATATAATTCCTTGAAATGATGAGATTCATAATCCGAAGTAGATTTTGTGTTGACATTGCTGGTCAGGCAAACCTCTGAAAAACAATACACTAATATTACTCACTAGAATAGCTTAAAAACAATCTATATATCCCTAAAGTAAGAAAAGTGGGAATACCTATAATATAATATTTAATTACTAATATAATAAACAAATTACATAATTTTCTACCTTATTACTTGTAATGAATCTTGACCAAAATGTAAAACGTCACATGCCTATTTATTTACAACATTATCACTCGAATACTGAAACGCCAATTAACTTATAATTTGACAGAACTAGCTCCAATTCCCTCGTAAATTAATTTCACTCAAATTTAATCACAACCAAAAGATTACTATTTATGCCAAAACTAAGGCAGCACAACAAATTCCACTTTATCTACATTTAAAATTAAAATAGAATTTACATTACAAATATACAGACCAACTGGTGTTTTTAATTCACAAAGTTTATTCCATGTTTCATCAGTGCCACCATATTGTGAATGAATGCAAGTTCCATGACCAATTCTGTCTGGTTTGAACAATAACATTTCAAGTACTTCCTGACTATTACAAACTTCGCCACAGTGTAAAGTTACCTGGAACATTAATCATAAATAATTTCTAATAGTCTCAGTAATAACATTTAGTACAACAGGCAGGGTTAAAATTGAAAATACATATCATGCAATATTGTGGGAACACCCTGAGTAACATTGCTAAGGCCCTCTTATTTGTAATCCAAAACAATTTAAAGCAAAAGAACTACGCTGGTAGTAACTCTTGACCATAATCACATCCTATCCTGAGGCTGGTATTGAACAGTGATAGAGTTATAGTGATCATGTCTCATATATTATCATAACAAAAATAGCAATAGCATACTTTCAGCCCTGCTTCTTTAGCTTTTGTGAGCGCTGGTATAAAATCTCTGAAGCTGCCAACAGTAGGATCTCCACTTAATTCAATTCCTACAACTATGTCAGGATGCTTCTTGTAAAACTCTATGGCAATATTTGATATTTCATCAGCGTCTTTCAATGAGTTTCTGTTTATCGATATTATAAGCCGGGAAATCATTGTAAGATGAATTGAAGATTTCCTAAAAAAAACATTCATGAAAATTCATAGTATATAATCATGACCTAACATAGCCAAAATATATATTTAAAAAATGTAATGATGTTTTAGACATTTTTGCAAATGATGGAAAATTGTGAGTAAATAGTTTTGTATATAATTAATATTTCTTACTGTATAGCCTGTATAATGGTACAAATATATTGTCTTTTATCCATGAACTGTGTGTCTTTTGGTGTACTTCGTAGCTCTATGTAACAGCACCCGTCATCTTGGAATTCTTGTAAAGTTAGCTTAGTAGCCAGTGCTAATGTCTCTGGTGTACTTGTCAAACTGTGTGCGATTCCAAACACTTGGAAACAACTGAGGATGGAAAATAAAAAAAAATATAGAATAAATTATTTGCTAATATTAATGATTAAAAACCATCAAATTAGTCATTTATATATTAGTCAAGCTGCTGGATCTCTTTTTTTTGTTTGTACCTTCGTTTTAAAATTCATGCTAGAATTCTTCTTCTCATAGGGTATCAACTCTTTGGTATTAAGTTATAAAATATAATCCTTGTGGTCACTTATAAAGGATAATCTTCAAGTGTAAGTCACTGGTACAACCTATTGTCATTGTTACTCTATCTAATAAAAAATTATAACAAAGGAAATTTGGTGTATAAAACTTGGGAAAACTTCAAAGTATTAATCTATGGTTCAAACACACAAACTTTATATAACCCTTGAACTCTAAAAACCACTAAAAAAGATGCGTAATTTTATTCCCCCCATAAACCACACCCAATAAAATATGCACAAAGCGAAAAAAGAAAATTTATAACACACTCGGCCAAATTCCTTGTGTCTCCTGCTCCAATTTGAAATTCATCAAAAAAAGCATTCGTTTTATCTGCCAGTCCACTGTCAGCATGATATCTTTTCAATTGCAACATTGTAGAATGACTCAGGGAACCATTGAGATGCGCATGCAGTTCCTTAAATCAACAACATTTAATTATACACATTTGCATAAACAATAAACTGCAATAAACTTCCAAAGATAACATCAACACTGACAACTTTTGGCAGTTCACGGCAAAACGTTACCAAATCCATGTTTGCTAATGGAAAGATCCCAGAAAATCTGATCACACAAAATTAATAAAATATTGCGCACGATAATTTTGCACTAATGTTTTCCATTTAATAAGTCAAATCAAAACCGCCATATTTAAATTATCAGACATTGACAAATCAGAGCGCAGAGATTTATCAATAACGACAGAGATTGGTCGGAAAATGACCAATCAAACTGTTAGAATGTTGATGACTGTTTTTATGTAGAAATACGAAGATGTCATATAATCTAAATAAAAAATAATGTTTATTACTCTATCATTAATTTAAAAATTATCATATAATTTATATTGAATTCATCATCTTTCAGCGAAATGACTCAAGTCAGAATACTAATAAGCTCAAAACTGCACTAATATATAATAATATCAATTGTTAAAATGATTGACGTGAAGCTCGATAATTCATGTCATTGTCAATTGTCAAGTACCTAACAAATGTATTATTATCAAAACAATAGTCCATCAATATGTATTCGCTGAAATATTTTACATTAGCTTATTCTATCGCAGTATTTTAACTTTTATCATTCGGTGCGGTTCTCTGTGATAACAGTTGTGTTAAAAAAATATTTTAGATTTTATATTATAGTCTAATAAGACAATTTATTTTGTTAAACATAATGAACCTATTATTACTTGCTTTCTTACACATTTTCGTCCATAGTACAGTAGCAGTAAGTGATGATAAAAATATACCAATTGTAATTAATACTTGGTGGTTTGTAAATGCTACAATGAAAGGTAAGGGATTCTTCCATAAATTTTTGATTTATATACCATTTACTGGAATACTTAACCAACATCTCTAATAAATTTTTAATTTTCTTATATATATCTGCAATTTATATAGTATTATTACTCGGTAATTATAACTACTTTATTAATAATCTAATAATACAAATCCTAAATACCTGTTTTAATACCCATTGCAACTAGGCCCTGTAACATACAGAAGGTAGCTGGTGCTTTTGTACAAGGTTACCCTAGTATAAGTACCAACCATTCCTCATTCTTCTTATATCTTAGCCTTAGTACTTTTAATATAAGTAGAAATTTTGTTTGTAACCTAGGTTAAGGAAAGATTTAATAAACAATTTATTTATTATTATTTAATTGAGACATTTAACATTTTTTTATTAAGTAAAATCATTGCAAGTGAATGTGTTCTGCCCCTGTTTTTTTATGTAGGATGGGAAGTCCTGAAAGGATGTGGTACGGCTCTGGATGCCGTGGAACAGGGTGCCACAGTCTGTGAAGTGCAACAATGTGATGGCACAGTGGGATATGGTGGGAGCCCTGATGAAAACGGTGAAACTACACTTGATGCACTCATTATGGATGGGTAATACATGAAATGTAGAAATAAAAATGTACTACAAAAGTAAAACTTTGTAAAATCTGAATATTAGAAACAAGAGGATTACCTTTTTATATACCATTTCTAATATTTCACTGTGGAAATTTTTGGGCGAGGCCTATGATGACTAAGTGACATTCTATGGTGTGAATGATGATTATAATTGGAAACAATATAATCAATGTCAAATTTAATTAGTACTATTTATTGCTATACTATAATTATTAAAATTATTGTATGATTTGTACAAGTTAGGACCTTTTTAATATAAAATTATTGAAACAATGTGCACATGAAATGTGAAAAACAAATTATATTATTTTTAGAAAAACAATGAATGTTGGAGCAGTAGGTGCCCTGCGTAGAATAAAAAGTGCAATATCTGTAGCCCGACATGTCTTGGAGCATACAAAACACTCTTTCCTTGTTGGAGAGTTGGCTACACAATTTGCAGTTCAAATGGGTTTCAATGAAGAACCACTCACAACTCAGGATTCCAAAAAAATGTGGATGAAATGGCATAATGAAGATAGCTGCCAGCCAAACTTTTGGATGGTAAATACAATAATGATATTTCCTGAAGGCTGTAAGGGTTGATACAGTTGTATAAAACAACTAAATTACTAACGAAACAACTCTACATAATTATATAAGTATATGTAAACACATACATAAGGTAATGAATCATGTGTAGTAATAAAAAGATGTGATTTATTTTATCACATGTGCAAATCCATAGAGGAGGGATATAATTGACAGAAATAAGTAATTATTAATTTAGCTTAGTAGTTACAAAATACAAACTTATATAAGGCTTACTAAAAGAACCACTACATTTTTCTTTACTGAATTTTGTCATTACAACAAATATTCATAAAATATTAAAAACTACCCAAAGAATAAAGGTGTTATTTGCCGGCTTTTACGATTCGTTTTTTAAAAACCCTAGACGATTTTTTCTAAAAGGGGACCGTTTTTTTTAATATTGCATTTTTACAAGTTACTTCAATACTGGCTGTTTCATTGGCGCAGTTGCAATTCGGTACGATTGCAACGCTGAGGTCCGGGGTTTAAAATCGGGGTCGGGCAACGCGTGATATTAAATTTTCTATTAATTATCAGACTCCGCCTACTCCTTCTGGGAAAAAGGCGTTAGTTTAGGATGTATGTATAATGTAGGTACCTATTGAGGTACATGATTACATTATTGAATGTAATCACTTAGCATATTTCTATACTAAATGTATTGAGATCTCAATGGAGTGTCAAGATTATACATGAGTGTCATATCTTATCCAGAATGTTAAGCCGGATCCAACAAAGTACTGCGGCCCGTACATCACTTTGGATAACTTCCGACGTGAGCCTCAAGTCAGGAATGTGAAAGTGGATAAATACAACCACGACACCATAGGAATGGTGGCGATAGACAGTAATGGCGATGTAGCGGCGGGAACTTCCACTAATGGTGCAAGATTCAAAATACCCGGGTATTTTTAAAAATTGATTATTATTATGGTCGCCTTAAGTCTTTTGAATGTACATCTATGTTCGAATGTATGGGTGAAGTTCCTAAGTTTTCCCTCTTTCCGATAGACATGAATTTTGGATTTTTTTTAATAAGGTATTTTTTACATAGGTGTATAATTAAAAGCAGTTGACATTTCAAGATTCACTGATAGTTGGAATGGCATACCATTATTATCGACTACGGAATTTGTTAGTCGCTGTTTATAAATGCAAAATATGCCATACCGCCTATTAATATACCTACCTACAGAAACAAAAATAGTAATATTTTATGGTAACCATACATTCGTTTCATATAAATTATAGACTTTAATATTCAATAGGTACTACATATTTTTAAAAAAATCCTTGCTTACAGAAGAATTGGTGATTCACCAATTCCTGGTTCAGGTGCATACGCTGATAATTCGGTAGGCGGCGCAGCGGCCACTGGCGACGGTGATGTTATGTTGAGATTTCTGCCCAGGTATTGTTGCAGTTGTTTTGATTTATTAGTATTGCTATATTCTTTTAGGTTAGGTTTAATCTTTTATTAACAAGCGCCAGTTTAGACGTCCAGCTACAAGGTGAATGATAGATGACCTGTAGAAGTCGCAGGGTTTTATCGATATCAGGTTCTTCTACCAGGTGGCTGTAGATATAATTAGCTATTCATGTCATGTTCAGTAGTAGACTTGTATGACAGATGGTGATAATTGTGATAATATTGAATTAACAGCTTTCTAGCCGTGGAAGAGATGAGACGGGGTGCTACGCCCACAGATGCTGCCCGGACAGCAATACTACGGATAACGGCGCATTACGAAGATTTTATGGGCGCAGTGGTAGCTCTAAGGAATGATGGGCAGTATGGTGCCGCTTGTCATGGTATGGAGCTTTTTCCCTTTGTAGTGCAAGATAATACGAAAGAATCTTTTAGAGTCGAAACGGTGAAATGTTTAAAAATATAGTACCTATATAAGTGTTTGTTTTACGTTCATTAAAAACGGTTTAAAAATAATGTCTTTTTTTTTACTGCACTATATTCGGACTTATTTCTAGCCTCCAGGCTTAGAGTTTAGCCGTCTAAAATGAGTTTGAGTGGAATTCAAGAGCCCTTAACAATTTTTTTTTCAAGAACCCTAATTCGTGTACAGTTGGACAGCCTGTTAAATGTCAGCCATTTAGAAGCAGAAAAGCGTGGCCCGGAAACACCATTTTTACCTACGTTTCTGAAATACCAGCGTACCCTCTTTAATATAAATACTCTAAGCTTTTAGGTATATTTGAGTTGAATAGGATATTTAATTCGATTTTATTTTCCTTTTTATGGCAAGGTGTGGTTTGCATCTTATTATTTATCTAAATTGTATTGGCGTGTGGCGAAATGTGAAACTACTAGTAATTAAAAATATATATATTTCTTTCGAGTGGAATTTTGTCGAATCGAAAATTTTGATTTTACCGCACCAAAATACAAAAATCCCGCGTAAAGAAAAAATAAGTCGTTGTTTATGGCCACCTTCGACTGTTTTATTATAAAGTTGGGCGATTGTGTGGTTACATCTTTATAATGCTTATTGCGTTTCATATCTATTTAGAAACATTTTTAGCATAATTATATATTTATACTGTTCACACTTATTGTAAATGCCATAAGTTGTACTCTTTTATTGTTTCCTCGTGTAGGAAGGGAAGGGATATCGTGGAAAGGAAACAAATTATGACGCTTCTTCGGCCATTTTGTAATTGACTGTCTCCCTGCGCTCATCGTTCAACGTGAGTACAATTTATATTTTGTAGTAATTTTAAATTCCTGATTTATTTGTGCCAAACTCAATTATTATGTAAAACTATCGATTAATATTATGTATTGTTTAAGATATAGTGAGATTTGGGAGTTAGATTTAATCAAATAGTGGATTGATGAAATTTCAATGTGATATCACCACGTGTTTTTTTTTAATGATGAGACTTCATATTCATTTCATTCGTGGTATCTACCATAGTGTTTTCACGGTGATGGCCTTAACGCGTCTGATTTAACCCAGGTATATTTTATTTCACTGTTGTTATTTAACGAAGTCTAACCTATTTCTCTTTGGGACAGAATGGCGGACGCTGCTCCTGCCGGTGGACGTGGCGGTTTTCGCGGCGGCTTTGGATCCCGCGGTGGCGACAGGGGTCGCGGCGGCCCACGTGGTCGTGGACGCGGCCGTGGTCGCGGTCGTGGACGCGGCAAGGAAGAGCAGAAAGAATGGGTCCCTGTAACCAAACTTGGTCGTCTTGTCCGTGAGGGAAAGATCGATAAACTCGAGAGCATCTACCTATTTTCTCTGCCCATTAAAGAGTTCGAGATCATCGACTTCTTCCTGGGTCCCTCGCTCAACGATGAGGTGCTGAAGATCATGCCCGTGCAGAAACAGACGCGTGCCGGTCAGCGCACACGTTTCAAGGCGTTCGTCGCCATTGGAGACAACAATGGACACATTGGTCTCGGCGTGAAGTGCAGCAAGGAAGTGGCGACCGCCATCCGTGGCGCTATCATCCTCGCCAAGCTCTCCGTGCTCCCCGTGCGTAGAGGTTACTGGGGTAACAAGATCGGCAAGCCCCACACCGTACCCTGCAAGGTAATATATCTCCATATTTTAATAATAAGTAAACAAATGTCAATTTCGATGATGAAAACTGATAATCATTTCATTCGTGGTATCCCCTGAGGTTTATCCAGTGAAGCTTTTAACGCGTCTGATTATAATGCCTTGTTTGTAATTTCATTTAATATATTGAATGTATCTCATTTGAGGAATGTATTTATTTCAGGTCACTGGCAAGTGTGGTTCAGTCACAGTGAGGTTGATCCCTGCTCCTCGTGGTACCGGTATTGTGTCGGCGCCAGTCCCTAAGAAGCTGCTTCAGATGGCTGGTGTCCAAGACTGCTACACCTCAGCTCGTGGTTCTACTGGTACTCTTGGAAACTTCGCCAAGGCTACTTACGCTGCCATTGCCAAGACCTACGCCTATTTAACCCCAGACTTGTGGAGGGACATTCCACTCACAAAGTCGCCGTACTCTGAGTTCAAAGTTTAAAGAACAACAAAAACGAAAAGTCAAATAAAGAATATATTCTCTGCATAAAATATCTTTTATTTTCTATTACTTTGGGTATATTACTCTGCAATATAATGTGTAAAACCTAACTAGTGTCCTACAATCTTTTTTTTTTCTTATCAGCCCATATACGTCACTGCTGGGCACAGGCCTACTCTACAATCGAGAGAATCGATTGAGAGTGGTAAGGCCATATAGTCCACCACGCTGGCATAGTGTGGGTTGGCGGACTATTATACCGTAGAAATTCTTTAAAATGCTTTGGTATGCAGGTTTCCTCACGATGTTTTCCTTCGCTGTTAAAGTGTGTGGAGATTGACTATCAATCAGATTAGCGAATTTCTCAGTAGTTATTTTAACATGTTATGTAAAGACAGCCTAAGGTGAGTTAAGGACATTATTACAAATGTTAATTCCAACTAAATGGTATGTAATATCTTGTGGATTGCAATGTAGCAATTGCAAATAAACAAGCTGTATTTTGATTGAAATAGGGCCAGTGCATACACCATGGGGCAAGAAAATTTCGGGTGAAAGGCTCTGATCGTGATTGACGATTGTGAATGACGTGAATATTCAAGCCTTATTCTTTTGAGTTACATTTGTACAAAGAAATCTTTGTAATAATGGAAAATAATTCACAAATGGATTGGTAATTGCATTTTCAAATCTTGAACTTATGAAAATAGGTTAGGTACCTATTAGTTTTAATTGCTATTTAACAAAAATAATTCAGTGAGTTTACTTTTTTGTCTAAGAAAAAAATTCAATGGGATTATTTGTTTTATGTTACTTTTGCGACGCAGTTGGTCAGACGCCGGTTATAAGACGTGTGGCTGCGAATTTCACCCCAAAACAGTGTTTGTGTGATCATCAGATATTTCTTTTAGATCTTGGTGTTTGTACAACCAAATTATGTTTTGTAGTTTCTAATAAACATGGCACCAGGCTTGTGTAACTTCATTTGGGGTCAAGACTACATGTTACTGTTGGGTTTATTTGTTTATGAAACAAAGAAATTTAGTCTAAAATAATTAAATTGCAGATTATGTTTTACAAAAATCTTTAACTTCTTTTTCAAATAAATCTATGGTATGATCACAAACTTTTTCCAAGTCTTTGAGGCCTCTTTTTAATATTTCCAATGCTGGAGTTTCTCTTGATTGTATCCTGAAGTGCATTTTGGATTCTGCTGGATGAGGGACTGTATAGCCACAAAATTCAACATCTTCACTGAAAATAAACATATTAAGAATCAATTATACAAATAGATAACTATATATACTTACATAAACTCACACATTTTTTCTAGAAAGGATAGGCAGAGGTGATGGTAGGAGCCTAATGCCATATCGTGCACAAATACTGGACTCTGAGCTAATAATGAATAGAAAAATCCAATATTACTTTCCCCAATCTGGGATTCCAACTCGAGACTTAATAAAAAGTAAGCAGCAGCTCCATAATCTTTACTACAATTTAGTGATAAAATTGACAATACCAAAGTATGTAGTAATAATGGAACCACTTAGGGTTTAAAAGTATTAAGTGGGTCACCAAGGAGCAGTGTGAAAATTACCGGGACATGGCAGAATGTTTGGGAAATACTGATCTAGATTGTTTTGAACTACAATTGTAGTGAATTTACTATTAACATCGAAATAAATCCAATTGCTATGTTTATTTTGAAATATTAACATTGTCTTGGGCCAGTGACATTTTTGTACTTTGATATTAAAAAATAGACAATGGTAGATACTCACTATCTAGTTATGATGCATTTTAAAGCATTGCCCAGTGTGTGACTTTCGTTTTGGAATACATAGGTTCTACAAGTAGGTCCGGAGTCCTCATCTCCTGGAAGCTGAAAACAATTGTTTTAATAATAGTTTTAGAATATAATGTGGTACATTATAATATGTGACATTGCTGGATGCAGGCTGCCTCCAACAGGTCACTGTGGAAATCATTAGGAGAGGCCTATGTTCAGCAGTGGACTTCCTTTGGCTGATGGATGGATGGATGGATAATATGTGACTGTAAAAGTAATGTGTAAATAGTTGATAATATAGACATTACATTTGATATTTTGAGGTTATGTTGTCATATGAATATTATTTATCTAGTAAAATGGATTACATAGAAACTATTTACGATATTTAGTTTAACAGAACAAAGATAATATATTTTAATAAAGATTTTAATAAGTAAAAACAACACAAACGTTGAGTGGATAATAAATAACAACATTATTAGTAGTTAAATTTACCTCTGATATGAGCATCTTTGGGCCGTGGTTATAAAAACGTTTTTAATATTACTATTATATATGCTTCAGGAATAATTTTATGTGCTAGGAAATATAGAATTACTAAGATATCGTTTCTTTTGAAGCACTCAAGAATTTATTTTGAAAAGTGACATTGACATTAGACATTGTATACGAAGTTTTTTTAATTTTAGACATCCTTAATAAACGCAGCGGACAAAAGTATACAGCCTAATTTTCAAGTGTAATCATGAACACGAAGTGAAGACTGATGATTAAAATTTCTTTTCAACGAGTTTGAGTGGCTATTATATTTGTCAAATATATAACTTACACATTATATTATAGTAAATTATTTACTTAAATAGTTACACATGAAATTAAACGTTTAAAATAAGGGACTAACTACACTTATCTAGGTACAGCATATTATTATGTCCATAGAAAACAGCAATTTTGAATAGACACACGTATATATACGCGCCTAATGCTTATTCAACATTCATTGCAAATAGGCATAAAATTATTATAAGTATTAAGAGGATTGGTATCACCCGTATGTTAACTATACTATTTACTAACTATATAGTTTTTAGCATTCAGCGCTGTACGTGGTTTGTTCCTGAATCTATCGACCTTCGCATGCAATTCTCACTCAAGGCATGTAATCCAGTCCCATCCCTCCTGTTTGAGTATAAAAAAGCGTAAACCCAACTTAACGTTACTTGTCTCGGCCTACGTCACCAGCATAGCCGCCAGGCACATTAGCAGTTTGCGGAGATTTTATTTATATTACCTATAGCTTTAAATATTATACCTGTAATTAATATGTTTCATTCATTATTTATTACCCACGGATATGTTCGTTCGTGGTGTTGAATAAAATAATACAAAACGTAATTTCATAATTGGTTATGAATTATAGTTTATTATTATATGCATTTTTTTAAAAGGGAATAAAGCGTTCTCACAAATATATAGCAGGCAGGGTTGGGTAGTATTTGAATTACTTGTAATTGAAATACAAATACGTGTTTTGTATTTGTATTTTAATTACTTCTTAAAAATGTAATTGGTAATTAGTATTTCAAATACTTATGGCTTCAAAATATATTGGAACAAAATACATTTGAACAAAAAAAAAAACACTATAAAGTATAAAATAATATCTATTTCACTGTATTTGGACACATTAACTAGTTTACATATTGACTTGACTAGCCAACAAATCAAAATACAACACCTAGAAATTTAAATTAATATAAGGCATAAAATAGGTCCTACGTGTTAGGTACTTGATGGCCCACCTTCAATATGTTACGCATATATTTTGATTTGTTGATCATGCTTTTATTGACATTAAATTTGTGGAAATTATTACAATTTATTAAACGACAGTGTATAAATTACATAACACTTTACTTTTGACATCTTTTTTTTGCTTTTACTTTTAACATGACTTTATTGTATAGCTGCTCGAAATAAATAAATGTATTTTGTATTTTGTATTTTAATTACAAATGGTAAAAATATTGTATTTTGTATTTTAAATACATGCTAGAGAGTATTTTGTAATTGGTATTTTAATTGTATGTATTTTGCCCAGCCCTGAAAGTAGGGTACCTATATATAGTGTATATTATGTATAGTGAGTTCAAAATGAGGACAAAATAATTATAAATATATTTTCTAATCACGTTCACCATAGGCTTTGGAAACTACATATATTGCGTCATTGTGCGTATGGTAAGTATATGGTCTGAATCATGATTAGTATATTATTTACATTGAGTAGGGTTATAATTTTAAGGTCGCCGCATTAGTTTCGTGGCTAAATGTAGGGCCTGTCAACCACTGGGTCCTTGAATTGAATCGCAGATCAGGAACACTGAGTTCTGTGAATAAAAACCTCTTAAAAGTTATCTGGGATTGAAATATTTACCTGGAATGGTCCATATCATAGTCGGGAAACGGATATAAGCTCGGCCATCCTGTGATTAGCAACCTACCTCTGTATATTATTTATACCTTCGAGGAACCGCTATAAGTATATAATACTTATATTATAAATTATCTTCACTACCAGGGGGCATCAAAATATATTTCACCCATATAAAGCATTAATTAGTCTTGCGCAATCAGCGCAATATAAACAATATCAAAATACAAAAATCTCAGCTGCATCCATAAACCGTCTACGTAATATATTACAAGAATTTCTCGTATAATATTAAACTTGGGTGACAATTGTGAAGGGAGCTGCACCTTCACGTTAAATGGAGTGCTTATAACATCCAAAGTAATTTCCCTTTATAACCTGTGTCTCTTAAACAGGAGAATTTATCTCGTCATTGCACAGCGAGGGCGTTTCACGAGTGATCTTTCTTAGCGTAAATTAAACTTTGCGGGTTGCGGGGCCCATTATGTCGGCGAGCGTCACGTCGTGTTCGCAATATAAGTAATGTACGGCATGCGTGTGCTTCATTTATTCAGGGCTCCCGGCCGCTCTTAATTAAGAGATTACATTCAAGCACGTTGATATCAAACTTTCAACCATCAGTTGCTTTTAAACATAGGTTTAGCAACAAACTCTTTGTTGTTGTTATTTTAACTAAAACTAGATTCTGTTAGTAGGGAGAATTATTCATGTATAAAATCTTTGTCATCCGTAAACATTAGTAACAAAACTCGTAAAACTCGCTATAGTTATGCGGAAATATTATGTTTTGTCGCACAGATAGAGTAGTTGATAAGGATTAACTATTTTTGGTATAATACTATTTTAGTTTTCATTCTACAAAATTACACGAAGTTAGCACAAAGCGGATTTCTTTTCTATTTTGTAAGTTTCCGTATGTGAAAAGTTAAGTGTCCGACACAACTCAGACGATAAGTAAGTTGAAGTGGTAGTGGTAGAGACTAGGGAGAACCGAATTGACCACTATAGCCTAAAACTTCTCAAGAGGACGCCATGCATCTACCAGCAGCGCTGGAGGTCCATTTAAAATATGCATAATAAGTCAGAGGAGGCGGGCTATCTCCGACTGGTAGAGACTTTTGCGGAGGTCTACGTTCAGCGGTGGATTTTTTAAACTGGCACTGTAAAGCAACCATAATGCGTTATATTGTGAGTCCACTACAGTCCAGACTAAGTGTCCCTCGACGTGAGACGACTCGCTGGTCGACACAATTAAGCCAGCCTGACTATACCCAGATATACAAGGGATGCTATACACAAGATTCGTATGCAGGTTTCCCCAACATGTTTTCTTTCACCGGTAAAATAGGTGTTGGTTTATTACGAATACACACACAGATTCTCAGCAAAGTAAGAGGTGGGCTTGGGACTTGAACCCCCCAGCACGCAATCGTCTTGACCGATACCATTACCAACAGGCCACCGCACAAGTTAAGTATTTATTGTAGCTGGAAATGATTATGATAATTGGTTTGTTTCTAGCAGCTGTTTTTACATTTTCTACGGAACTCACCGCACGTCGGATATCCTCTTTGTTTATTTAATTCGTTAGATCTGTGATAGCTGGAAGCAACCCCGCATTAACGTTAAGCCTTGCAAAGCTAAGCTTCATTAGTTAGGTAAACGCTAAGTTTGTAACGCAAATAGAATGCAAACTAATGAGTTGGGATGCGTTTTTTAGCCGTTCTGCAACACAAATGACGTCATTAGCAAATCAGGTTTTCTAAGTAAAGGTCGTTTAGCAATAATTGTAATATACGAGTATTATGATAAATGACTATAATCTTGTATCCTCGATACAGTAGGTAGGGGTAGCACTAATGCCAATACTCAAACTAGCACAAGTCGCTCATGCTTGCACTGAACTTGATACGAGTAATATACAGGGTATATCAAGACTCCTACGGAAAACGAAGCCAGGTTGTAGTTTTAATGTTTGCAGACACGATGCAACTAAAAATTTTGCACAAAACGCGACGATTCTTTTTGTAATGTTTTAAATGTCATTGTGATTGGGTGGTAAATCCATAGTATTTGCTAAAATTGCAATTTAAAGCCTTGCGTGCTATAGCGTCTTTAAAAATAAAAGGGTGTACATTATTTTTTTAGGAAAATGTATGTATCTATCACCCGAATGTAATGATAGCAAAAAAAAAAATACAAAAAGATCGTCAATTTTTTTGTAAAAAAAATTAATTGCATTGTGTCTAAGGTCACCAAACCAACCACATGGCTTCATTTACGGTAGCAGTCTTGATATACCCTGTAGAAAAATACATATGGATTATAGGCTTATAATTACATTAACTAATAGGGGCATCAGAAAAATGGGATATTATAGATATAATATAAATAACTTGTAATTCAAATTTTGTGCAATTAAAATTGAACTGATTAAAGAATTGATTGAATTACGAGTACAATTGATGAAAGTGCATAAAACAATAGCGTTATGTCAAGAATCCTGAAGAAAAATCTTGCACTTACCCCTATCTTGACTCAAGATGGGACGAAGAGCGATTTAAACCTCTGTCTACCTCTAAAGATACGAACATAGTATTATGCAGTATTATGTATATAGGTATATGAAATCAGCAACTATAATTTTACAAAGTGGTCAATAATACTATGATTGCTGTATAAAGTTCGAGGTCGCCAACTCATCGTCGCTAGCGTATTTCTTCGTTAAATATCAGATAGACACGGACTCATTTTTTGCACAGCACAAAATATAAATGAATTACATTAACGCAGAACGGACTGACAAGCAGGAATTCGCAGGTTTGAGCCTAACGCACACCTCTGACTTCGATGCATTTGATGAGATATAATTATTAATTAGCATACATATGTACAAGTAAAAGACTATAATAACATGACTTTTATTTAACGGTGAAAATATTTCTGATAGCGGATACTAAAATTCATAGCGAAAAGTAACTAGGAAACTATTCTTTTTAATTAATATTTTAGGCAATATTATTGACAGCTCATTTCCATAATTAGTTTTATTCATATTACATTTTTATACGATCATAAACCTCTTAGTGTGAATAGTAGAACACCAAAGTCTTGTTACGAGTCTAACACCTCAGTTACCATAAGAGAAAAATGTCTTTCAACTATGAAATGGTAAAAGGTTTTTGCTGCTATACTAGAGAGCTAATTAGTTCGTCAGACTGGAGTATGGGAAACATCTGAACGTGCTTGTTTCACATGCTTTGCGTTTTATACGGAGATTTCAGAGGAGCTATTTTTCAAATGGAACCATTATGTGGATATCGCAAATTAAAGCCGAAAAGCGGTGAAACGGGCAACCGACATGTTGCAAAGCTTTTAGCAGCCGAGTGGAGAGTGCAGTGATGTTTCTCTTTTTTGCAGATAGAACATCGTATGAATGTTTTATTGCTGCTTTTAATGATCTATCAGTATACAGGGGTTGTATATGAAAAAAAAAATAGCTTTTTATTCAGAGAATACTTATTACACCCTAAAAGTGATTACATTTTGCAAAACTGTGTATTTTACGTGACTACCACAGAAGAAGCCTAATATTTTTGATCCCGGGTCATTAGAAGTCCGGTTTATTCCCGATTCTGTCAGATAACCAATAACACACATTTATCAGGTTTTTGTTATTATTTTGCTTGCATTATTTCTTTTTAATTATATAATTGTTACTGTTAGTATCACGTGTGACGTAAAGATGTTACTACAAAACGATCTCGGATGTGAGTAATTAATTTGAATGAAGTAAAGGAAGTATGTAATTATTATCTCCATTGGCGTTCATTGGTATTTCAATGTCTGGTAATCCGCAGATTTAATTACAATAAGTGCCTATTAGATGTTAGTCCTTACACATGCGTAACACGCTCGTGACGCACAATGCTTAAAGATATTTTTTTGTAAAAGGTTAGAAAGCTAATTTTCCATATACATAAGTAATGATATGATCATTACTTAAGTACATTATCGTAAACATAAAATGTTTAATAATTAATACATTTATAACGAGTTAGTAGGAACAGTTATAAAATAATTAAAGATTGGTAATAATTACTGCCTCGACTGCCTTGGTGGCGTAGTTGTTCTACGGTATGATTGCAAAGCTGAGGTTTCTGGTTCGGATCCTGGGTCGGGCAAAGTGATATTGGATTAATCTATTTATTATCAGCCCGGAGTCAGGGATTAGTGCCCAATATGGCGATAGACTCGCCCTTTATCATATGATTGGACGGAACGCTTAAGGCAAAACGTGGGAGTCCTGGTTGCACCTCTGCCTCCCCTACTGGGAAAAAGGCGTGAGCTTTTGTATACATATGTATGTTGGTAATAATTACTAATATTATCTCATGATAACGTTCGTATTTTTTCAAAGCATCGGTTTTTATAGTCTCAGTTTTGTTGATGCGCTGTTGTGTATGTGTTTTAATTCAGACGTAATCTACGTCTGTGAATTCTATTAAGGAGAAGGTGTGTCGTAAAGTTGAATGGTTGACGCATAAACGCGGTAATGGGAGGTAGGCTGCTTTATTAAGAGGGCTTCGCAGTATGGGTTTCACTTAACTATCCCCAAATGGGAGCAATCCTAAATACCGTAGACGAGACAAACCCTGGCTATGGCCAGCAATTCAGCAAGTGTCGTGTTTAGACAAAAATAATAATTAAACCTCAACATTTTACGCTCCTCAATGTGTTTCTTAACGATAATGTTAGTAAATTTCAGTCCCAGAGGTTTTACGTGAGGACCTTATTACCTCTTAAATTACTAAGACGCTAAGTTTGCGGTTTCAAGACATTTTTAGCAGACATTAAACAGCTGCTTATAAATGTTTGTTGAAAGTGTACTCAGTTAAGTAAAAACACTTTTATGAATAGGTACTGGCACTTGCACGTGTGATATTAATGATAAAAAAGTATTTGTATTTTTTTTCAACCAAAATATTTCATAGTTTCTGATACACATTAGGCAAAACTTGGTACTAAAGGTACTGGTGGGTCATGTATGTAATTGGTGTATTTATTTAATTATTACATTAATAATTCGTTCGTTGTTAATACGCAGCATTCGGGCTAGATAATACTTAACAAGGATGCCTTACCGATGTCATTGAAAGTTCACACTTATTCGCTATTGTAAGCATTTGAGCACACTCTACAGTGTACACAAACTTACCTTGACACTATGTTTCACTATCATTTATGTCATTGCAAAACTGTGCTAGTTTAATGGACAAAATATACAATAATCAGGAATTTGTGCCCGATATGGCGAGAGCTCGCCTCCTATCACATCATGGGACGGAACATACAAGGCGAAATGTGGCTGCCCTGGTAGCACCTCTGCCTATTCCTTTTGGTAAAAAGGCGTGAGTTTATGTATTTATATACAATAATAAGAATAATTTACAGGAAAATAATGAGAAGTTATGTATTTAAAATACCTATTGTGTTTCCATGTTTCTGCACAAATGTACGGGTTCGTGCATATTTTCGTCGTATTGACAAAACGATTCATTCATTAGAGTAACAGGATAACAAAATAACAATAACAATATCTTAGTTACGAAAAGTTTATCTTAAATAAATGATACTTCACTTCAAATAAATCGGATTTTTTATCGGTTAATTATACTAAAACTGCTTGATCAAGATCATTGTCTTTCGTACATACTTGCTAAAAATATAATATTTCTGGGTCTGAATCTGATCCTGCAATAACTGGGCTTATAAGTAGTTCTCTTTTAGATTATTTTTTGTGCGTACGTTATTTGTTTTTATTAAAAAAAAACAGTGGAAATCCCCGATCTATTTGGACTGTATACTCGACTTGATCAGATTTAGTCACTTCGTTTCGTCCAGTTTCCAGACTTTGGAAATATCGAGGCTATTATTACTTATAAGTACTGTGAATTGGTTTTGTTTGTGTGTTCGTTTTTGTTTATGGGCAAAGTGGGCGAACGAGTTAGCATTCCTTTTGATGGTAGGCGGCCATGAATTCTTTCAAGGCCAGGGGCTCTGTCAAACCATAAACACACCTATTGTTGTGAAAGGACGGTAAATTTGGCTATAAACATAATATATACATACATACACAAAAACTACAAAATCTCCTGTATTGTACGAGTATTGTATAATAATCCTGGAGGCTAACTTTTTTCTTCTAGTTGTCTAAAAATACAATGTTTATGTGTTTACTGGACTATGGTCGTATTGTGTCATTGTATATACATACGTACAATATTATACCATGAGTTAGTAATGTCAGTCAATACAGCATTGGGAATATGAAGGAATTATTGCCTAAACAATCGCGTCTGAATACTAATATCCAACTAAACTAATACTAACTATAATTGACGTTTCATACTTTCTACTTCGTATAGGCGTAACTCACACAATTTCAATAACATTTACCCTAAGGTAATATAGACGTAGAGGGAGCGTTGGTATTTCAAAAACGTAGATAAAAATGGTGGTGCCAGGCCACCTTTTTCTGGCCTCCTATTGGCTGACATTGGACAGGTTGTCTAACATGCATGAATTATTTGAAAAATAAAAATATATAGTTTAGGGCTATTAAATTTCACACAAACTCTTTTTAGATGGATAATATTGAAATTTAATTTCGGTTACCAACGGAATTTGTAGAAATTTGTTAAATAATTAGTTCCATTTTCACCAGCAGCAGCTACCAAATAATACCAATATAGCAGTACTACCAAATTAAGAATAAGTAAATATGTATGTTTTTGAAGACGCAAATGTATGGCAGCGCTCCCCCTGTATTATAAATACCCTAAGCATTTTCCATTTTTTTTGTAGCATTTTCCATAAAACCATGGAATTATGGTTGTAGGGAAAATGTTATTGAATGCGTGTGAGTTGCGCTTGTACAAAGTAGTTTCAACTTGAAAAGTATGAAACGTCAAACGGTACCTATTAGTTCAGTTGGCTTATAAAGTGAGTTTCCTTGAATACTGGAAGTTTTCTGGATTCCTGAAAACCTCTAAGGAGATCTCGTAGTTTACACGTATGTTGCAGAATTATTTTAAAACTGTCGACCTGTCTGACATCAGCCCCTAACAATTATTTTGTGTGACACAATATTTTTTCGCGATTTTTTAAAAATAGATTGTGTTCTATTACCGGTATCAGCTATACAAGGATAGTGGTACCTGTGAGTGGTACCTACCGAATCACTCATCTTATCCGCTCTTTGTCATTTACCCGACATATACTTGTATTTTGAAGACGGATTAGTGTATCAATTCGATGTTTTTTACCCAATAAATTAGGTACGAACTACGATCAATTATTTTTACTACAGTATAAGTAAATTACTGCTACCTTTACTGCAATAGCCTGTAAGTTATGATCTGAAATAAACATAGCATTTAAAATAGCATAGAAAAACAGAAAAAAAAATCGGATGATCAATATAATATAAAGTATGCATTAATTAATTAAATACGTCTGTCTTATAACTAGTACGATTTAGATAGGCGACAGTAGTTTTTCAATCACCCGACTTCAAACAACATCGCTATTGCCTCAAGGCATGCATAGTAAAATATGCGGAGTGGCATTCTATAAATGATCTTTGTCGAACCAGGTCGTTTTTGAAGTGTATGTGTTTAAAATGATTTTACTAATATTATTAATCGCGTTAGTGGTGTTGATTGTGATATCTTGGATGAATCTGTTGAAGCAGTGCAAGAGATTCAATGTCCCCGGACCGACACCATTGCCCCTTTTAGGAAATGCTCTCATGTTTATGGAGCAATCGTCAGGTTTGTACTAATTATATGAATTCTAAACATAAATTATAATATATTAATTAAGGATGTACCTACTCGCAATTCAGATACATTTAAATTTTAATATATATTTATATGTGAGTGATACATAAGCAGACGTAGTGATAGCTTATTTGGAAGATGACCGATCTGAGATACCAACGTTGTACATAGGTTTGATGCCGAGGTACACATCTTTGACCTTTCGTAGCTATATAAGTATTTAAAGTGCATTATGGCACACCTTAATGTCAAATAAAATCTGTGCGAAATCTGCGTATCTGAAAGATCTTCATAAGAATTTCAAGGTAAAGTGTACAAATACATCCTATGCTAACATGGTGGACTAAGGTCTGAATCCCTCTCAATCCTAGAGGATCCCTGCGCCGAACAGCGACTGAATACGGGTTAATATGTTTTTTGTAAATATTTTGAAGACACACCAATCGTAAATAGAACATTATTTGAATAAACGTATTATATTATATGAAATTAAAATGCGAAATAAAATTTATGGAAAAATTTCTGTCTTCTAAATCGCATACGATTTAAGAAATTGTAGGTAATAATATTCGTCTTGAATACAATTATATTTACACAAGGCAAGGTTGAGTAAAATTAGCCACATTAAAAAAAAAAATTTTTTTTGGTAAGACGTAAAAGCGTGTTGCGATAAGATATTTGTCTGTTTATTTGGAGATGAACGATGCAAAATAATTAATTGAATAATTTAATTGTAACACGCAACAGTTACATAGATAGTCCTGACCAAACAGTAAGATGCAAGTTTTGTGTTGTAGCTGTTAGAAACTACGACAGACTTTTCAGCCTTACTTGCAGCCCCTTAATGTTGCTAGGTATTAAAATGACGGATAGGTGCTTATATAAGGGAAACAATGTGTTATTTCCGATGAAAAAGAAATCACTAAAATCGGTTCAAAGCTGTGAAGTATAAGCATTGCAACAAAATAAAAAGAATTTCCGAATCGGTTCAGCCTTCTTTGAGTAATCGGTGAGCATACATAAAAAAAAAACAAATTGAGAACCTCCTTTTTTTGAAGTCGGTTAAAAACAAATAAAACCTTCATGCTTCCATAGTCTGTCATTTAATTACAGATGACGTATGTAATAGAATAAAATTTAAAAAACATTAAACTGCAAATTATTTCATTATAATGTCTAGATACGGCATCCACGAACCTATATTTTTTTTACTTTTGGTTGCTGAAAACAATACTAATATTGAATTTAAATTTGTTTCCCAGCGTACCTAAAAATATCACTTCAAAACGCAATAACCTCTATGAAAACGAAAAATGATAATTAGGTACATTTTGGTATACTACGGCGAGAAGCTTCGATAGAGTATACCAGATAACATATGTATACATAACACTGTTTCAACCATCTTAAAAAGCCATGGGCAATATTCGTAGACGTGGACATAGGTGGACATTTAACAAACTTAAGCATAAAACGCCGTATCTGGATATTATTTATTCAATGTATACATTTTTTGAATTTTGTTCTATTTCGTCACTGTCAATGAAAAACAATGGAAAGACGGATCACTTTACGTTGGTTGGTTCTGCAAGTTTGAACGTCTACACAATAAGAAAAAAGAACCATTGGAAACCTACTCAATTTCGAGGAGATCAGGTCTTCACTATTTTTTATGGGGCCTAATGGCAACTATTCCGCTAAAGACGAATCACGTAAATCAGATCATAAATCTCAGCGTAATCAATTCACACATAAAAAAGGCCACTGAATTAATAACCTCCTCTTGGAGTCGGTTCAAAATTATAATTTGCAATAAATAATATTGCGACTATAAATTGAGATAGACAGGGTGAAATGGCAGAGTTTGGAGGTGGCCTATGACCAGCAGTAGACAATAAAGAGCTGATGATGAAGATGATTATGAAATTGAGATACTAGAGCGGGTCAATAAGTTCGTGATTTTTGAATTTTCTGCTTCTTTAAAAAAAACACAAAATTTGAACAATTTGCGTCCATTACTTTGTGTTTTATAGTCATTAAAAGCCGATTGATTTGACGAGAACATGGAGAAGAGTATATTTGGTGTGCTCATTAAGCATTATTTTTTGCGGGAAAAAACCATCTCACCAACCAAGGCTAGGCGGAACGAGATTTGACTCCAATGATAAATTCATCTCGCATACAAACACTTATTTAGAGGATCTCCAGAAATCCTATTTTTCGGAAGGGATAAAAAAATTGGAGAAACGTTGAATGAAGTGTTAAGTGTGAATGGTGACTACGTGGAAAAATTAAATGTTTTTTTATTGCTTGTGTTTCATTCACGAACTTACTGACCCGCCCTCGTATAAAGTATCCTATCTCTCAAGTTGGATCAAATTGCACACAGTGTGCAAAAATTTATGAAAATTGGTTCAGTAGTTTAGGAGTTCATCGCACACAAACAACGTTACTCAAAATGTTTATATATTAAGATAACATATTAAGAATAATTTTTATGATTTCTGACGAGGTCACTACCGCACTTTGTTTCGTAGTGGTGAAAACTTAATTGCCGGCCAGCGGTAATTCAAGGTCGCAGTATTTTATGATAATAATTGAAAATCTTAAAACGGAAAATACCTATTTCAAATTAATACATTATAATAATAATTTATGTATTTCATTTTAAAATACAAATTATGAAGTATGAAGTCGTTGCTCTTTTTTTACCTATCGAATGTTTTGTCCCTTTCAAACGACTTTTGAATCGATAACTAAAATATGTTCTAACACGTAGACGCACACCTTTGTTTGGATCTAGATATTGGATCTAGATATTAATGACACAGCTAATGGAGAAAACTGCGTTTTGTAAGAAACCACTATGCATCTTGTATATGTATACAGATCATATACCAACTCCTACATCCGAAAGTCTTCGGCAATACTGGGCAGACATATGGGAAAACCCGCTACAGCATAATCCCCATGCTGACTGGTTAAGTAATATCCACGAGTCAACCATAAACATACCTGTAATGGAATTTAACCACATATCCATAGACATCATTTTAAAAGTAATTAAACATACTCATAACTGGAAGTCACCGGGAACCGATAAGATCCAGAATTACTGGTATAAAAAGTTCACATCCACGCACACCCATATTCACAGACACTTAAACACCTTCGTACAATCACCAGAAACAATGCCAGATTATATCACACATGGAGTAACGTATCTTCTACCAAAAGATAATGACACCGAAAACCCAGCTAAATACCGACCAATTACATGCCTCCAAACCATTTATAAAATTTTAACTGCTTGTATTAATGAAACGATATATAGCCACTTAAGTGAATTTAATATACTGGCCGAAGAACAGAAGGGATGTAGAAAGAACAGTCAAGGTTGCAAGGAGCAGCTAACCATAGATGCAATTACAATTAATAACGCTTATAAAACCAATCAAAATATCCATACTACATTCATAGATTACCGCAAAGCTTTTGACTCAGTGCCGCACAGTTGGTTACTAGAAGTTCTCCACGTTTATAAAATCCACCCTACAGTAATAAATTTCCTAAAATCATCCATGCGAAACTGGAAAACAGTTTTAAAACTAAAGATTAATTCTATCCCTACTATTACCGAACCTATTCACATTCTTAGAGGAATATTTCAAGGAGATGCCTTAAGTCCGTTATGGTTCTGTCTGGCGCTCAACCCCCTCTCTCTTCTTCTCCATAACAGTAAAGTCGGATATAGCCTTAAATCCATCAACTCCCAATTTACTTTTTCTCATCTATTTTACATGGATGATATTAAACTCTATGCCAATAGTAAAGATGATCTCTTCCATTTAATAGATATCACCCAACAGTTTTCTAATGACATCCATATGCAGTTTGGCGTGGATAAATGCAAAATTTTATCCATAAATAAGGGAAAATTACAACATAATTACTATATGCTGGATACTGGTGAAAACATTGAGCCTATGGATGAGTATAGTACCTACAAATACTTAGGATTTAAACAGTCCCGTAAGATACAGCACAAGGATACTAAACAGGAGCTTACTAAACATTTTAAACACCGTTTAAACCTTATCTTAAAGACACATCTTAACTCTAAAAATGCTGTTAAAGCTATCAATACCTTTGCCATTCCAATATTAACATACTCTTTTGGTATCATAAACTGGTCACAAACAGATCTAAAAAAACTTCAGAGAATTATAAACACGCTTTTGACGAAATACCGCAAACATCATCCAAAATCTGCCATAGAAAGACTTATTTTACCGCGTAATGAAGGAGGAAGAGGTCTGATAGACATACAGAACCTACACAATAAACAAATCACATCATTGAGATCCTACTTTCACACTAAATCATACCAATCATCCTACCATAGACATGCATCCAATATAGATGTTAAACTCACTCCACTAAATCTTCACGACTCCCAGATCCAACCCAACGAAAGAATTATAGATATGCAGCAGAAAATTACGCGATGGGCAGAAAAATCCCTGCACGGAAGGCACCGATCCCACTTGACTCAAAACCACGTCGACAAAGAAATGTCGAACGAGTGGCTCAAGAAGGGTGAACTGTTTCCTGAAACAGAGGGTTTTATGCTCGCAATCCAGGACCAAATAGTACTCACACGTAATTATAAAAAGTTCATAATTAAAGACCCAAACCAAACCACAGATATATGCAGACATTGTAACTCCGCTTCAGAAACTATCCAGCACATAACAGGCGCCTGTAAGTCTTTAGTCCAAACGGACTATAAACACCGGCACGATCAGGTGGCTGTTATTATACACCAATATTTAGCTCACCATTATAAATTCATTAATCAAAAAGTTCCCTATTACAAGTATAAACCAGTAACAGTACATGAAAACAGGCAGTACAAAATCTATTGGGATCGGACGATAATAACGGATAAAACCGTCCATTTTAATAGACCAGACATAACTTTGCATAATAAAATAACTAACACCATATACCTAATTGACATAGCCATACCAAACTCTCACAATATTCAGACTACAACATCAGATAAACTTACTAAGTACCAGGATCTCGCAATAGAATTAAAAACCCAATGGAGAGCTAGTACAGTCCATATAGTACCGATTATTATATCCTCAACCGGAATAGTACCTAAAAGCTTAAACCAAAGTCTAGAAATATTGAAAATACCTCCATACATTGTACATCTTTTGCAAAAAGCCATAATTTTAAACACGTGTCGCATTACCCGAAAATTTTTATCATCATCTGTATCATCTACATTTACTATTATTTAACCTGATGTGCTTGGCTACGGCCCGTACATCATGATTATTTGCCCTTTGAAGGAGATAAACCGTAAAAATAAATAAATAATAATAATAATAATCGAACGTAAACAACAATCATTTGGCTTAGGCCCGTGATTGTGGTTTTATACCGGTTAAATATACCGAGTAGTTATATGACTAAAAATAAATAATAATAATAAAACTTTATTTCAGAAATCATTCCATAATTTGTTAGTAACAATATTAATACAAAAGAAAAACTAAAACAGAAATAGTGTGAAGACAATGTTAGTGTAGATACAATTAACAATGCAGTCTACTTAATGAATTTATTAAAGGACAATCATATTTGTCCATAATGACACCCAGTAGGCTGTTAGTATTGCCACGAAGCCTCTGCAATAGGGATGCCGAACGCTTGCGCCTAATTGCCGCAAAGCAGCATTTTAGAATAAATAATAGTTTTATCGTATCGGTGAAACTAGTTTCGTCAAGGCCAAACTAGGATATCCTGAAATTGGGTTTGACCGATAACATATACTAGAAATTATGATATGTTTATGACGATTCTATTATAAATCAAGTATAACGCTTTCCCACTTCAACAAGATAATTTTTGCCAGAGTAATTTATCTGCGTAGAGCGTGTAATTAAAAATATGTTTAAATGGTTATATTCAAAATAATTAGGTATGACTATGAATAAAATTTGTATAAATTATATTGCTATGTTTTTCTTCAACTTTAAATTAAAACACTCAACAGGCTGATGTGGAATGTTTGTGAGTTATGTATAATTTTTCCAGTATATATTCTAAATTATGTACAGTTATCACATCTCAATTGTTTTTTAAAGAATAAATTAAAAGCGACCTATTGCTTACACATACAAGTATTTGAAACATATGGTTTTATATACTTATTGCAACAATAGCACTCATTACAACATAAACAACCGTAGAAAATAATTTATGTGATAAATAAATTTATTAACGTAATTAATACGTCTGCATGATAACTGATATGATGTATAGACTATAGTAATTTTTCAATAAGCGGCCTTCAAACAACTTCGCTGTCAGCACAAGTCTACTTGTAAAATATACCGAGCGGCATTTTGATGATAATCATTGTCGTTTTCAAGTTTATTGCGTTAACATGATTTTCCTAACATTGTTGTTTGTGTTGGTTGTGGTGATTGCGATATCGTGGATGAATCTGTTGAAGCAGTGCAAAAGATTTAATGTCCCTGGACCAACACCCTTGCCCTTCTTGGGAAATGCTCTTATGTTGATGGAACAGTCATCAGGTGTGTACCATATTTACATGAATTATTTTGAAATAAAAAAAAATATGTGAATAAATTAATATATTTTTGTAAACTATAATTATTTATCAAGCAATGTTGTTTAGCAATGCAATCGGATATTAATTATAAGTGATAAAATATATCGAATTTATCTAAAATAACATTATGAAGAGGAAAGATTTGATTGATTGTTTGCATTGAATAAGCTCTGAAATTACTGGACCGATTTGAAAAATTCTTTCACTATTAGAATCCTACATCATCCCTGTTAGGCGTACAATATTTTGAAAAAGAGTATCTGCACCCGGGCGGAGCCGGGTCGGGCCGCTAGTAATTAATAAAATTTACTTACACAAAGTAATTCATGGTTGGTTTAGTATTATAGACAAATTAACGTCGTATTAAATTAAAACATTTACTTTTCTATCACGTAATTAAACTAGTATTTTAAACATGTAGTAATGCCAAATAATACTTTAAAATCCAAAACTGAGACATGAGAAGCTAAGACAATATTATTCCTCATAGATGAGTATGATGTTCACTAGACATGTGCTACGTGCGAGTGTATGAGCAAACAATTTTATTAGGTGTCTACAACTCGTTGGAGTAGGTCACGAACTATTAAACCTGTCTAAATGCACGCTATCTGTTTTCAACAAGGCTTTTAGATGAGTGAATGTTAAATAATACAAATAGAAATATTTAATATATTAACACTTGCTAGACTTAGACCAAAGATATCAAAGCTTGTTTCATCAGGGATTTGTAATTGAAAATTAGTTTTTTTGTACATACTATGATGGCGAGTATAATATTACTGTATATAATTTACGAAATTATCAATCTCGCAGTGAACTTAACGCAATGAATGCTATTCTTAAAAATATTAATAATTAGGAGCTGGCCCGGCTCTGCCCAGGTGCTTATACTTTTTCAGCCCAGTCCACATCAACAACATCTTCATCATCACGTACCGTTTATTCATAAAGAACCCCAATGTCGTCCTTTGTACTGCTTTTCCCATGCTGTCCCGTCCCGACCCGTTATATACCGCACTGTTCCGCCACATTCTCACTCAAGGCATGTAATCCCGTCCCATCGCATCCCTTTCGAGTTTAAAAATGTAACATATAAATTTGAAATAGTCGATTGGTAGGTTTTTTTTCTTTTTATATCGAGATAATAAAAAGTATAAGTTTGCGTACTGTAGAGATGGACAAAAAAGAAACAAGATTCACAATTAAATTAATCAGTGCTATTATATGATTGTGTCATCCTCTGTACACATTGTTGCATTTTTATAATTAAAAATACTTAATAGGTGTTTCAATTGTATTCTTGGAATGAATTATTTCGAGTTTTTGTTAAACAGGTTTTTAGTTCTCGGTTGTTATTTGCAAGTCAATAATTAATTGTTTGCAACATGCTAGGCAGCGGTTGCGCTGTGTCTCTGGCATAGCCTAAGGATGAAAAGAATACTTAAGAATGTAAAGCAGCTAAAATCAATAAATATTTAGGGAATATGAATTTATTCATCTATTTCAGACACATAATAATGATATATTTACATAACATAGAATAATAGTATACCTAGATAACATTACCGTGGATTCGATGCGGCGATTAGGTGATTTAGGCTTTTACTAACACCTTTCGACTTCCTTACACACATACAACATGAGCTTACGTATTTTATATACTCCGACGTCTTAGAACATCTAACTGCGGTTTTTAAGGTTCTTGGTATATAAAATATAACCTTGAATTTATGACTGCAATAAAACGGAGTTTCGTATAGCAACACTAATTGGCTGAAAAATAAACATGCTAGTATTTAACTGAAATTTAACATTAACCATAAGAGATTGCCGGATGCCCAGTACCCCTTTCCTCTTCGCATCCTTTTTCCTTCACACCCTCTCCTGATTTTAAGGGTCGGCAACTCAACTATGAACCAAGAGTTATGGGTGGTCATGGGCGGCAGTGATCACTTAACATCAGGTGACGTGTTTGCTCGTTTACCGGACCTTTGCAGTAAAAAAAATAAGGTCATGCTTTTCTGATCTTGGAGTTGTCAGAGATGCCATTAATGCCCGCAGTTAGGCGAACTTGTTTCCTTCCTAATATGTGATGGGCTTAGAGTAGTTATAATATAGACGGAACGCTGCCATACATTTGCGTTTTCAAAAACGTAGATTTTTTTTCTAATGTTGGTAGCGCTGATAAATTAATGTAAATTGAACTAATTATTTCACAACAAATTGCTATAAATTTTATTGGTAACCGGAAGTACTTACATTTAGTTATTATCCGTAGGGGGCCGGATCCGCTGTTGTATATTATATAAATTTAATTACGGTATTGTGAGTGGAATACTCGTATGTTTTAGAAATTAAAAATCACACAAGGTGGATTGCCTCCACTGGAAATCAAACCCTATAATCGCTGCCAATAGACCAATGAGGCGACTTTAAAATAATCACTATCGAATTGGCTATTTATACGATATCTATTTGACCTTATAAACTTTTTACCGTTGTGCAAGGTTCTTCATTATATTATCTATGAATGTGGCCTCGTTCTACACCACAGTTCTACACTGATCCAATGCGAGTGGTTTTGAACGTATAAATTTTATTCTACTATTGGCCCATATAATATGCATTTTCTAACCATGGCTTTCTGACGTGGTTGAACAACTGCCGTCTTATATCTCAACAAGGTTTTCTATAGTATGTGAGCTCCACTAACCCGTGGTGGACCATGGCCTAAACCCTCTCAATCGAACTCTCGGTTGTAGAGTTCCTTGCTTAGCAGTAGGGATTATGAGATGATATGTATGGAACAATGAGTAATGAAAGTACAAGTACAATGTATTTTAATTGAAACGGAGTGCCAGCTGGCCGCTATGACGTGTTGTAACATTGGATACCACGTCTCCGTTGAGTGCACATCAACTTGCGGAATCGAATGTTATCGTTTATTTACTATTTCATTAACGCACATACACGTATAAACATATAGCCTCGGTGGCGCAGTTCTTTATACATCAGTCGTGAAAAGAGAGGTGCGGGTTCGATCCCCGCATTGAGACAAATATGTATATTTTGTGTGAACCACAGGTTGATGATCTGTTTAAGGTCGCAGGACGTCGGCAGATGCATGCCAACAGGTCTATGTGGCGATCCATGGGGGAGGCCTAGGTTCAGCAGTGAACTTCCTGTGGCTGAAGAGAAAAAGAAATATAACCACAGGTGGTACCTACCTGTCCGGGTTTTGGGTGTTTGTGGGGCTGATAGGTTTCTTTTGGTTGTCGATATTTTCGAGACAAGACTTAATTAATCTCATTGTAAGGCCAGTATGATATGATGACTGTTGAGTGTAATTATTTAAGAACAATACTAAGAGAGTACTTTGTCGAACATTGCATAATATTTTTGCTAATTTTTCAGAGTTTCTGTACCTGCTCCAACGATTATGGGAGACTTACGGAGACGCGTTCCGAGTGCATTTATTGACAAATGCTCACGTTGTTCTCAGCCACCCTAAGTATGTCGAGGTATGTTGATATTTTCACACGTGTATTTTTCGCGTGTTTGTTTTTCCTCTATTCCATAAGGAAAAAACACGTTGAATAAATTTGGTTTGAATTCGATAGATGTGACAGTAAAGTATGTAATGTAGGATTATATGGATAAATTAATGCAATTCTTAATTCTGATTAAACACTACATAACACGTGACATAGGTTAATACTGTGTTGCATGAAGTCAAAAACTTTGCATAGCGTATTATAGACACGTCTTTTCACACACTCCAGCTGAGAGCATACAGATGGGACAGAATTCTATGAAGTAATTATACACAGTGAATATACAGACAATTTCAATGAATATTTATCTGTTGTTAAATGGTTAGGCTATACATGAAGTGCAAGTCAGTACAATTATAAGATATTGCAGAGGGGTATTAGCCGTGAGATAATTACACTAGGTATTCAATACGGGTATAGTTATATAAATATGTTTTTGGTTACATTATATTTTTGAAATATTCATGTTTATACAATTGTATTACGAGCAATAAATTGTTTTCAATATAATATGCACCTTGTTCGGCCATTTTTTACAAATTTATTTGTTACTTTCGTCCCTGGTCCACTACACACAAACCTACAAAAGAGGTTTAATTTAAATTTAGTTTTTAATAGTAAATGGTACTGGTATCCAACGTTACTACACCAAATTATTAATTTAAAAATCAAGGTTTTAGGCGGAGTTTGCTGTTAAACAGTATCCTTAATTCAAAATTAATTATTCAAATATCTTTATTTATAAGGTTCCAGGTTAATGAACTATTGTTGTCATTAATTTAAAGGCTATCGCGATGTATTTGTATCATTAGATTTTTAAAAAAGTATTTCAAATTCCGTTTTTTAACGGTCTCATTAAAGGAGAGGTACAGCTGCTGCTTATTCATAGCATTTTCGTGGTCACTAAATGATCATTAATATGCTAATGGCGATCACGGTAAACTGTTTACTATAACAAAAATTACAATAGTTAGTATTTACATGTCACGTTAACTATACTCGTGCTCGTTAATTATACTAGTGTAGTTTACTGAGCTATAGGGCAGGGCGGAGGCCAATGTTCAGCGGTGTACTTTCCGTGGCTAAAGGGAGAGAGAGAGAGAGTTTTTACTGAAATAAAAATTACTACAATATTTACTTGTTCTTTTTTGTTTAAATTAATTAATTATTAAATTAATAAAATATGTAAAAATAAAAAAAAAAACATTAGATTATATTTAATTTATCCTTTTGTTTTCCTTCTTGTGGACTTAGGTTTCTTCATAGAATATGCAGTAGCGAATGCGATTTTGTCAGGGATATTATATTTTAACCTGTAGACAGCAGTTGGTTTGGCGTATCGAGGTGTCTTTTTGCGTTAAGACCGTTGCAGGTTTCGCACAGGGTAAATAATAGTGTAACCTATTGATAGTATTTCCGACTTTATGTTTGCGAAATTTAAGTATGTAAACAACCTACAGGAAAAAGTTTAATATGGAAAATATTGATAAATAATTTAAAATGTTACTTTATTTCAGCCAATAGTATCAAGTTCTGATTTGATAACGAAAGGCAGATCCTACATCTACTTATTGGAGTGGTTGGGTGATGGGCTTCTCACGTCAACAGGTAAATAATTAATATTATATCGGACAGGTTATTTTTTATTAGAACAAAAGGCCAAACCACATTTTGTAAGAAAAAAACTTTAGTAATAGTATGCATATTTTAATTTATAATTGGCATTGAAGATGCGTTGCATCATTGATTTATATTAATCGTACATTGCCACTTGTCGGGTGTTAGATTTATATACATAGATAATAATTAGATGTCGCTGTATCTGTTAACATGCCGAGCTGCGGTACCTGACGTCAAATATTACATATTTACCAACAAAGGTACTAAACTTCTAGGTTTAATTTCCTTATCAAATATTACCTAATATTTTTGGAGACTATAAAGCACAGGGCAAACATTATTATGTTTCGTTGTTACTGATGGTATATGGAATTCAAATCCAGTAGAATATCCGTTGAACAACTATTTCACCTGGCTAATGACAAAGAGGAATACAAGATTCTGACGTCCAATCTCCAACGCTGAAGAGGCACTCAAAGAAGACAAAGAATAGCCTTCGGGGCGGCGGCGAGTTCACGCAAGCGGATCCACAACGCGACACACTTGTGTGTCCTTGTTGTAAATTCTTTATTGCTAGACATCAATCATCATTTTGACAGCCTCCGTGGCGCAGTTGGTTAAACGCCGACTGTGAAACGAGAGGCCGCGGTTTCGTACCCCACACCGACACAAATGTTTATGTGGCTCAGAAATATTTTTATCGGGTGTTTGTGAGACTGAAAAGTCTCTCGTAGTCTCTGATACCTATGACACAAGACTTAATTGATCTTGATGTCGGTTCTTATTTCAATCTATAAATAAATTGTGTGTACGAGTACCATTTAATATGTTTTTCTAACAAAATTATATTTTAAGGTGAAAGATGGAAGACCCATCGGAAGTTCCTGACGCCAGCTTTCCATTTCAACATACTGCAAAATTTCCTGCCAGTGTTTTGCAAAAACGCGCAGATATTTAAAAGTAAATTTGCTGATCTGGCAGACGGCAAGCCAATAGACTTGTTTCCTATCACCGCTTTGGCTGCTTTGGATAATGTTACAGGTGGGTTTTTATATAAACCTTCTTCTGGCTTCATTTATTCCACACATATTTGGGACCGAGCAATATTCTTATTGTTTTAGTCTCGTTATAATATAATTTTATTACCGGTTTTCTGCGTTTCAGCCACTCTTGAGCAAAGATTGAAGTTTCTTAAATAAATGACACAATATTACGCTCGACGTTGTTGATTACAGTAGACTAAAGAATTAAAAACGCAGTAGCTATTACTCTCGTGCTTGTTGTTACTATTAATTATGCATATATATATCTACTTTTCCGCAGAATCAATTATGGGCGTGTCAGTAGATGCGCAGAAAAATAGCAGATCGGAATACGTGAGATCCATCGAAACGTAAGTATATCAGCTACAATTTGTCCAATATGCATGAAAATTAGCAATGCCTCGACGCTGGGTAGTCAGCCTGGATTGCATTGAACTTTCGATCAAATGCGTTGAAATTACTTTAATATATAAAAAAATATATGATTCTATTAAGTCACTTCCCATGTGCCTCTATGCCAACTCAAAAAACCTATGAAATTAGACCTCAGTCATTAAAAATATACAAAGTAATATAAATGTCTTTTTATTCTAGTTTGTCTAAGATTATAGCGATGAGAATGCAAATGCCTATCGTTAGTTTAGTATTTGATTGGACTCCCTACAAAACAAAAATGGACAAGGCTTTGAAGGTTGTGCACGGACAAACGGAAAGAGTAATTGAAGCCAGGAAGCAGGACTTGGAAAGAATGAACATCACCAGCCTCAGTGGATCCAACGAGCTCGGTGAGATAATTACAGAAAAATAATACAAACACGCACTTTGTAACGAAATAAGGAAAATAAATGTAGAAAAATAATTAATTTATTGGATGTTAGGCAATTACTTTTCTACAAACATGACCTTTCCAGCTTCCCGAAGATATTTTAAGTTAAGACTGGCGTCTTATTACGTACCCATTCTAAGAATTGTTAAAGAAATATACTCTTGAACAAAATTAATTTCAATTGTACAAGCTAATTGAGATCCGGTCAAGCAGACATATTTCTGATGGCTTCAACACTGTATTTGTCCACCATGTACAGAACAAAATTAATTAAAATGATTGTTTTAGGTATGAAGAACAGATACGCTTTTTTGGATTTATTATTATTAGCCGAGGTTGATGGCCAGAGAATCGACAATCAGAAAATTAGGGAAGAAGTAGACACATTCATGTTTGAGGTATGTTTTATTCCGATTATGGCTTTGTAATTTGTAATAATACTTGTATCTATTCGGTACTGAGATGACAGCCTCCCTTGCGCTTTTGGTTAGACGCCAGTCGTGCAACTAGATGCCACGGGTTTGATCGCCGCACCGAGACAAATGTTTGTGTAGTCCACAGTTATTTGTTTCGGGTCTGGGTGATTGTGAGCCTGAAAAGTCACTCGTAGTTTCTGATACCCACGAAACAAGACTCGATTTTAGTGTGGAGTTAGAAATATGTATGTGACTGTTGGGTGTATTTTTTTTATTTATAATGATACTAGCTGACCCGGCCACGCGTTGCTGTGGCTAAAATTGGAAATAATTGAATTATACGGTATTTCGTTCACTACAAAATAAATTTAATTAATTTTATAGCGTCAACAACACGTGGTAATTATACTGTTAAAATGTAGCTTATATGACACGTTCGTAGATTTACCATAGCAGCGCCATCTATTGATTACTTACTCAACCCAGTCGAAAGGTATCGACATCTGTTAGAATCATTTGGAGTTAACAGATGATTGTGACTGTCAAATAATAACAGACAAATAATTAGCAATAAATTAAAATTGCGACTATAATTTGAGATTTAAACTATCCTATCTCTCAAGTTGGATCGAACTGCACATGGTGTGCAAATTTTATTATAATCGGTTAAGTAGTTTAGGAGTCCATTGAGGACAAACATTGTGACACGAGATTTATATATATTAAGATAATTACGCATTGCGTCACTTACATACATTTAATTGTTTAATGTGTTGTGTTTTAATTTTATGTATTAATAAAATTTGTGTAATAAAAATGTGTGCAATCTGCAACAGAATTACTAATGCAGTAAAAGAGCTTTATTAAATTGAATTTGAATTTCATCATCAGAATTGAATTTCATTTCATTTCAATATGATATCCAGAAAGTATGGCTGTTACAACAGCGTGATAAGTAGATTTTTGTTTATAACGTAAACTATCAAGATTCTTAAGAATAAGTACATATGAACGAGGAAAACACTCAGAACATTTAATATGTTTTGCATTTTGCGGTGGAGGGCAGTAGAAACGTACTATGTATATTTTTATGCTGGTATGAAGTCACTAACAAGCGGTAATGATAAGTGCGATGCAGTCCGGATAAATATAAACGATACGTTTAGTTTTATAAATAGCACAGCAGTTCGCATACTGTATGTCATACATTTTAAATTATGTCTACAACCTTTATCCTATAGTAGTATAATTGTTAGTAAAATATACTTTTGTTACCATGTCACGTTTTATTAATAAATACTCTAAGTGAATCTATTTTTACCTAAGTTTTTCCTGGTCGGCGTATTGTGTTTTTGAAACAATTTGGTACATAGAATGACTTTGCTAATGAATTTACTAATAATATATAAGTGACACCTGCTAGATCTCAGCTCTCTCGCGAAGACGCTATTTAATCAACTACGATGGCCTACATCAAGTTTGTGTTTTCACAAACGTCTTATATTCTCGTAGATACCGAAGCTCGATGCTATATAATAAGCGAAATATAGTAATGGATACACAATAACCTAATACACACTTTTGTAGGTAGAGACTTTTGTCTAGCGGAGGACTGAATGAGGCTGGATCTTGACCTACGTATCTTCGAAATAGTAGTAATGTGTCTTATGGCCTGTCTCCATAACATATCTATCTTTAACTAGGGATTTGATTAGATATTTCAATGCATTTTATGTTTCATTAAACAAGGATAGAAAGATACCTATAGATATGGTGTATATATTTATACATAGCTAAGTAAGATAAATAATTTATATGTCTATGTTTGTTTATTGAAGCGTAGAATTGTGTCAACATAGTAATTGTAGCTATTTTAACCTCTTGTTAAGGATAGATAGGCTACAGAAACCGACTGTTAGAGTATTTATAAGATAGAGGGAGCGCTGGTAGATAAAAAATGTGGGTAAAAATGGTGGTAACGGGCCACCTTTTTCTGCTCTCTATTGGATGACATTTGACAGTTTCTCCAGTATGCACGAATTATTTGAAATAGAGAAATAAAAATTTTTTTAGGACTATTGAATTCCACGCAAACACGTTTTAGACGGATAATAACGAAATATATTTTAGGCTATCAACGGAATTTATAGAAATGTATTGTTCAATAATTAATTTAACTTTCACTAATACGGTAGTGCTACCAACATAACGAACACAAAAATATCTACGTTTTTGAAGACGCTAATGTACGACAGCGCGCCCCCTATATTGCAAATACTAGTAGTAATGTGTGCTCCAGTGTAAAAGCACAATACTACGACTAGTAAACAAGGAACTCTCAACTCGTGACTTTTAGGACATTTCCCAACTAGCCTACCGCTGGCTTTCTAACATTTTTATTTGTTTTTTTTTCTCTTAGGGCCACGACACGACTACAAGCGGTATAGTATACAGTCTGTTTTGCATATCACAACATGAGGATGTTCAGCAGAAAATATTTGAGGAGCAAGTGGAGATATTTGGCGATGATTTGGACGCCGATCCAACATACCAGTAAGTAAATAGATATACTATGTCTGCCGCCTGTTACTTTCACATATGATTTAACAATGACTATTTCGTAGCTTCTCGCTTGTTTTGAAATTTTAAATGCTTTTTTGATTACTGCTTATTGTTCTTTTAGATTTTCCTAAAGTAATTAAGCGATACTAAAAACATTCCAACGAATTGAGAACCTTGTCCTTTTTTTTGAAGTCGGTTAAAATGATGCGAAAAAGGTTTTAATTTAGTTGCTATTGTGTCTTTTTTATAAAATGCTTGAATTTATAAAATAGCAATATTGTAAGATTTAATCATTCAAATATAAAAAAGAAACATGAAGTTAATCAAAAAATGAATATTGATAATGATCTAGAACACGCGCAATTCCACGGAAACATTTAATATTTCCGGTATGCAAACAGTAAAAAAATTTAAGGCAGAATAAGGGTTTTCCGCGTATATTATTATTAATTAAATTTCCGTTTCGGTAATCATGTAACCTTTATGTATACATATAAATATCCATATTTGTGTAGCGATAAACCTCATTAGAGTATGCAGAGAGGCCATTTTGAACACATCCTGTCCTTGGCTAATTATACTTCTAGAATGAACCGATTGTCCGTTTTTTATTAAGATTAAACCCTGAATCCTAAGGTCATAACCCAGAGAAGCTGCCCATGAACTGCCGATATGACTGATAGTAGTAATTATTAAGATTTAAACGAATTGGCCGTCAATTTATATATTGTATATATAATTCTCTACTTAATTAGTTTCATGGTACCTTGACGAATTATTATTTTTGAAAGTGGTAGAGCCACTGTGATACTCATTTTTTTGGCCCTTCTTCCGTTTTGAAATGTCGGTAAGGCAGGCGGCAGCTATGATCCTATGTTGAAGATGTCCTTAGAAGGCGGTTTTATTACTGCCTAATACATATAAAATATGTATTTTTTGTTTGTGTATTAAAAAACTATTAGGTAGGCCTTTTCCACGTTTGCAGGACTTGTGCAATTAATAAATTGTTTTGTTTTAGCAATCTGCAAGAAATGAAATATCTGGATTTAGTAATCAAGGAGTCTATGAGGGTATTTCCGCCAGTTCCATTAATAGAACGGCGAATGACGAGGGATGTTGGTAAGTTTACGTGTACGTACATTAGGTTTAATTAGTCAAATTATTAATAATAATATAGATTAGTTAAATAAATAATAAATACACCCACTAATCACATCACAGAAATGTATCGAGAGTCACATACATAGTCCTGACCCTACATTAATTTAGAGTCTTGTGCCGTGAGTGGCAGGAACTACGAGACTTTTTGATCTCACAAACATCCAGACCTGAGACAAATACTTGTGGGCCTCACAAACATTTGTCTCGGTGCGGGGATCGAACCCATGACCTCTTGTTTCACGTCCGGCGTCAAACTTTTAAAACCTGAAATACATTGGTTTGATCAATTTCTATCGTGAAATGATAACACCTATTTATTAAAAAAAATTATGTTTATCTGGGAAAGAGGCGTGAGTTTATGTATGTATATACATAAATGTACTCTAACATTAATTATTACTTTGTTTAACAGAAGTGGCAGGCATAAATTTCGCAAAGGGTGATTCGGCCATGATCAACATATACCAGATGCACCGCAACCCCAATGTGTTCGAAGATCCTTTGGAGTTCAGGCCGGAAAGATTCGCCGCTAATGGCGTCAAGAATGCCTTCGACTTCCTCGCTTTTAGCGCAGGCCCTAGGAACTGTATTGGTGAGTACTGAAAAAACTGAAAAAGCATCATTCGATTTTGATGTGATTTTTCAAAAAAAAGGTTTTTATTTGGAGTAATTTTGACATGTTGATATGCTCGCAAATTAATCAAACATTTAAACTACGAAGTGATGTGAGCATCGTTTAAAATGTTACAAGTATTAAATTGCTCCAAAGATCCAAATTCAGAGAATATATATACATATATCAAATAACATCAAATTCTATGAATGACTTTTGTTGTTAAGGCCGCAGGAAGTCGCTGGATGCAGGTCGCTTCCAACAGATCTATGTGGCGATCCATGCAGGAGGCCTATGTTCAACATTGGACTTCCTGTGGCTGAAGAGGGAGAGAGAGAGAGAGAGAGAGGGGCTTTTAAGGATTACATTTTTTTTTCATAATGTTTCTCGTAAAAATGTAATGTGATGACATTACATTTACTCCGTCCGTGTTAATACACAGTCGGTTAGCTTGCCTCTTCATCATCATCACCATCATCAGCCAGGGGTGCTTCTTGGGTCCTCTCAAAGTCACTAACACGTGAATACGTATTTTATGATTAATATATTAGTACTCTCTCAATCGATTCTCTCGATTGTAGAGTAGGCCCGTGCCCAGCAGTGGGACGGATATGGGCTGATAAATATATATATATATATATATTAGTACTCGTATATTCATCTTATCAAACTGTTGAAACGTGTTGGTGGCCTACTGAGTACTATCCGAACGGACATTAAATTCAAAATAAATGAATATTATCGGAGAATATTTCGGATTTTTTCGGTACCATTATTATACAACATTCACAAATCTTCAGGAATGTTAAGTTATAATAAATCTGATCAGTTTTAGCAGTTCATGTAGGTACTGTATTAAAAAGTGATTACAATAAATTGGGTTAATAAAGAACAATATTTGTAGACTTGTGGCAAATGATGTTGTGATAAGAAAATTTAAGTTGTTTGATATACTTTTGGAATAAAGTAATTATGCTAATTTATGTCGAAAAAGTGATTAATTTATTATTATTTGTGCAAGAATATATGACACAAAATTCATGCATTTGCAATACATGTTTCGAAATTAAATAAAAAGCATAATTTAAATACTAATATATTACGATAGATAGTTATCATCTACAATTTCTTCCTTCAAACGAAACAGAACAGAAAAGTTATTGCTTCACGTTGATTTTCGGTCGAGCCGACCAGTGTGTAGGTATTATACCTGTAACGAGATCCAGCAAGATACGACCGTGCAGTCTTGCTCTACCGGCATGGGCTAAGCTATCTTTCGTAACGAACGAGGAAGCTCGAAATTAAGCGTAGTTTGTGCTAAATCCATGTAAATATTTCTTTTCGCCTGCTACTTCGCCGTTACTGTATTTATTCGATTTAAAAATATATATGTTTTTTTAATTTACTACACTACCTACCCTTTAGAGGACAAATTTGAGTTTATCTACGTTTAAATGCTATAATTCCAGGTCAGAGGTTCGCAATGATGGAGATGAAGGTGACAATCTCGGCGATAGTACGGCGGTTCAGATTACACCCGGTTGACCACGAGCCTAAGCTGTGCGCCGACCTCGTGCTGCGCTCCAAGAACGGTGTCTTTGTCAAAGTAACTCCAAGGAAGTTATAGGAGTCATAGGGTTAGTAGATAATTTGTAAGAAAATGTTAAGTGGTCACATGTTGGTTGACACATTGTTTAGAGGGCTGGCCTATCTCGCCGCGAGTTAAGAGGGTGTTTATAATTCTGCCGAACATGCATAAAAACGAGTGGTTAGAACCACGGCTAAAATATTTCTACGCGAATAGTTACAAGTTCGATAGTTCCACGTATATTTGTATGACCTACAAATAAAAATTGTTTTGTGCCTAAGTGGTTGAGCTAATGAAACATGCTTTTAAAAACACCATCCCAATGTTGTCAAAACTAGTTTATGAGAAAGAAAACAATAAATTTCATATTTAAGAAATGTAATAAGTGAATAAATTCCAATAAAATTGTTCTCCAAATAACCTTTTTACGGACGAATTATTGATTATTATTTATTAAAACAAAATATATTAATGTCTCAAATTACTGAGGTCAGGCAAATTGTCGACAGATGTAACACAATGGAAATCATTCAGCAACATGCATCAAAATTATCATGTAATTTTTTTTTTGATAATGCAATTTTTTGATTATGTAGATCCGGAAATTTTACATTTGAGCATTTTGATAACGTGGGTTCTAGATTAATTAATGAAATAATCAAGGCCATTAATTTAGATTAATAATAATTATACAAGTTGAATATTGGAAAGAGTGATAAAGGTGTAAGTTAAAGGTTATTTTAATAAACTGAGTACCTAAATTAATGTTATTTGTAAATATTTTGTTATTTAAGAATATATGTAAGTACATCTATTAATAATTATTTTGTAATAAGGATTAGGCTTAAAAGTATACTTTCGTATTATTTTAATACACATATTTTGTTATAAATTATAAGAAAATAATTGTAATAAAAAAAATTTAATGTAATTTGTTACACGGAGTTAATTATAATAAAATATCATGAGCAAAACCGCTGTATTATTTGTCCACCTTTAACGTTTTTATTAATACAAAATACTATAGATGTTTTTGCTATAGCTATATTTTTTATGGTTACTAATTTATACCGTTACGAACATTTTAGTCGCTTTATCCGAACATAACATACTAAAAATGAATCATCTAAATTGTATTGGCGTGTGGTGAAACTTGGAACTACAAATAAAAAAAGAAGAAAATAATTGAAATCAGTGTTTCAGATATGTTTTTAAAAGATAAACAATAAGCATTATATTCGTATTTTAATAATATTAACATGTACATTGTACAGTGTAATAAAGTATGAAGAGATATATGTATATATTTTTTTGACAACAACGCTTTCGGGAGCCAGAATATAGTAGACAATCTGTACTATCAAAGTATCAATAACTGATGTCTCATTACGTTAGTACTGTGCGACTTTGTCCAGTATGTCGGTGTAGGATTTATTAGGTACCTAACTCGATTGCAATATCCTGATACCGGACTGGAAGGATGGAGTCACCGGCATACCCCATTGAGTTATCCCCGGAGACCGAAAAGAGAACCTAACTGCTTTCCTCTTGTTAAAAAACACCTCTCTCACAATAACTATCTCATAATTCATAAGGATAGTGAGAGTCTTAACAGGTGTCAAATGTATAATACTCGGACAGCCATGCATTGTTAGGTTGTAAATCTGTACCCTCGAGCAGGCTGTAAGTAATTTATTGTCCTCTTGAGATTGGACGTGGCGGCCATTTCTCAGGGTAGAACAAGCACTTAAGCGCCCCGTTACATTACGGCCGAGAGAATTCGGCAACAAATTTCATTTGGCTAACAAATACGACTGTTTGATTGGATTCGTTTGTTATCCGATCTAATATAACCGATACACGTTCGTACATGAATTATTAAAGGGTATTGTGTAAGTTTGTATTGTTTGTACTTTTTCTTTAGTAGTGAACCAACCAACTCGTTGTACAGAATTATAATTCATAATAAAAAAATGGCTTGCAGCTAGGTAATTGTGATAATGATTAATGAACAATGGATTGGCCCTTTTTTTGTAAGTCAATAACCAAGTTGCACCAACCAAACATAGACAGATGAATACATTCACGGAGGAAAAAGTGATAACAATTTTATTTGAGAGCATGTATCCAACTTTATTATTCTAATGACAAAAAATATTTACATTGTATTACATTACATATTGTATTGTATTGTATTGTATCAGCCCATATACGACCCACTGCAGGGCACGGGCCTCCTCTACAATCGAGAGTACGATTGAGAGTGGTTAGGCCATATAGTCCACCACGCTGGCCTAGTGCGGGTTGGCGGACTTACACACCGTAGAATTTTTTTTTTAAATCGCTACGGTGTGCAGGTTTCCTCACGATGTTTTCCTTCACCGTTAAAGTGCGTGGTGATTGACTATCAATACACACATAACTCCGAAAAGTCAGAGGTGTGCCCTGGGATTTGAACCCGCGACCACCGTGAACATGTAGGCAGCCGAGTCTGGTCCGATACCACGAGGCCACCACGCACTTCAGTAGTGAATGAGAGTAGACATAAAGCGAGGGAGCTATGTGCTAGTGATATGTTATTTGGATTAACTCGAATAGTTATTAAATAAACAAAGTTTAAAACCGCGACAGTCCTTTATTAAATTAGTAAAAGACTAGTGCGTCGATATTCGTAAGATGGCTGGTAGCGGTTGAAGACGATGGGCTGAAGACCGAGCCCTGTGACGTGCCATAGGAGAGGCCTATCTCCAGCTGTGGACACAGAAGCCCTCATGATCGTGATGAAAAGACTAGTGCATAATTACGTTAAAATTATGTCTTGATAATTAATTAATTTTTACAACTGAAAAGCTGATAATAATCAGGAAAGGTATATTTTAAGTAAAGTGTTCGCTATAAGGTTACTATTATTTCTACCATAGCTTTTAAAGCCATTATAAAATAATTTTGTATTGTATCAGCCCATATACGACCCACTGCAGGGCACGGGCCTCCTCTACAATCGAGAGTACGATTGAGAGTGGTTAGGCCATATAGTCCACCACGCTGGCCTAGTGCGGGTTGGCGGTTGGGTTGGTTTATAAAATAATAAATTTGTTCAATGTTAGTATATTGGCTAATCAATATAATATTAATGAGTTTCTCCGCGTCATTTTTGCGGATTTCTATTTTTATTGAAGCGAAATATCAGTCTAAAAACTTATTCTATCGTTCGATCTAAATCAGAAGTATGAATCGAAACTTCGCCGAATAGTTGATAGATGAGAAAAAGTTAGTGATACTTTCGCTAACTAGTAAAGTTATCGGCGAGGACATGGTTAGCAGGAAGTAATCAAAGTTTAGCGCCTCCCTCAAACAATGACACTTGGCCAACTAATTTCGGGCCAGTTTGCATTCACCTTGTGCCTGTGGACACTTGTCTAAAGATGTTTGACTTCACTCCTTCCACAAGTATCGTTGCCACCCAAAAGTTTATTAAACCAATATATTTGAATTGTTTTAAAGTTCTTCTAGATCTTTCTGTCCAAGATTATCAAGTTAAATTGAATGTTAGCTTCGTAATAAGACACGGTAGTTACTCTGTTAAATAAATACTTTTATACTTCACACTGCAGCTAATGTTCTCGTTGGCTGCAGGTTAACTAAGCAATAAACTTTAACGCCAAGGTCTTGTTACAGTCCTTTTAAAATTCTTTATTTCTTATCTCAGGAAACAATGTAATTAAACAAGATATACGCTTATTTCGTGAACTATTTAATTATATCTTTAAGTAAAGAATAAGAAGGACCTAGTCACAGGTTTAGTCATTCTTCGCGTGTATAAATTCGAGTAGGGAACTACTTGATATGCAGATATCCTCACTTTTTTCTTCATCATTAAAGCATTGTAATTAACTTACAACACACACGTTACTCCAAAAAAGTCAGAGGTCGTTCTAACCTCGGCAGTTTGTTATAAACTCAAAAAAAATAATTAAAATAACATATACAACAAAAAAACAACAGGAAATGGGATCCGGCGCGCCAGTTTATTCAGCTAGTTGCCGTGAAACAAAATTTAACCCATAAAGCCTTCCCAAAAGTTTGCGAACAGTTGTTATGAAATCCTAGAGAATATTTAATACTTTCTCTGCCGAAATACGAGTTTTATTAAGGTCAAACTTCGTGGGGATTCACATCGTCGCTGTTAAAATTTAATATGTCTGACCGCTACCCACCCTTGTGTGGTTCAATGTCTAATATATTTGGTTAAATATGGAAATATTTTACAATAATTATTGTGAATTGAAGTGTTTAAATAAGCATGAAATATAAAATAATCATGATAATGTATAATAATTTTCTTTTCAAGTGGAGTCAAATGTACTGTTCTGTATCAGCCCAGATACATTCTACTGCAGGGTACGAGTTCCGTCTACAATCGAGAGTACGATTGAGTCGATTTATGCGAAATTGTGTTATGTCTTGGTAAAAGGTTTGATGATGTAGAAGCACATCTTCCTTAACCTGAAATCTACTGGCATTATGAGATTCTATAATGTCAAAAAGAAAACAATATAAACAAAAACCTTATAAAACAGTTCATTGTTTATAAAATATAGTTATCAACATTGTATTCTGCAAATATGTTGGAGTAGCAACACAAACTAGATGCTACGCAAGAGCCACTTACAATGTATTGGTTTACAAGGATAGCCTGGCTAATGCAAACGAAATTCTGTTCAAATAGTTTGAGTGGCTTCTTTGCGTCATGCGATCCTGAAGTATCATGTTTCGATATCGGTCCGATTTGTAGAGGAATGTTAATTATTCAGCAATCAGTCTCCTATTATTTTATTATATAGAATGTAAATAAATTAATGTTTTTAGTTTTTACTTATCCTATTAATTTATTTTGTAGTATGTTAATAATTTGATGTTCTTCAGCTTGCCCTTATAGACATCTTGCAGAATAATTTGGTCTATAATAACTATTTTACAACCGGCGTGGTCTGTGATGGCTTAATTTGTTTTGTATTGTTAATGTTGCTGAAAATTTATGTTTAGGAATTGTAAACAATTCCTAGGAAATGTATACAATTCCAAGCGTGTTCAGGAAATGTGTAAAATAATGATTTGAAGATTCTGTAGTACTCACATTCGCTGGGAAACGTATACATTTCCTAGGAATTGTATATAATTCCGAGATGATGCTAGGAAATACATACATAAATATTGAATATTTCTGTGTATAAAATAAATGAAAGGTCCTAGTAAACTGACAATTAAAATATCTGATCGTAACGGAATAATCGTTAGATTAGATTAGGTTAGTTTATTTCCAGTTTTTATAAGCTTTTTATTATTTTTTTTAAATGTTATCCACTATTTTCTGGTATAATTTATCTCTCACCTAACCATCCCTTTGTTTAGACCTCTGTATTCGTTAGCGTAATTAAAAGCGGAAAGGAGTGCTCAACATTCTCTCTGTACTCATTGACATACCGACTACAATAATTATCCGATCGCTATTTAGGATGTAAAAATAATCGTACATTTCCTAGGAATCATATACAATGATGAATTATATACATTTCCGTTAACATTAACATAATATCTTCGAATTTCTTGTGAACAAATCTCAGGCATGTAATTACGTTACCTTCATGATATAATTATTAAAATTACTCTTGCCTTTATTGCCTTGACTTTTTCGAGTCTCATTAAAAAATGAAATAATGTTAAAGGTTGAATCATTTCCTTCTTTGCATTATACAGGGTATATCAAGACTGCTACCAAAAGCGAAGCCAGGTGGTAGTTTTAGTGGCAGCAGACACGATGCAACTAAAAATTTTGCAAAAAAATGCGACGATTTTTTTTTGTAATGTTTTATACCATTCTGTTTGGGTAGTAAATCCATAGTTTTTGCTTAAATTATTATTTAAAGCCTTGCGTACTATAGCGTCTTTAAAAATAAAAGGGTGTACAATACTTTTTTAAGAAAATGTCTTTACTACCCAAATACGATGACAGGAAAAAAAATTTCAAAAAAAAATTCGTCGCATTTTTTTGCAAAAAATTTAGTTGCATTGTTTCTAAACTCACTGAAACTACCACCTGGCTTCGTTTTCGGTAGCAGTCTTGACATTCCCTGTATATTAATAATGGCCCATATGTATGTGAAGTTTCTAAATACAACGATGTTGTAATCGATTAAATCTATGCATAATCGCAATGTCCTTGACTTGCTCATCCCTACTTAAGTGCCGATTGCGTCGCGTAAAAGAGCAATATAGCACGATTCTTATGGACTACTGGTACTTTGAAGGCAATTTTAAGAGTTATGTTCGTCGTTATTTCGATTTTTCAGTACCTAAACTAATCTTTAAAGGCTGTCGTAAAAATGTTATGGCGATGCTTTCGTTCTGCCATATTTTTTAAAAGTGTATTATTCTTATTTATTTCAATAAAGGAATTAAGTTTGTTTCTGATTTCAATTGTTAATAATTATTTAATTACTAATAACTCGGATAGGTAACTTAAGTGCAATTAGGTCGCTGTGACTTATTTAACGTTTATACATACTTGTTAAAAGGTTTACATATTTTGTAAATAAGTAATTGTTATACGCGTGGTCAATATATATTTTTTATTATTAAAAGCGCCTCTTATCAATGGCGTCTAAACTATTTTGCAAACATTTTAATTTTGTGGAATGCTATAGCGTCTTTGTTTAACACATTTAATCACAATGTCAAACACGACCCATAAATTATTTTTATATTTCAAACCTTCACGATATTAAAATGAATACTTGTACTTTTATTGAACGAGAAATCTTCATAGAAAATTAGTGCTTTCTAATGACATACTCGTAAAGTTTGTGAAGATTTCACAAGTAATAAAATGGCGCGATAGCTGAAGACCTTTATGATGCTGATATTCGCTCGTTTTACATTGAAATTTTTATATTTTTAAAGATAACTTCTTTTTATTGGCAATAAATCTGGAGAATAATATTAAGTTTATGAATAACTTATTATGGACGGCAATATATAAAATCATAAATGTGTTTCGTCCTGTTTTATTACCTCCCCAGGCAACAAGAAGGGTGTTATGCGTTTAAAATCCTCGTCTGTCTGTGACATTGCTATTTCCATATGGATTTAGTAATTAATGTATATAAGTACTCGTATATCGAATTATACGGCTATTTTTATTTGAAAACAATTTCGTGACTCAAAACACTTCTCGAAAACTACAGCTATAGTTTTCGAAACTGTAGCTGTATTATTTTTATTGGAAGTTTTTCGTTTAACATAAGCCGGCCCTAAAATAAGCGACTAATACATATTCAGATTAGCCTTACAAGCATGCGTTTCATTGTTATTTTTTTGTTACCGTGGACCCGACGCGCGGGTCGGTATTACAGGCTTTCATGCAAAATTTAACATGAATGGCTACCTCTTTATAACTGGGGTTAAACCGAGAAAAGTCAATTTCCATTCTTCAAAATTAATAACACAAAATACTGTATTCGTAACGTATAAACGCTAAGTGAATAAAACAAATCTTGTTTAAATTATGATTATATGCGAGTATTATTTTGGTATTTAAATTGAAATATTATTTGTTAAATCACCTTTTGATGTATTCGTTATTACCTATTTTTGATTTTTATACAAATTATTGCCTACCAAATAACATGATAGATGGAGGCTTAAAGGAATTTTATTTTATTTTTAATTTTTAATACTGTATACAAATTGTGTATAAGTGGACATAACTACTGGATGTGGCATTTTCTGTAGGTAATAGTATAAGCCATGCTATAAAACCATCTTACTTTATTACGTCAATGTACATAACATGACGTCTTTGAAAATATTTAAATCATCATTATTGGATCATCATCAGCCTTTTATTGTGCACTGCTGGACATAGGCCTTCTTCAAATTGCGCCATTTCATATTATTTGATGTTGACATGGAAGTTAAAACATACGTACGTACACTAAAAGTCATAAACAAAAAGGTTATGCAAACATATCATAATTTAAACGTACTTAAAATATGTGCATACATTGCTTAAAACTTCGCACCCAGAGAAGATTCAGAAACGCGACTATAAATTAAGTGTCACTTTGGTACATTTATTTTTCGTCTAGGTAAAATATGGCTGCAGCTAACTTTTTAAAATAATACATGAAAAGAATTTTTCGCTTTAAGTGTGAGAACAAAACTGAACGAGGTGCATTTTCTTTGTCCCGTATTAAATTGCAACCGAACAAAAGAGCTGGCTTTTGTAACAATCAGCGATATTGTTTGTTAAAAATGTGTCGTTGTTTACGTATCTACTTATATTTGAAATGTTTCAAAATACGATATTCGTGAAAAGATATTATTTATAGAATATGTCAGTGTACATTGTAATTTAATGTAGTTCAACTTATTTTGTAATCATTTAAATGTAAGAAGCCTACCAACCCGTACTAAGCCAGTGAGTGGACAAAGTCTATTCACAAAATATTTGAAATCAGACAGGTTAGGCGGCCCGTCTCAAAATTAGTTTCACGGATGTTGAGTAGGCGCCATGTAAATGGTACCATTGCAGACAAATGGAGATAAATAAAATCTAAACCAATACTATTTACAGTTAAATGGAATTTCTTCGAAATTTCATATTGGAATTTTATTTCAATCGTAAATTTCAATGTTAAGCTGACGTCCATATATTAGATGGTGCTGCTAGCGAGATATCTTGCCGTAGCAAAATCTTCCGAGTGTAATTTACCGCAAAAATATGGATCTGTGATAGCAATGATGCAGATTCATGAAATTTTACTTGAATACTCACGAGTATTATGTAACATTGGTCTAGTGGTACGATATATCGGCTTGTTTTCATTGAATGATGGGACGAGCATGCCGTTCGTCTAATGGTAAGCGATACGATCGCTCATGCACTGCAGCAAAATCAAATAACACCATGATTTACAAAGTAATGCTTGGCATTCCACTGCGCTCGCCATCTTGAGATTGAGACAAAAGATGCTAAATCTCATTATGTCTAGTAGTTACTCTGCCTGCCTCGCGTTTATTTGAGTTAAATTCCTAGGTCTTATGATTTATATCCCTAGCGTATATGGGATTTATGAGAGTCGAAACCACGTGAGCATCAGAAAGTAGATAGACAATAGGCGTACTAGACGGTAAGCAGTGGTTTATTTTTGAAAAGTTACCCGGTCATATTAATATTTTTTAACAGACTTATTGTAGTAAATGTCACACAGTGAAAATGTTCATGAACGGGTACCATAATCACGCATTCAAATCGAACTTTAACCGTAGTGTGGTAAACTTTCAGCTTTGGAATTTGTTATAATGCCTGTTGGAGAATCAGAATTTCATGCAAATAGGTATGGAGCTAGCAGAGTTGCAAAGTTTGGGACGTTACAGGCAATATATCGTTGACGCAGATGCAGCCAAGGATGGGATTCTCGTGCATTTGGCCATAGTTTAACAGTTACGAGATTTTTAACGACCCAACTTTGAACAGAATTCATTCATTTACTTAACTACTTTAGACAGGCGACTTGAGTTTTAAATTGTCGGTTTGTGAATATTCAACATAAATGATGAATGCTTTTGAACAGTCAACACATGCCTGTTTAATTAAATTTTATATTTGCTTCTTTTTTTGGAAAGTTAGGTCAAACAAGTTGCTTGTATAAGTGATTGTTATTGGTTGGATTATTTTCAAGTTTTTCCTTTTACGTATACAGGTACATATTTTTGCGTATACAGGTAAATTAAATATCATATGTCAATATCACCCTGCATATTCATAGAAACATGCAAGGGAGAGCTGTAGCGATTTTAAATAAATCCTTTTTAAAATTTTGCACCATCTTTGATGTATAAAAGTTATAGAAGTAACAATAGTTATACTTTGTTTATTTTATAGAATGTATCGTCCAAAATGTTATCTAGAATAATTTAGTCCAGAATGCATATGAATATTCTGATAGCAAATTATACAACATTCTCACAAAAAAAATTAGTAAAAATTTGTCTAGATTGCATATTATGAATATCATCCTTGTATCAAATTACACAATTTCACGTAACAAGCAATAGGGTAGGTTGACAAGCAATGTGTAAAGGAGATGTAACTGCGACAGGCAGGACATATTTTACCGCCACAAACAAATTTACATAATGCTAGAAAATTTATTGCGCCCAAATGCGACTACAATTTCGTACACAATGTGTTTACGTGGAAAATGCTTTCGCACTACTTTTTATTCTTACGTCTGCGAGTGTTTTATGGCCGCCTTGACGCCTTTTTCAGGGATGTCTGGTAAGGTCTGACATTCTTGCTATTTTTAACCGACTTCAAAAAAGGAGGAGGTTCTCAATTCGTCGGAATCTTTTTTGTTCAGGTTTGGCAAAGTTACTGCACTGCATCTGATGGTTAGCGCAATTCTACATAGATAGAGTATGGATACTCACATAGTTTGGCATTGCATTTTAGTTGTTAATAGATGTACCTTTTACAAATATTGCAGTGGATGATAAATAATTGTTATTAATTTGTTGAGGACTAACCTCTTTTAATCATACTCTCGATTGTAGAGGATGCCCGATATTGGGACTTATGTGGGCTGATAGAGTTGTATTAAAATTATTTTTTATTCCAATTATGTTTATAATATGATATGCCCTATATATACATATGTTTTGGAGACGAAAATGAGGATCTTTTAGCGTTTATTTCGTTACTTCTACTTGGCTATGCACGTAGAATAAAGAATTGATTTTGTTTTTTAAAACAGGCAGTTGGCTAATGTTATACTTGAGGCCCTTGTGTTATCTATACTCGGTTCATTAAAATTCATGCGCGGTATTTTTATGCCCGGCATAGCGATAGGCTCGCCACATCACACCATGGTATGAAAATATAAGTATTGTGGGGGGGCACTAGCAGCAGCTCTGTCAAACCCTTCTGGGGCCAGGCACAGGCACAGTGAACTATGTATGTAAGTAAAGTTTTAGACAGAAAACCCTCGTGCCCTTTCACTGACATTCAATGTTTTGTTAAAACGCTCGCTGGAGCCACTATCCTTTTATTCAATTAAGCAAATTCCAAAAACATGGCTCCGAATTACATCTACTTTGTATTTACGAGGGTCTCTCTAAGTTTTGGAATGAGCCTGCGGTTTTATTATTTACATTGTAACTAGATAGGGCACGAAAACAACAAAATTATTTACAAGTTTATTTTTAGTTTTAAAACAAACAATTTAATTCAATTGGTTGACGCAGTCTTTAAGTTAATTGCTGCTATTGTCAAAGAATTCATGATCATGTTTTAGAGTGCATTGGAACATTTGTCCCCAGTCCGTAGTTTATAAGTATACAGTTTATTCCAAAGTGCTTACGAAGTGGCTCTATTATTTTCAAGATTAGCATTTCCAATCTTCTAATTTTCTTTCTTTCTAATCTTCTAATCAATAAGAATAACATTAGTAGCTAAACCAACTTTGGTATTATTAGCGGTAGAGAAAACGATAGAGAGGGAGCAACAGCGGCTGAAGAAGCGAAAGGCGGTAAAGCCTTACTGGAAAGAGTAACGGTAGTGAAAGCGAAAACTGCGAGAAAAACTTTTCCTTTTTGCATAGAAAAAATATAATACCGCCAAGTCCATTTACTACGACTTTTTGCGAAATCGGCCCCAAATTTATTATTTCAATATTTAAATGAATAAAATTCACGAGAAACTATTGTTATCTGGTTTAATTCTCCTTGCAGGGCATAAAAAACGATGTTTATTCATTAGCGAGCTGCGGTTCTACGTGCTTTCATTCTATATTCTTAAAAGCAAGCAGCATCGAGATTTTTATATTATTTTGCGCGACAATGTCCCAAGAGGTTTTATCTTCCCTTTTCCACTTTGTTTACATTATATAGCTGTAAAAATGGAAACAAGTTAAAATAATCTATTTTTAAATAAGATAAGCATATGGAGCTAGATTCAACACGTGGAATTGTGTTTATTTCGTAAAACCACTACCTCTTTAGATAATAAGATTGCATGTTGCACTGAAAGCGTTTGCGAAAGCTATTTGTCCATAAGGGTTTTATAGAAAGGCCACTAGCAGTCTCTTTAATGCAAACTTATATAGATAGCTTCTTCGCCTTCTTTTCAACCATTCATTATGTTGTGTTATCTACATTTTTTATGTATCAGCACATATACATACGTCCCACTGCCACGACTACATTGATAGACTGCGCTAAGTTGGCGAGACCTTTTTTGATGCCAATTTAATAAGTTAATTGTATTGCTCGTATAGTTTCATTGTATAGTTTCGGATTTTGTTGTAATTCAATACATGCTTACAACATGAAATTCTTTGAGTCCCGTAAATTATCAATGCGTGGTTGTATTAAAGTGGACAAGAAGTTGCTCAGACACAAATCTATCTGGGCAAGGGTATTGTGCCATGTGTAATCAAACAATTAAAATTTAACTCAAATTGTCTAACCTTATTGGATTTCATCAACGAAATAAGTAAATGTAACCATTGACGGATAATTGACACGTACACCTAAAACACGTTTTTAAAGCAAGTGAATACCTGTTCTAACAAAAATACGATTGTACTAGTGATTTGAATGAATTCCAGCCTCGTTCAAACGAAAGCGGTCAATTAGAAAATGTCGAAGTAATCGGAATTCGGGACAGCGTTTTGGATGAACACCGCCCGTTTGTTGTCAAAATCCAATCAAATTATCCCGGAGCCCGCGTGAGTAATTTGCAAATGGTTCTATCGTGCATTTCCCAAATTCTGGTCGCCAACTAGCAGTCACGTTTCGTTGAAGCGTGTAATGCAAAATTAAGGCATGCTGCCTCCATAACTGAACATAACTTGAGGTCCTCATTAGCTGACTATTCCGAATAACTGGGATGCCGTTTGAAATATTACGTCATCACAATATCCTATGGTATGCATAACCAAGATAACCAACCCATAACCAACGTGATAGAGAATACTAACAATTAGCATGATATTACCATTGAAATGATCTGAGTTGGAATTAAATAATTTGCATGAAATGTTTTAAAATTTCATCGTATCCATATAAACTTTAGATCTGCGCATATTTATTATTAGGAATATTATTACTTTTGTATATAAGCTTGTTAAACCGCTTAGAAATATCAAATAACGTATAACGTAGAAGGAAATCTAGGGCTCTATTTAAAATATGTAGTTATATTTTGCCTGTTGTTTTGTTTCTATGGTGTCGGTACAACTCGGGTCTAATCACACTTTTTAAGCAAAATAATCCTGTCAATCTATTGAGCGGCTAATTAAGATAAAATACGACATAATGATAATTTTTTATCAAGAAGTCATACGAAAGCTATGCGTATATGAGGACATTAATGATTACTATCGTCATAACCGTTATTGGCCACAAAATATCCTCTGCAACACATGGTTATGTAGAGTTATCAGTCCACATCATATAATATTGATGTTGGCCAAGAATAATTCAAAATCCATTATGTTTATTACTGGTATATTCGAATACCTGTGCTTCTTGATAATTCTGACAATCGTATTCATATCGCTGATTGCAGACTAGAATAATGGGATGCGATGCCTCGCCACCCAAATTGGACGCATTGAATTGTACCTAGCAGTTGGTATAACATAGCTGGCAGCTCCATGATAACTCTCAAATATTATTAGGATCAAGGCGTATGGAACATTCTAGAATGTAGCATGAGTATATTTATTAATTAGAACTTGAAATTAACCGGAATTTGAATGACCTAGTGTTTGGTTCGTTGTGAATGGCAAAAAAGAAGTTTAGAGAGACGTTAAAATTTTTAATTTTTAAATGAAACTAGGTGTAATATTATTATTATCTACCCAATCTACCAAATCTCTGAAATCATCTTGGCCATATTTTTAGAATTCCGGTTTGGAAATTCAAGGCTGTTTATGATTTTGTAAACTACATAAAACAAACGTTCATACATCACATTCATTCATAATTGACACATGTCGCACACATCCAATTTGAATGTCTATAATGTGCTAACGAAACAAAAATCCTAACAATATCCATAATTAAAGTAGTGATTTATTCAGTTTTACGACTATTTTTTACTATGAAGCACTCATAAATCTCTTTGAGAGCTGGAATATTGCTTTGCACTTCCCTCGAAAGCGAAAAATAATTTCCAGATATTGGCAGAACAAAATATTTCCATAACTAACCATTCGTATACACTTTGGAGCAGATATTGGAGCGTGATCTATTTTAAAATCAAAAACAAATTTTATATTTCGTATTACGTTGTAGATGTTGCTTCTGTTTGCTTTCCCGCTGGGATATTACAATTCTGGATGCCTGTTATTGGATAGGTATTCAATTTGTTTTGTTTTGAATAAGTCTTTACTATTTCTCTATTCAGGACGCATATTTAAGTTACGCCATTTATCTATTATTATTAGAAATGAAACCATTTAAACTGTCACCAACCAGGTATTGCAACTGCACGTCCACGCAATAAGATCAAAAGGAAGACTACAAAACGTGAACAAATGTGCTGCAACGGAACTAGGAAGCATACGATCGTTCTGACCTTCTGATCTTTCTGAGTACTGGGAGAAGAAAGGAATACAGCAGATCACACCACTGTGTTGAGTTAATAATCAGATGGAGATAGAGAGAGAGAGAACAACAGAAAGAGATAAATTGAACCGTATCTTTTTGCTATAATAACTAGCTAGATAGCTTCTTCGTTTAAAGCAAAAAATCAAAAGTAAAGAATATAGACTCGTTTCAATTTTAAAGTTTCTTTTAGTGAGAACCAACTGCATTTTGAAGTAGAGTCTTAATTGCAGCTTGGCGATTCCGGCGTGTAAAACTTCGCCTTTGCAAGTGTTAAAAGTTGTTAAATTCAAGGGTCATTAATATTAATTGCAGCGGAGTGAAATAAAGATAATTTGCTGTAATTGCATTTCCTTCGAAGCGCTAACAGTTTCTGAAGCAAATTAGTGTTTCTAACTTTTTAATCATTTATCACTTTTTTTATATGGAGTTTCCTTTTATATTTTTAAAGCATCTTTATTTATTTGAATCTCCCATTTAAATGTCTCTTTCTCTTTCATCTTAATTTACATGCAAATAATTTAAATACAATGAAATTGTGACATTATATGTAAGTGCGTGTTGGCCTCGTGGTATCGGACCAGACTCGGCTGCCTACATGTTCACGGTGGTCGCGGGTTCAAATCCCAGGGCACACCTCTGACTTTTCGGAGTTATGTGTGTATTGATAGTCAATCACCACGCACTTTAACGGTGAAGGAAAACATCGTGAGGAAACCTGCATACCGTAGCGATTTTAAAGAATTTCTACGGTATGTAAGTCCGCCAACCCGCACTAGGCCAGCGTGGTGGACTATATGGCCTAACCACTCTCAATCGTACTCTCGATTGTAGAGGAGGCCCGTGCCCTGCAGTGGGTCGTATATGGGCTGATACAATACAATACAATACAATGTTTTATCTATATCCGTGCAAAAAGTTCGAAAATACATCATTACAAGTTTAGAAATGTTTCTGATACCGATAAGACATCAGGCGGCAGTTGCGAACAAAGTTTGATTGAGTCGTGATTAGTGATTCTCGGCGCTATGGGTCACTGGCTTGTTTAACAACTTTCAACAACTAATCTGGTGTTATGTTTTATATTTAGATCAGCATATATACATTCCATTGTAGGGAAAGGTCTGTATGAATTAGAGGGGTTAAGCGTACATACATGTCCATAACCCTTTTTTCAGAAGAAGAGGCAGGCTTTTTGTGGTTCCTTGATGGAGGCTGAAAGGAGTAGCTAGGTAGAGGCTATTGGCATTTAGGGCGACATCGGATGTCTCAGGGCGTGAATCGCCCTGACATCTTCTCCATGACCAACTGGCGTAGAGCCGGATTGGTTCGTCAGATGGGAGAAATGTGGTGTTATTTTATTCTCCAAACCGCTTCAGTATTTGATATGTTAAATTATATTAATCGATTATTTTATTTGTTTATGTAAGTTTTCTATAACAGTATAGTGTGTACACGTTTTAAGCAATTATAATTTTGTGGACGCAGATCAACAGTCATTTAATACTGTGAACAAATTTCGTCCCGAAGCATTTTGTGTCGCAAATTCCCTGTTGATCTGTTAATAAAGTGGAATGATTAATTATTGAGAGTACCTCTGGGTCGTTACAGATCATAAAACCGTGGAGCTCTTAACAAAATTGTGGATGTAAACCATTTCATCAAAGCTTTAAATCAAAGCTTAATTTCTTACGGATAGATTGCTTTTGGATATTATGCTTGGATAGTTATTTTAGTTTTGCTTCACTGATTGTTTATGCCTAAGTAGACTTGTTAATTATTTTTCTTGGGGCTCAAGTTGATCATGTTTTATTAACTTTTTTCAGTAGGACTAATATTTTTATTTGACATTTTGAAATTTAAGATATCTAAAAAGATTAACAAAACACCAATTTTAAATGAAGCATGTTTGGTATTGGTATTGGTATCAGCCCATATACGACCCACTGCAGGGCACGGGCCTCCTCTACAATCGAGAGTACGATTGAGAGTGGTTAGGCCATATAGTCCACCACGCTGGCCTAGTGCGGGTTGGCGGACTTACATACCGTAGAAATTCTTTAAAATCGCTACCGTATGCAGGTTTCCTCACGATGTTTTCCTTCACCGTTAAAGTGCGTGGTGATTGATTATCAATACACACATAACTCCGAAAAGTCAGAGGTGTGCCCTGGGATTTGAACCCGCGACCACCGTGAACATGTAGGCAGCCGAGTCTGGTCCGATACCACGAGGCCACCACGCACTTTGTTTGCATGCATGTTTGAAATATATGTAATTTATTCTTTTTACATAGCTGAAATGCAAATATAATTATGACTGAACTGAGGTTTCACACAAGACGCGTTACTAGCTTGGCATATCAATATGTTTGCAATTATTTCTGTAAAATCAATAGAATTTACATGAAAATAAAATGCAATAAATTTTATAAACAGATTGCGGGATTGTTAATCTCGCTAAATAAAGATATAATAGCTAAGGACTGCCGGCAACGCACTGTACTGCTAGATCCCAAGCGTAATGTTTCTCCAGTGAAGCATTAATATTGCAGGTGACACGGTGTGGGGATGAACGGTACGGAAATTGTTAATACAAATTGCTTTTAATTATTCCAGCTACAGTAAAAATGGAGGGTGATCTTGAGTGTTGATGGTCGCGTTATTGTCGCTTGATATTTAGAAGAAAATAATTTAGATTGATGCGTGGTTGGTTCGTTGCTTAGTTTTAAAACTTTTTTAATTCAAAGATTATTTCTTACGTGTTGAGTGAAATTTATAATGTAAACATATTATGTAGTAAAATATACTGTAGATCATAAAGAATATATAAGTAGCAATAACGTCTAAAACAATATGTTTTTTTAATTATTCATAATATAACTACTACATTTTTATAATTCCTATTATTTATTTATTCCTCCTATTTATTTTCTATTTTATAGATTTCCGATTGTCAAGAAGTTTGTGACGCTAGAAAATTTTACTTCAGCATCGGTTTAATGGGGTGATGGTAAGATTCTCGCTTACAGTGGAGGCTACGTTGGATGATTGGACAAGACAGTCTTTACTACCTACTTAGATATTAGTAACCTTAAGTTGTCGTACTAAACTCTATCTTATTGTTCTCCCATACAAATACTAAGTCGGATATGAAATTCTCCATTAATGTTCAGTGCGGTTGATATTAATAAAACATGGAGTGCAGCCGTGGGTGGCAGAACCACGGCCCTGGCTACCGCTTTATTGAATCCGCAATATTATAATCACATATCTGGACTTTATTTACACCAGCGTAGAACAGGGCGACAGAATTTGCTATGATTTGAGCGGAATAACTTGGCTGTCTGATTTCTATATAAGAGCATACATACATACATAAACACACGCCTTTTTCCCAGAAGGGGTAGGCAGAGGTGCTACCAGAACACCCACGTTTCGCCTTGTATATTCCGTCCCACGATGTGATAGGGGGCGAGCCCATCGCCATATCGGGCACAAATTCCTGACTCCGGGCTGATAATGAATAGAAAATCCAATATCACTTTGCCCGACCTGGGATTCGAACCCGAGACCTCAGCTTTGCAATCATACCGTAGTACCATTACGCCACCGAGGCAGTCTACACAAGAGCGCGACAAAGCAATTACAATATACTTGCTGGTAAGTGCAGTCGTACAGATATCCACAATAAAAATATATAAATAAAAATAATATTTATAATACTTTCTTAGTTACCCAAAATAGGAACACCTGTGATGCCTACACTAGGCTATGCCAGTCACGTGGCCAACGAGAATAGGATGTTTTTTTATTGTGATGAATGGCGAGACGAGCATGCCATTCGCCTGATAGTAGCAAAACCGAACAACACCATGAATTACAAAGCAATACTTGGCATGCCACTGAGCCCGCCATTCTGAGTCACAAGATGTTAGGTCTCATTATGTTTGTAGATACTCTGACTACAGTGTGCTTCAAACCGGAACACAACAGTGCAGTTACACTGCTGTTTGACGGGAGAAACATTTATTGCGGTGGTACTTACCCAGGCCGCCTCTCACATATACCACCAGTCGAAAGATAGTTAAGTATATCTCGCCATATCGCTTTGCTCGAAACTCGATAAATCTAGGACTATCGCAGAGGCTTAACGGGGATTGGTATAATTAATGACAAAATTCTCATGATGAACTTTCCGGTATAACCCGCATTAGGCCAGCGTGGTGGACTATATGGCCTAACCACTCCCAATCTTACTCTCGATTGTGGAGGAGGCCCGTGCCCTGCAGTGGGACGTATATGGGCTGATACAGTACTTTCCGGTATGCAGGCATAATAATTTGCCATAAACACACACGTGACTTTGAAAAGTTACAAATGCGCCTTGAACTTGTTGAACTCACGAGTTCCGTTTTAGGAGTCCCTCTCACAACTAGATTATCACTCATTTCAACATTATAATAATTATACTTGTTTAATTTATATTTATACTATTAATCGGATTTCCATAATTTGAATGCAAAAATTTTAATCCGTTTGCAACTAATTATTTTGAAGATTTATTCAAAGGAGATAAAGACCTTTTCGAATTAAATTTTAGTGCAAATAATTACAATGTAATACGAGTATTAGTTTCAACTCATTATGATTTATATTTTTCGTATTCGAAAATAGTTTTTGTTGCGAATCATCATTTAAGGCGGGGGTTTCCCAAAAACGGTATTTTCGAATCCATTTCATTAAGGCATTAACCATATTTGAGATTCGAAAAAAATATATGTTATTCTACAACACTTGACCTAGACGTGTCGGGCAACCGATACACGATTGCATAAATTTTGCAGCATCAAAAAAAATCTCAAAGATAGGTCTAAACCGATATTTCGATTCAAGATGATAAGCTTAATATTCACTTTAAAATAATAAAAAATATACCATAATAACAAGCAAGTTATGCACTAGGCGGCTCGGGCAAAACATTTTAGATTATTAAAAATCCACCCCCTCTATTCCAAAATAATGTGATTTTTGCCACCGTTCCGCCGCACTTCGCGCTCGGCGCGTCTGTTCACTCCCCAGCGGGACGTCTTCGAAGCAAGACGCACGCCAAATTTCGTAGCGCCGCGCAGCGCCGTACATTTTGACAACAAAAAATCAAATCCTGATTTTGAATTTGGCGCGGCGTACGCCACGTGCCCACTACATGACTAACTAATGTTGGTGATATAATATTTTTGTTCTATTCCGTATTGTAACAAAATATCTATGTGATAATAAGTTATATTTTTTATGACTGCCTCGGTGGCATAGTGGTACTACGGTACGATTGCAAAGCTGAGGTCTCGGGTTCGAATCCCGGGTCGGGTAAAGTGATATTGGATTTTTCTATTTATGATCAGCCCGGAGCCAGGAATTTGTGCCCGATATGGCGATAGGCTCGCCCCCTAACACATCGTGGGACGGAATATACAAGGCGAAACGTGGGTGTTCTGGTAGCACCTCTGCCTACCCCTTCTGAGAAAAAGGCGTGTGTTTATGTATGTATATTTTTTATGAATTCACTTGAATTTTAGTCTATTGTTTTGGAAATAATACGTACACAATCGCATGTAGACAAGCGGTTCTTTATGTATGCGGGGATATAGATATCCCTGAGGGGGTAAATAGAGTTTTTATATGCACGAGATTATTTCATTCCCAATACGTGATAGGATATTGCCATACCGGGCACAATTCTAATCCTTGGCAACTCATGTTTCCTTTTTGTAAAAAACACAAAGTTGAGTCCTCTACAAGAAAATCGAACCCAGCACCTCATACTTCACTGTCAAACCCTCTGCCACTATACCACCAATGACGCGACTTTTACCGCTGTGATATAATAATTTACTATGTCTAATTATACGGTATTCTTATTTGACAGCCTCCGTGGCGCAGTTGATTTGACGCCGGCTGTAAAACGAGAGGCCGCGGGTTCGATCCCCGAACCGAAACAAATATTTGTTTCGGGTCTGGGTGTTTGTCAGACCGAAAATTCTTTCATTGTTCCTGATACCCAAGACACAAGACTCGATCTTAGTGTGGGGTCAGGATTATGTATTTATTTATTCAAATTCAGACATACATAAACTCACACCTGCGTCTCGTCTCGTCTCGTCTCGTCTCGTCTTCCCTGGTTTTCACCAGGAACTCACACAGGGAACATACAGGGCGATCAAATCTTGATGTGATAAGGGCCGAGCCTATCGCTATATCGGGCACAAATTTTTATCTCCGGGCTGATACATTTATAAAAAAATCTAATATCACTTTCCCCGACCCGGGATTCGAACCTTCGATCAACAATACACTAGACGAACAGACTCACGAACAAAAACCAAACTCAAATATGGCATCGACTGACTAAACCATAAAATGGAAAACGATGTAAAGGTTTTATAATTTCAACGTAAACGATGCCTTATTTCCTACGAATAAAACGTGATTTAGAATGTACTAACATTCACTTACGACCTTACGCCATGTATAACAGATACAGATAAGAAATGTACAACTCTTTTGTTCAAAATTCTTCCTTATTTCTTTAACTGTAAAGCAGAGAATAAGAAACACACCATTTTATTTACGTCATTTTATAATAACCATAATAATACTACTGGTCCGAATAAACTACTACGGAGTCGCGCTTCTTTTTTCTAAGAATATAATTTGAGTAATTTATTTTTATTATATTTTATGTAGCTTCTGCCCGTAACATCGTTTACGTAGTTATCTTTACGAAAAAATCTCATCCCGTCCCGTGCCGTGATATCCCGCATTGTTCCGTCTCATTCTCACTAAAAAATAATTCTCACTAATATATGTAAATCCAGTCCCATCCCATACATTTGAGTACAAAAAAGTAACAAATATATCGGAATTCCTCCCTCATCCTACGGGAACACTACATTTTTCGGGATAAAAAGTAGCCTAAGTTTTAATCCACGGTCAATCTACCTCCATACGAACCTAACTGTTCTTCATAAATTAAATAAAAATATTTCAAATAGTTTTTTGATTAATTACCCATTATCACGTGACTACAAATGCGAAAGCAGCTCGCTGGCGTCATGGACCGGGCGGCACCAGTAGGAAGTATCATCGGTAAGCTTTTTTTTTTTTTTTTTTTTTTTTTCATGGGGAAAATCCTCTTGGATACCCGCCTTAAGCAAGGTATGACGGATTTTTACCGGCTAAAAACCCCATGTTACTCCATCAGCACTTTGGAGAAACTTTGGGACCTCAAAATGAACACGCCAAAGTTTCCCCAGCGCATTGCTTAAGAAAAGCACCACTCGGAGGAAATTTACCTCTATTCTCTCATACAGGATATGTACATATACACACACACACACACACACACATGCACGCACACACACACACGCACATACATATCTATACACATATACATACACATGTACATATATACATGTATTAGCCGGGAGGATTTCCGCCCCGGGCTCGCCGCTCTCGTCTTCGAGCAGGATCAGCTCTCTCCCGATCCCGCTCGGCAGCCTCCTTTTTAACCATGACGGTTTCACTAAAGGAAGCTACGGCTTTCCACTTACTCTCTCCTGACAGCATTGCCATTACGACAGCCGGCAGGGTGAGATTTTGGCCGATTTGGTTGATAAGTACTCGCCTCTCGACCTCCCATGCAGAACACTCCATAAGGGTGTGTGATGCGGAATCCTGATCTCCAGAACTACAATGGAGGCAATTGGCCAGTGCTTCCCGTCCAATCTTACTCAGATAATCACCGAAACACCCATGTCCTGTAATTATCTGAGTAAGTCTATAGGTGAGTCGTCCCTCGTTCCTTTGTATCCAGGCTTCGAAGACTGGCAGGATAGCTTCTATGACTCGTTTATGTCTGTAAGGCTCCTCACAGAGTCTTGACTGCCATGTAGCGAAAGCATTTCGCCGTTCCTGCCGCCGTATTGCCACCTCGGTCGCCATTGTCGGCTGACCTTCGCTTGTTTGTCGCACAGTGCGTATACGGTTGTAAACCTTCGCGTCCATATTCGCTAGTATGTCCAAAGGAGGAAATCGTGACAATACTGTCGCCGCCTCAAAGGATATCGTACGATATCCTCGCACTATCCTGATGGCCATCCTGCGCTGTATTCGGTGTAGTTTCATCCTACAGCGACGAACTTTTAATCTGTTTGACCAAACAGGCGCGCCATAGAGAGCCATGGATCGAACCACTCCCGCGTATAGTCGGCGAACTTCCTCCCTCGGGCCGGCAAGATTGGGTAATAGCCGGTGCATAGCACCTGCTACCTTCTCAATGCGCAGAGATAGACGATCGAAGTGTTCCTCAAAGATTACTCTCGATAATTTGTAACAGCAATGTAAATATTTTTCGATTTTCACCACAATAGACACTTGATTCATTAAAGTAAGTAGTTATATCGTAAGAACTGAGTTCATTTTGATGGAACGCGAGATTCAGGACCCGATCGGTTACCTAGATTATAGTCACGTGACAGCTTGGAGCGTTTTAGTGGGAATAGTGAAACCTATTTTTATTTGCGTATTTTTATTGAAAATCTGTCGTATATTTCCTTAAAAATTTTTTTTCGTGTTTACTATGTGGGCCTATCTTTAAAATAACAGCATTTCTGAAAATTAACCAACATGCCTATTGTGATGTTTGGTTAAAACAAATTATAATAAATAACACCTACACTAATCATCTAGGTCTAGTGACTAGACCAATGCAACGGTGAAGTAAAGAAAGACCGTATTATAAATAAAAAATATATGAAGGTCTAAACTACTCCGTAGATTTTTTGTTCAAACATCAAACCGTTCGAAGTGCGTGGTGGCCTGTTGGAAACGGATGAAACCCGGCTGCCTATATCACAGTGGCCGCGGGTTCAAATCCTGGGGCACACCTCTGACTTTTCGGAGTCATGTGTGTATTGATCGTCAATCACCACGCACCATAACGGTGAAGGAAAAACATATATACACGTAGTCGGAATTGAAAGTTTTGGCTGTTGTTTTTAAATTTTTAGTTATTGGTCCAATTGGTCTCAAATTCGATATCGGAGGGCACCTTTGTTTCAAAAACTTTTTATTAATAGGTGAAATTAAGTTTTAATTTCTAAAACAACGAACAATTTAAATTAATTCAATCTGGCAATTATTTTGAGATTTGATTTCACTTCCATACAAAAAGTAAAACTATTTTTCATTGTCAATCTATTCATCATCGTAATAATAATAAACTGTAATTAATAATTAATATTTTTTATATGTATGTCTTTTTTTTATAATATATATGTAAAAATTATAAAAAAGAATATGAAAATAAAATAAAGAGAAATAATACACTGTAAGTAACATTTCGAACGCGCAGCCGTGAAAGGTCATCTACCCCGATCGTCGCGGCGCCCGCGTCGCGTCGAGACTCGAGCCGCGCAATCGTAGAAGTAGATACGTCGCGCTCCATGCGGTGTATTGAGGTGTGGGGCTAAAATTTCCTCTAATTGCGAATACTCTCGCCTTAAATAGTCACTATACCACGCTGTAAACTACGCCATTACAACTGTCTAATTCAAATGACTGACATTCTTAATGATGAAATGAGTATAGAACAAAAAACTACAGATTCCATTCCAAAACCACAGTAATCAACAAAAGCATTCTGCTGGTCTTCTAAGTATTTGAGATGAGTAAACATGATCCTTAGTTATTGGTTTGGGTCACCGCCTACATACCTCCAAGCCTACACATAAAGGTACGTCCTTCGCATTCGATCAAACTCTCGCCCCACGGATCGATTCCCAACAAATATCTTTTTCCCGCTGGCTTGATAGATGAGACAGGTGTCCAAATTCTTATACAAGTGGAAATTTTTGCCTTATTGCTCGAGGTCGCGGATGCCACATAATTTGAGTGACTCGGAGTAATTTTGTATTTTTTCCGGCATTGTGAAAGTTTTCATTTGTGATGTGGGATAGTTTGTAGAGTAGTTTTGTTTAATATTATATTTTGTAAGTAAGGTTATGTCATTAATAAAACTTAACGACAACGTTTTCGATGACGTATTTCCTTGACTCAACCCACAACTCAACTTCATTCGAGGAACCTTATAAAGGTTCGATCGGAAAGGTATGTTTTATACTAAGCATACCATTTTCGAGGATTCCTGGAATTCATTTATTAGATAACCTCGACTGAGATAAGGTTGAGGAAGATTGGAGGAAACGTCTTAGAATACGGGTGTTAAGTACTACATTCGAGTGTATAAAATGCTTATATAAATGATACATGTAACTGGATTTGTTTCATACTCGTATTGTTAAAATATAATATTATTTTTGAATATTATCAAGACACTTTGTTGTTATACTTATCTGCAAAAATTCTTAGAGAATCTGTATAATGTAAATTGAGCGAGTTTTTATTTTCCACGCTAAAGTGTATAAAAGAAATCTTTTAAACGCCCCAATCTCACAGCTCACTTATACCTCGATTTCCCTAAACGCTTAAATGTAAATGTATATTTAAAAATGCAAAAGGAGTGTTATCTATTTACGCAGAGGCTTAAAATCCACAACGTACCGGCGACACGTCGACGTTTCCGTTCAAAAATAAATTCTCCCCCACGCGTCTGCGCGTTGTTACGTGACGAGAATGTCACATCACCCTGTATAAAACACCCCTTTAAAGAATACATATGGGGCTATCGATATTGCGGGGAATAAAATTGGGATGTTTATTCTTTGTAAGGAAAATATGGACAGAATAATATATTGGTTGTATGATAATATATGTTACAATAGATAGGTCAAATCTTACCGAAAACGCCTTGCGGGTTCGTAGATCTGATGGCCGATCGAGCCGAAATGTTCTCTGTTGAAGGCCATGTACCAGTGCAGCGTCGTGCATCTGTCTGCAAATAAAAATTCCGTCAAAGACGGTAAGAAACCATTGAGGGATATCAAATATTGAAAGAAGTTGAGGCGATTGAGTAGAAAAGCGGTTTATGGCACCGATATGGCCTTAAACTCTATGGTTTATGGTCTTCTATAGAGCTTTAATTTACATGTCGTTGTTTACTTAATAATATTGCTGTGGACTAGAACTCGTATAAGGTGGTAGATACTACTTGCTATGCGATCAGAGTTTAACGTATTCTATTATAACCAATTTCGAACAGGCCTGATAATTGTGTGGATAGCCATTAAGCGCCATTTACACGAAGAGAGTTTCTCGGGGCGAGAATCGTATGCGATAATCGCATGACATAACCGCCATAGATTATTGTGTTCTGACAAATGTTTACACAATGCAATTTTTTTATATCCTTACGATAATCGTATCTTCGAGGCGAGAAGCTCTCCCCGTGTAAATGAGGCTTTATATTGTACTAATATATAATATACACTTTGTGACTTTATTAAACATGCTGTGTTCACATCGAGTAGGATATAGTCTAGAAATAGTAATTAGATATAGTATTTTATAAGTTTGTTTTAAGATTGTAGCCAGTTTTGTGAACCAAATAAAAAAAAAAAAAATACGTGCTCGAGTGATAGAACCCATACGACTTCTAGCAATATAAGCCGGTAAGCTGGTTGTTAGGCATACCGTTTCACGAAGAGCAGACATTAGCTGTAATGCCATCCTCGGTAAGTCTGCACGGCACCACACCTGCCGAGGGAATTCCACTTTAATTACTTTGGAACTTTTCTTTAATTTATTAAGCCGTATTTGCATAATGTCGGGACTTAGAGCTTACTGGATTAGGGCAAATAGTTAGATTGTTTGCGGGTCAAATACATTTAGTACAGGCTTTTGTTGTACGAGTAACTATCATAGGGGCCTCGGAGAGTTCATTTATAAGAATGACTAAAGATATGAATTATAGATGGCATTAAACTGCTTAATCAGAGCTCGCTTTGTGATAATTATTAAGAAAGAAGAGAATGAGCTAGCGACTAATAAAATCTTTATTTAGCTTTGTTACATTTTCACATCTCTTGGAAATTTGTTTGTTATCCTTTATTAAACATAATTCGATGTTTATTACCTTGGTGTAATGTAAAAGTTACAACGTTGCATGTCTAAATACATTGTAAAACTAAAAGTAACTTTTTAAATGGTAGAGCCATGCTGTTGTCATTCTAGAATGGGCAGGCTCGTCCTGGGCGGTACCACTGTCTCACAGGAAATCGACGTTAAGCGATAGCACAGCTGTCGCGTTTCGTTTGGTGAGTGAGAATGCCGGATGCGCAATACCCCTTTCTTCTTCCCATTCTTTTTCCTTCCCGCTCTCCTCCCAATTGGGCCCACATCCATGATCCAGGGTTGTGGACGTTTATGGGCGGCAGTGATCACTTATCATCAGGTGACCTGTTCGCTCGTTTGCCGGACCTATGCAATAATTATAATAAAAAAAAAGAATTTAAGAATAGACAAGCTAATTATATAACTAATATTAATAATTGAAGTGTACATATGTACCTTATCACGAATGTCAAATTATGTAGTCATAAATTGGTGATAAATATTTATTGAGAAAATTTGTGGATCTTCAAATAATTTATCGTGCAATTTCACCGTCGAGTTTGTTTGACGTAGATTGATGCAGTCTTGTTAACGACTTCAAGTGCTTCATATTCATAGTGCCAACTTTACACTCCTTCTACGCCACTTGCAGCGATTCAAATAGTAAACTTTGAAAGTTTTCCAGCTGATTCACATTTTTACGCATAATTATTTTTAGAGGGTATTTGAATATTATTTCTTTGCAAAAATCATTTGGACGCTGTGTACCCCAGATTATTAGAACGATATTACAAAGTTTACTGTACTCTGCACAAAAGGCCACTGGATCCAGGCTACTTTTCACAGGTTGCAGTGGAAATCGTTTAAGGACACATGTTTATCATTAAACTCGTTAAGGTTGAATTGCTTTATAGATGACTTGATAAACTTACCTCATATCATATCCGCATCACCCTAGGTTTCACTGGTATAGAATTCCTCAGGCATTAAGTCCTAAATTTGTAGAAAGTGTAAATAAATAAATAAATAATTTGACAGACAGAGGACAAAAAAATGAGAGAAATATTTCTAGTAAACATGTAGCGGCGTCGACACGTCAGTGTAAAACAACGGTTTAGGTTCATGTACGTGGAAGCAATATTCACGAGAGAAAATGTTATACGATTGGAATATCTTAAACTCCGTGTAAAAAGTTCGTGTAATAGTCACAACGATAACTCTCGGAAAAAACTTTTAATAGAACGATTTGCGATAAAATTCCACTGTGCACATTCAAAGTCTCCTTATTATTTTTGTAAAATTATTAAGAGGCGTTCATAGGTGCATAAATGAAAAACAAAAAAACTATCAAAATATTCAATCATAAGGTCAGAATGAAGAAATAGTGAAATCATTGCGTTATTAAGTAGTAAGTAGTAGTAAAGTAGCCTACGAGGAAGGAATGCCTTAACAATATAAATAGCGGTGTTTGTTTGAACACTAGTCGTTCCTGACATTTAGGTCTTAGCAAGTCTAAAAGTTTGCCTAGCACTTAAGGCTGCATCTTAAAACGCTGTGGCCTCTCAGAGCTGGAATGAAGTAAACATAAGCTAATGGCATCTTGAGAAAGCGGAAAAAACACTGTTTTATCGGATTGTTAAGTTGTGATTCACTAGAACATTAAAACTGATTTTCAGCCCATTTACTTTGGCAATAATAATGCAATTGTTTAATTACCCTCACAGAATTTCCTATTCCTCATTTCCTATTTCTGTCACGTTAGATAAATATAAAAGGTTTTCTTTATTTTTGTTTGTAAAGGGCTATTAAATCTGTTTAGTAGGACAAAGCGATTTTGTGTTTCTCTCCTGTAGGGTTTGAATAGCGTGTGCTTCTGACAAGGGTAACATCCACTTGAAACAACTCGACAATATTAACCAGCCAATAATGGAGCCTTTATTTCAATTTAGGGTCTGTTATTTCAAATTATGGTTCAATTTATTTTGTTTAAATACATTTTCGATTCAACAACTTATCAGTTTTTCGGGTTTTTGATATTTACGGATATTGTTTATATACATATGTAACTTTTGGTGTTCCTTCCAAAAAATAATAGCAATATTGTCCTTAGGTGTGGGAATGAACATTACTTCTAGTACTGGTAGTTTCAATTAAATAGATAGCTTTAGAGTCATTGGCCAGGTCTTTCCGTTAAGGCCGCTTTTTTTTTTATATTCACGTCCTCGAATAGTATAGGCCCGGGAAAATATTCTATACATGTATGTATGTTTAAAATCATACTCAAAACTATTTCTATGCGCCTTATTTAAAATGTTTATGATAGATACAAAAATAAGGCCATTAAATAAATGCACTTGGTAATGAAATGATCAGCAATGTTATTGTTCATAGTCCATATCTAATAGCGCTGCAAGGCCGGCTTGTAATGATTAGTTTGAGTAAAGTGGTATTAATTGAATGCGCTGTCCTAGATACCTTGTTGGCATTGCTAATAGTACTGGCTACATAGACATTAATGCACTTAGCTTAGGCACGAGTCGGCTTAATGATTCTCTTAATATTATGCATGTTGCGGGCTATTATATTCGTCTTGTGATTTTACTACTGGCTTGGCGTCTTGTGTTTATTATTATTATTTATTTATAACTGATCTTTATTGTACGCTATATATACATATTAGCGTTGTATGTTACAACATAACAACTTAAAGAGATAAAATTGTACAAAAATACAAAAGGCGGCCTTATAGCTCTGAGAGATCTCTGCCAGACAACCTTTGGTTGGATATAAGGAAAGGAGAAAGAGAGGGCGGTGTAAAAATACAGATTCTAAGCTCCAAAAATATATGTGGGCTACTTGTATACACGCCCATACATATCATACATACACACACATATACATATATACGTACATACATACATACACACACGCACACGCACACTCAAACACTCGCAAACATACATACTTAAATAAAACATCATAATAAGCAAATAAATAAATAAACATTAATTCATATAATATTCACACGTCATTCTAAACAAAATAATAGAATGACGGATGAGCGCCCGAGTTGTGTAATGGAGCTGGGATCGTAGCCGGCCGGCCGCTTCGATACAAAAGGTGACGTGTAGTTGCGGGCGGCGCGGTAGCGGACCCCCTCACCTGCGCCTGCGCATGTTCTATGCGCCGGAGCTCTCGGCTCACTAGTCAGTTCCGACCGGACGATCGTACCGCGCACTGATGACGTATCGTTTGTCTCGAGCCTACCCTGCTATATTGTATGCGTGTACCTAGTGCTCGTTTATAGACTTTTACCGTACTGTTCCTATGCTTTTTGCTTGTGCTTTGTAGTGACTATCTTGTGCTGTGCTTTCTATAAACTGTACCTATTCTTGGACTTTCCTACCTTTCTATTCTACTTGTGGTGTATACTTCCTTCTGTGTTCTAGTTTATATTTCTGACTTTTCTATGTACAAACTATTGCTTCATAGTGGGTGCATTAAATGGTATATTGGTAGTCCTGTGTGTTTTGTTGCGCTTGCGCATATTACCCATTTACGCCTACCACTCAACACACTGTCACCCAACCATCGGTCCTCCACCTCGCTATAACTGGTGACCCCTCAAGAACACCAAAAACACCATGAGTGACACAAGCAGTGACTCGGCAAAAACGGTCAGTTCAAAAAAAGAGGAACACGTCACTCGCCGTGCAAAACCGATGCGCGTTTCCACTGAACGATCCGTCATCGCATCACACAGTAGCCGGCTGCGTAATTTGAAGGTACCGCAGTTTTCCTCGGACGATCCAGAGTTATGGTTTGCTTTATTGGAAGCCCAGTTCGAGACCTTGGACATCACGGACGATTCCATTAAATTCACTCAGGTGATCAGCAACCTAGACGTTCATCATGCCAGGTCAGTCAAAGACGTCATACTGAACCCGCCTGCTAAACATCGCTACGCGAAAATCAAGGCAGAGATCATTAAGAGGTTTGCTGACTCCCACGCCTTACGCATCAAGAAACTCCTCACGCATGAAGAGCTGGGAGATCGCAAACCCTCCGCATTCCTCCGTCACCTACAGGATTTGGCCGGACCAGCTACACCAGAGGATTTTGTTAAGTCCATATGGATGGAAAGATTAACATCTGGTGTTCAGGCACTGTTGGCATCTCAGAATACCCAACCCTTGGACCAACTAGCGGACCTGGCGGATCGAGTGCATGAGCTCACTCAGCCTTGTCGACCCATAGTAGCAGCGGCGTCGTCATCATCGTCAGCTCCTCCACCTCCCAGTAACGAGATCGCTGAGATCAAGGAGATGATGGGAAGGCTTGCCAGGAAGTTGGATGACCACACCCGCAGTTCGCACTGCAGCTCATTCAGGCGATCCAGACCAACGCAGCGGTCCACCTCACCTTCACACAACAGCAGGAGCAGATCCCAGTCGAGCTATCGGCGGTACCCCATCTGCTGGTACCATTCTCGATTTGGAGCGGACGCCAGGAGGTGCATCAAGCCCTGCGATCACGGCAAGGCGGGAAACGCGACGGGCACTCGTTAATGGCGACGGACGACTGCCCGGTCACCCCAGGTCGCCTATTCGTGACAGACCGCAACTCCAATATCCAGTTTTTGGTGGACACTGGCAGCGATGTCTGTGTCTTTCCCCGGACTGCCCTTCGTGATCGCCGTGAGAAGTCGGACTATCAGCTGTGTGCCGCTAATGGGACTATTATCGACACCTACGGCTACATAGACTTAAAATTAGATTTTGGCCTAAGACGCGCGTTCCAATGGAGACTTGTTGTGGCAAACGTCACTAAGGCGATTATTGGTGTAGATTTTTTAAGTTTTTTTAACTTGTCAGTCGACTGTAAAAATCAACGCCTCATTGACACCACCACTTCATTGTCTACACAAGTTTCCATTGGAACACACAACATCAGCTCAATTAAAGTGGCAAGTGGCGAGACAAGGTACCATCGCATACTAGACATGTACCCCGATATAACACGTCCTTCAGGTACACACCCAATACCTAAACACAATGTTGTACACCACATAAGGACAACACCTGGTCCCCCCGTGTCTTGTAGTCCCCGTAGGTTGGCTCCAGATAAGCTGAAAATAGCCAAACAGGAGTTTCAGCTTATGCTGAACAATGGGATAGCACGTCCTTCAGCAAGTGCCTGGGCTTCACCCCTGCACCTCGTGCCGAAAAAAGATAGTGGCTGGAGACCTTGCGGTGATTATCGGATGTTGAACGCTCGCACCATCCCTGATCGCTATCCCATCCGACACATTCAAGACTTTTCACACGCTATTGCAGGGTGTAAATTTTTCAGCACAGTGGATTTAGAGAAGGCGTACCACCAAATACCAGTTCACGAGGAGGACATAGGTAAGACAGCCATTACAACCCCGTTTGGTCTGTATGAGTTCCCCTATATGACCTTTGGTCTGAGGAACGCAGGCCAAACGTTCCAAAGGTTTGTAGATGAGCTCACGCGAGGCCTAGACTTTTGTTTCGCCTATCTAGACGATTTTCTTGTGTTCTCCCAAACAGCAGACGAACACGAAGAGCACCTTCGACAACTCTTCACGCGTATGAAGGAATACGGAGTGCTGGTGAACACATCTAAATGCGTCTTCGGTGCCAGCGAGGTAAGTTTCCTCGGTTATAACATTTCCGAAGCAGGAACTAGGCCACTCGAGTCCAAGGTGGATGCTATAAAGGATTTTCCCATGCCAAAAACCATCAGGCAACTTAGACGGTTCCTTGGCATGGTGAACTTTTACCGGCGATTTATACCCCACGCCGCCAAGATGCAGGCACCACTTAACGCTTTGCTTGCAGGCTCTGTTAAGCCCTCCCATCCCGTTGACCTCTCAGGCGAAACCCTTGTGGCATTTCAACAATGCAAACAAAGCCTGGCAAATGCCGCATTGCTCGCTCATCCAGATTGCAGAACCCAACTTGCTCTGGTCACAGATGCTTCAGATACTGCAATGGGCGCAGTCCTGCAGCAGCTCAAGAATGGTCATTGGGAACCTTTGGCCTTTTTCTCCAGGAATTTAAGCCCTGCTCAGAAAAAGTATTCACCCTATGACCGCGAGCTCCTGGCAATTTACGAAGGCATTAAACACTTCCGTTTCATGCTGGAAGCTCGCCATTTCGTTGTGTTTACGGACCACAAACCTCTCTGTTCCGCATTTAGGGATAGGAGAGACACTTGTTCTCCTCGCCAATATCGCCATTTGGATTTTATATCCCAATTCACCACCGACATACGACACATCGCGGGCAAGGAGAACATAGTGGCGGATACCCTATCTCGTATCGAGGAGATACGTATCCCAGTGGATTTGGACCAACTTGCAGCGTCGCAATCTGCAGACCCAGAATTGCAACAACTTCTGGTAGGTGACACCTCGATGCGTCTGGAAAGGCTGAAAGTTCCAAACAGTCTGGCAGAACTTTATTGCGACATAAGCACCAAGTCGCCCAGGCCATTCGTCACCAAATCCTTCCGGAAGCAGGTGTTTGACAGCCTGCATAGCTTTAGCCATCCAGGCGCCAATGCTTCAGCTAAGATGGTCGCTGAGCGTTTTGTCTGGCCTGGCGTGCAAAGGGACTGCCGCGAATGGGTGCGAACATGCCTTGCATGTCAACGTGCTAAAGTGCATCGGCACGTTTCATCCCCTTTAGGAACGTTCGACTTACCCCGAGCTAGATTTGCGTTTATCCACGTGGATATAATAGGCCCTCTGACTGTATCCCAAGGCAATAGATACTGCCTCACCATAGTGGACCGCTTTACACGCTGGCCCGAGGCCACGCCCATGATGGACATGTCCGCAGAAACCGTGGGTAAGGCGCTGATATCATGGATATCCAGGTTTGGATGTCCAACTGATATCGTTACTGATCGCGGTCGTCAATTCGAATCCACCCTCTTCCAATTTCTTGGAAGAGCGGTAGGATTCAGACATCGACGCACTACTGCATACCATCCTGCATGTAACGGACTCGTCGAGCGCTTCCATCGCCAGCTCAAAGCGGCCATTATGTGCCACGCCGATCCGAATTGGGTAGATACGTTGCCACTGGTCTTGCTCGGGGTGAGGAGTTCGTTCCGAGAAGACCTCAAAGCCTCATCGGCTGAATTAGTTTATGGTGAGCCATTGCGCTTACCGGGAGATTTCTTTACCATCTCCTCTACTAATTCACCCAATATCTGCGATTTTACCAATCGGTTGCGTCGTATTACGGCAAAATTGCAGCCCACTCCTGCGTCACGTCATAGCAAGGACAGAATCTTTGTATTCAAAGACCTATCCACTGCTACTCACGTATTTCTGAGGGATGACTCCGTTCGAGCTTCTTTACAACCTCCCTATTCCGGCCCATATGAAGTGGTCGACAGAGGCGATAAAGTTTTTAAAATATTGGTGAGAGGAAAGACCGTCACCGTTTCTATAGACCGCATCAAGCCCGCCTATATACTCGCTGAACAACCATCCTCTCATGAATTCCTTCCCAAACCCGTTTCCCCTTCAATCACCACGCCTCCTTCCACGCCAGGTTCCAGTTGTGGGGAGAATATTAAAAAAACCCGTTCCGGCCGAGTAGTCCACTTTCCGGATTACTATCGACCGTAGTGACGGTCTAGGGGGGGAGTGATGTGGGCTACTTGTATACACGCCCATACATATCATACATACACACACATATACATATATACGTACATACATACATACACACACGCACACGCACACTCAAACACTCGCAAACATACATACTTAAATAAAACATCATAATAAGCAAATAAATAAATAAACATTAATTCATATAATATTCACACGTCATTCTAAACAAAATAATAGAATGACGGATGAGCGCCCGAGTTGTGTAATGGAGCTGGGATCGTAGCCGGCCGGCCGCTTCGATACAAAAGGTGACGTGTAGTTGCGGGCGGCGCGGTAGCGGACCCCCTCACCTGCGCCTGCGCATGTTCTATGCGCCGGAGCTCTCGGCTCACTAGTCAGTTCCGACCGGACGATCGTACCGCGCACTGATGACGTATCGTTTGTCTCGAGCCTACCCTGCTATATTGTATGCGTGTACCTAGTGCTCGTTTATAGACTTTTACCGTACTGTTCCTATGCTTTTTGCTTGTGCTTTGTAGTGACTATCTTGTGCTGTGCTTTCTATAAACTGTACCTATTCTTGGACTTTCCTACCTTTCTATTCTACTTGTGGTGTATACTTCCTTCTGTGTTCTAGTTTATATTTCTGACTTTTCTATGTACAAACTATTGCTTCATAGTGGGTGCATTAAATGGTATATTGGTAGTCCTGTGTGTTTTGTTGCGCTTGCGCATATTACCCATTTACGCCTACCACTCAACACACTGTCACCCAACCATCGGTCCTCCACCTCGCTATATATATAAATAACTAATTTTACATACAAATAATAAGTTTATTCTTTTAAGAAAATAAATGAAACCTTGATTTTACTCATTAACCATCAAGTCGTCTCACAGGTCTCGTGGCGGCATGTATGGACTGTGTACTGTGAGGTTCTGGCCACCTGGGTTCCATTTCCAATTAACTTCAATTAACTTCGCGTACTCTCTCTCTCTTCAGCCACAGGAAGTCCATTGCTGAACATAGGCCTCCCCTAAGGATCCTATTGGGAGTGGCGTGCTAAATACTTTGCGTACATATTACCGAAATATCTAGAAGGCATTGCCTGCGATTTGAATTTGTGCCCTGAATGGAGTCTGAATCATCAATTGAGATATGAGCGTGAATTTGTGGATGTATTTATAAATTTAATGAGCACATAGGATCAGAGCAAAATTAGGGAGATAAAAGATTCGCTGTATGAACGCGTAGTAACATGATTACATATTAATCAGCGCCGGATAGCCGTTGTGGCCGCGCCTGTGACAACAGCGTTAGCAACATAATTGGAAATTTGGTGTAAAAATCTTTGATCAAATATAAAAATTATGGTTTTCCGATGTTATGGCTTTTTCATTGTAGAATAAAGCATAAATAAAAGCTGCGATTTAGACACCTAAAATGAATTAAATTTAAAAATAGCATTGAACACTTCGATGGGCAAGTTATCATAGGCATGTTTGTTAATAAATCATTTTTGATAAAAATATTTGACTGCCTCGGTGGCGTAGTGGTACTACGGTATGATTGCAAAGCTGAGGTCTCGGGTTCGAATCCCGGGTCGGGCAAAGTGATATTGGATTTTTCTATTCATTATCAGCCCGGAGTCAGGAATTTGTGCCCGATATGTGGCGATAGGCTCGCCCCCTATCACATCGTGGGACGGAATATACAAGGCGAAACGTGGGTGTTCTGTTAACACCTCTGCCTACCCCTTCTGGGAAAAAGGCGTGTGTTTATGTATGTATGTATGATAAAAATATGTCTCATCTGGTTATCAGATGGGTGAAGGTCGATGATCACCGGCTCTTAGACCATTAGGTAATATCTACTATTTAAAACAATTATGTTATAAAAAATTAAACTGGTATGAGCATTAATTAGTCATTTAGTTATAATACACCTCATGGTGAGTGCAAAGTAGTCACTGAAAATACATCTCTTACCGGTCGAGACAATTATGTCGGCCTGCTCAATATCGGCTAAATTTGGAATATGACACCCTTGCGTGGTACATTATGACAAATATGCTAACACCACAAAATTTTACCCAAATCTTCACAATTTTCGCGCACCATACAAATCAATAATTTACAAGGCGATATTCAATAACTGAGCTTAATACGCCACATAAGAATAACCCATAATGTTAAGTCGGTAATATGGGCTTAGCGGCTCGAGCCGACTATCTTCGGGCCCATCACGCGGATCCATCAGGTTTACGTTATCGTATGAGGAAATGGCTTTCGATGCTCATTTCGTACCCTTGGAAGATAAATAGCTTTTAGGATGTGGGTATTAACGGCAGTTATTCGATGAATGTCGAGATGAAACGTGTAGGAGTGATTTTCATTATTTATTATTTTTGAATATGAAAAAAATTAAAGAAGTGTTTAAAATAACAGTAAAGGTTAACAAAATATAATAGTTATAATCACACAGTCACAGTATGTATATACGTACGTAGTATGTATATACGTACGTACCCCGTTGTATTTTTCTCAGTAATTGAGTCTTTTCTACTGAAAGGAATGCAGATATTCAAATGATTACTTTGTCACTAACAGACAATAATGCAAGAAACTGGAGGCCAGACTTACGTCGTAGTATAAGAACTGAATTTCTTTCAGTTAAAAAGCACTACAACAGGTTTGAGCAGAAAGCAAAGCTTCTCATCGGTTTAAAATCGCATAGTGGTGAAACGACCTCATCCGTAAATCGTGACATCGTAATGAGTAATAGAGTGAAGCCCCACCACATCACGATAGACAATTAAAAAAGGACAATAATCCTTTTTCAGGTTATTCAATTACACAAAAGTTACATGCAAATTGAAAATATTTTTCCATTTATTACAATTAAAACAAATCCGCGTTGAAAGTCTGCTCATTTAAATGTTAATTAGTGTGGACTTGTGTTTGTTTGTCGTACCAATAAAGAGGATAGGCTTCAGAATTCGCGGCTTTGTTTTTATCCACCGAGATGTGAGAACTCCGCAAGCCCCGGACTTTGCCGGCTTAACAACTTTGCCGAGTTTTTGGGGAAAAAATTATGTCAATTTTCTGCTTCCTATGCCGAGCTTGTCTCGTTGTTTTCCTTTTAATTACTTTAAGCCACCGCAATTTTTTAACAAATTCATATGCTTTATCTTGTAAAAAATGTTCAATAGTTTCAATAGAATTCATAAAGCGCGTTATAATAATAAATTGCTAATATGAATTATCTGCTAGAGATTGTGCGGTACAATAAGGCCGCCAATTTTAACTGTCTCTAATGTAATGTTATTTCTTAGTTTACGAAAGCCTTTTTGCATAATATTCGTAGCAATGTTTATAGAACAAGTAATCCGTTAATTTATTTGCATGCTTTCAACAATGGTGGAATTACAATATGTTCTAAATAAAATAAAGCCGTATTTAATAGAATATGCAATACCGTTTCAATATGAGACGCTGTGTAAACTCGCCCTTGATGTCACAAATCAATGCCAGTTGTTCGACAAACATAATTTCCTATAATCCGCTGCAGTGGCGTAGCGTGCGCTTGATTGTTCAGCGTAATACATTGACATTTGAATGAAAGCCATTACTCTATTGAATATTTCAAATAGGAAAATTGTGAAAGGTTAAAGATGCAAACTATCTTCGGAATCATAAGATAAATAAGTGATATATTTTTCTTTGTAAAGATATTTGTTGACAGAAGTGAGTCTTGTAGGGAGAAGAGTGCATTAAGAAATGGGGAATTTCGCTCAGCAGTGGGACCGTAAAGGGCAAGACAAAATTTAACCGCCAGATATTCCATGTAGCAATAGGAATTTGCTTGTTTATTTTAATTGAATATGCGATGAACATTTTTTATTATAGTAGTACGTCGCCTTACCGGTCTCGCGATAGACTGCATGAACTGTAAACTATCCTGGTTTTGATTTCCAGGTTACGTCAGTTCTTGAGTTTACGTCAACAGGTTAAGGTTGACTTTACCTCTGTTCTTCGATTTGAGAATTATTTGGGTTGCCCGAGACTTCAATTTGCGCCCAGTATAAGAGTAGCCTCATTTTCCGTCACCTCGTAGGACGGGTATATGTATTATACATTTGGATGTTATCAATGGCACAACTGCCTACCCTAGGTGACAAAGGCGTGAGTGTATGTGCACAAATACACATGTATTATATGAGTATTTACATAGAGTTCCAGTAAAACCGCCTGCCGTATGAGCTGCGGTATTAATAATGAGAGACAACCACAAGAATATCTGCACACAGAAGGATATTGGATTCTGTGGTTTGTTTAACCGTATGCTCGCAACCAAAACGCTTTTATAAACGCAATTTTCAATTAAAAGCGTTTTGCCTTTCTATTCAAAGTCAGCTTTGTTTGCACTGTATCCACAAGCCAACGTGAAAAAGTAAAGAAATGGAAGCCAATAAATGTATTGCCTGTTTACTCAATACCTTTTTAATATCTTTTGTATAGCGATCGCAAACCTTTTTTTGTTGAGTGTGAAAATGAGATCTGATCCAATAAATGCTATGCTTAGATCTAGGCCGAAAGCTGTTGTAAATGCCGAGTGTTATTTGATCTCCGATAAACGATACTACATTGTTTAGTTTTGCTTAAAATTTGTAGAAACTGGTATAATAATTTGCTGAATTGGACTCAAAAGTTATAACAAAGGATCCAAATAACTTTTGAAAATCTTTGTTATTTACGCAACATCACTTTTGTTTGTGTAAATATATAGTTTATGCAAGTCCTTTTCTTATTTTCAAAACTGGTACAATAGACCGATATAAACCACGAGACTAAGAACATTGAGGTATTACATTCTATGGTCTCGTATAGTTTTGTCGGGCAGAACCTCATTTTTCTATACTCTTTTTTATGCATAGTAGACAACGCCATGATGGAAGATTACATCAGGTTCATTGAGTTTTTTCAGATAGGCATATCGACACAGACATTTAGGTTTCTCAGAAGTTGCCGATTGAGAATTCCATCGGGCACACGGCTAGTAAAGGCTAAAAGGAATTGGTACATTTTATATGTCTGCGTCAAAGGCCAGGCTGAAAATGAAACGATATTGCACAGTAGCAATGGAAGGTAAAAAGTAAAACTAAGAATTTCAATTACATCAGTCACGCTTCGGCGAATTTAGTTTCATTTATGCCGTAACGTCAGCTTCGAAAAGAAAAATGGCCATGCGAACCCGTTTTGGCTATAAATTTTAGTGAAGTGATTGGCATTGAAAAATGACCGGCCTCACCATTGAACAAACATTGGATTGCTCTGTCAATTTTTTCAGCTGTAATCCACGGGACGCGCCGAATCGACCGGAAACGTGCGGCCGAGATTGCTTCTGAGACCCGGGGAATATCTGCCCATTTATATTTATAGCCAATATTTTACGCGGTTGAAAGCACCTGCTCTACAGGTTTAGTTTAAGAAACAGTGTTCTAAAATGCTGCAAAATTCTGCTACATTTTTGTTCTGGCACAACGAAATGACTTTTACGCAACCAATGCCAGGATTATATGGCCTAACCACTCTCAATCGATTCTCTCGATTGTAGAGTAGGCCCGTGCCCAGCAATGGGACGTATATGGACTGATAAAATAAATTTCCAGGATTAGTTTTTGTTCAACGTTTACAGAGAGTTTTATATCCACATACCTGTTCCACATAATTGTACCAGCTAATTAGGAATCGCATTTACTCGGACTGAACTTAAACACGTCACACTTGCATTTCTGTCTATGTTCAAGCGGATACATATTATGTACTTATATCCAACCATTAGTTAGGAGTATTCAAGTTGGAATTATGGATCTCAGTAGAGGAGTGGCCCCGAAAGTAAGCTGTGAACCATGATATCTGAGGAAAATAATGATGTCACGTGATTAAAATATTTTTTTAGTTGTAGGTTTTTATCAATGAAACAATACATTTGTTAACATTTAAATACAAAATTCCGAGAAGGGTTGTCGTCAGGCAGGTTATCATTAAAATATGAAGCAAAATATTTATTGACTATACAATGTTTTACTTAACTATTAGATTTTGCCCGCAGTTAAACTCATGTTAATGTAGGTTTTGCCAATCACTTTAGGTTGTCGGTCGAAACTGGAAGTATTAATGTAATGTTATTTCATGTTCTTAGGGAATAGTATTTTTTTAGTTGAAAGTATCCTATATCTATGCCTTTTCTATGCTCTTGACAATGTTTAAGCAAATTTTCATGTTAATTGGAAGAGTTATTAAAGCGAGAAAGTGTAACAAACTCACATTCTCTTTCATCTCATGTTATTAATAATACACCTTACTTTAATCTGACATGAAAATGTGCTATATCTAAGTGAAGTGCACGTAGATTATAATACTCGTATATACTCAGCGAACAATTACTTTAGAACATGTGGGTGTAAGAGTTCTCAGCGTCTGGAAAATGTTTCGCGTTTTAATGGATCATAACGGATGGCGAGATGGCACATGCTGCCGAGTCGCGGTGCTATTTCTCAAAGTACTGCGAGCAGTTGTCAATGCTTTTATACGAACGAGTTACAAAAAGCAACCATTACACTACTGCCTTATAGTTTTTGTGTTTGTTGTGTTTTACTCAATAAAATTCTGCAGTCTTTTAATTAGGCCAGCTTGCAGTATTAGATTAAGTCACCTTTTTAAATTATAGATATTGGGTACGGAAAGAAAACGGTTGATAGATTTTTACTAATAAATTGTATACACGCACGTCAATGTGTTTCTTGATATTTATTTTGGGTTAGACTGAACTCGAGAAACATGTTTAGTACCTATAACAATAACGCCAGATTCTTAGAGTTTATAAGCCCTTTACTTTTATACTTTTAAAAATATATTTATAGAGAATAAGTAAATAATACTTGAAAGTACGTGGAATCAGCAGCTGCAATTTAAAATCCCCGCAATTCTTTAGTCTTTTGACGCTCGGTCTTTTTGACCGGCGGATGTTTATGTATGAATGATGCAATAACGTCGATCTAAATGCAAAATATTCAGGTTACAAAGCTTGTTTGTTAAAGTCTGCAAGTGCAGTCGCTGGAACATCATTTACAATTCAGATCTTACCGTCCTCGGTAGCCAGGAAAAAATGAAAACGTGCCGGCGCGTCCCCGGAATAAGTTTTTAATCGAGAACTAAAATGCGCTAAGATTCCTGATAAATTCCTTAATTGACACTGCAGAGTTTAGTGTCGGAAATTTATTATCTTTGAATTATGTAATTCTTGGAAAAAGAACTGGTTGATCTATTACTTCTTTGTTCTTTTCGCCAATTGTTGGCTAAAGTTTAATTTAACGTTATCGCTTACTGATTTTTTTTGATCTTATGTCATTAGTTTATAGTCAGTATAATTGTATGTCAAATATCTGCATTTACATAAGACAGATTAATTTTGTGGGATTAGTGACAAATCGTGTCTAAATGTAGGATACATCAGTACCTAAGGCTTTTGACATTATTATTTTCGATATATTAAGAATGAATAATATATCTTATGCATGCATAAGAACCATAATAAATAATTCTCACTCTCTCTCTCTTCAGCCACAGGAAGTCCACTGCGGAACATAGGCCTCCCCAAGGGTCTCCACATTGACCTGTTGGAAGCGGCCTGCATCCAGCGGCTTCCTTCCGACCTTATCCAGGTCGTCCGTTCACCTTTTATTTTAATAAATAATTACATAACGGAATAGAAAAAAAAAGTATTTTTTGGCCATTACAAAACAGTTGTTATATTGGCTTTCTTGGAATTCCAATTTCCTTACAATTCCGAAATTCGAATTTGTCGAACTAATAAAGAAAATAGTACATACAAAAGCTTTTGAGGTTATTTAAAACCTAACAAACGACAAAGCTTTGTTGGGGTCTTTTGTAACGTTACACACAGGACGAGATCAAATATATTTTTGTTTATTATCAACAATGGCCGCCATGGAGACTAATCTGCGTTTTTTGCGAAAATTATTTTTTGTGTTCTGTTTGTGATCAAGATTTGCTTTGATTTATTTAATTGTTCTGATTATGAAAAATCTGTATAGGGCTTTAGTACTTGGTTGAGATCGTGTTTAAATTATTTGATGTATAAATTATTTATTTATTATTTATTTTATTAGGTGTTCGGTAAATTAACTTGAGCAATATATTGAAGTTAAAAGATTTAAGAAGCTTTTGTATAGTTGGTGTGGCGTGAGATATCGCTTTATTCAATAAAATCTTATTAATTTTATTGTTTTTAATCATTTATGTGAAATAAAAAACGATTTTGTAATTTTATTTGATTGATTTATCGGTTAACTAACAATACTCACGCATATCACATATGATTTGAATTATAAACTTAAATTAAAGGTTTCTTAGACCATGTGCTAACTTATAATTAACAACAAGTAAAAAAAACATAATTAAATTATGGATGAGTCATGTGTATGAGTAGTAAGGATATTTTTATTCGAATGTATGACACCTAAACGAGTATAGTGTATTATTTAAGTTTGATACTTTGCCTCTCTATTGCAAGGGTTCAGTCATTAATTATTTACAAAAACTTGCGCAAAACAAAATGGTAAATGCTGAAATAATTGCAGAACACTTCAAAATAAGTTTTGAATTATAAAAATAACGAACTATTGAACAGCAAGCGAGCTCGTCAGACGTCTTTGAAAACAAAATTAAAAGGTCCCTTGACGTAATTAAGTGAGGTTTGGACCACTTTGGGCGGCGGTCCAAACCACTCCACGCTGAAGTTTTCTATGATCCTCGCTAGGAACGTTTCTACTTCCAGCTCTGCGATGCGGCGACCTGGAAAATAATTTTTAATTCAAGAAATATTTTTTAATTGGATCCATATAAAATGACGTGCTTAAGACACGAATTGCGCACTGAAATTCAGTGGTTTTGAAGACCTCTACCGAGAGGAAGTAAAGTGATTGTGAATATAATATTTAGTTAAATATTTTTTCATACTTGTTCTTGATTGTGTTTGTAGAGGAGTCCAAATGAGGTATCGTTAATTCAAACATGATTAGTTCTGTAAATCAACACACTAATACCGGCCTGTAAATTGGACGTATTTACTGACTGATCCCGAAACGTGCGTGGGAGATTACGAGGGTTTAAAGTGTTGTGTGCCCTAACCACTATCCGGATCGATGTGAATTATATTGGAAATATTCCATGTAATAGTGTTTTGTTTTTGTTTTTACCTATGCACATTCGAACACCGAAGCCAAACGTCGCGGTGGCGAAGGGATGTGCGTTTCCGTGGTACAAAGGATCATCCTTCGGCGCCAGCCATCGCTCTGGGATGTACTCCAGAGGGCGAGGGTAGTGCTCCTCGCTGATCGACATATCTTGGTGGCCAAAAGCAACGTCCATCTATAAAATGACATGAGATATTAATCATTGTAGATTGGAACAAGGATTATTTTTAGAATTCGTAAAAGGCAGTATGGATTTCTGTGTTTTGCAAAATTCTTTACGGTGTTCCTTGAAAATATTATTAATAATAATTTATATGTTCTGATTTATCGAAACTTAGAGCTTGTTAGTAATAACTTTTGTAAAAAAATACTCTATGATATACTGAATGATGATTATTCAGATTGTGAAGAGTAATTTTCCCACAAATAATACAAGTATCCAGGTCAGCGAACAATAGCTCGCAGTGCTCGGCAATGCATCGTATTATAAATTCTTTAATAATTTTCATACACTTTCCATGATGCGTTGCATCCGGACGAAGCGCGACGCATTGACGTAAAACCCTTTCAGAATATTATATTTTTGCAAACAGTCCGCGTGAATATTTGTTTGACTGAGATTTAAATAAATAAATACACCCAACAGTCACACACATCGTTCTGACCCCATATTAAGATCAATTAAGTCTTGTGTCGTGGGTATTAGAAGCTGCAAGAGACTTTTCGGTTTCACAAACACCCAGACCTGACACAAATATTTGTGGGCAACATTTGTATTGGTGAGGGGATCGAACCCATGGCCTCTCGTTTCACAGTCGGCGTCTAACCAACTACGCCATGGAGGCTGTGATTTTAAATCCATTATAAATGCATACAAAATTAAATCACCTTCTTTGTAACAGCTTTGCGACTAAGATGGATTATATTGATTGGTAAAAGTACTAAATTTATTTATCCCTAATTAATGTGTTTTTTAGAATGTATAGAACTAAATATTTATATAGGATGCTGGTCGATTCCTACTGAAAACGACCAAAATGTTTGTTTGAAATTCCTTTAGTAAAATCTACATTCAGCAATTCATATCTTATGGCCTATTATGTTCAAATGAGTGACGAAACTGTGATTTAAGGTATTAGCAGAAAAGGGCAATATTAGTATACACATGTGACTTACATCTTTTGGAATGTGATAACCAAGAAGGTTGTACTCCTTGGTGGTTTTCCTGATGTTACCGGAGACAACTGGCATCAACCTCATGGACTCTTTGATGCACGCCCTCAAGTAAGGCCTCTTCTCAGACTTAGACAGTACTTCTTCTCGCAGTTTCTTCTGTTTGTCTGGGTTAGTGGCCAGAAGGTACAATGTGCTTGTCATCGTGTTGGAAGCCTATTTTAACAAAAAGAATGAATATTAGTATTTGTGTATAGTTCCTGAATTTTCATCATTTGAAAAAAAATTGAAAAAATCATTTAAAAAAATATATTGATTGGGCGTTAGGATATTTTGTGCTTATAAGGCAGGATCAACATTTCCCAAAAGTATGGTTGAATGATCCGTGAGATTTATAAAGTTTGTTTTCCTTTCGCGCAGGTTCTTATTTATTTAAAAAATACAAATGGCCATTTACAGCGCTGTTACATAGTTGATACATTGCCGGATTTGTTTACTCCTTCACCTCAAGTGTCGGTCATTTAATAATTATCGTGTGCGTCATTTGTTTGTACAGTAAAGGTGTAAATATATTGTAAAGCGCAGTACCGTGTCTACTCCTGCGAACAGCATGTCCGACGCCATGATATACGCGAACTCTTCATTTATCTCAATCAGTTTTTCAAGTACACCTTTCTCGTCATTGGACTTTCCTTTATTTTGTTTCAGTTCAGTAATTGCTTTCTGAATGAAATATTTGGAGATACTGTAATAAAAATCATTTAAGTATTGATATTTTTCATGTTCTGTTTTGTACGTATCTTTTGATTGTACTTAATAAGGAATTTGTACCTAATAACTGTAATAAAATGAACAGTTGATTGTGTGATTGTTTTACGGCTAATTACTTTCTCGCTGAGCGCATTCATCTTCGTTAATTTTGAAGCCTTTAAAGGCTTTTAGGTGACGTAAAATTAAATTGCTTAGTGTACTATGGCACCTATGATATGTCACGGCAATTTAATTAATTACACATTTTTTAAGACTAATAAATTATCTTACTTTTCTTGTTCTTCGTACAGTTTCATGGCCTTCTTGAACATTGGCGTGGCGAAGTATCTCCACATGTTAGGTTTGAAGTCCAACTTTTCGGCGATGACAAAAAAGTCATGGATGCACTGAATGAGTCTCTTTGCTGGTGAATCGTCGGCCAGGTTCGGGTCGAAGCAGTTTAGCCTACTGCCTAGAGCAACCACGGCGACGGACTCCAAGGCCCAGAGGTTCATTTCTACATCGAACTTGCCTCGGAGCATATTGTTTTCGTCTCTGATTGATTTCATTCTATAATAAAGATAACATGTAGCTTACAATTTTTATAGTGGTCTGATCTAAGGTTAAATTGGTTAGAAATAACGGGATTTTGAAATTGAGAGAGAAATTTAAAAACACTTATTTTTGTTATTAATTACACTATGAAATATTAAAAAAAAATAGTACAGGGCTGGCCCAGGCCTTAGCCTTTTATTATTTCTTGCGCTTCTAGCATGTAGTTATGGAGCGCTGGAGTAAAAAGTTGGAATTATATTATATTTCCATCTCTATCCTTAAAACATACGAAACAGCAGTTCTATTATAATATTTACAGGCATAATTATGATTTATCTATATAATTAAAACCGAGTTTGCAAGCAACATACCTGGCGACCATGTCTTGGGCTACTTGGTCAATCGCAGTTGTGTATAGTTTGATAGTTTTTGGCTGAAGCATCACTGGATTCACGGTTGATCGGAATTCTTTCCATGGTTCTTTGTGTCTGAGAATATTTTACAAAAATCATTAACAGAAAAAAAGAAGACGAATAGAAAGAAAGAAATAAATAAAAAAATACACCCAACAGCCACATACATAGCCCTGGCCCCACACTAAGATCGAGTCTTGTGTCGTGTGTATCAGATATTCCGAGAGACTTTTTGGTCTCACAAACACCCAGACCCGAAACAAATACCTGTGGTTCCCACACATATTTGTTTCAATACGGGGATCGAACCCGCAGACTCTCGATTTACAGCCGGTGTCTAACCAACTGCGCTACAGAAGCTGTCAAAAACGATTTATTTTGTGATGAAATCGAATATATAATTTTTATTACCTATTTCAATGCAATACCAAGCGATTCAAGATTTCTTTGGTGTAATATCTCGATGCGATAGAATAGAACTAATATTTTGTAGTACAAGATTCTTATTACTACTATATTTTGTTATGTTAGCTTCAGAATGCTAACAGCTGAACATAGTCCTCACAAAACTACTGCCAATGCAACTGGAAGCGGCTTTCATCCTCTTGTCTATCAACGTTCTGCCATATTTTGTAATCATCGATTTCCATAAGTGTCCAGTGTCTAATTATGCCATTATCAATTGTTTGAGTGTCGTAAAACACATAATTGTACTTACATAAATAAATAATGAATTATCCAATGGAGGAAATAATATACAATTAACAAACTCCAAGTGAAGTTGGTGAGAACCTTCACATATGGCGTAAATAAATTGATCTATGTTGTGTGTTAATGATAACGTTGTGAAATATTATTACTCGGTAATTAATCCAGTTGGCTTTAGGGACTCCTCTTTTGTCTTCTTGTGATGTTTTCTGTAATATTCCAGCGACAGGAAGCCTGGGCGAATAGGCATCACGTTCTCGCCTCGTAGTACCTTAAAATAAACAAAATTAGGTACCTAATGTTTATTTATGAATTCTGCAGGTATTGTACATTATACGGAAGGAACTATAAGGAACAAAAAAATGTTAAGGTAAGCGGGGCGATAGTGCGTGGTGGCCTGTTGGTAACGGACCAGACGCGGCTGCCTACATGTTCACGGTGGTCGCGGGTTCAAATCCCAGGGCACACCTCTGACTTTTCGGAGTCATGTGTGTATTGATAGTCAATCACCACGCACTATAACGGTGAAGGAAAACATCGTTAGGAAACCTGCATACCATAGCGATTTGTATAAATTTCTGTTATGTAAAAGTCCGCCAACCCGCACTCGGCCAGCGTGGTGGATTATATGGCCTAACCACTCTCAATCGTACTCTCGATTGTAGAGGAGGCTCGTGCCCTGCAGTGGGACGTGTATGGGCTGATACAGAAAGCGGGGCGAAACGTTTTAAGAGTAAGTTGTTTGATGTAAATTCTACGATGGAAATACGTAAATATATTTCGTAAATGTGTTGTGAAATAGAAGTTTGTAGGGCGCCGTAGCCAACATTTTAGGTAGGCCAATGGCTTCTGATATATTGGGTCAAGAATTCGTGTGCCAGACGTTAGTAACTATTTTCTATCCTCAATATGGTGTATTTCAAGAATTTGATTAATTTGCGTTTAATTCATTGGTGTGAAATATTTCGAACTGAAGCGAAGTTCAGCTGAGGGGAAGAATACTCGTACCTATACGGCGTGATCAAACATCTCAAAATATAAAGATACGATTTTTGAAGAATATCACACGGAAAAATAATAGAAAGCTTAAGAATATTAATATTATTGCTGGCGACATGGATACAGCTGTTTTTAAATAAATTCAAAACATTTTGTTATTATTTTAGATTTTTTCTATTATATATTGATTGTACTATGATTGTAGGTATAGTACATACCTATGTGTTTATTTACCATGAATGAAGATGAGGTCAGAATCATTTATGCTCATATTATGTGCTTTGAATAATAATTTCCATTATATAAATTCTATTCACAGCACATTGTCATGTGTTCTGCATGTAATTTTAGTAAACTACATTTTTATGGTACAATATAATGATGCAGGATGCAGGTCGCTTCCAACAGTTCTATGTGGCGATCTATGGGGGAGGCCTATGTTCAGCAGTGGACTTTCTGTGGCTGAAGCAAAGAGAAGAAGAATACAATGATTCCCTTGACCAAACCTAGATAATTTAATAATAAAATGATGTAAGCCATTTTTAAACGCGTACGACAAAGCGACTACTTTCCATTTAATGGTAAGTGCAGTTCAATTCAGATAGAATATCCATCTGAAATCGATAGTGACCTTTCGCCGGTCCATACAATAAAGTCCCATTTACACGGGGAGAGTTTATCGCCTCGAAGATTATTGTAAGGGTATAAAAAAGTTGGATCGTGTAAATATTTGTCAGAACACGATAATCTATGGCGGTTATGTCATGCGATAATCGCATACGATTGTCGCCGTGAGAAACCCACTCCGTGTATATGGCGCTTTATGCCGGCTTGTTCGACGCCGGATATATACGGGCTCAACCCGAAAAGTGCCGCATTTGCATGCGACAATTTTAGGTTTTAACGATCGTGTACTCTTTTTGACAGGAAGACACTAATTCCTTTCCACCAGCTTTTAAGTCTCTGGGGAACACAGACACTTTCTTTCCGTCAAATATCTGTGAGATAATGATACCATCCTGGTTGAGCCCACGCATTCTTACAATAGTGTTATCGAAAGGTTATCAGAGGTATCAAAGTTTTAAACAAAAGGTCTTACAAAACTCATGAAATAATTGTTTTAATATATATTATTTACCGCGTTAACAAAAGTATGTGAATTCGTTAATCACAATTTTATAACCATAGTGACTTGCAAACTTTACATAACTTGCAATACCAAAACATATTACATATTATTATACTTGAACAAATCATCATTAAAAATGTAACAATAAAAACCCCGGTAATCAGTGTTGAACACGCCGACATAGCGTGGTCATTATACATAATAGTGGACTCGTCACCAGATTCGTAAATCCTTCGATCAATGTCATCCAAGGCCAATAACCTAAAAACATTGTACTGGACTCACGGTATGTGAATTGCGATGAAATCAGTGCATACAACTGACCACCGTATAAACTATTTATAAACTCTTCATCATAACCCGTCTTTTTTGGATTCATCCTTGATAAATAAATAAATAAACAAATTAATAGATACACCCAACAGTGACATACATAGTCCATACTAAGATTGAGTCTTGTTTCATGAGTATCAGAAACTACGAGAGACTTTTCCCGTCTCACAAACACCCAAACCCGACACAAATACTTGTGGTTCAACAAATATTTGTTTCGGTGCGGGGATCGAACTTGCAGCCTATCGTTTCATAGATCGTTTTTTTCGGAGGGGCGTAATTGTTTCGATAGGAGAAAGATCATCCGACGTTGGTATTCTATGTCTAGACTGCACGGCACATACGATGAGGTGCATTGTAGACAGTCAAAAAAAATAGTGCATATTATTTAGCTTTTTTATTAATATGGTACTCACTTGTGCAGCACTCTCTGCGTTGAACAGAAAGATTAAGGGTCGCATGCCGATCGTCGCATCTAACCGCACGATGGGTCCGTAAATTTTGGCCAGCTTTGTCGATAACTCTATACCGTTTATATTGTGAAATAAACCTGAGAACAATATTTTATTTATTGATTTATTAAAGGTAGTAGAGAATCCCGTCCAAAAACTCATGACTATTTCACTTGTAAATAAGGATCCATGGTGGCACGCCACGAATTGCTAACAAGCAGTGAAGCTCGGCGAGTCTCTTAGGGACATTACGATTTACCTTGCGACCGAATAAAAATTGCAGAGGGTCTCCTCGTAGCGTAATATGATTATGGAATGAATATGATGCTTCTATTGGTCTTATGCTAAATTCTAGAAAATTGACTTGGCATTTATTTGGGAAATAGAGCATTGCTTTTTAACCTGCAGACACGGGCGCCTTTTCGTTATTTCTGTAGGATACAAAAACAAGCATTGATTTTTATGATAAAAAACAAGTCACATCGATGGAATTTGGATGTATCTACATACATCGTACGATGTAGATACGCATAGGAATGTGTTACTTATCACCTAATATCAATTATCGGTGGTAGCTTCTCTGTCATTGTCAGACGATGCTGATGATTATATTAAAAAGTCTCTTTTTGCACGTATTAATCACATTTCTATAAACTTTGTATATCACATACACTATGTTTGTGTATATATACATTATATATTGTATTTAAATTTTTTGATCCAAATACTTTTTTAATTTTTGCAAAAAATATTGATTTATCATCTTTTTTATTATGTGTGGATGTTTAAAATTATTCTCTCATCCGTAAGTGGTTAAAATACAGTTTAGAAGATTCCGTTACGTTTAATATTTACAAGTACACAAACAAGTGATGTTTACAAAAACGTGATAAAAACACAATAATTACGCAGGTGACGAGTCTGATTAGATAATAATGTGTATTCATATATTATTTTCACTCGCCGAAATACCAGAGAGAAAAAATAGAAATGGAGGAAAGCTATAACACAAAAAAATCTGCAGCGTTAAAAGTCAAATAGTTCGATTACTCAGTTTCTGCACTTGGTCAGTGAGGTAAACAAATTGTATCCGAGAACGAAAAATACAAGTGTGCTTACATCAGCAACTGTGATCAAAGGTTGTCGTAGAGAATTAGATATGTATATGTAGAATTATGTATAGTAAAACAAATACGGAATACGTAATGTCGAGTCATGCAAGTGTATCTGCGTAGATTACACCGCTTGGCATAAAAAATGTGGTGTGTTGTATTAACAACACATAATAGCCCGCCAATTATGTCATAATTGAGCAAAAAATACATCACTTATCTATTTTAATCGTCGTTTTAATAGTAGTCGATAGAACGTGGCCAAGATATTATAAACAACAACAAAAAAATACTCCGCTTTTGAATAAAATATACAGATTTTTACGTGGTAAGGGCCACGCTCTAGTTAGACTTGCGAGTAACCAAAGAATATAATTGTGAGATGCAATATACGGTACCTTGCCATATTATTAGACCCAAACAAAAATAATTAGATTTTCTCACTTTAGAAGACAATAGCGCCATTATTTAGGCGTAACTTGTGTTAGTTTTTAAATCCCCTTATTCTGATAACATTCAGCTAAATATTTCAATGCTTTTAACACTGTAAAATAAAAATTAAACGTCAATAAAGGCGCGCGCATGCATTTAGTGATTTTTATCCTAAAAATCTATTAAAATTAAAAAGGTTTCTTCTTAAAAATAATGATGAGTTTTTGATGGAATTTAAGTTTAATTACGATAGTATATTATTGTATTTATTGTTTTTTGTAATCATATAGCATGTATAGTGATAAAATTACCAAATATCAGATCTTTTAAAATATTTTAGATGGGAAAAAATCGTGATCTTTCTCCCAAGACATTAGGGCGAGTACGGGGGCTTTTAAAGGCTACTGAATTATCACAATACCATATTGCTAAAGCAACAGGCCTTTGGAGAAGTTCCGGGATTAATATTAAAAAAAAAATGAATATCGGGATAACTTTGTCGCCAAAAAGAAAAGGTGCGTGTGGACGACAACGCATTACGACTCTAAGAACAGACAGCAAAATTCGAGATATTTTTATCCAAAATGGAAAATTACCCGTTCGTTTATTAACGAAGAACATTATGGATAAAGGAATACTCATTTCTCAGCAAACTATGGAGCGGCGTCTTGCTGAAAATAAATTGAACGCGCGTAAACCTGCAAGGAAACCAAAGTTGACTCGATTGATTGAAGAAACGACATGATTTGGCCCGTAAATATAAAAACTTCACTATATAATATTGGGAAAAGGTAATAAAATATGTTTCCACTATGAGAAGACAATATATTCAATATGTCACGTCATAAATTTAAACAAATATTTGATCATAACAGGTTTGCTTCTCCGACGAGTCAGTCTTTCAAATTTCGATGGAAAAACCACTGTTTGTACGGCGAAGACCACACGAGAAATACAAGCCCGACTGCTTTTTCCCTACTGTAAAACATTCAGCTTCTGTTATGGTCTGGTCTGTTAAATCAGGCAGAGGGACAGGTCGCCTCTATATCGTAAAGAAGACAATGCGCCAGGATCAATACAAAAAAGTTCTTGAAACAAAATGAATACCTCAACTTAAAGACTAGTTCTGATAAAGAAGAACCAATTTTTATGCACGATGGGGCCCCTTGACATAAAGCAAAAAGCATTACAACCTTTTTATAGCAGCAACATATAAAAGTAACATATAAATAAAGCAACATATAAATGGCCTGGCAATTCGTCAGATATGACCGCTTTCGAGAATGTCTGGGAGCTTCTGAAGAGGGAAATACCAAAATATCCGTTACAACAAAGAGATAAATTATCAAAAAATTAATTTTCGAATGGACTAATAACCCTCAGCTACAAAAAACTATCCAGGCATGCATATAAAGCATGCCCCGCCGAATTAAGGCACTTAGGACCGCTAAATGCGGGTCAAACAAATACTAGCCAAATACTAACTTAGAAATAATACTGGTTTAATAATTTCTACATATTATAAAATATTTAAATAAAAGTTGTTTTATTTCATTGGTATTAGATTAAATTATAGTATAAAAAAATTAAAATAAGAAAAAGCACGTAATTTTGAACAATATCAACTCTTACGATGAAAAAGTAACGTGTTTGTCGCGTGGGTCTAATAATATGGCAAGGGACTGTATTTCTTAGATTTAAACAAAACATTTTTTTTGAAATATCGTGCTATGATGATGTTTGTTTTAAATGACCAATTTAATTATGACCAATACACCTAATAACTAACAATTGAGGAAAAGTGCAAATAATTAAGTGGTGTAATCATGGTCTTATATTTAACACAACTCGGTGACCGTCATGAGTAAAGTGGGTTGTTAATAAGAGTAGAAATATTATAATATTATATTTAAAAACAAATCTCGTTCATAACCATTTTTATAAAACAAGAGAAATGCCAGCCATGATCATGATTATAAGTAGAATTTTCATTTGAGATACGGGTGCCAGCTTTTTGAACTACAACTCCATGGTTTTTCTATCGTGGGCATGACCAAGAGACTTACTGACTCAATTAACTTTGGAATGAATGAATTTAGATGAAACATGTCGTCTCCTTTAAATCCGTAACCTTTCGCCGTATCGTGAATACCTCATTACTTAGGCTGGCGTTATTGTGTGGAATATTGTGGAGAAATGTTGGTGTCATCGGCTTGCCAGTCCTCCAAACTTGCGACCGTCTTAGCCGGACTATGTCCATACCAAATACCTTAAAGTCCTGTTTAATCTTACATGTTCTATATTACGGTATGTAATGTAAAATAAACTGACTGCCTCGGTGGCGTAGTTTTACTACGGTATAATTACAAAGCTGAGATCTCGGCTTCGAATCCCGAGTCGGGCAAAGTGATATTGGAGTTAGGAATTTGTGCTCGATATAGCGATAGGCTCGCTCCCTATCACATCATGGGACGGAGCAAATATGGCGAAAAGTGGGTGTTGTGGTTGCACCTGTGCCTACCCCTTCTGGGAAAAAGGCGTGATGTTTTGGTATGTATGTAATGCAAAATATAGATGCGAAGTCAATGCTAATAGTAATCTTACCTCCGGGTAAGAAGTGGTGTGCTATGCCTATTAGGGGCAATGATGAAGGGCCAGGGATCTCCCTCCAAGACTTCAGCTGTGTGGCATCTTCACCGACCTTCACTGATGCGCTGCTCACTGCTATAGCCCTACACACGAAACGGTTAAAGGTATATAAAAATACAATTGGTTGTAGATGGATTGGTTGGTTAACCAGTTCCTGATAGAGCCGATTGGTTTATTAATAAACCACCATTGAAAATACAGATTCGAGTTGATGTTATTTATGATAATTAATAATACTTATACGTATGGATACATATGAGCATGCTATAAATCGGAAATCAATCTGCAGTATTTAGTTAGGCCAAAAAAATATTTATTTATTATTTTAATATTATTGAGTTTGTGCTCGTAAGTAAATATCACGATAACCATATGATAATAAGTATCAAAACAAAGAACAGCCTAATATCTACACGTTTTATATGATGTTAATTTAATAGAAAAATTGCTTACCTTACAAACTCCTTTTGTATTGCTCCTATTTGCAAGGTAAAAACTCCCAATTTAATTGAATTCATTATGCGGCACGTCCTCTCAATGCCGTCACTGTATCACAATACCACAACACCGGTAACAACAATCCTATTGTACTTATCACTTTATCTCCACGTAAATATTAGATATGGTATCCACAACTTTACGCCGCGAAGTCGAGTGCTACAATGCAGACGCGAAACAAACAACAGAAACTTCAACAAACATTCACAAAATACACTTTTATTCTACAACTTCTGACTCTCTTTTTTGATTATAGAAGTAAACTAATATAAAGGGTATTGTATTAATATTCAATATTTCGCGTCAAATCTTCGCTATACTCGTACCTACGCACAATAAGCGTCAGAGACTAGCATAAACTATTCTGACCTTGCCGGTATTATTAGAATCTAACTGCCGAAACTGCGTTTGCCGTGTAGTTCTTATTGCAATAGCATAGAGATTAATTTGTCTACGTCTATTGTGCATTATAACTCCTTAATTATATAGGATGTCTATGGTGACTTGCGGTTTATGTTGTTTTGATGTACATATGTTACGTTTAGAGCAGATCTATGAAAACGTTAATACACAAGAAACATGTTTGATTATCTTGATAATGATATGCAAAGAAATGATAAGGCTGAGTAATCGATCTTACTGTCCATCGATCATATATCTGGACTCAAAGACCATATAGCGTATTTTGGGTTGTCGGCAATTTTTACTCTATTGTCATAGGCTCATAAAGCAAGTATTGATGGATGCACTTTTTGAGCGCAAATCGATCGAATGTTATGTGATATTGTGCATATGTTGCTGTTTTTCTGCAGCTATGATTATTATAATGTATCGATCTATAGTCTGTGATGGAGCATTATTTTAATTAGAACATGAACATAATCTTAAAAATCTGTAGTTATATATGAATATACACAGATTAGTATATTCCATGTTATTGTTCACTGTTTAATAAATTACTGATGAATACTGCAATATCATGTTTCAGAAAAAAATGTGGCTCCTGAATATAGGAAATCGCTAGACGCAGGCCGCTTCGAGCCTCCAGGTCGCTTTAAATTCCTAGAGAGACTTCACGTACAGGTTGACAAAAAAGAGTACGGATTTAATGAGGGCGCTTATATACCTAATTTATTATTTATATGGCAACCCAACACTACAAGGTAAAATGTTTAAATATTTGTTATTTTTATTTATTGTTGATAATGGGCCCTTTGTTCATTTTAAATTACAAAACAAGCAAAAACCATACTGGAATTTACAGAAATCCGTGTTACAATTTATCTGCGCGCATAGCAATGACGTTTTTAATAGTATTGCCACATTTTATTTCTTTAGTACCTACTGTTACCACGCCAGACTTTTTTGCCAAGTTATGGCTCAAGCTGATGACGGTGATTAATGTATAAATAAAAAGTAAATAATATACATTTTTTGGAAGTGGTAGAGCCACGCTGTTGTCAGTCATGGCTCACCATGAATAAGCAGGCTCGTCCGGGGCGGTGCCACTATCGCACAAATGATCGACGTGAAGCAACAGTTTTGCTGTCGCATTTCGATCGTTAGTAGAGGCCTATGTCCAGCAGTGGACGCGGAAGAGCCGATGATAATAATAACATTTCGTCAGGACTCGCGAGATTTCGCTGGTGAAAATGATCGCAAGACAGCCCTATCCAGCAGTGCCTGTGGCTTAATCATCATCATGAATTATGATTTGAATTTACAAGCATCAATGTATGAATGTATCAATCATTATCATAAAAATAAATATCAATGAAACTGCTTTGTTTATCATCCATGTTTTTCCTTATTTGTTGTCTGCGTTATCTTCCTTAAAATATAATCATCGATCGTATGCTCGTTATCAACAACAAACAAGCACTTTCATAATTTTGAATTGAAACTAGAAAACAAAATCAAATCGAATTAAAAAATACAAGGAAATAAATAAATATAAATACATAATTTAAACAGTGAGTGTTGGCCTGTTGTTAACGGACCAGACGCGACTGCTAACACGTTCACGGTGGTCGCGGGTTCAAATCCCAGGGCACACCTCTGACTTTCCGGAGTTATGTGTGTATTGATAGTCAATCACGGTTATAACGGTGAAGTAAAACATCATGACGAAACCTGCATATCGTAGCGATTTCAAAGAATTTCTAACCGCCAACCCGCACTAGGCCAGGGTGGTGGACTATATGGCCTAACCCCTCTTAATCGTACTCTCGTTTGGAGAGGAGGCCCGTGCCTTGCAGTGGGACGTACATGAGTTGAACTTATTTATTTATTTATTCTTAACTGCACACGAAAAGGAAAAACACTTAATGGTATTACAAGTTAAGAAAAAGTACAGATGGCGGTCTTATCGCTCTAGGTGATCTTACAGACAATCTTTGGATGGATATAATAAGAGAAAAAGACGAGAGGACAGTCTAGAATACAAAGAATACAAGCTTCAATACAAGAAAAAGAAGAACTTGATACATACAATTTGAATAGGGTCAAACACTAAATCACATAGACATACGAGGCATGGAAATCTAAAATTGTCGTCGTGCGAAACTGTGTCGTGAGTGGGACTTTAAGTAAAATTGCAAAGACGCAAATAAGAGTTATATTGCGTTGATATGCGTTATTTTATATTTGCCTCATTGACGTCAAAATACCATTTAATTATTGCTTACCTCGTAATTTTTAAACCCACTTTGATTTTGTTTACTACTTAGTTTCTAGAGCAGGTTAGGTACATTCGGCTAATCATATACCTACAAAACTCAATAAACACACTATCATCATTTTTGCTAGAATAAGAGTGAGATATAGTACCCAAAACATTACAACACTGAAAGATATTATGTTTCGTTATTTTCCACCGACTTCGAAAAAGGAGGAGGTTCTCAATTCTATAACTGTGAAGAAAAACATCGTGAGGATACATGCGTACCATAGCGATTTGTATAAATTTCTATGGTATGTAAAAGCCCGCCAACCCGCAGTAGGCCATCGTGGTGGACTATATGGCCTAACCACTCTCAATCCTAGTCTCGATTGCAAAGGAGGCCCGTGCCTTGCAGTGCTGTGTATGGGCTGAGACAGTCTCAATTCGTCGAATTTTTTAATGTATGTTCATTGATTATTCGAAGACCCCGACGATTTGGAAAATTATTTTTTTGTTCCAAAGAGTAACGTCATTTGTAACCAGTAAATATATATAAGAAGATAATCGAGTAGGAACCACACATGCGAAAAGAGATATCTTATTATTTTAGATATCACAAACAAGTGTAAACAATTTAATAATAAATGTTATTCTTAGGTCGACTTAGCAGATTTTCGGTATACTTACACTCTGCTTAAGTAGTTATATCAATTATTTTCTAAGAGTATATTACAATAGGAATTACTAAGTGGCACTCTAGCTTAAAGTATATGAGCTGACTTTATCAAGACGGTACCACTGTCTCACGAAATACCTACCATCCATAAATAATATTTTCCGTTCATATTATTACGGTGAGTGTAAAGTTATCTATGAAGTTCAATTAGACATGTCGTATGATTTGATACGTGGGAGATCCAAGAAACCGTCATTACTCAGTCATCGCTTGTCTGATGGCAAGCGTCACGCTCATTAAACTGGAGTAACATCTCTCGGAACTTATAATTATTAAGTTCTGTATGGTACTCCCCTGTGATTGTCACTACAACACATTTGGTGCTTTCTTAATGAGTAGTATTTATAATTTCTACAAACTATCCCAGCTAAAGCCTTTCCGTATAAATAATAAAATAAAGAAACCAATTATCGTAAACTGTCAAAAAAATCAATTTTGTAATAAATTTCCAGATTTTCGATATTACCCTGCCGACTGGCATTAAATACTGATTTATGTGTTGTTTTCGCCGACAAAATTCTGTTGTAACTTTGGAGAAACGAGGAAATTTGCAGGCCCCGTGTCAAGAACACTTCGTTAACGAGAAAATTTTATTATACGAAATCAACCCTCATAAATTCGTCACAACTAATTTATTCGTTGGAATGTTATTGGCAGGTATTGGAATTCAGTGACGGGCTTCGGGTTTTATTTGTTGAGAATCTTGTTTTGTTTTGTTTATGTTCATTTTAAAACTCTTATGCTGCTTAATATTTTTCAGTAGCTAGGAGACCAACAATTTGCTAGGTAGTGTACAAACTAACAAGTTCTATATTAGTTCAATTACAGGCAATAAAATTAACCTTAGGGAATAACAAGTTAAAAAAATAAATAGAAATAAATATAAAATAAAACAATTGTGAAAGCTAGACTATTGTAATGAGTTATTCGGTAAGTGAAAAGAAAAAGTAAGATATACATATATGGCGTATATTCGTAGCGACATTCATATTATAGTCATGATTTTGTATTAAGCTGCTTGTTAATTGACAATTTTTTTAATAGTATTATGCATATTGTTTGAATAGAAAACTTACAGGAACTTATTGGACCTAATTTATTAAATGAGTGGGAGCGACTACACAATATTTAAGTTTGTATAGTAACCATGATATATGGACCTAATACCTATCCACTCTCGATCGTACTCTCGATTTTAGAGGAGGCTGATACAGATTGCAGTAATCATGATAATCATAACATAAAATAAGTGTTGACAGTCGAATTCATCTCAATTTTTTGAACAAAACACCCATAATTTGGTGAAAAAGTTGCCATAAGTCATTTCTGTTTCGCCGGCAGTTTTGCGTGCGGTAACGACACAAGTTGGGACGCGCCGAGTTAGAAAGTTTTTAACGAGACTCGCAACACTGGTAACAAGTACACGTACGATAAAACTGTTACCGAGACCGTATCCACTACGACAAGGATTTAAACGACGAGACTATTCGCTGCACAACTCTTTATTGAACTAAATGGGTTTAGTTTTCTTGATCACAAGTTTGACCAATCTCTAGAAATAGAATAAATGATTGTATGGACCTCAATGCCTTGTTGCATCTTCAATTTGTCTCTCATAAAGTCATATTAGCATTTTATTAGTTTATAGAAATGCTTTGTGTCTGTGCTCTATGTGTTCGCAATGTGGACATAGTAAAATAATTGTTAACAGCTCCACGTTTTAAGTAGTAAAAAAACAAGCTGATATCATAGAAAAGCGACTACTGAAATCAGACAAGTTTTGGGAGTGAAATTGTTACTCAATCTTCAATTAAGTGTAGTTAAAATTTATAGTACTCCATAAAAATATGTAAATTTCTCAACTAGTTATTAGAAAACAACTTGTTAGATCTACGATGTAGGATTCCTGGGCTTGAATTTGCTTCAAAATAATTCACTGTTCACGCCTTACTGCGCCTTAACCCTTAACGTATTTTTTTTGTAGCCTATAATGTGTCCCACTTATAAGGCCTCCCCTTTTTTCCTCCACTCGACCTGTCCTCTGCGAGCTCTTGCCATTTTGACTCGAATGCATCCAATGCGTCTTTCCACCGCATCTTCAGTCTTCCGCGTTTCCTCCGGCCATCCGCGGGAATCTAAATTGTAGCTAGCCTGGCCCAACGGTTTGAATGCATTCGAGTTACTTAACTTAATTACTTAACGTAATATATTATAACATAAATTGTATGTATAGTTATTGCGAAGGATAAGAAGGTACAAGGTAATTAGTGCGTACATGTCGGACTGTAAACATGATATTCACGAGTGTCTTGACTATTTAAATGCAAGCAGTGGAGTTTGCATTATCGCGAATGCACGCTGAAGCATCTTAAGTATTTTAGATTGTATTAGCCTCTTAGGAATAATGGAAAACGTGGTGATAGGGCAGGTGTTTTAAAGTATTTCTGGCTGGAATTGAATTTTGCAATGGATAAGAATTGATTTTGTTGGGAAGAGATGAAAATACATATTCTTAAAATTATTATCTTGCGTAAAAGCATTGTCTTTGTAAGTTAGTCAATCATAGTACCGTGGTTGCTAAGTTTGGTTTTTGCTTTCGTTCGGTTCCTTTAAAAACAAATTACCAATATTACCAATACCAGTTATTACCAATTAATAGTTATGAACCCACTACGTGATAAAGATATTGATAGTCAATCACCTTGCACTATAACGGTGAACGAAAACATCGTGAGAAAGTCTTGCATACTTCGGTATGCGATTTAAAAAAAAATCTACGGTATGTAAAGTCCGCTAATCCTCACTAGTCCAACGTGGACTATATGACCTCATTAGTGTCAATCGTACTCTCGATTGTAGAGGACACCCGTGACTTGCAAAGGGACGTATATGGGCTGATACAGATATAGACATGTGATAAAACTAAACTCATACTGTATAATAAAAGACCGATTTAAACTTTAAAGTATTTAAAGATTTTAAAAATTATTTAAAGACTAACAAACGAGTCTGAGTGAATATTTCACGATAAAAGTTTAAAGAAAGTATTATAGTCACCTGTAGAGATTTACACTCTCCTCGACGATGCAAATGTTCTGGATTAGCATAACTAATTATAAGGGATTTGTGAGTCGTTCTTCCGAAGCGGAGTCTTAAAACCCTCTTAAACGAAGTACCATTATTTATTTACAGTTCTACCTTGGATACGGATCTTTCATCTTTTGTTTAAAGAGCGCACTTTTTTTTACAAGCTAAATCAAAGAGTCCAAGGCATAGAACAATTGCGTTAATACAAAACAACTTTGTTTACGATTTTTTTTCGCAAATGACCTTTCTTTAAGGTTATTGTTATCTTGAATTTATGGACTGATATCTAACCAATCCTCTGCGTAATTAGCTTGTTCATATTCTGCTGATTAGGTTAGATCACTTCCCAGGCGTAGTTGTATTACGGTATGAATACAACGTTGAGGTCCCGGGTTCGAATCCCGGGTCGGGCAAAGTGATATTGGATTTTTCTATTAATTATCAGCCCGGAGTCACGAATTTGTGGCCGATATGGCGATAGGCTTCTCCCTCTATCACATCGTGGGACGGAACACATAATGCGAAATGGGAGTGCCCTGTATGCACCTCTGTCAGATCTTCTGGGAAAAAGGCATGAGTTTATGTATGTATGTCAGGCTGAACTGCTTGGTTTAATGAGACTAGTGATCAGTTAAATTTCAGAAATTTCACGTCATACCATACAGATCACCATTGGATTTTTTTACAATATTTGGACGGATTCCACATTTCAGACGAATTCTAGACTTTTGTCACCAAAGTTGGATAACATATATACGTGTTAAAATTATTAAAAAAAGGAATACACCCCATAAAGATATGGGATTTTTATTTTAATGTTGATTTAATGCCAATATTGCATTCAAACATCTTTGAATATAAATCCGAAAGGTCCAGTAATGTAGTTTATCGTGGTGTTGCGTATGTTGGGCGGCGGTCCTCGCCACTCGATATTAAAGTTTTCTATTACCCTCTTGAGGAATATTTCCATATCCAATTCAGCTATTCTACGGCCTGGAACACGAATTTGAATAATTTAATCGCCTTCATATGATGTTTTTGTATAATATATTGTAAATGTTATTTAAAACTTAAATATTTATTACACTCAGAGCCTTATTTATAAACTCGGATGAGCGAAAGGTTAACTTTAGTCCAAGACTTCAAAATTTACTCGATTATTTTGACTATTAATTTGACTATAATATAGAATAACGTAAATATAATACGATGGTTGCCTAGCCCTCTATGTTTATTAATAAAGTCATGAATACCTCGCTATTTAGAATAATCGAGTAAATTCTGAAGCCTTGGACTAAAGTTAATCCACCGCTCATCTGAGTTTCATAATAATGCCCTCACGGTACTATAACAAGTTATGTTGTATAAGGAACTCTGTTAAAAGATCTATCCCGGTCGTATAGCATAGCAGAAGGAAGAAAGGACAGTCGAAAGTCCATAAGAAGCTATTGCTATGTCGCTGTAATCTGCTATAGTCTGCTAAAGCTGTAATCGCTGTAAGGTCATCCTGTAATTTTTATTTCAACATTTTCGAAGACAGTATGAACAATATAGATCCCAATACCATACGATTGGATGCAAACATCATCTTTGATCTATTTGGAGAGTATCCAGAATGTTTACTAATCGCTTTCGCACCTGTGCAACTGCGAAATCCAAAGCCAAAAGGCAGTGTAGCGAATCTGTGCGCCTTTCCATGGTATAACGGGTCGTTTGGGTCAGCAGTCCATCTTTCTGGTATGTATTCGTTAGTCCGAGGAAATTGGTCTTCTGACTTCGATAAGAATACGTGGCCAAACAAAATGTATGTCTAGAAAAAAAGAATTAATTTTGTACGAATTTCTTCTCCTTCATCTGACATTGTTAAATTAGTAAGTGGCGAGATCGGTATAACATAATACATGGCCGTATACTTATACGCCGGATATATGGCGACAAAAAGATTGGTCTAACATTTTAGCATAGCTAATTTAAACCATGGATACATTGACTGGATCAATGTTTTCATATTTATCGACAATATTCTTAGGATTAAGCCTCTCCCAAGGTACGCCACACAGCCCGGTCGCTGCCGACCCTCTTGTGCAAGTCGAGGCCTGTGTCCAGCAGTGGACTGCAACGGGCTGATGATGATGATGATTGCTAGGATTTAATCTTACTTACGCTTCGAACTCTTCGTAAACCTTCATTGCTCTTTTAAAAGATTTTGTAGGATAATATTTCCATATAGATGGTTTCTGGTCCAACTCGTCAGATATTTCAAATACGTCATGGGTGAGTCGCACTAGTTTTTCAGCTTGTTCGTGATTTAGTTTGGAAGCGTCAAAGCAGTTGATGCGTGTGCCAAGAGCCACTACAGCTATCGACTCCAGGGCCCACAGATTCATTTCCTCATTGAATTTGGTGCGAATCATATTGTTTTCATCACGCACGGATCGCAATCTGTTTCAATTAAAAAGCATTATTTAACAGTTTCTGTGATCGTTACCTTGAATGTGATTACTTTACTGTTTTAAAAATTGAATGGTCAAATTACTTCACGCTAATGAGACATAAAGTACGAGTAAGCTATATCAATTGATGTCTACATTATTTTATAGTTCATAAACAAATATAATTTATGACAATCATGTTTGTAGACTCAGCGACACAATTTTAATTTTAACCCGTTATGTGGTCTATTGCTTAGCAGGGTTTCATCCACATATGTAATAGGTTCAGAGTACGTATAAGTTTTTCACGCGAATAAACGCCTGACGGTATTCTGAGGAAAACGTATAACGACAGAATATTTGCTATTTGGGACAGAAAGGGATTAAACATTAAGATATTTAAGTAAATCTAAGCGGCACATTACATACTTTTTAGAGTTATTAAAAGTTTTTATCATGTTATTTAGATATAATAATAAATAATAAACCCAGACCCAGTTCAAACGATTCCACAGAGTCTTATTGGGAGCGACAGCTGACATAGATCTAGACACTTCCCAGGAGCTTCATTATTTAGATTATTATTTTTATCTTTAAAATAATAATTATGTTATTTACCTTTCAATCATATCTACTGCTACTTGGTCTAGTGATTCGACATACAGCTTTATAATTTTTGGAGTTAACAAAATAGGGTTCACTTTGTTTCTAAATATTTTCCATTTTTCACCATCTCTGTAATGAATATCGTTAGGATTACGTTTTTGATAAATAAACTATTTTGATACTTTGCGAAGTGTCACAATGGTGGTAGGTCTTATATGTCAGAGGTCGCCTGGGTAGGTACCACCGCTATGTCTATTTCTCCCGCCAAACAGCAGTGTAAATGCACTTTAGTTTTCCGGTTTGAAGAACATTGTAGTCAGCGTAACTACTGGAAATATTGAGACGTAACATATCTTGTTTCAGGAGGGCGAACGCAGTGGAATACGCATTGCTTCGTAATTCATAGCGTTGTTTGGTTTTGCTACTGTCCATGAGCGGTCGTATCGCTTACCACCAGGCGAATGACATGATCATCTCGTCATCTGTTGCAATAAAAAAAGTGTATTAAGGGTTTTAATTCCAAATATATATTTGACTTTCATAATTACAGTCAATTTATAGGAGTATAGTGTTAAAAAAATTGAACCGAGACTGCTCGTTTACAAAATAGTAATTTTATTATGAAAACGTCCTCTTTTGTTTTCACTTGCACAAATTAATCGTCATCAATTTGAACTAAATGTTTTATGAGTACTTGAAATTGAAAAAAAGCCATAGAATATAAGTATAACAGTTTTACTCTGTAGCGAGTCCTGTCGGTTTGTCGCCGCGAAGTTTATTTTCACTGTAATGTTTTCTATAGTACGCCAATGTTACCAGACCTGGAGCACCGGCATGTTATTTTCACTGTATGCCACCTGAGAAAACAAACATTATTGTTAATTAAAATAAGTATAGTAATTAGTCATTCATCCGTGAAGTGTGTTTCGATTGTGAAATGGTTTTATTAATTGGATATAAGAAGGTCAACAGTAAACACTGATATATATAAATAACTGATATTATTATTATAATACATATATAGAAGTGGTAGAGTCACGCGGTTGTCATTTATGGCTCTGCAGGAGTGGGAGGCTCATTCGGGGCGTTACCACGGTCTCACAGGACATCGATGTCAAGTGACAGATTAGCTGTCTCGTTTCGATTGATGAATGAGTTCGCCGGATGCCCAGTACTCCTTTTTTCTGCCCATCCTTTTGTCTTTCCCCTCCTCTCCCACTTTCATGAGCCGGTAACATGTCTATGATCTAAGCGTTATGGATGTTCATGGGCGGCAGTGATCAGTTACCATCGTGTGACTTGTTTGCTCGTTTGCGGGATCTATTGTATAAAAAAATATGATATCTGTATACATATGTATGGATGGATGATACATATGTATGTTGACAATTACAGACGTAAACAACATTTATAAATTATAAAAAATATCATGTAGCTTGTTTTGGTGATAGACGATGATATAAATATGATATGTTTCGATTTACTTAGAAAAATACTAGAAAAGGCAACAATTGTGCTGATTGCACATCCAAAATATTACATATTATTAATTATATTATATTAAAGAAATAATATCCCAGCCTTTTTCTTTTTCCGTTATGTTAAGACTGATAAGTTTTAGAGCATAATATTATAAAACATACTTGCGCAATACTGTCGCCATCCGTTAGAACGAGCATGGGCGGTGTGAACAGAGACTTAAGCCTTATAATGGGCACGTAGCGCTGGTGCAGCCGGTGCCAAAACCACGGGTCAGACATGTTGCACAATATTCCTGAAAATTGTACTTAAGCTTGAAAAATACATTTGAGAGTGGACGGCAAATCCACCTTATGGGCTATTAACCACTTCTTTTTTTTTTGTTAGCAATGATTGAATGCATAAATGGATTTGGCTTCAGTTTCGAACAAAACAAAGATTAAAAATGTATCGTTATTAAGCGGTTACTCATCCACTACTTTTTCTAATTATATTGTGTGAGTTCTGGGCAAATCTTTCTGTGATGAATGAGAAACAACCAGAAAAAAATTAACCAAAATAAATCAGTAGTTTGAGTTGGGACGATATGTATGGTAGCGTTATAAGTAAAAACCTTGCATCTAGTCAATTATAAAATAGGAGGATGATAACCAGTTCAAATTCTAAAAGGTATGAAGGAATGATTGTAGCACTTAATACTTAAATAGTGAATATATTAGATACCAAAAACTTACCTCCAGGAAGGAAATGATGCAGCTGTCCAATGATTGGTAGCGACCAAGGTCTGGGTACATCATGATATGTTTTTATGCTTTTGCTAGCATTTGCTGAAGCAATTTTGCTAAAGGTCCTGCAGTTTAGAATTGGGTACAAATGGATACAGTTTTTAAAATAAAGTATTATTTCATTAAATAATTCAGGTTTTGTATTTCGTTAAGGAATGTAAGTAGGGAATTCAAGAACACTACATTTAAATATATTTAAAATAAATATTATGACACAATATAGAAACATGAATTTATTCTCTTCATCACTAGGAGAAGTCATGTAGCTGAAAATTATTGCAAATTGATATCTACTAAATACTGATAATGGCTTCATTTCTATTACTAAAATACTTCAGCAGATTAGTCTGCTGTCAATGGTACCTGCCAAAAATCAATTGCCATCCGAAGTAGACACAAAAATCGATCTCGCTCAAACAAATTTTGCGCCTAGCGATCTTTTGCTTTCACTAACATCGTTCTTTATTGGCTTTTCTATATCTATTCTCCGTCTACGGTTCAGAAATATAAATTAAAAATAAAGTGTGCAGACGCTGATATTTTTTTAACACTCTCACATATAGCTTCGTACGAAGGTCGTCTGTGCTAAATGTTTACTCGTGCAAACAATGCCTAGTAGCTGGGAACCTTTGAAAGCCCTTTAATCCCTACTGATATTTTAAATGCGAAATCATGTTTGTTGGTGTGTCCTTTCACGCAGTAACGGACCAACGACCAAACAACGGAACGTGACTTTTTGTATATAGATAGTTTTTGAACTAAAGAGTGGCATAGACATTTTAATCGATTATCTCAAGCGAGGTTGAGTTATGTGTAGCCAGTTGTGGAAACTGTCTATATTAAATAGTGTCTTTGATTCGGTGATCACCATTATAAAGAGTTCATTTACTTTCATTTATTCACATCAGGAGCTAGTAATTTCCGGGCACCTTGATAATGTACCTCAAAGCGCTGGTTGTGCTAACATCGGCAATGCACTGATCTAAGCCATCACCGCCGACCTTGAGCTCCCGCGAGTCCAAAGGTATTTTGAGAGTGTTGCGGATCTTAAAAAAACGAGATCGTTTTGGTGGCATAGCGTCCTTATAACCTAATTCTTACCGGATTCCCTTCCGTACGCGGATAAACTATATTTTCATTTAGATACATACATACATAAACACACGCCTTTTACCCAGAAGGGGTAGGCAGAGGTGCTACCAGAACACTCACGTTTCGCCTTGTATATTCCGTGCCACGATGTGATAGGGGGCGAGCCTATCGCCATATCGGGCACAAATTCCTGACTCCGGGCTGATAATGAATAGAAAAATCCAATATCACTTTGCCCGACCCGGGATTCGAACCCGAGACCTCAGCTTAGCAATCGTACCGTAGTACCACTACGCCACCGAGGCAGTCAGTTTCATTTACGTCATATTTTTATTTGGAAGCTTGACAAATATCACCCCTTGCTATTGACACATTATTTTCCTGAATATATATATACAAGTCTTCGTCTTTTGAAGCATCTTTAATGTAGTTATTCACCTGAAAAGTAGGTTGGTAGAAACGTGAAACGTATTTATTTTAAAGCAGAGCATATTTCAGTATTAGTAAATCAAGTGACGGGTACATATTATGATGATAAAATGTAATAATACAATATGTAATGTAATATAATGTAAATATTTTTAGTCATTAGAATAATAAAGTTGGATACATGCTCTCAAATAAAATTGTTATCACTTTTTCCTCCGTGAATGTATTCATCTGTCTATGTTTGGTTGGTGCAAATTGGTTATTGACTTCCAAAAAAAAGGCAAATCCGTTGTTCTATTAATCTTTATCACAATTACCTAGCTGAAGCCATTTTTTTTATTATGAATTATAATTCTATACAACGAGTTGGATGCATTCGAGCCAAAATGGCAAGAGTTCATTATGTTCGCTTTGTAATAACTAGGGCAGATATCCACGACTTAAGAAATACTTGTCTACTTTATACATAAATTATCTTTTATGTAACGGATAGTTTCTAGTTCCCGCCAGTTTCGTTGCTATGCTTTTGTATATTTCGGAGGCTTAATATCTCTTAGTATTAAACAGGAAAATTATTGCTTTCGTATTTACATTTGAAGCGAATTATTTCAGGGACGTTAAATGTAAACAAAATTTATTTATTTTATATATTTTCGGGATAAATATAAGTTATATGAAGATTGCTACCGAAAACGAAGCTAGGTGTAGTTTTACTGACTACAGACACGATAAAACTAAAAATTTTGCAAAAAAGGGACGTTTTTTTTTGCATTTTGTCGCTTACACTTCAAAACTTTCCTTTCTTTGTGATATTTTGCTAAATGAAACAAATAATTGATATTATTTTTTTTTCCTTTAGGTTCATAGAGCATAGAATAATTAAATAATTCATTATTTTCCAATACAACTCCCAACGCCAAATCCAAAAAGGTAAGTAGGTGAAGGGATGAGCATGGCCATGATAAATTGGATCATTTTCAGCTCCTATCCATCTTTCTGGGATAAACGATTTGGCTCACGGATATTTTGCGTCCATTATTGCTAACAACGGATGGCAAGATAGGACGCCCATCTAGAACCAAATTCAAGACTTTCACACGCAAAATATCCTTGCTCTTTTCGAATATTTTAATATAATCGACACTAATTAGCATTATCTCGAACATAAATTATATAACAGTCCAAGGAATATAAAGTTACAAAAAGTATATTTTCGATATCATTTTTATTCTGCAAATCCTGAAATTCCCCTTTTATCAGCATGAAAAATGTTTTAAATTATTTTGAAATTCATATTGCGTAACTTACACTCTTCGGTATTTCATAGTCCATGATGTTATAGGATTTCGTGGTTTGTCTTAAACTCATCCCTATTTTCCTCATAGATTCTCTTAAACACGCTTTTCAATATGGTTTCTTTTCTTCATTCGACAGAGTCAAGTTCAACAACGATTTATGTGTATGTAGATATACAAATTGCATTTATAAAATTATCAAAATCAAGATTATTACATAGTACTGACCGCCAGGCAAAAAATGATGAAGTTGTCCTAAAATAGGCGTTGTTGAAGGACCTGGTATTTCTCTCCAGGATTTAAGAATACGCGTTTTACCACTAACTTCCAATAAAGAAGGATCCACATCACTGACACGCATCTAATAAAAAAGCTATAAAATAAAAAAACTAAAAAATCGAACCTTTATTTCAAATTATGTACAGAAAACTTCGATAGGTTATTCAACCTATCGAGATCATTTAGATAGAGAGAGAGAGAGAGATTATATTTATTCAGATTATATTGAAATTGCACTTAATTTCCTACCTGATTTCCTTAATTATGTTATCCTGAATATTAATTTTAATTCACTTATTTTTAAGTCTTATGTATTGACTGGAATCAAGTTGAACTAACACTGTGTCTTAAGTGCATAATTTCCAGTTTTGCATGATTCCTGGCAGATGCTACTTCTAAATACAATAGAGGTGCGGAATTATATTTATTTATTAGGCCAACCAACAGCATACACAAAATAACATTCAAAAATAGACTTATCAATAGTTAAAATAAAACTAATTCATATGACTTTTAAAGGTATAATATAAAGCACTCACAAAAAAAAAACAGGTACCCTGCTCGTTTCCGGACCTATGCAATAAAAAAAGAAGAAAAATACAATTGTGACTTAATATAATTCTATTGTATTTAGATATCGTTGAACTTAAAATTGTACGGCCCTTTCACATAATTAACATGAGTGGAGTATATTTCTGGAGGTCCTCCGATCCATTCTAAGTTGAAATTTGTAATGACCCGGGTTAGAAGCGCCTCCATTTCTAGATCTGCTATGCGCTGACCTGAAATATTTTTAATGAAATACAAATATCAGGAATAATCAATATTATGATATGCGTCGCTGAAATCAATTGGTATTGACATTAAGCAATTTATGACATTTAGTAAAACCACAGCGGGCATATGAATTTTGGTATATTTCTAATCAAGTAAATATTATTAATACGGTTACTTTCTCTATTATAATATAGGTATAATATATAATTGATCTAATGATGTTAACATTATTCTCTAATATAATAAAACATAATACAAAATGGATTATAATTAAATATGAAATTAAAGTTTATACGTAATTGAGATAAATATATTTCAACTTTTTAAGTTAACCACACTTAACCACTCTCAATTGATTCTTTCGATTGTAAAGTAGGCCCGTGCCCAGCAGCGGGACGTATATAAGCTGATAAAAAAAAACTTTTTAATAATTTTTAAAATATAGCTGAACGAAATAAACGTGAGAATAGTTTTATCTCGGTATTTTGTGTTAGTTTCGTCAATTATTATATTAAATAGTGAATTACCGATGCAGCTTCGAACACCAAATCCAAAAGGCATGTGGGCGCAAGGATGAGCATTTCCGTAATATAATGGGTCATTTTCATCTACAAGCCATCTCTCTGGGATAAACTCTTTCGCTCTTGGATAATGTGAGTCCATCATTGCTAAGACCCGATGGCCAAATATAATGCCCAGCTACAACAAAATGCTAATTTTTATCTTGTGTCTTTAATATAAATATTTGATTTGAGGTCTCTATAAACATATAGAATAGCTTAACAAAGCTACATAAACTACACACATATAATGTCTATGAGCTCACGACTGTGTCCCCAAAAAATAAGCAGTAGAGAATTCTTTGTCAGTCGCTTCTTTGAAAGTAAAGTTCAATTAAATCCTTGTTTCTTTAATTAATTACGAAACAAAACATCCATTTATCACTGTCATTATTATCTTCAGCAAAATAATTTCTTTACTGAACATAGACCTTCCTTAAGATTTTCCATATTGACTAGTTAGAAGCGGCATGTATTGACTTCTTGTAAGACTTTTTAGGTCGTCTATCAACCTCGTGTTTTGTCACTTACGCCCTTAGGTATTTCGTAGCCCATAATGTCATAAGGTTTGGTGGTTTCTCTAAAGTTCAGCCCTACGACTGGCATTATCCTCATCGACTCCTTGATGCACGCTTTCAAATACGGCTTCTTTTCTTTGTTTGATAGTAATTCTTGTCTTAGTTTGTGTTGCTTTTCTGGATTGACTGCTAAAAGGTACATGGTTGCCATCGCTGTATTTGATGTCTGAAACAAAAAATACTGTGATTTTTTAAATTTCTAATTTAATATTATTAAAGGTGTTATATCACAGATAATATAGTTAGTTGGTGCAATAGAAGTTTGTTCAATAAATGTTATAATTGACGGTAAATACATTTACTGAACTTTTCGCTACCAGCTAAATCTCAATAGCAAAGTGACTTACAGTATCAATGCCGGCTACCAACATATCAGCCGCCATTATATGAGCTACTTCTTCATCTATGTCCAGTAATTTTTCCAAAATACTCTTTTCGGATTCTAATGTATCTTGCTTTTTAAAGTTTTCTACAGCCTTACTTATGTAGAGTTTAGTTATTCTGTAAACAACAAGGAGACCATTAAAAATTATCAAGTAATATTTGAAAACTGAATTTCATAATATGTATCGAGGGAATTTGAATTCTAAATATATAGTATATAGTAAGCACACAATTACGACAAACTATATTAATTATAATTGATCTTAATGTGGGGTCAGGACTGTTGGGTGTATTTATTTACAAACATTTGTTTTTCTAAGCAGGAATATTAGAAATTATTTTTCTCATTTGCAGCTAGTTAACGCATCAGTAGTTAGAATCCAAAATAATTAAAATTCCCTTGCTACCCAAGATTTTCGACTTTATTCGTAACATTCAATTGTAATGATATTTCAGTCACTTCGCTTAAGTTAATTCTTACGTTTCGATGTCTTCGTAAACTTTCATAGCCCGTTTGTACATTTTGGTAGGATAGTACTTCCACATACTAGGCTTGTAGTCCATTTCATTGGATATTATCATTAGGTCATGGGTGCATTCTATGAGCCGGTGAACCGGGGAGTTCTTTGCTAGTGTGTGGTCCAGGCAGTTGAGTCGAGTACCAAGGGCAATCACCCCTATAGATTCGAGAGACCATAGGTTTAATTCTTTGTCGAAGGTATTGCGAATCATATTGTTTTTGTCTCGGAGATGTTTCCACCTGGAGAAAAAATGTTTAGAGGCTTTACATAGAAATAAGAGACGTATTATTAATGTATAGAAGGAAATACCATGAAGCCGGGATGGTGATAACATATATTTGACAATTCACACATCTTTTCGTTGAAAAATATACGCTAAATTATTATGTAACACGGAAAAAAGTCATTTTACGTTAATCCTCTATAATGTACCTTAAGAACAGGCAAACGAATAAGATATTTTGTAAATCGGTAATACATAAAACTTCACAATATTTTAGCGGTAGTAATGCCCGTAAATATTGTTATTTTTTGTTGGTAGTTGTCTTCTCATATACAGGACATCTAGTTACCTTGCTATCGTGTCTTGTGCGACTTCGTCAACCACTTTACTGTAAAGCTTAACCAATTTGGGCAGAAGCATGGCTGGTCCTACTTTACTTCGAATTTGTCTCCAAGCGTGCCCTTGGCTGTAAAGTAAAATTGGATAAAATACATTTATAATTAGAATATTTTCCTACTGCCGATTCACAAGTTTTTTTATTATAATAATATTCTTATTTATTTAGATTTAGAGGTCCAATTTACGATTAAGTTTATAGGTGTTTCAACGCACAAATGTACCAATAAAAAGCGTAGATAAAAATGAAATGTATAATCACATTTACTTGTCTTACATATAATAATAAAATGTTCTATTGTTTATTGCATAGCTGCGGCAAACGAGCAAACAGGTCACCTGATGGTAAGTGATAACTGCCGCCCATGAACATGCACAACGCTGGATCTTGGATGTGATGCCAGTCCAATTGAGTGGGGAGCGGGTAGGAAAAAGGATGGGAAGATGAAAGGGGTATTGAGTATATTATTGATAAAACTTACTCTGTAGCTAAACCCGTTAGTTCCGTGGCGTGCTCTTTACTTTTATTGTAATATCTACGGTAGTATTCCAATGACTTGAATCCAATTCGAACGGGCAATCTGTTTTCTCCATACAACACCTTCGATTGAAATAAAACAGCTAGTTAATCATAAAACAGGATATGTAATCAAAAGTGAATTATGAAAACACAAGTTTATTAGTTTTTACTTAAGATAGGTGATAATGTATTTTTTGTTATGAATACAATTTTTATGCACCCGTTCTGTGAATATAATAATTGTAGCCTCTTACATCATACAGACATACATCATACATTTTTCTACTCATTATCAGCCAGGAGTCAGGAATTTGTGCCCGATATGGCGATAGGCTCGCCCCCTATCACATCGTGGGACGGAATATATAAGGCGAAACGTGGGTGTTCTGGTAGCACCTCTGCCTACCCCTTCTGGGAAAAAGGCGTGTGTTTATGTATGTATGTATGTACATCATACAGAGAAATTATAATACTATTAATATTAATGTTGTCTAATTTTATCATAGCAAATAATTGAATAATTCTTATCTACGTAATGAAAAAGTGTACAACGTGCTCAAATATTTGAGCAAAAGATAAATGTATTTCATATGTATTAAATAATATTACCTTAGAAATGCTCTCCGCTTCGAAAAGTAATATGACGTCAGGTTTGAGTACCGAGTTCAACCTTACAATCGGGCCGTAATTCTCATACAAATGATTGTACAATTCTGCCCCTCGCATGTTGAATAAAGAACCTAAAATAAAAAAAAAATGAGCGTAACAGAGAACAGTAGAACAGGTCTTAGAAATCTACATTTTTGTATATTATATTTATTACGCGTGGTCCTTTTCGTGAGATTTAATGCATTGAGGCAAATTGTTCCGTCCACAAATATTTGTTTCGGCTCCCGATATTGTGAGCCCGAAAACTTGTAGTTTTCTGTATTTGACACCTACAATACAAGACTTCATTCATCATAATATGAGGTTTAGACTATGAGCGTAACTCTTCTGTGTATTTATTATTTAAAAAAAAAAGTATGAGGAGGTACTTACCGCCAGGCAAGAAGTGATGAAGTTGTCCTACAACAGGCAAGGTTGAAGGACCAGGTATTTCTCTCCATGGTTTAAGCAGAGATATGTCTTCACTTACTCTTAACGAAGAGCTGCTTATAGAAGCATTTCTAACAGGAAATATTTTTGGGTAAATTTTTGAGTAAGTACAGAGAAGTACAGCACGAGCAGTGTCGAAAACCCATTGGTTAAAAGTCAAGCTAATGTAATATACAGCAAGCGGTTGTATTCAGGCCAATCTCAGGCCGCTACGGAGATCCTTGGATGAGGTTTATGTAAAAGAATTGATGAAGATGATAACAGATTATTTATCTTTTTATTTTTTTATCACCTTTTTAATAAGCACCTGCTTCCGTCACTCCGCACTACCCTAAGGTTGCCTGGGATAAAATGCCCTTAGGCGTTAAGTCCGCCTGTAGTATTTAAATTTGTACAAAGTGTTAAATAAATAAATAACGAAATGGGTGTTTTGAAATAAGAATTAATTTGACTTACTTATATTTTTAAAAGAACATACAAAATGTAAATAATTTGTAAATAAAATATCTATTACCTGATTTGAAATTTTCTTAACGATGTCAGCCTGAGTATTAATCTTAATTCCCCCATTTCATTTAGCTTACTATGATTCCGTCTAACTATTACTGGGTCAATAAGAAATAAAACAATCGTTTAATATTATGCAGCAAAACATAGCATATACATGATAATATTGACATATGGTATTTAATTTAACTCAGATGTTTCTCATCACCCCAAGTGACATTGTGCAAAATTGGAAAAAAACCCTAGATTTTTTTTGACAAAAATCGAGATATTAGATTTTATAAAATGTACATACATAGTACATACGATTATTTTTACCGCTTAGCTGAACTACAGTCCGGTTCTAATCTAAGCCATAAAAAGACTCGTACCTATAAGGGTTGGTCAAAAGCCTTGAAAACTAAAATCGCTATTTTTTACAAAACTACCAGTCAGTTTTATGTGCAATGTTACCTGGGGTGGTTAGGAATTTGTGGTTTAAATTAAATACCATATGCTAATAATCACTCCGTATAAGATAATTTAAGGAACAATTAATAGAACAGCACAGAACTAGATTGCAAAAAAATACTTACGCGATGAGACAAGTCTAATTACAGAAGCCAATTGTAGAACTGAATGACAAATCGCATTAATATTTACTCCGTTTTATTTATACAAGTGTTTTAGAAACACTCGCAACTTTGATTGCCTCGGTGTCGTAGTTGTACTTCGGTACAGTTACAATACAGAGGTCTCGGGTTCGAATCCCGGGTCAGGCAAACTGATATTGGATTTTTCTATTAATTATCAGCAGGGAGTCAGGAATTTGTGCCCGATATAGACTCGCTCCCTATCACATCGTGGCCCGGAACAGACAAGGCGAAACGTGGGTGCCCTGGTTGCATCTCTGTAAGCCCCTTTTGGGAAAAAGGCGTAAGTTTATGTATGTATATATGTATGTTTTATTAAAAAAAAAGTAAAATGTCGTACTTTGTTGTTCACAATTGAAATGTCTGTTGTGTTTACTGAATATTAATATGTATATTTATAATAACCATGTAATTACCATGTACATGACGTTTTGCCGAGGCCTCTTATAGTTGATTTATGGAGACTTGTGCTACTGAGCGTTTAAAATAAATCTGCATTTATTCATTTATACACAATACAAGAACTCTTTATTGTAACCAAAACAAGGAAACAAAATCAATAAAAATTAATAATAATTGTGTTACAATGGGCGGTCTTATCGCTTAAAGCGTTATCTGCCAGACAACCGTGGGATGGCAATATCGGGAATAGTTCACCTATCTATGTATTCGAAACAAATCCACCTTCTGCTAGGTACAAGTCTCTACGATTGATCGATTTTCTTAAAGGAGAGGCCGTGGGTTCGATTCCTGCACCGAAACAAATGTTTTGTGATCCGCAGGTATTTGTTTCGTGTCTGGATCCTTGTGAGACCGAAAAGACTCACGTAGTTTCTGATACCAGACTCGGAATTAGCGTGGGGTCAGGACTATTTATGTAACAGTTCTGTATTTATTATTATTTATTATAGTTTATCACGGCAGTTGGTTTTAAAAAATCTAACATCACTAATCTCTTTTTTGACATTGTATTTTTTTTTTCATTTAAAGTTCCCTTCCATTTCCTAAGTATTCACCTTTATGCAAAGAGAAATTACTACGAATACATAAATTCGAAACACCATACTATATTAATTCTTAAACCTGTTTAACACATTAGTGGTAGAAAAAATGTTATCTCATTAAACTATATTATATTAAACTTTTAAGACGGGTGCTCCAACAAATTAACGCTAAGATGTTCTCGCTTCGTTAATCCGGAGGGCAGATAGTTTTCGCTCCATATTATCCGAGGTGCAAGGTACATTAAGTCTGCTTTTAGCTTCAAGTGCTGGTGTGAACGTGTTACTCCACGATATTAGACTGCCCGGGCATATATGTAGGTACGTTCGTTGACTTGACATTATAACTTCTTATAGTTGTACATATACTTGTATTTAGGGATTTTTCCTAGGAGTTCATAGAACTATGTAGATAATTTTTTTTATTAACTATTATCATCCCATCGCAATCCAAGCAATTTCAGGCTACTTAAACAAGTGAATGAGTGGTACCAGAAACCAACCAATGATGGATTTATCTGAATGACCGGCATTAGGCACATTGATTTCTTTCTTCATACATATTTTGTTGGCGTCATAGGACTAAGTATTTTTTATTATTAATTCATGTTGTATTTACTCTTATAGCGTACCTCCTTAACCTATGCTTTTACTTTGTAATAATTACAGTATACTATGCAACACTCAGTAGTGTCATGTTAATTTTAAGAATTTATTTTGTATTTCGATTTTGTTTTCTGATGCCTGTCTATTCTGATGTTTTTATTGTTTGTTATGAATTATTGCTATCATTGTTTCTACGTTTTACTTGTATAACTGTTGTGATTCGGCTAAAGTTCTATAAAAATGACTTCTAAAACTGAATTACATAAGTTTGCTAGATTTGGGTTGTTAAATGCTGGATCATTAGGCACGGGGCATGATAATTTTATTATTAGGATGGACCAATTAAATCTGGATATGGTTGCGATTAATGAAACGTGGATTCAAGCGGGGCAGGAGGATAAAGCACCATACGTACCTGGTTACAAGCTACGGCATAGGCCGCGTCCGCTAAGTGTGCGTGGTGGTCGTGGCGGGGGTGTTGGATTTTATATTCGAAATGGAATCAAGGCACGTTTGCTCAATACCTCTGCTCTTTCACAGATTGAACAAATGTGGTTTTCTGTCAAGGTTAAATCTCTTCGTATTGCCGTCGGTACGGCTTATCGCCCGCCATGGTTTAATGTGGATGAATTTATTGATATTTTAAGTGAAACAGTGCTATCACTCACAAAATATAATTATATAATTTTACTTGGTGACTTTAATATAAATCTTTTAAATATTTACAATCCCCATGTTTCTAAATTCAACGATTTTTTAAATAACATGAACCTCATGCAAGTTGTAGACAAGCCTACGCATTTCTCCTCTAGTAGTGAAACGCTTATTGACGTTGTCTGCACCAATGCCCGCGTTCTTAATCTTAAAGTACATGGAGTTGATGGAGATTTTGGGCACGCATTTGTAACTATTACCCTCAACATAAAAAAAGACCGACCCAAGCCCAGTATTGTAACTTATAGACCCCTCAAGGACATTGTACTGGCAAATTTTAACCAAGACCTTGATGCAATCGATTGGAATATTATTAATTCTTTAAATTCAGTAGATCAAATGGTACAAAAATTCAATGACATTATTTTAAGTTTGTATGATGCACATGCCCCATTAAAGACTTCGGTGGTTAGGCGCAGATCTTTTCCCTGGATAACTGACACTATAAAAGAAATGATAACTCTTCGTAATAAAGCGCATGAGACGTTCAAAAAATCGAAGTTGGATTCCCATCGAGTTTATTATAAGGAATTAAAGGATTTGGTCAAGCAAGCAATATTTAACGAGAAAAAGGCTTATTTTAATATTTACCTCAACCCTGATAAAGTATGCTCTAGAACGCTCTGGAAAACAATCCATAATAATACTTCTCAGAATCCGAAAAAGAATCAAACATTGCCCAGTAATTTTAATAACCCTAACACTATTAATGACCACTTCCTCAACATTCCAGGCAATAACTCTGTCTATTCCTCAGATTTGATATACTTTAACAATAATAAGTTCACCGATGAAACTTTCACCCTTAAAACTGTTTCTGATACTGAAGTCGCCAAAGTAATACTCTCAATTAAAACTAATGCTCAAGGTTCAGATGGGATATCCAGAGATTTAATTCTTTTAACGCTTACACACACACTTGGAACTATAACGTCTATCATTAATAAATCTATTATGACCTCTGTGTTTCCAAATATGTGGAAATTAGCACAAGTTCATCCTATACCGAAAACGGATACACCTGTAGATGTGACAGAACTAAGACCTATTAGTATTTTGCCTTTCCTCTCAAAGGTAATCGAAAAAGTTGTATTTTTACAATTAAACAATTTCTTCGAGAGAAATAGCATCTTACCGGAACTTCAATCGGGTTTTAGGCGAGGTAGGGGAACTACTACTGCTTTGCTTGATGTTACTGATAACATTTTAGCGGCGCAAGATGACGGCAAGGGGACCTTACTAACCCTGCTTGATTTCTCGCGGGCTTTTGATTGCATCCATATTCCTCTGTTATTGGCAAAATTACATTATTATGGAGTTGATATGCATGGTTTGCTGTGGCTTAAAAATTACTTGACTGGTCGTATGCAATATGTACGGATACGTAGGGAGGATGGGTCTTTTCTTGTCTCTGATACTAAACCAGTCGTTCGGGGTGTACCGCAAGGTTCTATATTAGGCCCCTTGTTATTTATAATTTATAGCGCTGATATCACTAAGCAGATTAAACATTGTCGATTCCATCTCTATGCTGATGATACCCAACTCTATGCATCTTTTCATCCTAAGCATACCTTGTCTGCTGTTAGTCTTATAAATGATGACTTACATAATATATATGATTGGTCTAATCGAAATTGTTTGGTCCTCAATCCTATTAAATCTAAATATATGCTACTTGGATCAAAGAAACAAGTATACGATATCGCCCAGTTTGATCCATGTGTCCTCATAAATGGCTGCAGGATCGTGAGGGTAAATGAAGCGAAAAACCTAGGAATTACAATGGATAGCCACTTGCATTTTCGTCAACATGTACTGAACTTAGTAAAGTATTGTTTTTATAGGTTAAAAATTCTGTATAGAATACGCGAGTATCTTAATGTGGTTATGCGAAAGTTGCTTTGTGAAACCCTAATATTATCAATGGCTAACTATGGTGATGTTGTCTATGGACCTTGCATGTTGTCATCCTCGGCAAGATGTTTACAAAGAGTGCAAAATGCATGTGTCCGTTTTTGTTTTCAAGTTCCTACTCGAGCGCATGTTACACCTTTTTTGGATAATGCAAAAATGTTAAAAATGAGTTCTCGCCGTGATCTACATTTCTCTTGTTTACTTTTTAATATTATTAGATATAAGCAACCTAAATATCTTTTCAGTAAACTCAACTGGTCTAGATCAGATGTGAATTCCCGACATGGTATCAGACTACTCACTTATGCACATAAGACTGCAGCGTTCAAGGGCAGTTTTCGTTACCGTGCTACTAAATGCTGGAATATAATCCCCCCTCCCATACGTGATATCATCTCTTACAGGTCTTTTAAACAAAAACTGAAAGCATTTTATTTGTAGTATTTGTATCACTTTACCGTAGCGAAGACTGTCATAGATTTTTAAGTATGTTTAATTTATAATAAGTTAATTTAAACCATTGTAACCAACTCAATTTAATTATTTGTACCTATTCGTAACTAAGACTAGTGTGATAAGACATATTAGTATGTTGTTTAGTTTCCCATTCTGTGATTATTATTATTATTTTTTTTCTTTTTTTTGCTTGTGCTCTTTCTTTAGTTTTACGCCACTTGGAGAATAATATATAATTTTTTACTTGGTACTGCATACCAGGTACCAGCAGAATTACCAGCGCTTTGCTCCTTGGAGCATTGCATATTGCTGAGCTGGGGCCTGATTGCGGCTACAATTTGTAACATAAGTTTTTATTTGTAATTATTATTAATGTTGATGTAACTCTTTAAGTTTGTTTTTATGTTTTATTGTAGCCAAAATAAACGTTTTATCTATCTATCTATCTATCTGATATTTTGCCGACAAATAGCATTGGGATTATTGTAATATTATTCAAATGTACTTCTCAAATAACTATTTAATGAGGTTGCTGCAGTGCTATATGCGGTCTATCTAGATAATCTAGATCTATCTAGATAAACCCCTTATTTGCGAGAGCTAAAAAAACAAAATTTGACTACAATTGTAACCAAACAGGACGGCTTAAAATGCTGGCTGTATAAAGAAAAGAAATTGTCAGGTGGTTCTCGTGTTAAGAATTTAGGGTACATCGTGAATTATTAATGCTTTGGATCCCCGAACGCGGTTTGTTTGAATTGGATCGGGACTTTAGTCGGCAAAATCACACATACGTGCGAAATGTTCAACGAACCGGCACCTGACTCAACTCCGCCTCCGAGGATAATCTTAAATCATGCATGGAGGTTATTATGGCTGAAACAAAATATAAATCATGATTTTTTAGAAAATTACTTGTATTTTACGTTGTGGCAGATTGGCTGGATTATCTGACAGGGCGCCCTCTGTTGTCGTGAAGCAAAATATGTATTAATAAGTGAGGAGATGAAAGCGTGGTTGTGTAATGTTGCAGTGATAAACATGTGATTTAATATATATTTTGTTTTGAATCTGGTTGATTTGATAGGTCTCGCATTTTAGGCCAGAGGCAGGTAATTGTGTACGATGGCTGGTTTGTTCATTCCCCAATTGAAACAAAACTGCTTTAAATATCCTGCTGATTCGTTGCGGTTCGTATTGATTATTGCATACGGAGGTTTGATGAACCTCACATACCTTCGCAAATCACTATATTGACAAGAAACTCCCAAAGATGCAGATATTCTAACGATGTTTTCCTATACAGAACTTATCGGTGAGTAACCACGAATAAATTGTATGTTTATTTGGAAAATCAGAAATGTGAGAGTACTTGCTAGGTCCGGGTTCAGTCTGCTGCTAATATCATTATCTTATCACTAGGTCCTAAAATGTATCACAAAAAAAAACAATATGACTGTGATAGTCCTTGTAATCGATATCAACTCAATATTACGCAGTGAAAATCATGTATTTGTAAAAAATATTTGTAGATCATGCCAATATTTATGTCCACTATACATATATCCTCATGCAGAATTAATCGCTAGAAAATTGTATTTCCACGTCAAGGTTTTGCACTTGTGCGCAATATACCGAAGCCAGAGGAATTTACGACAAAATTGTACAGTCTGTTGGACATCGAAGAGTTTATTAAAAAGATAAAAGTGTTCTCCTCGGTTTATTTCGTGACTTAATAAAATAAAGGTGGTCGCAGCTTTGCTTTATGTTTTTAGGGCTCCGACGGTCTTCATGGTAAACCGTAGGGACGTTATTTTAACAGTGAGTGTATTTTCCGTGGGGTTATTGACATTTAAAAGAAAATTAATGAACTGAAATATTATAGCCTCTGTGGCGCAGGTGGTTAGACGCCGGCTGTGAAACGAGAGGCCGCGGGTTCGATTCCCGCACCTAGACAAATACTTGTGCGGCCCACGAGTAGTTGTTTCGGGTCTGGGTGTTTGTGAGACCGAAAGGTATCTCATGATTTACGATACAAACGACACAAGACTTAATTGATGTTGACTATGTATGGACGTGCGTATTTAAGTATTATTTATTATTATACAAGTATTATGCGGATACTAGTAGAACGTACGAAATTAATGGTTAAGGTTTTTATTATCAATTAGAAAAACGTCATGAACTGCAGACTTTCAATAATAAAAAAAATCTGTTTCTAAAACCGATGCTACGAGTTTATTTTATAAGGAACCCTCAGCACAAGCTTCAGTTAAACTTAGGTAGATACTTTCCAATTGCTAAATAGTCTGCGGTGAAGTTGATGTTCAAAGAGTAGTAAAAGTAGCAATGTATTGTTTTAGTACTCAAAACAGTTTCTACTTAGCTGGAATAGAAAATTACTACTATTCTCTATTTTTTATGGACAAATTCTGTTTAAGTATTCTCAGTGGAATAAAACCTTTTGTAATTATTTTAAACAATCCTCAATGCATACAGCCGAGTTACTTCAATCATTTTGAAAACATTATGTTATTATTAAGTTATCTTTGTTTCAATTGTATAGAATAAAAATATGCTTGAGAACAAAACAAAGTAAATCAAACATATATGGTTTCTTGAATGTGTGTATAGGTGATAGAAAAATATTGTGTAGCATTTCTACATACATGCGATAATGCAATTGCCCTTCAATGACAAACAAGTATCCATTTTGAACATACTTATCGATCCATTCTTAATTAATTGTCGCTTCTTTTAAGGGCGAAGGAAGACATCAACAGAAATTCCTAATTCCTATCCTTATTATATATTCCTATATATATTCCTATTCCTAATAGTTATCCGCCAGAATTTGAAATGTACGACAGTTTTACTTGTTATGAACAAGTAAATAAAATGAAGCAAAATATAAAATCATATTTCTGATCATAAAAAGCAGCATAAAATTAAGACCTTATCAGCAACAAAAAGTAGACACCTCTCGATAATTCTAAAAATAAAAATGTGAAGAGAATAGACGTTCAACCCTACCAAGACAGTGCAGCGGGATAGCATGCCAAGTTATCACTCGGTGTCCGCAATACCCACAGCGATCGCAGTGGAATTAAGTTTCAGTTACTTATGTGAAGAGTTAGACAAACACTGGCGCGGTTGCGGCGACTGCTGCCTTTTGTTTCCCTGCAATTATGACCACTCGTAAATTAATTAAACAGCTCTGCAAGACAGCGCCATTCATTGCACCACCGAGGATCTTGATTGTTTATGTTTTGTCTTGGTCTTAATGCGTTCTTACCGGCTGGTGCAATGTTATTTATGGATAGCGCGATGAGATTTGGTTTATGAGTTATAAAATAGTCAGGATTCGTCAGGTTAACTGCTATTTTAGTACATATATTAGGAAAAGGTTTTTTTCAGATGCGCATACATTTTTCTTAGGATGATTTTTACGTATTTAAATCAGGTGTCCGGCCGATTTATTAATATTTGTGGGTCTTTTTTAGAGTCTTTCCCGCCCACACACTCACCAACTCCTGCGACTCCTGCAACTCCTGTTGTCAGGATCAACAGTGGCACTTAGCTCAGATGTTCGGCGAGTCTCTTAAGGGTACTTGCTTGTCTTTAACCCGCATCGAAATTAATCAGAAGGAAAAAAAAAAGAAGTAGGATTTGTGAGTCTATAGAATTTCATCACCCTTCATACAGCGTTTTTGTAGGAATTGCATAAGTTCTATATCTTTAGCAGCTGCAAATGCAGACATGTAGAATATATTCCATCTAAAATTAATATTGTAAGCCTACTGTTTTCAGGAAATTAGGCTAGGCTGAGTGTGTTCAGGTGGGAGGTAAGATTAATGATGACGTGCCGTTGTTCAGAGCGCATCGCTTTTAGCGCTTGTGTGACAGCTGAAGCATTCGCGTGCATTACCCCGCCCCCACGCACCGCACTCCAGCCATGTCGAGGAAATGGTGATGCAATCTGACATGTAAGCCCTTGGATATCAGTTTGATAGTTGAAATCTCGAACAATGGATTTCTGTCAATTTTATATATTGCGTATATGGGGTTCTCATATACCAATGGAGACTGTGCTTTATTTAAAACAGGATATTTATAAGTATCTCAAAAAAAAAAATAGCCATACTGTAGACATGGAAAATACCTATAAATATTAATAATATATTTGGGTGTTCTAGGAGTTCGTCCATGAGATTGATAGTTCTATACCCCCTATATTCCATTCTTCAACCCTGGTAATGCATCTACAACACTTCATGAGTGGCGAGTGGTCACACGTGGTGATAACTCTACATTTGGTGTTGCTCGCTTATTCGCGTGTGTTGTATTCAGCAGATAATATGTTGTAACGGGTGATTTTTATAAGCGATGAGTAAACCAACCTATTTTAGCATGACCTATTTTAGTTTGTTTCTTTTATTTATAATATTATGTTAACTAGATCTTCTTCTTTATTACGAAAAAATAGGTAAATGTTTTCTGTTATATATGTAGATTTTAGAATAATATTGATTTTATTATGTTTTCAATCATTATTACGTTTTAAAAGTGTTAGAGCCACGCTGTTGTCAGCCGTAACTCAGCAAGAATGGGCAGGCTCGTCCGGGGTGGTACCACTGTCTCACAGGAGGTCGACGTGAAGCGACAGTTATGCTGCCGCGTTTCGTTCAGTGAGTGTGATTGCTGGATGCCCAATACCCCTTTTCTCTTCCTATCCTTTTTCCTTTCCGCTCCCCTTCCGGTCTGATGGGCCGGCGACACATCCACGATCCAAGCGTTGTGGATATTCATGGGCAGCAGTATTCACATACCATCAGTTGACCAGCTTGCTCGTTTGCCAAACTTATGTTATATTAAAAAAAAACTTTTGCAACCTTTATTACCTCATCTGTCCACCCCGTGGGGGATTCCTAAGCCGCGCTTGAGATTCTGTGCCCACTCTAGAACTTTGAGCTTATTGGCAATCAGAACTCCCCACTATATCTCCTTATATTAAAATAAACCTTAATAAAGAGGACCACGGAAACCAGCATTAAAGAAAATTCATACGGTATCCAACTTACCTGATTCGTCAGGCAGTAACCAAGTTCCAATAATAAGAAGTTTTACGAGGATTACGTCAGTTAGAAGGCGCGGGCGTGACGGTGTCAGCGTGTTTCTTGTAGCGCTATTATCTTCGAAAGGTCACCTTAGCTCATTGTCCGTAATGGGAAATCAATGGGCCATTACTCTTTATGGTGATTAAATTGTAACACTGCCGATAGAGCGACACAATGCTATCTTTATTGGGATTTTAGGTGTTGCCGCCTGTTCAGAAAATTGCTACAGCTTCTTGTTCAATATTGTTTTGGGGACAAATACAAATTATTCGACAATTTTAGCATACAAAGAAATGTAGATTAATCGGTACTAGGGGTCGCCCAGCGGTCGAAATTCGACCGTAATTATCAGTATACTGTATATATTTGTATCAGTCCATATAAGTCCCACTGCAGGGCACGGGATTCCTCTACAATCGAGGGTACGGTAAAAAGTGGTTGTGCCATATAATCCACCATGCCGGCCTAGTGCTAGTTGGCGTATCATAGAAATTCTAACAAATCTCTGTGGTATGCAAAGCTTCCTCATAATGTTGCATTCGCCTTTATAGTGCATGATGAGTGACTATTAATGCACACATAACTCAGAAAAGTTAGAGGTGTGCCTTGAAATTTGAACCCGCGACCACCGTGAATATGTTGGCAGCCGCATCTGGTCCGTTACTAACAGGCCACAACGGTATATATTACTATTATTTATTTATGAAAAGAATAAGGTACTGGCTCTACAGATGAAGTAAGTAAAAGAACAAATTAAAAATATAATTGCAAATATTTGAATTAAAAAATGCCTAGATGCGGCAACAGAGTAGCAAAAATATTAATCAATTTTGGTTGTTGAAGGCAATGCTGATGCTTAATTTGAATTTGTTCCTCAGTGCACCTAATAAGTATCACTCCAATAAGCAATGTCGTATAAGAAAACGAAAAATGCCAATCCCATTTTGATATACTTTGACAAAATGCTTAGATTGAGTATACCCCATTTAGAGTGTAGCCAGCACTTCAAGGAACCATTTTTGAAGACATACAACATATTTTTATTTCACGCCTTGTTTTATAATCAATATATTTTTTTATTTTTTTTCGAATACGTCACCCCTCAATGAAAGACAGATCATTTTATGTTGGTTGTTCTTCAAGCTTGAACTTCTTTTACGTCTCCTGTCAACCAAACACAAACCATACTATAATGGTAGGATGCCCCATGCTTGAGATGTTTTATTAATTTAATTTAATGAATTTGCAGCGCATATTTTAATGAAATATTGGGTTTCTGGACATTTTCTCCATTAATCTTTAACTGTGCTAACTTTCATGTTTCATGTTATGACCGCGCAATTTTCGTCAAATGCGTACAAAGATTTTCTTTCACGCATTAATATTATAAAGATCAGTATTTAAACTTTATTTTACCTCCACAATTTTCAGTAAAAATTAATCCAAAAATATTTATACCAGTTTCTGACTACGTAAATACCCACAATATTTCAATTTTAAAATAATATAGGTGGCGCAAATAATCCTCGTGGGAAATGTTCCACGAATATAAATCACGGCGGGTGTATGAGTCAAACAGCCAATAAAGCCAGTAATGCCTCGAATGATGTACGACCGGCTGTTATTCGGAACTAAGGCTCTATACATCACGAAATTTTGTCCTCGAATAACACGGCTGGTGTATGCTTTGTGCGGATTTACGCTTATTAATTTTGCATAATTTGAACTATTATTCAGTTTTTGGTATGGATATTATGTCTGTAAGTATTGCTCTGATTATAATCTGTTGTCTATTATTCTTTTTCTCTACATTTTATGGTTTGAGAATTGGATTATGGTGGATGTTTGTGCCCTACGGCCTTGTGGATAGATTACATTTATCTTAGAAGTATTTTTTGTTTTTAGTAAAGTGAAGAATGATGCTATTGGCAAATCATAACATATAGTTCTTGATATCGTTAAAATACTTTTTCCTCGCCACTCAATATTTTTTATTTATTTGGTTTAGAAAAGGATTTACAATTTTCAATCAAAATCAATGTCAGTTCGTTATGACTAAAACAAATACATCATTAATTCAAGGAGCGGCCTATCTTATATATTTAATGTTACAATAGTTTTATTGAAATGATTGATAATAAAATCAACAAGGCTAAGGCTAATTAAATAAAAACGAGGACAGTTTTCAGAGGTTGTTTGGACGATTGTTGAAGATTATTTGGACACCTGTGCCGCATTGAGGTTCGATTAAATACGAGTATTTCGAATAGATGTGGAAACGATTGCCACTTAATTAATATTTATTAATTCGATGATTTTTTTAGGGATTTCACATTGAAACAACAGGATATTATTAATGACTTATAGATATTGTTGCGAATTACTTCAGCTTAGAGTAGAAAAAAAATATCAAGATAAGCGAGAGATTTTTGTAGATTTTTGCGTTAGGGACACACCTTGACGTAATCTTAGCGACGCAAACGCAGTGTCTACGCACGGGGCTGGTCCCGATATATACCCTCGTCGACTATCTTCCCCAGATCTTTTGGCACACTTGCCATGGCTCACTAGCCATAAGCAGATTTTGCTCAGTGTCTCCACAAGTAGCTTTAGTGAAAAATAAAACTGCAAAACGCGTTTCATATCGTTTTCCTAAATGGAAGGAAATTAAAAAGAATCTTTACATATAAAAATAACTACTGAAAAGTCCCTTGGCTAATTGTAAGTGCTAGAAAGGGTGGACAGAAATAAATAAATAAGTCGTTAAGCCAGCCAAGGATAAACGAGGGGAATGTTAAATATGTATGTAAATATACGAAGGAAAATATAAACATGGAAGTATTAATGAGTTTCTCATTACTGGTTTCGATTCATGTTTTGAGAACATTTGCGCGTCGTTAAATAAAGGGGAGCGTGTTGTTTTCTTTTCCAAGAAGACAGGGCCGTGGAGCAGTATTATGAAGCAATATCGCCGCGGGGCATAGACGTCGAACACACTTCGCACACGATACTGAAAGACACTGTGTCTATACTGATAAAATATTTTACAATCATTATTTTGAGTCATATATTGTTGTGCGGACCTCATGTGAGAGTGGTTACACCGACCTATGTAACTGAGGGACAAGGGCAGGCAAAACACGATGTATATTTTTACCCGTATAAATAATATTTTCAGCTTACTTAAGAAATCTTTTAAGATATTTATTACTGTTAGCAGATGGGATTTTTATTTAATTTTATATTATTGTTGCTCGTCAAGTTATTTTAAAATATTTATTATAATAGGCCGTGATCATTGCTTTTTTTATTATCTTTATTTTTGTTTTAACACTGATAGTTTTTGTGAAATTTAAACATTTATACTTCACATATTTCCTGTATTACTTTGCTACTTATAGTCTATAAACCCAACTCAATTATCACTGCCATGGATTAGATAACCGCTGAAGACAGCGTAAACTTGAGGCTGTAGCTTAAGTGTTGTTATGTGACGTCGTTAGATATCTCCTTATCTTAATTCTTAGCCGGAATGCGGCGGCACGCGTGAGTGTCACCTATATGTACAATATTAAACATTTCGCTGGAATACTGCCCGACAAGGATGTTATCAGGTCGTGTTAAATATTCCGGGAAATGTGCAATATTGGGGCCTTCACGGCTTAATGCTCTGTACATTATGGTTTCAATCTTACGAAGTTATAAACCTGGTACTTGTTAGTTTTTTTTATAACAAAAAAGGAAAAGAAATTATGGACAAACAAGTATGATAGAGTTTTGCATTCTTAAGAATTAGATTTTATTTTCTCTTCATATTATTTTATGTAAAAAGTAATAAAGAAGTGCTAATATTTTTAAAGGAATTGGCATCGGTTGGTCGACATATTATTATTTATTATTTATAGTGTTATATTTGACTACCCTTCATTTCTCTAAACGCTGAATTTCATTATAAAAGTTTAACTAGGTAATCGATTTATAGTGGTGTGGCGTGGCGTATAGTAAGCGAAGTGTGTCTGCTGACTTACAGCTTCATTCACGGCTTCGATTGCCGCCTCTATACGTGTTGTTGGGAAGTATGAGTGAGAACTGTAATTACCCCTTGTGTTGTGACTTGTGAGCGGCTTGTTCATTGATTTCACTGGCGATGCTTTCAACATTTCTACATAGGATACTCGGAATGCAAACAGGATTTATTAGTTTTATATTGTATCTTATCAGCCCATATACATCCCACTGCAGAGCACGGGCCTCCTCTATAATCGAGAGAATGATTGAGAGTGGTTAGGCTATATAGCCCATATAGACCACCACGCTGGCCTAATGCGGGTTGGTGGACTTTTACATACTATAGAAATTTATACAAATCGCTATGGTATGCAGGTTTCCTCACGATGTTTTCCTTCACCGTTATAGTGCGTGGTAATTGACTATCAATACACACATGACTCCGAAAAGCTAGAGGTTTGCCCAGGATTTGAACCTGCGACCACCGTAAAAATGTAGGCAGCCGCGTCTGGTTCGTTATCAACAGGCCACCACGCACTTTAATATACTTTTGTTAATTAAAATTTAATTTCAAATTATTTTTTGTTTTATTTTCCTTTGTTTAATAAAAGATTATCATTAAATAATACTTTTATATCGCTGTGTAAGCGATGTTCTATTGACTAACACTCAGTGAATTTTGTTAAGAACCTACTATAGCCATCCACGTAGGTGTATCGTGTGTTCAGAACTGGACTTTCTGTGGCGGAATAAAAATACATTTGATCCAAAACAATAGCAAAGGAAGTATCTTAGCGCGCCATAATTTTTAGCCACAGGAATTCCAATGCTAAATAAAAGCCTTGGTACGGATACAGCAGGCCTAAGTATCTAGTAGTTACAAACGATCTCGACATGTGCACGCAATTAATTCGTACACTCACAACATGGCCGCCCTGCGTAATTGCGTCTTAAACGCAATCATTGTCCCCATGTTCGTCGTGGATTACATTATATTGCTACAGCGTTTACGCTTTATCTTCATCGCATTTAAATAAGTTCATTTAATGTGTTTTAGATTTCAAGGGATGTTTGGTGTATGAATGAATGTAAGTGTGAATGTAATTCGCTGTCGCGTAATTTTCCGCTAGTGTTTTTGATAAAATATCAATAATAATCTTCCCCCTTGTTTCACCTCTTTTTTCTCATTTCTCAAAGACACACCAGAATTATTTTTTTAATGCTTATGGGCTGCTGTGATCGGTCACCATCGTTCAGTCTATAACCTTATTCTTTTCCTACTTGTTGCCTATCTGTATCATTCCAACTAATGAGCGAAATATAATTTATTCATTCCATACTTAATAATCTCCGCTCTTCCAGCCAAGTTCCTATAGCTACCTACGATTGTTGAAGTACATATGTTTTTGGAAGAAGGTTAATTCTTTCCTTGCCTGCTCGTTTTGTCGTTCTATATTCATTTTGTAGTAATTCAATAGGGTAACTACATAATTATTATCAATTTACCAGTTGATGTTCAATTCCCGGTTGGCGAGTGTATGGCCACGCTTTGTAAAACACATAACTACGTCAGCCCCTATTATTGCCTGATATAATTAATACTCGCTTATTATTCATTACCATTGAAGCGTATTAAATGTATTAATTGACAAAACGCACATAATTATATGATTTTAATTGGCTTCCAATTTTATTTGGTATGAAAATGTACTAACCATTTTATTTTTCCTAATACTGACTGAAGTGAAAGATGAAGCTTCTTGAGGATTTCCTGCTGAAGGGAAGTAAATGTAATTTTTAACACATTTATCGTCCTGAAAGTCCTTGCCTACGGTTCGAAATCCCAAAGGCTTTACAAAGGGTGGCACAATTTGTCACAAACAGAAAAGAGTCTCGACGCTTCGGGCTTACACGTTTGATTGCACGTCCAAATAAACGAATAGGGCTTCTTCAATGTTTTCATCAAAGAAAAGGTCTTTGGAAAAGGGCCTGAACTACAATTTGTTGAAGAATCTTGAGATATTATTATTCTGAGTTTTTTTGCTCTAATAAGTCATTACATTGTAAAGATAAATTTAACGATCATTTCACTTATTTTTTTATTCCATCGCAAAAGCTAAATCTTCAAACTATATACCCTAGGGTCTAGGTATATCTGCTGATAAATCTGCAATCACATAAGTCACCGCAGCCCAAAAAGCAGCGCACTTTATGACGTCATCCTTTTTCTGCACATTCATAGTATCACCGTCTGTATGGTGGTACCAGAAATAATTATCGTTTTTGTTTAACAAAGAGGCCCCTGGCAAACCTTTTGCGATATATAGCACAATATCCGATCCTGGGTAATCACTTGTTCTCATTTGATTTAAAGGGGTAAATAGTTTTAATATTTCTAACATTACACAACGGGCTTCCTCAGGACCAGCTACGTCAAGACCGAGAGGCGCGAAAGTCCCCTCATCAGATTCCATGATAAAATCTATATTTGGAAATTCGTTCAAGTGTTTTTTTAAGTATGCCATTGCTCCAATTAAACCAAATTCTTCAGAAGTCCACAGTATGGCTCGGATTGTCCTATTTGCTTTTAGTTGCAATTTGTTTAATATCACTGGTACGAACCAACTTATCATCATGCCACCGCCGTCATCCATGGCTCCTTGCCCAACATCCCAGCTATCAATATGGCCTGACACTATAACCATTTTTTCAGGATGAGTACCTTTCAGATCTACTAGAGTATTTCTAGAAGTCTTATCTTCAGTCGAGTAGAGCATTAGTAATTTAATTACAATTTTGTCTCCTTCATTTTGTAGTCTATGCATTAAGTCTGCATCTTCGAGGGTGATGCATGCAGTCGGTATTTTCGTTACATTCTCTCCATAAACCTGCGCGCCTGTATGCGGCGAGTTTATAGAAAATGGGGCTACACTTCTTATTAGCGTAGCTATGGCCCCTTTTTGGGCCGCTTTTGTTGCTCCATGTACTCTGTATAAAACTGTTTCAAAATAATTTACGAATGGTTCGTCGAAAACGACGATTTTACCTTTGATTTTTGATTCGTCTGTCTTGTCAAGCTCGTCGAAGCTGCTGACGACAATAGCTTCAGCAGTTATACCCTCTGGTGGCGTGCTTACACTCATGCCAAGTCCAAGAAAGGATAGTTTTTTGTAATACGGTTGAATCATTTCTGCTGTTTCATTTATTCGTTTCCAGCGTGGAACCTAAAAAGAAAAAGATTTTGTAAACATGGAGGTTATTTAAAATTTTAAGGATTGGTGCCATATTTTAAATTATACTTAATATCAAACATATCGTTACATTAATTGATATACCGCATCAACATGGGGTCTGCACATCATTATATCTTTTTTGTTTGAATTAGGTACTCACTGGGACATCTTCCGTGGTGACGTCATTAAGACCATGTTTTTTTGTAAGATCGATCATATGGTCAATTGCGTGTTCCAGGGTGTCAGTTCCTGAAGGACGTGCGCCAAACATATCAATAAATCGTGTGTATCTAAAAAATCATAAACAATGTATTGAGTTGTTTATTTCATAGCAGAGTAAAAAGCGTAAACCATTATTTCTATAAAAAACAAATGTGTTTATTATTGACAGCTGTGCAAGGAAAGTACTGAAGTCTACTTAGATAATAATTTACCAAGTTTTCATTCGATCTATTTGGCCGAAATGTTTTAATGTCTGCTTCATTACTTCCAGAAGAGAGTAGTACTAAAGACGTGCAAATATTATATTTTATAATGATTTGTTAACACAATATACCTTTTTCAAAATTAATCAATGCCTATGATTTGCTTCCAGAAATTGATTGGAATGGAATTCTCAATTCTCCATGAGGGAAGACAAGAAGTAATGACAAAATTTATAAACATTTGACAAAAATGATAAAACTGGAAATCTAGTCAAAAAGTAATAGTGAATTGTGTCTCATGTACTCGTAATATGTTAGCACTAAGCTGGCTCTTTAAATTGTTGGTAACACTCGTGCATTATGAAAGTTTATTGACCTCACGGCCTGTTACGCTAAATTCATGTAGGTTGAAATCTGAATTTAATTATATTGCAAATTACACCCAGCAAATAATAAAGTTAAGCAACATCACGGGATAGATTTTCTTTGAAATTTTAATTTACAAATATTTAATAGTACCTTTAAGGCTTTTTACACTATTTATAAATTAAGAATAATTAACTTCTAAAATCTTAAAATCTGGAATAATTTATACACCTTATAAAGCAGTGAAAATAATTTAAATTCTCAGAAGTTCTTATGTAGAAATCTAATAACTATTTAAATTATATTTACTTGGCTGAGGTGTTGGATTGCTCTGGTATAAGTAATAATGAGGTATTTTCTTCTATTTACGCTAAGCCACTTTGATTATCCAATTTCATAGAGGCAATAGCTTTCTGAGTTAATAAAATAGGCTGCTCATTGGGTATTAGTATACATACATACGAGGTATATCAAGACTACTACCAAAAACAAAATTAGGTGGTGGTTTTAGTGAATTTAGACACGATGTAACTAAAAATTTTGCAAAAAAACACGATGTTTTTTTTTAATGTTTTATATATCATTGTAATTGGGTGGTAGATCCATAGTTTTTGCTAAACTTATAATTTAAAGCTCTACGCACTACAGCGTCTTTAAAAATAAAAGCGTGTATGTTATTTTTTAGGAAAATGTATGTATTTACCACCCAAATACGACGATAGGAAAAAAATACAAAAAAAAATCGACACTTTTTTTGCCAAAAAATTGTTGCGTTGTGTCTAATGTCACTGAAACTATCACCTGGCTTCGTTTTCGATAGCAGTCTTGATATAACCCGTATATTGGGATGCACTACCTAACCTCGCGGGCAAATATCCACAAAATCAAGAAGAATAGAGATCCCAAGCCAGCCGGTTGCTTGGTCACTGTTGTCTACTTAATCATTCACAAATACAACTTACTCGTCCCACATGGTGTCTCCATAACCATTATTAACAATTTGATCCATAATCCATTTGGTAACATTTTCATAAGATTTAATTTCTTCCACTAGTTTCGGGTCCAACATGCACTGGTCCTCGTGTCTTGTTATTACAACACTAGATATTACTAATTTAATATTTACAACTACTAATAAATAAGTCCAATCCATTTTGCCAGCGCGGGGTTCAGAGAACAACTGCATGACACAAACAATCTTATCAAAGGTCACGGAACTTTGATTTGGTACAATGAAATTAGATTAATAAACAAAAGAGAACGTCGTCAGGTTTATTAAACATTAACTAATGAATGCAAATTCTTGGCTTTTGTGATACTGAGACTTGATTGCATTTTGGTATTAAGTACTTTAAAATTAATCGTGAAATTGACATTCTCGTTAGGATGCTATCAGGCTGATACAATAACATGTGCTTGTAGTAAAACATGGTGATGTTATTTTTTTTCTCGTGTATTCAATTCAATTGATTTGTTTGTAACTCAGATATTTGTGAATGGTGCTTTACTTACCGTCCAGCATGCTCGTTTTCCAACATAAGAAAATAAAAGACCGTGAACTGTACTGGAGAAATAAGGATCGCAGCTTTGGGACAATAAACTTTATCTAAGTAAAAACTGTTTTATGCGATGTGCCATGGCTACTTTGTAGAAGATGAAGTAACACACACAGTCATGCCTACGCTATTACGGCCCTATTTACAGACAGATTTAAAATCTATTTTAGTTATCAAATGTTTTGTCCCTTTCGGAAGCCTTTGATAACTAAAATAGGTTTTAAATCTGTCTATAAATAAGGCCGTTAGAAAACTCATAGACAATAAATATAAGTTCCAAATTGATATTATTATGAGGGACAGTTCAATAGTTATCGCTATCTGCGCCTGGTCATTGAACTTCGAATCATTAAAGAAAATGATGAAATTAATTTTATCTGCATCGGAACCATGTGGATGAGCCTTTTTACTTACTCGTGAATGTCATTATAATTTTTCATGGGTATTAAATCAATAACGTATTGTGCATTGAATAAGGCTATAATATTACTATCATTAAATCAAATTGCGTATAAAAACAAGCGATAAGTACATAACCGTAAAAACAAATGAAGAAAAGTGTAGAAAACAGAAATTTTCTGTCCTAAAAAATTTGTTTATAAGTATTGGCACGGTAGTGACGAAAATGTACCCGATGCAGTGCAGTTCTAATATATATACATATATACATATAGAGCACAGAATAGATGAATATGGTATTTCCAGTATCCGTTAGCGAGACAATTTCATATCTCATCGATTAACACCATTTATCAAGCCAGTTAAACGATATATTATGAAAGTTATAGTATACGAGTATATGTGTTTTTGGTTTCTACTGCTTTTTCTGTCTCTCTCTCTTTATCCCTCTCTTTTCAGCTACTACAATTCACTGGCGAACATTCTGCCAAAAGATTTCCACAACACCTGTTAAAGCAGCTTGCAACCAGCGACTTCTTGCAGTAAAATGTAGTTCATATTATGTTCTGCCTCTTTTAGAAATCTCAAATCTGATGTATCACGTAACAACAATGTAAGTGAGGAAACACGAAAATACTCCAACACAATCTGGCGTTGCGTTTCACGTCACGTACTGGGAATTTTTCTACACGCTATTCGCAGCGCGTGTGGCTGTATACTTCTGATTGAATATTACTGCCGTGAAAATTGTATTAATTCTACTAGTGAATTCGCCAGCGGTAAATTATGACTGCAATAATGTTTTTCAACACTTGTAAATTGTGTTCGCTTTGTAAATATGTAAAAATTATATTGGAATTGAGTTTGGATTTGGCTTAAGTGAATGTTAAGGAAAGGTGAAGAATGGAGTGCATTTTGTTTTGGAGATATGTTGATAAATTGTCTTAAGTAAAAGGTGTTTTGAAATCGATTACAAGCTTATTCCAAAACCAAATAAACGTGGTCCCGACCCGGACGGCTTCGAATATTCTACTAATAGTATAACATTTATATTTTGAATCTATAAAAATGTATATAAAATTTAAATGTATAAAATCAACCGATTACTAAACAACAATTCATATTTATCTTCACGTATGCCGAGTAAAAAGTTTTTTCATAAGGCGAGGTTAGCAAGTAAATGAAAGGAAAAGTAAATTGTATGAAATGATGAGTAAAATATTATATGAATATTATAATTTAAGTTGATCAAACGGGACGTATAAGGGCTCATAGTAAAGAACTTAAGTTCATGAGTTTTTACGACTCTCACTGAATTTATCTTCTTAGCAATATTTCGCTAGAGCGTTAGGTAAACTTTGAGGTTCATGAATTACGGGAGGGAGTAAGTTGCTTCTGTTTCTTTGTAAGTTTCTCAGAAATTATATTAATTATCTGTCGAGTAATCGCTTATTTTATGAGTGGCAGAATACAGGCTTTTTATTAAATTACCGTACAAGGCAATCTGTGTAACTGTCGATTAATATTAATTTGTCCTCGAAAATTGTATTATTTTCTGTATTGGCTATAGCACAGCAGGGTGTCCGCTATAAAAATGTCAGCAGGGCGGATTGATTGTAACGACGAATAGTAATCTTTTATTGATGAATTAGTTTCTGTAGTTTCATTCTTATTGTGGATAAATCATATTGATGCGTATAGAGATTATCTATTCGAATTTAGGCGTCATGTAAAGTCTAAAATTCGTTGAAATAGGTATTAACAAAAAACTCTGGCAGCATAAAAATCTACACAAAATATTCGCTGAAAGAAATAAATATTGTTGTGAACATTTTCTACATTGTGTTACGGAGACTGCTTATGTAATGTGCAACAAGACAGGACAATGTAGGAAGCTTGACGCGGCGAGTGGCCCGATACAAATAAAATCATGATCAAATTGCAACATGTCGCCGCCAGCGTAGTGCTCAAGGAGCCTGTTTCATTGCGCTGTCTTTCTGTTCTCATAGTGGCGTGTTGCTTTTTATTAAAATAATGATCTGCTAGTATTTCTTGCATATGGTTTGAAGTGATTTTAACTTGGAAAAACATATATGAAAATATTCGGGGATTTTAACAAATGAAAACGAATTCTTCCGGATTTTATTGCGAGTTTGATATATTTTTAAAATTTTTGAACTTTTCGACGTTTTAATCACTTTACAGTTTTCGTGGTCACGTAAATCCGTAAGAATTCGTTTTATTTCAATGTGAAACATTCGCTTAAATCTAAGAAACCATTATCTATGACTAAGTCTTATGAGTTATGAGTCACATTGTATAGTGTTATTGTTTTGAATTTCGCTATATCTGGAGACAAAAATGGTGAACTCAGTCAGCTTAGCTTAGCACTGTTTACGACTATATACAAATAAAAATAACAACATCAACATGGCAAACTGAATTTAATCCGTAGCTTTGTTACGTCACTTGTCTTCAATTTAATTTTGCCATACATTTTAACCATAAACACATATTCCTCTAAATATAAAACAAAATAAAAAATAAACGGAACATTTCGTCGAAGATGCGCGCAACAATTTCCACATAAAAAGGGACTTTATAGCATTTTACTACACATTTCCCCATTTTGATTTTATGACTTATCGGACCTTCAGATATTCAGTAGCCGCAGATATACATAAATCTCAATGTATTCTGTACATACATGTAAAGTGGGCATAAAATGTAATGCCGAGGCCGACCGTCGAAGCTACGTGACTCTACTAAATGAAGTTAATAAATACACATCGGGTGATATCGATACGATGTGTGAAATTTAGGTGGTACGCAATATGTAATGCACTGTTTGGGTTTAATGTAAGAGATTACAGCTATGTTACAGAGGTCTAAACCCTCCCGGAGTTTAGTTTTTCGCAAATAAACTATTATAAAACATTTACTCATGGTTAACTACTACGTATTTTATTATTGATAAACATAAATAAATAGGTATAGCTGGAACCCCGCAGTAAAGCAATTGCGGGTTAAACTTAAGTGTTTTGTTGTTACTTCTTTTTTATACATTGTGGCGTACAAAACGTTATTTTTGATACTACTCTGAATAAATGTTTGCATCGCGTATTTGTCAGGTGGGAATAGAACATTGGTCTCACAGTCGACGCTCCGTTCACTGTACCACAAAACTGTGTTTTTCCATAATCTGATGGTAGCGTATACATCATAACGCATTGGAGGGTATTTTGATTTAGTAGCATTCGCAATGGCTCAATAGTTTAGTTTCGATTTCGGACTTAAAAGTACGGTGCGCGGTTTACTGTGCTAGATTCTGATAAATTCATAATTTCTATCGTGTTGTGGACAACTTTGTGATAAGTGATAGTAGTGTACTGTTGTATTGTGTGTGTGAGTGCGTGGGGTTGTGTTGTGGCAACAATTTTTTTTTAAATGGTGTTGAGTGATACAGTGAACGACCATTTGGATCAGCGTCGGAAGCGGGTTGTGGTGAGTCAGTTACACTTACTTAATGCCTTTCGTATTAATCGTTTCCTGTTTTATTTATGTATTTAAGGAGACATTAATTAATAGTCTTAAAATACAATATTTCCTTGCCTGCTCTAAAGCATTTGTTTTCAACACTCATTATAGAAGAAATGAGTTAAATAGTATAAGTAGATGCTTTATGTTATACTGGGGGCCGTGTGGGTAGTTTTATCACTTTGTCGATTTTTGCCTCTAAACAGCTTATAGAAGCATTACAGTTTCTGGTTTAAAAATATTGCGGTTAGTTATTCCTGGGCATTGAAATTATTAGCTGATGTTTGGTGCAATGAGCGTAATGCAATGCCATGCACAGGCTTGGCATCTAATGTCTTGGCGTGATTAGTGCAGTGCTATACCGTGCAGTGCTAAATAAATATTCGTTGTTCTGAGTGATGTTGCTATTGTTTATGGGCAGGCGCTTGCCACCAATCGAGCGATATGTTTTTCTCGTCATTACAATTAACAGTTTAAAAATACTTTTATTTACTCTTTACAATCACACATACTGATATAATAACATATTTTTTTAAATATATATAAGCTAATTCTTAAAAACATTTCGCATTAATTTCCCGAGCGCACCTGGCTAAACTTAACTCGTTAATTGACAAACGATGTTCGCGGCAGAAGTATCGCGAAGTTTTCCGCGTAAACTAGTTCAAGTGCTTAACCATTTATGGGGCCGTTCGCGAGATTTTGTAGTTAATTTTACGGTCATGGCATTAAGTACAATATTCAGGAATTTAGATGACGTGTTGGCGTACGTGAAGGCTTATTGACGACATTTGACATGGTATCTGAAACGAAGTCTCGTTTTTGCTTACATATAAGAAAACTGATGTACCAGCGGTTTTCAAATTTATAATCATTACCATCTTTACCTACTGGAAGTCGACAGCTGAGCATTGGCCTTGCCCAAGCATTTCCACAGCGGCCTGCGTGCAGCGACTTTCTGCCAGCTTAGTAGGTTGTTGGTGTTACGCTGTTCTTAATGATACATGACCCATGAGCTTTTCTATACCAAATAAAACAGTTGGGGTTCAAGTAATTCATACATTACAGCCTAACACATTACGTCATCGTAGAATTACATACTAATTTTCAAAGTATGCACTAAAAATCAAACTTTACTGAACCGGAATATTTTCCTATTCGTATATTTTCCGAGAATTCCGTGTTCTCTAAGTTTGTAAATTCCAAGTTCAGGCAAATCACACTAACTTTTTAACTCCGGAGCCACGAAAACAAGTGAGTTTCTTTTAACAAGGACAACCGCGTCGAAGTGAGTTTTAGCGAAAAAAGCGGACAATTTTACGTCACTTGCCTTTTCTACGATTTTGTCTGAAAGTGTTTTGATCTCCTAAAATAACACTGAAAAGTACTGATAAAGCCACGTTCTACCTAGCTTAGAATAGAGCGTGGGCCGAAACGACTGGGCTGTAGTGCTTATTGCCTCAGGGAAAGCTGATAAAATTAACAATATTTTATTTCTAATGCAACAGTTTTTAAGTGTCCTCTTGTCAGTTTTATTAGCTAATCATAACGTGACTAATCTTAAGGTTCAAAAACTCTTTAGGCGCTTTAGTTTTGGTTACACTGATAACTATAATGCAATTTATAGTTGTGGATCTATCGAAGTTGCTACAAATAAAGGAGACTTTCAAGCATATTCTTATCCGAATCATATTTTTCTGAACGAAATTGTTTATAGTCTATAATGTGCCGACCATAAACAAGTATCTTGCTAAACTATTTCTTCGTGTCTTGGGTGTCCGCCAAAGCAGATACTTGGGTATTTAGTGCTGTTCGAACAGAAAGAAAAATTATGGTTTAAAAAAAGAATTGAAATTAAAAATAAAAATGACTTGCAGTAGAATAGTACGGGCCATTTTTTTACTTTCATCTTACTATAATTATTGATGTGTATTGGGGTATGTGGACATTTACCTACTACTCGTATATTTTTAGTACTAAAACAGTATTTCTGGGGTGACGTTCACCGTATACGATAGTAGAAAATCCGTCATTTTGATTCACGCATAATAATAAATGTAGTCCCGTTTAAGGTTCAGCCTGTTAAAAATACAAATCCGGTTTTGAGCCGGCCGGCTAAATTGTATTTACCGGTTTATTTCTATTTTTCTTTCAGCCGTGATTCTTAAAACATATTGTAATTCTATCTCATAAAAACATCGTAAGAGACCATGACCTTTAGACAAATCCAGCATCACAGACTAATGCGATAAGATATACGAGTATTTCAAAGAATAAGACAGAGCCCGCAAGTAATGTTATAGAGCAGAAATGCACTCTGAAAGGGATACATATTTGAGTTACATTTCTGTTCCAAGTAGTAAACTGAATTTTATGCTTCTGATGCGCACCAGCGAATAAATCCGCGTAATGCTTGAGCCAAATGTTATTTAGTGGGAGAAGTTTCTTTGAAATTATTCCAGCTGGTCTTATGTGCTAAATTGAATTAAAATGTTCTTAGTTTTAAGACGGTCTAAGTCTTAGAACGCATTTATTGTGTATTTTGACTGTAATCAATCCGGATGTAAAAGTTTTGTACATCGCTTTTACTTACCCGCAAACTCAAGGCATCAGTCATCTTCGTCATATTATGTTATAGAGATTATATGTATAACATGAAAACGCCTATTCATTCAAAGTCTAAGGTTTGAGTTAAAATAAAACCTGAGTTATTCGGTTATAGCCAGGATATTAGAATAGAAACTTCCACTTGTGAGATGTGGCCAATTGGAAATGTATATGAATTAATTAATTTAGTATGCTCGAAATCTCTAAATAATTAATTTAAATCACGTTTTAAATCTCTCTCAAGGCAACTGCACTTGATGCGGAGCAAAGTAAACGGCTATTAGTCTAAGTAAAACTTTGTTCAAAGCTGCGTCGATCTTCAACCTATTTCTATCTTTTTTCTAGAAAATATTTTATTATTCGTGGATATGACAATTAATGATTTGGAAGTGTATTTACTTCTTTAGCAAATGAGACATCTTAAGTCAGGAATTATTGGAAATACATTGGAGCAAATTTTATCAAGCTTGGCCAATGTGTTTGAAAAGTTGGACAGTGGCCAATTTGGTGATTTTAAATCCTTCCGCAGACGCCAGCTGAGAACAGATTTATCGGTTTTCCGAGACAGTGGTTTTCTTAAATTAAGGTAATTTACTTTTAAAATTGCTCGATTATTCTCATCGATACTTTTATATCATTTAGGTTGGTTCGTTTATGTAATTCGGTGGATATTAGATTCATAGAAGAATTCATAGAACACATATTTAATGTCTGATTTACTACGCGTTAAATTGATCCTATTGTATCTTGGTTGAGAGCATAACAGTTAGGTGTGCTATGCTAAGTAATAAGTATAAAGAAAATAAATTCTTACGTACACTGAAACAGCGGTTTTCCGTAGCGAGTTCGAAGCAAGATTTTCCTTAGAAAAGATTGCATTAGCATTAAACAGACACGAGAGAGATGTGACAGGATTATAAAATTAATACCTGCCGAGCACATTTCCACGGAGACACTTTATAAAATGGCGAAATTACATGACTTTTATATCGTTGAGAAGTGGCGGGAATGATGCAGATATTTCGTGGAAAAAGTAATTTATGCAAATGTCTCTTAGTCGGAGTAAACACAGTGGAAATGTGACCCTCCGTTGTTTCTTTTTACGCCGCATTTAGTTCATTGCAAATTAAGTCTTTTTATTCGCTAAATGTTTTTTTTTAATGTTCTCGCTTTGACACACCGTTATTTTTGCATCTCGGTGTGTTTCTATTATATTGAAAGAAGAAAGAAAGGAAGAGAATCCATTTCTTGTATCAGCCTATATACGTCCCACTGTAGGGCACGGCTTACTCACAATCGAGAGCACGATTGAGAGTGGTTAGGCCATATATTCCATCATTTTGGCCTAGTGCGTATTGGCGGTTTTTACATACCATAGAAATTCTTATAAATGGCTATGGTATGCAGGTTTCCTCATGATGTTTTCCTTCACCGTTGAAGTGCGTGGTAATTGATTATCAATACACACACGGCTCTGAAAAGTCGGAGGTTTGCCTTGGGATTTGGACTCGCGACCACCGTAAACATGCAGGTAGCCGCATCTGGTCCGTTACCAACAGGCTACCACGTACTTTTAGGTATGTTTCTAAAATGAGTGATAAAGATATTTAAAAGACCGTCTGTTTAACTTGTATATTTTCTACGTGATTTATAGTATGTAGAAAAACACCTTTTGACACTGTCAACAGAATCTATTTCGTAGTTTCCTACAGAGATAAGTTTCGGTTTTGGAATGAAATACTGCTGTATTCCGGATATACGCGTATTTCCCTAAGGATAACCGATACTCATTGTCGAAGTGGTGTAGCGAAATCGAGATCGGGATCTAATAAAAACACGTAAGAAAGATATATTCAGATTTCGTATTTCCAACTTAAGTATAGGTAAACATTATTTAGGGGAAAGCGCAGCGTGGGACGTGGTCCGACGACCTGGTAAAGGTCGCGGGACGTCGCTGGATGCAGCCTCCAACAAGTCACTGTGGAAATAATTGGGAGAGGCCTATGTTCAGCAGTGGGTGTCCTTTGGCTGATGGATGGATGGAAACATTATTTAAAAATGTTGTAGCTAACTATTATATTAGCTACTTATTTAATAATTAATTAAATTAGTTAATTGATATTTGAATTAACATATTTACCATCAACACTGTTTCAAATACAATAACCTAAAAGAAGAACCTCAATAAAAGGACTTCACAAACAAACTACTAAATACGCAAATATCCACAACCAATAAAATGCCGCAAATAAAAAGCCCATATTGGAATCACTATCACAGCACATAAGTGTGATCTCTCTAGTGAAAAAGAACTCTGAAAAGGCCAAGATGAATCTGGGCAAATCAATAAAAACCATTATTCTTCTATACAATGCGTACTCACGTTGACCCTCTGGCCCCCGATATTGAATCTAGCGGAGGCATTTCAGGAATTTTCGTTATATTTGGGCCAACATTCAACAAAAGATACGAGGGTGCCCGATGTAAGGGGTTCGGTTTTCTGTCAATATGTGAAAATTTATGAGAATACATATTGCCAGTAGAAATGTATTTCGAATTCGCGCGATAAATAAACGCCACTGGCAAAAAGACAAAAGCGGCTTAATGCTCCCGCGTCCGGGCGAAAATGATCTATAGTTGCACAAAGCCATTGTTTTTTGCAGAGGCTTCCCTCGTGCCAATGGTTTCGTTGTGGGACTAAGATTTTTAGCAATTTCCACCTATTTTTATCCGGCATTCAATATCGCGGTAACGATGCATTTCTGTTGCAATGCAAACGCTGAAATCCCCTGGGATTTTTTTAAATGCACGATTATTTGTTCCTTTTCTGTAGTGTTTTGGTTTGTGTCACTTTGTTTGAGTCATTTTTTTTTTTACACTGGCACGGCATAATGACTGCACTGCACCTGATGGTAAGCGTAAATGCCGTCCAGACAGAGTATTGAATGGCATCAGACGGCGGTCCCATGCCATTCGACACAATTATGCCGGCCTGCTGAGATGCTTCTTCACACTACGTATTGGCGTGAATTTTTGACGATATTTAATGTAAATAATTTAGAGGTTATATTTATTAGTATCAATGGAGTTGAATATTTTTTTAGTCTATAGAGACATACTCGTACTACAAAACTTGTTTTAATCAATATTAGTATATCGTAGTTAAATGTAGTGCGGTACTGATAAAGACAATAATTACTCTTCGTCTATCGAACATTTTACAATTGCCTCTTTTCGCACACGAGTTCAAAACTCAAAGAGGGTTTTTTAAGTGAATTTAAAATTCCCCATAACCATATTAGAATCACTTCAAAAATAACCATCTACGAGAAATAACCAGGCCTCTACAAAAACACAGTAAATCAAAGCTAAGAAGACATCGTGCGGTCACGTCCCATTTTTATTGAACTATTTATATAACCTCACACTAGCAAACTTCAACTCGAGTATCAAGTGTCCCATGTTGATTTACCGCCTATAAAAACATAATCGTTAATGGTCGAGCAGTTTTATCGAAGCCTTTGTCGCAGCTAACATTTTATGAAGGGGTCTAAGTGACACTTGGCCGCCGGGAAATGACCGAAATCAATTCGCTTTGATAGCGTCGTTCATATGGTGTCTGTAGCAGCGGGTATAAAATATGATTTGTTGATATGAAGGTCAGAAAACAATATCAGATGCGAATAAAATGGTGCTTGGGTGCGCCATATGTTTCGTTGTTTCATGGGAAATATTATTTATTTAATGGGTTTGATTTTTGTTATAGGCATATTGTGGCTATGACTTTTTTAATTTATATCATATCATCTGTTTTAAACTCAATTATTCAAAAGTGATGAGAAATTAATGTTTATGACAAAAATACGAAATAGGCATTTGGGTAGAAAATCGTTATGATAGGACTGACAATACTGAGCTTTAGTATAAGCTGATGGAAAGTTAAAAAAGTAACACGTCCTAGTTACTTTAGTCTCTTTCTCTCTCCCTCTCACCAGACACAGTAAGTAGTCTGTTAAGCATAGCCTTCCGCCAAGAATGTTCATCAAGTGCTCTTAGCTGGGAAAAAGTCAATTTTTATAAGAAGTTTTATGTTCTAAGTTAATTTGAAGCGTTTAATCGTATTTTTCCCTTCAAGGTTGATGATCTTCGATTAGTAAAGTCAATCTAATGGTAGTTTGTTTAAAGGCACTTATGAACTTGGGCACGTTTCGGATTGTTTTACAAGCAAACTTTATCAGACGCTGATTCGGTGCTTTAGACATTTTGCGTGAAAGAATTTCATTTTAAAATTTAAACTTTTAGTCGAAGTTAGTTTTGCGGATCAAGTTTTAGTTAGTTTGACGTTGATTTGAACTGAGTGAAAGCTGATACTGCCATGGATTTTAAAATTAGTAATGAAATGAATTATTTGGTTTTGACTTTTTATTCATTATCATCATCGTAGGCCTCCCCCAATGATATCCACAGTGACCTGTTGAAGGCAGCCTGCACCCAGCGAAATCATTGGGGGAGGCCTATGTTCAGCAGTGGACTTCCTTTGGCTGATGGATGATGATCAACATCATCGTCAGCCCTTCCGCGTCTGCTGCTGGACATAGGCCTCTCCTATAGCACGCCACTTGGCTCGATTATCAGCCCATCGTCTCCAACCGCTACCAACCATCTTACGAATATCGTCGCTCCACCTCGTGGGAGGGCGTCCTACACTACGCTTGCAGAGGCGTGGTCTCCACACGAGAATACGTCTACTCCAACGGTTGTTATTCATTATACCTATTTATAATTGTGAACAAATATGTTATACCAAATTATAATGCATTATTTTGACCAACATTTATCTATGCATTTAATAAATTTGTAACCGATCGACGTCTCTACATGGAAGATAAATGAGAAAAACTGATATGGGGGGACTGTATTAACATAATAGAACCCAAACCAATGACTTTTAGAATTTTTGTCTGTTTGTGCGGTTGTGCGCGATGAACTCAGAAACGGCTTAATGGATTTCGATGAGGTTTGGTATGGAGGTAGCTGACTACATATCATCAGTGAGAATGAGACGGGATAAGGCGGGATACAACGGGACGGGACGCGATGGATTTTTTTTAAAGATAACCACGCAAACGACGTTGCAGTCAGAAGCTAGTTGATAATAAGTAAAATAACAAAAAACGTTTTCCTAAGATAGCTAAATCACGTGGTAATGTAAATGTGTGTTTAATGTACATTGTACGAGTATGATGATGTATTGAGGCATTTAGTTAACACATCGCTCACAGTTCGTGTATAAAAAACTCTTGATTGGCACTAAATGGATTAGAAAATTCTGCCTAGCTCCCGTTCATAAAGTTGAGTACAAATATACCCTTCGGCGAAGCGGGGATGGGATTTTTGATGCCGCTTTATCTCGGCCGATCTATCATTTCTTTGAATATCGCACAGTTTATTTATACGTCTACACCAATCAACGTCTTTCAATCGCTCATATTTTATGTCACGTGATGGTTTCAACTCAGTTATATAATACTTACGTACTTTTAAAAGTGCGTGGTGGTCTGTTGGTGACGGACCAGACCAGTGCCTTGCAGTGGGTCGTATGCGGGCTGATACAATACAAAAAAAAAACGAACTTTTAGATGTTGTCTTAAGTGAAACTAAGAGAAATTTAGTTTTGATTGTAGTATTAATGGGACAGCAAGAACAGTATGGGATCTAATAATAATAAATAAATAAATACACCCAAGCAGTCACATACATAGTCCTGACCCCCACACTAAGATCGAGTCTTGTGTCGTGGGTATAAGAGCTACGAGAGACTCTTTGGTCTCACAAACACCCAGACTCGAAAAAAATACTTGTGGCTTACGCAAACATTTGTTTCGATGCGGGGATCAAACCCGGGGCCTCACGTTTCACAGTCGGCGTCTAACCAACTGCGCCACGGAGGCTGTCGCTAACTCCTTAAAACATGAATCTAACAGTAATGTAACAGCTTTAACTTGACGTAAGTTCCGGTTAGGGAACTTGAGGTTCTTATATTTTTGATATTTTTCATTTTTTTTTCTTATCCATTTTCAAAGGCAGATACTGCACCTGTAATTCTTACTTTTACCCGCATTTATTATAATGGTATGAAATTCAAATCTGATTTAGTGAATTGAAGTGATCTAAATCACACACATCACAAAATTCAAGGACAGAAACCTTGCCTTGAATTTTGTGATAGCTGCTGGCTAATCCAAATAGAGTATTCACCAGATAGAGATGCCGGCCGGATATAATAAGGCAATATATAATAACCAGTATGATCATCATCATCATCCCGTTGAAGTCCACTGCTGCATATAGGCCTCTCCCAAGGTACGCCACTGAGCTCGGTCTGCTTCTTTATGCATCCAGGCGCTGCTGGAATATCAGCTGACATAATGTATGTAGAAAGAATATTTTCTTTTCTTGAAGATGTTCTTTATTTACAAGACACATTCAGTGCAATCAGCAGGTTAATTCTCTCTTTTGTGTTTATGTCATATAATAACAAGCACTGAGATTATTTAAAACATTCCTTTGGAGTTAATGAGAAAAGTTTACGGCTGCGAGTCCAACGTTTAATCAATCTGTTAAATAAATGAATACAATCTGTTTTTATGACGCGCATTTTGAGTTTTTTGTTGGTAATTTCACTTTGTGTGGACGGAGTTAGGGTGGATTTTGGGGGCTTTTTGTTTGGCCGCATTCAGTGTTTAGAAATTTGCATAAATTTTTAAATATAATTATAACTATGATAACGGTTTAAACGAGTTGTTAAAATAAGAAACAACGCTTGCAATATTCAACAATTATGCTGCTGGTTAAACATGGTAGGCGTAACATAAACTTATGACAACACTTCACTTAACAAAATATCATAAAATTATGGTAAATATACAAGCCATTTTATAAAAGCTTTAGGAATATCTAATTTCTGATAGTGTTCGTTATCGTGTATCATGGACTACACCACTAATTGTTGGTTATAGTAAAACATTGTTTCAACCTGTTTTGGGTTTCCTATATATATGTCCTATATGTTGGTTTTATAAATACCTTTAAAGAATATTCGTCATTACGCTTGCGCCTTGCTAAGATGACATATTCCATCCCTTGTCCCCTACACAAATCCCTGGTTCCAGCCCTGTTCTGTTTCCATTTAAAGTTAGACAGCAAAGAAAAGGTAACACAAATTGGATCTGCATATTTATTAAACAGCATTTCGGCCTAATGCCTGCTTTGATCTTGTTGCGATTATATAAAAAATGGCCAAAGTTTAATTAGGTTTGCCGGGGCGCACTCATTATATCAAACTCGCTTAATGCTGAGCGTCCATTAGGGACGTGACTGACCTCATCATACCTACATTTACTTCTTTTACAAGAGAAAAATTTGCTTCGGTTTGTAGCGGTTTAAGTTTAATAAACGCATTTTTACATTAAATGTATAATATAATTTAGTGATTTGGTCAATATGCTTAGTGGATTCTTAGCGTTATATAACTTCTCCTTGCCTCTTTATAATTGCGAAGGTTACTCACAGACATGGTTCTTCATTATTCTCTAAAGCAGTTTCATGTTTGAGAATTTTCAGGAAATATGGCTGCAAAATATATTAACTCGAAATTCCTATGTTTCTAAATTGTATTCCTTATGTATAATAGAGAAGAAAACATCTTGATGTTACTATAAATTATCGCTTGGTTTTGAACTTGGTCGATTTTTTCAAATATTTAATACAGTTAAGAGGATGAGAATGTTAATTTGTATAATTTACATAGAGGTTTTATAAGGGAAGGAAGGTCACGTAATAAATATCGATGCAATGCTGTAGTCAAAAGTTTTGCCGTGACATTCTTGTTTATATATTAATTTTGAGTATCTGTTTCTATTCGTAATATTAAGAATCTCATTACCAGCATCTTATTAAAACTGTGAATTAGTTTATAAGTAATGTATATATATAATTATCGCATCGAAAACACAACTTTAAAGTTCCTTTTAACAATTTACCTAATAGCAATTTTTGTTCTCAATTTCCTACACCTAATCACTTGAAATCGTTTCGTATTTAAATGACAGCTCTTAAAGCTACGAAATAAGAGTTAAAATCGTAGCAAATGTCACAGTGTAGATACTCATACGGCAGCTTGGAATCTTATCGCTGTAAAACAGACGGATAGTGTTTATGGCTCTGTGGAAAATCCAACGACTTATTCTTTCAGCTTTCAACTTTCAGCTCAAAAGAGTTCGCTCGGTAAGATTACGTTTTGTTTCTTCATTCTACACATCTCCGACGGTATTATTTCGTCATTTAGTCTTTGTTTCTTATTTTGAATTGGCCGTTTTTAAAAGCTTTGTGAATGGGAAATTTGACTTCTATTTTTAAATGTTTATTGTGACATATATATGTGTAATTTAAATTCTCCAAGTCTGTTGGCAGGGTATACGAGTTATTCCTAAGTTTGCTTTTCAATTGTATAATATTTTTTACGATAATTGTGGCCATTAGACATCCAGTAATCACAGCGGTTGAAAGAAATGTAAAGCTCTTACGTTTCACCTTTTGGTTGTAAGTGATATTATCCTCTTTGAGCCACTCCTTTGCGTATCGTGACAGAAACGGAGTAATACTGAGTATCTTGTAAAACGATTTGAACAAAGTATTGATAGTATATGTATTCAGTAATTACAACTTTGGCCACAAGACATTTATAATTGGTGAATGTAAACACTCTTTCAATATTTCAAAGTCACCTATAGGAGGCGATCTGCATAGAGCGATTGTTTACACGATTGAATAGTTTTCAGTTAAAAACTGTAACAATACAAATGTATTCAAAACTATTTTAATAACTTTATACTAAATACGAGTTTAAGAAAGAAAAATGTTTATGGCAAACGGTTACAGCATTATTGCTTGGTTTAGCAGTCGGCGCGAGCGTAGAACGTCGGTATGAGCCGGACCGAGAACGAATATTATTGGAAAACATTTAGCACTACCCACACGGCATGCACGTTCCTCCTAATGCGCTCGTGTTGCTATCACACCGTCGCATGTGCAGCGAGTTTTGTTTTTTAAATTTCTATATACATTTGGTACGATCTCGTTAATTTGCCTGTCAAGTCCGAGTCGTGGATCTCTTTGGATATACAACGTGTATTAAAATACATTTAAAATGTCCAGGTCAGGGAGGTCTTGTTAATTTGGTTTCCAAGACTGAGTTAAGCATTGTATTGTCAGTCGAATTATTAAAGAAAAACCACTGGAAAAAAGGTTTATATCTAATGTTATATGGGGTAATCGTAATACTGATCAAATAGACTTGTATCATGATCTGTGCGAGTCAGCTTTTTGTGACCTAAGTGAATCTAGTCAAAATTTATACAGTGATAATACCTTATTTAATAATTATGATTTTATCGATGAGTACTACAATAAGATTATTAATATTTTAAAGTATTCTGCAATAATTACATGTAAAAATAAAAATTCTGGTAAAAGTCGCAAGAAAATTGCTGGGTGGAACCACCACATGTGCGACGTTCATGCACGTGCAAAAATGTATTTTCAGGTTTGGGTCAGTCTAGGTAAACCAAGCGCGGGGGAAGCATATGAAAATATGACATCAAGTAGGAAAATATATAAGAGCAAACTGCGCTGGTGTCAAAGGAACGAAGATAAAATCAAATTGAATATTTTGGCCACACATCGAATGAACAAAAATTTCTCAAAATTTTGGGGCGCTACAAGAAAACTTAATGGCAAAACTAGTTTGCCAATGAAGGTAGAAAACTGTCATGAAAACAAGGATATTTCTGAACTGTTCTCTAGACATTTTCAAGTCTCACCATTGCAGTCTCAACAAACTGAACTCGGTACTGACCCTGTAAATCCTAGTGATGAAGACGAACTGACCGTACGTGAAAGTTTGACAGTTACTCAAGAGGCAGTTGAAAAAATTGTGAAACGAATGCCTTGTGGTAAATCTCCTGGAATAGACGGACTTAGTATTGAACACATCCGGTATGCTGGTGAAAGTATATTGGTAGTATTGACTTCTCTTTTCAACCTTTGTCTTCGATACGCATATTTACCTAAAGAACTAATGCGCACGGTGGTGGTTCCTATCCCGAAAAATAAGACTGGGGATTTGTCCCTTTTAAGTAACTACAGGCCTATTTCTCTAGGTACTATTGTAGGAAAAGTTTTGGAACGTTTCGTCCAACCCGAACTGTCTAAGGCGGTGATAATTGATGATGCGCAATTTGGATTTCGTCCCAAACTCTCAACAGAAACTGCCATATTTAGCCTAAAGCACACGATTAAATATTACACTAACAAAAACACTTCCGTGTACGCTTGTTTCCTAGACCTGAGCAGAGCTTTTGATCTTGTAAATTACAATTTACTCTGGAAGAAACTCTTAAGGGCGGGTACGCAAGCTGAAGTTGTAAATCTGATGAGATTTTGGTACGAAAACCAGATTAATAATGTGCGGTGGGGCGACACATATTCTAACGATTATAGGTTAAAATGTGGTGTACGCCAAGGAGGCCTCACATCTCCGGATCTTTTTAACATATTTATGAACGACTTGATTGTTGAGCTGAGAAGCACTAGGATCGGCTGCCACATCGGTAACGTATGTGTCAATAACATAAGTTATGCGGACGATATGGTGCTTCTCAGTCCATCAATCAATGGCCTCAGAAAACTTCTGTCTATATGTGAACGCTATGCTATGTCACATGGCCTAAAATATAATGTGAAGAAGTCTGAAATGCTTGTCTTTAGATGTGGGAAGGGTCCGGAATATGTGCCGCCTGTTTATTTAAGTGGGCTACCAGAGCAGGTTGTACGTAGATTTAAATATTTAGGACACATTGTTAATGAACACCTTAAAGATGACGATGATATCGAACGAGAGACAAGGGCCCTCGCCGTGCGTTGCAATATGCTTGCTCGACGTTTTGGCTGCTGCACTAACCAGGTGAAAGAGACTCTCTTTAGAGCTTACTGCCAAAGCTTTTATACCTGTCAACTGTGGATGCAATACACTAGACGCTCATATAACACCTTGAGAGTGCAGTATAATGATGCATTCCGCATATTGTTCAAGCTCCCACGTTTTTGTAGTGCATCGAGTATGTTTGCGGCGGCGAGGGTCCATGATTTCTATGCGATTATCAGAACTCGCATTGCATCGTTTTGGGGTCGTTTGAGAAAAAGCAACAACAGCATTTTAACTGCTATTGCCGAGGACCTAACTTGTCCTTATCTGAAATATTGGGTTGGTCTGCATTGCACTGGTAATAGATAGGGGTTGGACCTAAACATGTTATACTAGTATTATTTATTAAAGTATATTTGTACTCATTGTGTAATTTATATGTGTAATTAAAATATTCTTATATAACTTAGATTTTTAAGTACCTCATGAGTCATTGTTACTTGCAATAAAAATATATTATTATATTATAGCTGTTAATATAAACTCAAAGTCACAAATACGAACGAAAGCTTTCATCTTAAAGCCATTGTTATGAGGTCACTATAAATTAACCATTGCTATTCGAATCGATTGTTGATTCCCAAACATAATGCAAATTGCCAAAAGCAAAATTCTACCATATTTTATGGATTTTTTTGGCAAGTGTCTTGTTGAGATTATTCGTAATTTTATGTTATACAAAAAGTTTCCGCTATTTTCCGCTGGTATTAATTCAAACTTGAAGCCTAATGGATTTAAACATATTTACTTATAAGTATACATTTCGAGAAAACATTTTAAATATGAAAAATGTAACGGTGTGACAGACATTCATCCAATTCCCATCGGGATAAGCAGTAATGGCATTGCATATTATTTGACGACATTTCGATATGAAGGAGTGATTTTCACTCTAAGCCACGCGCTGCATTATTTCCAACTTTTTCAGCTTACGATCAAACTTTCTTTTAATATTTCATGGATTTCGTAACGACGCTTTTAGAAAGAATTGAGGAGAGAAATGGTTGTTCCACACTTTAGCGAGTTAACAATTGTTCTAGTTCTAAGAAACGCTTTTGTACTCTGTTAATTACATTGTTGTTCTTGTCGGTTAGAGTAACATAATATGTTGAACAAAGAGTACAAACATTTCTGTTAAAGTGGAAATAAAAGTTACGTTGTTACAAAGATTCCGGGAATTGTTACTACTCGTGAAACATGTTTCGAATACTAAAGAAGCATTATTGAATTATTTAGATTACAGATTTACCCGAGATCGCGTAGTTTTCATACCGATATCTTCTATTGGATTTCATCTCATATTACTGATGTTAGTTTGTACTTACGCTCGGTCTAATTTTATCCAGTAAGCACAGATTTGAATTTGGAGTTTCCGTTACGATGAACAATTTACAGTTGGAATATTCAGGGCGTCTCTTGGATGTTTATACAACACCATCGATGGGAACATATGAACGTTTATGAGTTCAACACGATCGTAGTTATTGTACTGCCTGGTAGAAATTTAACAAAATTAGTCTACAACTTCACCCCGAATAAATACTGGTGAGCAAAAATATGAGCAAAAGATATAAAGAAAAACGTACCTAAGTACCGTGCTTATACTCGTACAAGTGGAAAAATATAGATGACGTTTATATTTATAGAAACTCCTAATATTAATGTGACGGAAGGCTATATGACATATATTGAAAATACACCAAAGAAATAACCACCACCACCACCACCGCGAAAGAAATACACCAAAGCAAAAATATTCGAGAAAAGAAAAACATATTGTCTTCTTACTTCAAGTATTTTGTAAATAAAATATATTTTATGTATTTTGCGTTAAATTGCGTAGAGTGATAGGCAGTTAGTGGTGCTCGCATTAGACGTGTGGCTGTCTGTTTTGATTGGCTGCTCGCGTGCCTGTGACAGCCATTTATGTCAGTTTATCCAGACCGGTTCTTTGCAACATCGGCTAGTTTTGACGTGAGAGCAATCTCTAATGCGTCTAGTGTTTAATTCTTAAAAATGGAGTTATTGTTATTGTGCCATTAAAGGTTCTGTTTATACTTTTGTGGTATTTTTGTATTTAACACATCATAAATACCATTTTTGATGTCTTGTATAATCAAATTTAATCATTTTTACGTCTTGTACATTAATGCTTATAACTACGCTGGTATTACTGAAGCAGGCAGTAGAGGTGCAATTAACGCTTCTTTTAATTTTTACATTTCCAAGAGTTGTCGATTTTGTTTGATATATTGTCCAGTGAAAAAAATATTAATAAGTTCGATATGTTTATTAATGAATTAAGGTCATTAAACTATATGGAATCAATCTATTGTCATATAGAATAGCTGCCAATCTTCACCATCATCTCCAATTTTGTGTGTATAATGCATATCTATTATTCGACAAAGACTAATAGAATCGAAATAACTTATGTTTACTTTTCAGCACGTTTAAATTAATAGTTTTCGTTTGTGTTGCTTCTTGTAAATTATTCGCATAATGTTTAAAATAATTGTTAAATTGTGCACTGGCATGAGAATAATTAAAATGATTAAGTGAAGTGTAAGCTTCGCAAGTTTGCTAATTAAAATTTACATATGAAAGCCAGACTTTCATGTGTTCATTTTGGGTTGCATACTAGATGCAGGCTTCCTCGTATTTTCTTTAGATAACGCTGCCCCAATTACTTTTAGTTAATGCATCGTGTGGATATAAACTAACCATTTTTTTCTTATTTTTTTTCTACTCGCGCCACAGATGGAATACAAAGCATCTGAAGGTAATTATACCTTAGATAGATAATTCTACAGTGTCGGCAAAATTATACCAACATGCTCGAATACTAATACAAGTAGGCTGAAATTAATACCCAACACTATTAGGGTGGATACGAAAACTTACTATCAGCGTTAAGACGTTAGTCCACCACGCTACTATTGCGGAATTGAAGGAATCTTGAAAGAATTATTTTTTAGATAAGTAATACATTAAGTTATTCTTCATCGTTTAACTGAGCGATTATGAATATACACGTAACGTCCAAAAGTCGGAGGAAGAGTGCGCTTTGGGCTTGATCCTTCATCATCTGACTGTCAATCAACTGAAAAAAAAATATTTTTCTTTCTTTCTTCCAATCCAATCTGTTTTCAACCAGTCTATTGTTCACATCAAACCAAACGTATATTCACCAAAAGGATAACTGTATGCGTAAAACTATGTGATAATTAGTTTAAATCGACTTGAGCCGTTCGTTACAGTGAGCGGAACTTCCTAGTTTCGGCAGTAACTTTTAACGAGCCCAACAATGTTGGTGCGCGAAAATTTTGTCGGTTTGATAATTTTATTCATTTCTGAGCTGGTCATTTCGTTAAATGTGCACTGGGTAATTATGTCTCCATATTGTGAACGCGGTGGACTGCGAAATTTGATTGCAGTTTTTATTTTAATTTGTTTGATGTTGCAATTTTTTGGTTGGTATATTTGGCTGTAATACAAAGTAATGTAATGAAATGAAATAAAATGAAATTCGTTTATTGGTCACGTAGGCAATTAAAAAAGCTCTTAAATCATAAGAGATTATATTATAAGATAAGTCAATACACATAGAACTTATGTAATGTAAACAATATTTTAAATCAATTTTAAAATGTAGAAAAAGTCTTAAAGTAGTTACTGTTTTTATCAGCTTGCTTGAAGGTTACTTATCCATAGGCTTAAACACAAAAGGCGATTTTTCACCAACGTGTGCGTACTGTACTGTATCAACCCCACGATCGCCCAATGATAAACACGGTACTTCTCAGCAGTTCGATTGAAATCGCAATTCCCATCATATATGGATTACCATCTGTGTGAATAGGAATATGCTATCAAGAACCAAAATGGAATCAATTAATTCTGAATGTACTATGCATATACCTTTTTCCCAACAGAGAGTACGCAGAGGTGTTACCGCGTAACCCATGTATCGCCTTGTATGTTCCATCCCACGATGTGATAGGAGGCGAGCCTATCGCCATATCGGGCACAAATTCCTGACTCCGGACTAATCATTAATAGAAAAATACAATACAAGAACCCGAGACCTCAGCTTTTTAATAGTACAACTGCGCCACCGAGTCTACAAGTGAAATGTATCATTGATTATAATTACTAAGCAATATTTTGATTGCTCACGCCACAATAGTACGGGCAATTACGGATTCCAATATAACATTTTAATAAACGTTGATTATTCTTTGGATATTGTTGAACAGGCACACATCGACTGAGTTTGTGATTGAATCCCGGCTGAGCGTAATTGCCGTTTTTGTATTATACAATCATTTTCAATACCTTTATACTCGTATTATTGCTTTTGTAATTTTAATATCCATATAATTTGCCCGATAATGATGTTTATTGGATAAAACCAAAAGTTCTTTTTAATATTTACTATGTGCGTAGTATATGAATTAATTAATTGGTTCTCGGTCTCGAACTCGGGAGGTCTCGGGCTCGAATCCCTGGTCGGGCACAATAATATTGGATTTTTCTATTCATTATCAGCACGGAGTCAAGGATTTTGTGCCCGATATGGCAATAGGCTCACTCCCTAGCACGTCATGGGACGGAGCACATAAGGCGAAACGTGGTTGTCCTGGTTGCTCCTCTGCCTACCCCTTCTGGGAAAAAGGCGGGATGTTTATGTATATGTATGTATATATGTTAGTATTGTATGAAAGACAACTAATTTTTCTATCAAGCGTCAACCCTCTCTTTCGCTAATTTCGCAAAAAGGCAAATTATTATTCAAACATATGTGTTGCCTGTTGGGGTTAAGATTTGCCTCTTATTTGTACGAGCACACGCCAGGACATCTGGTAAGAGAACGAATCTCCAGACATTGATGAAAAATAATACAATAATTTGTGGGAGAAAAAAATAGTAAGCTTACAGTGAATAACTCAATCTTACGTATTAAATATATAGAGGAGTTCATAATATATCTTCTCGGTCGGAAATAATGCTGCTAAATACAAAATAAAACATACCAAAAGACAATAAAATAATAAGTAAATTACCAAAAAAAAAACTATAAATGAAAGTTATCGATGTCGCTCCAACAGCCACGAGTTTTAAGTTCTTTTCAGCTAATTACATAAAAAAAGTTTCCAATGGACGCATTAACTAATCACGTACGATGTAATAGATTTGCAATTAAGGCATTGAACAATTAGGGCAAAAGCTTTTTTAATTATATGATTTGTTATTTTCTTTATTGATGGCAAATATCATACTAGTAGATCATATCACGTGCGTGCGTGGTGGCCTGTTGGTAAACGGACCAGACGCGGCTGCCAACATGTTCACGGTGGTCGCGGGTTCAAATCCCAGGGCACACCTCAGACTTTTCGGAGTCATGTGTGTATTGATAGTCAATCACCACGCACTATAACGGTGAAGGAAAACATCGTGAGGAAACCTGCATACCATAGCGATTTGTATAAATTTCTATGGTATGTAAAAGTCCACCAACCCGCATTAGGCCAGCGTGGTGGACTATATGGCCTAACCACTCTCAATCGTACTCTCGATTGTAGAGGAGGCCCGTGCCCTGCAGTGGGTCGTATATGGGCTGATGCAAAAAAAAATGCAGATCATATCACTATTAATTTATTGGTTATGTTGATGTCTCATTTATTAATATTTTTTTGGTTAGTCTTTTACTGGTTCTACTCTTGTAAACAATTTCGAAAATCCTCTAGAAAAACAGTTTTAAGGCCTCTTAATTTTTTCTATTAAATGTTACCTGCTCCTTGTTATTTTTTTTTTAATATTCAGGATTTACTACGTTCAGTTTAAATTGTGCTGTTTTTTTATGATTGTAATAAGATATATTGCTATATAGTTTCTGCCCGCAAACTTCGTCTGCGTGATTTATTTAAAATTTCCCTGCTGTCCCATCCCATTACATGACGCCCTGTTCCGTCTCATTGTCACTCAAGGGATGTAATCCAGTCCCATCCCATCCCTTTGACTATAAAAAGTAACAAATATATCTGAATTCCTGCCTCATCCCACGGGAACACAAAAAAAAATCGGGATAAAAAGGAGCCCAAGTGTTAATTCAGAGTGTCAGCTACCTCCATACCAAATTTCAACGAAATTCGTTGAGCCGTTTCTGAGTTCTTCCCGCACAACCGCAAAAGCATACAAAAAATAAAAAAAGACATTGTTTTGGGTTCTATTACGTTAATGATACAGACCCTCACATTAGTTTTCTCATTTATCTCCCATGTAGAGACATCGATCGGTTACATATTTATTATATGTATAGATTTACGAAATGCTTCGAAAATAAATGAAAGAATTTTAACACAAATGAGTTTGAACATTCGGATGGTACGATATTTTGCTTGAAAGTAGAGAAGGTTTCTATTGAAATTGGGTTATTATTTAGAGGTCGCTTTCGAGATCCGAATGTACGGTCATTATTGCGGTACATTTTGTTTTATATTTTAAAGTAAGGGATAGAAAATAGAGTGGTCGTGTAAATAGTCACATCCCTAGAGTTTATTGAAACTGTTCCCTTACTAGCGATCTTATATTTTTTCCTTATTCGTCATTGATTGTAGTTAACTGTATGTCTAAACTCTATATCCGTTTATTAAGAATCCGACAGCAATTATGTTTAACATTGAACTAAAAATTCATACGAATATTTTGAACAAAATAACGCATTTTGAAGTAGTACATTTTTATCATAATTGTCTTCAGTCACATAAAACCTAAAACCTAGTATTGTTAAGGTTTTTCAAGGGTTTTGCTCAGCGACTGAGCAATTTCATTTACGAATACCCTTCATTTTTTTACGTTCATTACCTCTCACGAAAAATATCATTGTTTATTCTCATAGTACAAGTCTATAAAAATTCCCTTCTTGTTATAAGCGTTAATGATTATTAAAATTATGAGGATTATCAGGTAACAATGAGTGCAAATCAGGAACTTTGATTTAATGAAGCCGTCTCATTAGCGCAAAGTGAAATTCAGTCGCTTTAGTACATGCTTCATTGGTGATAATTTATTCAATATCCTTCCTTATTTGTGTAAGGAAATTAGTGAGTTATTAAGAAAACCTTTTAGTATTACCTTCTAATTATTATAATAAAGTAATTGCTTTTAACTAATTAGTATGATTATAATAAATTATATCAAAGTCTGGTTCTCGCAATAAAAAAGTTAACGATAGCGTGGTTTCTAAAACTTAGAAAATTATTTGTAATAGAAATGTAAATTTTCATAGATATTTCAGAGAAATTAGTTGATAATATTATTAACAGCACTTACCAACGACTAAGATTTTTGCCATCCCAGGATAAGGTAATAAAATTCAAAAGTAATGTTATTAATTGTTAGTCAGCAGAGACAGAGCAGAAAAACGTACCCTGGCACTCGGCATAATTATATGTAGTAAGAAATGTAGTTAACTACACAACTTCCCTGTAATTAGTTGAAATCCATAGTAGGGGTGGGCACGTCCCGCGCTGGCCCACTGTTCACGTGCCATGAACGACAAATGGACCGACATTTTTACACCGTCCCCCACTCACTGCATATTTTACGATGGGTCAAGGGGCTTAAAGTACTTTCACGCTAGATAAAACAGTTTCGCTTTGAATCGGAGCCGTTGCAAAAACTATCGGCCCTCGGCTAATGGAATGGAACGTCTGTTTAATTTAGAAGTTTGGTTTTCGACTCCGTATGTGGGGTTTATTTTGTGATATCGCTATGGCTTAACAGGCTTTCTTTCAAATTAAATGTTTTTTTTTTGGAAGGAAAGGAGAACTATTTATTATGTGTAATTATTTATTTTAATTATATTGTTATATCAATACACTCGGACGCCCGCTTACAAGGTGGACGGACGATCTGGTTAAGGTTGCAGGAAGTCGCTGGATGCAAGCCACTTCCAACATGACGATTTGGAGGTCGTCGGGGGAGGCCTATGTTCAGCAATGGACTTCCTAAGGGTGAAATGTTGAAAAGAAAGAGAGAGAGTGTTATGTGAATAATAAATTGGTTCATAAGTCATAGTATTTATGTACCGTAGGTACTATAGATAAAGCTGAACGGTTTTAAGATCGATGCATAAATCTTTCGAGATGGAAAGTGGAAATAATTAAATTGCACAGAAATCAACAAAAATATGAAAATACTTAGCACCGGCCAACCGGGAGACCAAACGTTAGCCTTCAAACATAGTGATTGTATATTGACAGTAGACCAATGTAGTATTCCTTGTGACATTCGTAATTACCACAAAACACTATATTAATATTTCACGTCATTTATAAATATTAAAGCTTAGTGCTAAAGCAATTCTCCAGTCAAGCCTGAGCAATATTTTAAATGTTCAGCGGGTTGAAAGGCAATGTTCGACAATCGGAGCCATTTCCCGAACGACTGCGATTGCGAGAAGTCACGTGATGTACCGACAGCAACTAAGGATGGAGTAGTCTATTTGTCTGCTGCAATATCAGACGATTTTACCTTGACAAAGTTATGGACTTAGTTAACAAAAGCTATATAGAAAGTTCGGGATTTTTTAAAGTTGTTTGTCCATTAAAATATGTAGTTATGAAAGTTAATATGACGTGACAAAGTTATCGCAATTCTTCAATACACCTGACGTTACGCCCAGTATAATTTAAGTAGAGTAACTGCCGGGACATCATTCATCGATAGAAATAAAAAGCAAATAAATGCAGACTGAACCCAAAGAAACAAAATTGTGTGGTTCAATATAACATCAACCATCATGGAGCAGAGGGGTTAGCTGTCCGAATCGGTAAGATTATTATACCGTTGCCTTCTGCTTACAACTTCTACTTTCAAATAATCAAACGGCTTCTCACGTGGACTTACATACGCAAAAAGGCACAGCCGTCCATAAACCGTGATATTGCTTGATTTATCAATGTTTGATTTATCAACTATGATTTATCATAGTTTCTCAATGAAGAATGTTAGAAGGATTGAGGAGAGATAGAACGGTAGAAATATTTGGGTACTTACTGATATAATCTCGTAATTTATATTTTGCCGTATAACTAATATGCATATACCTCTGAAGTAAATAATTTTACTTTAACCTGCAAATTGAGACCTGTAACCTAGCAAATGTCGGTTGAGAATTTGAATCCATTCCAACGTTAGCATATTCGTATGCAATACGGCATCCCATTACCAAAAGACAATATGTAGATGCACTCTACATTTACATACATTAACATGCATCACAATATTGACGATTATGCAATATTCAGACCAAACTACTGTGATGTGTTATATAATAATATCATATTGAGAAAAAAAATGCTTATAAACGTGTAGTATTCGTTATTTTTACACCTTTAAAGTGGTCCAGTAATGATAAGGTTTAATTACTATTTCAGCGTTTTTCTTCTTTCAATTACCTGCTCAAAGCTCGGAAACGTATTTGCAATTCATTTAGAGCCGTGGATTACATCGTGTGTTGTGATAATTCTTATCAAGGTAACTCTTGCTTGCTTATTTGCGGCTGCAAAAATCAATGCACTAATAACAATAAATAGAAAATAAATGTTGTCACAATATCACTTACATGTAAAATTATATGTAAACTTGCGGCCTGACCCAAATTAAATGACACACATTATTTCACATGTGTATACTTCTCATCCTTTTTTTTACACTGAATTTATCAATAAAAGACATAAAAATGTCTAAGTGCATATTCAAGTTTGACACTAACCTGTGGCAGATGGCATTAGGATTTATTGAGTAGAATAGTTTGGATAGGTAACAGGATTAAATTCGCTTTTATAATTTATCTTAAATATCCATATTTGTAACGGAAAGGCCTGCACAAGTATATGACTGATAACAATAGGGATGTGTCCATGGTTTGATTTTAAGCAGTATTTAAATATGGTTCCTAAATAATATCGCTTATAAAAATTATGAATTCGAAAACAGAATCAAAATTGGTTGTAAAATGACGGAGTTATTACTATTTTTAATAGTGCGGTGGGGACATTCGCTCTCTTTTGCACGTATGCACCTTATGGAGGATGACGTCACGACACACGTCATGCATGTTAATAATAATAAATACACCCAACAGTCACATACATAGTCATGACCCCACATTAAGATCAATTAAGTCTTGTGTCGTGGGTATCGGACACTACCAGAGACTTTTCTGTCTCACAAACACCCTGACCCGAGACAAATACTTGTGGGCCTCAAAAACATTTGTCTCGGTGCGGGGATCGAACCCGCGAACTCTCGTTTCACAGCCGGTGTCTAACCAACTGCGCCACGGAGGCTGTCAATTTTGCATCCTTTTCTATTACTCCTACCCCCAAATTTTACATATTTGTAACTTGCTTATTACTAAACAGATTTATAAATTTCTTCCTGATGATGAATATGCGTAACGTAACCTTTTGATATAAATAATAATAAAAATTGAGGACACTAGTCTATTATTTATCGCTTATCGATATTTCATCTGCATCACATTACACTTTGTTAATAATTTTATAACCATCAGACGCAGTGTATACACGGCCATTTAATAAATTGTCCTTTCATTTTGAATCAATTTCAAGCTATTTTATAATAATTGTAGTCTATAAATCTATTTAAGCGTATGAAACCGCGTATATGTAAAGGTTATATTAAGCCCTTTGGATTTTTCTATTCATTATAAGCCCGGAGTCAGGAATTTGTGCCCGATATGGCGATAGGCTCGCCCCCAATCACATCGTGGGACGGAATATACAAGGCGAAACGTGGGTGTTCTAGTAGCACCTCTGCCTACCCCTTCTGGGAAAAAGGCGTGTGGTTATGTATGTATATTAAGCCCACGCGCGGTGCTGCAAGATATTGGTGGGTGTGGGCGTAGCCGAATCAGAATTTCCTTTTACAGTACACTGTCTGTAATTTAGTTATAATACGATGCCACGTAGGTTTGGCGTGACATTAAACTTGAGGTTTGACATTATACGACAATTGAGGTCGTGGTGTTGTCGAAATGTCAATTATTTGTACGAAAGGTATGATATGAAAAGATATTTCTTCTTACGGTAGGGGTTGCGAATGCTATGGTTGAAATTAGATTAGCATTTTTATAATTTATAGAATAACTAGCGGCCCGGCCCAGCTTCGCCTGGGTGCTAAGATGTTTAGACTCCACTCCACACCAGAAATATCTTATTCCCGTTCAAACTTTTGTACTCCTGAACTCAACCTAAGTACCTACTATCCCTTTTCCTATCGTATCCCATCCCATCTCATCTGGCTCCTTTTCTTTCTGTTACATCCCGTCCCATTATTTCCCATCGAATGCAATCCGGATCCGACAGGTTTCATCGCGTTCGTCCCAATTTATCCCATTTCATCCCTTAATGCCTAAATAGGCAAGTTGTAAATTTTTTGTAATTGCTTTTATTTTGTAGATAGGCCTTATATAAACACGAAAATACGACGAATATCATTTAAAAAATACGCAAACACAAATACTTTGCAAAATTCCTGCTAAAACTTTCCGCTCAGCCAAAATTCTGACTACGAAATTGATTTTTTAAAGTATAATGAACTACTTATTTTAAATTTAATTAATTTTATAGCGTCAACAACACGTGGTAATTATACTGTTAAAATGTAGCTTATATGACACGTTCGTAGATTTACCATAGCAGCGCCATCTATTGATTACTTACTCAACCCAGTCGAAAGGTATCGACATCTGTTAGAATCATTTGGAGTTAACAGATGATTGTGACTGTCAAATAATAACAGACAAATAATTAGCAATAAATTAAAATTGCGACTATAATTTGAGATTTAAACTATCCTATCTCTCAAGTTGCATCGAACTACACATGGTGTGCAAATTTTATTATAATCGGTTAAGTAGTTTAGGAGTCCATTGAGGACAAACATTGTGACACGAGATTTATATATATTAAGATAAAATAGTCAATTGACAAATATGATTCATAATTTATTTTTATTTTTAAGTTCTTCAGTTTTTTAAAACACATTATTAAAAACATTTAACTATGATAATAAAATATACGAACGCGTTTTGTTTGTAGATAGGTCATCTCATTCTATATTGAAATAAATTCAATGTAATCCAGTTTTAATATCAGTTAATTAGTGATGCAGAAACAGAAAATTAATCATTCGAAGCTTCAACTATCGTTTGAGTTTCATTATTTATTTTCTTTTGAAACTTTGTTATTTGCAAGAACTCGGCAAACGAGTAATTGAATGAACTTCTTTGAGGCACGTTTTAATCAATCAAAATAATGATTGTGTTGTGAAAAAACAAAACTTTATGAGATTGCAGCAATATAAATTAATCTTTTTAATTTTGCTGTAAATTATGAACTATTTTAACCTGCATATTTAGCGATAAAACATCTAAAAATCTGATTTTGTTAGCCGTAACTTTCTATGAAATGTTGAACATTTTGCCTCGTTTTTTTCAATAACTTATGATATAGTTAATGCCTTGCTACAAAACATCAGTTCCAGCGGTAATGACCTATACATGTAGACAGCGTGTAGAGGCGTAAATTGTGAACTATGTAATTCTGGATACGATTTCTGTATTGGGCAATCACTTTTGTGTGAGTTTTCTATTTGAAAATATGTAGCATTTATTTTTTATTATTTTTAAAAATTTGGACAATTGTGAGAGATTTGTTTGAGTTCAGAACTTGGGATGGGAAAAATCTTGAAGAACAAACGAGAGGGCCTGTATATAGAGTTTTTCAATACTAATAAATATGCCATCAAAACGGCAATTAGATTAAAATCCAATAACGCAATCGCAAAGGCTATCAGAGCCGATAAATTAATATAAATAAGCAAACAAACATTCCAATTATGGTGTTAATTACATTCGTAATTAAAACGCGACGGGATTTCAAACGGAGATAATTTTAATTTGTAATACAAATCACATTATAATGAAATTCGAGGCGGCATTCATACAATTCACCTTGAAATGGTTTCATAAACAGTTCTGAGAATATTTTGCCAAAATATTTTGTTAAAGAATTTTTGAAATGTCTTAGCTTTGTAAGTGATATTTGAGTGAGTTTGGTGTTGAAATTGTTAATAACCGGATCATTGTTTAAGTATTCACATAATATAACTAGGCTATAATTATCTGATACTGGGTCAGACTCCAAGACATGGTTATATCTCATTGGTGGAAGCATTTAGGACGGTTTGTTTAACATCGGACAAATAAAAAGATTGAATCACCGAATGCAATCGAAACGCTTCACAATTATATGGGTCGTTAAGACAATGCTGGATCTCAAATATTTCGGTCGGTATCCAGGCAGCAGGGTCTTGGCCAATATATATTTTTTTATTGCATAGGTCCGGCAGGCGAGCAAACAGGCCACGTGATGGTAAATGATCACTGCCACCCATGAACACCCACACCGTTTGAAATTTGGATTATGTATGTTTTGCTAGCCCATCAAATCTGGAGGGAAACGGAAAAGAAAAAGAATTGGAAGAGGAACGGGATGCCGAGCCGGAAATCTCACTGACCGAACGAAATGCGACAGCAAAGCTGTCGCTTCACGTCGATTTCCTGTGTGCCTGTGGTACTGCTCCGGACGAGCCTGCCCATTCATGCAGAGTCTGACTGACAACAGCGTGGCTCTACCACTTCCAAATTGGCAGTACGCCGTAGCATTTACCTACGCGAGGTGGCTATATCTTGTCGGTTAACACAATTATGCAGTTAGGTTGTATCCTAATATACAAAGGATTAACCTGAAACGCCCTTGTTTGATGTTATTCATAGAAAGCTTCAACTGCCTTACCACATCAAACACTATAATTATCTAGTTGTATTTGGACTTAATCTTTTAAAGTAGATCGGCAGATTTGTCGCGGCGCAGCATTTGGATAGGTAAGTGCTTCGGACGTGAGTCCATGACCTTCACGGCCACACACGCGATCTACACCCATGTCCCCTACTATACGTACTCGCGAGATTCTCACTTTTATATCGTACAGGATTTTAAAACCAGGATACTTTGCTGTCGGGACACTAATCTTTGCTCCGAGCTGTCTCTGTGAGCCCTGAAAGAAGCAGCAAATTGTATATAAAGCTGGTCATTTATGGATAAAAGATCACTGCTGCGCATAAACACTTATAATACTTAGAAAAAGCCTGTCTGTAGTCAAATTTAAAAAAATGGTCACGAAAAGAAGAGGAATTAAAGAATGAAATAAAGACTGTTAGGACTATCTTCCTCACTATACCAAAGATATAAAAACCATGTTATGTTCATACCACATAACAATCGTTTTCGACCACTTACTTGTTGGTGTCTATCAATCGATTGATTGAGACGTTAATGTAAGATTTTACATTCACGTCTTAGACGTTGCTAGGAAAACTGTAAAATAACTAAACAAAATATATCAATCAACGTAAACATAAAGTAGCTCTTTCCAGATATATCTACACATCTAATTTAATACAGCAATTTACACACCCTTTCGCTAATTTACACTTTTTACCTACCCTTAAATGTTTACTAAGCTCATTATTAGCAACCCTTGCTCACTTAAAGCAATTTAAAAGGCTTAAAGGGATGTTCCCGTGATTTAATTATTCCAAATAAATTTTCGACGGAGGTGTTTATCAAAGCAAATGGTAGGGGCTAAGAGTCCATTAAGAGTATTAAAAAGTCAACCTTACCCTTGGTTCCCAACACAATGGCTGGAGCGTGTCGTGACATTGTTCACGCACAGTCTTTCATGTTTGTTTTGGAGTTCCAGCTAATTGAAGGTATAAAAATAGGACTTTATCTGATCTATTGCTAATGCGAGTTAGTTTCTCGAGAGTTACGATGTTAGAGTATATGATACTATAGAATGGATAGTTTTTATACAGATTTTGTATCTTTAGGGCGCATTTCGCACTTACCTATGCGGAATTATTATGTTTACTCTGGTGGGTGATTTCTCTAAATATTGTTAAATGGTACCGCGATCAGTTAAAATTGTCACTGTAGCTTTCAAAAGAGATTACAAAAATATTTAAAATGACAGAAAAATTGCAACTCAAATCTCCTGAATTGTGGTGTGTTGTGTGTAAAAGTATATAATTTGAATTGCTCAACTTTGTCCCTTGGGTTGCTGAAACTATGGAGTTTGTGATTCTCTTCGGCGTCTGGCGTCTTTCCGGTCGTCTGCCATACTTCAACTTTATGCATAAATCATCTGAGTCCTGCAAAATATGTTTATGAATTGAAAAAAATCGTGCAAATCGTCGTTGAAATGTCAGTAATGTCGATAAATTCCTACGTATAGGTACCCATATCGGTGTCGGTGTTTTGTTTAATACCATTTCCTCGTTAGTTCTTTTTCAAAAAATATGTATTTTTCAATTAGTTTTAAGTTCCGTTAACCTTCCGTTAATATACCGTCAGATATATTCTTTAGATTGCACTCAGTTTAGTCTTATTACAAAGGTGCATCGTAGTCGCATTGTGGCATCACTATATATTAGATAAAAAAGGAACCACAATAAAATTCTAGCAACTCTTCTCTCAACAGCTAACATTTTTTAAAATCTTCAGTCCACATTTTATTTCATCTACTTTTCACTTAAGCATAGTATAAATAAAGTCTAGAATTGTGTCACAAAATTGCATGTAAAATTAACATAGGTTTTCAGACGGCTTCCAAATATAGCAGCGAGTGCTCAGGTTAATGAGGGCTCTGACCTCTGGCCCTTACATCACCTATTAGTGAATAATGAAAGAGAAATCATGCGGGCTTACCTTTACGATTATGAAGGTGCGCTCCCGAGCGAAGATTCCAAAGGATTTTAGATATTTTATACAGAGTCTTTGATACGTGGTAGTTTTAACGTATTTGTTAAATTGTGTAAATGTTACGTATCGATTTTTCATTATATTTCTTCGTTATTCCAGCCGGTACCAGGTTCTGCATTCTAACTCAAATCATCCATTTCCTCATAAGAAAATATCGCGTGACATCATTAAGCATATCTACTTATTTGGCCGATCTTGGGTTAATATGTCAATTAACTTTTGTGGTTTTTGTTACTTATGATAAAATAAATAAATTTTGGATTCTATTTGAACTCTGTGGATATTCTGTGTCCATCGGCCTAAGATTTTTGTCGATCAACGCAATTGTGTCGATCTGGTCGAAATTTGACATTCACAGATTGGACTAGAAATGCGAAAATTTAAAATATTTTTTACGTAAAAACATACGATTGTTGAGACGTTAACATATACGTAAAAATATCTAAAACTGATCAAATTGTATACACGGATCGGCTGTAGCACGTGTATTGTCAAGTCACAGATTGGTCGAGGCAATACTGACCTACGTTATGCAATATATCGTGAAGTTAGTAAACTAATCCCCGGCGTGTTGGTATTGATGGGATCATGTTCGGTCTAGGCGTGAACAGATGAGCGATATTGCTTTCAATATTGTACGCAAATATTTGCAGTACGTGCCGACGCATGTTGCTTGTGTAAGTCGATTACGCGCCTAATGGAGAGAACTTATGCTTCCTTGTAAATTATGTCCCTTTTTGCATATGGGAAAATACGAAATTTTAAACAAGCTCTGTTTATTTACATTTATTTTATTGTTCACCTAAGAACAAGTGGAAGTGGAAGTGGTAGAGCCAGTTTTGGTAGTAGTAGAGCCACGCTGTTGTCTCTCATGACCCAGCATGAATGAGCAGGCTCATCCGGGGCGGTACCACTGTCTCACAGGAAATCGACGTGAAGCGAAAGCTTCGCTGTCGCGTTTCGTTCGGTAAGTGAGATTACCGGATGCCCAATCTTTTTCCTTTCCGATGCCCTCCCAATTGGGCCGCCAATACATCCATGATTCAGCGTTGTGGATGTTCATGTGGGGCAGTGATCACTTATCATCAGGTGACCTGTTTGCTCGTTTGTCGGACCTATGCAATAAAAAAATAAGTTACCAATAAAAACTACGTAAGATAAAATGTACAAGTGACCGGTTTTCACACAAGGGAATTTCTTATTACAATCATGGCAAGGTGTGATTATAACTAGTGAAATATATTACTGTTTTCTTTAATATTTCATTTATTTTAAGTTATATTTTGGTAAGCAGTCGTAAGACAAATCATTTTGGTACATGCTGAATGTGAAATAGCTAATGTAAACTATAATAATTTCAACATTTATGTAATAAGGCAATGCTTGTAATACCTCAAACCAACCTATCGATTTATTGGACTTCCTGTGATAGAAGAGTGAGATAGGGACAAAGATTTTGGAGTATATAATTAAATTTACGTTAAAGTTCTGTTAAGAGTGAACATTTAGATTTATCCGCCTCCAGCATTGACCTTAACTCTATGCCTACAATTTCTAGGACAAAGACAGTATTTATTTGACATTAAGACATTGAGTATTTACTTTGGCAATTTAAATAGTAACTAGAAACTTAAAATGGGTATTTAATATTCCAAAAATCTTTTAACTATTGTGAATTACAGCACTTCTCTAGAGTCTAGCACATGTTTTGGACAAGTTTGACGATTGGTTTTGAATTTGCAAGAAACTTTTTGCTAAAGAGACTTGAGGCTAATTACTCGTAGTACACAAGTGATTGAGTGTTGTTTGAAATTAGCATAAGCGTAATTTAAAAACCACTAGACTTAAGATAGATAAAGATAACGGAGCTACGGCTATTGTAGCTTTTCTTTATGTGAACCACTTGCTTAGTTATTGGTCTTAAGTATTACTGTCTTAATTTAGTTTTAAAACCTATTTGAGTTATCGTATATTTTGTCTTATTCGCTCAAACTGAATTCAAAAGTCGTTCGAAAGGGACAAAACATTAGATAATTAAAATAGGTTCTAAAACTGTCTATGAATAAGGCCATTCATATTTAAGCTTAATTTTGAACACACTAGTTGGTCCCTATCATAGATTCAGTGTAACCTTTCAAAGAAATAAAGATTTGAATGTGTTTTGTGTGTTTGTTGTGTTTTTCATTAAATTAAAAAATAATAAATGACAGTACCTACTGTGGTTTTATAATGGTGCCATCTCGGAAACTTAAACAAATTTTCACATTTGTAACTCCAAGAATGAACTCACAAATAACCTTTCATAGTGCTTGAGTTATACAACATTCTGTACAAAATATGCCTCAAGACCCTTCGTCAGTTCCAAGGGTTTTATTAAGCAAATAATAAAATTATTTGCCTTAGTAATTCAAGTAACGATATAATTTCCTTGGAGTCTGAGTTCTTATGACCACACTTCTTTTACCATTAGCTCCTATTTAGCTTACAAAAGGCCGGCGCCCCGGGCGGCTGTGAAGTGGACTGTGTGAGTGACCATTCAGTCATCAGTGTATTTTGGTCCAGTGATTCTGTAAATGCCAGTTGAGGCCAACGCCTCTTGTCCTTTTCTCAGTTTTATACTGATAGTTAAGTCCTAAACATTAAAATAAAAATGCGAGTGAGGATGATGTTGAGTGATAATGTTGAGCATATGTTAACATTCGACATTGGGTTTAGTATGTCATGCAGTATATATACTGAAATCGAATTATTATTTTAATGTGTCTATATTTTGTGTTTATTTATAATAATGTAACAATATTTAATTTCCTGGAGTTTAGTGCTCATTTCAATACCTACACTTAAACCTGCAATATATATATATATATATATATATATATTGCAGGTTTAAGTGTAGGTATTGAATATATATATATATATATATATATTGGTATAAAAATTGTTTGGGATTTGCTTGCATTTACATTTGAAATTTCAGACAAGTTGAGAAAATCTTGCTCACTTATATTATTTTTGTAGCGTATTTCAGTTATTTTTCTTCTCGACTAAATAAAACTCAAGCAACTGAACTAAAAATCTTATGGACTTTTGTAATTTTTCCCTTTCCAACTAAAGAAGGAAAAATGCGTTCAAAGGAATTTGTAGATATTTTTACAAAGCGTATCAAAGTTGCTCTTTTGTAATGTTGTCCGAAGAATTCTTTGTTTAAAAAGGATGAACCAGTTTGCATTGCGGAGAGAAATATAATTTTTGAAATAACAAACTTGAATTTCACTACAATTTTCTTTCATACTGAGTTTTTAGACAGCTAAATGATTAGCGACATGGAAACTAAACGTCTGATCTATTAGAAACAGGTAGCTATGGGAATTTTTGGATGCTGTGCTTTACCTGCGTCACAAAATATAATATTCCAGACAGTATCAAATTTTAAACTTGTTTGCTGAATCCCATAATTTATGCGCTCTTATGATGACAGCTGTGGCAATTATAGTAACAACGTCGCAGCCAATCCTAAATACTTCTCTACCGCCCGAATACTCAAACGCTACTTAAATATTACCATGCACTTAACTATGCAAGTCTCGCTTAAATGTACTGGCTAAGTAGGACGCGGGTAATTATGTGGAGCTTAATATTTAAATGGCGCTTGAGTGTTCAGGCGTAAGTATATTATTGACATCATCAACAACTTTAGAATACAGTATCTAGTGTGATGATGATAACAGAAAAATATAAAATCACAACTCTTAAACCGGTTTTACCAGACAATTATACGTTCCCAGCTAACCCTTCGAAAGAAAAGGGAGCCACGCGTAATAAGGTCCTACATCAAGGGCGTTTACTCGTGTACCATTCCTTTATACCTGGCACACCTGACGTGTATTTTTGGAGCATTATTTACATTGTGAGGACCGGCTTCGGGCGAAGGTTACAAAACATACAATGAATAATTCATTCGCGATGGTCTGTAGCTTTGTGGTCTGTAATTCAGTTAGCGCATGCGACACTGGGTCAAGACGTTTAAATTTACATTGTGGCTTCGATACAGTCGCCTTATATCCAACTGTTAGTTGTATTCGATTTAGATACAAGTTAGTTGTCTCTAGACTTGCTGGCTTAGCTTTATTGCAATTTGGTTTCACCATTGCATTTCTAGTAGATTTCAGTTTACGGTTATTAGACATTTATTTAGCATGGCTGAAAGCATATGCATTATTCTAAAACATAAGGGGTTATATACTTTTTTCATCCATAAGCAACATTCATTTTCTGCGCAGGAATATTCAAAACGATTTAATATGCCTAAATCATGCTCATGCATTGATTGCATGATTTAGGCATTTTAAATCGTATGATTGAATCATTTCAAGCCCATACTATGTCGGAGATCCGAAAACTCACTTATTAATATTTGTCACTTCCCGTATCTATATGTACCAAATTGTTGGTGAACGCACCGTGCATGTACCAATGTTCTGAATTATAATTGTAGCAGTAACCAATGCACACTTGGTATGATATTGATAAACCAATCCCAGCGTCTTCGCTGCGCTACGCCTAAAACACCCTCTAGACTGCTAGAGAGTGACTGTAAGACACTGGTCTTAGGCAGAAAATTGAGATCAACTAACTCCGCTGGCTCAGCAACCCAAAGTAGGTCTTGGCCTCCGAAATGTGAGATTTCTAGTTATCTCTTTCCTGAGCTACCAATTACTGACACGAAGTTGGCGCAGGTCATCTTCCACCACTCGCACCAGCGATACCTGGGACGACCCACCAATTGAGATACTGAGCTATTTAACTGAACTAGCGTTATTTACGTCAGATCATTTTAAATTAATTAATACTATTGGTAAATAATAATTGCGTGCCTTGGTGGCGCAGTTGTATTACGTTATGATTGCAAGGCCGAGGTCTCTGGTTCGAATCTCGGGTCGGTCAAAGTGATATTGGATTTTTCTGGGAAAAAAGCGTGCGTTTATGTACGTATGGTAAATTAATATTACTTTCCACTACGCCCTCTATTGTATGATAACAAATCTTAAACGAATGATAAAAATGAGCGACGTTGTTAAAAACCAACTACATCTTGATAGCCTATCCACTAAAAAGGCGCTTGAAGGCGATCTCGCATCATTTTATTAATACACCCTTAAAAAACATAAGTCGTGAATGTTTTCAGTAGTAAAAGTAGCTAACTTCTGTCTCCCAACTTACAGTGGCAGAGACAAAACGTTCAGAGGTTTTGAATAATACATGAACGTTTCCCGCGAAGTGAATAATTTTAATGTACCTACGGACATGTGTTGTGGGGGATTACAAATTCAACTGTTTTACAAAGAGGCTAAGCTTATTGTGATGTTTTTCCTCTGCAGTGTAAGCATCTGGCGACATAAAATCCGTCTAATTAGATATTTTCTTACGTTTAGTATTCTTATATGATGCCACGTTAGCGTTATTGTAGTACGGTAAGGTTACAACGCTGAGGTCTCGGGTTCGAATCCCGCGTCGGGTAAATTGATATTGGATTTTCCTATTCATTATCAGCCCGAATTCAGAAATTTGTGCCCGATACGGAGATAGGCTCGCCCCCTATCACATAGTGGGACGGAACACACAAGGAGAAACGTGGGTGTCTAGGATATTACCAGGAAAACCTCTGCCTACCCCTAACGGGAGAAAGGGATGAGTTCGTGTGTATATGTATTTGTATGTTTTATATACTTTTTCTCTTTTGTAGAATGATTTTGATTTTTAAATTATAAGTAAATTTTTTTAGATCGAGAGAAGACACTTTTATTATATTACCTAATCACCATATTCAGTAATTTGGCCTTTTTACACCTAGTCGCATTTTTCCCATTTCCATTTATGGACGCGTCGCTACTGCTTACTTAGATATTTTATAATGGAACATTTACAAAAGTAAACGGTAACTAACAAAATTCATACAACGTTTAGGAACAGCTATTCCAGTTAATTTGTTTCATTAAAGCAAAGTCACTCACAAAATTATATTATTTTCGGGTCTATTTTAGTTTTAGTTAAATCACTTTTTGGGTAGATTAAAGCTCGAGGAAAAGTTCTTTGTTAAATATCTTATAACAAATTACGCTTTACATATATATTTAAGAAGACTGCCTCGGTGGCGTAGTGGTACTACGGTATGATTGCAAAGCTGAGGTCTCGGGTTCGAATCCCCGGGTCGGGCAAAGTGATAATGGATTTTTCTATGCATTATTAGCCCGGAGTCAGGAATTTGTGCCCGATATGGCGGTAGGCTCGCCCCCTATCACATCGTGGGACGGAATATACAAGGCGAAACGTGGGTGTTCTAGTAGCACCTCTGCCTACCCCTTCTGGGAAAAAGGCGTGTGGTTATGTATGTATGTATGTTTAAGAAGATAAGCTTAGTAAACTTCGTGAGACACTAGTCGTACCTAGATGCAGGCCTTTTCCAATAGGTCAATGATCCAATAGATCCTTGGAGGACGCTTATGTTCAGCAGTGGACTTCCTGTCGCTGAAAAGAGAGAGATATATATATATATATATATACACATATATATATACACATATATATGCATCACTTTACCTATGTATGAAAAAAAAGTTTATTTCTAACCACTGGTTAAAAATAAGAAAGCAAAAAAGTATTTTAAATATACATTACATTTGACAATGGTTCATTCTATATCCTGCAGTAAGCTAAAGTCTTGATCCCTTGTTGATCGAAGATTTAACCATTTAACAAGAACATTTCACGTGCCACTGTCATTTCTCATTTTTTTATTTAATGGTTTGTTACTTTATGCGTGTGTGAGTGTATGAGTGGGTGTGAGTGCTTGTGTATATATTTAGTATTTATGTTTATACGAAAATGCATTAATAGCTGGGATATTAAGTTTAAAATCCCAAATGCGATTTAATTTCCAACTGGCATTGTCAGGTGCCGAATTTAACCAGTAATCTGCTTCCAGTAATCTGGTTTGCACGTCCGACCCGGTCAGTTTATTAGCGCCACCATCCCGTGTTTGTAATAGACTTACGAGTAAATGACGTGATGGCTGCCTCGAACAGTTATGCTCTCATGAAATTTGTTCGCTTTCCGTATCTGTATTGCATTAGCCCTTATACGTCCCACTGCAGGACACGGGCCTCCTCTACAATCGAGAGTATGATTGAGAGGGGTTAGTACCATATAGTCTACCACGCTGGCCTAGTGCAGGTTGGCGGACTTAACACACCATAGACTTATGTAGGTTTCCTTACGATGTTTTCATTTACTTTTATAGTGCATGTTGATTGACTATCAATAATCATATGAATCTGAAATATCAGAGGTGTGCCCTGGGATTTGAACCCGCGACCACCATGGTAGAACGTCTATTTCTCGAGGCAGAAACTTTACAACGAAGTCTTTTCGAGCTTTCGAGGTTTCTATTATTTTGCATGCCAGGGTTGCTCTTTGCGAAGCGTTTTTATGAGAATACTCAGTTAAAAAAACCTGCAATTAAGCATGAAAATTAGTATAATAATCCTCATCTCTTCGAGACCGATATTGAGATTTGCATTATACAGAGTTAGTCAGAAATGGTAGCTATATAAAGCCGAAAGGGGTATGCTACGCTCATCACCAAAAATTTACGACGCGTTATATTGCATCAAAAATCGCTAAATGTAGCGAAAACAGCTGTTTAGTATTAAAATGTATTTTAATGTGTTGTAAAAGTTGTGGCAGCTGGGAGAATTTGCGGTCTGCTGTTTGAATAGTTGTTTTTATTACAGCGCAGAGGGTATTAGTTTGTAACTTTATGGAGGTAACTTCATGTTACAATATAATATGTTGGTCTATCCTCATTCCTGTGGTAGTTGTTGGCATTTTTTATGTTATACGAGGACTTACATTTCCGTCCCTTTGGCTTTAATGTAACTATATGAACGAACAGCTTTCATTAGACTAAGGAACGTGCTATCAACATACGAAAAATGAAATTTGTAATTAAATATAGCTACTCACAATGGTTTCTCAGAATTACGCGAATATTACACATTGAAATAAAACTAATTCTTTCGGATTATTACGGATTTTATAAATTAAATAAAATTCGCGATAAAATCCTTAAGAATTTGTTTTATTTCAATACCTATAAGAGCTCACATTTTAAATCATCATCGTCCTAAATTACTCGGAGACCTTTGCTGAATATTTAGCGTGTGTTCGGGATGTCACGGTCTTTTTTTAAAGACATATAACAACCAATGTTGTATTTGTTTGTCAATTTTCTTGTGTTAGGTATGTATTTCTCAATATATAATCGTATGCAGAACAGATTGTTGTAAGATTGATCAACGTCCACAATATTGGGATAGTTGAACGAAGGCTCTAATCTCCAAATATGTACAACTCTACACTTTACGTGCTCTTTGAGGCACAGAAGAGATTAAAGACTTGACATCATGCGTAGTCACTCGATATTACGTTTCGAGTGTTGGCAGAAAAGCAGCTACTTACTTAAGTAGCTACTTTTCTTTAGTAGGAAAAAGGAACTTTCCTTTTTCCATCAGTAGCCGCATGCAAGGTATAGCGTCACACGCGAAGATTTAGCATAAATAATTAAGGTTCACTGGTTAATAGTTTTTGTGCAATGCTGCAACAAACTAAATAAAGCGGCGCATGCAACGTCCGTGTGTTACTCTGGCCCCTATATTTCTTTTCGCTATCAGACATTTGCGGTTTAAGCTGAACGTATTGCGGCGGGCTGTATACAATTAAAATGGCAGAAAATAAGCACTTTTTTTGTATTTTTTAATGCGGAACATGCTTTAGCACTTTATCAATTTAATAATTATTTAGACGCTTGTGACACGCATAGACTTATGGTATCTAAATTGCAAGGATGTATAATAAATAAAATAAATAATTAAATACACCCAACAGTTACAGTCTTTTGTCGTGGGTATCAGACTCTACGAGAGACTTTTCGGTCTCACTACTTCGGTCGGTCTACCCAGACCCGAGACAAATACTTGTCTCACAAAAATTTGTCTCAGAGCGGGGCCGAACCCGCGGCCTGTCGTTTCATAGCCGGCGTTTTACCAACTGCGCTACGGAGGCTGTCAAGATTTTATTAATAATTTTAATAATTTTATTTGACAAATATGTATTTTTGGCCACATAAACAAAAAAGGTAATGTATTTTCCAATATTAATCGTTTTCTAGTTCCTATACTTTTCTAATACCAGACGCATTTAGAAGTCATTCCCTACCGTGTGGTTAACACGCTTCAATACTCCGACCATGCACCACACCAATACCAAAGCTATTATAGTTTCAGTTCCATTCATAAACTAAAAGCGTGCGGCATAAAGTAACCATTTCACGGTGTTTCGTATTCGTTTCGCGTACAACTGCAATATCGCAGGCCGAAACCAATGCCCAGACTGTATTCAACGATTGCGAATAAAGCTTGCGATCAATTCGAATATACTTCACGTTTCTCGGACGCGTGATGTGAATCGGAGTACAGTGCAGTGCACTTAAAACTGCAAATCTATTTTTGTGGAAATGAAAATATTGTTGAAAGGATTTGGAATTATTGACACTTTAGATGGAGAGAGATGCAATAAATAGAGTTATGCGTTGCAAATATAGATTTAAATGTTAGATTTGTTGTACTTTTGGTAATTAAGGGGGATAAAAACAAAATTAATCCTCCTTAATTTGTTGTGTAGATATTTATTTATAAGGTATAATGGGACTGGCACGTATTATCTCACAGTATAAAGTCCCATAAATTTAATTCAAATAACATAAAATATAGATCTATTTTGTTTGGTAGGGAGGAAGCTAATATAGCACCTTTATTAGCTTAATATCCTGCAAGAGTGGTTTAAGTAGTAGTTGACACATTTAACAATGTTTTTATTTTAAAACAATTTATATGCCATATCTTTTACCAACAAAAATGTAAAATTCGACATTCGATCAATTTTCTTCGTATTAAAACAAACATCAAAGATCTACGATGAAATGCTATAAAAATTTAATGATTATGTACTCATGAAGTGTAAGGCGGCATTATTATAAAGTACCGCCTTAAAATGTTTACGATGCATCAATGAAAACGGTTTATCGAACGAATGCATAAATGTAAAACATTTTACGATTAAATAAATATTGGGAAGTGTATTTCTATGTTTGAAAATATTTAAAATCGACTATGTAAGCACCTTTGTATATAGTGGTATGCTTTAGAACTTTTCCTGAAAATAATTATTTGACACTCGTTAAGGTTGGAATAAACAGAGAAACCTTTAGGCATGTTGCAATATAGAATTACAAATTCTATATTAAATATGTTTGTTTATTTTGCCCAGCGTTATTCTGGCAAGTGTTATGATTTTAATATAAATTTCACTATTACGCTCTACTGCTACTAAAATCAGACCACGATCCGTATAATAAAAAAAATCATAATAGTACATATTGTTTCAAGACCATATTCCACATCGATACGATAAATGCATGAAGATAAAGAAGTCGTCTTCCAAGTTCCAACCAAAGTCACATTCCGATTAGAAAAGGCGTAGCGTGCAGTCGTCGACTCCAACCCGGGATCATGCGAGAGCCGAGTTTCAATATCCGGGAGTGCTACCCAACTTGGTTCGAGCCAATTTATGCTCGCCACCGACATCCGACGTTTGAAATTATACTCACAAGTATACGTTTTTTCGGCACGTGGTGTAGGGATAAAGTGTCACCTATAATTGAACTGTATTGAAGGCGCTTCCATTTTCTCCGTTAGGCGATTTAAAGGTATTTTTGATGAGGGTTTCGCACTTTCATTTTTGTACGACTAAGCGATCAATCTGATTGGCTTTTGTTATTGGGACGTAAAAATAGGTGGTATTTCAAGAATCCAAAGTAATTTCCTTAACATGTATTACAATGTCATCTACTGGTAATAAATATAAGCAGACTTTTATTGCTGAAACACAAAAAAAAAATCAAATGTGTACATCATTAGGTATACTGAAACTCATATACTGTCTGTATAAAAATAAAGTAAAAAAGTCTTAAGTCGACCCCAAAATGCTATTTATAAAAGGTTTTAGTTCATTTGATTTTTATCTCGGAGCGCACTTAGGAAAAACATTTTTAAACTTGTGCCGATGTTTTGTTAAGTAAGTTCGGGGTTCCGAATACACAAAACGGCACTTAATTTTTATTGAATTATTATTGCGAAGTGAATAAAATCTTTTGTGGAATAAAATACTTGTTGAGGATCTCTCATCTACCTTTTTTATTTCGACGGAGAGCGGAAAGCAAAATATTTAAAGATTTTCCTTCTTTTTTAAATATGAGAGAGTCACACTTACGCGAATAAACTTTACAGTTTGGGTTGAATTTAATAATTTATTGGTTTGTTCCAAACTAACCTGATTTTTCATTTTCCATCCATGACGTGACATGACTTGATCCTTAATCCCTCCTTAGAATTGATAATATGTCCAAACTTTGACGTTTTTCTATTCATGTCCCTTAATTTTCAATTTCTCTCTCATAATTCTTTACCCAAAAATTTTAACGTTAACCCTTAAAAACACACGAGTCATGTAACATCCGTTGCGTCGCATAATTAAATGCAAATGTCCCAGTCATGTCCATACAATTTTCCAGCCGGCTGGGTAAAAATAAACAACTTCATGTGTGCGTAATTGATCGAACTTGGTGTCCGTCACTCCAATTATCACCATGCATGTTGCAAATATTTAAACTCTTCATTCTTTATCTGATGTGTGTGGTGGCCTGTGGGTAACGGACCAGACACGATTGCCAACATGTTCACGGCGGTCGCGGGTTCAAATCTCAGGGTACACCTCTGAATTTTCCAAGTTATGTGTGTATTGATTGTCAATCACTATAACGGTGAAGGAAAACATCGTGAGAAAACCTGCATACCGTAGCGAATTTCTACGGTATGTAAAGTCCGTCAACTCACACTGGCCAGCGCGGTGGACTATATGGCCTAACTCCTCTCAATCACATTCTCGATTGTAGAGGAGGCTCGTGCCCTGCAGTGGGACGTATATGGGCTGATACAATACAGTATTTTTTATATCGGGTTACTCGGGTATCTACTTACATAGGAGGTAAGCTTTCTTTATTGTATTTTTTAAAATGTAATTTGAATATCCAATAGTCCCATTTGGACACCCAATAGTCGAAATATAGATAATATAGTCACAGAGACATACTACGATGTATGTTATATAAATGTAAAAATAATTGCAGTCACGAATAGTAAATAAATAGATCAGTCCAATTATAATTTCAGTCTTTTAAAACAAATCACACATGACACGCAGGTATGTTTATATTCAGATTTATTATAAAATAGGCAAATTAAACGGCGTCTCTTTCGTTTTCTATCAACGTATGACTTCCTACGGATGATAGGGGTTTGCCTCTTTTTATTATGAAGAAACATATATTTACGTTTCTCATAAAGCAGGCAAAAAGATAGTATGCAATGTAAATATAAAAATATTTATTTTTGTAAATATTTAACTTCTTATCTGTACTCATCATTTTTGACTACAAAGCTTTTTTAAGGTTATTTTTATTAAGTTAAATCCCATTCTCTTAAAAAATCTTACAAAAGATTCTTTGCAGAGGATAACTGAAACAACAACGTCCATCGTTTGTCAATGTCACAAGCCTATAATATTAGTCGTAGCGAGCAATTTTCCAAGAGAATTGCGACCTTTGCATTTCTCGCTTCTCCGCTCCGGTGCATAACTTGCGGTTTCATTGTTCACTCGAAAATGGCGGTTATCACAAGGTGGCAAGGTTGGAAATGCGTGATGGACTCTCGGAGTGTTTTAGAGCGGACAGCGGAGTATTTCACGGCCAATGCACTGACTGGCCACCGCGTTAATCAATATCCTAGAAGCTGATGTGGCTTATGGGATATTGTACATTTTATGATAGTTTGAAAATAATATGGCATTATTAATGTCGATAGTAAATTGAGCGATGTAAGCTACTGAGCTTAAGCTTAAGGCTAAGAAAATGTATTGCCCAACCAAAGGACTGCCAAAGAACAGGTTGGGCAATATATTTTCTTAATATTTAACTTTATTGAAAATTTATTCTACGCTTAGATTTACAGATATTTTTTTTGTAAGAATAAAAAAATTGGGATTTTTCATACCATTCTATTAGAGCCTCTATTTACAACAGCCGTAGTTACTTAGAAGTTTCGAAATAATATAGGGTAAGATTTAAGATAATTTTAGGGTATAATGGGTTGACCATCGTGAAAATGTCGCCAAAAGCTTATTTAAACTAGAATTTAAAAAAAAAACATTCATAGACGAATTCGAGTTCTATAAACATTATTTTTTTCATTTATTAAAGTTAAAAATTGGAATTCTGGTTCGTCTCGATGAGAGTCCCATTTTGAACAGCAAGCCAGCGCCAACTACTGTCCCGCTAACGAGGAGACAGTACAGTTAATTACGTCCTCCTGAGCCGAAAATTTACTGTAGCGACTCATTAGTATATTCCGCAGAATTTGGTTATATTTTTGATAAGATTATGGGAACCTTGGTAGGGGCGACGAATTTATGTAAAGATTTTTATAAAGCAGAGGCAACAGTGGAAGCTTATCTAATACTAATAGACGTTAATCTCTTACAAATTCATACATTCAGGAGAATCATAGAGAATCATTAAATTTAGGCTCGAGTGTTTTTATTTAAAATCATTTCGGCCTAGAAATACTGTAGATAAAAACTGATTCCACGTGGTAATGGAATGATAGACAAAAATTCCTTACTATGTAGATTTACAAGTACGTCAAGATGGTTATAATTGAATTTAAAATTCGACTTTGTAGTGAGAAAAACTGATTCTGAAAATAAGCAGCCAATAATTGACTTTTCAACTCCTTCAAATGCATTCTGCAATATATAATAATAAAATAACATTTTGATTGGTTTCCTGTACGGCAAGCATAATTTCGATCTTTGTACATTTTGTGGAAGTCCAGGGTTATACACCTCAAGGTGGAAGTAATTATTACAAGGGCAATTTGAATAGGCGGCCTTGACTGGGGTTATTACCATTCGTTGGGAAAATTGGGGCTAATGTCTTTGACATGACCTCACACGGAAAACATAGTGGTATTCGTCAATTTCGTAATTAGTGTAATATTGTATGTATTGCGAGTTGTGGCCAACGCAAACCGGGACGGCATGGGAAGGGATTACATTTTTAGCCGAAGCATATTCAAACTTATCTGATAGGAATTAGTGTCCGACCGAAACTAGTTTTTCAGCCGAAACCGATACCGAAACTTATTAACATTATTTAATATTACGATTATTTACTAAAATTCACTGTCTTTTTTATATTAATTTAATAAATTTATTTAATAAATGTAAAAAGCAGTGAATTTTAGTAAATAGCTGTAATTTTAAATAATTTCGGTTTCGGCTGAAAAACTAGTTTCGGTCGGACACTACTAGGAATACGACATAAATTCCAACGTTTTAAATTAACGAAATCCCTTTCGATACCGCGGCATAAATTTGCACCATGCCGTCCCGGTCTGCGCTGGCCTTCACGGGTCATTGACAGGGTTTGTTACGACTTATGACTTACTGTGAAAGCATAATAGGTATGTACTTGACAAATATATTATGAAAATCTTTTTCTTTGTGGTAGCTACATTAAAATCACCACTATTCTTAGGGTCGTCTTCATCTCCGTCAAATACACTGACTGATTACAAAAATGCTACACAGTATACATTCAACACAATCTACTATTTTCTAGTTACACGTTCTAAAGAGAGAAGCAGTCCTTCAATATCTTAATTATTACATTTGGTAAAGGTCAACCAATTCACGTGTAAATCACCGCTGTATTTTTTATTTTTCGTTTTGTAATGATATGCTGTAGTTGCAAATTACTACGTATCCTAGACAAACTATTCCGGTATGCATTTGAGGTATCGTCGGTTGGCTTAAGTCTGTAACATTAGTATACAAGGGGCGTGATGCAATACCGCGCTTGACTCGTGCATACATCCTCAGCGGTTGAATATTTATACCCTACTGTAGGACGCGGCTACCGTGATGAAGCGAGTCGAATGTCCTTCGGGAACTACGCTAAATCAGGACGAATTCAGGTAGTTGTAAGGAGATAATAAACATTGTTATGGCGTTGAAAATATTGGTAAATTTTGTATGTAAAATATTTTGTGATTGTAACCGTGAACAATTTGGAATGCATTTATGTATATCAATCAAAACATATAGGTTAATTTTCGCCAGTTTGTATGAGGCAGTGAGAGGCGAAAGAAAAAAAAATTGAGAGAACGTTAAGAATACTCATGACTCCAGTAAGTAAATTAAAGAGCAGAACTGTTTTAGCACACTATCTTTCTAAAAACGCCGTCACCCTTTCTAAAAACCTATTTGCATATATTACCAGCTTCCTACCTGAAATTTTCAAATCTTTCGAAGATAACAAATAAATAAACATTAGGCATGGGTTACCAAGAATAATAAATAAATTATGGCAGCGTGTGCGGTATACTTTCATGTTGCGCGCATAATTTGTTCAAACCTGGCGGACAAAGCCATTTCCATATTCAAGAGCCGCATTTCCGTCAACAAACACATACGTAATGGGGAAATTGCTTGGTGCACTAAATTACTGATTTAATGTCACAGGGACTGTAATGAGAAACAAAGTGGACTACTTGTGTAGCAGTGTGACCTTAACCTTAGCTTGCAGTTAAATACTGGTGGATTATCCAGATGATTATTTTATTATATTATCAGCCGCATTATTCGGAGCGTGTTGGGCTGAAATGCCAGTGACACTAACATACCCCTTTCGGCCTCCCCCGGGGGTACCGAAAAGGGAGGTTGACAGCTTTCTTCTTGATACAAAACAGGATAATGGTGGATACATGATAATAAGTAAATAAATACACCCAACAGTCACATACATAGTCCTGACCCCACACTAAGATCGAGTCTTGTGTCGTGGGTATCAGAAACTACGAGAGACATTTCGGTCTCACAATCACGCAGACCCGAAACAAATACCTGTGGATCAAACAAACATTTATTTCGGCGCGGGGATCGAACCCGCGGCCTCTCGTTTCACAGCAGGCGTCTAACCAACATATGATACATTAATTGAAACCTCAAGTAAAGACTTGCGTCAAATATTCGTACATTAAAATATATTTTATTGTATTTAATGGTAAACTCGATGGTAATTTTAAAAGGTAGCTAAATATAGGATGTTAAATTTTCTCTCTTTGAAAATGCCGATTTTATTTACCAGCAAATAAATCGAAATTACTGTGGATCGTAAATTTGTCTGTATCCGGGAATGGAACCAAGAGCCTATAATTTGGAGTCGGGTTCTTGACTGTCTGTGCGACCGACGCTGAAATATATATATAATCATTTAGCATCAGTACAATAGAAAAGGCATTTGTTTTTTTTAACTCTGTAGAGTAAAACGATTCATGATTTATGCCTCGTGATTCATGTCTAGACTTCATAAATCTTACTTCAACGTACGGCGTTTCATGAAATATTTAGAGCACCTCCACTCAAATAAAAATCAGTTTGTCGAATTAATATTTTATACCGTAGTGATATTATAGCTGTTAGTAATATGTTATTATACGTCTGAAAATACTTTATTTATTTATTTATAGTCTTTATTATACACCAGTCACAAATAAAAAAAGTAAACATTAAAGAGAACAAATACCTAACTTTAAAAGATGGAAAACTCGGTATTTCGTTGGTGAGATATAACCACTCCTTACCATTGAACTTTATTTGGATTGCTTCGAAGTTACTCTGAGGTCCATTGACTACATTTGCACTCGACTTGTAGTCTTCAATCTGTAGTTTTCAATGTATTCATTTGTAATTATGAATATTCCATCACTATATTTGAACGCAGATTCAGCTGAGTATTTAAATAAATAAATACACCCAATAGTCACGAGCATAGTCCTGACTACACATTAAGATCAATTAAGCCTTGTGTCGTGAGTATCAGAAGCTACGAAAGACTTTTCGGTCTCACAAACACCCAGACCTGAAACAAATACCCGTGAATCGCACAAATATTTGTCTCGGTGCGGGGATCAAACCCGCGGCCTCTCGTTTCCCAGCCGTCTAACCAATTGCACCACGGAGGCTGTCAGTATTTAAATTCATATAAACACAATTGCTGCCACTTAGATGATGAAAGAACAACCAGACACTCAAATACAAGAAAATGTGAAGCAAAAAACCTCAACTTGGCGCATTACAATCGACTAATGCCCCAGTCGTTAGTATTCCTTCCGTGCCGTTTATTCTGTCTTCAACTAGACCGGCGGAGTTTGATAGTGGCTTCATTAATCTTGTTGTTGCTCGTAAGCACTAGCTCATTCATTACTTTGAATTCTGATGAGATGTACTGTAGTGTGCGTTAGTTCAAAGGTTTTTATTTTTTGTTATTGAATGCATTTTGCTCAAAATATAGCTAGTCATTTGGATCGATTTTCTCTGAAGAAGGTTTTTTTCAACTCTGGAGGCTGAAAGCCTGGAAGCAGGCTGGATATTCATAACTGGATACTGTTCTTATTTTACCTCTCCTTATAGACAGTATCGTAATTCTTACTCGTATTCCATTAATATTATGTGAATTACGGTACCAAGTTTCAAGTATGTAGGACTAGTCGTGATTTTTGTATTACTAAGAACTAAATTCAGTACTGAAAGGTCTATTGTTCCGCGTATTCCCAGTCTTTGGAATATATTTTTACTACTTAGGTCGTAAGCAAATAATGAAACTTTACATGCAAAAGTAGTTTTATTCGCAATATAAAACCAGTCAGGATGGAATATGAACAAATTAGGCCGTCATCCCCATTACTCACTATTATTACGGTTGAAACGATTTTCCTGCAAATCGTCGGCAAGACACGTGAAATGGAGAGCTCCTAATGAATACTCGGGCTCCTCACGCAAAATATCAATTATGACCATTATGGAGAAAATATTCGCGCATTACTCGAAAATTGAGGTTTTGGTGGTGAAGATTTGATAATTTTCAAAATTAATTAACCAGAACGGATCGACCAACAAAAGTACTTCGAAAAGTTATTATTCAAGATGAAAAATCTTATATTTTTAACTAATGGTTTGTAGGTGTTGAAGCACCCTTCGGAGACAATGATCTATTAATAATTTTAACGAACGAGAGTAGACACTGACGGGACGTCTCAAATATTTGCATTTCGACGAAAAGAGAATTTTTAATTAAAACTATGTAAATTTGAATCGTGCTATTTGTTAGAAATGAATAACGATTAATAACGGACAGGTAGATCAAAATAGTGTCTAGTCAACGAGAACTTATTAAGGTTTCATTGAGTTGTTTTGAAGGGTGAATATTCCTTGTATTTACCTACGAAATTTACTAATAAATGCGGAGATCCGATAGTAGTTACCGATATAGTTGAGTTGATTAGCAAGTTGAAGTGGCACTACCCAGGCATATAGCGTGGAAAATTGATAGCTGAAGGGGCCGAAAACTTGTCAAGTGGATGCCACGTGCCGGCAAGCGCAGAGACATATTCACACTGACAAGGTAAAGGGACGACCTAATTGAGCTTGCAGGAAGATATTGGGCGCAGGCCGCTTCCAAAATGTCGCTGTGAAAATCCGTAGGGGCGACCTACGACTATGTGCAACATTTATGCTAAGTACAATGATAATTCAGACTATGTTAAAAAACTAAGATTCAAGTACGAAAATGCAACTTCGGTCTTCGTTTATTTAAAACTCAAACTCACATCACATCATTTTATTAAATAAACGCAACAATCTGAGCTCTGAGACCCTAAAAGTTCAACATCACCGTTCAATCTCATTTAGGTTTGACCTTTGCATCAAATACTTCTAGAAGTCTAATAGATAAAGAAAACGAAACGTAAGGCTAATTAGCGATGTATATAAAACTTTGCTTTTCATTAAAAACTTTAAGAAAATGTTTCCACTGAGGCAAGGGATCTACAACGCAGTGCTGTTAACATTTTCCTTACATTCGAACGAGTTCAAGCCAAGATAAAGTAATTAGCTGAAGTTTCGATACCCGAAAGTTGCCTAACTTCGCTCGGAATGCTACGTACGCCAAAAATTTTACGTGATTTGAACAAGTTGTGTGACGGAAACGTTTAGGAGTTAAAAAGCTGAAAGCAGTTAGCTGAAGTGATAAACTTGTATGGACCAGAACGAACTGCGGGGAATTTTCCATCTCGGTAGTTAAGTTCGGCTGCGGGTCCAATCCCGGGGATCACAGGCTGCTCGGAGTTCCGTGTATGTTAATAAATAATTATCGTTGGCTTTAACCGCCAAGAAAAGTTGCGCAATCGCCGCAATTTTGAAGTCATATGAAATGCACTAACTTTGCATTACGTCGGCGTGATCCCCTAAAGGCTACTCTCCTTTTACCGTAAAAAAGTCTCTTACGAAGCAGTGGTGGTATATAGGTTGATATACATACCTACCAAGTGATAGATCTAGGATAAAGGCAAGATTACACCATGTCTCGGCAAGTCTGACAAGCCGTGTCTATCGGCTGTGTAATTGCACCGGACTCGTCAAGCTTGATATTAAGCAGATCGATTTAGACTGTCTCTGTAACAATAAATGTCTATTCAATAATTTTCTGTATGAAAGGAGTGCAATTAAATGCAGATTTATGCCCATCACAGGCTAGTCCCCATCATATGTTGGGGTGGTAATAAGCTAGGCTAATTGTGAGTAGCTCTAATGGCGACGCTACCTGGCCTATCGGTGTGAAAGGTATAATTACGTACTTAAGTATTAAATACAAAAAATGACAATGACTGTCGGTCAAAGTAATCTTAGCAAAGTTATCAGACTTGGGTTTCTAATCCAAGATTAATTCTGCAGTTTAACAAATAATTAATGTCCCCTGTTATTGCAATATATCAGCGGTTTTTAAACTAAGCATAGGCTTCTAATACAGAAGTCGAATAAGTACCTACATTACAAACCATAAATTATGTGTTGGATATGGAGTTGGTTTTTTAAGAATTCATGTCATGTTATAACCTAGGGTAAATATTAATTTTGTATGTTTAATAAAATCTATACGTACCACCACATATGGCCTAACCACTCTCAATCGTACTATTGATTGTAGAGGAGGCCCGTGCCCTACAGTGGGTCGTATATGGGCTGATACAATACAATACAAAAAAATAAAATCTTAACTTTTAAAAGCAATTACTTCAGAATAGTCATGTTTTATTTGCTAACATGCAATAAAATAATTTCATGCTGAATTATTAATTAAATTGTTTAATTAAATAAAATGCCACATGCTTTTCGCGACTATGTCTTTTTTTCGAAATCGAATGTATTTTAAAATAACTGACTCTTCATGATATATTTTAACGTATCCATTCTCCCGATTAAGTTACGTACACACGGACGCGGTGATGCGTGAACTGTATGTAGACGTCTAAGGCTCCATTTACACTATAATGTGTATAATATACCGCTGTTGATTGAGGATCCAGGTTTGAAAAAGTCTAATGTTATTAACGTTGTATTTTTGTGGTAGAGCCAAATTTTAGTTAACTTGGACTATAAAAGGAATGCACTGGCTAGACCTGCGTGTTAATAAGTGTTACCACTGTTTCATAAATTTAGCTTAAAGCAACGGCTTTGTTGTTTTGTGTCGTATGGCGAATGTCATTGTCGGAATCCCAATGGCTCTTTTCTCTCCTGTTCTTTTTCTTATTAACCTTACCATATTGAGAGGTCGGCAACACCCTTATGATCCAGATATTACAGATATTCACAGGGGCAGTAAATAGTTACCATTACGTGAGCCGTTTGCGTGGTTGCCGGGCCTAAAAAATCCACATTCTTTTTTTTCTAGAATGGATAGTATTAATGCACACGTTGTTTCTGATTTCCGTGGCGCAGTAGGTTAGACGCCGGCTGTGAAACGATAGGCCGCGGGTTCGATCCCTGCGCCGAGATAAATGTTTGTGATGCCCACAAGTATTTACCTCGGGTCTGGGTGTTTGTGGGACCGAAAAGTCAGTCGTAGTTTCTAATACCTACGATAAAAAAAATAATTGATCTTAATGTGGTGATCTTAAAGTATTTGACTGATTATTTATGATTATTTATTTTCTCTTTCAAGAACAATATAAGACCAAGTGCCGTGATCGGTATTACAGTGTGAATGAAGCCTAATAGTTTTCGCATCGAAACATACCGTGTAACATAATTGCCTATCGAAGTATGCATTTAGTGAAGCAGAAAATTCCTTCAGTGCAAATTCTCGTGCCTATCGAGTGCTTTATTAAAGGTTGCCTTTTACCCTAATTCAATATGTGGGAATTATTAATTGCATTTTGCCAATTAATAGCGTTAAGTATCGGCATAACTTCGTTTTATCTACAATAAAGCCAGACACAATATGAATATTAATACGAACATTCTACTATTAGCAAAACTTCATGTACTTAAACTCCTTCAATTGAATAATCAATTAATTATATATATCGCACCTTTAGAATGTCAAAGACGCAAGTGCAAAAAACCGTTATATTGGCTTTATAATCCAAAATACTTAATACATAATAAATACAGATTTTACCGTATGTCGCGCAGGTAGTCAAAATGCCGGCTGTAAAATTAGGAGCAGCGGATTCAATCTGTGCAACGAAGAAATGTTTAAGTGAAGTCAAAGTACTTGTTTCGGTCTTGGTTGACGTGTAAAAGAAAGTAAAAAAAAAAATTCTTTTGTATTTTCTGATACCCACAACTCAAGACTTATCTGCTGTAGGGTCAGAATAAAATCTCTTTATACGAGGATAGAAAAAAGTCGCATCGTGTCAACATTTGTCAGAACATAATAATATATGGCGGTTAAGTCATGCGATGATCGCATACGATTCTCGCCGCGAGAAACTCTCCCTGTGTAAATGGCGCTTTACGTATGTGACGTTTAGGTGTATTTCAAAAATCTATATATATAAAAGAAAGTCGCGTTTGTTACACTATTTATAACTCAAGAACGGCTTTACCGATATGGCTGAAAATTGGTGAGGACGTAGCTTAGAGCCAGGAGACGGACATAGGCTACTTTTTTTGTGAAGAAAAGGCTTGAAGGGGTTGAAATAAGGGATGAAAGTTGGTATGGAAAAATCTAAACCGTTAAAGTTAAGATGTTAAACTTTGCACTTTAGTTACTCATTTAAAAATAAAAATATATAAATTAACCCTAAAGGGTTTAAAATAAGGGTTGGAATTTTATATGCAAAATCGAAACCGCTGAAGCTATTTCTATAATAATATATATTTCAGCTCCTTATTACAAACAAAAAATAATGGCTTAATGGCTTTCTCCCAGAAGGGGTAGGCAGAGGGGCTACCAGAACGCCCACGTTTCGCCTAATATATTCCGTCCCACGATGTGATAGGGGGCGAGCCTATCGCCATATCGGGCACAAATTCCTGACTCCGGGCTGATAATGAATAGAAAAATCCAATATCACTTTGCCCGACCCGGGATTCGAACCTGAGACCTCAGCTTTGCAATCGTACCGTAGTACCACTACGCCACCGAGGCGGTCAATAAGTAATGCATAGTCTTCTTTATTAGCCTAAAGCGACGAAAAGGGGTTTGTTTTGACGAACGTTTCGACGAACGTAGCGCTAACGCTGTTTCAGGTAGGAATTAAACAACAGAAATCACCAAGAAGGGAAAAACATTATGACTATTGCATTGTTTACAATTGAGAAATAAGTAGTTTACTATACTTCAAAAAATCAATTTCGTAGTCAGAATTTTGGCTGAGCGGAAAGTTTTAGCAGGAATTTTGCAAAGTATTTGTGTTTGCGTATTTTTTAAATGATATTCGTCGTATTTTCGTGTTTATATAAGGCCTATCTACAAAATAAAAGCAACTCCAAAAAAATGTCTACATGCCTATTTAGGCATTAAGGGATGAAATGGGATAAAGTGGGACGAACGCGATGAGACAGGTCGGATCCGGATTGTATTCGATGGGAAATAATGGGACGGGATGTAACAGAAAGAAAAAGAGCCAGATAAGATGGGATGGGATACGATAGGAAAAGGGATAGTAGGTACTTAGGTTGAGTTCAGGAGTACAAAAGTTTGAACGGGAATAAGATATTTCTGGTGTGGAGTGTGTCTAAACATCTAAGCACCCAGGTGAAGCTGGGCCGGGCCGCTAGTAATATATAAAATACTAATATACGATAACACTGAGCAATTATACGAAAAAAAAACCGTTTCAAATACTCCGCTATCAGAACGATAAAAGAGTTAAGTTACGGACGGATGCCAAGTTCTTTTGAAAAGAATAATCATTATTCTCGACAACCATTTAAACTTTTTCCTGGCAAGTTTTCAACTGATGTAAGTTAATTTACCTCTTGCTGCAGTTTGTAGAATCATGAATAAAGACTTAAGTATTGATATGATGTAAGTACTCGTAATATTTTAGTATGATAAATATTTACGGCATAGCCAAATTTGTTGACTCTTTTTTCTGAGTAAAGTAATTATATTACTCCACGAGGTATCCCTGGCGGTTGGCCTTCGGATGAACACGTCTAAAACCAAGGGAATGACAAACCACTCTATACTACCCAATATCATCGTGGGAGGCTGCCCTATAGAGAAGTCTATTACCAAATAGAATAACTAAAACATTAATATATTTTCGGGATAGCGAACGCAATTTTTATTTATCAGTGTTATAATTAATAACTAATTAATTAAGAGTGTACTTATAACATTTATTAAATATTATTTTATTATCCCAGGTTTTTCATCTTTCGTCCATCATAACACTTTGCGCCTCTAATCTAATTAGTTTTAATTAATAAATAAAATTAAGAATAATCCGACTTTATTTAGTGATGTAGCATTTAAAGCTTGTTAATTTAACCCCGATTTGTAGATATATTTTAAAATATAATATGAGGACTAGCTTTGTAATTGCAATGTGTTTATTCAATTAATGTTTTCTGAATTGTACATCTTCAAGACACATATGCCAATGTTCCCATTTACTCTTCGACAAGGTCATTTCCGATTCAGTATTTTATTATGATAGGCGTTGAGTCTATTGCCATGACATTCACAAATTCTCCAAAAAATTACACTCAATTTTCAATCCAAAAAATTCGCCCAGAGAACATATGTCATCCCGAGTATTGAATTCATTACCAGCTTTACTGCTCAAAGCTAAAGCGAATTTTATACATTAAGTAGTAAGCCATAATTAAAACCAACTGCGTAAAATTTTATAAATATACTCTGTATACGGTAAACTATGTGGACAACAGTTTGGCGACTAGGAGCGCATGTCGGCCGCAGGGGTGTGCACTACGCGCTGTGGGCGGTAATGAAGTGCTATCTGGAGGTTAATTAATCTGTCAGCCCTCATGCGACCTTATTGCGCGCATTCTTTGCACTGACATTATAATTGACTTTAAAATTATAAAAAAATATGTACAGTGTATGTCTTCAAAGATCTTTTCGTACAAAGGCGTAGTTGTCATGTTGGCAACATATTAGGAGCAGTTTTTCTTTCTTCACATTTTATTATTGAACCTGTCAATACTTAATATTATTATTTTACCGAATATAAATTTATATTATGAAAACATGTCTCAAACAATGCTTTAAGTGTATTTTTTACATTTTATTGGTAGTTCAAAATTTCGTCACACGCCAGCAGAAGATAGATGACTTATACAATACTACATAAATACATACATAAACACACTCCTTTTTCCCAGAAGGGATAGGCAGAGGTGCTACCAGAACACCCACGTTTCGCCTTGTATATTCCGTCCCACGATGTGATAGGGGGTGAGCCTATCGCCATATCGGGCACAAATTTCTGACTCCGGGCTGATAATGAATAGAAAAATCCAATATCACTTTGCCCGACCCGGGATTCGAACCCGAGACCTCAGCTTTGCAATCATATCGTAGTACCACTACGCCACCGAGGCAATCACAATACTATTATTGTATGAGAAATCTATCTCATGGTCATTAGCCAGCCAAATGCTAAAGATATTTAATGCTTTACTTTCAACGTCAAACATACGATGAGGATGTTCTCATTGTATTACAAATATTATTTCTAAGGGCTCGCATTATGTACACTTTGGAATGTGATGTTGGGCGTGAACATATGAAAATAACGAATAAAAACAAGTTACAGTACGTATTTTCGTGTAAAACTTTACCTTTTTTAATCGCAATGAATGAAGAGACGAGCATACCATCTGCCTGATGATAAGCGATAAGACCGCTCATGGACAGCAAAGTAAAGCAATGGCATTCCATTGCACTTGCCATCCTGAATTTTGTTTTTTTTAATGTTATTTTCAAGTAATATCATTTATATTATAATATTGCCCCTTCCATGTCTCTATATCTTAGAAATATCACTTCTAGTACACAGATACCCTTCCTTATTCCCCACAATGGCGGATATGGGATGTAAGAGCAAAAGATTAAAAGATAAATTGTATATACCATTACAAAGGCGCAATGTTTTTATAAAAAATGCTTATTGTATGGGCATAAAAATTTACAATCACTTACCTGCCTATATAAAACAAAGCGAATTAAATAGATTTAAAAATAAATTGACACAAATACTCCTACATAAGTTATATTACAACATAAATGATTATTTTAATGATAAAAATATTAATATAAATTAACATTGACATAATATTATTCGTTTTTCGTTTAAACAGCTAATGAAATCTAAATTACGATTATTAAAATTATATTGACATCTTTTAACATTTATTTGATTACATACAAAGTTTTATTTGCTCTATTTTTTATTTTTTTACTTGTTGTTACTTATAATGCTAACATTAATGTAAACCAATTTCTTAAAATATTTGCACGTCAACTATGACAGATTGTGAGACTCCATGGAACAAAAATGCTATCTTTATGTAACCACATTCTTGCAAATAAATTCTCATTTCATTTGTCATTTCATTTCATTATTAACTCGTTAACTTTCGTAAATAAATTATACCACATAACCTATGAAAGTGGCAGCCCTACTTTGATTGTATACGCGAGGGACCCGTGCGTGAATATCGGCACTCAACTTGTAGATTCCACGCATTATTATGGTGATTCTCGGGGAACATCTATTTCTTGCGTTAGTCAGCTAGATTTCCTCGGAAATGAAACTGTCAATATCTTGAATAACGCAACCGAACCTTGTTAACCGAACAAGGGTAAAATGACTTTGCTACCCACAAGGGATAGCCCGTCCAGCGGAGGTGTTTTGTTTACCCAATAAGGGAATCGTGCATTGTTGGGTATTATGTAAGGTGAGATTTTGATAAGAGAACCTTGGTTTTGAGGTTATAATTTATGACACACTCGGGGATTCGAAGCTATCGAATGATCACGTAGTGTGAAACGTGATGTCGACGTGTGACGACATACGCTAGTAATATTATGTTAGTAGGTATTTTGAAGTATCAGGTGAACAGGTGGGAAGTTCGTAATGTTAATTCATGCAAGTGACTCGCGTTGTGTGGTTAACCTGCATGATATCTGGGATTAACCAGGCCGGAGTTATGTCGGCGAGAGATAATCATCACGCGTCGTTACATGTCTTGTTTGGTTTTCTTTGTATTTACGATCAGGTAAAAAAACTCCAACACATAGTAATTTCTTTAAGCTCGAGCGCTTCCAAGGCTGAAGGCACAAAAAGAGAACTGCCTTGTATACCCCGAGGCAATCTTATTTATAGCAAATCGTTACGTGTTTTATGTTTTGTGCTAGTTTAGTTTTACAATAAAATGTTTAGGAATCATTTTTATTTCAGTATACATGAGATTTAATAATAATACCTCGATAGTTTTTTTAGAGATTATATTGTGATCACCTATTTAAGAAAATTTTAAGGAGTATATTTTTTGTCATGAGAAAAAGCTTTAAAGCTCCCATTCGGTACCCCGGAGGAAGTCATGTTAGTGTCACTGGGCTACCAGCCCGGCACGCTGCGGATATTTCGGCCGAGTTGGGTCCCTAACAAAGCATGCTGACTAAAAACCCCTTGGTGGCCGTTACGCATTTCGGGCGGCACTGGATATAACAGGGCGATAAGCGCTCCCATCCCTTCCCTGTGGTCGCCGGGCCCAGAAACAGGACGCAGACTGGTCTCTTTCATTGAGGAACAAAGCTGCTCCCCACTTACATCTAGATCTGAACGCTCCTATAAGGTGTTATAGGCGTCTGCGACAGATGCGAGGTCACGCGCTCTGTCGTCTGTCTTGGAATCGCATTTAGTGGGATGGAGGTATATATTCATAATTATGAAGTAAATGATGGCGAGAATTGGTTATTAGTTATGTAATCTTCCAATAGCTATTGTATATAGATAGGCGTTTTCGCTATGACAGCACAGAAAATGTATTTGAAAAACATTAAACCTAATTTGCATAAAATACCAACTGGCCAAATCGTAAAACAATATCCCCTTGCAAAAGTTAAATAACAGATGTCGAACGGAATATAAAAATGTTCGGGGTGAGGCACTGCGCGCCCGAACAAAGTTTGGGAAACTTGCCTCCTTTTGAGATATAACTTCGGAATATCAATCAATGACACATAAAGGGCCGCGACGACATAACCTATAAAGTTCATCAATCAATTGGTTTTTTTGTTCGAAATGTTTCTCATAGTAATCTGTCGAAATAAAATATAATTGAGATGGATTAGTATGAACTGAATTCGACTGATTGGCTTCTTTAGTATTATTATGAGAAATAACTTAGGTTAACTTAGGTAAAGGTTTATTTTTTATAATATCTCATTTATGAGATTAATGGAACTTTAATTATAAATACTTATGTTTCAGAAATAATTGGATAATGAAATAAACAGAATCATTTATTCTTGCGATGATACGTGTTGATCTACAACATACATGGTGTAAAAGGATACTCATTATGTTTTTGTCTCTTTCTTATTTAATCAGCACTAAATACCTAGTGACTTCGTTATAATTAGTAGAAGCATGGAGAGCAAACACAGTTATTTTACTAATTGTTTCTTGTGTACTCTCAAGTAAAAACGCAAACATTCGTCTGTAACATCGTTATCAAAACTGTAATACAAAACATCAGAAAGTTTCAAATCTGCATAAGCCATAAAATAAATAGCGAACACTAGTTGTAGAAAACGAGCGCATTTGTATCACGACACTGTAAATGGTTTTGCATCTGTACACGTCATGCGGAGAAATAATTTTGAGTTCGCCCGCTTTGCCCATTGTAAGAAAATATTATTCAAATTTGTGTTGTGAAATGCGGAGTCCGGTCTTACAGCTTCTTATCGGTGGATATTTTTTTCTTTTATAATCGGTGACAGAACCTTGGAGCTTCAATTCTTCGTGATGGTGGTCCATGGTTTTTGGATCTCATATCTATGACACCAAGTCAGCAATATTTTAAGATTTTATGATTTTTCTGGCTAACTTCTTTGTTATCCCTGACACTTGTGCCAATGTCCTGACACTTGTGTAAGAATTCAATTAATTGACTACTGAAGTCTCATGTTTTCAGGGTAATTAATGTCTATAAATACACAGGAGGCAAGCGTAGTGGATGAATTTTACTCGCTCTTGATTTTAGAGACTTTTGCACAGTCACAGATTTACAATTCATACATTTGTATTATATATATTTTATGTGTAACATTTCACCCGTCGTTCGAGTCGTTTAAGGCTAAAATAAAATGTCACAACAACCATTTTTTACAGAACGTGCCGTACAACTCAAGTCGGTGTTGAAAGTGTTACTTGCGACGGTCAGAATAAGCTCCTGATTGATTAGGATGTTAGAAGAGGAGATCGGGAGTACTTTTCTTTATTCTACCATAAATTTATTAATACTTAAGCGACTATTTATATCAGCAAAAATAATGTCACGGCAACCATTTTTACCAACCCGCACTAGGCCAGCGTGGTGGACTATATGGTCTAACCACTCTCAATCGTACTCTCGATTGTAGAGGAGGCCCGTGCCCTGCAGTGGGTCGTATATGGGCTGATACAATACAAATACAAAAAACCATTTTTACAGTATGTGTCGCACAAGTCAAGTCGGTGTTATATGTAAGTGTTACTCGCGACGCGACGGCCAGAAAAAGCCCCTGATTGATTAGGAGCACGTTAGAAGGGGAGATCGGGAGTACTTTTCTTTTCCCGCGCAAGATATATTGAGTAGTTAATTGTGTACTATTTGTTATGAGGCGGGAGGGGCGTCTTGGATGCTCTTTAATTTAGGTTATTTGTCACTGGTGTGAGGTCTAGCAGTTTTTAGTGACTTTAACTAGAAAATGAGAGAGTTACCTATATTTACTGTTTACTACAATAGATGGTACAACATTTTCCTTTCAAAATTCGTCGGGAATGTGCAAACGACTGTGTTGTGGTAATATATTAATTAAACTCCACCACTGATATTAAGTTACAGATATTTTTTTAGAAGTGGTTGAGCCACGCTGTTGTAAGTTATGACTGACATGAATGGCCAGGCTCGTCCGGAGCAGTATCACTATCTCACAGGAGATTGTCGTGAAGCGCCAACTTAGCTGCCGCGTTCCGCTCGGTAAGTGAGGTTGCCGGGTGCCAATACCACTTTTCTCTTACCATCATCTTTCCTTCCTGCTCCCCTCCTAATATCATGTGCCGGCGATACATTTATTATCCAAGCGTTGTGAATGTTCATGGGCAGCAGTGATCACTTACCATCAGCTGACCTGTTTGCTCGTTCGCAAGACCTATATCTAGTACATATAAAAAAAGAAAAGTTTTTCGTTTATGGTAATACAAACGCGAAGGTAGAACGGTAGCCTTGTCACCCTATTGAACAAAATTCCAGTCATCGGCTTTCATTCTTGGTCTGAATTTGACGATCTATCAGTTCAGCGAATAACATTTTCGTCTGTGAATCTATTAAAATACACATGATTTTTTATTTGAAGAAAAACTGGCGATAATTAAAAACAAAGATATTTGTAATAAACAGAACATGTAATAGAAAATAGAAAAAAACATACAAGTACAAGAAAAAATCGTCGCTTCTTTTTTTACATAAATTTTAGTTGCATTGTGTATAAAGTCACTAAAACCACCACTTGGCTTCGTTTTCGGTAGCAGTCTTGATATACACTGTTTAACAAAAAATATGCTAGCACTGCACTATTAAAATTTTGACAATAGCTTCATTAATCGAAGTTTTAAACAGAAGTTTTTTTTTTTTCCGAAGTGCTGCTAGATGACCACGGACATCAATAACTTTACAGGCAGCTGCCAAAAAGTCCATTAAAATCCGTTCAGGGACTTTGTACGTGATTCGCGTACAGAGCTGGACCGGCAAAACGTATTTTTAAACTCTAAAATTTGAGGAAACCACGAAAGCCAATTTGTTACATTCAGAAGCGAGATGTTTGTGAAGTGGGAAAAAATCGGGAGTATCCAATATTCCTCTATTTTTTTTACAATAGGAATAATATTATGATGACTTCTTATTTAATTAAATGATTTTCCTCTTACGTTTTTTAAATTGTTGATTTAATTAAATAATAATTATTTCTTTTTGTGACTCGGTTAAAAGAGATGAATCGGGTCAACCTTTTTGGTTCTTCATAATAGTTCAGACTGAAATGATTTTTATTCATTTTTCCATCCCACAATTACACAACTTATTCGCAATAAATTGTGCAGGTATAGAGCCATAAAGTCTCTACTTATATTACGTTGTTTTAGCACCTGCTTATTGAAGTAGTTTCTGAATACCGTATGCTTCGGTACCTGCGGAAGTAATATGCACGCGTCTTTCCCAATCTAGTAAGTTGAAGGAAACTTCGCGAGTAATTAAAATGCATGCCTCACGGTAACTAGTTTTAAACTTGAAAATTGTGTAAAATTGTAATTACATTAAACTTCTTGCGTGAGACGTGGTTTGAAACACTATTTACATTAATAGGCCTTTCCCTAGGTACGCCACAGAGCTTGGCTGCTGCTTTATGCATCCAGTCGCTGCATCATCAGCCCGTTGCAGTCTACTGCTGGACATCGGTCTTTCCCATGGTATGCCACAGATCCCGGTCTGCGGCTTTAAAATCGTCTACCATATATGTATTTTTGAATTAAATAAATAAATAAATGCACCCAACAGTCACATATTTAGTCCTGACCCCACACTTAGATTGAGTCTTGTCTCTTGAGTATGAAAAGCTACGTGAGAATTTTCGGTCTCACAAACACCCAGACTCGAATCAATACTTGTGGTTCATACAAGTATTTGTTTAGATGCGGGGATCGAACCCGCGGCCTCCCGTTTCACAGCCGGCGTCCAACCAACTGCGCCACGGAGAATTGCTAGGACATCCTTTATTCTAACAAGGAATCAAATCTTGTCCGCAATGTAAATATGCTTCAATAAAGAGGCACGGATTGCAAACAATTTATTTTTAGAAATTATAAAGTTTTACGCAATTTGTGGTTCAAAAGTGGCGAAGCAATTAACAGAAGAGATGAAGTAAACACAAGACCGAGATAACTTGACGACAGGCATCGCTCGGCCTTAGTTGTTACATTGAATATAATTAAAGTTTACGCCTAAAACAGACGTTAGATAAACTTAGCTTCGAGATTTGTTAAATGAACAGATTTCACGGACTGATATTTTAACTTTTGATGTTTTAAAATGAGAATAAAGAAAGCGTAAAGTAATTTTGTCGTATGTTAGTTTGAGTGAAACTGACTAATGTATGAAAATGAAAAATGGGTAACATAGAGTTTTTCATATAAATTTTCAAAGAGTATTAAGTCGACTAATCCGCATTAGATCAGCTTGGTGGACTAAAACATAATTATCCATAAGTCAATACCCATATCGACAGATTAATAAAACCTTCTCATACATACATAAATAAACTCACGCTCTTTTCCCAGAAGGGGTAGGCAGAGCTGCAACCTACGTTGGTGTCCACCTACGTTTCGCCTTGTATATTCCGTCCCACGATGTGATAGGAGGCGGTAAAACCTTCTCATATGATATCGCATTATTAAACACACAAAGTCCATAGAAGGGGATTTTATTACAGTTATTAAAGATTATACGAAATGTTTGTCTGAAAAAGCACGCTTTTACTAATATGCATATTTTTCTCTACTCTAAGTACTCTAGTTTGGATATTAAAAAGTTGTTATTAAAAGTGAGCACAGCGTGCTTACTAAGGAAGAAAAATGCTTTTAAACAAATATTTCGAGAAAAGTTTAATCTAGAATGAGACCTTAAAGAATATTAATATTATGCAGACAAACAATTTATGTATGCATGCTTCAAACAAGTCACTGTGGAAAATTTTGTGGGAACTTATGTTTAGTTGTAGATTCTTATGACAAGGGATTATGATTTTATGTTAAAAGAAACAATATTAATATTGGAGAGCATACATACATAAACTCGCGCCTTTTTCCCAGAAAGGGGCAGGCAGAGGCGCCACCATGACACCCACACTTTGCCTTGTATGTACCGTCCCACGATGTGATAGGAGGCGACACCCAGTCGCCATATCGGGCACAAATTTCGAACTCCAGATTGAAAATTAATTGAAAATTCCATTATCACTTTGCCCGATTCGAACCCAAGACCTCAGCTTTGTAATTATAACGTAGTACAACTACGCCACCGTGGCAAAAATGAATAACTGTTAATAAATCTCAAAAGATAATGGGAAACACTCGATCAGACACAAACATTATGAAGAAAATGCCATAGTCAATATTGATTACAGCCTGGCTCTACCGATTTCTAATCTGAGTAAGTAATGTATTTGTATAGAAATCGTGATATTAAATAAATTCCAAGAACTATACAGCAAGTCATCTTTCAGATAGTTTCATAGAAATTTACTTAGCAGAAGTATTTCTCGGAACCTTTTTGCCATGTTTTATTAGTTTGAGTTAGTACCACTTATTCAAGGGGCTATTTTACCTTCCTTCCTTTGAATAGAAATTCTTATATATAGTTTTTAGGTACAATTTTTTGATGGTCGATAATCGCTGGCGCTTAGAAGCCTTTTTACTTTAAAGATTGCGTATTAGAACAGTGATAAAATAATCCTAAATAAGTTTGATGCCTCTTAATATTTATTTTAAGATAAGCTTTCCACCCGAAATGCCAGTATTTACTTATCTTAGTAATAATCGAGGTAAAAATATGCCCAAGGCGCTATTAACTATCTTAAATCTGCCTAAATACCAACTTTATCAAACATAATTCAAAAAGATAAACTCTTTATATAATGTAAAACAATAACAACCAAAAGGCATTCTCACTCACAGCCATTTATAAAAAGTTAAACGAGCAAAGTCCTAAATTGTTTACGTTTTACAAATGAAGTTTAAACATTACAAAATTCAAAGGTAAAAGGATTGCAATCTAAATTAAAATCTGACATGGGGCCATTACCTCCCGCCTTGAAATGTAGAATGAACAGAGCTGTTAAAAACTGCTCCTCGGCTGTTTTATTGGCAGTCACAGCTTATCAGACTTTTAGACGTTAGGTGCCAGGTTTTAGGTCTCAATAAAAAGATATATCGTCGTATGCTGGAATGTATGTTGCAAATAGAATATGAGGAAGTGGTGATCTGCTATCACGAGTCTCTATCTCATAATGATCGCGACACGAAGTAACCAGCTCTCATTGTTTTACAGATTCGTGATGCGGACATCGTCTACGACTAAGAGAGGTGAGTCCACAAAGCTGGTAAAGTGGGGGTTGGTGGACGTCACCGGCGAATATTTAACTCTCGAGTATAATGGACTGCTCATGAAGCTCTCTTCCGTCATCAAAACGATTAACTACAATTACACGAGCAACAAAGTGCACAAACGAATTATGTACTAAAGTATTCATAGTCCATTCCGCTTTTTAATATGGCTATCATTAAAATAAAAATACTCCTTCGGTGGCATAATTGTACTACGGTACGATTACAAAGCTAAGGTCTCGGGTTCGAATCCCGGGTCGGGCAAGGTGATATTGCAAATATAATATTATATATTGTGATATATTATTATTATTGATTATTTATATTATATATACCGGATGAAATTGAAAACAGTCGACAAATTGATATGGGTGATTCAGTATCAGTAATACTTGTATCCTTGATAGAAATAAAACAAATTTAAATTGTAATTCAAAAAAACATTTTTTTCGCCTATAACGATGCAAACGAAGTTATTGCTTTAGGTAAACTCAAAATATCAGTACTTTATTATTATTTCTAGACGACTAAAAAGTTTACAAATAAATAAAATATTCAAAGTATCAAGTCACATCGATCGCGCATCACGTGCGGCATTTACAGTCGTAGATCGTAAAAAGTGGCAACGCGTCGAACGGTCATTCAAATTTTTTATCTATTGTGCCCCTAAAGAGCGAGTACAAACTACAAACACACCGACTCGACACTGCGACGTTGCCAAACCGTATGATCCCGCCGCCGCGCCGCCTAAGTACCTACGCATAGGATCAAGGCTGCAGTTGCACCGTGCACGCGACGCAAGCGCCCTCAAAACAAACAAAAAATCACCAGTCGTCCGAAAACTATCTCCGAGATAGGTCACGGTCGCGCATGCGTCATCGATTACAGCTGATTGTAGGATTATCTTATGTGCATGTGAGTGTGTTACTTAGTGTGTGAGGTAGTTAAATCGCAAACGACTGTGCTGCGTAAAATTAAAGAGAATTTGCGGCGTCGTGCTTTGTTGTGTTTGGAGAACGGCGGTGGACATTTCGAGCATTTAGTAAGATACATGTAGATAAGCCATCTACTTAAGAATATTTACATGTGAGTTAATTAACGGTGATTATTATTTAATTTAAATGTCAATTATTTTAAATATCGTGATTCCAACTTTTTAAATAGGCCAAAGATACGATAGATACCTCTTAATACTCAAGTAACTAAGTGTTTAATTATGTTTTATTTATCGCATATTGACCGTCCTAAGCCGGTAAAAGTATGAAGGGGAAGTTGGTTTTTCAATTTTACTTATTCACGATGCGCGCGCGACGCGGTTAGCACACACCCCCCGCGCGTCTTCCTATTCGTCATTCATTCATTAACAAAACTAACACGCATGGAATAATTAATTTGATACTTTTGATTATTATAAAGTTTTTTTGTAATATCAAAAACATAACTCAATTAATCTAATTATGTGCCCTAAATATTCTTGATTACAAGTTGGGTTATTCATTTAAGTTTGTCGACTGAATTCGATTTCATCCTGTATATATATATATAATATTAATTATCAGCCCGGAGTGAGGAATTTGTGCCCAATATGGCGAACCTGTCCTGGTTGCGCCGCTGCCTACCCCTTTTGGGAAAAATCGTGATGTTTATGTATGTATATATTTCAAATAAAATACAGTACTACTAAAACATCTTACACAGCACGGTTTACACATCAATAGCCTGTTACAAACTAGTTCAGCACAAACTACTAATGCACCAACAAGCCCATCTTAGCCGCTCAGCAGAATCTAGATACAGATCATGAACAATGGGATTTACAAGCCGCTGATATCGCAGTCGGCGTTTGTAAAGCCGATGCAAGACAAACGGCTTTGCACGGTCAAACAGATAACGGCTACAATGATCTGATCCCAGCCGCGATCCTATAGAAGCCAGGCTTTATTCGGTGGAAAAAGGCCGGCTTCGCTGGGTGCGTAACTAGATTTTGCAAGCTTACTTTTATTCTCACCTGAAAGGCTTTCGTGAATAACTCTGGCGTGAAGCCAATGGCTGGATTTAGCCTTTATGTCGCGATTGGCGATTGGACGGGTTGAGTTGTTGAAATTGCTTCTAATTGTATTTGGAACAAGCTTTTATATAGGTATTGAGGAATACCTAAATAAGTAGTAAGTATAAAGTATAAGTATAAATAAATTCACCCAACAGTCACATATACTCGTATAGTCCACACTATGATCGAGTCTGGTGTCGCGGGTATCAGTAACTATGAAAGACTTTTCGGTCTCACAAACACCCAGACGCGGTGCGGAGATCGAATCCGCGGCCGCTCGTTTCACAGCCGGCGTCTAGCCAACTGCTCCACGGAGGCTGTCAAACTCTAGAAAATGTCTAGGTATCGCTTATAATAACGATTTTCTTTATTTACTAATTGCAATTAGTTTCTGGTAACGCATTTGGTTTAGTTTGTATGATTAAACATTTGTTATACATTCAGATATAAGGAAATCAAAATAATAAAGATTATTGGTAGTACAGCTTATTATTTATGCATGCTGTTTCCTTTATTTGAGAGCTTACTCAGGTTCAGAATCAATAGTACAAATATTATCTTTTAGTTTCTTTGATCTGCTTTTGTATGTGATCCGTAAATAAACCTTTGCTTGACAAATAAACAAAACATGTAAGAAAGGGTGCTTTGTGATTTGAAAAATTGATATATCCAATATAGAATAAGTGGATAGAATAAGTGGTGTATAGAGAATCCACAATTTGTTATGTATTTTTTTTTAGTTTAAGAGTATGATTATTTTTATGTAGACTTAAAACTACGCTGTTTTTCAATGGCAGAGTAAATATGGTCTGAAATATAAAGAGAGCACTAATATGTCAATTAATGATTGATACCATTTACTGACTAAAATAAGAAGTCAGAAATAAATAGTAATAAATAGTCATATCAATTAAGATCAATTAAGTCTTGTGTCGCGGGTATCAGGAGCTACGAGAGACTTTTCGGTCTCACAAACACCCAGACCCGAGAGAAATACTTGTGGGCCGTGAGGTCCAGCAATACATTATTATTATTATTATTTATTTATTTATTACTAACAAAAGAATATGCTTATGACCTAATAAAGTGTCCTGCAAAAATGTACAAATAGTTTGACTGCAGGGTCAAGTTTTAAATTCAATAATACATTAGGGTAAGTTGGCTAAGTAGTGCTTTTTAAGTTTCGACTTAAACAATATTTTGTCAGATTCTTGTCTTATGACCTCGGGCAAACTGTTGAGAGTATACGGGGTACGTTTTTTAGTGTTCTATTAAAATTGTTATACCGAAAGCTAATATTAGTTGGTAGGAATAATACCTACATTTGTTACAAGCGACAACGATATACCGGGAAAAATCTCATAAATACTTGAGTAGTACAAAAACATCCTCGCCGCCGAACTAATTATAAACTTTAATATTTCAACTGAAAATCCGAAAATAAGATTAAAGGAAGACGTGTTACGTTGGTGATAACCACTTGGTATAAAACTTAGTGCCATAAATCATAAAGTTGGCCGACCTCGGGTGTCGGAGCTAGATAGGCACTTAAAGTACTTTAATGTACTATTCAATGTTGCAACTCCGGCTAAGTTAGTTGCAAGTTGGAGATATAAGGGCTTGGACATATGTACATTGTGAAGTTGCTGTGTCAATAATGATAACGTTAGAAAGTGCTTTAACACAAAGCTGTTTGCTGTCTTATAATTAATTACATTGTAAGTCAATTTTTATTTAGACGATTCGATTATCCTTTTTTTATGGTTTACTTCTGTGTCCGTTTCCCTGTGAAGAGGCAGTTGCGTTTTCGTTGCTGCAGGATATTTCAATGTTTATGAATGTTGATTATAATTTTCATCAAATGAGCCATTTTACGGTTGCCGCTTCTGTTCTACGCTTAATTTAAACTAATTTTACGTTTTGTCACACATTCCAATAGTAAGTATTCCTATAAACAAATTTGCATTCTATTACAACTTGGTATTGCAGTATGCAAAAGCCTTTCCAGAATTTATAGTTTCGCGTACAATACCGACGCATTACCGTAAGTCAAGAGTTGGTATTGCAACTGGAACAAACCAGTTTCTAAGGAGTTCACAATGCCATAATTTAACTGCAAAGCCTCGGCGCAGCTATCTTCTTTGGAAGCGCGCCCAACTTCTAATGCAATCGATGGATTTGTGAATTTGTTGGCCATTTTGCCTGTTCCGACAGCGCACGCTCGCTTGTCGCATTTGTTATGTCGCCCTGAAGAGTTATTGCTAATGCAAATGACAGGTTTCTAGGTATTTACCGAGATATACGAGGGCTTCGAACGTATCGGAATGACTGTTAACGTGGGCCTTAGAGCACTAATTTTCAAGATTTCTAAGTAATTGTTTATTTTATTAAAAATAAAAAACTAACACGTGGCTAAATTGATATTTTTTTAGTGTAATGCAATATCCATATACGTAGTTTCAAGAAACTCATTTTGCCGGCACTTTGTAGAATTTAATATTTGTTTTTAGATTTTTTTTGTAAAAAAATTACATTTGTACACTTCAGTATTACAATTTTACGGTACGTCAAAACCTGTGTGAGTTTTAAGCCTTTGTTAAACTGCTTTATAAAGGATTTATTTTTAAAGTGGAATAAAATTGGTACACGTGTTATTTGCTAGAGTCTACTTAAAAAATCCATTGTTCCATTTTACAATACAGAAAGCTTTTTTAATTTTATTCTAGCAAATGATTACTTTCATTCAAAAAATATGTTTAAGCTAGAGTTTAAATACGCTAAAAAAGTTTTATTTGAAGAAGAATATTCGTATTTATCCCGACAGCAAACATCGCACTCGTTGATGGATAATCAAAAAATTTACATTCGCATACTAGTCATGTAAGATTTTTAAAATCGTAAACTAACACTGTCATTACCTGAACCGAAATCGAACCTTTGACCCCAAGATTCACAGCCTAAACACGCTGTCACTACCAATAAAACAACTTCTTTATCCTTTATTTGCCATTTATTCTATATCCTTGTACATCCTTTCGACTCCTAATATATCATTATTCGGGTCCTTCAAAGAAAACTACATCCTTCTTTCCCTTTGAAAGTTCAAGTACTGTGGGTCGGTATAGTTTATCCTTGCATTAACCGGCCAAGTGTGAAACACAGGCCTGGATTAAGGCAAGCCCCGAAACAATGGAACTTTCGAGAAATCTCCCGAACTTTGTAAGTTTACTACTTTATAGTTTGCGCTTCTTTTCATGCGGTGAATAGTTGATATTTAAGTTCGGTGTCGCTAACAACGTGTTTTGATAGGGAAATAGCGTTCAAACCGTAGTAAGCGGGAAGTCGGCTGTGGAACGAGACGTCGCAGGTTCGATCACTCAGCACGATGTCCTGTGGAAAGCCTTCCTTTAGCTCGTTAAAGTTATTCTTCCGATGGGTCGGTTCGACTGGGTATTAGAAATATTTAATTGTATATTTTTTATGCCGATACGAATGGTCGCAATACAGTTCATTGTTGGCGGAGTCGAATCTAAACAGCACCCACAGGTGAACCGCAAGATATAGATCTCTAACCAGATAGCACCTCTCTTCAGTGACCACATTTATGCCGATACCAAAAATACACATGGCTAAGCCCGAAATGCTACACACTTGCATATGTAATGGGACGGGTATTCTTCCATCATGACCTAATACGGCTTTCTAAACAGCATCTTATTATCTAGAATAATAGCTGCTCTATTCACAACTTTCTTGGCAGTGTTTTTGATTTGTTGATTTACCTTTACTGCAACTATACAGTTTGCCTATTAGTCCGTCTCTGGTGACGCAGACTCACGGTGAGGCTCGGCAACTGCTGCTAATGAGCCGTCAGCACGTCGACACCATTAGAACGTTTCCTTTAGACGCTCCAGTAAATATTTACTAAAATATTCCTTTGAGCCGTATATTATTTTAGACGAGTTTGTTTATTCGTGTGAATTTTATTGTAAATATTGTTTTAGATGCTGTTGGTTGCAGCGGAGTAAAGTGGTCTTTGGAAAAATTGTTGGTGTGCAAAATGCCTATATCATGATTATATCGAAGAGGATATTGTGATATTTTATATTATAAGGGGCAAATGAGTATACGATTCACCTGATGGTAAGTTATCACTATCGTCCATGAACATCTGCAACACTATAGGGCATGGAGATGCGTTGCCGGCCTTTAAGGTCGAAATACCATCATTTTTTGAAGGTTGCTAGGTCGGACATGTCCGGAAATGCCGTTGTGGGCAATTTGTTCTTCAGATTTGTAGTTTATTACGAGACAGTATCGATAGGAGTTTCTATGAATATTTTTCTATTTATCTACAGTCCAGGCTAGGAAACGGTTCTCATTAGTCGATGCGACTTCCACAGGGAGTATGAGAAATGTTTCGTTTGGTGTTGTTTCAGTTTCTGCATCTTGTATGTCCCAGTTATAGACCACGTTAATTTCGTTAGTCAATGCCACATATGTTGTACATGGTCCGAGTCATCGATCTATGCAATATTCGTTATATAGATTCGTAGTCTATTGAAATGTTCAGCTAAGCTACGTAAAAGATTTATCCTCGTTTGATTAGTTAGTTCTTAACGTTATATTATTTTGATGTTCAATTTTAGTAATAGTTTTACAATTGTATTTTTACTAATTTAATGTAATATAATAACATCACCTAACCTGAAATACATGCTTTAGTTGCAAAAAACTCGATTAGATAGTCTATTGCGAAGTATAGTAACATTCACAAATGTAATTTAACATGTAAAAGTTCAAGACGCAGTTTTGGTATTATTCCGCCCCAACGCATACAGTTTAAAGAATTCGTGCATACAGCCCGGTGGCACAGAAATTGCCAGTATTTTGCAACGGTTGGCCAGGTTCGTTCAGCTTCAATGCTAGTGTCTACTGAGTTGTGAATTCAATTTGGTACATTCAGCCCGCTTGTTTTTACTTTTCCGTTTTGGCAAATTTAGTTGCTTTTTACACACTGCACATAAACTCACGCCTCTCTCCCAGATGGGGTAGGCAAAGGTGTGAACAGGATACTCACGTTTCGCCTTATTTGTTTAGTTGGATAGAGGGCGAGCCTATCGCCATATCAGGCACAAATTCCTGACTTCGGGCTGATAATAAATAGAAACATTCAATATTACTTTGTCCGATCCGGGATTTGAACCCAAGGCCACAGCTTTGCAATCATACCATAGTACAACTGCGCCGCCGAGGTAGTTGCTTTATCCAATCCAATCCAATCCATCAGCCAAAGGAAGTCCACTGCTAAACATAGGCCTCCTAAAATGATTTCCACAGTGACCTGTTGCCTGTTGGGGACAGCCTGCATCCAGCAACGGTCCCGCAATCTTAACCAGGTCGTCTGACCACCTAGTGGGTGGACGTCCCACGTTTCGCTTTCCGCTTCGTGGCCTCCATTCGAGAACTTTTATGATTCACGTTGCTTTATGATTTACGTAAATATTAAATACATCACACACTTACATGATATGTAAGCTCGCGGCTATATCTCAAAAGAGGTAGGTAGTGGTACCACTGTCACCACGCATACTTGGCTGTACTTACTTAGGTCCAAAAAAGTTATAGGAGGCAAATCTACCACGTACGAGCATAACAATAGATTCAAAAACTAGATCGTGAATCTTAGAAAATGAAGCCAAAACCTCGCGGCTCGTGGAGCACACATCCTATCACTATCACATCCTATCACCAATCTATGAAATTGTTTCATATTAATTCGATTCCACACGTACAAACTGGCATACAGCCATTTAAAACTCCAATCCATCAAGGCAATTTGCCGTGTGCACTGTATTTATGATATTAGTTACAATTGGCACGAGTGAGGCGACGTGACAGCGCGCTTTTTAATTAAGCATCATGCGTCGAGTTGTTTTAACCGTTTCACATGTTGTTAATTAATATTAAATTTCATTAAGTACTGCGCTGTTACTCGACGCTGAAATCCTGCTTTCCGTCCGTCGTGCTTGCATCGAGACGAGTATAATTGTTGCAAGTATTAAATGTTGGGAAAGAATTGAGGTTATGTTTTAGTGAGGAGACTGGGGTCTTTTGGTATTTGCTCTTTAATTTTAGGTGTTGAAAACAAGGGTAATGTGGGTAGAAACATTGCTGGTCACAATACACTGTGTAATTTCCTTTTGCTTTGATTTATACTTCTCTATTGCGTCTTTTTTATATATTTAAGCATAAGCTTAAACAAATCATTTTTTAGGAATTGACTTGAAAACCTGACATCACACACACATATACAAACGCCTTTTTCTCAGAAGGGGTAGGCAGAGGTGCTACCAGAACACCCTCGTTTCGCCTTGTGTATTCCGTCTTACGATGTGATAGGGGGCGAGACTATCGCCATATCGGGCACAAATTCCTGACTCCGAGCTGATAATGAATAGAAAAATCCAATATCACTTTGCCCGACCCGGGGTTCGAAACCGAGACCTCAGCTTTGCAATCGTACCGTAGTACCACTACGCCATTACTAGTCTGAAAACCTGACATATATTCTCATATTCACATTGTTTAAATGATCTGATATTACATTAAATATTCTAGAATATTTTACTGCTCGTCTACATCTAATAATATTAATTGTATAATGTATTTTTAAGTTGTACTCGTGTGTTAGTTTATGTCCATACCTATATCTGTTAACGCTGGGTTATTCCCATTCCCAATTGGCCAAGTAACAGATTTCATATCCACTGTGAGACCATTAAATGTTGAAATAATATTAAAATGTAAATTAATTACTGCTACTTAATGGTCTCTTTGATTTACGCGAATGTTACACATTGAAATAAAACTAATTCTTAAGCGCCATTTACACGGGGAGAGTTTCTCGCAGCGAGAATCGTATGCAATTATCGCACGACATAACCGCCACAGATTATCGTGTACACAAACGTTTACACGATGCAACTTTTTTATATCCTTACGATAGTCGTATCGTCGAGGCGACAAACTCTCCCCATGTGAAAGGATTTTACGGATTTTATCGCGAATTTAATTTTGATTGCTACTTAGTTGGCTCAATAATCTCCACAAATCATCTATACACTATTGATTATTCTGCATTTCCAAATATTAAAAACGCCATTGACATTCTTCAGGTTTTAGTGTGTTAATGGGCGACGATGATCACTTTGGGCTGAACCTTTAGCTCTTTTACTACGTCATATGTATGTAAATCAACATTTGCATCGTGATTTTTACAGGTGAGAATTAAAACAAAAAGCAATGTCAACATTCAATTTATTAGACGTTTATTATATCTCCGGAATCCCATCGTAGTGTTTATATTACTGTGTCTATTTTATTTTTTACAGCTTTACAAATGCATTTATTACATACGTTCCCTAATAACGTTCGGAATAAATACAAAATTTTATTTACAAGCATAAACAAGCTATGTCGGCGTCTAGAAATATACATTTTATACAAAATATGTTTAATCTTAACGAGGATATTTACAATTTTAACATACAATTGAACAAAGCGTCTTGGCTACGTAAAAAGATTTCACGGTAAATTTAATTCTTCAACTACCTCAAAGGTCTTGTTTGACTTTGCCCATCTTCCTTTTATTATCAAAGCAGTTTGGATGACATTTTCGTACGATAATATTTTCCCGTTTATGTTTTGTTAACATGAATTTGATTTTCTTGAATATATAAAAGAATTTAACAGACCAGAGAATACAAATTTAATATCTTTCTGAAAATAAATTTATGTCCACACATTTCATAATAAAAAAAATATTATATAACATATTGCGTACTAAAAATATATTATACAAGATTTATTATACATATCGGTATTTTATTTTTCAAATTATGTACGCATATAATAATAAATATAACAATGCTTTATTGTACTCTTCTAGTATGGAAGATTGAATAAAATATGTACACCTACTAAAGTTTGTCGAACCCGGCTTTATAAAAATATATCGAGTACTGAAAACACACGCATTAACTACACCACTCTTATCACAGTCTTTGGGCTCGAAAAAGTAATTTTACTGATAAAAAAAACATAGTCGCAACCACTCAAAATGACGTTTTTGACAAGTTGTGAGAGACTTCGTTAATGCCATAGAACAGAGTTATGAAGTATAGAAGTGATATGTACGATTTAGACTTTATAATTTGTCATTAACATAGGCTATATTTCAAAATAGTGTCTTGTAACATTAATCATAACGCCTTTTTATTACAATATTTATTTTACAATCTTAATCTAGAGTTACTTATGTAACATTATTTGTCATGCCACTTGGTGCCTTCCATTGCCGGTTATTCACACCTGTCAAAAACGCCACGTTGTGTTGTGCGAGCAATGTCACTGCACTTGGGAGCTCCGCGTCGTCATAGTTCGTGGAGGCTGGCGTCCGTGTCGCTCTCGGCGCCGGCGAGTAGCAGGGTGGACTCGCAGGGTTGCGAGGGCCGAGATGGCTCCGCGAGTTGGTGGGGTAGTAGTCACAGCTCGATGGCCGCCGCGCCCTTCCAAGTGACGCCAGCGCGCAGCAGGTGGTACAATCGGAGCACGCACCATATGCAGAGACACTGGTGGCAAACTTTTTTATGAGTAAAATATAGAGGGATCAAGTTCTTTGTGTTGAAAATAATGAGCTTTCGAAGCATAGGGATCAGACGCCGGTGGTGAAAGCAGTCATAAAGTTCCATGTCCGTCATAAAATAAATGTTAGTGCGATTTACGAGTGTTTATTGTGGTGAAAGTGTTATGAGGTTCCAAATAAATAAATAAATAATTGCTTATTATGACCAACTGTTAATGAGCTGCTCTGATTTAAACTAAGTTGTAACATTTGTGGATAATAATCGCTGTATTATAAACTGGTTTTGAAAATAGCGACGCTAGAGTTTCTTGCCCGTTCGTCTCTAGTGAAAACCGCTTTCCGAACCAGATGGTAGGATAAAAAAATTACTGAATCTAAATGATGTTGAACATTTTTACAGATTCAATAAATTATTTTTAATTTAATTTCATTTCAAATTCTAGTAGCTTCGGGCACCCACGACACAAATCTTAAATCAAATTGTGGTTTATGAGATATGGACTATGTGTATGATTGATGGGTGAGTTTACTTATGGTGTTGCTGATTTATATTTTTTTGTTTTTATTAGAGCAAGCAATCATTGGAAATTGATAAAACCGTGTATAGATAAAGTGATGGATCGAGTTGAATAACACGTTATTTCGTGTAATCACGCATGAAATATATCTCCGAAAACTATGTTACAAAAACAAATATGATTTAGAATTGATCTAGGAACGATCAAATTGTCATGATAGGACATTTAAATTAGATTTTGTGATAGTTATAACAATTATTTATTTGGAGTCAAGTTAAAATAATTTTGAAAATTAAAAAACTTAGAAAATCTATTTTATGAAGAAATATTAGTAGTCTTAATTAGGCACTGTGATCCTATTATTTTTCATGCAATCTGTTTATTGTACGGGGCATATTATGTAAAAAGTATTTTCACTAAAAGTCACCATTATCGGGCGATTGTGGAACGAACACAATGGTCCCAAATCAATGTTTTTGAAAACTTATAAAAGCTTTTATACGTACAAAGGCCGAAATTCAAAAGTTAGTGGCATGGTGTTTTCCTGTACAAATTGAACAAAAACGCCAAGTTTGACTTAAAATATATTTTTCTTTGGAGTTTGGGACAAACAATGGTTGACGTGAAACCATTTGTGTGTAACGTCGCTTGTTGTTCTTTCTTATAGAATTAGGTCGAGAAAACTCCAATAATATATTGTCAATTCAGTAATAACATAGGCTTAAAAACTATATTTGGGTTTCCCTTCGTACTATTTAGATTTATTAAAAAGCAATATATTTTCAAGTAATATATGTATTAAATCTTGAAAAACAATGTTAATTTGCTTAGTTTTAGATGCTAAAATAATCAATGTGTTGTTGTTTAGCGAAGTATAGGAGTCAAAAGGGCTAAAGTGGATAACGAAGAAGATCGCAAAGTTGAAATTTAAATCTTTTGATTGTAACAATTAAATTATATTATACAGCGTATTATAGGACTTATGGCGTACGATGGTGACATTTTAGTACACATACATAACCAGGCAGAAAAAGACGTAAGGCACACAAATATTTTGCCTTGCAACTGCTCCTTTGCTTCTCCAGTTGACATTTTTATAGTTTACAGTCTTTAGACATAAGAGGACCTACATACCTAAAATGAGAGGGTACAATCGATATAGGCGTAAAACCTATTTCAGTCTCCCAACTAGACATTAAATTATGTATTTCTTTGTTATGTAAAGTCGACCGCTTAGTCTGAAGTTTACGATCTGATCATAAATTTGGATTATAGTTGTCACCTTCAAGAATCTCCGGCCATGTTTCTCTACGCTTACATTGTTAATGGGAGCATAATCAAGTTTAATACTTCACAAAGTTTCTTTGTTGAAGTTGGGTCGATATGTTTTTCAGATTACATTTAAGAAATATGGTGATAATTTTAATCCAAGGTGATTAATTATTTGAGGAATGAATATCTTGGAGACATTAGTTTCCCTATAGAGGTGATTGGATTTTACGAATTTAATGAATACAATATTGACTTTCTATACTTACATTTAGGAGTATCCGGGGAACTAAAAACGATATTTCAGCTTTGCACATTGAGTCGAATTGCTGCAACAAAGAAAAGATAATTTTAAAATACAGTGGGTGAAATCGCTTTACGTTACATGAAGTCCGCAAACCCGCAAATGCAAGCGTGGTTAACTATAGCATAAACCCTTCCAATCGAGGCCTCGCGATTGTATTCGTATTCTGTGTATGATTTGTGTACCGGTAGTAGGGAATAAAAATGTAGCCAAATAGTCTTGATGACTTAAACCTGCATTAAAACAAAGTAATAAAAACTTCTAATTACAAGACAAAAATACAACAGATATGCGACGCCATAAATTGCAAATTAAATTCTGGAGTAGCAAGGCTCCTCCAGCAGGATCTGGCACGCGGAATGTTTCATAAATTAAATTTGCCAACAAAATTGTCATTATAACGCCATTAAGGGGCCGGAATTAATGCCATTATCATCATAAAGTAGTTAATTGGTAATTGGCAGGGACGTGCTTTTCATAATGGTTTTGTGAAATAAAATTTGTAGGACGCTCGGGATGCACGTAATTACTTAATTATAAGGGGCATTACATATATCTTACGTCTATGGTTAGTTCATTAGGCTAATGGCAGTGAATGTACTGAATATTCAGGATATGAATTTAATTTCTAGATCAGCTGTTGATTCAGCGATCATTTTTGTTGTACCTACTTGATTCTCAATACATCAGAGTAATTCAATAAAATTATCTTATTTAATGAATTATGAAAAAAATGCATTGAGCTTCATGACAGTGGTGTCCAAAGTATAGTCTGTCGACTAGCGAGATGAGATAGTTATCTTTCGTCAAGTGACTGCGAAGAGCAGAGAGATTAAAGAAAAAAGAGGCATTTTCGAAAAATATACGAGTACCTCATTATATCTACTTCTGCAAAAGCTGTTACTGCCTACAAACTTAGGTCAAATTCTATTTCACACAGTGAATAAGTAAATCCATCCACACTAGTTACATATCACCAGTACAAATTATTAATGAGTTTTATCCATAAATTAACGGCCCAATGTGATTTGGATGAAGGTAAATGTCATTAATAAATCAGTAGTCTGGAACTTCGCCATTAATTGGAGTGAGTTCACTTCACTCCACTTCCACACAAAATGTCCGAGAGCGGAGCACTTCATATTTAGGTGAAACTTGTGCATGGAGCTTTAGGAAAACGGATATTGCAGGTAAAATACAGTGTTTTATAATTAACGTGAAAGTGATATTTTGCCTTTTTTATAAGACAGGTTTTATAATGAGCGTATAAGAACATTGTTTACATAAAATTGTATTTTATTGGACAAGAGTGCTTCGGAAATGTTTAAATACAATGAACATTGTCTTGATATTTATTTATTAAAGGATTTCGCACAAGTAATTCACATAACATTAATATAATATATGATAAATTAAACAATCAACAACAATTAATTAATCAATATTTAGCCTCAGGAAAGCTAATTTTGAACATAAGCTATAAGATTTTTCACAACAATCTATAGAAAGTATCTGTCTAGTAACTTCTTAAAATATTTTATAGATAGAATACGTGTTAAAAATCTGCAACTCGTTGGGTTGAAATTTTTATGCTATAAAATATTTTGCTAATAGACTAATCTGAATTTTTAAAAATCCACTTGAAATTAGAAACTCAATCAGTGTTTCAACGTAATCGTCCTGCTATATGTCGAAATTGCTCTAGACAAGGCTCTGTAAACAAGAAACTATCGATTGAATGTGTGAATGAAGCACATGTGTCATAATGACCCATTTAGTTATTTATTAAAGGGACGTTAATTTAACAAGTTCATGTTTCGGACTTAAATTGTTGAATTAGACATTTTAGTTAAATTATTGTTGTTACAGTTTGTTTCGGTAATTTAAAAAAAGGGTCGTTTTCGCTGCCGTGTACCGTTCAATGGGAGATCGCCAGAGATTGCCAAGTCAGTACTAACTGTAAGTAAGTCGGAATATTATTTTTTAATTAACAGCGCAGTTTCTGAAGTTGATCAGGCCAAAGAAAGCTTAGTGGATAGCGGCGCGATGTCTATGTTTTTCACTTATGATTATTCATTACTTCTTTCAACAACACACATTACGAGTATAATAATAGTTTTTCATTTGTTTATATCATTCAATTTCCTTACTGTGTGTTACCTGATATTTTGATTTTTCATAAAGTTTCAACGCATAGGGTTATTGATCTTAGTTATACATACATACATTACATAACCACACGCCTTTTTCCCAGAAGGGGTAGGTAGAGGTGCTACTAGAACACCCACGTTTCGCCTTGTATATTCCGTCCCACGATGTGATAGGGGGCGAGCCTATCGCCATATCAGGCACAAATTCCTGACTCCGGGCTAATAATGAATAGAAAAATCCAATATCACTTTGCCCGACCCGGGATTCGAACCCGAGACCTCAGCTTTGCAATCATACCGTAGTACCACTACGCCACCGAGGCAGTCCTGTTCTTAGTTATGGGTTTATAAATCAGCTAATTGCACTGAAAATTATTTACACACCTGGGCGCAGTGATCGCTTTGAGTTGAGGATAATTCGTACTCTATGATTTCAAACGAAACTTGAATGTTCAGACGTCGCACGAATGTGCCTAGGTACTCCACAAAATTTTCGAAGCCTCTATCGTACGTCCTAACTATAGAGTTAGTTCGGAGTGAATTTTTAGAAGTAGAAAACTTATAACTTACTTCAGGCGTCGAACGTCCGAACATTCGAGACTCGTTGCGGATCATAGAGCAACCCCCCAGACCTATGAACCTACTCAAAAGCAATGTAAGGGTATGCTCAACAGTGAGGCTTATGAAGGATGATATTATCGTGCATTATTTTTTCCCTGGAAAGATCTAAAAGTTCCGCGTGTCTTAGTCGGCATTTTTGCGAAAACCTTTTCATAAATATTTCGACAAAGGAGTTCGATGAGTGAAATTTTCGACAACAGAAAATATTTCTTTGAAGTTGTACCCGACCGCGTACCACATTTTATAACAGTTGAATTTTTAAAGATTTATTCAATATTTTCGATCGGTATTGCTTGGACAAGCAGCTTATACTTTTGTTTGGGCACAAAACATCGGTGTAACTACAAACCGCAATCATTGTTTTGTTATGTTGAACATTCGTTTCAATAGCTCATTGGTTTGTTTCATTGTATCAATTGTTCTGTTTTAGTTGTAACGTTGGAAGTGAGTTTTGGCGGAAATTTTGTCGGTCCAGTTCGTTATTCCAATTATTTTTTGAAACTAAAATTGTGTTTGTTTTTTAAATGTGCAATGAATTTAAAAATGGTAATTATACGTGTAGAGAATAATTAAAACAATAACTCTATTTTTGTTTTCTATGAGAGAAGCTTGTTTTAGTTTTGTACTTTACTTTTTAACATTAAAAAAAGCCATGGTATTATGCGAGAATATGTGTGTGATGTTGTATTTCAAAATAAATCTTGCGATTACTTTGTAGCAGGTGAAAGGTAGTAATTATCAAGCCTTCTCAACACAACGTCATATTGCAGACAACTTTTAATATAAAATTTAATAATTTCAGCACGTAAATACTGAACATTATTTAATATTTTAAAACATTAAATGCACGTGCAGCGTTTCGCAATAACGTACGGGGCTCAAGAAAAATGCGACGCGGGTCCGTGATGAGTGTAGTTAATGGTGTGTGATGCACGGTCTTATGTACTGTGTGCTGGCCTTTAGAGGTTCCAAGACTTATGCAGTTACAAACATTATTTAACACTGAACGTTCTTGTTATTGTAAAGAAGACGTGTGCGGTTTTATAGTACGAGTTAAAAAAAGGAAGTTAATGTATGAAATAAACTTAGGGCAGTTTTCTAAGTCAGTGTCATTTCTCAACATTAAAATATGCTATTACCAGTTGTTTAAAAAACCTGTTGAATGGACAAGTAATACAGACATCTTTTTGTATATAGGTAGCTATAATGTAGATGGTAGCTATGAAGCAAAATATTGTTGGTTTGTATTGTAAAGGAGGATTCATTTACTTGATTCGTCCGAGCTTAATCAGTACATTATCCACTTTTTTATAACAAAAGTATAATCCATCATCGTTATTGACGAAAAATACCAGCCCAAAACATCATGAATAATTCATTTGTAATGCAAACGATGTCTTGTAATACAATGATATGCTTTCTAGGTCGAAGAAAGTTTTAATTAACTTCGGTACCATTTCCCGCTGGTAATTACGTTTCCTAATGTTCTTAAACTTTGTACTGTATACAGTATAAGATTCGTAAAAAGGCAGTGCCATTATTTTTTTTTGAGTTGCGAAACATCATTAACTTCTAAAAATTGCCGTACTAAAAGAGTTTTAGTGTCAAAGGAGATCGTGGAGGAGCGGCAAGCTTGCGTAAGGATTGGGGGATCTCTGGCAATCGTATTAAAAGCCAGTTTATCTGTTATTTTATGTCGGTTTTGTAGTAGATAGTGGTACCATTCCTAGGACTGCAATTCCAGCTGTACTCTAAACTAACTAGTGGAGATTGATATTAGTGACTTTGTCGCCATGACTTCATATTTTATTTATATCGATTGCTATGGAAAAAATAAATTGACATTATCCAATATTTTTTTGCAACAAGCGTGGTATTTTATAGTTTTATTTATTTAGACAATATTTCTCTGCAGAATTTAGACATTATAAACCATTTTTAGGCCCATTTACGAGTAAAGAATAATTATAAATAAATAATTAATTGTTGTTTCCCCATTAAACATTCAGTGTGGTGTGTCACGACTCGCGGCGCGCCGTCTCAAGGTTTCTTATTAGGCATTCAGCATTCTGTGCCTCTCGATAAACTGGATGAGAAACTTTCGTAATATGCCGGTTGCCAACCGCAACTTATAAGGATACGTCTCCATCAGGGACGTGGGGGAAAATATTATAATGAGGATATGAGGGCCTAGTATTTAGTAGTGAATTCATGGTATTTTATTTTTTATTGCATAGGTCTGGCAAACGAGCAAACAGGTCACCTGATCGTAAGTGATCACTGCCGCTCATAAACAACGCTTGAACATGGATGTGTTGCCGGCCCAATTGGGAGGGGAGCAGGGAGGAAAAAGTATAGGAAGATTAAAGGGGTATTGGGCATCCGGTAATCTCATTCACCGAACGAAACGCGACAGCGAAGCTTTCGCTCCACGTCGACTTCCTGTGAGACCGTGGTACCGCCCTGGATGAGCCTGCCCATTCATGCTGAGTCATGACTAACACCAGCGTGGCTCTACCACTTCCAAGTTGAGAAAAAAGAGGGAGAGAGATGATACGTAGCGAAGTTCTTAAACGATGCGATTTTTTTATACTTCGACGGGAAAAACTACACTTGCATCTGATTGTACAGTGCGATCCAATAAAGGGCCGAACAGCGAGAAACATTCTATTAATTTTCACAGGTCGACAGAATAATGTAGGCACGTTCAAAACCAGATATAAAATCATAGAACAATCTTTTGCCTTGACCTCCTCCACGTGGCTGGGAAGACAAAGTGATAATATTAATGGATGGTTCCACATACATCCCTGGTGGATGCACAGCATTAGTACGGAGCGTACCCGTTCATGAAATCGTAGAAGCAAAATGGCGTCTGTTATAATTAAATTAGCAATGTTTGTACTTAGATTAACTCTTGAAAACTGGAGTAACAGCTTTATTATTGAGTTTTATATCAGTAGAATTGTATGCCTAGATGTTTATATTCCGTGTTATGCATTCAGAGATCAGCCAATCAGATCTGGCTTTGCGCAGGCCGAAAATTTGTGTCAAACAATACTTTATCAGCTAGTCAGTGAAGAGTCTAACTAGATAATAATACTCTTGTCATCGAATGAGGAGGGCATCCAGTAATGTCCCAAAAATGTGCCTTCCGAATCGGGAATCCTTCTAGATCCAAAAGTCCTAAAGCAATTTGACTAGTCAAATTGCTCCAAAGCGATATCTGAATCATCTTTTGTTCAAAAGTCGACGAAAATGAAAAGACGAAAGACTTTTGTCGACAAAAAATACGCGATAAGTTTAGTCTACTTTAGACTAATACCTAGTTCAAAGTATAAAATGACATGAGATTCATAAAGCCTCAGCGTCGCGGCTTCAGCGGTATAACTCCGTTATAAATTGCTCAGTCTTTAAGTTTTGTAATATACGACCTTCCTTACAGTTAGTGGAACGTCTCGCTGAACCTAATTCATTCTTATCACTAAATTACCTCGTTTGCTGAATTACTTATTTATACGGAGTCGACGGTAAATGTGTGGTTTATACTTTAAGCTATGAACGTTTCGACCGCTTAATGTTTTATTGCTGGCTTTCAAAGAAATAAAGGAAATGCCAACTATAACGCCTTAAATATTTCTATTGTGTTGCAAAAATAACTATATTTCAGCCAAAAACGGAAACGCAGGAAAAACATAATAAAGTTACATTAATTTTGTATTTTAGTGCCGTAATATCATCCAGCTTCCAATGACAAAAGAAAATAAGTATCCCTCATATATTATTCAATAATTTTAATTCATTCTTTGTAAGAAATTAGGAAGATAAATTGTATTATATATTGTATCCATATCCATCACTGAACCTATCTGTAAGTCTGGATTAATAGCAGAAACAAATTAAATATCTTTTAGCACCGAAGCTTGAAGATTCGCTTAGGGGTGTAACATGCGCTTAACTCGCAACGCAATTACGAGTAATCGGAAGCAAAATAAATAGGAGGAGTTCGAAATAACTAATTGCTACTTTTATAAACTGGAATCGATTGCGTTTAAATTTTAGCTTGCCTTTAAAATATTGTCGCGTTTACAAACTCATTTTCCCTTTTCTCGAGAATCTGTCTTTGCTACATAAAGTATATTCCATATAGAAAATAAAAAAAAAAACACCTATCAATGACTCCTACTCTACATTATGTTGGTTAGTTCTTTTGTTTTATTGTAATTTTAATTTTATCCTTATTTATATATAAGTTATACCTACTTACTGATTGTTTAGATATTTTTTTATGATGATGTTTAATTTTATTAATGTATAAGTTAAAGAGAGAAATCCACAAATGTTGCCACGGTCAAACCGAAATACGGCATCGTGGGACCTATATAATTTGTACCTATATCATTTAGGATTTTTCATAAATAAATAAATAAAAAATAGCTTACATAGAGGCATATCAATCCGTCAATGGTTAAAAGACGTATTAAAGCATACCTGTATAATTTATTCTGACAAAACTCTCATTGTCTTTCATTCTAATCCTATCCCTTTCTCGATTCCTCATATTTGATTTCAACCCGGCCTATTTAGCATTATAACCGGATCCAAGGGAAATCTTCTTATGCCCCATTGTATGGATTTAGGAGAGGGTATTCGCTGGTGAAATGCTCAAATTTCGGTGACAATTAAGTGAACAAAGCATTAGTTAGAGTAACCCCGCTGTGTTGTGTCCGGGGAAATTATCATTGTCTATTATATTCTCCTTCTATTCATCAATTCGTACATTTGAATGGTAAATTAAAACAATAGTCCCATTATCAACGGGATCCCCATCTTCGTGTCCAGCCGCCATTTTGAATGTGTTTTGGGGAATTAATTTTATGGGCGTCTCCATCGTGGCATTTCATAAAGTGTAGTGTCTGATCTCATAGAGTATAATATTAAGATTTAATTAAGACGGTCATCGACTTATGTTTTTATTCGTCGGACGACTGGTGTAGCATCCACATTATACTCGTATTGAACATGAATCGGTAGTTATGAAGTATCATATCAAATAGTTTTGTTTGTTTTTGATCTGTTAACTATGATCATCAAGATAAAGTATTTTATACAATAGGTAGTTAGTATTTAAACTTATTATTATTATATTATTATATAAATCCAGATAATAATTTGGCTTGGAATCCTTTGTTTCTCCAGTTTAGACGGTAATTTTATACAAGTCAGCTCAAAACGATACAATAAGTTTAAAGGAGTATTGTATTTACTGAAGAAACCTTTGGTATTTTAATTGTAATATAATTTGACAAAGGTCGTGTTATGTCGTATGTCATGCTCCCGGCCAAATGGACTGACGGTTTGCAAAAGCTAACAAGAATAAAATAAAACGGGTGTAGTTTCAGATCACAAATTCTAAGTTTATTATTATATTCTTCTCTTGCCTTATTTATCAAGGTATGGGCGTGCGTCATTTTTTTTTATATTTATATATATACATACATAAACTTACGCACTTTTCCCAGACGGCGTAGGCAGAGGTTTTTCTGGTAGTAATCAGGATACCTACGATTCATCGTGTTTGTTCAGTCCAACGTGTGTTAGGGGGCCAGCCTATCGCTTTATCGGGCACAAATTCTTGACTCCGGGCTGATAGTTAATAGAAAATCTAATATCACTTTGCCCGACCCGGGATTTGAATCCGAGACAGCTTTGTAATCATACCGTAGTACAACAACGCCACCGAGGCAGTTGTTACCACAAATAAATCTCACTTAGGATGAACAATTTGCTTTTAGCTTTTTTGCCTAGTAATTTACTGAAAAACTGCCTGAAAAACCAGAAGGCCCGAAATTTTTTTATGGGTGTTTCACAAATACATTTTCCAGGTCTGTAAGACAATAAAATACATACATACATAATCGTCACGCCTGTATCCCATAAGGGTAGGCAGAGACTATGGATCGCCACATTGCTCGATCCTGACATACTACTTTCGCTTCTTCCACTTTCATTAATCTTTTCATGCATGCGCGTCGGTTTAGGGTACTTTTGACCTGACCCTTGTTGAGGGTATCACCGATTTGGATGGTGTAGGTTCGATGAGGTTGATCCCTACCGACTCTTCCATTCACCCTCGCCTTTTATGACAATAAAATATCTTGAAAAAAAATATAGCCACCAAACAAGACTTATGTCTTAGTACAGAGTTAGGATTGCGTGTTGGGCGTATTAATTTATTTATCTTGTAACACTGCGAAATGAATACGACTAGAAGCACCATCAATTCGGCTATGAAATTGTACAAAACGGCGACCATCTGCAAATAAACGGCGCCGTTTATGAAATGACGTCATACACAATCTGCTGACGTCATTTGCACAATTATACAGGGTGATGTAGACACAATGTCATTCATGGCAGCCATAGAGAATCACGTCACCAGTTCAGCCATTGGAAACTTTTGAGTAAATATGATTGTTTATTTATTATTTATTGTACACAAACAAAGAAACAACAATATATATAAATAATAGAAAAGTGTCAGTCTTATCGCTGTAGGTGATTTCTACAAGACAACCATGGGATGTGTAGAAGAAAAGGAAATAGAGAGGGCAGTGTAAAGAATGAAGAACACGAGCTAAATAATACTTTTTAAACATATATATTTATATGTTAACAAATATAAGAATTATACTTATAAGCGTATATAATAAAATACACATACATACATAATAAATATAATATATATTACTAAAGATTAAGAAAGAGGAAATTATACTAATATTTGCTTTAAGGTAACGGCGTTTTGTTCCAGTAACCTCTTGATGATATAATGATAAGATGATATGAGAGGATTGTGTACACTATTTACTAATTAACTCTGCTTTTATTGCACAAGTCCGGCAAACGAGCAAACAGGTCACCTGATGGTCACGTGATCACTGCTGCCCATGATCATCCATAACGCTTGGTTCATATATGTGTTGCCACCCCTTACATTCAGGAGGGGAGCTGGAAAGAAAAAGAATTGGGCATCCGGCAATCACACTCACCGAAAGAAACGCGACAGCAAAGCTGTCGCTTCACGTCGATTTACTGTGAGACATACCACCCCGGACAAGCCTGCCCATTCATGCTGAGCCATGACTGACAACAGCGTGGCTTGACTACATAAAAATATGTATAAAATATGTGATACGTAATTTAATTATTTTAAACTGTTTTGATTGGCTCGCAGCGATCGTGTCAAGTTTAATAACCTCTAGTTCCCAGCGCCCTGTATAAACTATGTATTTTGAGTAGTCGGTAAATTGAAATTGAGTTGGGACTGAATAATGTGAGACCTACAGTCCCTGCCGTGACCTGTTCGCGTTATGCAAACGGCTCTTTGTAAATGCAAATAAACATAATTTTGTCCTTTGTTTGTAGGCTCTGAGTGAGGTGCTTTCTCATACAAACGTAGGTAGATACAATAATATGTTAATAAGACTAAGGATATTCTCTTCTGTAACACTATTTTTGGTTTATTTTACACGGTTGATATGTGGAAGCTTGAAAGTTTTTATATAAATCAGTGTAGGTTGAATGCTCACGGGACATATCGCCTTGTAGTTGCAATGGAAAAAAAACAAACATCCACTTAGTAAATTCTTTTATAAAATAAAATTACGGGAAACTATCTTATCAAATTCTAGACTTCACAGCTATAGGTCAAAGCACTGATATATTGTTATGAGGTAGGGTGATTTTTTAAATTGACTCGATTAATTCGTAATAATAGATTCAAAATATATCAAATATTTTCTGTCCACTTATGTCTCCAATATAATTAAAAGAGTTCAAAAGGTTGTACCACAAGTAACGTTACCTGACGTTAAGATGTAAAAAGCGGTTGAAACAATTTTACACAATCTGTTATATGTACTCTATGATTGTTGTAATAAACAGATTATCAAGAAGCAATCCGCAACACAAACATGCAAAGGTACAAATCAGTTTTCCGTTTATCTTTTATTCGAACAACAGGCCGGGCAAACAGACCGCGCTGTAAATACTCATTGTTTAACAGAAACGCGCCAAACGGACCGGAAAATAAATAAGTTTTCGCGTTTTACCTGCATTGAATTTCGCAATTTCGTCGCGAATATCGCCGACTGCTGTGATGGGATGGTAATGATTTTACAACGCAATTACATCTGAATAAATAAACAACAGTTACATAGTCTGAACTCTCGGAAAAACAATTGTACTGTAGATATCAGAAATTGTTAAATATTTTTGGTTCTTGAGAAGTAGTCCAAAAATAATTAATGTAAGCTGGTGATAACAATATTTATCTCAGAGTAGGGATAAAACCTGCGGTGTCTTATTTCACAGGTTGTTAAATTTTCTATCTCTGAAGTATCACATATTTGTTCTTGAGCTAAATTCATCATTTAATGTTGGTTGAAAGACTAACATATGTACATAATTATGTCTTTTCTTGTTGCAGTGTTTTTATAGGTCACACTGTTACACTTTTAATTGAAGTGTGAAGCGTGATCAAAAATTTGAACACATCACAAATATTAGTGTATTTAATACATTGTTTGCGAATGGTAGAATCTAAATCGAAATAACGTAAAATATACACCAACACAGAGTTTTCATATGAATAACCACCAAGAAACGTATACATTAGTGTAATGGTTTTACATTCATTATAAAACCGTTACTAACTTATTACATATTGTAAACAATTTCCACGAAATTAACTTAATTTTAAGCCATGTTCGTATCAGCGTTCGTGAGCGCACAACCGCAAAAGCTTAAAATCGTCCTACTTCGCAAAATAAACCATAACTTTTCGTGGTGATAGTTGGCAGAATTGTATTAAATGGAGTGAAGTTTCAGAACAAACATAATGGAGATGTAGAAGTGTCTTCACTGAACGAAATAAGATGGCGGGAAATGTAATTTGTGTCCTGTATTAAAAAACTTTGAAGACAGTCGTACAACATCTAATTTTAGTTTGATTTAGTTCTTCAACTTTGTAAATATCGTTACGGGGGAATTGCGCATAAAAACATTACAAGTCGAAAGTTACCAAGACAGTATTGCTCGTACTATTTATTGAAATTACGTTATTATGGTTTCAGAAAATATAATTTGTTATTGAAGATTTACTTATATGCCCCGAGATATTATTTTCAAACTATTTATAGAATTTGTAACGTCATTTCCATTTGCTGATACAAAACAATAAGTAAACCTGAAGCTGATTGGATGACTGACGGTCATGTGCAACATACTGCATTGCAAAACTCTAAAGTGGACTTTGTTGAGCAGTGAACTGTAGCTGACAATGATGATGAAAATCTGAACAAGGATTATCCAAACACGAGAACAAATAAAACCAAAATAGTATCTCCCACTCCAGATCGTTTCATTTTGATTTCATCTACACTACAGTTTACAATCAAACTATGCATAAACAAGATTACAGATAGAATGCATGTTGATTCACGATGTAGCACGAGCGTAAAATCTATTGCGGTTCGCTAGCTCCAACTTAACCTCGTTTGTAACACACAATACGGATTGTAATCAGCAAATTGCGCCCGAAGGAAGGGTACCCTTTGTTTCCTCGTTTGTTGTTTGAAATACATCGCAAACGTTGATTGTTGCTTTTGGCAACACCTCAGTGCATCGCGTGCAAACGCTCCGATTGCTTATTGAATTGTGAACTTGATTACACAGCAAAGTGCAAGATTGTATTTGTTGTTTCGTATATTTGTGTTAGGTTTATCGTTGGATTCATGCTTTATGGAGTTGTCTTGTAAAGGTTTATATAAAGTACTAGCGGCCCGGCCCAGCTTCGCCTGGGTGCTAAGATGTTTAGACTCCACTCCACACCAGAAATATCTTATTCCCGTTCTAACTTTTGTACTCCTGAACTCAACCTAAGTACCTACCATCCCTTTTCCTATCGTATCCCATCCCATCTCATCTGGCTCCTTTTCTTTCTGTTACATCCCGTCCCATTATTTCCCATCGAATGCAATCCGGATCCGACCGGTTTCATCGCGTTCGTCCCACTTTATCCCATTTCATCCCTGTATGCCTAAATAGGCAAGTTGTAAATTTTTTGTAATTGCTTTTATTTTGTAGATAGGCCTTATATAAACACGAAAATACGACGAATATCATTTAAAAAATACGTAAACACAAATACTTTGCAAAATTCCTGCTAAAACTTTCCGCTCAGCCAAAATTCTGACTACGAAATTGATTTTTTAAAGTATAATGAACTACTTATTTTAAATTTAATTAATTTTATAGCGTCAACAACACGTGGTAATTATACTGTTAAAATGTAGCTTATATGACACGTTCGTAGATTTACCATAGCAGCGCCATCTATTGATTACTTACTCAACCCAGTCGAAAGGTATCGACATCTGTTAGAATCATTTGGAGTTAACAGATGATTGTGACTGTCAAATAATAACAGACAAATAATTAGCAATAAATTAAAATTGCGACTATAATTTCAGATTTAAACTATCCTATCTCTCAAGTTGGATCGAACTGCACATGGTGTGCAAATTTTATTATAATCGGTTAAGTAGTTTAGGAGTCCATTGAGGACAAACATTGTGACACGAGATTTATATATATTAAGATTGTTAAATAGTATACAATAAAAATGGGCAACATGACTATTAGCAAAATTCCTGTTTAAAAACAAACAAGTTTTAAAAGTTACTTAATCGTACTCTGGATTGTAAAGGAGACTCGTGTCCTGCAGTGGGACGTACATGGCCAACACGCACTTAACTTGAACATTATACTGGATATAAAAACACTATATTCTTCCTAATTATCTTAAACCGCAAGAATTCCTGTGTTAAACATAAAACTTTGGCATGAATCTTACCATTTTAAGATAATACGATAAAATTAATAATATTGAACAAAATATAAGTCACACCCAACTCGGTAAATCTTCCTACTTCATGCGGATTATTCTTAACTTAGACTGTGAAACTTGGCACAAACTTTGCAGGAAACCAGCGATGTAAGTAGTTTACAGTTTTATTCGAGACGGTGTATAGTGTATTGGTGTTGGTTTTTATTCAATATTTTTTTCATACTTGAAATCGATCGTTTATTTAGTTACTGTGTTTTTTTTTATCAGCCCATATACATCCCACTGCTGGGCACGGGCCTACTCTACAACCGAGAGAATCGATAGAGAGTGGCTAGCCCATATAGTCCACCACGCTGGCCTAGTGCGGGTTGGCGGACTTACATACCGTAGAAATTCTTTAAAATCGCTACGGTATGCACGTTTCCTCACGATGTTTTCCTTCACCGTTAAAGTGCGTGGTGATTGACTATCAAGTTACTGTATAGCGAATTTTAATTTGTAATCGACTCTAGCATATGGATATAATAATGTATGTAAATTGTAAACACTATGGCCCAGTTGCATAAACCAATTTTGACGATAACATTAATTTCGACAATGTCATCGCCATACATTTAAAACGTATTTGTTATTGCTAATGTATGGGATTGGCATTTTCAGTCAATTATGGGCAAAGTTTTGTACAATTGGGCCTATCAATAGCAACAAATTAGTTTAACTATGAGATTATATTCATATAATGCTTCGGTGGCGTAGTTGTACTACGGTACGATTACAAAGTTGTGGTCTCGGGTTCGAAACCCGGGTCGGGCAAAGTGATATTGGATTTTTCTATTCATTATCAGCCCGGAGTCAGGAATTTGTGCCCGATATGGCGATAGGTTCGCCCCCCGTCACATCGTGGGACGGAACACACAAGGCGAAATGTGGGTGTCCTGATAGCACATCTGCCTACGTCCTCTGGGATAAAAGCGTGACGTTTATGTATATATGTATGTATGTAAATTTATGATATAAATAATGTCGAATATCATTTCCACAACGCGAAGAATCACAGTCACATTAGTCTGTGCGGGCAATAATTCATTCCATTACATAACTATGGTATTATAATCGGCAGTAGTCAGGATGTTGTCGGTTATTAATGACCACCAAGTTCTCACCGCCATTAATCATATTCCAGTGTTGTGCAATATTAACCGGGGTTAAGGTTCGCTGCACTACGAGAAATACATTATTTAAGAAAAGTAAATTTTGTTTTTTGTCCCATGGTAACGAGTTAGGATTGTGAATCGTGAGATCTTGGATTCGACTCCCGAGATGCGCAATTCACTTTTTGTGGGTTTTACACAAACAAATAATAATGTTGAAACCATAATAGTGGATAGCTTTGACGGTGTTGAATAAAAACAAAATATAACCATAACAATTACAATAAACTTAAAAACTAAACCAATCAAAGAATGATAAAATTTTAAGCAATCATGCTTCGACAATCATGTTAAAAACACCAAATCAAATTAAATTAAAACTTAAATTGAGCCACAACAAGAAGGAACTAATATAAACAATACAGATGTTATGACAGAACACAATGAAGTTTATTTAAATTGGTAGGCAATTTTGGCCCCGACACTCCAGATAAAGGCTTATGAAAGACGAACAATTCTGTGATACGATTGTATTGGAAACTTTATGATATGTACTTTACACTGGTGCACAGGTGTCTCGACGAATATGAAGAGCTGTTTTGATCAATAATATCTGAAGGGTCCACATCGGTGGTTTGTGAATAAACAAGATTTAGACAATTTGTTGCTGGGGGGAGCTTATGTAGATTTTTATAAGATTAGTAACTGTTTTTGACTGCCTCGGTAGCGTAGTTGTACTATGGTACGATTGCAAAGCTGAGGTCTCGGGTTCGAATCCCAGGTCGGGCAAAGTAATATTGGATTTTTCTATTAATTATCAGCCCGGAGTCAGGAGTTTGTGCCCGATATGGCGATAGGCTCGCTCCCTATCACATCGTGGGACGGAACAGACAAGGCGAAATGTGCACTATCAACACTACAACAGCACTATCAATATTTGATCAAGCCGGCTCATTGGTACAAAAGTCAAATTACTTAGTTCTTCGACTAAAAACATATTATATGATACATGTTATTTTTCGTATAAACTGACACTTTATATGTGTTATACATATTAACCTTCCTCTCGAATCACTATCTATTAAAAAAAAACAAATCAAAATCCGTTGCGTAGTTTTAAAGATACATACATATGTACATAGGGACAGCACCTTTATTTTATACTATGTTATAATATTATATTATTACCTTGTTAACATGATCTCTAAGTATATTGGAGTAGACCATGGCCATCGCCTCAAGCGCCATGAACGTCATGCAGCCCACCACCCACGGAACCAGGAACGCCACATTTTCCTGCAAAATGTTACAATATTAGTATAGTTTACAATTAGCCCTACAAATGAATATGAGGTCCTTTTGGTGACATCTGATTCTATTTAAATTAAAAGAGAGTCCTTAGAGGTACCTACAGCATAAAGTCTTATGACCGTACTTTGAAAGTGCTACGATGTACCGGGGAGATCCCGTCAGAGCGAAGCCACACGATGCGTTAACGGAGCGGTGGGGGGCACTCCAATGCCAACCGAATGGCGAATGCGCATTCGGTGTATAGAATGCCACACGGACCGGACGGTGCGGCACCACAGCGCAACGCTCATTATCCGTACATCGCATCACCCCTCCCTGACACGTCTCTCAGACCGTAACTCCGGCGCGCGTGGTGCTGCGCTGTACGGCGATCTAACATTTGACATAGTATAGTGATTGATATGAAGGATGACGCAGCGGCACCGCTCCGGCGCCACACAGCACCTTTAACGCATCTTGTGGTTTCATTCTTATGTATATTATTTGTCCAAAACTAGCTCTTAGAATTTTATTTCACCACTCTACTATTACGCGAAATAGCGAAATAAAACGATAGCCCATTTCAATTTCTTTGATTTTCAGTGATTGTGATATTTCCCGGAAACCCTATATGAGAGGGCTGCCACAGGCCGGCCTCTTGATTCGAGACTTCCTGACCATTATAGTGTTGGTTTCGCGGGAATAAAGGCGAACAGGCCTTTGTACAAATTGTATTGCGACTCCTTGGGTTTTCTCGAGACCCAGCCAATTATTAAGTAATTGAACTGAGTTATTTTGTGTTATTGAAATATATTCTCTTTCTTAACTTATTATGTTGGTAATTTAAAACAATGTGGAATATGTTTAGTTAATTGTTATTTGTTCAGCAGTGCATTTCAAGTGTGTTACTTTGTAAAGTCTTTAGAATGATCATCAACACTAGTGGTTTGAAAAAAAAAAACAGTCTACCATCACAAATCAGAAACTACAGCCAGTTAGTAAGACATCACAAGACATAGTTGTATCATTTTACACTTCTAACGTCGATGTCAGTTAAGCCCCTATCCCGCGACATTAAACTCCTTGCTCTTTAATAAACAAGATTCGTAAACATTAATTAGCAGATTTAATTGAAACATGTACGTATTTGTCATACAAAATATACAAATAGTCATACAGTCATGGTAAATACTGCTATTCACAGCATTGAGAATTTAAAGGCGGTGTAATCTGTGAGACCGAAAGGGCGCTCAAATAGGGTAACCGCGTTGCGCTGAAGTGCCTTACTGCTTTGATGAAAGGTTTCTTTCGGCCTTAAAGCCCTATTAATATGTCTTTTATTCGGTGCTTCACTGAAGTTTATGGCGATTTTTAAAGAGCCATTCTAAAGGCAGGATGTTTTTAATTAGATGCTTTTTAAGTGCGCGGATGTTTTGGATGTTACAGCTGAGGTCAAACATTCATATTTTATTAGGACGGGTTCTGTAACTTTTTGGTGCTATTTAAACAAGTAAGAGATTTTATGATGGAAAAATGGGTTGATGAATTTTTTATGGTAGGTATTACAACATTTGATTGTGAAGTAAACGGATTTTATATAAAACTCTGTCTCAGGGACAGATCAACTAATAAAAAGAAACGAAACAAATTATAACAACAATAAAAAAATAATACTCACTTTATAAATCCCATAAAACAGGAATATGCTTAACACGATCATGAACATCTGCGTTCCTATAATTGCAAAATACGCTATCTGTACACCTGGAACAAGCGATAAATAGCACGTTAATATTATTGCGTAAGGGTAAGCATCCATTAAACAGGTAGAGAGAGATCCCAACACAAATGTTTTAATTTTATTATTGGTAATGAGTAATATTCTAAGTGGACAATTACGTGTTTTAAACTAACAAATAGGTCAGATCGTTGTTGGCAGTGACACTGTCTCATAAAAAGCCCAAGTAACAGTTTTGCTGTTTCATTTCGTTTAATGAGTTAGATTGAAAGACACATCTTAGCAGAGATTGCGCTGAAATTCTTGTTTCCTCTCCCTCCATCCTTAATTTCTTTTGATAAGTTTAAAAGCCAAGTATGCAACTAAGATTTTCAAGTAACCCCGTACCACCTTCTCACTCGTTTATAGGATAAATGTGACAAATAAACAATGGAAGAAAACGCCCACCAGTAACAAAAATACTTGTAACATACGGCCCAATCTATCTTTAGTAGATGCTTAGCCGTAAGACGCGAATGTACGTGACAGGACAGATATTGAGCGATATTTTAGCCCTAAACACCCATTTGTTTACTAAAGGACGGGCTTGACGTATCACTCGTTTCGGAGCGTTTTTGCGACGTTCATACCAAAATGGATTCATGGGTTTCTTTACAGGTGCGGCTTTTGTCAATTGTTTGTCTAAGTGTTCTAGTTTGATCTGTTTTTTTGTATCGAGAGGAAAGCTGTTAAACTCGCCTTTCGAAACTCCGGAGGCATGTTACTGTCACTGGTCTTCCAGCCTGGCATGCTGCGGGTATTGCGTCCGAGTCGGGTCCATAACAAATCCTACGTCAGCAACCGACTAATACCTCTCGGTGGCCGTCGCGCACATTTCGGGCGGCACTGGATATTTCAGGGCGAGAAGCGCCCCGATTCCTTCGCTGTGACAGCCCGTATTTAGAACTGTATGCATGTTATATTACGTAGTAGGTCATACGGGCAGATAACAGAATTTTATATGTGTAAGTCATAGCACCGGTAACATTATCTTGTCGTTTGTCGAACAGGGGGCACACTGGTTGACGACCACCCGATGGTCCGTAGTCGCTGTCTCATGGGAACACCCGCAACAACATAGAAGTTGTCAGTACGTTGCCGGCTTTTAAGGACTCTTACACATCCCGAGTCCGGGTAGCGCTTAAAATTACTTTTCAGAGTCCCATGGGCGTCGCAAATAAGTGAACAGATTTAATGTCATTTTAAATAAAAACCAAGTGTTTTTTTTAATATTTTGATCCTTGAGCCTGCAAAAAATAATTTTCACTGCGCGATAATTCGACTTTTCCGTTCCATCACTGCGCGACAGATGCTCTCGATAATAAATTGTTGAAATACATTTGAAATTGAGACATTGCCTAATTAACGTTGTTTACCATCCCTATATTCTGGGGCAAATTCTGTTAATTAGTCCGCATTTGTGCGAGATGTTGTTTGCCACCGAAGCGTAAAGTTTTTGTACGTACCATGTATCTACCGAGTAAGTCCCGGGACGATGTGCTCTCAATTTGATGTTTACTCTTCTCGTTATGTTAACATGAGATGTAGTTACAACGTCCCACCGTTGGGAATGGAGTTTATCTATAGTTAAAGGGGCTCAGTCTTGGCTCACTACGTATAAATAATTCTCACATACTTTGGAAATTATTGTGTGGGACTTTTAGGTTTACCGGTTGACTTATAAAATTTTCTTTCATTTCCAAGAGAGGCTCTAATTTTAAGTAAAGTTAATTATAAATAAACATATAATTGACAACCTCATGGCACAATGAAAAATAAGCTCGCTTTGAAATGTGGGGCACAGGTTCAATATCCACACTGAACCGAGATTTCGATTCAAAGGATATGGAAATATGTTTGTGTGACCCAAAAATATTTGTTTAGAGTCTGAGTTATTTCGCCTTCGATATGAAACCTTAGTATCCTTTAGGTGGAGTCAGGACTTCGTGTATAACTGTTCTGTACTGTATCAGCCCATATATATTATATGTCTGCAGGATCACTCACTGCAGGACACGGGCCTCCTCTACAATCGACAGTACAAAGTTGGGTTAAGCCATATAGTTCAGCACGCCTAGTGCAGGTTAGCGGACTCATGTATGACTGTACTGTAAATAATTTCGAAAATTCAGGCATGTGTAGGAATTTGTCATCAAATCCCTGAGTAGACAATTACCCTTTCTCCCTTATCCTCAGCATAGAGGTGTTTTATCTAGATTTATAACGAGAAAGGCAATACCAAATTATTTTAGTGAGCAAATCCATAGCCATTTTGAGGCAATAATATCAGTAATAAAAGATAGTTACAATTTTGGCTTATGTGTTAAATGGATTGAAGATTTTCTACGTCGAAATTAATGGTTCCATTTATTTTATTCGTTAGAGCGGAGTAAGGATGGGTTTGGAGATAATTTCTGAGAAAATGTCTTTACGATGGTATAAATTATAAAGTATGTGGTCGATTGATGGTAATAAACCGGACGCCAAATATAGTAATAGTGGTTGCGGGTTTGAATCCTTAGGCACACCTCAAACTTGAAAATATCATAGAGATACATCAATTTCTATTGTATAAGAAGTTCGTCAAGCGCCAATCTCGATCTTTCCGGAGCCATGTGTGTTTTGATAGCCAATCACCACGCACTATAACGGGGAAGGAAAACATCGTGAGGAAACCTGCATACAATAACGATTTATATAAATTTCTATGGTATGTAAAAGTCCGCCAACCCGCACTAGGCCAGCGTGGTATACTATATGGCCTAACCATTCTCAATCGTACTCTCGATCGTAGAGGAGGCCCGTGCTTTGCAGTGGGACGTATATCGGCTGATATAATACAAATGCCAATAGGACACATGTGAAGTATGGCCTAAACTCTCTCAGTGTCACTCGATTGTAAAGGATTTCCGTGCTTGGTAATAGGTGTATGAGTTGATATATTTTAATACATAACGTCAAGATACTTAAAATGGAATGAATCTTTGTCCGTTCATTCAACTTCACGCAGTCAGATATTTAAAGAGTACAATATGATTACTTAACAAAAGTCAATAATTAAATCTTTGTATTGAATGCGCGCTGGAATGGTTCTCTCGTTGTCGGCACGTAATCGATTTTGAAGTGAACAAATAAATCGAGCTGGAATCGAATCGATTACCCAAAGGGTGTTTGCCTCCATCGCCGCGCGGGTAAAACTTGTTAATGGACGAATAAAATTGCATCTCAATAGGAGGTTGATGAAAATGCATCGAAGGCACAATATCAAATTAAATAGACATTTCTACCTGTAATTTACTGTTTGCCCACTGATATGGAAAGTGATAAATAAATAAATACACCCAATAGTCACATACATAGTCCTGACCTCACACTAAGATCGAGTTTTGTATCGTGGGTATCAGGAGCTACGAGAGACTTTTCAGTCTCACGAATACCCAGACTCGAAACAAATACTTGTGGTTCACACAAACATTTGTCGCGATGCGGGAATCGAACCGCGGCTTCCCGTTTCACAGCCGGCGTCCAACCAATTGCGCCACAGAGGTTATCCTGGGTAGGTAAGCGATATGCCAGAGCAGGTCCGTGTTAAGTAGGGGGCTGAAAAAATATCACATATCTGCGAAAATATTGTAGGGAAACTCTTCAAATAAATATTGCTATCTTTTACTGTTTCATTTAATAGATCAAACTCTTCTAGAACCAATCTAGAACAAACTACTCACTTTATAATTACATTCTTGTCGACCGTCATACATCGTCTTTAAAAAAATTCTTATATTGTACAACCAACCGCATCAACACATTTGAAAGTATTCCATAATCGAATACAAAATTTATTACATTGAAGATTGTATTACCTAACAATATGTCCTGCTATTTCGAATAGAATTTCTCCTTACATTACATGGTTGGGTCCAATGAGTGTGTGAGGTTGCCAATCTAGTGTCACAATTTTTAAGCGATAGACATTAGCACTACCTAATCTTTAAAAGAAAGAGACATCGAGTAAGAGACCATAACTTTTTTATCTAGTAAAAAGACGTATTTCTCTATAAGACGAAATATATTATTAAATAACCGTTGTGAACTTCGAATAAAAAATGGGTTCAACCCGTACTAACAGTAATTTCCGGGTGAAAATATTCTGTGTCATTGAGCAAAGGATGCGCTGGGTGTTTGCTCGGTCCCTTATTTGTTTTGGTACGACCAACTTTTGATTCATCGTATTTCGTACGTGGTTAAAAATAGCATTCTATTGATTTAGTTATCATCCCTTTTCATTTGAAACGAATCATAAGGGCGATCAGGTAGATTTTATAAATATAATCTTAAATTGGAAAAAGAATTGAAACAAAATATTTTATTAATATCGATTTCGAATATATATATATATATATTTATATTATAGGGTGTAAACGAGCATACGGCTCTCCTGATGTTAAAATAAAATGCTCAATACTTATGTTTCCTGTATATCAAAGAAAGATATATGTTTAATATCCATTTTTCGTTTAAAATTATAATATCTCTAACAGATGAGACATTACAGTTGAATGCAACTGAAATTTGTGCCACATCACATTTTTGCATGGAACTAAGTTCCATACGCTGGAAATGGCATTAATGACACCTTCTCTGGGATTTGAAGGCGTAATGTATCAAATATTTGACAATAACCATAGACAAGATTATGCAAAATAATACGTGAATAATATTGTTAAGATATAATTCGATCAAAAAGAATCCAACACACGCTACTAGACACAGAACTAGCGAATCCTCGAGGAAAACTTAACCAAATCCGAATCCATCCCTCCACGGAAGTTAGGGTAAATCGAATTCCACATTCGGGACGGTGGTATTAAACAGCTCGGGAGGTATCTGATACGCATACCTATTAACACAATGGTTGGCATTCCCCGCGGGTCCACGCTGACGCGGCCTGATAATGAGAATTCTTCGGCACCACTACTCATGCTAAGTATTTCACACCTGGCGGATGATAAATGGGGAATTTTTTTCGTGTCTGTGATAAAAGAGGGACGGAGTAGGTCTTGTTCGATGCACTCTCGTTTCCTCAATATCTGTGATACTTTTATGAGACAATGTTGTTTTTAATAAACGGTCTACGTACATTTAAGACTTTTGTTAAAGCTTATTTTATTAGTGAAAGAATAAAATATACAAATATTAAATATGTGTTTAACGTACTAAAAATGAAAATACTTCATGTCAAACTTGGGTTTGAATTTCTTAACTTAAAATTGCATAGAATGTTGTTATTAAAGACATTACGCATATTAGAATTACACTTAATAATTCATAAAATTTTCAATGATTAATTTATCTCATATTATGATAAAACAACTTAAAAATTACATGTAAACTCCAAAAAAATTAGATTTTTTAACTATTTAATCCCTAATTAAAGGAAAAATACATATATCATTTTATAAAAGTTAAATTGAAAAAGTAACTATAATAGAACATGGCACAATACAGCCCTAAATTCAATGTAGACTCATTGAAAATGCTCTGTGACTAATCCGTACTAACCCTCGCTGGAGAGCCATTGAAATCAATTCATCCGTAAAACATCAACAAACCTTTGGATGTTCCAACAATGTTCAACTTGTGGTTGATTAATTTAGTTTCTGTATAGAAGGGAATATTTATTTGCGATGTTTGTGGCAGTACGGTTTTCTTATCAACTTGTAACATATTAGTTTAGTGATTTTTTTACCTGGCTTTGTTACAGTATTGTTAGCATTAGAAAGAGATTTCGATATATTTTTATTCCGTATCCCATATTCGTAATTAAAGTAATGAAATTTGTATTTGAACCTTATAAATTTGATTATCCTCTTTTACATGCTGGGATTGCTGTGAAACTGCCCTCCACTTTATGATTAATTCAATATTGATCATTTGATCTCGTAGGGTGTCGACTAGTTAGAGATGATTAATTAACAGCGTGGGATAAAACTATAGCTTATATTTTTGGGTGTATTATGTGGATAATAATACGATTACGCTCTGTGGCGGACCTTGGGAGAGGCCTATGTCCAGCAGTGGACTGCAACGGGCTGATGACGATGGTCATGATGATGTGGATAATTTACATCATTTTAGCCTCACTTTTGCGTTAACGATACGTTGTTGTTTTTGCGTTAATATCCATATATTAACCTCACCTATCGAAGACGCAAAACCGACGCTAAAATGATGTAATAAATATAGATATAAAACCAAAGACTTCAATAATACAAACTTATAATAGCTTTTTATAAAGTCAACCAATTCCTAAATGAAACCTGACGTGGAATTAATGAACAAACTCACCGACACTTTTATTGGATTCCTTCATTTCAATCGTTTAATTTGATCCAAGTTTGGAAGCGGTCCGGACTACCGTTACAATTAACTTTCTGTTTTAATATTATGTCTAGCAATGGAATGATGAAATATACTGTCTTTTTGTATCTATATTTACCTATGTGCACTCCATGCCACAAAGAAAAGTCCCCAGAATATTAAACAAAGAAGATATTCTTGTAGCCCATCAATTGTCAGCTAGTTCCGAAAAACACTTCGCCATTCATTCATTCGTTCGTTCCATCATCTCTAAATTAACGCATTCAATCACTTGCCTGTTCTTACATTTATCATAGAAATGAGTACATTTTTGTACTTTATTTTAATGTTCTGTTAATTTCTTTATTATATTCATTTAGTAGAATTTATACGTTGTGGATGTATAGATACTAAGATATTAATTTTGAACACTACTACTACTAAGAAAAATCTGTAATTCCCACACATTTTTTATATTAATGCGATTATAATATTATACGCGGTAGAATATGCAATGCAATCTCGCATCAGGTGGAGAAAACATAAATATTGTGTTAATACCTAACGTAGGTCCTTAGTATGTTTGGGGAAGGATTGGGTTTATTAGAAATGTTAAATACGTACATACATACATAAACACACGCCTTTTTCCCAGAAGGGGGAGGCACAGGTGCTACCAGAACACCCACGTTTCGCTTTGTATATTCCGTCCGACAATGTGATAGGGGGCGAGCCTATCGCCATATCGGGCACAAATTCCTGACTCAGGGCTGATAATGAATAGAAAAATCCAATATCACTTTGACCGACCCGGGATTCGAACCCGAGGCCTAAGCTTTGCAATCATACCGTAGTACCACTACGCCACCGAGGCAGAGAAATGTTAAATCAACCATGTAAACTTGTTAGACAGCTTAAAATATGATATAATTAACAAGTTACTAAAAAACAGTGGCTCATGATTAAATAGACCGCTTATTAAAGGCCTTTTGATATTATCATTGAAGGTATTTCAGAAGTTGCAGCCTAAAAGCGCCATTAATATCTCTAAAATATTTCAGAGCCAACCTCATTTCAGACTTTTAAACTAAACCTAAAGTTTTCCCAAAAAGTAGAACACAATGTAGTGAATGGTGGAGGAAATTGCTTTGGAAGACGGATGACCCTGCTCAAGGATAGACGTGTCCTTCTATAAGGAATTGCTTATACATTCATAGTGATGTAGCGGTTGTTAGTGTAGCCACAGTATATTCTCAAGTATTTTTGAATCTATGACTTAAAAAAGGTCAAATAGAACAGTCCCATGCATAGTCCTGACCCCACACTAAGATCGAGTCTTGTGTCCTGGGTATCAGGAACTACGAGAGACTTTTCGGTCTTACAAACACCCAGACCCGAAACGAATACCTGTCGTTCACATAAACATCTGTCTCGGTGCGGGAATCGAACCCGGAGACTCGCGTTTCACAGCCGGCGTCTAATCAACTGCGCCACGGAGGCTGTCAAATAAATAATAAATAAATACCCACAATTATCACATACATAGTCCTAAGACCAATTCAGTCCTATGTCGTGGCTATCTGCAACTACAAAACTCTTCTGTCTTACATACACCCAGATCAGAGATAAATAATTTTGAGCCTTACAAACATTTGTCATGGTGCAGGGATCGAACCCGCGGTCTTCCGTTTCACAGCCGGCGTCTAGCTTACTGTGACATAGAAGCTACCAAATAATATTGTGCTAACAAAAATAGTTTTCATTCTAACGCATGATTTGTTAGGGCATATCATAATATAGAAATGTATAATACATCGTGTGTATATGATCAGTTCCTCTATTGAAAGGCCTGGTCCGGAGACCTTTTGTAATATTTTTCCGTCCCTAAAGAAATTTAATTGGTCTGGTATTAGATTTGTCGCTAACATGAATATATACACCTTATTCAGTTGATACGATGAAAATATCTCTAATGAAATGTGGTAGATTTTCATTCCTACACTCTCTGTAAGACTGAACCAGATGGGATTCATATATTTCGGTAAGAGCAAATAACAATTGTTTATTTATTTAAATCTTTATTGTACAAAAAAATACACAAAAACTCTATACAGAAACAATAATTAAAAAAATACAAATGGCGGTCTTATCGCTCTACAGCAATGTCTACAGACTACCATTGGATGGATTGAAAAGAAGGAGATAGAGAGGGCATTGTAAAAAATAAGGAATTGGAGCTAATACTTATTAAACATATGAAAATATATGTAATTTTAAAAAATAAATATGTAATTGTTTAGTTGGATAAGAATATAATAAAAACATTTAAAGTAATGTATATCACACGTTTTAATATTTTATAATATTTAATGAAATATCTGTATAACTTTTTTTGTATCCGCCTTCATAGTATCATATTCACCTACATCACTATTTTGAATCTTCCATAGGATTATTCCGTGATTTTGTGAATACCCTCTTAGGGTTGGCAAGGAGCTAAGCCCCTAATGGAAGGGATGAATAAGAATGCCTTATGTTGGGCTATTGTGTAACTTATTTGTGAAGGCGTATATAGGGCAGGGTGTATTTCGGTTCAGCAGGATAATCTCTTTGCAGCATCTTTGTTTCTCTGTTGTTAAGGGGATGATGTTGTTTTACGGACCAATAAACACGTAATCCTTGTGGAATTGAGTTTATTTTATTGTTTGTGTTAGTATTGGTTGGACAGCTGGAAAATAATGGATCTATTGATTTTATTAATTCCATCCATTCGATATTTCGTATAAGAACAATCTACTTGAGAACTTTTGGACATCACCGTTTGATAATTCTCACTTTGCTTTTTTTTTCTATTTATTAGTGTAAACAAACAATGACACAATACAAAGTAAATAAAACAATAGTAAATTAAAGTGCTTATGCTAATTATGCCATCAACACCATTTATCACAAATTGAAATAATTACAAAATAGTGAGAAATAGGTAGATACTAACTAACTACTTTGTCATACCCGCTGCTATTAAAACTTGCCAATCTGTTGGGCTATATCACTCAGTTTGATTTCATCTTTACATTCCTTAGTTGATTTCATATGGAAATATTTAGGTAAACTCTCCTTAAAGTTCGTTAACAGACCCTTTGCTATTTTTACAAGTTCTATGTTTATTAATTAAACGTTTTATAAAAAGTATTACGTAATAAAGCAAACGATTGTTTATTTTTATTGCAATGAATGGCTTGATGAGTATGCCATTCACCTGATGGTAAGAAATACGAACGCTCATAGATATTGGCAAAACCAACATGAATTACAAAGATATCCTCAGACATAAGGTGCTAAGTCTCATTAAGTCCAGTAGTTACGCTGACTGCAATGTCCCTGAAACCGGAACACAACAATGCGTTTACACTGCTATTTGGCGGAAGAAATAGACATTGCGGTAGTACCTACCCAGGCGGCTCTTACGTATGAGATACCTACCACCAGTAAATTCTAATCAAGAATTATAAATTAATTTGCTAGGATTAATATTAGATGCATGACATATAGTGGATTTGTTAAATGAAGGTGAGAATATGAGCGCAAACTGGAAAGCTCGTTAGTCTCTGTGAGGGAACCTTAACGAAATTTATTAAGGCATCTACGGCGCGGGCTAATTTTAAAATTTCACGTTGCCTCACGTGCTTCGGGTGTAGGGTTGTGCATTTGGTATTCTGGGGTTTTGAATTATTAATCTTTTTATAATTTTTTTAAATTGCATATATCCGGTAACCGAGCAAACAGGTCACCTGATGGTAAGTGATCGCTGTGGCCCATGAACTCAGGGTTGGCAGAGGTTCCCCTGGTAGTAACCAGGACATCCACGTTTCGCCTTATGTATTCCTACCCACGATGTGATAGGAGGCGGGCCTATCGCCACATCAGGCACAAATTCTTGTCTTTGGGCTGATAATGAATAGAGAAATCCAATATCACTTTGCCCGAACCGGGATTTGAACCCGATATCTCAGCTTTATAATCGTGCCGTAGTAGTACAACTACGCCACCGAGGCAGTCAAGATTAATAGAGTTTCATTATAATAGCATGTACATAGAAACTGCTAGATCTTGCAATGTTAATTGTAATATTCTTCTTATGTGTACTCCTTATTCTCATAATACATCTATATTTCGAGAAAAATAATCATGAGACTTGAGAAAAGGTTACAGTTAATTAAAAAAAATATAATATACGGTCCATAATTATTGTCTGTATTTCTACGAATTCCTCCAATTTATGGTCGTTAAAACATGTTGGTTATCACTCAGCATTGCAATCATACCGTAGTACAACAGCAGCACTGAGGCAGTCATTTAGGCCCATCCAGGGTGGTACCACTCTGTCACAGGAAGCTTGGCTATCGCGTTTCGTTCGGTGAGTGAGATGCCCAATACCCCATTCCTCCTCCCATCCTTTTTCCTTCCCGCTCCCCTCCCAATTGGGCCGGCAACACAACCATGATCCAGCGTTGTGCATGTTCATGGGCGGCAGTGATCACTTACCATGAGGTGACCTGTTTGCTTGTATGCCGGACCTAAGCAATAAAAAGTCGTATGTAAATATCCCGTCAAAAAAGTGATGCATGGCAGCCCTGTGAACATTTCCCAGCAAGGCTAATAACACCTTAATATTTTGATACGTGCTGATATTATCGCGGCGCGCTTCCTCTAATTTTCATAACTGAGAATTTCTGCGAGAGTGATTTATTACACTAGCTTTTGATCCCGGATTTCACTTAACTTAATAGGGGATTATGTTGGGGATGTGATACGTACGGTAAGGCGTTAACTCGGTGTTTCGGTGTGATTAGTGTGAACTTTTGCTATGGAATAGTGTTTTGATTTATATACGTTTGAATGCTTACTATTTTGGAGTTTTGAGAGTGAGTAAATTCTTCTCATGAAGAAACATCGGTTAAATGCTTTGACAATATTTTTAAAACTCTCCTTCGAAAATGTTATAGCATAGTATTCATAATGGTTTCTTAGATTCACGCAATTGTTTCAAATCGAAATAAAACTATTTTTTACGGAATATCAGTCTCGCCTCACTAAGTGGATGATTAATACCTCAGTCTGCCCTGTGACCACGAAAACTGTAAAGTAATCGAAATGTCGGGAACTTAAAAAATGTAAAAATTTAACCAAATCCGCGATAATATCCGTAAAAAATAGTTTTAATTCAACATGGTATTCGTCGAAGCTGACACCAGGAATAATCAGGTAAAAATAATTCCCTTTTACGTTTTACTAAAGATGTCTTAGAGAATGAAACAAGCTTATACTTCAAATAAATTCATATTGACGCTGAATTTACACCAAGTGAAATACGGTTACCAAATGTGAAATTAGACGTACATGTTACATACATACATAAACTTACGCCTTTCTGCTGGAAAGGGTAGGCAGAGGCTCCCTTGGTAACAACCCCAGACACCCACGGTGTGTGTTTCGTCCCAAAATGTGATTGGGGGCGAACCTGTCGCCATATTGGGCACAAATTCGTGACTCCGAGCTGATAATGAATAGAAAAACCCAATATCACTTAGCCAGACCCGGGATTCGAACCCGAGACCTCAACTTCGTAACCGTACCGTGGTATAACTAAGTCACCGAGGCAGTCATTACATTACAACCAATAAAAAATTAAAATAAAAAGAACTTAAAACATCAAAGTATGTAAAACTAAATCCTTTTGTAATTGTATTCAGGATTTACAGAGTAAGCTTTTACAGAAGGAACTTATTTCATGAGTCTTGTAACTGGAATACGGCCTATTGTCCCGCAACATAATTCACCATTCATACACGTCTTTATTCCGTGCGGCTTCCGAGTTATGAATAAATAACGTCTCGCGTTGTTTTGGATGAAGGGACGCAAATGGCTGAGAGGTTTTTCTGACGTGGTATTAATGTCGCTGAATTTCTTTCTTGTGTATTAGCTGTGCAAAGTCTGCGTGCTTGCTTTTTGTGTGTAAATTTAATTTGTTTTGTTTTACTAGTTTTATTCTGTAGTTCATATGATGAAATAAAAACATAATTACCTAAGAAATACACTTAAAAAATAGCTTGTTGCAGATATTTAAATACAATTAATTAAAGAAAATAGAAGATAGAAATTATAAATATAAACACATCATATTTATAAAAAAATATCACTGACGAGACTTATGAAGTCTTTATAAAGGCACACTGCTATCAATAAACTTATTCTAGGAGTGAGGTCTAAAGAATATTACCAATATATATGCTTAAATAAAATTGCAAGCTGTATATTCCATATCATTTTGACGAAAAGCAATTCTGTTTTTCTCTTGGGTACGCTCATATATCGCCTCTATCTTTCAGTCACTCTAGATCTAAAAGATTTATTTCTTTATCAAATAATAATCTAGGGAAACAACTTCATAATTATCTTTAGAATCTTCATTCAAATGTGGAATCATAAAGTAAATACTTTCTTCGTTGCTAGATTGTTTTAATGCTGTTATAGCGATCTTAATTGAAATCTTTGTGAAGGTATTCTTTTGTTTCTTAATCTAAAGAATAGCTTTTGAAATTAGATTTACAGTTATTATGCGGTAGCAGATTTGTTTTAGTTAGGAATATTTTATGCCTGTATCCATGATTTTTGGAGTTATAATTATTTTATGATTGTTTTATTTTGACATATGTTGTTCACGTTAGAAACGTTTTACCTTTTCCGAATTCACACGGGACTGCATAATAATATGTGTAACAATTTTTGTGCTTTGGCCTAAATATTTCTATGATTTTGGGATACATTAACTTTCATCAACCCTTTACCACAGAGCCCGGTCTGCTGCTTTATGCATCCAGACGCTGTCGGCTATCTTGTGCAAGTCATCCCGCCTCTGTCCTTGGGAGAGGCCTATGTCCAGCAGTGGTAGTGCAAGGCGCTGATGATGACGTTGATGAACCCTTTACCAGAATTTTAGGATGGTAAGAAAATATTTTCAATTCAAAAAACCCATAGAACATGTGTTCACACTATCTACCTCCGTACCTCATACTAGCTGTTACTAGATTTTGATACTAGATCAATGGTGCGACAAAAACGATCACGACCAAGTATCAATAGCAAAACAAATATTTTTTGTGACAGCTGTGGAAAGATTTGGTATCACATCGACCGCAGTGTGGCCGTAATGTGAAACCGTCTGTGCGATGTGTCACAGCGTATTAGTTTTGTATGTTTGTTCCTCGCAATTTGGTACTTGTTGCGTCTATTTTATCTCTGGTATTTTACTTCATTTGTCGCAGTTGGATTACAATTGGCTGTAAAACGAGAGGCTGTGTGCTTGATTCGAAATGCGAATGATTGCGTAGATTACAAAAACTTGTATCAAATTTGGTTTGCGAGAGCGAATAGTCTCTTTTATTAGATCGAGTAGTTTCTCATACCCATCACACATGACTGGATATCTCTCCGACACTGGGCTATGTGAGACACTTTGGTGTATTTATTTTGTGGTACAGGCAGGGCTGGAGATGTTTCTGTATGACATAAAAGACACTTGAACTTTAAGGTTGTGAAGTCAGCACGTCGTTGTGTTCCTTTAAATATTCTAATTTCACTATATTTACATACTTGTAGTTACACAAAAACTTTGATATCATGGATCATCATGCCATATGGTAAAGGAATGAATAATGTGTTTTTCCTTTACCATGTGGCAGAGGTTATCAGGTTCGCGTGCCTTAATAAAATTCAGACGGTGCCACTCGAATTTCTGTCGTACAAGACGTTGCCTTCAGTATTTGCATAACACACAGGGTGTGGTACGATACACGTCTTAGATAAATAATATTTATTTTGTATTACTTACACAAAGGTTTTTTGGTACTAGAAACTTGGATGGAGTTTGGTAAAAATTAGAACTGCAGTTATATTTTCTATAATTTAGTTTCAAATGCAACTTATAATATTTGATAGTGATAGGTATTACCAATTAATTGGTAAGGCCAAAGTCTAAGCGATTTCGTCTGCAATCTAAACGAAAGGAGTTAATCGACTTAGTTCTTTACTGACGTGGAGCAACTGCTTTGCTAATCTATTTCGTGTTTTGGTTAGGATTAGAAGATGCTCAAAAACCCTTAAAAGAAGCATTTATGATCCCTCTAGCAGGTCACTTGAAGCTTGTGATTGCGTATGATCGTATTATGTACTCGCTTCCTGACGAAAAAGCATATCCTTTAAAAATATTAATATTTCTTCAAAATAATCCAAGACCTTCAAGGATGTTTTCTTTACCAATGATACATTCACTCCTTTTATCTTCCCGCTTTTCCCTTATTTCCTCCCTATTTTGAGAGGTCGGCAACGCACCAAAGATCTAAGTATTTTAAATATCGATAGCAGACGGTGATAAATTACCATTGGTTGACCCGGTTGCTTCTTCAACGAATATAAAATACTAATAAAAATATACAATACTAAGAATCTATTTCTTTAATTCCAGACGGCATGTAAATAGTAACTAATCACATTTTCTTTGGAAATTTAATTTGGTATCCAGACATATCTGACGCCAAGTAAATTATCAGATGTAATTCGCAATAAGCCGTATAAGCTAGCAACGAGCTCTGATTCGCGAGGCTTTAATATTCAATATTAAGCTATTGGTACTTTTACAGAAAAAATATTTCTTTGTCCCCGAACTGAGGGGTTCATCTTCTTTGAGTGATGAATTTTAAGAGAAATCTTTTCGTTGATATTAATATTCACGATCGGTTATTAATAAAATGCAAATTGCTTGGCTATTGTTCTGTTTGGAAATTGCGTCTTTTGTTAAGTTTGTTTTTTTTTGGGATATAGAAATATGAATGTAAGTATCATGTTTTCAAATTGAAGCAACTTAGCTTTTTTGATATCTTAGAAAATATTTGTAATTATAGTCTCATATCTGACAACGATTTATGGAAAAAAAATATGACTGTCGTTTACTCAACGTAAAGACATCGTTTGGATTTAGTATTGCATAATATGTGAAATATAAAAAGCTGTGGACCGAACTGAGAAAATAAAAGGTCATAGGTACGGGCGCGTGGCACAAAATATACCTAATTAAAAAAAATAAGATTAATCTATACTTTATTGGCGACATGCATAGCAGCAACATAAAAAATCCGTAGCTTATTTCCACATTTCATAGATTTGAAGGACATTGTAACCTAAGTAACAACTGGACGCAATAAGGCATAACACCTTATGTCGCAGGATGGCGAGCGCAATGGAATACCAAGCATTGCTTTGTAATTCATTTTGTTGTTTGGTTTTGCTACTGTCTATGAGCAGTCGTATCGTTTACCATCAGGCGATTGGCATGCTTGTCTCACCATTCATCGCAATAAAAAAATCTAAATATTCTCATAATTGTATTAGGCATTTTATTCCATACATTTAATGTGATTAGTTCAAAAAACCTACAATATCAAGCCTAGTGAAAAGAAAAAAATCAAAGGCATAAAGCGAATACATCTAAAGCCGGGATAAAGCGGGCCTCGTCGAGATCGCTTTAAAAAGGCATTCATTAATGTTAATATTAAAATTACTCAGACACAGCGACAGATATGAAAGGCGTGTAATTTCGTTGGCTTTGCAAAAGTGGTGTTATTTGATTTAGTGGAGTTTCGCACTGCGTCTTATGAGATAAAGTTTTTTTCACTTGCCGTAATGGCTGAAGTATTTTGTTCCAAAGACTTAAGTTTGCCTTTATAAAGTGTGTGGTAAGGGTATTGAATTACTCGTTTGATATTAGATGAGGTTCCGTTTGAAATTACGTGTTTATATTGGAATTATATTGATGTGGTGATAAATATGAACAGTTTAGTTTTTTGCCTTCATAACCATCATTTAAGTATATAATATTTTTTGTATAGTTAAACGCTTTTATTGAGATTTAAAAACCTAAGTATTTTTACTTTTTAATAATATTTTTTCGATTTAGACCTGCAAAAACGAGCTCAACTTTTTTGGTATGTTCTAATTTCAATTTATACATCCCGAGATAGATAAATCAGAGATAAATGCAAGATACATTAAAATTGAAGATGATATTAAATGGATGCTAAATAGGATCAACTTTCAAGACATCAGTGTCTGCAAAAAAGATGGTTCCAGAAAGAACGTCTCGCTCCAGCCTCACAATTTATAGCCTTACGTAACTATGACTGCCTACATTGTAGATTTTCCGGTTCAGTCGTTTGAAAAATAAAGGTAAGGTTAGACACATTTAGACAACCCGTTCCAATAGTTTTTATAAAGAAGGTGGAAAAAGGTTATTTTTCGTCATTACGAGTACTACTCTTTCTTTTGGTGTAAAATGTTGGGTTGACGCAGTGTATTCTTAAGATTATACTTTTTAAAAACCTACTTTAGAGCTGTATCGACCGATATCAGAAAATATACATAAATATGTAGAATAAGTGATCAGACCGACGGAGTATTTTTAAAAGTTATATTCATTTGTGAAGTATTTTATTTTACTTTTGCTTTCTAAAAAAATTCAGTATCTGTGAAAAAAATAAAAAAGCCGTTTAAGCCCCTTAAAAAGTCTGTAAACAGTAAAATTAGTTCAAACTAGAGGCGCGTAATTGTATTAATGCCGTCTAACAGGCCTATTATACATTCAGAAACATTTTATTTCTAGGCACGTGAACAAAATATATCGGCGTAATGTCTAATACTCTGCACTGCTTATACGGACTCTCAAATATAAAAAACGTTGTGTAAAAATTAACTTCTTCAATTTAAATCAATGGATCATACATATGTTAATAAAGCAATAATAAGCCTACTGGTGGAAGTGCGTGGTAACCTGTTGGTAACGGACCAGACGCGGCTGCCAACATGTTCACGGTGGTCGTGGGTTCAAATTCCAAGCCACACCTCTGAGTTTTCGGAGTTATGTGTGTAATTATAGTCAATCACCACGCATTATAACGGTGAAAGAAAACATCGGGAGGAAACCTGAATACCGCCGCGATTTGTAATAATTTCTATGGTATGTTAAGTCCGCCAACTCATACTAGGCTAGCGTGGTGGACTATATGGCCTAACCTTTAACTCCCAATATTACAACAGTAATGTCTAGATTGTCAACTCTGATAGCTTAAATACAAACCTTAGTGGTTTCTCGATGTTATCTACTAGCAATTTTTATGTATCTTTTTTAAACTGTGTTAAATAAATAAAAAAAACTTACTCTCGATTGTAGAGGAGGCTCGTGCCCTGCACTCTGTAGTAAGACGTATATATATGGGCTGATACACTAATTCTACTGGTAGATACAGACTGTGTATTATGAAGTCTGGAGCATATTTTGTTAGGTAATCGGTTGAAGTTATTTTCCAGAAGTAATATTATGATTATTTTGGAATTTGTGCAAAAATCGTGTAAAGGCCCGCGGTCATACCAACTAAGCGCAGGCAAAAGAAGACATGAACCCATGATCTCATCGTTTAGATACTACGTCTTTACTTTTAATCCTAAGGCGCAAATATTTGGCATTAACATTTCTTTTGAAGCTAGCTACTGAATTTATTAAAACACCTTAACTTGTAATTAATATTATTAAATTTTATTTTAAACGATATTTGAACAAAAATATATTCAAACTTATTTGTAATAAATCAAAATAAAATACAATATTCCAAATCACATTAATCACTCCAAAGGTTCCTAATTTGCACAAATGTTTGGCACAAAAAGGACTATTGTTAGCCAACTCCGCCAATATTTTTAAAGGTAAACCGTTATCGAGGCAAATTTAATCGTGTTTCGACCCTTAATTGAGGTTTCCCAGGAATTTTTCATTGGCACAACAAATTGAGTTCTTTTTGTGGGACATCAATCATTCCACTCTCCGTCTAATAATTGGACTGAATAGGGAAAAATAACAATTTCGCTTTCGTTTACATTTTTTTGTGACATTTTTTTGTGCCGGGTCCCTTTAATTTTGTCTTTGAATGAAACAATGTTTTGCAAACGCCTTATTTTATTTACCGTCTTTTGAATCTGGATCTTGACCCAACGACCAATAGAAAGCCTCTGGAGATGTTGGTCGAGCCTCTTTGTTATCAGTCCATATGCATAAACAATCGGCATAATAATTGTTGAGTCCACATCCCACATGCCAGTAACCTCGTGGGCCAAATGTAAATGTTTAGACAGTTTGTCTTTTTCAGCTTAACGAGGTTACCGTCATGCAGAACGGAAACATCAACAAGTATTGCCCGGCGTGCCAAACGATCTATTATCACAATATCAGGCTTATTGGCAACAATAGTCCTGTCTGTGATAACAGACCGATCCCAATACTGCGTTGCATGACCATTTTCTAGAACTGGTTGGGGAACGTACTGGTAATATGGCACTTAAAGAGTCACAAGTCCACATCGAAGAGCAATTTGCTGATATATGATCTTGGCTACTAGGTTACTAATATTGTAATCATTTTATTACTTTCAAGCACAATTAATTTTTAATTTTAATAATATAAGTCGTATGCGATGTAAGCTATAGTTACTCCATGTTTAAATCTTGTGAAACGTACAATCAGCAATCTCACTTATCAGAAGAAACTTAACAGTAAAGCTGTTACAGAGCTGGGTTTTGTTAAATCAAATCAATTAAGTGTCACACAACTAGAGATAGATCATACCATACAAAGGAGACACAAAGATCAGACCATACCAAGAATATTAATTAAGGAAAGAAAAAATACTCACCATAATAAACATCGTCCAGCTCCTTATACCTCTTGGCATTGACGCCGATCCTCCAACTATACAACAGCACCACCAGTATGGATATATTCTGGAACAATGCGGGAATTGGGTTAACTCGACTGGAAGTTGAAATTTAGCGCGAGTTCGTGTGCTGTCGTCACGGTAAGCCCTGCGAGCGTTTTCCTTTAATTAAACAACTTGTATATACACCTGCATTACTTCTGTACAAATTGGGTACATTTCACTAGTACTGTAATCCTGTTTTGTGAAACTCTATGGGGCTAAATTTCATTGTTGAACTAGAGAGAAAATGTCGGACTATCCTACGAGTATATTGTATGAACTGACATCTTTTTAGATTATCAAATTTTATTTTAACATACTTTGTTATATTAGATTATTATTATTATTTTATTATATTTTAACATTATTGTTATCATCACAATATGCCAAAAGAAGTTCTCTGCCAAAATGGGCTGCCTCTAAAATATTTTACCTGTTGAAAGTAGACTGCGGATGATTTCCTAAAACCTTTATTTAATAACGTTTATTGATCCTCGAAATACTTTTAAATGTGTTTGTAATGCTCTAGAAAACCATTTTATCTGTATACATTTTCATAAAATGAAAAGCTTAATACAATTACGAAACCGTTATCAGAGTTTTGTCGAGTATTCTAAAAATGAATTGGAATCAGTGTTTATTTAATGTCTTAAAGTAATTTTAAGTGATTGAGATGTCATATTATGTTTAGCTTTGCTTAACAGTACAATATTAAGAATTTAGTTAGCAAAGAACATAAATATAAACAATAAAGTTGTTTTTCTTTTCACGTTAAATTCGATTTTGCTTTATTGTCTATCTCTAAATTTTAATTAATGACATTATTTCGGCATATCCCAACAGTATTCACGTTATTGTAATATTTGCCCATGTTATTATAGGACGTATATCCATAATACTGATATCTGTTGGAGTAAGGGAGTATTTGAGCGTCGACCGGGTACCCGAACACAAAATAAACTACCTTGCTATTAAATCGATCGGTGACCTAATTAAGGTCACCGATATCCCTTAGGTGCAAGCTGTAAGGTGACGATTAACGCAATGAGGAGAATTATATGGGTATAGTGTTCTACCTTGACATAAATATCTCAAAGGCTTGTAGAGAATGTTTGTTATTTGCAAGACATGGCTTTGAAACTATGTTTCTTTAAAGGAATATTTCTGGGTGTTTGTTTAATAGCCTCGGCGGTTCAATTGACGTTATCTATCTATATATATCAGCCTACGTCAACCCACTGCTGGGTATAGGCCTCCTCATTTGCTAAGTGTTTAATAAACTGTTATTTTCGTATATAATCACACTTTAAACAATTTATTCAGATTCTCCGTATAGAGAATACGAATAGTATTCTCTAACGAACGCTGAAGACAAATCTCCCACATCTTTCACCTTGCCAGCATTAATGCGATCTTAAACTTTATCTATAAAGGGAAAAGAACTGTAATTAATGCACAACAACAACCGTTAAACTTTTATGTGTTCCGTTCCGTGATCTTAGCTTCAGTTCGAAGTTTGCGCGAATTAGGAGGTTCTTCAAGTAGTCTCCAATAGCCTTTTTATTATCCAACGATTTGATGTAGTGAATAGACCTATTGAACGTATTATGGAGTAACTACTTTGGTGTTGCATTTCCTTTGGTGTGTGCGATTAACGTAGACTCAAGCTGTTGGTGCTATAGTCATATTCATCGTAATAGCAATCACCGTACAGCAACGTGGGAAAACCGTTATAGTGACGAGTTCAACCATTATATTATGTCAGTCAGTCAGAATCATCTCACTGGATTGCACTGTAGTCATTAAGTTGTGTCAGTATAAAGAAATAGATTATCACAAACGTGTGATAATCTATTTCTTTATACTGATACAACTTAACGATATACAGTGACCACCTACTCGAAACGATTTGCCTTATCTATAATCGATACCTTCACAACTATTACCAAAACGGAAAAGAAACAGATTTAATGCGAAATATTTTCTCTAAAATAACCGTCTAATTTTTCTTAAATTAATACACTTCAGTAACAAGAAGAGGATGGTTCCAACAATAATAAATTAAAAGTACATATACTTGTTTCAGTCGTTTGTAACTAGATTACCGCCGCGATGTCGCTGGCGCCGAGCCCAGCTATGACGCAATTATGATTGGAAACAAATTGGACGGTCGTACACTGTTCGAAGTGGTGTACCACCCATTATTTTAGGGGCAGGTGTAGGCCTCACAATAAAATGGAAATTGTTTATTTTTTTTTGTATTTTTTTTTCAATAAACTTAAATATAGAGTATAGGACATTGTGACTGTCAAATAGTATTATTTAAGGCGTATTGAATTTCTAAAGCTTGAAAATTCTAATAATATAATAGGCATAATATTAGTTAATAAAATCTATCCTTTCATCAACTGAATTTGGAAGGGCGTGTGTTGTAAATTAACATCAACATTGAGATAATGTTGGTAAAGGCACTTGCCCAGCGACGAAACATAGTCATTAGAAACTGACGCCAAAGTTTCATTGAAGCATGTTTTTAGACACTACTGTGTCATAATGCAGGCAAAATTATTATCTCATTACAAAAGTAGTACATTAGTTGCTTTTTCTCACCGGCGTGGGGCGTGAAATGTAATTATATTATGAAAGAAATCGCGTGTGCCTCACCCACCACGCATAATTAAAGCAATTATGAACTTACTCGCTGGATGTCAGCCATTTTTATTTATTTATTCACTGAGCAAAGTGAAGAGTTATTTTTAAAAGCATGTAGAGTACAGTTTTATTTATTATTTTAACGGTTTTCTATAGTTATGTACCCTGGTGTTGATAGCCAGCCAATCGTTTTAATTTACAAGACAAGCACATTTTGGGTCTACTCGTATAACACACGTTCGAGACGTTCGGTTCGAGAACACGAACTTCCATTTAAGAAAACTATTGTGTCCAGTCTAGTTAATTAAATACAATTTTGAAATAATCTTAAAAGATATTTTTCGATCCGAACCTATAAGAAATCACACCGATTCTTGTTTTCCTAATTCTTAATCAAACTCAAAGTATAGGCCGCATAAGAGCCGTTTATAATTATCTTGTTTGCTGTACATTGCAGTGAGCAGTTAAAACCTCTCGATAGCTGTCTACCGCAACCCGAATAGATTTCAATTCCGTGTCAACACGCATTCACTTAATTAGGTGTTGGTTAAATTTACCCAATTTTAATCACTCTTCTATTGTGCCAAACAATGCCTCGCGTGTTTTCTTTCATTAATTAACTTTAGAATTCATTTGTTGACAAACCCCGGTTCATTTCAACGTCTTCGTGTTTTTAATTTGTCATGCTAATTGATTACAATTAAAAATTAAGTTTACATTTTATATTAGAAGATGTTTACCTATATTATATTTTAAGCCTATTCTTATATTTGGTGACGTATCCGGCAATCAAATGTATGCTGTCTTTTGTAAAAATATTTAATAATGTTTCTAAATCAATCACCTCAGAACTAAAGCAATTTAACGAGGTAGAAGATATGTGGTTTTATAGCAATTAATTTTTCGACGTGGCCTGACTGACTACTGGCTTTATATATTTAAAAAGTTTTTTTTTAACGACATAATAATACAATAATTTCGGTATTGTTGATTCAATTCGTATTCTAATTAACCCAATTGGACCGCGTTGTGCAGAAACGTGTCAAACCACAAAACATATTTTAAACTATTCAGAATTTTATTAATTCATTTTTATGACAGTTACACAATGATAAAAAATGCTTCTAGTTGGCAGAATGAAATGAGTCGTTGTGTTATGAGAATACATTTCATATTCCATAGTTTGGCATCAATAGTTTATGTTAGTTTGTGTTGGGTTATATCTGCAGAGCATTCCAATTAATATTTATTGATATAAGGCTGATGCGAATGCGAATGCAGATAAAACCACAATTAAAAGATAAATTCAGGTTTAAAATATTTTAAGATAATTAGTGGTTAAAATTGACAAGAGGTCTGGCAGCGGCTGGATGCATAAAGCAGGAGACCGGGCTCTGTGGCGTACCTCAGGACAGGCCTATGTCCAGCAGTGGACTGCAACGGGCTGATGACGAAAATGAGTGGTTAAAATCAGCATCGGTATACATCATCGTGATAATACCCGCCATCAACAAGAAACTCGTTGTATTTTATAAACTAAAAAGTTGAACGAAGCAGCAAATTACTATTCGAACTCAATTTTCTTCCCCATAATGTTATTACAGTCATTTTCACATAACAACTGAAGGAGAAAATGTAAGACTGACCTTCATCACAGAAAGTGACTTTAATGTTAGTATTATAATTGTTCTATGGCCTTCATTTCAATTCTACGGCCTCAACATTCTGATAGGGTTGCGAAACTGATTTTATAATTAACTACATTTAATTGACTTGGTATAACTATTTCAATTAATACAGTTATTTTGTTGGTAATTCGAAACTTTATTGGCTGTAAGATAAGTTTTTTTTTTTGTATTGTATCAGCCCATATACGACCCACTGCAGGGCACGGGCCTCCTCTACAACCGAGAGTACGATTGAGAGTGGTTAGGCCATATAGTCCATCACGCTGGCCTAGTGCCGGTTGGCGGACTTTTACATACCATAGAAATTTATACAAATCGCTATGGTATGCAGGTTTCCTCACGATGTTTTCCTTCACCGTTATAGTGCGTGGTGATTGACTATCACGGTAAGATACGGTCTTACTATAACGGTAAGATAAGTTTCCAATGATATAATTGTAATATTAAGAGCCTTGGACTGTTAATAAATAAATAATTACGTATCCCCAAAATGTCGGAGGACAGCGCTACTTTATGATTCACGTCGGTCGTCGGTATTTTATGAGGCAGTAGCTTGACCTCTGTTGAACAGATTGAAGACTGGCTAAAACGTTTATCACTAACCCTATTTAGGTATAGTAAAACCCATTGATGAGTACAGTATGACTTGGTGTGCTGTTTTTAAGAGTTATTCGAAATCTTTAGGGTAATTATGTTAATATAATTGAATATTCTACGTGTGTTATTCTCGCCTATAGTATTTTAAATAAAAACATAAATACACTCAACAGTCACATATGTACGTGGTTCTGATCCCATACTAAAGCGTCATTTACGTGGGGCTTAAGATCGACTCTTGTGCAGTGGGTTAATTACGAGAGATTTTTCGGTGTCAAAAACATCCAGACCCGGAACAAATACCTACATGTGGATCACACAAATATTTGTCTCGGTGTGGGGATGGAAACCGCGGCTTCACGTTAAATAGCCGGCATCTAATCAACTGTGTCCCAAAGACTTTCAATTTTCTTCTCCTAATTTAACAAAGTTTGTGTTGATAAAAATGAAAATGAAAATATTTATTGAATCCATTAAAATATTCAACATTATTTAGATTCCGTAATTTTTTTTTCCACCCGTTTCGGAAAGGGGTTTTTAATAGAGAAGAACGGACAAGAAACTCTAGTGTTGCTCTTTTCAAAACCAGTTTACAATATCGTGATTATTACAAAGTTACGAGTTGGTTTAAATCACAGCAGTCATTGATTGATAATTTCATGATTGATGATAAATACTTATCCTATAATAAAATGACGAGAAAACCCCCTCACAAATATTTACCCGGTTACGTAAATAAACAACATCCAAATTCATAATGTGTTTCAACAGTGCGTCTAATTTCTATTACACACATTTGTCATAAATAACGTTTTCATAGCTCTAGTTCGTGCGATATAAACCTTCAAACCCAGATAATACAAATATTTGCTCCACATACACTCGAATTGAATCCGGGTATTTATTTGCGAGCAGGGAATAGCAGGCGTGGTAGGCGATGTTCATATACAACCGAATAAGTTTTCAAACCGCCAACCGCAAGAGATTTGTGTTGTGAATTTAATTGTGTTATTCAGTTACCTACTTCGTGTTGTATTGACGAGTTTACAGCAACCAATAAGTAAATATATACATAAATATACCCAACACTAATAATAATAACACTAATATAGACTGCCTCGGTGGCGTAGTGGTACTATGGTATGATTGCAAAAGCTGAGGTCTCGGGTTCGAATCCCGGGTCGGGCAAAGTGATATTGGATTTTTCTATTCATTATTAGCCCGGAGTCAGGAATTTGTGCCCGATATGGCGATAGGCTCGCCCCCTATCACATCGTGGGACGGAGTATACAAGGCGAAACGTGGGTGTTCTAGTAGCTCCTCTGCCTACCCCTTCTGGGCAAAAGGCGTGTGGTTATGTATGTATGTATATACCCAACATTCACATAATGTATGACCCCACATTAAGATCGAGTCTTGTGTCGTGGGTGTCAGGAGGTATGAGATACTTTCGGTCTCACAAACATCCGGACCTGAAACAAATACTCGTGGTCCACACAAACATTTTTTTCAATGCGGGCATCGAACCTGTGGCCTCTCGTTTCACAGCCGGCGTCCAACCAGCGGCGCCGGGGAGGCTGCCGAGATAATCTTTTGTAGATTATCTTGGCAGCCTCCCTTTTATGTTAAGAAGAAAATATGCGGAAATATAGGAGAATGGGATCCTTTCCAGTGCAGATGTGACAGATGACAATTCAAAACATAGATAAAATAATTGAATGAGATTACTATTTGAGACGGGTGGCATAAATTTAAAGAGATACAAAATCAATGCAAAAAAGTGTAATGTCAGTGCTACTAGAATAACATTATTCTAGGTGCGTTGGATCTTGTCAGATACCTCATACCATGCCCGCGGTTTTCGATATATCAAAGTAGCAGTCGCGACCAATATGATCACAACTTGATGTTAAAATGAATCATCATCTTTCAATTCATAGCAAGTAATTCTAAAATATTCTGTTCAAGAATGCAGGATGACTGTTACTGAAAATGAACGCAGATCTCAATCGTCCGAACAAAAGTAATGACGAGTTTAAATCCACGGAACCATCAGCACATTTCAGCTCGCGGCTGTTTCGCATAAGGACCAGAACTATGCCAAATAATGTTATGAAGTTTTTTCAGTCCAGAACGCAGATGTTCCTCTTATACGTTGGCATGTATCCAATATGGATAAACTCGCGCAGCTTCACACTTAATCACGCTGATACGCCGCCCTTTATGAAAATATCTTTATTGATCTACGTAGTTCATTTTGCTGATAAACTGTTGATTGGATATTTGATATTGGTTTTGGCTGGCAGATCGCAGTATCATAACGTTTTATGGTCTCATTGTTTGTTGTAATTTAAAATTGTTTTACCTTCGGTGGATTATATCTGCGATTTCCATGTTGGTTTTTTAATTTCATTCCACAGCTCCATGCCTTAAATTTAGATAAAACGTGGTATAAATCGGCATACCATGCATCCAAGAGCTATTTATAAAATAAATAAATACACCCAACAGTCAAATACATAGTCCTGACCCCACACTAAGATCGAGTCTTGTGTCGTGGGTATCAGAAATTATGAGACACTTTGCGGTCTCACAAACACTCAGACCCGAAACAAATATCTGTGGTTCACATAAATATTTGTTTCGATGCTGGGATCGAACCCGCGGCCCGTAGTTTCAAAGCCGGCGTCTAGGTAACTGCGCCACGGAGGCTCTCTATTATACTTTTTTTCTACTACGTATACGTTCGTTCCGACACGCCATGAGTGTGTTGAACAATCGTTTCGTTTCACAGTTGCTGTCTAAGTAACTGCGCCACAGAGGTTGTTTGTTTCGGGTTTGGGTATTGAGGCTAAAATGTTTGTCGTAGATTCAGACACCTACAACACTTGCCTTTTTATTAAGGGGCTAGATTTAGCCACTACAGTGGTTTACATCGGATTTTTAAAAACAGGAACAACAATCAAACATTTCGTTGACAAAATCAATTTATATAACACAATATATTATTCGCTGTTTTTAAAAATATGAGTCAATTTTCAATTCGTGTTTCGCTGCTTTTAAAAACATGTCAATTCGTTGTCAAAATCTTTTTTTACGCAATACGTTCCGAGAAGATTAATTTACAGTGAATAAAACGTTTACGTTGAATAAACCCCGAATCACCCCCAATATGGGAAACCCATCAATCACTTTATGTAACCTGTAGTAATTAATCATGTAACCATTTCTCATACATCCGTTAAACTTGTATCAAAGAGGTAAGCAGGGATTAAGCGAGAGTGCCTCAAAGTCGTTTTTGTCTTGTATAATTGGATGTCTGTCGCCACTTGGAGTCTTCACAATAAACAAATCTTTGCCTTTAGGATACAAATGGAATGTGTCTCTTTGCTAGTAATTAGTGTCTCACCACATTTTGTATATTGGCTTTGGTAATAGTCCACCAATGGGATGGAGAGGGATGTGAACGGATTAATTTTATTAAACTAGTGTCAAAGCGATTTGAACTAACCGTTTAAAGCGCGATATACACCAAAGCCGCCGACCCACCGGCCTATATCGACAACTTTTTGTTGGCGGGCTATTTGGCGGTTTCACTCAAAATTTTGTCGACGACATGTCAGCGGATCGACATGACACGACGAATATTTTTATGACATTGACTGTCGCTGGGCAGCTAAGCAGAGGGCTTGCGTCGCCTACATGTCAGCGGGCAACACTTGCAGGTGCTTGTTGCCGACGTAATTATTTGCCGGATTGTGTCGGCGAGCCGAGTCGCCGGACCCGCAATTTTGAGGTGTTGGTTATTTTTTTGACAACAAACTTGATCACACCAGAACGTAGTGATTACTTACGCTTTTGATCACAATGGTTGTCAGTTTCAGATCCGTATCACTTTAATTTAATATAAATAACATATTGCGTAATAATCAAGGTACTTGCGTCAAAACAAAGTACGAATCTTCAAAATAGTACGAATCTGATACAAAGATTCCGTATTTTGAGCATGGAGTGACAAGTCTATGATCTTATGATTCAAAATCCATGTGCGTTAAAGGACAAAGAGGCAAATATTCCTATTCATTACGATTATTCGCTTTTACAGCAAAGCAATTAGCTAAAATTCCGAATTCATAATTCATAGCTCTATGTAGTGGATAAATTGCTTTCAAAAGAAAATTAGGATTTTTTCATTTGCTCATTTCCAACTTTGACTGAGCAAGTCTGTTAATGGAAGAGGCGAGTGTTTTCTATGTATTATTTCATTATTAATATCAGTTTGTTCTTTCAGAGTAGAAATAAGTAAGTTAACTGGGTTGTAGGCTGTTTGGCATGTTTAACCGGCACCGGCACAACTCGGCGGCCAATAAAAAAAGCATCATGTCAGCGGCAAGCGCCTGCACGTGTTGCCCGCCGATATGACATTTCGACAACCCAAGCGCATTGCTCGTCAACGTCATAAAATATTCCTTATTATGTCGAGTCGCTGCCATGTCGCCGTCAAAGTTTTCCAACTTGCAATGACTAAAGCCACTGGCCAGAACGCCGGCAAAATGTCGCCGACATAATTATGCCGGCGAGCCGGCAGGTTTGGTGTATAGTCCGCTTATTACCTTCTATTATGAAGTAGGCTAATTTAATATTGTAAATTAAACAAAACAAAATACTGTTCTATTCTTTGACAGAATCGCCTTAACTGATCATTAATAAATCAATGTTGAAAATGAACGAACAAAAAACTTTTAAGCCCAACTATTAGAATCCGATATCCGAATGTGCTGAAAATAAAAAGCGGAATTTGCCCTTTGAACGAGCGTGCACGAGTATTAAATTCTTTTATTCAACCAAAGTGAAAAAGCAATGTGTTTGAAAGCAAAAAATGGCAGTTACACACAGAATGCCGCTAACGTTGCAATAAGTGGTAATTTTTTATGCGATAATTGCAGCTTTAGTATAAACTGTGAAGTCAATAAGGGGTATATTGCAGTGGCAATCGTTAGCAGCCGTGTTGTGTACAGTTGCCTGGCAAACCATGAATTAGCAAGGTGGATCGCGCTTCTCAATATATTTTCATTGAGGGGTCTTTTTATACTAGTTGTAAATGATTAATTTGCTTACAAAGTCACAACCTTAGAGGTAAACTTTCGTGTATTTTTATGTTAAGGCAGAATATTAAGAGGTTTTATTCATATATATACATCATCATTCCACAATTATGTCGGAAATGTTATGTTTAGAAATCTTAAGTAGGTACATGTGGATATCACTACAGTTAATTTTTGGTTTTGTGATATTCTTGAAGACTTGTGTACTTCTGCGGTACTTGGACACCCTAATGAAATATCACGAACTCTTGATTGTATAGCGACTTTATAACAGTATAGTCATAGAATAACATCTAAACTTACTAACTTAGAATTGACGTCAGCCGTAATAAAATTATGCATGCGACTCGCGCAACATTTTACGCATGGGATGATACCAGGTGTTGATATATCTACAATGAGGTTATAATATGGAAATTAATAACCAAATCAATTAACCTACAAAAGCAATTGTGTAAAACATTTTAATTTCAAATCGTTCGGCAACAAAAACGATAAATACACGGGTCAGATTAAATGGTCATTCGTTCAGTAATTGGACTCCTATGTAATAAAGATAATTAGTCCGTACGAATTTTATTGCTTTCAACCGAAAGCGAATGATATGGCGTAAAATTTTAATGATAATGCGTACCAACCACAGCGGCAGCCAAAATGCGATTCGGTATTATGTAGGTGTTCCTCGACCCAAAAAGCCTCGCCAATATAATAACAAGCTTTGTTAAACACCATATTATGAATTCATAACAATGAATTATTGTTTTTGAATTATAATTGGCTTTTTTGAATTGTTTTGGTCACGTATCACGAAAAACATAGAAGTGTGTTGACAGAATGTTTCAATATCTGTACCGGAGCCCCGATATCGTCCAAAAAGTCACTGACGTGATCGTTAATAAAGTTAGTAGAACCCATTATTAGCTTATTCCCTCAGGTGTAGGCGATGGACCTATACTTCATACTGCTAAAGATTAGATTGTGAATTTAGAGTAGAATGCGGATACTGGCTTCGACCGCGATAACGTTAGATAGAAAGAAATAATGCTCAAGGAACTATCAGGAATTAAAATACTTACTACAAATCTACATTAATATATATAAAAGCCGCAACTATATTAAGACTTTCAACTTCAAAGGTAAGGGATCAGAAATAATTCCTTAGGTTTTAGCAGTTCCACCAATTACTTAAAATACAACAAATTAAATTTGCCGACCCAGATAACAAAAAATCGGTCTTCCAAATACTGATTACGTATTATTATTTTGTCTTCCATCTGCCAGTCAGCTTAGCCCAAATCAAGAGGCCTACGCAAAACAGAACAATCGCTGTGTCAGGCAATTTATCAAAACATAAATTACAAGCAGGGGGACTTAATAAGCGGACGGCATACAAAACTATTAGCCGAGTCGCAAACAATACGAAGTAATCCGCCACTAACGATGATTCGTTTGCACTCGAGTTAATCAAAACTAATGACGTGTTCCAAGTCGATACAATCTCATGAGTTATGGGTTTTGTCAACGCTGTCCGGTTGGTGATCGATGACTGTGTTATGAGGGAAGTAGTCGTAAAAATATGTAACTTGAAAGTTGAACGTTTTCATTTCGAATTCCATTTGGAGATTCAAGTTGAGTCTAAGGTTAAATATGTGGTTGTTGACGTTGATGATATAATTTCATATACAGCAGTTATTAAATAGCCACAACTCCACATACAAATACGCGACTTGTACCGTTGGTGTCAATAATTAATAAAGTTGTGTGAGCTCCACAACACAAAGCTGAAAAAATATTTTTTGTGTGTTACCGTACAATTTATTTCAAAGCGGAGTTAGAAGAGCCCACCGTTGGATTAACACCAGGCTTCAATCAACATATTGTCAAGTATATGTATTTGTCCTTAATAATATTATGGATACTTCACATTGTTACAATATTTTTCTAAAGTAGACACTTTGGTTGCTTACTGTAACAAGTTACAAGACTCTTAATGTCAAATTGTACAGTCCGAAGTATTATCTTTGCTGTATACTACCAACACAATAATAAAAGTATATCAAACTCGATGTCGACCTTGTCGCGAAATTATCTTGTGCAAATTACGTTACTTGCAGAAATTGGGAATGAAGCCTGTGATATTTCGATTAATTTATATTACTATATTAAGTGCGTGGTGGCCTCGTGGTATCGGACCAGACTCGGCTGCCTACATGTTCACGGTGGTCGCGGGTTCAAATCCCAGGGCACACCTCTGTCTTTTCGGAGTTATGTGTGTATTGATAGTCAATCACCACGCACTTTAACGGTGAAGGAAAACATCGTGAGGAAACCTGCATACCGTAGCGATTTTAAAATAATTCTACGGTGTGTAAGTCCGCCAACCCGCACTAGGCCAGCGTGGTGGACTATATGGCCTAACCACTCTCAATCGTACTCTCGATTGTAGAGGAGGCCCGTGCCCTGCAGTGGGTCGTATATGGGCTGATACAATACAATACAATACAATATTACTATAATACTGAAGCGTTATCGACGAACCTTACTGATATAAGTGACATACGAATTAATTTACAAAGTGATTGATTTACGAAACTAATGAGTAAGCAAAAGTTTGTCCTAGCAAAAGGATTATTGCATGATTCAGCGGATTGAAGGAGATGTTGCAACTAATAAATGAAAATGAGCGAATACGTCATCACCGGAATCTAAATTACTGGCAATGTAATGCCCGCTGGACTCTCTTGAGGAATACAATAGTTAATGCATACATTATGCTTGCCCGAGGCAACATTCCGAATGAATATTAATATCTCGGAGTTCTGTGAAGGTCGCGTACAATTTTGAGATTTCGTGCTGGGCTTTTTGTGGTTTTCATGTAAAAATGAGATACATACTTAATTTTTGTAGTATATGTGACAATTTGTTGATGATAAATATTTTCCAATGAACACTTACAACACTGGCAGAATCTTTGAACGATTGCCGACATTTGAAAACTTGGGGCGCAGAAGCGCTAGTGGTGAGACAAGAATATTATCTTATCACTGCAATTTAATTGATTTTACAAATCTCGAGAAAGTTTTAACACCCAAGAACTGCTATAATCAAACTGCCAAAAGCCAATTAAATACTAATGATACTCATAATTTTCTAATCAAACGTTTAAGGGTGAGTTTCAAATCTATTCATACGTTGGTCCCACAGCAGCGTCCTCATTATGCGAGCTCGCGTGTCACATTTGGGAATACTCGTACGGCTCACTGTGAATGCCGCGCGAGAATTCCAATGATTCCATTAATTCCGAGTGCTGTGAAATTATTTCTATAGCCCGTGCGTCATTTGAATATGATTTTAGTACCGGGTTCCGACATCCTTTAGAGTATTTTGTCACTCACACTATAGTGGCGAAACTTTATCCTTGGTGATTGAACGGTCAACTGAACGGTTGGTAGCTTGGCAACTATTGAAGCTTGATGTTAAAATTCCTCGACTTAGTTATATGTGAAATACGTAGTAGGTACTTTTTTATAGTTTATCCATTGGAAGAAGAGAAGGATACAAAAGTTAGAATGTGCTGTAATGTTTCTAGTCAGCTTCTTTTTTATTTCTGGTTGTTAAACAATGTAATCTGGAAAAAACTGAGCCAAAGTTCTTGCTTAAATAAAACTTTTAAAAATAGTGCCTTAAAAATGATTTATATCTACATATGGGTGCAGTGCACAGGGAGACATTTCTTTTTCGTTGATAAAAAGGAAAATCAATGTTTTTCATTATAAAAGCTTTTTAAATAAATGTAAATAAGCCAAGCCCTTATAAAACTGTCAACATTCGATATTCCGTGCGCATTACACATAATAAGGGCTTGTGGGACATTAGTTCCACAGCTCCCAGACCCGAAGCAAATATTTGCGATTTGCTCAAACATTCCTACTATAATTAATCGAGATATTATGTTTGGATATTTAGTTAATTGCCTAGATATTTGTTTGTATTAATACTAAAACGATTTTCAGATTGATTTTAGTATTGAAGCATTTGTTAAACCTATTCAGAAACCGTATACGATGCGGGTATTTTGATCTTAAAATAGCTCCTATTTAATGACATCTGTCGGAACATGGATGAACTATATTAATAACAACCGACAGTATCGAAATGAAAGTGATAAATAATAAAAGAAGTTATATTAGCGAAGCGTTGACCTAATTCCGTTCAAGGAATTCAAAGTTTATGTGTCTGATAAAAACAATATTCCTTTGGTTCTCATTATCTGCATGGTAATGAAAAAAGTTGTACACAATGTCTCACAATTTTATCTCCAGATGACAGATAAAAGTAACGTTAAAAAACTCCGACTCAGTATTTTTTGGCGTGTAACTTGTCCGAAGTTTAGTGCTGTGGGTGGGGTTTGGACTGGCAAACCGCTCACAATGTCCTTGAACTGCAAACACGTTTTTCTAGTAATAAAAGTTGTGGGCAGACGGGAAATTGTTTTAAACATCAAAGCCAAAGACAAACGTGACCGCTCGGCGTCAAAAGAAATTAAATTTGTTAAAGGCTCAGACTACTTTTTTTTTCTTATTTTTCCAATTTAAGCTAGATAATTTAGACATAAGTCTCCCCCTAGTTGACAAAATTATGCCGAACCTCAATTTAATTTTAAAAATACATGCCATAATGTGTACATGCTTTAAATAGGTGATACAATTTTGTACCAAAGTTTTTAATTCAATCACTCTTCCTGGCATTACTCCGACGGGTATGAGGGTCTTCCTTCCAGCATAATCTTCTCGACTTTACTAGATCTTGAGCGTTAGTAAGTTAGTTAAAAGAATCTAATTAATCTCGTCTTTATCTTTGACGACAATATGCCAACGCTTATTGTTTTTCACTAAAATTGACTTAGAAGGGAAACTGTTGCTTCTGAAAAAATATTAATAGGAAATCTCACAACAGACACGCTGAGTGAGAAAAAATAAGGAACATATTAATTGTAGTAAACCACGACGACCCAGAATCGGATCGTAAACAAAGTAAGTTCTCATTATTGTGGCAGATGGCGGAAAAGACCTTATTAATAGCCGTAAAGCATGGTGTAATTGAATTGATAGCTAACCGTGTGTGGTAGCTTGATATCGCGTTGACATTTTCACCGTGTATTGTAAAGAAATCTATCGATAAACCGCAATTGCTAAACAAAATATAATAATGTCAACTTTTGTATAAAGGTTGTCATATATTAAACTTATAAGGGACGTAAAATAAACTAAGTTTAAAATTTAAATATCTATGACTAGGCACCATCAAGGTTTTTTACAATTATATTTTTGTTTTCGTGATTAAATTCTGACCTAAACGCTTAAGAAAAAAACCTTTTAATGATGGTTTACGAATAGTCACTCATAGTACAACTTTAATTAAGTCAATGATTTTATTGCCGACCAAACACTGCTAATATTATTGGCCATACAAATAAATGCTTCCAAACCCCTCTTTCGTTGTAAATCGTGTAAAAGAGCGTTGCTACACTCGGTCCTTATTTAGATGTTACGTACAGCTAACTGGAACCGTTCCGTACCTCCAAGAGCAATTAAAATGCTAGTCGCAGTTGTCAAACCAACACCGAGCGAACACCTCGCAGCCCAATTGCCATTTTCAAATCCCCAAAAAAGCCAAAACTTTACGTCTATCAGACTTTTCCTATCAAGTTAGTTAGGTAAATAACGAAAATAAATCGAGATGTAGATATTTTAAATGCTTTTGAGTTTGAATAATGATATTATATTTATTTTGACACGAATTTAAGTTAATGAACCTGAACAAAGTTACTAAATTATTTTTTAAATTATTGGCCATACAAAAAATGCTTGCCACATCCTCTCTCTGAGAGTAAATCGTGTTCAAGAGCATTGTTAAACTCAATCCTTATGTAGAGGTTACGTCCTGCTAACTGCATTCGTTCCGCACCTCCAAGAGCAATTAAACGGTTAGTCGCACTTGTCAAGCTAACACCGAGCGAGCACCTCGCAAACCCAATTGCCATTTTCAAACCCCAAAAAAGCCAAAACTCAACGTCAATCAGACTTTTCTTATCAAGTTGATTGGCTTGATAGCGAAAATAAATGGAGATGCACTCTTATATTTAAATGCTTTTTAAGCTTAAACGATGATTGATGAAATTTCTTTTGTTGATGATGAATGTCGACATTACAAGTGTCAAAATCTCTACATTTTTAGCTCAGACACGGCTTAATCGCTTTGGATAAGTACTTTGATCAATTGTTTCCAGAATTACAAAAGTCTTCTCTAAAAACACGATTCTAGAAAACGCAAAGATGGCCACTCGCAATGATACATAGGTAAACGCAGTTAAATATTTTTATCAATTAAAAGAGATGCTAGCATCTCTAATTCTAAAGTGGATGTTATACAACATCAAACGGCAAAATATCAAAGGGCAACTTACCAAAGTGTAGAGCGCACTGGCGTACGCAGCGTGTTTGACGTGCAACGTGCGACAACACGAGAGCGTCGCGTCTTGCTCGTGCGCCGTCCACGCTTTCATCTGCAACACACCACGCGTCATTGACGGTTTGAACAGCTTTGATGTTGCGGTTCGTTTGAGTGAGAAATTCGAAGGCTTAAAATATTGTTCCTACGATTGGTGTAGCGGCTAAAACTGTCTTTTTGCGGAATACATTTTAGATATAACTCCTTTTAATTTTTTCCTCGTTTTTTTAATTAAATTATCGTATTATCGTCGGTCCTTCATAAGTGTGTAAAATTGCAAATTAATCCAAAGATTCCGTTACATACATACAGGCTAAAGTAACTAAAGCATGTACAAACTAAAAATGAGTACCGGCTTCCTGAAAGTCACAATTATCTCCCATCACTTAAGACTTAACAAAACAACTGTGGTAGCCTTTTTAATTCTTTCCTTCAACAATAATTCCTTCATATTTTTTATAAAACTGGGACATTGACGAGAATAAATCTACGGCCGGAGTCAAATCAAGATAAATATGCACCATGGCGATTGTCTTCGCTTTGATTAAATTTTTCATGGCGTAATAATTCATCCTGGTATCAATGTCAGGGCGTTGAAACGGCGCACCAACAAAGGAAATTTTACGGGCTGACGTATAAACGAATAAATTAAAAATAATTGATGGAAATAATTAAAGAATAATATATAAGGAATAGAGTTGATATTATCATCCTCTTTAGACAAAAGAAGTATTTTGAACATAAATAAAGGTCCCACTAAGGATTTTTAAATATTTCTATTGAAATAATATCTAAATAATTAAATAAACGCATACAAAATGATACTTAAAATATAATAAAGTATGGATGAATGTGTAATTTTAATATTAATTATATAATTCGTATGTTAATTGGTTGCTTTATGAAGTATATATTTCAAATAGACTGCAATTTATTTCATTACTTTCGTAATAAATTAAAAGCTTCGGTTAATTTGTTCGCTGATGAAAGTCACAAATATAACCGAAAGAGGATTATTGGACTTTCGTATAGACTAAGCGCAAATTAATATATGAATCCAATCACACCGATCTAATTGGATTTTGCGTTCGACATAAATATTGTTGTACATATTCAGACGATAAAATATTGTTCGGACCATTAAAAAATACGACTAAAATTTTTGGTGGATATATAGCTGTTCTGCATATAGGTTCATATAGGAAATGAGGCTGATATAGAATCATTAACCAAATCTTTTCAAATAGGTAGGCGACCTTGTAAGACGTCTAATCAGGTAATCCAATTTTATTTAAATTTCGTTTTATTGCCGTTATAGGCAGACGAGCTAGCGGCCCGCCTGATGGAATGCGGCTACCAGGGGTCCAGCACAACAAAGTCGCTGCCTACCTTAAGGAAAGTACTCTCTTTAAGCCTCGTTTGAAGAAGGACAGGTCATAGCGCTCAGGACACACCGATGCAGGGAGTTCATTCCAGAGCTTGCACGTGCATGGTAAGAAAGAACGCTGAAAACCTACCGTTCGGGAACGGTACGCTTCCAGGTGGTAGGAATGAACTCTGCTGCGGTGCTTTTCAATTAACAATATTTATTTGTAGTCACACTTCAATGTGATGAAATACGTGTGTTAAGAACGTAACATTCTGTGAACGAATAATTAAATTAATTTAAATTACCAGAATACATTCAATAACACTTTTTGTCGTTCAATTAAGTCAGGTACAGATGTTACAATGCCAAATAACACGGAAATTCAATTAGATAACTCCCGAAGGTGTCATCAGAATCGAATTCACAACCAGACAATAATGCATTGTTATTAACACTCAAAAATAATAATACGGCGAAAACATAAAATATTAACAATGGGATCAAAGTGGATAATTTTTCACCATCATAATTTTTAATTAAAAGTGAAACAAAAGACGCTAACGATTTGAATGCTTGCGATATCAAGGTCTCAAGGTTTGCAAATTGTATCTAAATTGTAGGCACATTATGAGTGCACAACGATGATAGTAAGAGGCAAAAAGGGAGTCTTTTGCCCAGCAGTGAGACACATTAAAAGGCATATATAGAGCCAAAAAGAATTTTGTTAATCTAAATTATGCTTATAAACATTGACCATATAATTGCAAAGCAAAGAAAACCGTGCAATCTCCGCAGAAAGCTTCAGCTCTTGTAGCAACTTTCATTTCGTTTTAAAACCAGATCGATGTGCCAGTGGAAACCGTTTGAATCGTACCGACTCCCGCATGATGGGACGGCAAACAGTCAAACCTTTTGTAATAGTAAAAACGTTCGTTTCAGCGTCTACACAATTTAGCTGATGTATCCCCGAATAGAAATACCAGTGAAAAAAGCGTAGGCAATGTCCGCTGCGGGTTTTACCGTAACATACAACGAAAATAGTATCGGTTTATTGGTAAATTCTTTCGAATAGGTGCCTGAATTCCTGTACTTTTGTTCGCAAAACGGAATTACAATATCGTGTTACGTGAATGAAATTGGCTGTATGGCTCACATTAGATCAATAAGAAACTATTTTTGTTTTATTAGGGAGAATGACAAGACATATCGGATTCGATCTTATAAGGAAAAACTCCTAACCCTTCTTAAAGTCGTTGAGTAACCATGGGCTACCTTATAAGCTCTATAATGATTAAATTCACGCTTAAATAATCTTGAACAATGAGTCTATTCTTTAGTAAAGTTAATCTAAGGATGTTGAGGTAAAAATTGCTTTAGTTTGCACACCGAAGGAGGCAGTAGTCACACCTGTTACCTTTAAGTGCCATTAAGGTATCCGATTTAGGCGACATCACATACAAAGTGCCTTTTTCAAATTCCGCCCGAGACATTTTCGCGAAGACCCGGCAGTGTTAGTTAAATATGCAAAATATTGTCGCGTATTTCTTCATTTTCGCCTACCAGGAGGGGAATTTACGTAAATATTCAATGATATTGCGATATTATTAATTGCTGCTCGAGTTTTTTAGTGTACAAGACTGAGCTGTTAGGGCTATAAAATATTATTAAGTAAAAAAATATTTTATTACATTTCTTTTTAAGATTATAAAACCGAATTCCTGAGAACAAACAAAGAACTGAAATTAGTAATTTTTCTATTTTGTTTATTTTTAGAAGTACTTGTTTAACAAATCAATGTTTGCTAAGAATAACTTATGCATTATCAAACTTTAACAACCTCAATTCTTTACAGGTAATCTGTGATAAATTTCTGCGACTTCACTCCTAAAAGGTATGTTGGTTAACCTCTTTAATAAATTTTCAACTAGGAGCCCTGACCTGGGACAGTTATTGTGTACACCTTTCGATGCCAATTTTTTTTTATTGCAATGAATGGCGAGACGAACATGCTATTCGCCTGATAGTGATACATCCGCCCATGGACAGTAGCGAAACAAAACAAAATCATAAGTTACACAACTTGCTTGGCATTTCACAGCGCTCGCCATCCTGAGACCAAGATGTTAAGTCTCATTATGTCCAGTAGTTACTCTGGCTATAATGTCCTTGAAACCGGAACACAATAGTGCATTTACACTGCTGTTTAGCGGTAAAACTATTTCTATACATTGCGGTGGTACGTACACACATACCACACACACCTCTCACATATAAGAGACATGCCACTCATATAGTTTATACGAGTATGTTTATACCATATGAACAGGTCAAAAGTTATCATCCATCCATCAGCCAAAGGAAGTCCACTGCTGAACATAGGCCTCTCCCAATGATTTCCACAGTGACCTGTTGGAGGCAGCCTGCATCCAGCGACGTCCCGCGACCTTTACCAGGTCGTCTGACCACCTAGTGGGTGGACGTCCCACGCTGCGCTTTCCGCTTCGTGGCCTCCATTCGAGAACTTTTTGGCCCCATCGGCCATCAGTTCTCCGTGCTATGTGCCACGCCCATTGCCACTTCAACTTGCTAATCCGCTGGGCTATGTCGGTTACTTTAGTTCTTCTACGGATAAAAAGTTAACTATGTATATATTAAAACATTCATAATATGAATTGCCCCATTGACAGCGTACGAAAGAACTGAGATGTAGAAAGAAAGTCATTGTGTTTTATAATATGGAAGTATTCGATTCGAACTGCTTGTCAATCCACGTGACTTTCGTCTCTATAAACCTTAGTCGTTTCAGTGCAGCGTAAAAAATAAGTCAGCAGGCATAATTGTGTAAATGGACAAGAGGCAATAATTTTGGTTGTTAGCAATGAATACTTTATCTAGACGACATAGCATGGACCATCATGTCTATTCACTTTACCAATGTTAACATATTCGTATTAAAATTATATATTACCTGTAAATGGTAACAAATTATTAATGAACTGCTCTGATTTAAACCAGCTTGTAACTTTTGTAATAATCACCATATTTTAAAGTAGTTTTGATAAGAGCAACACTAGAGTTTCTGGCCCGTTCTTCTCTAATGAAAACCGCTTTCCGAACCGGGTGGCAGATCAAAAAATGACTGAATCTAAATGTTATTTAACATTTGAATGGATTCAAAAAATAATTTTATTTTACATTTTCATTTTCAATTCAAGGTACAAAAAGATTAGTTCTTTGTCGCAATCAAAAATACCCAATTTCACTGCAGTGATCCGAAACGTAATTTCGCTTTCGAATTTTATGCATGTACATTACAGTACTGTCTGTAGCATCGAAAAAGATCCCAATTATCGATAACAATGCATGCAAGCTTCTAGAAAACCGTCTATTTTTCTCGTAAATATTTGTGCTTGGCAATTTAAAAAGCAATGCAAGTTTCACAACAGTGTTTAGCTAAAACGAATGTTCCAGAGTCTGCACGGTTGCCAAACGACGCGTCTAACTTTTCCCTTGTTTGTGGCTTTTGCATGCATTACTCGAACGGTTTTCCGTTAAATGTTCTCAACTCAACAGGTAACAGTGTTTCATCAGAACAACAATGTAATAACGTACTTTAACTGGTGCCGAACAAATCTGAATGGGTGGCGGAATGATGTGAAAGATTTTAGAGCGGACTAAAAACTCAATAGATTAAAAAACAAAAATTATGTATAAAATAAGTACTTATGTAGAATTTGGCAGCCTCCGTGGCGCAGTTGGTTGGACGCCAACTGTGAAACGTGAGGTTGCGGGTTCGATCCCCGCACCGAAACAAATATTTATGTGATCCACAAGTATGGGTATGGGTGGGTTTGGGTGTTTGTGAGACCGAAATGTCTCTCGTAGTTCCTGATACCCGCGACACAAGACTTCATTGATCTTAATGTGGGGACAGGACTATATATGTGACTGTTGGGTGTATTTATTATTATTATATTTATTATAATTAATACGTGAATTATTCAAATTACTTGTAATATTTGCGGTGTTTAAATAAATATTTATAATGCAATTCGAGTAAACATAAAACAAGAATCGTATTACGTGACGAATAATATTTTAATTAAACATGAGCTTATTGTCCCAAATATACAATTATATTAATCACAATTGGTACCTTTATTTGAACACTCGTGTTCGATGACCACCAACTCGCGGGCGCAGTGACTTCACCATAATCCGCCGCGCCCAATGAATTGCGAAATTCAATTTAAATAGTTTAAAAGCTTTAAACGGCTTAAACGTGTCTACTTATTAGTAACATATTTTTTCAGGCTATCAAAAGTTTTCAGACTTAAAATGTAATAATTTCTGCGATTTAAAAGTCATTGTTAAAGTTGTTTTTGAAAGTTTAATTCACTTGTCGTTTTTGTTTGTTCAGTTTTTTATGTTTAAATTTTTTTGTTTAGAACAATAAAGAGTTAAAATTTCTTTTCACTTTGCAATGAGTTAATTGGTATTGTTTTTTTGTTGGACCCCCATTTATGTTTAAAATTACAAATAATTTTACTACGGCTCGTGTCTTTGTATTTAGCAAAACATCATATTTATGATGTTCATCTACATACATGAGTATATAAATGTATATAATGTGCTCAGATATGACTGGAAAGAGCGAACAATCTTTATTAATGGCTTAGAAATCCATTGTTCACTAACCAGTTTATGTCGTCAATTACTTTCTTCTTTTAATAATTATTATATATGACGTTTTATTACTTCTTATTTAGAGCTGTATTCCAGTTTCATAGGATATGAGTGTACCTGGTGACGTAATCTAAACTTGGCCTATTTTGGATACCAATCCTTACTCATAACTAGTATTTATTAGTTTGGTATCTATTTGTGAAGATAATCGCCTGTTTAATAAGATTTTGAATCTTTTCATATATTGATTTTTCCTCAACATCGATGTAAAAGATGACATAATTGTAACCGATCGATGTCTGTACATTGAAGATAAATGAAAAACTAATAAAAGTCAGTTTCAAAACAATGATTTTAAGATTTTTTGTCTGTTTGTCTGTGCGGCTGTTCTGACCTCAGGAACGGCTCAATATAACATAAGCTTTAGGCACTGAAACTAGAGGGTTAAAAGTATCCTCCAAGGTTTCTTTACGTCACCACTCACGATGTTTGGACCAAGCAAATGTTTGCTCCGCTGCGTGTGTGTAACCTGACCCGCATAGCCACAAATTGCAAGTAAATATAAAGGAAATATTTTATATTTTCTTATAAGTTTGTTATTGATAGTTTGTTATATTTTCTTATAAGTTTGTTATTGATAGCGAAGTGACTACATAACCAAGTTCAAAGGTTTGATATCAGAGCAGAATTGTTTCAGATATATGTTATTTTTTAAATTGTTACTGTAATTACGGTCTCATAATTAACATATTATAACATTATCTATAAGGGTGAAGGAAAACATCATGAGGAAACATGCGTACCGTAGCTATGTTAATGAATTTCTATGATATGTAAAGTCCACCAACCCGCACTTGGCCAACGTGGTGGACTATATGGCTTAACCCGTCTCAATCGTACTCTTAATTGTAGAGGAGGCCCCCGTGCCCTGCTGTGGGACGTGAAATTAAATGGAAAGAACGGAAGGAAAGTTTATTCAAGTTTCCTTCAGTTCTCTACAAGAGTTCTAAAGGTAGTTGAAATGTATTAAAATACAGTGATTTTTCTGGTTCCACCGAATCCCTTTAAAAAAAAATATTATCGTTAAAATATTACCTGCAAATACCATACATAATCGGTACCAATATAATAGTATAACATTCATTACAAAAAAAAAAAACATCCACGAACCACTGCGGTAGAGTTGCAATTTACCGTTTAAGCGCAAATACAGGTCTCATGTAGATAGACGACTTTGTCATTAAGAATCCAATGTGATTAACCAAAATATTAAGGTCATAACTCGTATAATATCCTTATTTTATTATTTATTTTTATTATTATGTTTGGACTGTTGATTAAAATTTATGGTATAATCATACAATGTCATCGATTTTTGAGACTGTGTCTGATAGAGAAATAGTAAAGTTTGAAACAATTCCTGTTATTATTACTATTCAGATAAATTATCAATTAATATTGATGAACCTCAAACACCTTTTTAAGTAAATTAAATGATTTTGAATACTTATAAATATTACGATTTAATTAAAATGAAGATGCACGATCGCATCAACTTTAATTCCATGCGTCGGAGAACGTCTTAGAAACGATTCACTAATATAACATAATGCAAAATAACATAGAAATCTTTCAATTTTTCAAGAATCGTATTGCTTATTTTCTTAATATATTTATTTCTTCAAGACAAATAAGTTGAACAATTTTCGATTTCATGTATCAATCAGTTTTTACATCAAATGAACCTTAAAATTTGTCTCAAGGTATCTTAGAATGAATTAACACGCACATTGACTGTGAAGGAAAATATCGCGAGGAAATCTTCATGCCATAAAGAACTTCACGAAACTTGCCATGGTATATGAAGTCCGCCAACCCACGTGGTCTGATAGCTGGCACAAATTTTTGGGTAGGTTTTTGAGGCAAGCTGAAAACTTGTCCCATACTTCTCATTTTATACTCCAATTCGGAGTTGCAGAACTGGCTGGTGACTATCTTTAGGGGTAGTTTTTAAAAATATTTTTTTCAAAACAAAAATATTATAGGCAATATGAAATTTTCATATGTGGTAGTTTAATGAGAATAAAATATATTGAAAAAATAAAATAACATTTTTAAAACTACACCTATGATTAGCCCCGCTACTCACCAACCAGGTCTCAAGCTTTAAATTTTCAGCTTACCTCAAATAACTACCCAAATATTGGTGCCATCCCTCCTACTAACACTAGGCTAGCGTGGCGGACTTTGGCTTAAATCCTCTCATTCGAACACTCTATTGTAAAGAAGTTCTATGCCAATCTATGGGCCCATACAGTACAGTACAGAAATGTCCCTATATACTACGGCTGGGAACAAGTATATATGTATATACTGTACGGCCTAACTCCTCTCAATCTTACTCTCGATTGTAGAGCAGGCCTGTGCTCTGCATTGGGATGGATATGGGATGATAAAGATGTAAGCAGGTAAAGTATAATAACATGTGAATATGAAGCCAAATGACTGATCCTCATGAGATATGCCGTGTGCTGATTGACGAGTCTGATAATAGCGCGAAGTAAAAATCAATACACATTCATTATCAATGTCATTTATATTTATGCTCCATACACGCGCCACTACTGAGCTTCGGGGACTTAAATTGAGCTTTGATCGTAAGTCTACCATCTTATGATAAGTGAGGGCATTATAGCTTAAGTCTACCACTTCTCAATATATTTTAAATAATTTTTACGGTATAATTTGTTGAGGTTCAATTGTTTTTCGACTATCTAGATTTTTTGATACTTATAATGACAGAAAATTACTATCGGTATGCGAGTCTGCCCAAACGCGACGTTCCCACATATTACGTACATGTAAATTGTTAAAATTATTGTTTGGTTATTATTTATGAATCAGAATTTGGACTTTTCTTTGAAACTGTCAATGTAGTGTTTTGAATAATTGTTCTGTTAATAAATAAGTTGTGTTGACAAGCTAAATACATTGTGTTTATGCTTTGGAAAATGTTCATAATTTTGATATTGTAATTTTCAAATGCTACCGTTCCTTTATACCCCATATTATCATTTACTTAAAATAGAAAAAGCTTTTGTATTAAAAAATAAAAGTAAAAATCTACGAGTAAAAAATGAAAAAATAAACTACTTTTAAACTTTTCCTCGTAGCAAGCATAGAACTATGATTACCTTTAGTTTGAGTCGACAGTTCCCCGCGAGTTCTCAAACCACATTACGTGCTAATCTAAAGTTTCCATTATCACATATCATTTGTTTACTTTCGTATTAAAAGTAAAGCGAGCGACGAGCGACGGGCGTCCGCTTCGTAGCGACGTCGCGCGATGACTGAACAAGCTACGACACTCCACGGCTACGAAAGCGGTAGCAACTAGTTTGTGCTACGAAGCTACCATAGCTTCGTGCTACGATATTAAGGCGGGTATTCTATAATCGTTGATTCATAATTTATTGTAATTGGATGGGTTTAGTTTCTTTGCCTACCTTGTTATCGGTAAACAGGAAATAATAATGTTGGTAGATGATACGATATGTACAGTCGTAAATAAGTAGTATTTTGTTTATTTTGAGTTGGGATATTGTGAGATAAGATATTCTGGTGTAGTATCTCATGCTCTGTTCGGTGCAGTAAAATTGATTATTTAGTTTTTAATTGGCATATTATAACTAATTAGGGTACACACGGGATTTATTATAATTAATTTTCAATTTTGTTGACAAAGTAAGGATATTCTTCAACTTTCCTTTAATGAACTCTTTTTTGGTGCCGGTTTAGGCAGAGAGTATTGGCAAAGGTGTCAAAAGTCTAATTGGGTGCCAGCTTAACGGCACATCATGCACAAATTTTGATCCTGTGAAATACGTAAAAAAATATATAAACTGATAAAGTCAAAGTGAATTGCTCGAAGTGGAAATCAGACTCAGAACCTCACGACTCTCCACTCATATTTCTACCACTACATTAATGAGGCGAGTTTGCGATATTGTACAAAGATTCGGTTGGGTGCTTTTTTTTTATTTAAAAATTGTCATATCCGAGGCAAAAGCGTGTTTCAAATGGAGCCCACACAGCAGGCTGTAATACTTGAGAAGCCGCGGTGTCGCGGTTCAAGGCGCTGCACCAATAATGGAAACATGATAGATTGCCGTATTTATGACGTGTGCGCTTCGGTGAGTGTTGGCGAAACTTGAAGCTATTGGTTCTCTGAAAAAAAAACTTTTTAAAACTTTTTGGTAACTTTGTTCAAATCTCTATATTGCATGATTGCTGATGCTTGAGACTTAGTCTAGGTGGTTTACAAAATGTTCCTAACTAATGCTTACAACCTCCTTGACGTAGTTATGAGATAGAGTCATAGTTCTCGTCTACACTTAAAAAATCTATATTGATCAGATCTGCGTTGGTAATTTTTGGGTACGTAAATAAAAGTAAAATATTATCCATCCATTAAGTTTTTGCACGTTGAGTTGAAAACAATGAATCTTGATATTGTATTATTCATATGTATATTTATCATGTGAAGTTATAGCGTTAGATAGAGCGGGAGTCGGCATTGAAACGTCTTCACAACGTAATAATATGTGCATAATTAGTTTTTGCGTCCTGGTAATATATGTATGTATCTTGAACTTGAGAATTAATTACAGTGCTATAAAAACTGATATATCAAGGTTATCATGAGGCTTTTTATACCGTAGTTATGTGTATACATGCATTATATACCCGATGAAGTTGGTAAATGAGCACCCATCCCTCTCTTTCCCTCTATCTCTTCAACCACAGCAAGTCTATTGCTGAACATAGGCCTCCTACATGGATCTCCACATCAATTTATTTATTAATTTGTTAAATGTTTATTGTACACAAGAATGAAACATAATATAAATACATAAATAAAAAATAAAAAAGTACAAGTGGCGAGCTTATCGCTCTAGGCAATGTTTTAACGTCTGTAAGACCTGGTTAGACAACCATGGGACGAATTTAAGATAAGGAAAAAGAGAGGGCAGTGTAGAAAATAAAGAATACAATACAACTAATACTAATTAATAAGTTAGTAATATACGTACAAATGTCACATATACATGAATAAAAATATTAATAAATAAATATACAAATACACACATAAATACTTAAATTACCAAATATTACCAATTGATTCACATAGGGGATATAACACTAATATCTGTTTAAGGAGAATGGTAGTGTTCTTTAACCAGCTTTTTAAATGATGATAGTGATTGTGATTGTCTCACTACAGCTGGAAGCGCGTTCCGTAATCGAACTGCTTTGACATTGAAAGAATTGTCTGTAAATATCGTGGTGTGCAATCGATCTGAAAGCAGCCTGCATCCAGCAACTTAACAACCTTAACCAGGCCGTCCGTCCACCATGTAGGCGGGTGACCGACAGGTCACTTGCCTTTAAGGGGCCTCCACTCTAGAACCCAATTCTACCCAAAGTTAGTTTTTTTTTTCGAAATAGTAATTATATTGAGTATTATTCGCTATAGCAAGAAGAAAGATCTGCTCCGAGCAACATATAATATGAGATTTTTCACACAAATCCTCACACTAATCGGATTATCAGATATGGATTGCTAATGGCCCCTCTATTTAGGTTGCACGACAAATACGATTAAGTGTATTATTAGTCACTATTTTGTGTCAGAATAAAAAAATATACGGAAAAAACTTGTCCATCTTTGAGATCATGCTATGAAACACACAATATTCGTTTGCTAGTCCATATCTCAGATTAGCAATAAACGGCAGTGGTCGCGGTGATTATCGATTATTTGATGCCATGATTCTATTCTTGTATTCTTTGTTTATTGATGCAGAAAATGTGTAATCATTTTCGCGGTACATTTTTAATCACATGGTTTCGCAACGTACGCTGCCGATTATCCGTGTCAATTTTTTCTTCCATAAAATATTATGTTAGTTTCCCGCTACATGTAAGAAGATCCACAGCCATAAAAAATAAGTTTTTTTAACACAGGAACTTTTTTTTGCTGGATTATACCAGTAACTTTTTCTTTGCAAGACAAACTATTGTCAAACCTTAAAAGGCTATGATCAATGGTTTAAAATGGTACGAGTAAGTCACTCCAATGAACTTGGTAATAGAGCACAGAACAGAGTCAACTCAAAGCAAGATGTGGTTATATCTTACGCAATCATACAATAATAGCGATAACCAGATATACACAGGCTGAGCTCAAAATGTAACATATTTTGTAGGTCACAATGACGGGTCTTACTTGTGTTAAACCATACACGATTATTCGTGTAAGACAAATCCACTCATATATTTGCATCAGCCAGGGGATTTTTAGTGGTGGTGAATTACGTATTTATTAGTTCTCTAACAAACTAACTTTCCCAAAACCACGTTATCAAATCCCATCATAAAGACCCATCATATTTAAATTAGCCTTCGTTAATTTAATTCGAAATTCCCTTCGTTTTGTTAAACGTTAAAGCCATTCTAAAGAGGCTTAACTTGTTTCAGATCGAATGAATATATACATAAATTGTTCAATTTATTCCCGTTTTAACTCTTTCCATTTGCATTTCGAATACAATTTATTCTGAAGCAAGATTATTTGTGGAAGGACGCACAGAAGGTGGAGAGATGACTTGGACCATTTCGATACCAGCTGGTGGAGGAAAGCCTTGAATAGAGAAGGTTGGTAGAAGGAAAGGGAGGCTTTTGCCCTGCAGTGAGACAGTATAGGCTAGGAAAAAAAAATGTAGTAATAGGAAAAGGTAAGTAGAGTTTATATTTAAAATGTATTTACCTATGGGAAAAATGTGTTGATAATTTTCAACTAATTTAATAAATACGCCTTTTTTATGTTATAGGTGACGTTTACAAAACGATCATACAGTTTACCTGATGGTAAGTGATCACCGCCGCCCATGAACATCTGCAACACCATAGGGCATGGAGATGCATCGCCGGCCTTTAGGCGGCAATACGCTCGTTTTTGAAATGTCGCTAGGTCGTGCTTATCCGGAAATGCCGCCTTCTTGGAGGATATCCGTTCCGACCAGTTGGGAGCGATCTTCATGTAGAGACTGCCTTCAATCTAAATAACCTTTCTTGTTAAGGTAGAGCTACTGTTGGTAAAAGACTTCCTGAGTCTAAATATGACGATTAGGAGAATAATGATCATTTGATTTTACTTAGGAGTATTTGATGAGCTAATCAACTGATAAGATAATTGATATGTTAATTATAAATAAATAATATATTGAAAGTAAGTAATAATGAGCAAACGTTTTAACCTGTCGGTAATTTGGCACTGATCACAACGAGCCATGAACTCCCATAAGTCGTGGGGAATCTTGACTTTGTTGTTGGTATTTGACAACGGAAGAAAAACTATATGGGGGAAGGAAATATATATATTCCATGTCTTAGACAAAACGCAATATCAAATGTGGTATGTCCCGATGGTATTCTGTAAGAAATAATGATGATAGCTATGCAGAGATAATGTGGCTTTACTATATGAATATTTTTATTACATGTTAATGACACTTAAGTATTACTTGCTTCGAAGTTTTTATTCATTTTAATACAGTATGTCTCATAAACCTACAAAATCAATCTCTTCGAAAATAATCCGATGATGCGGTGGAAAGACGCGTTGGATGCATTCGAGCCAAAATAGCTAGAGAAAGAGTCAAGTGGATGAATAAAGAATAAAGAGAAGGCCTTTGCCCAGCAGTGGGACACAATATACGCCACAAAAAATCGTGTGCATTAACATATTAACTACTGTTTACTTACCTTCTACTACCTTCAAGATTACCACCCAAATGCCGCGCAAAATCCTCAATAAAATATTTGAAATTTCCAACAATGATACAAATACGGTTGTCACAGTATATGTACAGTATGCCACGCAAGATATACGACTATTTCAAAAAACGTGTTCAAATAAGATAACAATACTTTTCAATATCGAGCTGTGCCCATAAATCGTTCGGAAAGCGGAAAGTATCGGAAGCGTCTAGAGATGTGGGCATGCCGCTGCAAATTGTACAACAGAGATGTTAGGAGCACTGTAACTGAAACCGAAATGATCGGATATCCGAAATAAGACAAGTTAGACATTCCCGGAGACGCGCTGAGCTTCAATGCTCGGTGTCATTAAAATGCGTGCCACAGTTGATCCTGGCTTAACGCCGCTGGCGGGACAGTCTCCTAAAATCCGAAATAAAAGTATGTCTGAAACCGTGACCGAATTTGATGCATTTCGCCTTGTTGTAAAATAAAAATGAGACATGTCATGAAAAATGTCTGTAAAGTGTAGTAATTAATATATTTGTCTATTCGTATTTTACGTTTCCCTAAAATATTAACAATTATAACTAGCTCAAACCGTCGGAGAATAATAAATGTCATATACAAAACTGAAACTAGTATGATATTGTTCATATATCCGTATCGAGGTCCGGAATTTCACCTCCGTAGCATCGCTGGTACAAATGGCAGCCGGATGCGATCCGATGCGCCCTTACGGTTCGGTGCAACTGCCTTCATTACGTCTATTCAACGATACCTTTTGAATTTCGTGAATTCGGGTTCGATTCTTTCGTGTTTTGTATTTTGAGCCCAGTTTTATGACTGTTGTTGTTTACTGTCACAGTGGCTGGAATTTAGCTCAATCTCATTTAGTTTTTTTTTGTTTTCTTGCATTAATTGATTGCCTTTCGTCATTTGACACAATTATGTCGGGCTACAAAATTGCTTCTTAATTGTAGATTATCGGCTTCCGAATGACTTTTGAATTCAGTTTGATCGAAGAAAACAAAACATTCTATAACTCAAATAGGTATTAAATCTGTCTAGGAATAAGGTCGTAAGTTTTAAGGATCTACTATGAACATTTTAGGATTTTTTCGGTAACAATATTTTAAGCTTCTTTCGCACTATGAAGTAAAGCAAAGCAACTTAACTATGTCTCAGCAAAAAATAATAAAGAAATTCTCTACACAATTTTCAAACAAAATCTTTCAACATTTTGTCTTGTACTCGTAAAAGCTTATTTAATATTAGTTCTTCTTGTTTAGCCGCTTTATATTTACTTACAATAATTATAAGTTTTTTATTTGGCTCTGGTAACAACGGATTTTTCATCATTTATCTGTATTAGACAATATTTTATCCGACCCCGAGTTAATTATAATATGTAATTACTAAGACTCATACGCTCCAATGGCTTGAAAATTTCACTAACACAGTTCACAGTTTATGCATCCAATATTATAATAATTAATATGCAATATTATGTTATAAATACTGCGAATTTAAAACAATTTATAGATCATAATTACCATTATATGTTCATTAATAATTTTCATAAAATGCGAATTCATCATGCAAAGCGCTTATCCAAATTGGATTATTGGTTCATCTGTATCAGGCCTATTGCAGTATTATGAATTGACTAGAATTGGTTTGTCTGTCTGTTTCAATACGTTCTAGACTATTCCATTTGCACATAGCCTTCGTTATATGTAGCGGATTTCAGTCAGTCTATTGAAGTAATTAAGGTTAGTTGAAAGGTAAGTTGTTCATGCGTGTTCCAGCAGATGGCGCTTTGTCAATTGGTAGTGAACTAGTGATAGAATTATTTGGACTACTTTTCAGAATCATATTTACTGTATTAAAACGGTTTTGTTTCAATAGTGTGTTGGTAGAAACGGTCAATATTTTCTTTGTTCTATTTTTTTTTTATTGTTATTTAACACACTTTAAAAAGCCCGCAACACTGGTTTATTCTATCTATAAAGTACAAAATACAGGTACAATAACTCATCACCACGGAGTACATTATCTCAAAAGTTAGTGAATGAATAAACAAGGTAATACTTAAAAACTTGGCTCAATGGTACACGGTATTTCCTTGGATTCAGGTAGCATTCAACATAAATGTTACATATGCGCCAAACGGCCGAAGTTGCCGGTGAAAGTTAGTGCAATATAAATTGCGTTTCCAATATCGAATATTTGCGCTGGCAGCACGTTCCAATTTATTGCTCTTATACGAGTATGAAGATTTTTTATATATTGTTATTAGCCTTCACGTTTTCATGCGAGAAAACTTCGTATCAGCTCATACACGTCCCACTGCAGGGCAGGGACCTCCTCTAAAATCAAGAGTACGGTTGAGAGAGGTTAGGCCATATGGTCCACCACGCTGGCCTATTGCAGGTTGGCGGACTTTACATCGTAGAAATTCTTTAAAATCGCTACGGTATGCGGGTTTCCCCACGACGTTTTTCTTCACCGTTATAGTACGTAGTAATTGACTATCAACACACACATAACTCGGAAAAGTCAGAGCTGTGTCCTGGGATTTGAACCCGCGATCACCGTGAACATGTTGGCAGTCGCGTTTGGTCCAATACCAACACGCACATAACAATATAAAATTCTATAGTTCGCTCTCATTTCCTGCTAATGTTTTCTATAGTCTGTAGGCGACGCGTGGTATTGGTATTGTCCTCAGATTTATATGGGAATTAAACGGCGTGGGTAAGCTCGATCGCAAATGGAATGTCACTCACACGAAGCCTGCGGCGGCGTTCACGCAACACGGATTACATTGCGTCGCCGATATAACCACTCGCAGACAATTACTTGAGACATGTTTCAGAAAATGGAGATGTATCGCGTGGTGGGAGTCGGGTGTGTTGATTGTTAAATGTTTGTGTTTAAGTTAATGGTATAATAGATGAACTAAATGGATCTGTTTTCAATGTAATAGGATATGTTGTATACGTTTATCGTAGTACTTTTAAAAGACATACATTAAGAAAATCCTCAACTCGGAATTCACTGTAGAAATCCACAGTTGGATTTAGGTGTTTTCTATTATTTCTTTACGAATTTAAAACTAACGTTTAACCATTATTTAATTTATTTCAACCACTGGTACTAATCGTAAAGCGCTATAATTATCTTTAGGCGCACTTCGTCAAGCTAGTAAAAAGGAAGAAAATAGCGGTATAAACCCTAAAGAGCAAATTAAAAAAATATTGTAATGCCTATTTATTCCGTTCGGTTTTATCTCGTATTTATTTTATAAATATTTATTCTAACAAAATTTAAATTACCGAGGTCAAATAATTAACTTTATTACAATTCTAAAACTTTATGCCCTCAACATTTTAGTCTTACATTTCAACGAATGCTCATACTAATTTCTCGACAAATTCCCCGACATATAGTAATTCGAGTGCTTATCGTGAGCATGCAGGCGCCGACTGGAGCGATTATGTAAGAACTGGCTGGTATCAACTTATCCGCTGGAATATTCTTTAGCCAGTAAAAAGGTAGTATTTAATAAAACCTCTTTTGTATTTTGTAAGATTAAAATTACCCTCATAATTGTTGATGCCTACGAAACTACATATTATGTATCATAAGGTGAGGTTAAGACTACGAGTATATCTAAGTTTGTGTGGTGTGAATTTGTATTTAGTCAATTGATAGCAGTTATGTATTGCTTGTTATAAAGATAAAGAAGAACATTGTGACGCTAACGATATTACATCTTAGAATGTTCCCTGATGTTTCGGAACTACGCCATATCCTCCATCACAATGATAACCTCCGTGGCGTAGTTGGGTAGACGTCAACTGTGAAACGAGAGGCCGCGGGTTCGATCCCCGCACCAACACAAATGTTTGTGTGGCCCACAAATATTTGTGTTGGGTCTGGGTGTTTGTGAGACCGAAAAGTCTCTCGTAGCTTCTGATTCCCACGACACAAGAGTCGATCTTAGTGTAGGGTCAGGACTATGTATGTGACCGTTGGGTGTATTTATTTATTAATTATTTATCACTCATGACGTCACCAATGTACGCTAGAGCCAAACCTCTCTAAACGGAAAATACCAGTGTTGCAAGTGAAACTTCGAAAATTATTGAGATTGAAGCAGAAACTTGGCATTCCTATTCTCTAGACTATGACTCGACTGGTTTTCACGTGTTTTGCATACAACAGAATAACTATCTCCAATTGTGTTTTGTGGCAGTGATAGACTCTCACGTTTGCAGTAACAAAGAGAACTCATTCGCGATGAATTTAGGAGCCTCGTGGGAAATACTCGACGTTCATTTACGATCAAAGCTTTAGTTTTATCACGTATGCAATTAGTTCTATATCCTTTATACATGTATTGGGATTCTGAAATTGCACAGCTTGTAGTAGTCATATCTTAGAATTATATTGTATTCAATATTTTTATAATTTTTATGATCTCTTATGAAGTATTTTTTTATATCTGTTGTTGGTTTTTGTAGATAATTTAATGTTAAATTTTAACAATTCTTTTTTGTGTTTATAGAAAAATAATATATTGCATATACCTGATTACCAGTGGTTAAGGTATTTTATTAAAATGTTGGGACTTTTGAAATATGTTTTAGACGTTATTTTTTATGTCTAAGGAAATTTCCTTCGTAATATTTTTCTTCCTCTCAGTATATTTCATTTAGATTGTTTTTTTGTAATAAGTCTTTACATTTTCCAGTACATTTATAATATTTCTGTATCATGTCATTAAACGTTCAAAGTTCGTCAAAGTTGGGATTAATTTTCATTCTGTCAAAAAATTATCTTACCTAACCGCTTTTAAAGTTTTGTTATTTAAGTTTGGGTGATGAAGATTAATTAGAAAATGTAGAAGAAACATGTTTTTGTTCTTCAATTACAAGTTTAACATAAGTGTTGTTTTTGAAATAACTTTTTAATGAAACCGCAATCTGTGTTCTAAATATAGCTAAAGGTCGTGAACTATTCACTTTTGCTGAACCTTAGTCAACCCTTTGGGGATAAAATCCTGCACTACGTGACGTTTATAGCATGTATATTTACATGTAAGCTATATCTATATTTAGATGTAACTGGTCAACAAGGGTCTTGAATATGTCGCTCCTATAGATCAGTACTTTAATTGATGTCTCACTCCGCTCCTGACTAGGCTTTCATTTATTTACTGACCACTATACGTCTACTATATACGTATACTATGAGTCATGTGTGTATTGATAGTCAATCACCACGTACTATAACGGTGAAGGAAAACATCGTGAGGAAACCTGCATACCATAGCGATTTGTATAAATTTCTATGGTATGTAAAAGTCCGCCAACCCGCATTAGGCCAGCGTGGTGGACTATATGGCCTAACCACTCTCAATCGTACTCTCGATTGTAGAGGAGGCCCGTGCCCTGCAGTGGGTCGTGTATGGGCTAATTCAATTCAATTCAATTCAATACGTCTACTGTTGGGCATAGGTTTCTTCAATAAATTTCCACATTACTTCATTCAAAGGGACCAATATACAGTAACTTTCTGATAGCTTCATTTTATCGTCGATCTTTTATATTATTAAAATTATGTTACCCCAAAGGATTAAAAATGAATAGATTCTTACAAAAACATCGAAAACAAATCCGCAGACTTCAAAAACGCTCCAAGTCAAGATTTGAGGAAACCTCAATTCTCTCAAGAGTGGTGCTCCCGCCGTCTGCAAAAATGAAATCGAATAAACACCTTATGAAATATTTATAGTGGCGTTTCAACTCGAGTTTGTTGTTCAGGGTTCCACTCATCGATTGAAGTATGTTCAGGCTGTAGCACTGCTGTTATAAATAAACCAGTATAAGTGAATTTATTTATTTTATTAGTGAAGATGCTGTAGGGTCGACATGTGAAAATCTCTCTCTCTCTCTCTCTTTAGGTACGTGAAATCTATTGCTGAACGCCGACGTAAAATGAGTGTGATTAAATAACATACATACACAACACTTTATTGATTACCACGTATAAAGTACAAACATACCTTATAACAGAGATACCTTATAAAATATAAGTGAACAAATGGCGGTCTTATCGCTATGAGCGATCTCTTTCAGACAATTATATCAACCATAGAAATAGTCACAAGAGAAGAAATAAAAGTGGGTGTAAGTAAAAAAATCATGATTAAATTAATTATTTATTTGTTCTTTGTTGTGTCAAATATCAAGGAATAACATTATATCGTCATTTATTTTATATTAAGATTAATTTTAAAAAACATTTTATATTCACCTTTATTAGTGTATTTTTCCCGAATGATATGTGTTTTTTCCTTATCCCTAAAATTTATGTTTTATTGTTTCAATTGTTTTTCTTCGATCTGATTACTAAAATTCAGATTATTCAGCAGTTTTTTTTTTCAATACTGTCTTATGCAGAATATTAAAACATGCATATCATTAGCAACGTAAAGGCTATAAATAAATTTGTTCTAAATATTTTAGCTTGTTTAAAATAAACATATGTGAATCAGCCATACATGTCGATAAATTGGACTAAGCGTGATTGGCATGACGGTCATTCTAGTGAACGGTAGAATTATTCAGAGCATAGTTAACACGAAGTTGAAGTGGGATTGTGGTCACGTGCAGCGTGGTTATGCACGTTTCCAGCATTTAGATGAGTCTCGGCACTAGAACACCTCGACACCTAAAACTTCGACTAGCTTAGTAGCTAAGTGGCTAACTGCGCTGTCTCTGTATTAGCATATGTATATATAATATTATATAAGTATGGCTAGATCTATCGTTGTGTGTGCAGCTCGCAAAATTTTGGATAAATAACAATTATTGTTTTTGTAATATTTTGAAGCTGTTGAATTCGTTTTTTTATTGCTTTGGTCCGGCAAACGAGCATACAGGTCACCTGATGGGAAGTGATCACTGACGCCCGTGAACATCCACAACGGTGGATCATGGGTGTGTTACCGGGTCAATTGGGAGAAGAGCGGGGAGGAAAAAGGATAGGAAGAGGACAGCAAAGCTATCGCTTCACCTCGATTTCTTGTGAGACAGCGGTACCGCCCCGGGTGAGTCTGCCCATTCATGCTGAGTCATGACTGACAACAGCCTGGCTCTACCACTTGCAATAATAACTTCGTATTTTAAAAAACCGTGTCCTAGTTAAAGTTGATCAATGATATATAATTTCAACGCAGTATAAATACGTTTTTCACAGTAGCATGTCCTGAATTTGAAAATCACACAGAAAAGAAAAGTTTTGATAATGTTCCAAAAATATTGTAATTCCCACTTGAAGCAAAGTTTTATTACTTCGCCAAAGCTTTGATATGTCTGGGAAAATGTAAATGATGGATGTCGTTCAATATTCGATAGACAACTTCAAAAGATTTCGAGTATATTTGGGTTTAAAACTTTTACGTGCAAATTGTGATATTTTGAGACAATTCTTTTTATAGACTGATTTTACTTGATACTTGTGGATATATAAACACATACATAAACTAACGCCTTTTTTCAGCACACCCACGTTTCGCCTTGTATGTACCGTCTCATATGTGATGGGGGACGAGCCTGTCGCCATATCGGGTGCAAAGTTCTGACTCCAGGCTAATAATGAATAGAAAAATCCAGTATCACTTTGCCTGACCCGGGATTCGAACCCGATATCTCAACTATGTAATCGTGCCTTAGTAGTTACAACTACGCCACCGAGGCAGTCAAGATTTATAGAGCTTCATTAAAGTAGCACATAGGGTGATGCTAGATCTCACAATGTTAATTTTAATATTATACCTATTTGTACTTCCAAACCTTCCTTATTTTCATATTTCATTTCACTACATCTGTATTTCGAGAAAAATAATCACGAGACTAGAGAAAAAACTTTTTATGTTTTGAGGTTTCAGTTAATTGAAAAAAAGTATGCGTTCCATAATTATTGTCTGTATTTCTACGACTTCCTCCAATTTCTGGACGTCAAACCATGTTAGTTATCACTAACCATTAGATGTACAGCTGTCTTATTCGCTTTCTGAGTTTCAAAAATTACTAGTACCTATTCATATTCTACCAACCTGAAGATTTATATCTAATAAGTCATTCGAATCTAAAGCTTCCTCCAATTTTATCGCATTCAGTCCAAGCCGGATGGACTTGCGCATGGAATAGATTTGTCACATTATGCTAAGACGTTCGGATCCCTCACAAATAGGACTTCGATTGTCCAGATAGTGCTCATCTGACGTCATTAGGTTACTAAATTAGGAATTTGAATTTCGAATGAGTTTATATACTAAGAGTGCTGCATCGATAGAATAAGATGATATTGATATAAATTTAAATGTGAATATGTCTGAAATTCTTTGTAAATATAATTCTTGTGTTCCGATTTATTCCATAAAACATACATATTTGATGTCACTACACTGAGATTTTTTTTAAAAACACCACACCATAGTTACCTGACTTCTAGCACCCATGGGTCGGCTAGGCCGGGGTGATAATTTTTCAAAGAATTTTAATGTGAAGTGCACTATAACGGCGAAGGAAAACATCGTGGGGAAACCTGCATGCCATAGTGATTTGTATAAATTTCTATGGTGTATAAAAGTCCGCCAACTCGCACTAGGCCAGCATGGTGGACTATATGGCCTAACCACTCTCAATCGTACTCTTGATTGTAGAGGAAGCCCGTGCCCTGCAGTGGGACGTATATGGGCTGATACAGTACAGTACAGTTCATGTGAAGCGATAGCTCCGCTGCCGTGTCTTCGATCAGTGAGTGAGATTTCCGGCTCAATAGACCTTTTTCTTCACCAGCTATTTACTCACTTACGAATGCTTTAAAAAATCGGTCTAAGAACTTCTCAGAGAGTTCATAAATATATTTTATCCCGTGTAATAAAAAATAACAGCTCATTAAAAAATTGTACGCTTTAACTACAGTCTGTTAAACACGTCACAGAAGATAAAACGAAATATTTATTACTCAAAAATGACAAATTAATGTTAAGTACTATATTTCCATTAAAAACTTTTTATCTAGAAATAAATTAAACGAGTGCTTGGAAATGTGAAAAATACAAAAGTTGAAATACTAAGATATTGCCATCGTCTTTATCTAAAAAAGTAGTTAAGTTAAAAAGGTAATTTAGTTTGTAATTAATTTAAGTGACTCTGTGCCGCGCTATCTGATGTTTTCTTACAAAGGCTTGTATTATTACAAGACATTTGCTTTGAATTACTGTTATTGTCTTTTTAACAAAATCTTTGTGTTATATTTTACCCTGTGAAAATAATAGGTGTCAAGAAGTCAGGATATGACTTTTGCGACGTGTAAATTGTCTACAGTTATTATGTAATTGTTCTACATTTATAATATTAACACCAACGACGCTAGTTATACTAATTAGAATATAACAAATTGTATATCTTATTAAGGGGCAAAATCTGTATGATATATAATTTGTAATACCTATTCATATAAAAAAATAGACCAAGACGATATAAAATTGGACAAGGGCTATTACAAAAATATTTCTAGCCAAAACAAATTAATCGAGTGTGGTACTCGTTTTTTTTTTAATGATAAAAGCAAACGACATTTTTTTTATCCAACATGCAACTAGCTCTGAAAGATGTGAAAACACTTATTCTTACTTTAAAACTGTTGACAACCAACCACTACAGCTACTAACGTTGTTTCCGAGATTAAAACTCAAATCCCCAGAGCTACTGAAGCCAGAGTGAGTTGGACTACAACTCAAAGACTCTTCAGTACGGCACGAAATAGAATTGTGTGTATCGCAAACAGCAAAGCAAATAACATTCAGTTAAGTGAGTACACAAATGAGTCCGTAAATAACGTCTACCCTGCATTAGGCACTTTGAAAGGCAAACACTTCGGGCACACTCGTCCAAATTCTACGAGATAAATTTAACGGCTCAATGTGGCGAGATAAAAATGAATACATTCGATTTTCTTCGCGACTAGTGTTGAGCCAACTAAGATGGGAATGAATTGCACAATGTCATTATCGTGCAGATAGTCTAAATCATTATGAAAATTCTTATAGAAATGACTAAACTGTCTCGTGATGGTCAAGGTACTATTGTAGCGTTTCCGTGGGATAAAATGTCAACTTCAGTAGAATTTGTAGTAAACTATTTATTTCGCACACTAATATTTCATATTGAAGAGGCTATTTATTGATAAAATTGACATCAGCTACGCGATTGGTTGTAAAATAACAAAGCTGCCCGGCATGTGTGTATATTGTTACATCCTTTGTAGGTGAAGGATAACACCAAAAGTTCAATATATTTTACATATACGAGTAGTATGGTCCAGTATTTGTGGATCCTATTTAGCGCCCTCGGGAAGGCATAGATATCAGCCTTCCTCCTTACTTTTTCAGACGCTTAGTATATTACAAGCGTAATATACATTATATATTTTTAGTTTGAATAAAACAAGAGTTATTCTCACGCCAAATTAGGAACTATTGTAAGAATTTTGAAATCTTAAATATATCCATATTACTGAATAGTCTGTACGTTCTGTTTGCTTGTGGCGCCTCTCGCCAGCCGGCGCTTGTCGCTTAGCCCGGTGATATCAATTAAACTGCGCACTAGAACTTCTTATCATCCGCCGCCGGCTGCCGCGAACAAAAGCCCCGTCTATCTCATGCACACCGTACCACGGTCTCTCGAATAAACCCCAGTTGCGAGATAATTGCTCCATTAATGTACTCAAGAAAAGTTAATGCGGCGAAAATTCTGTGACTTTTACTAACGGTTTTTATTCGTGGTGCGGTTGGATAAATATTATCAAATATTTTTTGTTGATGAAAATTGTAATTAATGGATTTTTTTTGTTGTAGTTTTATATATTGTATAAGTGGAATTTTCTTTGTGCTTAACGTAGGTGGAGATTATAAAAAAAAATATTTTATATCGTAACTACTGGATATCTTGAGACTGAACACCGTATGTCTCAGGATGGCGAGCACAGTGAAATTCCAAGCGTTGCTTTGTTATTCATGGCGTTGTTTGGTTTTGCTACTGTCCATGAGCGGTCGTATCACTTACTATCAGGCGAATGGCATGTTCGTCTTGCCATTCATTGCAATAAAAAGGCTTACTTTGGACACTCGAAGCGCGTATAGTCGTGGCATCTGTGTATTTGGTTTAATGTCGGGTCCTACCACAATGTTTCTATTTGAGTCTGAGAGTGAAAACTGAGGCCAAAACAGGCTGATAAATTCGACGAGAGGATCGTCGGGGGTGTAACTCAGTGGTAGAGTGTCTGCTTCGCATGCTGAAAGTCCTGGGTTCAAATCCCAGCACCTCCATTGATTATGTATTCTCATTTATTTGCATATATTTTTTGAAATAATTTTGTACGTTTATTGATTTTCTTTCATTATAATCGTCATTTTATTTTAATTAAAAAAATGTTTTCATATATACGGAAACAACATTTTTATTATTTTTAAAAATATTTACCATTGCATCTTTAGAATGTTGACTTTCTTTACACCTTTACTCATATTGGTAGTTTTTCTATTAAGTATTTTTATAATATATTGCGGACACCTCGCTACTAAGATCCATAATATTACAGAAAAGATTATCCCACTTTTAGCCGACTCGACCATTCCTATCACAACATTACACGCTCCACTGTCCCCGCGTAGATCCCGTGGCAATTGTCTCAAAATTGAAACGTTTGTGAGGACCTCAGCGATATCAAAGAGCAGGTAGATTAACAACCTTCTTTGTCCCAGGCACAAGGAGTTCGGAGTACAGACGAGTTTTGTAAGCTTTTTTCAGGCAAAGGAAATTGCACAATTCAATTTGCCGTCTTCAAATGCTTTGACGTACCGTTTCTTGGTATTTGATGTGGATTATGTAATAGTTGCATTTTGTCGTAAAAGTTGGAATGTAAATTCAGTTTCTGATGAAGACATGATCAAGAATGGTGATATTGAACTGTTTTATTTTTTCATCGCAATCAGTAAGCAGATTCGTAGACTAAATAGAAAACTTGAACTCAGAAGAACCAGATACACAAGAATTTAAATATCCACCTTTTCTCTATTAATCACTAGAATATTATGATTCAATTAATTACCAATATTTACTGTTCAATCAGATTCGTACAATAACTTCAATTGTCGAGAACTAGGTACAAAATATAAGCTGTCCTCGGTGCGTCAGTGTGAAAAATTGCCACTATAAAAAAATATACATGTATTTTTACACTGGTTATTTTAATTAAAAAGCATAGACAATAAATCATTCACGCTTCTTGCAAACTCCGTCCGCTTTTTATTAATGTTTCCCGTTTCAAATAATAACCTACATCACAGAAAACGCAGCGATTTTCATAATAATTAAAAGGAAACCCAAATTAGGTGGAATGCGTACTAATTTCGAAAGATAAAAGAGAATAATGGATGACGTTCCGCGTCGCTGGAATTTTAATACTTAATTAGGACAATTATTTTCAACTGTCACATAAAGTAGAGTGCCTGGGTTTCTTGTACTGTTATATAATTGTGACATTGATTCTCTAAGGGCTGGTTTTTCAACTGGACTGGATATTAAAGTGGCTTATCGAGATTTTTTTTTAAACTTTAGGGCCTTATTATATTGATTATATTGACTATTAATTTGACTATAATATAGAATTATGTAACTACGAGTACAAAACGATAATTGCCTATCCCTCCATGCAATTCCGTGTTTATTAATAAAGTCGTGAATACCTCGCTATTCAAAATAATCGAGTCAATTTTAAAGTTAAGTTTATAGTATATCAGTAGATCCGTGAATTTGCAAGTGTCTCCCAGTTCCCACGATAGTCAGCATCCATAGGGATTGCCAACGAAAATGAGACAAACGTCTCTCGCGGATACTCTATTTGGTTTGCAAAATTCATCTAAATTCTATTGGCATGTGGCGAAATTTGGAACTACAATTACAATTCTAAAAATATTTTTATAACGCATTGTTTGAGATACGTGATAATATAAACAACAAGTATTTATACTGGTAATCTAACAGTATTAACAAGTCGAAAATAATAAAATGTGAAGGGGAAAAAACTGTTCCTAATATTTTGACAATAGTATGACAACAACGCATTCGACGCCAAAAGATCGTAGACATTCTATACTGTTTATAACTATCACCAGATTCGTCACAATCACATTAACGCGCCAATAAGATAAAAATATACTGTTTTAAAAGAATTTGTAATGGTTCGTTTAATTTTTTGTCTATAAATTAATATTTTACAGGCCCAGGGCAAAAATACAACATTTTGTTATAATTTATAAGTCGAAGATAAGTAGTTGTTAAGAGATATTATCATTATTTCTTTTAAAAATATTGAATATTTTACTTCATAAAACTGAAATAAACTTTAACAGAGCCTTTGGAAAAACCGTTTCAATATTTTATTAACTTAATGACGATGCTTGAAATGTCTAATGGAAATTTTAAATAACAGTAGGCGTTTGTTTATCAACGGTCTCAGAATAATAAATCTTTGACGAGGTAAAAGCAGATTTTTGTCCTTTATTTTCTTTAAATTTGTGTTGTTTTTATTAAATCTTTTTATTTACTTACAAGATTTTTTTTATTGATAACTATTTATATAGTTTTAAAACGTTTTATTCGTGTTTTCGATAAAAATGAGACCATATTATTTTTTATCACATAATACACTAGCGGCCCGTCCCAGTGTGACCGGGATGCAGATGTTTTTTGACTCCACTCCACACCAGATAGTTATTTTTGATACAAACTGGGACACTCTGTACATGTATGTAATATGTATTATACATACAGGGTATATCAAGACTGCTACCGAATACGAAGTCAGGTGATAGTTTTAGTGACTAAAGACACGATGCAACTAAACATTTTGCAAAAAAACGCGACGATTTTTTGTTGTAATGTTTTATATATCATTGTGTTTGGGTGGTAAATCTATAGTTTTGCTAAAATTATAATTTAACGCCTCGCGTACTATAGCGTCTTTAAAAATATAAGGGTGTACATTATTTTTTTTAGGAACATGTATGTATTAACCACTCAAATACGATGATAGAAAAAAATTACAAAAAAAATATCGTGGCATTTTTTTTGCAAAAAAAGTTAGTTGCTTTGTGTCTGAAGCAATTAAAACTACCACCTGGCTTCGTTTTCGGTAGCAGTCTTGATATATCCTGCATAAACGTTCCTCTTGTATCACTATAAAAAACCGCCTCAAAATCCGTTGCATAGTTTTAAAGATCTAAGGATACATACATAGGAACAGACAGACAGCGGGATGCGACTTTGTTTTATACTATGTAGATTAATTTTTTTTTCTTCATATAATTCCTCCGAGCGTCGTTCCCCTCAATTATGAGGGTCGTGGTCTCCCACCAGCTTCCATCGTGATGTCACTCCATCGATTCCGACTGTTGGCAGACAATGCAGCTTCGTATATGAAGGTATCAAATGTGATTCGCATCTGATCGGACCACCGTGTTAGGTTGCATCAACGTGCTCTTTTACTTTCATAAACGAACATACTTTTACACTTCACATCATTAGAATATTGTTAAACAAACAAAAACTGTCTCATATAAAACAAGCTAAAATATATTGAAATAAAACGAATTCTTACACGGATTTCATCGCGAATTTGACTTGATTTTTTAACTTCCCGACGTCTCTATTACTTTACAGTTCTCGTGGTCACGGGGCGGACTGGAATACTGTAAAGTAATCGAAACGTCGAGAAATTGAAAATGTAAATATTAAATCAAATTCGAGATAAAATCCGTAATAATTCGTTTTATTTCAATATGTAACATTCGCGTAAATCTAAGAAACCATTAAGCTAAAAGACAATTAAGTGTTTTGTTTGAACTTCCGTGTTTCGGACGGCTAGTAAAAACCTGTCACAACATTATGACGTAAAATTAATTATGGCCAGTATGCCTTACTGAGCATAAAGGAATTTAACACCTTATGTTGACAATGCTTTAAATTATATGTTCCGAGTGATGTTTGCTCCGCTCTACAAGCAGGTTAAATAACATGTCGACCTACTCGTCTCGTCAATCATCCGGTAAAATCATCAAAAATATAAAATAACTAAATATAAAAGTAACACAATATTAGTTTTTTTAGAAATTGTCTTTTTTAATTATTGAATGTTTTAATTTACATAATACATACATAAACTCACGCCTTTTTCCCAGAAAGGGTAGGCAAACGTGCAACTAGGACACCCACGTTTCGCCTTGTATTTTTCGTCTTACGAAGTGACAGAGGGCAAGCCTATCGCCATATCGGGCACAAATTTTTGCCTCCGGCCTGATAATGAATAGAAAAATTCAATATCACTTTGCCTGGCCCGGGATTCGAACTCATGACCGCAGCTTTCCAATCATACCGTAGTAGGTACAACTGCGCCACCGAGGCAGTCGTTTTAATTTATCTTGCAAATATATTTGAAAAATCAGCCTTTAATTACCTAAAATAAATTCATCACACAAATGTTGGTTCAAAATCTAAAAACTGATTTAGTGTTAAAGTAAAACATCGATATAGGAACGTTCGGGCGGAAATGCTAGCTATTTCCGGCCCGGACTACAGCTCAAACGCAAATGAGTGCATTGTATTTCAGTGTTACGTTGCACATAATAAATTTACCGCGTCGAACTGAAAATCTACGTTCCCTAATACATTGATTTTGTTGGACTACTCGTGTATTTGTTTGAGTATTCGGTAGAGATGTGGAAAATTTATGGGTTTAAGGTAATTATTTCTATATTGATGTACATCTATGTTGATAAAGCCTATTTTTATTTATATAAGATAATGAATTTGAATTTTTCATAGCTTAGTAGATAAATGGCAATTAATGGCTGTAAAATCAGTAGTTGCGATTTAATTCCACGTATTGAGACAAATGTATAAATTTACAAAGCATATTTGTCTAGGTTTTGAGTTTTGTACTACCAAAATAGTGATTTCGCGCAAACTCTTTTTCGCATCCAACTATCGCTCACTGCGTCTCGTTATTTGGTAAAATGGGCCAATATAGATGGAAAAACTTTGATAAAGTAAACATACATGGAGAAGTATCTTATAATCTACAATTTATCGCTCATTGGAACATGAAGGAAATAAGCAGGAGCCCAATTTGCGGTGAATTCAAGTGCCCATTACAAATTAGGGATCTGAATACAAGGAAATGGCGGATTCCCAAATAAATAAACAGAAAATTATACTTTGCCAAAGTAATACATTGTTACTTGGAGAAATTTGTTGCGAGGTCTAAGATGAACCTCGCCCGTTTTATAAGCAGTGAGTATTTATTTGGTAGTTTATCTTAACTTTTTAGCTTTAAAGGAGGGCTGTTATTAATCACGCTTGGTCTCACAATTTACGGACAAGGATCATTAAGCAACTGAGCCAGGCGACTTCTTAAGGTTTTTTTTATTGGTATAAGGTATTGTTTATCCAAGATGTTAGCCAGTTGAAGTGGCTTGGTGTAAAGCGTGAAGTGCTGCTAGCTAATGGAGGCGAAAGGCCTCATATGAAAGTCGCGTGTTAGCAAGCGCATCGTCGACCTCATAAGGTGCGAGGACCATCTAATCAAGTTTGAGTAGTTACTGGATGTAGGCTGCGTCCAACGAATCGCTGTATAAATCCTTAGGTAAAAAGTCTTGTACTTTAGGACATTTTGTTATTAGACATTTTATGGTAGAAGGTGATGATAATGTAACTTATAATTATTACTAAAATAAGTAATTAATAATAATAAATACACCTAACATTTACTTACATAGTTCTGACCTCACACTAAGATCGAGTTTTTTGTCATGAGTATTAGAGACTTTTCGGTCTCACAAACACCTAAACCCGACACAAATACTCGTGTATCACACAAATATTTGTTTACCAGCGTGTAGTCTCTTGCAACACCATAGACTTCAGTACGTAGATTTTTTTGCGCACAAATTCGCTGAACTATAATTTACCTTGAAAGTCACCGCATGGTATTTCTTCACCACATAATAAGTGCCTTACAGTCACGCCGTCGAGACCCTCAGGTTATAGAACTCTGGACTAAGAAAAAAAAATTAAACTACGCACGATGAAACGTGAGGAAAATTGCTTGGTCTAACTGAAAGGTCTGCTGGGTACATAAGGATAGAAACCATTCTTCTAGATGCTCAGAATTTTAAGACTTATGAAAATCTTGTATAAATTACATCTATAACGCATTTTCGTATTTGATTAAAATAGATAATTTCGTGATTTTAAACTAATACATCACAACTCGTTTCACAAACACCATCCAAAAACATAAAATTTCTAATCATTGTATACCTAAATTTTCGATGTAGAACAGAACTAGTTAAAAAGCAAACAAAAATTGTACAACAACTAACATTAATTTATACAAAAACCTTTGCAAACAACCGAAGCCAATACTGTGATAACAGAATTTAAAAAAGGTACTTTTTATACTTTGTTCCATTGAAATCCAATGTAAATGTAAATTGCCCAACTTTTTTCAGAAAGGCACATAATGTTCTTTCACATTCAATGGAGTGAATACTAAACAAGGCACGATTTTAATTTTGTTCCAATTTTCGATTTTGGTCGGGAACAAACCAATTCGGTGTTGGCCTTAATTTGATATTTATACTATTAGTTCATTACTAATTGTATAAAAAACATTTTTTTATTGCAATGAAAGGCGAGACGTGCATGCCATTCGCCTGATGGTAAGTGATACATGGACAGTAACAAAACCAAACTACACAAAGCACTGCTTGGCATTCCACTGCGCTTGCCAACTTCAGGCATAATGTTAAGTCTCAATATGTCCAGTAGTTACGCTGGTTACAATGTCGTTCAAACCGGAATACAACAATGCGTATACGCTACTGTTTGTCAAAAGAAATAGACATTGTGGTAATACCTACCCAGGTAGCCTGTCACATATGAGAGACCTACCACCTGTATTCATTAGAAACGTTAATCTAATCCAATCCATCAGCCAAAGGAAGTCCACTGCTGAACATAGGCCTCTCCCAATGATTTCCACAGTGACCTGCCGGAGGCAGCCTGCATCCAAAAACGTTAAACATCAATATTATAAAATATTTTTCTTAACATTTTATGTGGATATTAGGCTTTCAAAAGAACCGTTTTGTAAAACATTTCAAAGGAATTTTGTTCATAAAATATCATGGAACATTTTAATACCATAGCGGAAACTAACTTGTGAAAAGGAGTAATCGCTTACAAATTACATCTATAATATTTTCCTCTTTCTTATTGACAGCTCTATTACCCTTCTCCATTTTTACCTCAGAGAAGTATTAAAAACATTATGAACGAAGTTACTTTATTTGCGTATCTTACTTGTTTTTTGTAACTCCATCATGACAAATTGTGTAATATCTTCTTACTTCTTTCACATAAATAAAGTATTTTCCCACCTCACGTGCTCAAGGGAGCGTTTCACCGGAAAGCTAAACTTTTATTTTTATTACAATAGCAAGAGACGATAACATAATTTAAGACCTTTATCGTGAGGTGGATCGCATTTGCCAAGGAAATTCTGCTCCCTTTTTGCCGTCGCATGGAAAATATCTTTATAATATTCCCTACCTCGTTTATCGGTCCCGAGAGTCCGATCTTGAAAAGAATGAACCGTGGATAAAGGATTCACACTTATTGATTTAAGATTACTTGAAGTAAATGATCTAGAACGTAAAAATATATTTCAGAACTAAGACAATATTTTAGAGGTTTTTATTTTACATAAACTCGCAAAATATTTTTGAAGAAATAGTGTTTGTATTAAAAACGTGGAATATCAACAGATATATCAGCAATGATGTAAGCCACTGCAGTCCAGAAAGCCGCTCCAAGATCAAGTTCCTCTGGACTTTCCACGTTCATGGTATCTCCTTCTGTATGATGGAACCAAAAGTATTTTTCATTAGCATTATAAAGACTGGCTCCAGGGATGCCAGTGTTCATTAAAACAGTTATGTCAGAACCGACGCTATCACTCTCCACTAAAGCGGTAGCGTTTATGGAGTGGAATAATTTGAGGATCTCTTTAATAATACAACGAGCTTCTTTAGTACCAGCCACTTCTAAGCCGAGAGGAGCAAATGTTCCCTCATCAGATTCCATTATGAAGTTGATGTTATGACTTTCATGTCTATGAGCTTCCTCATAAGCACGAGCTCCTATGAGACCCAATTCCTCAGCCGTCCAAAATATTGACCGAATAGTTCTTTTAGGTCTCAGTTTCAGACGCTTTAGAATAACAGGAGCTGCCCAACTGATAAATAAACCACCTCCATCATCCATGGCACCCTGACCTACATCCCAACTGTCAATATGGCCTGATACTATTACGAGTTTCTCAGGCTTCTCGGTACCTCTCAAGTCAATAAGAGTATTGCGTGATATCTTTGTGTCATACGTTGAAGTCATTTGGATGTTCAATACAACTTTTTCACCGCGATCATACATTCTTCTAATTAAATCAGCATCTTCCAAAGTGATAGCCGCCGTTGGGATTTGAGTGACATTCTCCGTATAAGTTTGGGATCCAGTATGCGGTGTGTAGATTGAGAATGGGGTAATTGATCGTACTAAAGATGCTACAGCGCCTTTGACTGCTGCTCTAGAAGCGCCTTGGGTTCGGTACTGGTTAGTTTCACCGTACGTTGTGAATACTGGATCAAAGAGAACGATTTTTCCTTCAACATCCTCGTCAGCTCTGCTTTCCAACTGAGCGAAGCTGTTGAATACTATAACTTCTGCAGTAATTCCTTCGGGAGGTGTGCTTACACTACGCCCAAGTCCCAGCAGAGCAATATCCTTTGGTCTTGGTTCTAACATTGTAATTTTTTCTTCACCTCTCACCCAATGAGGTACCTGTAATTACAAAATAATAAATGAACATTTTGCTGTCGAAATTTCCGGCATTAAACTGTTTAGCACTTTGTATGAAGATGCTGATGAGTTAATATTAGCTGTACACTAAATAATACTTAGCGTCACAACCCTATGTTATTTAAAAATATCGCTCATGCCAAGATAATATGTCGTACGACATATTTAAAGGGGTTTAATGATATTTTTGTCCATTGTTATTCATATAGATAACTCTCGGCTATTTAGGTAGCATCGTGATGTTTTCATTCATCGTTTATCAATGAAAAGTCAGTGAATTCCCAAAATTAAAACTGAAGCCTCCATCCGACTCGACAAGCTATCCTCTTTTCAACTAAACTGTCGCACAATGAAACGTAATAGTAACCTTGGCATACTTTGTATTGTTTATAAATTAATCGTTTTGTTCTATATAAATATTAGAGGATTTGTTATTATTTTAATATTCAACCAAGTAAGGTTATTAAATAAAATAGTTACTAACCTCTAGCTCCTCAGTAATTATGTCATTGATGTCTTCTTCACGAGTTAATTCTATCATATAATCGATAGACTGTTCGAGAACCTCCGATCCAGACGGGCGAGCACCAAACTTATCAACAAATTTGGCCAATCTGGAAACACAAACATACCAGTCATTTATTAACTTATAGTAAATATGTAATTATTGAGTTTGTTCACGATAAACGAAAACAAATAAACACCGCTCGGATTATCAACTCACTCATCATAAGTTTTGTCTTTGAACTCTCCTTCTAGAACATATTGTAGTATTTCATCCCTAACACTCTCATAGGACCATATCTCTTTGATTAATGCCTCACCTAGAATACTTTGGCATTCGTCTGCCTGCCTGGGCAAGGCATTTGCACTAGCTATAACACTACTAGCTACTAAAACTATGAAGTAATTCATGTTTGAGTCTACAATACATTGAGATTATTGAGGATAAGCGAGTCTTTTTGTACCGGCTATATCTTATCTGAACAGACAGATGCCGTCAGCTGTCTCAAACATCTACATTCATTTACTGAGACGTTTGACAGACACCTTATTCTTACGGTACTTGTGTATCTTGGGAGGATTTTCGTATCTTATCAGAATGCGTGAAATTTTCAATTGTATGCCCACTTGACGGCGTCTTATTATTGATACAATATTTATTCACATTTATATAGTCTTATTGACGTATATTTTGTAAGAAAATAATTACATCATTTTCGTTGGTATGCAAAGTTGTAATCTACAATGTTATCATAAGACAACATAATATTACAAAATCAAAAAATTCTAAATGACTGCCTCGGTGGCGTAGTTGTACTACGGGCTGATTGCAAAGCTGAGATCTCGGGTTCCAATCCCGGATCGGGCAAAGTGATATTGGATTTTTTTCTATTCATTATCAGCCCAGAGCCAGGAATTTGTGCCCGATATGGCGATTGGTTCGCCCCCTATCACATCGTGGGAGTGGACATGCAAGGCGAAATGTGGGTGTCCTGGTAGCACCTCTGCTTACCCCTCTGGGAAAAAGGGTGAGTTTATGTATTTATGTATATAAAAGTTTCAAATGATCTGTATGATTTAATCTGTATAAAATTATGTGCATAGATAATATAATAGCTGCATTATAATAAATATCGGCATATTGTGTGATTACACTACAGATTACTATGCTATTACGGTATAATATAGCGGTGAAGGAAAACAACGTGAGGATACCTGCATACTACAACGATTTTAAAGATTTTCCATTGTATATCAGGCCAACCCGCACTAGGCCAGCGTGGTGGACTATACGTCCTAACCCCTCTCAATCGCACTCTCGATTGTAAAGGAGACCCGCGTCCTGCAGTGGGACGGATATGGGCTGATAAAGTACAGTACAGTACAGATTGCTTATGTTTACCACAAAATATCAACAATTGCCAGAGACATAACCAGATATCTAATTTAAAATCAGCAATACTTACTCTTCATACGTCTTCCCTTTAAAAGGCCCAGTGGCATACTCTATTATGTCCATTACTACGGTATCGTAAGAGGCGATTTCCTCTTTCAATTCACTATCAATGCACTGATCCGATTCTTTGTGACCTGTTAGCCGCGCACTCCTACACACAGAAATTAAATAAATTAAACACAACAATTTTAGATACATTTTAGACTTTGATGCGTCCGTATGCGGTGGATGTAGAATTAGTATTGATGTTTGCTATGCCGGACAACACAATTTGAATAGGGGAGCGATAATGTCTGTTTACAACGGGTTCTGCTTGCGTTGCAGCTAGTTATGTAATCGACATTGGACAGGAGTGCTCACACTCTACATAGTAATCGACAATACAAGGATAATGTATTCCGACAAGAATACTCGTAATATCTACGTGTGATTTATGCGTAACACAAAATTTTTTTTTTTTATTTTAAAGGTGTTTAACGGAGACACCACAGCTTATGGTAAAATATTTGTAAATTTTATAGCAATGTACTGTATCGATGTTTTCCTTCACCGTCAATGTGCGTGGCGTTTGACTGTCATCCTTGGAGGAGGCCTATGTTCAGCAGTGGACTTTCTGTGGCTGAAGAGAGAGAGAGAGAAAGAGAAAGAAAGAATGTTATTGTGGTAGAGCCACGCTGTTATCAGCCATAACAGCATGAATGGGCAGACTCGTTCGCTTGGTACCCCTGCCTCACAGGAGACCGACGTGAAGCGACAGCTTCGCTGTCGCGTTTTGTTCATCCTATTTCCTTCCCGCTCCCCTCCCGATCTGATGGGCCGGCAACACGTCCATGATCTAAGTATTGAGGATGTTCATGGGCACTTGGTGACTTGCTTGTTCGTATGCCGTACCTCTGTTATAAAAAAAAGACTGACATTAACTCCTGCGTGTACAGGACTACCAAAAGTCAGAGGTATGTATGGGATGTGAACCCGCATTATTAATATGTCAGCAGCTGCGTCTGCGTCCAAAAGGCCACTACGCTCGCACACAATAGTGTTATGTCCATCACAGTGATCTACGCAAGAGTGTTGGTTGTATGTGGAGGTCTCCCTGCGTATTGGGTTTCAAGAAAGGGCCATCATTATGACGACAGTCTGTTTGGATTGTATAGCGCCATTGAATGCGCTAAAGTCACGCATCAGGTAGTGTATTAAAAATAAAAATAAATAAATAAATACACCCAACAGTCACATAAATAGTCCTGACCCCACGCTAAGATCGAGTCTTGTGACGTGGGTATTAGGAAATACGCGAGGCTTTTCGGTCTCACAAACACCCAGACTCAGTACAAATACTTTTGGTTCAAAAAATAATACACCCAACAGTGACATACATAGCTCTGACCCCACACTAACTTCGTGTCTTGTGTCGTAGGTATCAGAAACTACGAGATACTTTCTTCGGTTTCACAAACACCTAGACCCGAAAAAAATACCTGTGGATCAAAGAAATATTTCTTTCGGTGCAGCTCGAACCCGCGGCCTCTCGTTTCACAGTCGGCTTCTAACCCACTGCGCCACGGAGGCTGACAATGCTCGATAAGTATCGTATAAGCTAACTTTTGTAGATAGGCTTGTTCACAGCAAAAAATATTATTTAATAGACAACAACACAAACAAACTCAAGCATTCACCTTAATGAATTTATTTAAGAAATTTAACGATCGCAATTCAGCGGCGTTTGGACGCAATTTTCCCCTTTGTACTGTGAATATTTATCAGTTAATAAAATTTATTTCGGTTGTGTTAATTTAGATTGGCTGAATTAAGCCCCGAGAAGTGAATTAACTAGTATTAGCGATGTCCTTAAAAAACAACGAATGTAAAGAAATTTGAATTTATTGCTTTTGTTTAGTTAGTTTTATTTTATGGGTTCAGTAGGGTAATTCACGTAATTAAATAAGTTCAGTTGCAGTGCAGTTGCAGTTAAGTTTCGATCAAAACAGACCTTTTCGTATTCTCGTAATTTTGACAACCGCAGTCAGATACGCTCGCGTCAAGTCCGCGTCACGCGAGCCGTTTAGCGTATTCTACTGCTGCGTGTTTTATGTGCGTGATTCAGATAGCAACTTGATTGGTATTCACGTGTAAGCTTCTTGCATACGACTGACGCACAGTTGACGCGCAGCACCTGCGCAGTTTACGCATAGCTAAACAATTACAAGAATACCATTTTGCACTAAGACCGTCTTAGTTACGTCTTAGTAAGACGTAAACTTAATTGCAACTGCACCGCAACTTGATCGGCGCGTCAAAAAATTACGTGAATTACCCTACAGGTTTTCTACCTACTGTAAAGTAGCATCTAATAATTAACTTAAGTACCTACATAGATACATACATACACCCAACAGTCGCATACATAGTCCTGACCCCACACTGAGATCGAAGCTTTTATCGTGGATATCAGAAACTACGAGAGACTTCAGTCTCACAAACACCCAGACCCGAAACCAGTACCTGTGGACCACACAAATATTTGTTTCGGTGCGGGGATCGAACCCACTGCCTCTCGTTTCACAGCCGGTATTTGACCATGTGCGCCACGGAGGCTGTCAAACTGCAATCAACACCGAGAGTCTTGATACATACTCTATAGAATTTAGAAGTGCTTCTCGTTATCCTAATGTCTACCTTTAAAGTATCTATTGATAAAATTGTGAAGTCGACATTGAGTCAAACGGCAGGTAATAATTTGAATTGTTAAAAATGTATTGTGTTGATTATTTTTTTATTGACGTGATGATAATACCTACTTGGCAAAACAATGAACGAATTAATCGATGTCATCGACCGGTATTAGTAAGGTCTTCACAGAAAATTACACAAACATTTTTTTTTTTGATAGTACGTTAATGTAGCCGTTGTCATATCTTAAAAAAATACTAATGAATTTCCGATTCCAATGAACCATTACGAACGTATCATAGTTTTATATTTTATTTTTATTACAGTGCATAAAATGCATTAAAGTCTGATTCGAGAACATTCTACGGTAAGTATTTTGAATCGCTCGCGTCCGGTCGGGTGCGCCACAATCCGATCCAATCGCGTGTTATTGTATTGCGGCTCTGTACGAATAAATTCATCCAATTTTCGCAATTATTTTAGAACGTGATTGCGTTGACGCGTCGGCGGGATAATTTGAATTGTCCGCGTAATCACCCATATTCTAATGGTAATCGCGGTGATTGATGATGACATCGAATTATTTTGAATGTGGCTTTATACCATGCGTAAAATATTCTTTATTTGATATTATTACAATTTAACTTACATGATATTCTTTTTCAATAGTCTAAGGCGAAGAAGATAATAATTGTCTGCTCTATGCTAAGCAGAAATGTACTAACGATTTTGATCTTGAGCATCACCAATATAAGTATTTATGTGCTGTTGTAAACTCGTGTCAGCTCCAGTATACACCTTAGTGGTTTCTTTGATGCTATTCATGTAATTATTTATGTATTGTATTTTTTTATTTCATTGCATAGGTCCGGCAAACGAGTAAACAGCTCACCTGATGGTAAGTGACCACTGTCGCCCGTAATCATCTACAACGCTGGATCATGGATGTGTAGCCGGCCCAATTAGGAGGGGAGCGGGAAGGAAAAAGGAGGGGAAGAGGAAAGGACCTTGGGCATCCGGCAATCTCACTCACCGAATGAAACGCGTTATCTAATTAATATATGTATATAAATATTTATCATTTTTCAAATCTCAGTAGTCTAGCAAAACCTATTTCTCATAACGCAACGCATGATTGGGATGCGCAAAGAATCAAATCAATCAGGTTTCATTCAGTCACTAAGTACTATGTAATAAATGAAAAATTTAATCAACTTATGTATACCTACTCACAGTATTTGCTAGCGACTGGAATAAAAAATAATAGATAATCGCTCATAGTATTCGCTAGCGGCTGAAACAAACAAAAATCACTCAGCAAACTTTTGATCTTGCCAGTAAATAGCCAGCTGCCACATGACATGAGAAACCCACAACTCAGCCGTAAAACATTTATTACAGTCCATAAATCAATGTTGCTGCTAGTTTTGCGAATTACGGACTTTTACGCCACTCCAGTAAGTTTTTTATACCACATTTGGGGAGAATATTGCTCTGGTCTTATCTTTATTACGGTCTCGCTATAGCGTTTTAAATGATTTACTAAATTGCTACTTTTATTCCGATTTTAAAGCCTTTGCAATTATTTTTTACATTTATTGTGTATAGTTTATAGCGTAGTTTTAAAATCGAGTCTTTTATCATTGTCGTTTAATAGTTTGGGTAAAGACTGTTCGACAAAATTGTCGTTATATAAATATATATAAATATTTAATTTGTCTACGCAGGCTTATGAATTGTTATTTCTGGTGTTTGATGGTCAAGCTGAAAAATCGACTATAGTAAAAGTATTTGTTGTACACTTGTAAACATGGTCATGCGAACCCTAAGAGCGATTGAATTTTCCTCATAATTAACTTTTTTTGTCTATCACAAATTACGAATATTTTGTTGTAGGTACAACCAAGTATTCATACATAGAGTGATGATTTTTATGATTGTACCTCTATTTAATTATACTGACCTGCGCATTAGTTTGTAATTAAATTGAAAACAGAATAACAAACTAAAATAATTTAAACTCTCACAGCAATTGTGCTGTGCTGTGTAACTATTGAGTTATTAATAGTTATATATACTATATATATAATATATATCGTATATTTTTCTTCTCAGTGCGCTTAAAGAGGCAGTTTAAAACAAATAAAATTTAATAACAAACTTTGTTCAATTTGTATTAAATTTCTAGCAATATGCAAACACATGAGCCGATAAATCAGTTTGGACATTAATATCCAAACATTAAGCGAGAAGTGAGAAGGCAAATTCGCAAACAAAATAAATTTCAATGAAATCGCAACTTTTCAAACAAATTAGAAATGATTGGGGCGAGTCGTTGCTTATTACGGTGCCAATTTAGTTAATTTGGACTAAAATGTGAAATTTGCTGTGGAATTACCTGAATGTGCCGAGAAAATATTGGACGTGAAAGGAAAGTACGTGACTAAATGCTGACACAAAATAATATGAGGTTTACGGTTCTTGCTATTTTTTTTTTCCTAGCCTATACTGTCCCACTGCAGGGCAAAGATCTCCCTTTCCTTCTTCCACCCTTCTCTATCCAAAACTTTCTACCACCAGTTAGTATCAAAATGGTCCAAGCCATCTCACCACCTTCTGCACGGCCTACCACGAGGTCTTTTCAAGTTTTGTGGAGTATATATGGTTGCAGTCCTAAATATATCACAAACATTTGTCTTATCATGACTGGTCATCTGCCTTACATCGAAGTTTTCGTATAATTTGTTTAATCTTCGACTAATCTTGTATTTCAAATATAAAGAAAATCTTTTAAGTGCGCAAAGTCAGTATATGACTTTCCAGCATCGTAGCAGTATAATTTAACTCTTTATAGTAATCTAAGAGCTAAGTTATTGTATCTTTTCGTATTTATAACGCATTGTTATATATCTATGGCGATAGGCTCTCCCCCTATCACATCATGGGACGGAACACACAAGGCGAAACGTGGGTGTCCTGGTTGTACCTCTGCCTATCCCTTTTGGGAGAAAGGCGTGATGTTTATGTATGTATGTATGTATGTTATATCTACTTGTTAAATCTTTAAGTCAAATATGCTAAAATATTTTAAAGTTAAAATTCATTTATTTGATAGTTCGCCAAAGTAAATGATGATAGTTCTCGCGGCATTACAAGTGCAAACAAACCTCTATGCTCTCTAGTAACACGAAACCACTACACATAAACCCTTTTAGTTCGCAACCGCAGAAATAATGTCGATGTACCCGCCTTTAGTTTCTATTCTATTTATTATATTTGCTCATTTTATGTTACATGGAGTAATGTAATTCCGAGCAATTTCAGTATACATTTCGAGACCCAATTGTTTTATTTATGAATTGAGTTGTTGTTGATATAATTTCATGTGAAAGGAGAATACACTGAGTATCTGTACCGTCTTTATTTTATTATATTTTATATCATTTTTCACAATAATGGGCTAATAACACAATATGGTGCTCTGTTAATTGTATTGGTTTCAAATGTGAATGTAAATGTCTATAAACGTACATACAATAAATAAATAAATAAAAATATAAAATAATAAATACACCCAACAGTCACATACATAGTCCTGACCCCACACTAATATTGAGTCTTGTGTCATGGATATCAGAAACTACGAGAGACTTTTCGGGCTCACAAACACCCAGACCCGAGACTTGTGGGCCACTCAAACATTTGTCTTGGTGCGGGGATCGAACCCGCGGCCTCTCGTTTCACAGGCGGCGTCTAACCAACTGCGCCAGGGAGGCTGTCTAAAAATAGTGTGAAAGGCAATAGAAGATATGTGTTCTATGGACGATCGCTTGTCTTGCTAAATCAATTCTGGGGGTTCATAGAGGTATTTTTCTATTGAAATTCTAGTATACTTGTAGTACCTATCGTCTAATTACAACAGTACATTGAAGAGATAAGCTTCTCCATTACCACGCCATCAAAACTGATCGTCAGCTTTTCTAGTCCATTCTTTATGAAAAAGATAAAAGATAGGACCTTCTGAAACTAACTTTGTTGGGACGTGACATATTTCGAACATTCACCACAAAATGTTGTGTCATTAATATCAGTCTGTGATGTAGGAACTTTGACAACTGTCTACAAGAGATAATATTATCTAACTTTCCTTCTGACTTCGATTACACTTATGCTCCAGATTTATCCCGCTGGACTTGAAATTATTCTGGCTAATCACAAGTTACATATTGATAACGACGTGTCGGTTAGATACTACGATAAAGCATAGTGAAGGAATTTAGTGTTTATACTTCAAGTCTTAAATATTAACAAAGATGATTAATATACTGACTGCCTCAGTGGCGCAATTGTACTACGGAATGATCGCAAAGCAGAGGTCTCGGGTTCGAATGGGCTCGCCCTCTAACACATCGTGGGACGGAAAATACAAGGCGAAACAAGGGTTACCAATCTACCTACCCCGTCTGGGAAAAACGCGTGAGTTTATGTATATATGTATGTATTGTATTGTATTGTATCAGCCCATATACGACCCATTGCAGGGCACAGGCTTTCTCTACAATCGAGAGCACGATTGAGAGTGGTATATGTATGTATTTATTATACTGTATATAAGCAAAGTGTAATAAAAAACAATATTTTCTCCCTTAAATATTCCTTAAACATGATAATCGCAAAAGTTTGTCCGTGGTTAATGAGGCTTGTGTCTATCTCTCGGAGTTTCGGAGATCAGTGGCGCCCTCATATCAACTTTGCTTCCAAGTTTCCGAATATTTTTAACGGAGCGTGCTAATGAGTTAAAGGCGTAAGTAGGGTTTCTTCACACGTTCATTTTATTATTTCATACGCTACGATTGACAAATAAAAAAGTTATTTAATTGAAAAGTTAATACCGCTACCTTTTACAGGATAGTTGTGCAGAATGCATTTTTCTATTGACTTACCTTTACGACTAAAATTGTATCCTAAAACAATTAAATATGAAATTAAGATTAAACATAAAAAAACTATTTTAATATTTACTGTACAAATCAAAAGTGCATTATAGTAATAGCATTAACAGCCCATTTCATTGCAACTATAAATCAACCAAAAACTTTACTCTTCATTGAAACTGTTTCTTCTATAAACACTAAGCAGATAAATCGACGACGTGTGCGAAATCTAAATAAGGAAAATCACCGAACAAACGCACAGCCATTATAGAAGCGCCCTAAACACATTAGAAGAAACTTTATCCGATTATCTAGTAAATACATTAGCAAACAAACGACTAACAATAGCCAGCAACCGTGCAAGTAATCAAACAAAAACTTGGTCTCGAGGCGTTAGGGATAGCACATAGGTATATCGGAGCTCAGGAAAACAATTTAATGTAAGTAATTAATTTATTTTATTTTATGTATTAATTTATTTTATTTATTCTAAGCTATTGGAAAAGTTAGGGCCTTGTTGTATGATGGATTTTAATATTATGAGCTTAATTGCCCGATAAGGTATCGTTAGAAGAGGTAGACCCTCAGTAGTATAGTTGGACTGCTGTAGGAATGGACCAGCAAGACCGGGCTGGTAACACTGTCTTTGTTTTATTGCATGCATCCTGTCTCAACGAACAAATAGGTCACCTGATGGTAAGTAATCACTGCTGTCCATGAACATTAACAACGCTTGGAACATAAATGTGTTGCCGGTCCTTGAAATCAGGAGGAGAGCGGGAAGGAAAATGGGTGGCAGGAAACAGAGGAACCACCCCGAACGAGCCTGCCTGTTCATGCTCAGTCATGATTGACAACAGCGTGGCTCTACCACATATTATTTTCCTGACAGGAATCTGACGTAAAGAGTGGTTTTGCTTTCGTATTTCGATCGCCACAAGCCGATATACATATGTATTTGAGACGCCAGCGATGTATCTACCATAACAATTTAACTGTTAGAGGTTTTATGTCCTTGGGTATCGATGATCACTTGTCTTATTATTAGGTGATCCATTTACTTGTTTATCGAATCTATTTATTACGTTCTGCATCATCAGTATATTATTTTTCCGAAAATATTAAGCTTAGGTGAGCTTAGTAATTAGTTAGGTGTAAAAAAATAGGTTCATTTCTGCAACATGCTTAGATACCTTAATAAAGCCACGACCCTATGTATGTGATAATGGCAGGTATCAGTACACAAGTACTTCTACAAGTCGTTCCAACTTAAACTATAGAAGTCATCGGCAATCGATGTATCGCCACCGATGCGTAAAATCCTAATGTGACCTTGAATGTGTTTCGACTTTAAACGCAGTGTTTTACGCCCGACGTCTTCAGTTGTATTTTTCATTTTATTTCATTGATTTTTTTATTTTTCTTATTAAATCATAATCTCCACATGGATCTATTATTTCTTGCAATATAATGTTAACTATTTTCCCAGGGGTAGTCAGGCGGGCAGTAAAACACTCACTCCAAATAACACTTGTACATATATTAACGTATAATAACAATCAGATCGCGCACTCTCACTATTATCCAGAACCGTCTCTCTACTAGTAATAATCACCACCCTGTGGTGATCTTTATTATATACCCTCGGTTTCGGGATGTCAACATAAATAATTTATAGATGTTGCCAACACGGCCCTCCTGCATCGTGCATGTCCTCAGGCACGCCCTCGCCTCATAACCATAATACACCAAACAAATCTGAAATCAAACAACACTTTATTAAATTATTAGCTCGGCCTATCGTGACAGTCATAACCACGTTATCTAAAACTTTCTGTTTTACTGAATTTCCCATTCTAAGGTTACCTTTATGCTTAGGCGTACCTTGCTATTAGTTACTGATCACTCCCTTAATCCGCACCAGTGCCTGTTCCAGTTTATACCTTTAGACTTAGGATATGACTGCTTCAGCACACTGTTACGATTCTGGTGAGTTGTTGTAGTACTGTTCGTGAGTAATTCACTATTAAATCTAGCCAGAATAATATATTAAACATTGGGTTTGATTTAAACAAATATATTATATTGTTTATAAAAATATACGTTATCTTGCCAACACGACTCATGCATGTAGTAGTGAGCTAATGTCCCAATTATCAATTTTTATCCAAGGTTTCATATTTTCTGCTGCTGCCACACCACTGTAAACCTTGGTACTTCTTTCACTCCCGCGCATATCCTTGATTTGGTATCTATCCCGTCCCAAGCGCTTAGTTACTTGAAAGGGACCTTTGAAGGTTGGTAGTAACTTTTTACTGCGTCCGTCGTTTGTTTGGCTTTGTATTTTAACAAGAACCAGATCCCCTGTGTTGTATTCTTTAGCTACAATACGGTTGCGATCAAACCTCTCTTTCTGAGAATAGGCGTTGTTTTTCAAATTTTCTATTGCATCTTTCCGCAATTTAGTTACGTCGGTAATGAGTTCATCATATTCAGGCTCTGGACTAAGGCTATCGCTATCGGTACGTAGTCTATATCCAAACATCAATTCGCTAGGGACCGTTTTTATTGCTCTATGATAGGTACTATTAATTGCCTGTTGTAAATGTGTCACACATTGATCCCAACAATTCTCATCTACATTTGCTCCCATGGTCTTCATAGCCTCTAAAATTGTTTTGTTAAATCTTTCGGCTTGGCCATTTGAACGCGGCATGCCTGTGGCTGTCGTATGTAGATGAATATTCTTAGTGGCACAAAAATCCTTGAATGACTTAGACGTAAAACTTGAACCTGAATCGGTTACAAGTCTGCGCGGATTACCAAATATTTTACATATTTTGTCAAGTTCGCTAATTACGTTATTAGTTTCAGTATTAAGGACCGCCGAGATGAAAACAAATTTGGTAAACGCATCTACAATGACTAATAAATATTTGTTTCTACTCAGAGTTTCTACAAATGGTCCGAGATGGTCCATGTGCAATGTGTGGAATGGTTGTGCATATTTAGGCAACGGGTATAATTTACCTTCTCTCGGTCCACCTCGATTTTTATAATAGATACAATTAATGCAATTTTTTATATATTTTTTTACTAAGTGTCGCATCTTGGGAAACCAATATCTACTAGAAATCCTTTCGACAGTTTTATCTATTGAGAAATGACCAAGGTCGTCGTGATTATACTTAAGAATTTGCCATATGCAATTTTTAGGAACTACCCAACGACGACCCCTTTTTGTTCGTCGATAAACTTTATTTCCGAGAAGTTCATATTTGTTGAATACATCTCTATGCATGTCTATTTCGCCGGACTCCAGTATTTGTTTCAACTTTGATAATTTTGAATCTTGGAGTTGAACAGATAACAACCAATCTGCCTCGGTAATACTTAGAATCATTTCCCTTTCAGATCTCTCTCCAGTATATGGAGGATTTCTGCTTAAGGCATCTACATGATGCATACGTGTACCCTCACGGTGAATAATATCGTAAGAGAATTCCTGAGTAGATAGAACCCATCGTGAAATTCGAGGAATTATGTCTTTCTTAGTTAGTGCATAACGAACTGCACTACAGTCTGTCACAACACGAAAATGGGAACCCAGAAGATAATGTCTGAATTTTCCGAAACACTGCACAACAGCCAACAACTCTAACTCAAAAGAATGGAATTTCTTTTCATCTTCCGTGGTTTGGCGACTATAATAATGAACCGGTTTTTCTACGTCATGAGTAAGTTGCATTAAAATACCAGCGATTCCGTCTCTACTTGCATCGGTATAGAGAATACATTCTTTACTAGGATCAAATATCACTAATATGTCTTCTGAGGTAAGTGACCCTTTTAGAATTGAGAAGGCATTACCCTGCTCAGGGCCCCAAACCCAAGAGCTATCTTTTCTCAGTAGTTTAGTGAGTGGATTAGATAATAGAGCACAATTTTTAATAAATTTTCTGAAGTAACTGATAAGTCCAAGAAATTGTCTAAGATTATGAACTGTTTTAGGGACTGGAAATTCTTTAACTGCTTTAATTTTATTTTCACTAGGTTTAATCCCTTCAGAATTTACTCTGTATCCTAAAAATTCGATATCTTTCTTCAAAAAATGACATTTATGTAGGTTTATTGTAAGTCCATTTTCTTTAAAGATTTGCATTACCTTTTCTAGAAGTTGAATATTTTCTTCGGCGGTTTTACTGACTATTAAAATATCGTCAAGGTACAGAATAATTTTACCGAATCTCAAGTTCCCTATAACCTTGTCCATCATGTGTTGAAAACATGACGGTGCATTAGCCAAACCGAAAGGGAGTCTTAAGAACTCGTAGTGCCCGTCTTCAGTAATGAAGGCGGTTTTATGTACGGATTCTTCAGCCATTTTAATTTGATAATATCCACTTTTTAAATCTAAACTACTGAAAAAATTGCAGCCTTGGAGCCTATCCAATAAATCCTCGATGCGAGGCATCGGGTATTTGTCTTTTATGGTTACTTTATTTAATGCGCGGTAGTCGATGCATAATCTTTTTTCGCCATTCTTTTTGCACACAAGTAAAGCGGGGCTCGCGTATGCCGATTTACTTTCGCGGATTATATTGTTGTCTAAAAGCTCGTTTACCATTGTTCTAATCGTTTCCCTGTCCGAATGTGATTTCCTGTACGGCCTAAATTGTATAGGCTTTTTATCATTTAAGTTAATAACCATTTCGTGACCATCTACTTTTCCTAACTGCCTTATATTTGAAGCAATGCATTTAGCATATTTATTAAGAAGGCAAACCAATTCATCGCGAAAAATATCCGCGTCAAGTTCGGAATATGAAGTGTCTATAACATTGCACGAATCCTTACTACGAGTTACCATTTCAAACGTCAAAGTTTCACCGATACGAAAATACATTATATCCGGCCTCTCTGTCACGTTACGTCCTATCAAAATGTCACAACCCGATAATTGATCTAAAATATAGATATCAACCTTCTGAATGTGCACTGAATCTAATTTTATATTCACTTGGACCATTTCAGTGACCGTTTTCAAATTATCACTTGAAAATCCCTGCAATGACACGGGGGTATTTAGCGGAATCTTTAACAAATTAAATTGTTTCGCCAAAGACGATGTCATTATAGAACAGCTACTACCTGTATCTATAAAAGCTACGTGGCCTTGTCCATTAATTTCAATTTCCTTACAAAATTTATTTTTTGTATTACTTGGTTGTACGTAACTTGTTTCCTGTTTTTCGTTTTTTGAATTTTTATTTTTGAAAAAACAAACTGACTCCTTGTGACCTTTTTTACCACAAAATTCACATTTTATCGTACATTGAATGCGTTTATGATTACCCCCACAATTATAACATTCTATTGGCTTACGAATAATAGTTTGACTGATATTAGACTGACTTGTTGACGCTACGGGTGATAATATATTGGGCATTGATTTACGGGGAATGAAATTTTGAATATTATGTTGTGACACATTTGCATTAGTATTATTACGAGCGGTAGTTTCTTTTTCACCTTCTGGTTGATAAGTGCGGCTATGTAAAAACGCTGCTAGGCAATCGCATGATTTAAAATTACTCGCTTCAACGGAAGCTGTGATATTTTTATCGCCAATATTACCCAATATAATTGCAATCATATCATCTTCTGTAAAATTTAGACACAAGCTGTCAATTTTTGCTTTTTGCTCGAAAAAGAAATCGTACAATGATTGATTTGCATAGGGTTTTCGGTTGATAATTTCTTTTAGCAATTCAAACATATTTCTTTTCACTTTAAAAGTGTTAAAAATATTTTCCTTCCAATTTTTCCATTTCCAAGATGTCCACATTTGATTATTTTGCAATAATGAATCATACCATAATTTAGCGGAGCCTTTAAGTTTATTCAGTGCTTGAAAACGTATAATACCGTCCGACCAGGAAAAGGTAGAAGCATATGAATCAATAATATTTAACCACGCGAAAATATTCCCCGTTAGAGGGTCAAACTCAGGGATCATATTGTGTAGTGACATATTATTTGTACTTACAGTCTCTTGGTCACTTTTTTTTACCCTTTTTCGAGGCAGTGGCGGAGTCCTAGATCCACTGCTGCTACTTGAGCGCCTTTTATATTTGCGGCTGCGGTTTCTACCCATTTCCTTCACGTTCACGTGGAAGAAGCGACGAACCACTTCTGATGTTAACTATTTTCCCAGGGGTAGTCAGGCGGGCAGTAAAACACTCACTCCAAATAACACTTGTACATATATTAACGTATAATAACAATCAGATCGCGCACTCTCACTATTATCCAGAACCGTCTCTCTACTAGTAATAATCACCACCCTGTGGTGATCTTTATTATATACCCTCGGTTTCGGGATGTCAACATAAATAATTTATAGATGTTGCCAACAATAATATATAAATTTACTACTTATCTACTATTAAATCCCGTTTTTGACAGTTTCAATTATTTTATTTCGATATATTAAATACACAAAAAGTAATCGCCTGATATTTAAATAAAATATATAGTAAAACTCTTTAAAAATCTTTTACTATCTCGTTACAGGGGCGAATTCAATTTGTATACTATTATCCCAAAAAACGTATCAGCCAGTACCGATACTTCGATAAGCCCTAATATATTTTCTTTCACATTTTGCGCCTTCGTATATAATATCAATGTTTTTCTGAACATTTTCTACTCCATTGTTTTTAATAGAAGGGTATTGAGCATCGCGCGAATACATTACTGTCAATGTATCGTCAAATACATTCACTTATCAATATATTTCTTTGTTGTAACACGAAAAACACATTCTGAAATGAGTGAGATTAGTGAAAGCCCGCCAATTCTTTCTCTTCGTCATAATTCATTTTGGTTGTGTTCCTCATTAACTTAAGATGAGGAATTGCGATAATTTTGAAAACATTTTGTCCGTCCTTCTAACTAGTTAATATCTCTATAATAAAATTCAGTTTGAATAGAATACAAAATGTCAAATTAATATTACACTTTCATTTTACTCTATTGAATATATTTAGAACAGATATAGTACTACGAACATACGTTAGTTTATAGGTTTATAATTCTAAATACCCCGCCAATAACACATGATTTAGATTGATTGCTCAATTGGATCAAATTGATATTTAATTACTCTGCAAACACATCTCGATACACACGAGTCTGAAGCCAGCATGAAGTGAGGCCAAGATAAATCACTTACCGATAAATCAATTTGTAGCTAGCAAGTAGCGGTATCTCGCATTTAATGTTATTACGTAATTAATCACTAATAAGCGTCTATGAATATGCTTCGTTTGATGATATATTATTATTGAGAAATATTAAGATAGATTGCAGATAGTATTATGTGAAGGTTTAAGTAACTAATAACTGTTACTATACCATTAATTTAATGCTGAAATCAATTCAAAGGATTGTTTAATCTCATGTTTGCGACACCACAGCTTATTCACCGCCAGCATTTTTGCCTGAATAATTTTTTTTGTGGATCAGTTTCCTTCTTTCTTTAATCCTTGGTAGTTTCATCGAACCGTGTAGAATCAGTTATGTAGGCTGACTTACTCGTTTCCAATAGCCTTAAATACTACGAGTATTTGCAGCAAATCGCCCTCTTTAAGGACGACATTACGCTTACCATCAGGAGCAGAGAAGTGACTATCGAATGCCGAACCAGATTTAAAGAAATGCAAATATATAAATTTAGACAGCCTCCGTGGCGCAGTTGGTTAGACGCCGGCTGTGAAATGTGAGGTTGCGGGTTCGATCCCCGCACCGAAACAAATATTTGTGTGATCCACAGGTATTTGTTTCGGGTATGGGTGTTTGTGAGATCGAAAAGGATGTTGTAGTTTGTGATACTCACGACACAAAACTGGATTTTAGTGTGGGGTCAGAACTACGTATGCAACTGTTGGGTGTATTTATTAAATTATTCTTCTGTATTTATTTATAAGAATACCTAAGTTTACATCGTGTTATGCTCATAACTCGTGTTAGAAGGACATGGCATAATGATCACAGAGAAACCGAATTATAATTTTCATCAGCGTAAACTGCAGAGTACATTATAAGGCGTGCCTTGTCAATCCAGCTTGTTCTATCGCGGCGAGTAAATATTTGCTGGTACATATTCATGGGGCACGCGATTCGCCACACCTGGCCCTAATGTACGACTATTGCCCTCCCGAACGAATTATATGTACGATATTTTCGAGGCAAGGTAGGAAAGCGATATTTATTAGTTTAATAAAGAAGGAACAAGAACAAAAGGTGATAATTTTATAGTATCGATTTTTTCTTATGTTGATACAACATAGCAATGGAATGTAGAATGCGATTTAAATATAAAAGTCATATTACTTGTACGAATAAAGAATGGGATTGAAGATGGCTGCATTTATGTATATATTGATCTCTCGCTCACACACTACGAGTATAACGTGCGAATGAGAAAATAAATTTACCTTTCTTTGTCTTTCACGAGGAAATCCCTTCACGGATACATTTAGTCATGTCGGACTCACCGTTTTTATAGAAAGCAATTATTACTTCCTACCGACTAAAACCCCTTGACATACCGCTATCTCTTTTAAAACATGGGGCGTGAGATACGTGTGAGCAACCGAATCCCCCTAGGAATGTGTATTGCCCTAGTGGAGACCTGATGTAGGTACACAAACTGAATCTATATCGCTACACACTTGCGTGAGTCATTATACTAGGTTTTCCACCATCGTATTTTTTTTTCATAGCATAGGTCCGACAAAAAAGCAAGCAGTTGACCCGATTGTAAGTGATCACTGCCGCCCATGAACATCCACAACTCTTGCATCATGGATGTGTTGCTGGCCCATCAGATCGGGAAGGAAGCAAGAAAGTGAAAGTATGGGAACAGAAAAGGAGTATTGGGCATCCGACAGTCTTACTCACCTCACGACGATCTCCTGTGAGACAGTGGTACCACCCCGGACGAGCCTGCCCATTTATGCCAGTCATAACTGTCAACAGCGTTGCTCTACTACGTTTAATTCGTGTCTTATGGTTAATTTACATCGATGTTCCGTGAGGCAGTGGTACCACCCTGATCAAGCCGCCTAATTTATTCTGTAGCTATAACGACTTAATACAAGGCTCTACCTTTTCAAAATTATTGAATATTTTTTTGATTTTATAATGCTCAAAATACAGAATTGAATAGTGCTTTTACGAATGTATCATTTTCTTTGAAACTACTATTCACATATTATATTTTCCAAAATTTTTTTATTGAAGTAATATCTGCAAACAACACATTCCCGAATTGCTTAGCGGATCGTGTCTACAAACAAACACCGCAATACCCAAGATATATCGGAGATTGTTAAAGTTTAAATAAGTTTACTTTAGACGATGCTGTAAATTGTTGGGCTACTCGAGCAGTTGCTGAATATTTGTACTCGAATTAATGGACTATGAACTATTTCGCAATAACGGGCCCCAAGATTAACAGCATATTTTTATAAACAAGATATATGTACAGCCGTCAGTCTATGTATATGTATAGTCTCAACCTTACTACAAGATACGAAGCCTTGTGTTGTTTTCAGCAACTTTTAAAGACTTAGGTATCACAACACCTAGGTGTATCGGATCTAGATCCGAAAGAAATATCAATAGAATCAATAGCTATCTTGGTAGGAAGATCGAGCCCGTGGTATCTAGTTCTGTTGGTTTCATAGCCAACTGCACATGAAATGTATTACATTTTGCCTTAAACAAAAATCAAGCAATTTTTTTCAGTCATATAACTAATTTTAGCCCTAGCTAACTTATTACAATTGTCTTTAATGTAATACGGGTCCTATGAACTAATTTTAGCCCGAGGCAGCTTACTACATTTCGCCTAAAATTAGATTCAGGCAATATTGTTTAATAAATAATATGCCTAATTTAGCCCGACCTAGCTCATTTAGGTTCGAGCCTACAAAGGCGGTAAAGCCTAATTATTGGCTTCTTGTGAGCGCTAAATATAACCATGACTTACATTAGAGAGCTTCGAGAGAAACTCAATTGGGTAACCTTACAAACAAAGTGCCTCCACAAATGGCAAATACGTACAGACGGACAAATAACATTCTTATTACAGAACAGCTTTTCAATAACCCAACACAAAACCAGCACTCACAAGAAATCGACGTACTTTTGTTCTTGTCTGTTACTAATAGTATGAAAGGTAGGGACTTTCTTGTACTGTCTATTTTAGTTTTTATGTGATATATGTATTTTCAGTTTTTTAATTGGAGACACCTTTATTTGATTCTAATATGGAATTACCACATGATAAGATTTTTATACTGTCACGAAGGGTTCAGCCATTTATTTATTTACTTTTATTCAATTAACACGGTCCATACCGATTAAATTATTTGAATATTATTCTAATATTGAAATACAAACATTTAACACATAAAGTAACAACAAATAGAAAAAAAAGTACTAACGGCACAAATATTCACAGTTCTTTAAACACGTACGGCCTTATTCATAGACAGAGGACAAAACATTCGATAACTAAAATAGATTTTATAACGGTCTATGAATAAGAATAGAATACAATAATTTGGCGAAGTTATCTGCAAATATATCAACATAAGGCTGAGTCGCACGGAGACCGTAGAGGGCGATTAGGAAGCGCGGTATGGGCAAGATAACCCGCGCTAGCATCCGAATGAAAGAAAAAATAAAGATATTAAGAAAGATAAAAATATCACACAGGAGTAAACATCAGAACCACGTTAAAGTTACTATATTGCCACTAAATAAACGACAAAAAATATAATATACGTACTTCACTGTCATGTAAATATCGTTATTGGAATATTCTCAATTTTGTACAATAGAAAACTTTATCCGCAACACAAAACATACTGCCTTCGATAGAGTTCGTTCTACTATAATAAATCTTATCTTGATCGAACTGTTTTGTATTCAAGGGCAAAGAAACCTAAACTTGAGATCGGAATACGCACAATATCTACGAGTAATATTTAGCATATATCGAACACATTTGTATACTTTAAAAACGTTTTCTGGTGAAATATTTGGAACTCGGTAAAGAGCAATAAAGTATTTCTGAAGTTTGGTAAATTGATAGAATTTATCGTATATAAGTACACGCCTACAATGTAGAGGAGGTAGACACATTTGCTAATTGTCAATCTATGTTTCATTGAGATTATGTTCCACTCAAGATGCGATGAGGGAAAGTCTCTCGTGCTGCTGTGTATGTCATAAAAAGCTACAACGAGATATTTCAATTAAAAAAGAGACAAACCGATTAGATTGTTTCGGCTAAGAATACAGCAAAATTAAAAGATTATTTGGATGGTAGTTGCAAAAAGGTACTTATTTGATTTGAAATAAACCTACTTTATTACGGATTTCATGAGGAATTTGGGTCCATTTTACATTTTTCCACTTCTCGACACGTCGTTTCGAATACTTTACAGGTTTCTTAGTCACGGGGCGGCTAGGGATTGTTATATTAACAATTCCAGGTTAAATAATCACTCACATGTGAATTTGTAGTTAACACTACAAAAGAAATGGGTTGTTATACACAGCACACGCAATTACCAACCTAAAGCTGTGTCGATTTGACCCGAATGCAATCCCTCAGTGGCTCGGTCAACCCGCAGGTCTCATTTGTCGACGCCGGCAAACAGAAACGCTTTGTGGTTTCACAATACTGACCTCGCACTTTGCATATGCACACACTGACCAAAGTCGAGTCTCCTTCTATCTGACCTTTTCCACGAGAGTCGGTTTAGCACATTTTTTTTATCATCATCATTATCAGCCCGTTGCACTCCACCTACACATCCACTGCTGGACATAGGGCTTAGGCCAAGGTAAGCCACAAAGCCCGGCCTATTTTTATCATCATCATTATCAGCCCGTTGCACTCCATCTACACATCCACTGCTGGACATACGCCTTAGGCCAAGGTAAGCCACAGAGCCCGGTCTGCTATATTTTTAATGCATAATTACATTTCAATATACATGGAACATCAAAAAGTCAGAATTAATTGATGTTCTGAAGTCTATGGAGTTATTAAGCAGTTAGTAATATAAATAAAATATTAGTTTTTTTTTACTACATTAAATGAAGTCCTGAGGTACGAACTAAAGGCTTTTGAAAATTGATTTGATTAAACTAATTTCATTGGCATTATGGTCATATCGTTGAATCAAATGAAATGTCTTAGTATTGCAAAAAAAAAAATGCAAACAAAATGAAGATTGAGGCTTTGTATGGTTTCTAATAAATTGTGAAAATTATAGTCGTCTCAAAATTACATCTTGGCACAATAGCGAATTCTATGTATTCAATTTTTCTCTTTGTATTTCTTTGATTATATTATTTTAGCTTTTAAATATGAATTTTGCATGATTTTTGGAACAATGTTAATGGCATTGTGGTGTTAAAATACATTGAAAATCACATTGATAAATATGCCGATATGGCGATAGGCTCGCCCACTATCACAATATGGAACAGAACACAGAAGGCGAAACGTGGGTGTCCTGGTTGCACCTTTCCTACCCCTTCTGGGAAAATGGCGTGAGTTTATATATAATGTACATCGTTCTTAATTCATATTTTTCAACAATTCTTTGAACATTATATCCATAACACACCTTTTAATCGCCGTAATCTCTTGGTATTTTAAAAAATTAAATACAAACTCACGAACAAGTCAGTAAATACAAAAATAAAATATCTTCACGACGAGTTGACGATGGCGAAAAGCAAAACCCGCAATCCTCTTACATTTGCGATTTTACGGCATACGGTAAGTCGATTGTTTTAGACGAAATGAGTTTTGTACCCTTTGTCGGATATTTCTTTTCCGCTTTTAGAATTAAAAATCAGATTTGCTTTGGAACGCTGCGAGCTATTTTAATGTAACCTTTCGCATTAATAACGTTTTTATTACGTTTGAAAATTATTTTAATGCGGGCTTTGTTGAGCTTGTATAGAAATACGTTAATGTATCGTGTGACCAACTAGTGGGTGGACGTCCCATGTGGTGGAATAAGTTCTTTGTGTATTGAGTTGTCATAAGAGCTATTTAATTGCCTACGTGACCAATAAACGAATTTCATTTCATTTCATAGTCCTAGACCATCACAAGGGTTATCTAGATGATTATCGCGACTTATTTTTGGTGAAGGAAAACATCATGAGGAAACCTGCATACCGCAGCGATTTTAAAGAATTTCTACGGTATGTAAGTCCGCCAACCCGCACTAGGCCAGCGTGGTGGACTATATGGCCTAACCAGCCAACGGCCTAACGTGCCCAGCAGTGGGACGTTTATGGGCTGATAAAAAAAATAAAAAATTACGGGAACCATTGTTTTGAGTTAACCATCATCGATATCCGCGCGGATAACATTATACCACGTTTATGAAACATATATTTGTATAAAATGAATCAGTATGGTAATGGATCCATCTAGTCCACAGCACGCTCTTGATCTGAAGAGATTCACTTAACCAAGCGGAAACGGGTGGAGCGCCATTCAGTAAATTGCACTCACCATGTAAAACTGTACATCGAGAATTTATTATATGAGGAATTTAATTTTCTGCTTTTTTTACTAGGTGAGAATATTGGAATAAAACGAATTCTTACGGATTTTATATTTAGGTTTTACATTTTTTTAATTTCCCGCCGTTTCGATCATTTTAGTTTACGTGGTCACGGGGCGGTCCGAAAAAATGTAAATACTAAATTAAATTCGCGATAAAATCCGTAAGAATTCCTTTTATTTCAATGTGTAACATTCGCGACATTTAAGACATCATTAGGTGATAATATTTTATTATGTTGTTGATTCGTTCTCATTAATTGATATGGTCAATCAGCTTTATTCACACTTCAAGTCTATAGAATATAGAAATAAAATATTGATTTTTTTAATGTATTTCGAATACATTAAATTTCTCGACATGCAAACATTATTTCGATGAATATGTAAACGAAATGACGTCACATACGAGTAATTGACGTCACTTTTGGTAATTTCACAGTTTTTATAAACTCCCAGTGGAGTTTCAAATTTCGAAAAGAAAAAAAAAACAGACTTATTATTTCAAGAGCCGTACTTCCCTGATTCCAGGTTCGTTGCCTATATGTCCTAACCGCTCTAAATCGTACTCTCGAAACTAGAAACCAATACAATTCACAAATTACTAGTGTCATGAAAAGAGGCCGAAGATAAACATACGAAAAAATTGTGGGTATAAAGTTCTTACACTTTATACTGGAGTGTGCGAACTGCGCTCTCTTACATAAATCTCCTTACTTTATGTACTTCCTCCGCAGTATTTTACGATGCTTTGCATTCGCTCCAGTTTTATTCTTCGTTTAGTTTAGGGCTTCATACGAATGCATTATGTTTTTTAATTACAATCTATAATATGGTAAAGAATATACACATATAGGTATATGTACATTGATAGATGACTAGTTCCAGAAAGCATGCGGCACGGCCATTAATATTTCACACTGCAGACTGCCTCGGTGGCGCAGTTGTACTATGGTATGAGTGCAAAGCTCAGGTCTCGGGATCGAATCTCGGGTCCGGCAAAGTGATATTGGATTTTTTATTCATTATCAGCCCTGAGTCAGGAATTCGTGCCCGAAACGGCGATAGGCTCGCCCCTATCTCATCGTGGGACGGAACACACAAGGCGAAATATAGGTGTCCTAGTTGCACGTCTGCCTACCCCTTCGGAGAAAAAGGCGTGAGTATTAAGTATGTCCAATATACCATAGTGGGCATTGGCTCTAAACACGGAAAAGGACGAACCGAAACTACCACTTCCAATGCCCATATTTTCGCATCAACTGTTTACTGTCAAAGATTTTCATGTTATTCGCCCCGGGCGAGTATTTCTCAGGCACTCAAGTTTTACGTTGCATCTCGCGACTTTATTTTTGCCCTAACGACTGTTTTATTGTGACCCGAGGCAAGCGGCACGTTGCGGATAGAGAAAATTACAGGAAAGATAATCTCGTTTTTTATAGCTCCCATTATAGTATCGCAGTGGCTTACCGACGCGATAAAATGACGACTTCCCCAGACTCCGTTTTATTTTTGTTTTAATGAGAACAGACTGAATCTCGTTAAGATTTTATAGAGTTTTATCGAGTGTCCAATAGGCGTACGCAGGCCCGCCAGTAATTGAGTTTCAAACGGACAAACGCCTACGTTTTAGGTGGCCTGGAATGATTGAAAATATATCTTTTATTTCTTTATACAGCTGGGAGGCGTAAATAAAATAAAGGGCTTTGAAAATAAGTGTCTATGTAAATTGTCTAAAATTTTAAAAATAAATTTGAAGAACATAAATACTAACATATTGCTGTTTTTATGAACCTAAACTGGGTTGTCACATGAATAAAATATATAATTAATTATTCTTAGTAGTTTGAGAATGTTTTATTATAAAAAAATCTTGTAAATCACGATTACTATAATAATTCTTTAATTTTTTTTACTTATATTTCTTTACATACAAATGTTTTCACATTGCTTAATTTGTGAAAAGAGAATGAATAAGAATTCTGATTATAATCGCATTATTGAAATACATGTTTGCTCCAATAAATTTCAATGCACGTTAAACTTTTTGCTAACTCAATTTCCTATTACCAATTGCAAAAGCGTTTTTGAATTTAATATGAAGAAATAATAATAAATTTATATATAATTTAAAAGATTTTATACAGCCTTTTAGGCCAGATTGTAAAATTCTTTATTTTATGTTTTGAGAATGTTTATCAAGACTCGATATTTAATTATCCAGTATTTTGTGCAATATATACTGCATTTTAAGTATATTATTATTTACTAGCTGACCGTCTCACCTTCGCCTTGGTTTAGATGTTTTTTTGATTCTACACCAAATACATGTTATTTTTCATACAAACTGAGAATCATTGTATATTTATTAGACACATAAACCTTCCTCTTATCTTCCTCTTATTCTGAATCACTCTATCCATTAAAAAAACCGCATCAAAATCCGTTGCGTAATTTTAAAGATCTAAGCATACATATGGACAGCCAGACAGCAGGAAGCAACTTTGTTTTATACTATGTAGTGATTTTAAGGCTGACTGTGCCGTCATCTGCTCACATACGCAAATTCAATTTACAGATCCAGATTTTATTTTCAGACAGCGAGCGCGTGGAATCGCATAGTATCTATTACGTCATAAAGTCCTAATTCCCACTTCTACACTTCAAGATTCGATTCAGCAATTTCAATCACGTTCTGGGATTCTATGCCAATCATTAGAGACTAGTGCACTCCCAGAGTTTTATCTCCAACGTTTATTTAACAAAATGTCTTCCATACATTTTTCTATGTCCCAAATTTCGCCGGGAAAGTCATGTTTAATCCGGTTATTGGATAAAGTTCTCCTCCAATTTTGTAAATTGAACAATTTGACTTTCATTCGCTTTCAAACAAAACGTAGGAGTGGCGACTTTTTGAGTGTGAGTTGGGAATTGTTTTTTTCTGGCACAAGAGCCGGCTTCTATTTGAAGTGAACTTCGGAGTTTTAATTGTGACGGCAAACAAATATAGAGCCGGGCTTGCGCTTTTGTCTGCTCCGAGAGCGCTTCAGCACTTCTCTAAATACTTTTGAGATGGTGAAATTTAGTTTTAATTAAGTTTCGTTAATGGTCATTGGAAGACCTGGTTAGGGTTTCGGGAAGTCGCTGGATGCAGGCCACTTCGAACAGGTCAATGTGGAGATCCTTGGGGAAGGCCTATGTTCATCAGTGGACTTCCTGTGGCTGAATAGAGAGAGAGATGGTCATTCGATATTTGACTTCTGTGTATTTATTTGGATAAGTTTTAGCCACTGTTCCGGGTTTAAGGTTTTAATACCCGGAGCACTGGTTGGCACTGTTATTGACATATTGTATTGTATTGTATCAGCCCATATACGACCCACTGCAGGGCACGGGCCTCCTCTACAATCGAGAGTACGATTGAGAGTGGTTAGGCCATATAAGTCCACCACGCTGGCCTAGTGCGGGTTGGCGGACTTACATTATTGACATATACTATTAACTAATAATTTACATTCTAATTCTCGTAATATATGTTTTTTTGGTTTAGTTTAACAATCTATAATTTTACTTTACGCAATAACTATCTCGCCTTTTCCATTACATTCTATGATATATATTTGAAAGTTATTCAATTTACGTCTACACCAACAATCAACAAGCAAAGGCCAGAAGTTATTAGTTTCCTGCTTATATTTGTGTAGTTCCGCTCATGTTTCTTAGACAATTCAATACACTTTACGTGCTTTCATAGTCGCTTCACAATAAAGACGCTCGGGGTGAAATATTGTCGACTTTGAGCATCTTGCAGCTAGTTAGTTGTTTTTGTTACAAATATTTGCATGCTCTTTGTTTGTAAGAAGTGCATGCTACTTACTTGGGACTTTGTACTTCAGTGTTCGTTGTGCTTTGATTATTACAATGTAAGGAAAGTTTGTGACTATTTGTGAACCTATTTGTCATGTTAATTGAGTTTGTTATTTGTAACAGTATTATATCCTGAATTGGGAAGCTCCTAATTCATAAAAACTTTTAGGAAATACTTAGTAAGTAAATGAATCAGAAATTAATGTGAATTGTTTGATTCAAGTGTTTTAGATAAGTACATTAAATAACTAAATATCTATCATATTTTTATTACAATCATTATACCCAAAACGTGTTTTTGCCATGGGAGCTGAGTATGTCGGGGAGACAATTTCATGCCTCGTAGCTTCACAAAGACCTCTGGTAATTTAAAAAATCGAGCATCATTCCTTGTAAAATTAATTTGCATTAAATATAACATTTTATGTCTAATCAATTTTAAATTACAACTGCAATAAAACAGACGACGAAGACAATGTAAAATGAGTTGAGAACTTTTATAATGTCATTTTATAATTTAATGTTGCAATAAACTTTTACTTGTAATTAAAAACATTTTACTTCGTCCGTTAACTTTAATCACTTTACTGGACTAGGGTTATAAAACTACGTTTTAAGTATCCATTATGTTCTGTTTTTTACTATAATAGATTAGGACGAGAAATTATGAAAATATGAAACCGAATTTTATCCGTCTACTGCAAGAGACATAAAAAAACTTATTTAAAGGAATAATTTTTAATTAGTAACATTATTCCTTTTTGATTAACTAATTGGTAAAATTACGTCTTTAAAGTGTTCGCACTGTGCTCCAAAACAAGATATAGCAAAAAAATTTTAAATAGTGTTTATTTTTTCTTTCTTTAGAAATAATACTCCCAGTACCCCCTTTTCTCGTCCTAACCTTTTTCCTTCCCGCTCCCCTCCCAATTGGACCGGCAACAATTCCATGATCCAGCTTTGTGGATGCTCATGGGCAGCAGTGATCACTTACCATCAGGTGACCTATTTGCGCGTTAGCCGGACCTATGCAATAAAAAAAAACATCAGTAACAAAACGCACTGACTATTTGAAGTTACGTATGTATTTTAGTTAATTTTTGGATGGCTTTAAAAGTAAAGGAATATATCATGAGAAAACCTGCATACCTACGACGCTCTATGAAGATTATTAATCGCATTATGCTAACCCGGTAGATAAAAAGATAAAATTCAAAATGAATTAGAGCCAGCACAAAAAAGAAAATATTGAGGCGGCTCTTAAATTAATTTAAAATTCGTTTTGCCAAAAACGAAATTGTTAATTTAATAAAATCTTTGATAGAACCATTTTGTTCACCAAATGACTCCACAGAAAATTATATCTATAAAGAATATTTTATGTTTTTAATAATACCATTATTCAAATGACAGCACTGGAAGATAAGGCACGAGGTCAATCTACCAGAATCAAAGTTAATCGAGCGTGCGATATAAAATCGTAGCGTTCTCGCATTACCATAACACACCCTTAGGCCTGAAACAAAGCAGATTGATCCTCGATGAAGGGTCTCGAACAAAAGATTATTATTTCATTACATACGTACTCACGCCTATATTGAAGGGGTAGATAGAAAGGGCACTAACTACTAATGCACAATTGTCGAGTTGATTTCGTCCAAAAATGAATACATTTTTAAGTCGATTAAGGTAGCTATCGACACATTGGAGATAAAATTTAGTCCCGAGTAACGCATTATTAAACCGAAAAACATATACGAAATTAATTTCCCTATCTTTGATTCAAACCTTGGTCATGACGGTTTACAGCCAATACAAAACACGACAGTGAGACAACTATTTTAAACTTTTAATTGTCATTTTTATTAACCTATTAGATTGGCTATTGTATTCTTTTTTTGTATGATTGATTCTTTGGAAATCGTTACAAGTATTTTTATATGTTTTTTTCGTCCACCACGTCCATAGTCCACCACGCTGGCCTAGTGTGGGATGGCGGATAAAGTTTGGTTACCAATATTACAATAAGTGCGTGGTGGCCTGTTGGTAACGGACCAGACTCGGCTGCCTACATGTTCACGGTGTTTGCGGGTTCAAATCCCAGGGCACACCTCTGACTTTTCGGAGTCATGTGTGTATTGTTAAATAAATAAATAAATATTGATAGTCTATCACCATGCACTTTAACGGTGAAGGAAAACATCGTGAGGAAACCTGCATACCGTAGCGATTTTAAAGAATTTCTACGGTATGTAAGTCCGCCAATACGCACTAGGCCAGCGGGGTGGACATGGCCTAACCACTCTCAATCGTACTCTCGATTGTAGAGGAGGCCCGTGCCCTGCAGTGGGTCGTATATGGGCTGATACAATACCAATATTAAGCCTAAAAATAAATGAAAATACTTTTCGTCACCCATTAAAAAGACAATTCTTTTAAAAACAACGTTAACATAACACACCCTATTATACGTTAGGATCGAGGACTTAATACTGAGAAAGAAGCAATTTCAAATACATTATGGGCTTAAGTAAGAAATTTTTCGTGAGAAATTGGAGGAACATGTACTTACATAAAGAATTGCGTGTCTCTTGTACTTTATCGGAAGAATATCGTATTATATTGAGAGATACGAGACGCCGTTTTTATTTATGAATTTCTGGTAAATGTGTTGTGGCCGTGAGAAGATAATTGTTTGAAATTTGGTTTTTAATATTATGAATAAATGTAGGTGAAAAATAATTTCAACTTATTTAACAGCAGAATGGTCTTATCAGGATGCTTATACATATCAGATAAATCTCCTAATCTAGATCTCATCGAGCAAATGTCTCGGTTTTCAAAGCTGCCTAATCGTTATTGTCATTTTAAAAATTCATAGCGATCTGTAGATAATAGGTATTCAAAAAAACTCCTTAATGTAGTCATTATAAAACACAGCTAGGTTGAGTTAATCTATAAATCAACGAATCATCAACATAATGGACCTCTACTGTTTCATAAACTACTTAGACAAACAAATGTTTTCTGTTCCTCTATCCTTTTAAATTCCTAAACTTAAAACCTAAACGCGGTGTGCGTTTAGATAAAAATATATTATTTAATTATCTCATAAGCCTTAACGACAATCAATGCAAGTAAGTACTTGACGGTGAAATTTCTATCCATCGTGATGACGCGAAATATTCCGGATCCATTTCGACTGCGGAACCTTCCGGTTGACAGACGACATTTATCTCCGGCCACTCGATTGCGACGTTCCGGTTAAAGGAATTTGAATTTATGGCGCGGACGATTTCCCGGAACGCCTGTTGGAATTTAAAAGTGGGCACAATGTTTTTAAGAGTTAAGGTGCTTAGGTAATTGTTCTTTTATTTAACGATAAACAGAATACCGGAGTATGATGAACTTTATTGTGTAGAAAATAGAGGCAAGTTGAAATTATCCTGAACCAATGAGAATGCATTAAGAGATTGTCCTAAGTTTTATATTGATTCGATTAACCCGATATTAAAGTATCTATTAAAAGTATTCATACTAATCAAAATTGTAATTACATACATACATACATAACCACACGCCTTTTTCCCAGAAGGGGTAGGCAGAGGTGCTACTAGAACACCCACGTTTCGCCTTGTATATTACGTCCCACGATGTGATAGGGGGCGAGCCTATCGCCATATCGGGCACAAATTCCTGACTCCGGGCTAATAATGAATAGAAAAATCCAATATCACTTTGCCCGACCCGGGATTCGAACCCGAGACCTCAGCTTTTGCAATCATACCGTAGTACCACTACGCCACCGAGGCAGTCTGTAAATTGTAATTAGTCTTATAATTATTGATTTTTCTATTTCAGGTTTTGGAAGAAAATGAATGGATTGCACATCAAAGCTTTGTGTAAACTTACATTTTGATTATTTTTTAAAATACTAATAATATCTACATGCAGAACGTTCTAAATTTTGAATGACATCATGTCCATAATTTGAACAATTTTTGATAATACTATCTGTCTTTTGTAATAAAAATATGAACACCCCATTATTAGGTAAATACGAAAAGACAAAAACGTCATTCAGGATATTAAAAGAAAACCAATCCGTCTAGAACATTTTTTCTTGCTCGTAACATATTGCGAAACCCGAGTTGGTCATTCGCAAGAATTCGGACAACTAATCCAGATATTGCCTTTTTGTTGGCAAATCTTAGGGCCTTGACTCATGACCCACGCCATTTATAACCAAGGCTGTTCGTTGAATCCTGAATCATTCAGTGGTTTTTATTATGCTGGAATCCTGAAAAATTTACGTCATTTATTCTGTTATCCTTCTTCTGAAAGTAGGTAAATGTGGGACAATTAATATAATATAAAAGCACTCGTACAAATTGGCACTAAGGATTGGTTTGTGTATAATACTATACTTCTTTCTTATTGTTCATGTTTGGAGTAAATGTTACATTAGAAACAAGACGACAAGCATAAATTACTTGCGTGTGTGACAGTCATTGTGACGGTTATTTTGCAATTTGCCACATATACATTTGTACATATATTCTTTTATTGCAATTAATGGCGAGACGAGCATGCCATTCGTCTGATGGTAAGCGATACGACCCATGGACAGTAGCAAAACAAAACAACACCATGAACTACAAAGCAATGTTTAGCATTCCAGTACACTCGCCATCCTGAGACATGAGATGTTAAGTTTCATTATGTCCAGTAGTTAATCTGTCTACAATGTCCTTCAAACCGGAACACAACAATGCGTTAACACTGCTGTTTGGCGGAGGAAATAGACATTGCAGTGATGCGGCCTCTCAAATATCAGAGACCTATCACCGTTAGACACGATTAAGCATTCAAGTTAATATAGATTATTCAGCATTTCAAAAAAGAATTCTATAAATATGTCCCAAAGCTCAGAGGCCTGATTTACCTCCCTTCCTTTATTAAAAATTTCAAAGCGAAATACTTTGTCTTATTTTTTATTCGTGACAGAAATACGTTTTTCTTCACGCCTTAAATAATTTCACGCAGTTTCCGAATAATTCCACTTACAATATAGGTGCCAGTTTATCACTTTTTATTACACTTCTAAGTTGTTTAGTGCTCAACTGTGAAAAAGTTCTTGAATTATGTGCAGATATGTATCCACATCAAAGATTACGTCGGGAGAGTAATGGGAAGAATTAAACGTGAAAAGTGGGAACTGGCTAGATCAATTGTTCCAAAACATCAATAATTTTATGAAATATTCTCAATCGATATCTCTCTATATGAATACGATTTGTATTTTACAAACATCGCGTCTCTATTTTTGGAGATAATTAGATTATGATCAATACTTTCGCAATACAAGATAAAAATGGATATTTTTACTTGGAAAAGATTTACTGGTGGAGGGTCTCTAATGTGTAGGAGCTGCCTGGATAGGTATCATCGCAATGTCTATTTCTCCCGCCAAATAGAAATGTAAATGCACTGTTGTTTTCCAGTTTGAAGGCTTTTATATCCAGAGTAACTACTGGATATAATAAGACTTAACATCTTATGTCTCAAGATGACGAGCGCAGTGAAATGCGAAGCATTGCTTTATATTTCGTGGTGTTGTTTGGTTTTGCTACTGTTCATGAGCGGTCGTATCGCTTACCACCAGGTGAATGGCACGCTCATCTCGCCATTCACTGCTAAAAAAATAGACACAAAATACATTGGCTCGATAATAGATGTCGTACGTAATGAATCTTCAATCCCCCAAATTTCACTTCAAACATAACCTAATATAAAGTCGTGAATTTCCAAAATCTCAAGTATAGTCTATATAGGTACATACATTACAGCTCTTAAATTAGAAATCATACAATTCGCCCATTGTACTCCATTTTTAGAGCAGTAATATTCAGACAAAAATAGCGTTTTTATAACTGTAATTATTGAAGTTAAGTTGAAGTCGGTGGAGGGCTTAATATCGCATTGTTCTACAATCTATTCAAGGCCGATGTTTTAGAAATTTTGAACAAAAGTATATAATTACACGCATTTTTGAATGTAGCTGCTTTAAAGCATTAATAATAGATTTAGCAACAATGTTGGTCTTTCTTGCATAATTGGAGAAACGACGAGTAAGTTGAATCACAAGTTAGTCGCTAGATACTGGTCACTGTGGAGAACCTTCACCCTTAGGTCAGGCTTAAGCGCATCAGTGAATTTCCTGGCTGAAGATGATTATAATGATATATATACAGAAAATATGTATGTGATATTCCTATCTAGTAAAAAAAAAACAATGGGGATATATTCGGGGGAGGCCTATGTTCAGCAGTGGACTTCCTGTGGCTGAAGAGAGAGAGAGAGGGTGTTGAAAAAATATTAAATTAGCATACATTTGTGCAATGCTTTGCTATGAAATCACACAAAGATTTCATAGCAAAACGATACGCCAGCCTGGTAGCTAATAAGTTTCACCATCCCTGTCTTCCTATTCCAAATCTGTGTTCAGTTAATAAATATAACATTACATTGAAAATTTATTTATACATTTCGTTGGTCCAAAAATACCCGGGCTACAAGTCACGCGTCACACAAAACACTTAGCAGTATCAATCAATTTGACCCTGCCGCATTGGCCTCCATAAATTTGGGCCGAAGTGTGAGCAGTTCTGTCCGCAACCAACTTGCCTAACCCTTAAATCCCTATATCCAACCCTTTGCACTAAACAAAACCGGTTTTAGAAGGAAACTTTACAACTTGTGTGCGTAACGTTAAATTTAGCGCCAATCAAGTTTTGGGTGGTCGAATTTCTGTAAGACCGTTAAATTTACAAACTGCCTTAGTTCGCGAACAATTATGGAATTTAATAGATTGTCATTACAGTAGCGTATGATTTAGGAGTTACAAAAGGATAAAAAAAAAGTACTAAAACATATAAAGATATTGATTTAATGTAATTATTCTCGTTATTATTGTAATTAAACATAGTTTTTCAAATCTAATATATAAAATATTTATTTTAAATAAACAGTTCTGGTTCAACATTGAATTCGAATACGATTTTACGAGACACGACTTTAGTTATTCCACCATTCCATTCTCAAAGATCAAAACGATTGGTGCCTAAGGGAAACCTAGACAAAAACTTCAAACGCTGTGTTGAAAATACATACCCTTGCGATAAAACAAAACCGTAATCATTTATCGACTGGAAAACACATTTCGCGCTCTCCGCAGTATAGAGAACACTGACAATGTGGGTTGATTTTATTTGATCGAAGACTTTGACACCACGCTATGATGCTTTTATTATCCGATTTTCAGCTTGTTGTTACGTCTCTCTCTCTCTCTTTCTCCCTCTCTCTCTTTAGCCACAGAAAGTCCACTGCTGAGCATAGGCCTCCCCCAAGTATCTCTACATTAACCTGTTGGAAGCGGCCTGTATCCAGCGACTTTCTTGCGACTTGTTGTTACGTCTACATCTTCCTAATCATTTGCTGTCTCATATTTGCTAGATAATCCGTGTATTCTGATTCTAATTGTAAGTCCTAACTTTAATCGGTTTCTTTGTCTTGTTCAAGTTGACAGACATTAAAGAGCACCATTGTATCGTGCCAAGCTTAGACCTTTTAAGTGTCTTTCATTCATGCAGTCTTCCATGGTGAGTACCACTTATTTCTTTTTACTTTAGATTTCCAATAACTAATTCTTTGATACCTAGAATATTGTTAGTCAAGAAAATCAGTATCCCGAAATTAATATTTGGACAAAGATTTCAACGGTATTGTTATTTCCAGCTTTTGTTTCATAATATGTAACGGAACTTATTTACTCACTCTACTTTGTTTTTCGATCATTATTCCATTTTTATAAGAAAACAGTGTCATTCGAATAATTACAATGTAACGTAGGGACTTAACTTAAACATTAAAAAGTATACCATAAAGCCACTTAACTCCGGACGAAAAATGTATTTATTTTCCCAGTTCTTCAAAACGGCTTTGAAGTAGTTCAAACGATACCAATGAGTGGTATGATCACAGTCGGGTACGATAATTATACCACAAAAGCACTCCACATCAAAATCTAAAGCATTAAGCCCCATTTACATGAAGACAGTTTTTTGCGGCCAGAATCGTATTCGATTATCGCATGACATAACCGCCACAGATAAAATAAAAAATAAATACACCCAACAGTCACATACATAGTCCTGACCCCACATTAAGATCAATTAAGTCTTGTGTCGTGGGTATCAGAAGCTACGAGAGACTTTTCCGTCTCACAAACACCCAGACCCGAGACTAATACTTGTGGGCCTCACAAACATTTGTCTCGGTGAATCGAACCCGCACCTCTCGTTTCACAGGCCGCGTCTAGCCAACTGCACTACGGAGGCCGTCAAATTATCGTGGATTATCGTGTTCTGACAAATGTTTACACCATGTAACTCTTTTATATCCTTACGATAATCGTATCGTGGAGGCGATAAATTCTTCACGTGTAAATGAGGCTTAACTCGAGAAACCCTCATTTCACTTAGCGCCGTTGTCGTACTTTCTTTCAATGGCACTTGGTAATCCAGCTTGTTTGATCCGCATATGAATTATTTTGTATATTTTTGTTTGAGCCGTGGTGATACAATGATTCTAGTGTATGTATGTATGAACTTGCAGTAGTATTTACGTCATACACTTATTTTGTATAAGCACATGCTGTGTTTTCTGTAGAATTTCCTTAGAAAGTTTGCATATACGAGTATTACACAAATGCAATCATCCATCCATCCATCCATCAGCCAAAGGAAGTCCACTGCTGAACATAGGCCTCTCCCAATGATTTCCACAGTGACCTGTTGGAGGCAGCCTGCATCCAGCGACGTCCCGCGACCTTTGCCAGGTCGTCTGACCACCTAGTGGGCGGACGTCCCACGCTGCGCTTTCCGATTCGTGGCCTCCATTCGAGAAGTTTTTGGCCCCATCGGCCATCAGTTCTCCGTGCTATGTGCCCCGCCCATTGCCACTTCAACTTGCTAATCCGCTGGGCTATGTCGGTTACTTTAGTTCTCCTACGGATCTCCTCATTTCTGATTCGATCTCGTAGGGAAACCCTGAGCATAGCCCTCTCCATAGCTCGTTGAGTGACTTTGAGCCTCCTGATAAGGCCCATAGTAAGAGGCCACGTCTCGGTGCCGTATGTCATCACTGGTAACACACAACTATCGAAGACTTTCGATTTGAGGCACTGAGGTATTTTAGACGAGAAGACGTCGCGTAGTTTCCCGAACGCTGCCCAACCGAGTTGGATTCGACGATTGACCTCTCTCTCGAAGTTGGACCTGCCTAACCGGACCACTTGTCCTAAATAGACATATTCGTCTACAACTTCGAGAGTCGAGCCCCCAACTCCGATGGGGGTGGGCACAACATGGACATTCGACATGATCTTCGTTTTGTCCATGTTCATTTTAAGACCCACCTGTTGGGAGACTCGATTGAGGTCTTCGAGCATAGTGCTAAGGTCTTCCAGCGATTCTGCCAAGACTACAATATCGTCGGCAAATCGAAGGTGAGTGATATACTCGCCGTTGATGTTGATGCCGAATCCTTTCCACTGCAAGAGCTTGAAGGCGTTTTCCAGCGCGGCAGTGAACAGTTTCGGAGATATGACATCCCCCTGTCTTACGCCTCTCTGTAGTGGAATAGCCTTCGTGCTCTGATCTTGTACTCGGACCGACATGGTGGCGTTGTTGTATATACACTTCAACACTTCGATGTACCGATAGTCAATGTGGCACCGCTGAAGAGACTGTAGCACAGCCCAGGTCTCGATCGAATCAAAGGCTTTCTCATAGTCCACAAACGCTACACAAATGCAAACTTGAATAAATTTTATTACCTCTAGAAGTTTTTTATTTTTTGAATATGTATTTTTTTTTATTCGAATGAATGGCGAGACAAGTATGCCATTCATCTTATGATAACCGATGCGACAGTTCATAAATAGTAGCAAAACCAAACAACGATGAATAACAAAGCAATGTTTTTTTTATATTATAAGGGGCAAAGGAGCATACGGTGTGAATCAATGCTTGGCATTCCACTGCGCTCACGATCCTGAGGCATAAGCCTCATTATATCGAGTATTTACCCTGGCTACAATGTCCTTCAAACCGGAACTCATCAGTGCATTTACACTGATGTTTACCGGGAGAAATATACATTGCGGTGGGACCTAGCCAGGCGACCTCTCATATGTGAGAGGTCTACCACCAGTTAAACATATTGTTACTAAACCTACCGATTTAGACTTCGAGTTTTTTGACTGAAACTGTTGGAATTTTATTAAATAGGTCCATCAAGTTTATGTAAAAAAAACACTTTTAACAATCTTTCTGTTAATATTTTAGCCAACAAACTGAAAACTTCGCGATAGTAGATGCGACTGCAAGCTTCCATTTTTTTCCACGCCATGGAATATTTTTGTTGCCATCAGTCAACCGCTATCGGCCATTTAGCACTCCCGCTCTGGTTGTGGCGCCATTCATCTCGTCGTTGTGATGGATTTTTAAAATATTTTGCGGAAATTTAGACTATTTCTTAATGTTTTTTATACAATGCGGTGATCGATTTAAATTAATTATATCAATATATCAGTAATAACAAACTGATTTTATTATTATTTAAATTCAGAATTAAACCCATATTTTAAAATAATTATTGTAAAAGGTAGATGCGCAATTGTTAAATTTAATAATGATAAAGATAAAGTCTGAACACGCACTAGAACTTAGGCTCAAACCGTTCTCAAATGACGAAGAGTCCCATGTGTTGTATATATATATATATATCTTTTTATGTCCAGAGGAAACCTGTCAATCTCCCCATCCGGTTCCCCGGAGGAGGTAGAAAGAGGTGTGTTAGTGTTACTGGCCTTCCAGCCAGGCACATTGCGGATAAGGTAGCCGAGCCGGGTCTTTTGTATATAGGCTGACATTCTTATAATGTCATAGTAGAGGGTTAAGAGTTTGGCACGGATTATTGTACATTCTGATAGCCAGTCATTGAAGGGAACTCCTCAGCAAAGTGATTATTTCACATCAGCTTACTGCGATACAGTGGTACCGCCTTAATTACGTCGGCCCATTAACGCTGTATTCTAAGAAGCTTGGTTTTCCTCCCTACCTTCCTGCGACCGAAACAATCTAACCAGCCTTTATCTGCCAAGCTAATAATCTTGACACTATTTTGATAAAGGCTAGATGAAATTTGCTTCGTTACTAGTACAATATGAATCTCATTTCTCTAATAAATTATAACAGAATGATACTCGACAGATGTACAATACTAATGAAGAGACTTTGTTTATTTGAACAGTTTATTTACATTTATTTTTATTTCGAAATATTTTGTTGTTTTATTCGTAAAATACGCGCCGTTCATTACTTAATTCTTGTTCTTTGCTTCGCAATCGATCAACATTAAAAACAACGAACAGTCATCAATAATAATTATGATATGACTATGATTAATACTTTTTATTTTGTTTTATTAAAAATCTATGGAATATTAAAAATTAAACATATTAATATAAGTATATGTTTAAGCGTTTATCTCTAGAGGGCACATACAGGGTGATATTGAAATATTATGGTATTTAATTTAATCAAGATATTCCTCACCAACCCAGGTAACATTGTACCAAGTTTTGTTTACTGCCAGGTAGTTTTGTCCAAAATCGCGATTTCAGTTCTCAAGGATTTTGATCAAGCCATTCTAGTTCGAGTCTTTTAACGGCTCAGGTAAGTTCTAGAACTTAACTGAAGTACAGCTAAGCGGTAAAAATACTCGCATATCTGTTTATAATCCCAGGTGACATTGTACAAAATTTGAAAAAAATTGGACACGATTTTTTGTCAAAAATCATGATTTTAGTTTTCACGATTTTCGGCCAACCTTGAAACTGTGAAACCACTCAAGAACTATAACGATAGACAACTTGTTTCATTAATAATTGGTATTACCTTTCTTGTTATGACTACTCTGATGATAACTTAATAGCAATATAACAAATGTTATTGTTAGAACTCCTTTTTATAGACTGTGGCAGGATATTTTGTATGCTGTCGGTAAGCGACCACCGTACATAGCAGTTAAGGAGCCGTCATAGTAAATAAAGTTGGTGTGTATCATTTCAGGTTTATCCTATGTGTATTCAGATACAATCAGGCCGGCATAATTGTGTCAACCGGCGAGGAATATCCATCTCGCGCTGATAAATACTCCGTCTGTCCTGCAACGCACATACCATGAAATCAAATAGATTTTTTAATTCAAACCTTTAAGAACTAACAGATCACAAACTTACGCGTATTTTCCCAAAGAGGTTGATGGAGATATTTTAAAAATAATTTAAAAGTATGAAACTGGAAACCAAATAGTAGACCCGGTGTAGCACTAAAAATACCGCGAAGTAATAAAGATAAGGCGTTTATTAGAAATAATCGTGACAACACTGTAAAAGAAAAAACACACCAGAATAAAAATGTATTTATTCGATCGCGATTGTTTTATTGGATAAGTCCGAGCGTGCGTGCCTTGTCCAGCCAATCAGAGCGCGACACGTAGCTGCCGCACAAAACCCGCTTACCGGAGAAACCTGTTCTCCCATGCAGCACTCTGAAGTTATCCACAACCATCACAGTACCTTAAAACATTGCATTGGTATTATTATTGCATTTATTCAATAATGTTTAATGTAGTAGCATCCAATCCAATCCAATCCATCAGCCAAAGGATGTCCACTGCTGAATGCAGGCCTCTCCCAATGATTTCCACAGTGACCTGTTGGAGGCAGTCTGCATCCAGCGACAAAAGTTTCCGAATGGAGGCCATGAAGCGGAAAGCGCAGCGTGGGGCGTCCACCCACTAGGTGGTCAGACGACCTGGTAAATGTCGCGGGACGTCGCTGGATGTAGTAGCATATTAGTAATTAACGTGAGAGGCCAGGTGCAACGCTGAACAACTTGCTTGACCAAAGCGAGTGCGTATGCGACCTTCTTGATTAATGCTTAATTGTGTAATCTTGAAGACTCTTATGTCTTTCGGTGGGAAATTACAGGCTTATGAGGTGATATAAGGCCTATAACTCCTTCTACAATTGAGAGATATATACTCGTAAACTAGATGTAATTGATAAGTCGTGTCAACTTTAAAAACAAGCATACGTTCTACTTTTTCATATTAATAATGAGTTCCCAATTGCTCTCTTGTTGGTATCGAATTTATAAGCATGATTGATACGTATGGATCAATATAGAAAAGACCGGATATACATATTTATAATCCGTCTTTTACACAGCAGCTATTACATGCGGTATAGGATAATCGACGACTGGACTATTCCGCCAAAGGCTATAAAACGATCTAGTAATTCTCAATGGTCACTAAATTACACCAATAGTGTGTACCTGGTTTCAGTTTGAATTGCCACTGGTTCTCGGTGGCTTCATAATATCTCGCCAACCTGCGCAGGGAGCGATAATACAGCTTACAGTTGTCGCTGCTGCTGAACGCCATTGGCGAGCGGTCGTATACGTTGAATCTGGAATTGCATATTGAATTTACGCGTCTTGTAAAACTAAGTGGTATTAGTTGAAGATTATAACCTTATATATAGCAGCATGTATGGTTGTAAACCCTGAAGGCCTAGGACCGAATCTCAGTTCGGTCAGTTCATTGCATGTAAGATTTCTGTACTAAATCTCACATTTAAGTTTTTGAGGAGTAGAATTTGAGTCAGGCATGGTTATGTGGATGAGTGATGTGTGATCCTTGGAGGAGTCCTAGGTTCAGCAATGGAATTTTTGTGGCTGAAGAGAAAGAGAGGAAGAGATGGTGATAGACTTTCCTCTTTTTCAGATGTGGGACAGAAATAAGCTTAGCTAATTATTTTTGGCATTATTGTCACCTCTGAATGTAGATTTTAAATTGCATAACTTTTTAAATATAGAATTACATACAGGTTATATCAAGACTACTACCGAAAACGAAGCCAGGTGTTAGTTTTTGTGACTTTAGACACAATGCAACTAAAATTTTTGGAAGAAATTGCGACGACTTTTTTGTATTTTTTCCTATAATTATATTTGGGTGGTAAATACATACATTTTCCAAAACCAAAATATACATTTTATTTTTAAAGAAGCTATAGTACGCAAGGCTTCAAATTATAATTTTAGCGATAACTATGGATTTACCACCCAAACACAATTATATTTAAAACATTACAAAAAAATCGTCGTGGTTTTTTGCAAAATTTTTTGTTGCATCGTGTCCAAAATCACTAAAACTACCACCTGGCTTCGTTTTCGGTAGTAGTCTTGATATACCATGTATGTATTACCCCAAAATAGTACATACATTTTATTTGTATAAAATCAAATTATGCTAACAATTATTTGTGACACAAAGCCCCTATTATTTAATATCAACGTGTTCAGTTAGTTTGGATTTGGAAGACCCTTGTCAATACTGCTTTGTAGTAATTAACCTAATTCCGAATAATTAATGTCAACACCAATAACTTCACATTAAAGTTGTACAATTGCTGTCCTATTTTACGTACCCACAATGGTCTATGTATTATGTTTGTGGCCAGCAATAAGTATTACTTAGGGGTTCGCAGACAGATTTTTCATTAATCCGTAAATTACACAGAATGCGACGAACCTATTGTATGTTAGGATTTCTGCAAGGATGTAAGTCGCTTGCTCATTTGTCAGGACTCCATACGTTTTAAAAGTTAATAAGTTTAACTGCCTCATTGTTCTAGTGAAAGTTTGTATGGGCGATGGACATAAAGGTCTTGGGTTTAATTTCTAAATCTGGCTATTTACTTTCTGACAGGTTTCAATTTCAAAATTTGCATTTGCTGGACTAAAATAAAGTCGTAAAACTGTGGGAGACAGTTATATTTCTGCACAACGCCTCTATTTAACACCTATTTATTGGTATCTAAGGATTTGGTATTCTGATCTAGCATCATGAGTGAATTTTGTGAACACACTGGAAATCAATTACCTTATTTGCTTCAAATTCTGTGTTTTCCTGTCTATCTGTATAACTGGAGCAGCGAATGCGTGATGGTGTCCTTCTTCTATATATTCTGCTTCGACGTCAAATGTAGCAAGGAATTCGAAATCATCAGGGTGATCCTCTCTCAAGCACGTGGCTCCGTGGAAACCATCGACTAGGATAGTTTCCCCACCAATGCCGTTTGAGTGCTCGATGCAGTGAAGGATTTGAAGACTGCAATTAATGAAATTATATTACTTAGACAAATTTGTGGAATTACAACTCATAATTAGTAATATACTGATTTTGTCCTCAGGCGTAAAATTGTTTCTGAAGTATGAAGACACTACTGCTGCGATCGGAATATCTTTACAATCCATAGTTCGATTGACAGAATTTACGTCACCGTTATAGTGAGTGGTAATTACGCTTATGACTCGGAAGGGCAAAGGTGTGTCCTATTCGCATCCATACCAACCATTTCGTCGACTCGCGTATGGGTCTTTATCAAAAGGCTGCCACATACTTGGAGTCTTGTCATTAAGAAATCAATTATTTTGAGCAAATTTCGTCATAAATATAATACCTAATAAGTGTCGAGCCATATTTCAAGCCAAAATGTATTAATTTTAATAACGAAATCCCCTTTACGTGTATCATTTATCTTTATAAACAAGGCGCGACGTAAATAAATTCCTGACACCTATTCTTTGTGAGAAGGACGCATCCTTTATATTTACCACAAAATGCCGTCTCCGAACACATTTTCACACATTTTTATTTAATAATACGACGTCAAAAGAATGAACGTTTATTATCTCGTACATCGTAAGATTTTTCTAAAAAAAGATCTCTGAAAATACAAGCCGTGCGGCGAAATATCGTCTTTTGTTATTACGGTCAAAAGTTGAATACTTTCCGCGGGCTTCATAAGGATTTTAGGATAAATGGTTGTTGGAGAAAAAACTCAAAGGTCGAAAAAATAAAGGGAATACATCGGAATGAACTTGTTCTTTTTCAGTCACAATTGTGCTGAATGTCGACCAATTGAGAGGCATTATGCCAGTATTCACAAGGCGGAAGGCAAATGGTTGAGAAGCCGTGAACGAATTGCTAAACAGAATTTGAAAGCGGCCGGCTTCCGAATGGGCCTTGAAATAATAATGACGGTAAGGATGCCTCCTGAAGTGGGTCGCAAATAGACGGTATCTTGAAAAAATAACTAGCTTCATTATTGTGTGAATCAAAATGGGCTTTCTTTTGGGCCCCACTTTCGTTGCTAAGTGAAAAGAATTGTATTGTTTTCACAGTTCAATTAATTTAGCCGTATTGTAAATAAAAGTCGCGGGTTGAGAAGAAGCACTTAGGGAAATTGATATTACTCTCGCAGTCACAATTTGTATTCCATTTTACGAATCTTTTTTTACGCCTCTATTTTTTCTCTTTTTTGTAAAAGCTCAATCATGTTCGGCGAAACGAGTGATTTGTTTGATTGTACAATCATTTTTCGAAATATTTATGCGAAACCTTTTTTTGCTTTCAGAACCGTATCACAATAAAATGTATTTTATTAAAAATATCTTTTGAATACATTTTATTACTAAAATATTTTTAATTAATCTACTCCACGTTTAATTTATACCAAATAAATACTGGCTCATTTTGGAATAGGAGCTCATAGTCCTTGCATTCGAGGATCCTCCCACCTAACAGTGAAGTAGGTTAAGTAAATATGCATTGACACTTTCCTGCTTCATCCTCTTTTCTTTTCTTTCTCCTTCCATTTTAAGAAGTAAATAACGTTTCTACGATAGTAGAGCCGAGAGCGGTAGATACTCATGTCCGTAAGCACTCACCATCAAGGAAGCCGGTTGTACAGATGCAACCAAGATACCTACATTTCACCTTGTATGTTCCGTCCCACGATGTGATAGGGGGCGAGCCTATCGTCATTATCGAGCTATTTTTATTTATTCATTACTGGATATTAAGTTATGTTAATACATTGCTTCGTTTGCTCATAATGAGCAGTCCTCGAGGGAAATGACTGGACCAATGAACGCCGGGACGTGCTTATATACAATGAGAGTAATACTTTTTAACGACATCTGGGATATTCTTAAGTCAGCTGTCCCTCTTCTCACGTAGACATAATTATTCTTCCCATAATTATGTCTACGTGACCGTTTGCAGTAAGAAAATAGGGATGAGATTAATTCTGATGCGAAACTAGGGTAAATTGCAGATACAATTAATACAATTTTGAAAGTGATATGGTTCAATGGTGATGAATTTGGAAATGGTACTGAAATCCAAACTAAAGTCAATGATAAATGTAATTGAATTAATTAGGGTACAAAGTATGGTCTTTTGATATAATAAAGCTTGATTGAGTTGCACTAGCCATTGACCTGTTTACACATTCAATCTCAACAATAGGAAGTCCACTGCATAGGCCATATAGACCTGTTGGAAGCGGCCTGCATCGATCGACTTCCTACGACCTTAACCAGGTCGTCTGTCCACCTTGTAGGCGGGCGTACGACACTTCGGTTGCTTGTACATGGCCTCCACACCAAAACCTATCGGCCCCAGTTATATAATGAGTCCCCAAATTCTAATTTAATTTCCGAATATATGGGTCCAATAACCGACAAAAACAATGACTAGATAATGTAATTATAAAACTCACAATCCAAACATCAAACATTTGTTAGTTACACTCATTGTTACAGCGCTACATGACTTTTATAGTGTTTTTTTAAAAAAAAAAAACAATATTTTAGATCCATCCTAACATTGAATGTGTGAAGAGGTATTTTTAACTTTTGCGTCTGTTTTTTTACTATTATTTTAAAGTTTTTTGCTTGATATTGATTTTACATACCCGGCAGCCTCTGTAAAGTAGGTATTGTCGTTGTGAACAGCCAAGGCTAGGTTGGTGTAAGCAGTATCCGCATGGTCAGCTTTGGTGGTGAACTCCCACATGCCACCGAAAATGGTGTGTTGAACTCCGCCTAAAGCTTTACATACCACTTCCGTCGCTTCTAGTGTCGGGGTTACCTAAAGTAAATTTACAATTGTTATTTTATATTTTTCCATTTATTTCAATTTAGGTCCAATAGCTGACTAGACGCACTTTCTTCTTCTTCTGCACTTTCTATTAAGAAAATTCAGGCTTTACTCGACTACTCTACTCTCTCTCTTTCTTCAGCCACAGGAAGTCCACTGCTGAACATAGGCCTCTACCTGTAATGACTGCTGATTGTCTTTTCAGATTTTATAATACGAGTATTATTTGGAAGTGAATTTATTTCTGTCATTTTTGTTAAAATAATAATTAACTCTCAATACAAAAGCAGTTCGTATGCTACACTGCAATCTCCAGTTTGGTAAGTCAACTTGCTAGCTACCCAGGAATTGCACCCACATATAATTTTCTTATAAATCTATTTCATCTCAACGCTAGGCAAAGATCTCTCCCCCGTCCGTCAACAATTCGCGCTTTACAGAATGTATTCCCATATAATAATATTCTCTCAAATTTTCTAGCACACGTAACAACACATAAGCGAATAAAATAAAAAAAACACATATAAAGACAAGCACATCAATTAACTACCTACATCCTCAATCAAAGCGACGCCGTAGTCGAGAAGCGATTGGAAAACACTACGCTGTCCCTCCACAGAGTTGATAAACTCATCGACAAGGATTTTGGTTACTCTCTCATTTATTCTTCCCCCTCTCCATAACACCGGCTTGAGTTGTTTCCCTTCTTTCCAAGTTTTGTAGTCGAATTGCAAAAGAAACTGCGATGTGAATATAGATTCGTGATCGTCGCTCCCTGCGAAATAATAATGACGTCAAATATTATCTTCATACAGATTTATAATGCTTTTAAAATTGGCAACTGTTCAAGAGTTTATAATTCCCAATAATTTAAATCTAAATAGTGTATCGATTACATATCGACTGAAACAAATTTTGTTTTTAAACACGGCAAAAATTAAACGATTATTTATCGCTTATTTATATAGGTATTCATTTAGAATATTTTTTTTAACAATTGCCTAGTACTACGAGAAAATACTAACATTTAACAACAATTTGAAATGTATCATACTCAATGCTGTCCATTGTCGTGTTTGGAATCTCTAGTATATGCATAGCTCTCTGGAAGGTGTCTGCGTGGTAACAAGAGCCGCACCTGAAACAATTTGCGGTTTATAGTGATGAAGGTACAGCCTCCAATGATATGGGCCTGAATAGGTATAATGTAAATTAATGTGTTTTATACCTACACGAGCACAAATGGCGTCTACGTTACAAGTAATTAAATGAAGACATGTTAGAGGCATTAAAATGACAAAGTAAAATTTATTGAGCAGAAGTTATGTCCTTTCTAATCTTTTGTTACTATGTTGTGTAATTTAATTACATTTACGAACATAAACTCTTAACCCCGAGTTTTTCTTCAGTAGTGGATGTGCGGGGACTGATTTTGATGATTCGGCATCTGAATCCTGAGTGGTTACGTAGGTACATTATTACAGATTTAGGTATGATTCGAAAGATTTTGGTGCCATTTAATAATACCTGCAGTGATCTCGAAGCCAGCATCCTTCAAATTTAATTGTCTTTGCGTCAGAAAACTGCACTTCGAGTGCGTCATTTACTAATACCACTTTCTGTATTTCTGTAAAAATAAATAATTAACTTATCACTGTGATTTCAACTTGAATTCATTATTATTGAACACTTGAAGTAGGTAATGATCGATAATAATGAAGATGAGCAATGAAACGTAAACTTTGAACTTATAAAAGATTATGTCAAAAACAGCACTTTTTTCTTCTGAAGGACTTATGGTAGTTTATATCCAATATTCAATATACAACATCCGTTTCAAGCATAATTGTGCTGTCAAAATCGTAATATTTTGCTACTGTATGCTCTATCTGGAGAGCAATGCAAATGGCCTCATACTTAGTCGCTTTCATTCCATTCCATCCATCAGCCAAAGGAAGTCCACTGCTGAACATAGGCCTCTCCTAATGATTTCCACAGTAACCTGTTGGAGGCAGCCTGCATCCATACTTAGTCGCTTTAACATGACAATACTTATAGAAAAGTTTGCACATTATGGAAATACTTTTGTGATAGTGTCTGCAATTTCCTAAGCAGATAATTTGTATCATTAATATAATTATCAAATAATTTAAATACCGAAACCGATGTACAAATAATTAAACAATTTAAGGTACGCGTAGCATTAGAATATACGCCGCTACACGTGTCTGTCTATACTTAGATTTAGAAGTCGAACCTTTGTCAATCAATCAAACGCCAAAGTATGAATCTAGGTCTAAACTTTTAGGAATAAATAGGATAGTCCTTAATTTATGGACCATACCTATGTAAACTCCTTTCTATAGTGTGTTACCCGTCTATAGCCTATAAATATCGTAATTGGAAGGTATCGCACTTTTTTATTTGCTTTTAGTTTAGTATAGGGACTGCAATTCATTTGATGGTAAGCACAATCCCGCCCATACAGGGTATATTCAGACTGCGACCGAAAATAAATCCAGGCGGTAGTATTAGTGACTTCAGACGCAACGCAACTAAAATTTCGCTTTTGTTGTCATTTTTTACTTATCGTCGTATTTGGGTAGTAAATACATCGTGTTCCTAAAATAATAATGTACAGCTTTCAGAGTCCTGTTTCACAGTCCTGATATACCCTGTATAGAGTATCGATTGGCAGCAAACAGCTATCATCTGCTATTCGCACAATTACAACTTACCATCAAGGGTACTGTCACATTATTCAAAACTATTTTTAATAAATACGTCTCAACAACCCTGTAAATCACCCTTGTACCATAGACAAATAATCAAGAACTCACTTACCTTTCTCACCCATATTCAAATACTCACACGCGTTTTAGCACTCAGAAACTTATTTCGTTCTGACAATAAACTGCCAAATGCTCTTCGAACTCGGTTCTTATCACTTGCAGAGGTCAGGAATGACTGTCCGTTATCACATATGCCATTATTTAATTAATAATGTGGGATGGCGCCTGCTTGTCTGTTCGTAATCGACTGATTTTAATAAGGTTTTGATTTTTATTTAATTAAATATTAATATATTGTTTATTTATGTCTCACACTATTTTTATTGCCTCGGTGGCGTAGTTGTACTACGGTACGCTGGCAAAGCTGAGGTCTGTGGTTCGAATCCCGGGTCGGGCAAAGTGATAATGGATTTTCCAATTCATTTTCAGCCCGCAGTCAGGAATTGGTGCCCACTAATGGCGATAGGCTCGCCCCTTATCACATCCTACGACGGAACATGTAAGGCGAAATGTGGGTGTCATAATGGCACTTCTATCTACCCCTTCTGGGAAAAAGGCGTGAGTTTATGTACTATTTTTACTTTTATGGGTCGTTCTTGTAAGTATGCCCCGAGGCAAGTATTTATTCTTGATAAGAGCGAAATCATAACTCTGGATAAACAAAGCCAATTTTCGAAACGTTGCATCAACCAGTCGTTAAATATTGGTTTAATCTGGTGGTTTTATAAATACTAGGGTTATACCATATTTTTTTATATTATAGGGGGCAAACGAGCATACGCACATGATGGTAAGTGATCACCGCCGCCCTTCAACATCTGCAACACCATAGGGCATCCTTCACAGACAATTAGCCTTTTTGAGGGCGCCTACATTTTCATTACTATATTTATAAAATAAAACGAGCAATGACAGGATCCATCCGTTGGCTTTAGGGACATCTACTGCAATCGTACCACGCGTCTCCGACTTAAACATCATATTAGTAAACATCGTAGGATAATATTTCTATATTAAGACATGCTTACATTGTTCTTTGTGTATTGAAATGATTTCAGTAGCTTCGTCAATATGTTAGAAGAAAAACACCAACCATTCATCTAATTCTTACGGTTGTACTACGGTTATACAGTCCCCCGGTAATAGTTTTCATATATTTTCCATGTGTAGACATCGATCAATTACAAATTGTGGATAAATATTTTGTCATATTGCATATCATAAACTCGACTTAATTATTTTTACTCTTATGTCATTACGTTGCTAAAAATATGTGAACTACTTGGAACGCGATACTACGTCACTAGAAAATTGCCATGCCGTTATGTCAGTTACAGTACCTATACAGCGCGCCTAAAAAACATTTGAATGACGAATATAAAATAGTACAAATAGTTGATATATTTTACTATGCTCGCAAATCTAATAGAACGTTCTTTGGTTGGAAGTTCTTGTCTAATTGAAAGGAATGTGGGGATAATACCCTATGTAAAACGCAGTAACAGTTTATTGAAATACCATGGACCAAGTCTAGTGTTTGAACTTTGAGCATTGACGGTTTAAGTAATTTAATGAAATCCATTCCCAGACTCTTTGGAAACACTACTCCCTCTATGAAATAAATTAATTTCGTTCTATAAATTCCGTTCCTAGAATTGTTATATGAACTAGTTACGAGAGCAGAGCACTTTTGTGAAATATTATGTCAGAACTCGGCATACAAGAAAATTATATTAATCTAAGTGCTGAGGAAATACCTAATATTTATTTTGCAAAGTAACACACTTTAAAAACAAACCCTAACTATGCATATAGTATAACATAACCTCTATGGCCTTTTATAATTAAGAACCGAAGTCTATAAATAAGCGTCGTGAAAGTAATTGATACCTTAAACTTTCTAATTCGCTCGTTGGCAGATATATTGCATCGTAAAACGCTAGAAGACTATTGCAAGTGCCACTAACAATTATAAATCTCCCTATTAATTAGTACGAGTTATTAATTACATCGAAATATTGCTTTATTGGTAAACTATCTATATTAATGAATAACAAGATTGTGGTTTGTTTAATAAATATAATAGTAAAGCATTTGGGCGTGCCCATGTTGTATAAAGGTTGCAGGAAGTCAGGAAGAAGGAACAAGTTGAGTGTGAGTTGGGAATTGTTTTTTTCTGGCACAAGAGCCGGCTTCTATTTGAAGTGAGCTTCGGAGTTTTAATTGTGACGGCAAACAAAAATAGAGCCGAGCTTGCGCTTTTGTCCGCTCCGAGAGGGCTTCAACACGTCTCTAAATACTTTTGAGGTTGTGAAATTTAGTTTTAATTAAGTTTCGTTGATGGTCATTGGTACAAAATGGATGGACGACCTGGTTGGGGTTTCGGGAAGTCGCTGGATGCCGGCCACTTCTAACAGGTTGAAGTGGATATCCTTGGGGAAGGCCTATGTTCAGCAATGGACTTCGTGTGGCTGAAATTAGAGAGAGAGAGAGGTGGCATAATTATGTAACAAATAATTTGCTCACTGAAATATACAAGAAAATTAGCAGCTAAATTATTGCTGTAACCACACTGACGATAATTAAAAGCTGGTTATCCTCAAGGTACCTCAGGGTAATTAATTGTTACTATTCTTCTCCTTGACTAGTGAGGATAGCGTTGTAACATATATCGTGTTTATAATTAACGGAATTTCCCAAAAGTAAAAAAAAAAGAAACAGTAAAACCACCAGTGGCATCAAAATTCGTCGATACCATTTCAATCCCAAGGTGTGATAAGGGAGGAGTTCATGGGTATGCCCGGCTATTCAAATCTCAGGCAACTCGTGTGAGATCTTTCAAACCGAAAACTTAACCAAGTAAATTTGCCCGACCGGAGAAAGAAACCCAGGACCTCTCGAACACCAACCTGCGTTGAGGCCATTAGACCTTCAAGATGACAGTGGTGTTTAACCAAATTCATTTTACATAAATGAATTAATATTTGAAGTGATAGCTTCAGTCGAGTTATTTTAAAAATAAACAAAACCATTCTCCAGCCGTATATCCAAATAACAATTTTTATCACTCACCCACAACCACATAAACATCAAAGAGATCTGTATATATTAGGGCAGACGTCCAAAGCCGTTTTTATGTGAAGCCTGACATCGCGTCGACGACTATCGGCTTCAACGGAATAAAACGTGTTCGGTGCGGGTAACCAGATAGTTCGGAAACATTTCACGTAAATATCTCTAAGTCGGTGTGCTACACACTGCTGTAGAGGCTGAACGACATTTTTTGCTGTGGGGAACAATTTGCTAAATAGCATGCAAATTGCACACATAAAAATGAATACACAACAACACAAAATAGAATTTATTACTATATACCACGCTTCTTGCTTATTTTTGTTCGATTTTCTTGGAGAATACAGACTTTTTTATGTTGGCAAATAAAGTAAATAATACCTTCTAACTAAAGCGCACGAGGTGGTTAGTCTAGTATATATAAGTTCGTAAGGAGTTGCAGCATACAGAACCTTTGAGACTTAGGTTTCGCAGTGGACTTTTGCCCAAAGACGATGATAATAGGAGACTGTCCCGCCCTCGTACCCACCACCGCAACTCCTGTAAGCCATGATCAACAGTGGCACACATTGTAATGACATTAAGCATTGAACCCCCAATGTCTAACTTGTCTTTAACCCGCAACGAAATCAGATGATTATGATAAGGAAAATATTTTGATTAATTCGTAGCGAACACGTAACATCTTCACATTTATTTGACGTCATATCATCTCGTATGTCCCACACCGTCTGTAGTCTCACTCAATGGACGCCGGAAATATGATAGCGGGACTCGCACTTAGGCCTCTGTATTTCCCCTCAATTTCTTCTTATAGCTATTTGTACCGCTCACGTTTATATTTCATCCGTTTCAGCTGCGACGTCGTATCACGTAAAGCAATTTTTGTTTTTTTGTGCCAGTGTTTCTGAATCGATGTTTCATTTTTATATCGTCGTTGAAAGGAAACGTGATGTCATAATGACTCGACGATACGATGGATGAACCAAATTATGCTTGAGCCTGGAGTTTTTTACTAAAGAAATGTCGAGAGGATTAAAATAGATATGTTTTATATCAGATTTTAATTTTTATGTCACTTATAAACGGTTTCTAATTCATATTTATATAACTCTTAATACCGATACTTATTTGGTCTAAGTAATTCATATTTTTTAGTTAAATTGATAAATCGACGATGAAAAATATATATTAATTTTAAGTTCGATGATATCTATCCGCATTTGAATGGATTAATAAATAAAATTGATTAAAATGAAGATACAATATATTCTGAAGCGTAAAATTTTATTCATGTGAAAATCGGAATATGTGGCTATAAGATATGCATTTATCATATTTTATTTAATGTTATATCGATGTAAACCGAAATATTAGACAAACTTCAGAATTTAATACTAAAATTAATGCGGCTGCTCTACAAATACTTGAAAGAACAATATATTATTAATATGGGGGAGAATCTTGCAGAAATTTCATTACTAGAGCAGAATTTCATTTCGTAAAATGCAATTTCTTTAGACAGGTGTTTTAAACGCTTTTATTGCTACTGCACTCTTCGAATATAAAATGCCACGATCTCAGTTTTGAGTTTTTGAACACCGCTACCCACAAATGCCAGGCATCTGGGGAATCATCAAACGGTGTAAAACTACGATAGAAGATAAAATGGGTGGAGGCACTTTGTGGGTATTGTCGAATTTTCAGATAAACAAAAAATGCAGTGAATGGCGAGACGAGCATACTATTCGCCTGATGGCAAGTGATAGAACCTCATGGACAGTAGCAAACCAAACAACATCATGAATTACAAAGCAACGTTGGCAGTCCACTACGCTCGCTATCCTGATCCATAAGATTTTATGTCTCATTATGTCCAGTAATTACTCTGGCTACAATGGAAGGGCATTGTATCCGGTGTAACTACTGGACATAATAAGACTTTAAATCTTACTGGAAAACAACAGTGGATCTAATTGATCCAACATTGAATGGAAAGTGAACATTTGCCCGAGTGTTAAGTCTCCTTCAATGAAACTAATGTTTTACAACGGCTTAACCGGCTTAACGGGACAGTTGTACCGCACCAATCAAGCAAACTGTAGGGTAATTCACGTAAATAAATAAGTTCAGTTGCAGTGCAGTTGCAGTCAAGTTTCGATCAAAACAGACCTTTTCGTATTCTCGTAATTTTGACAACCGCTGTCAGATACGCTCGCGTCAAGTCCGCGTCACGCGAGCGGTTTAGCGTATTCTACTGCTGCGTGTTTTATGTGCGTGATTCAGATCGCAACTTGATCGGTATTCACGTGTAAGCTTCTTGCATACGACTGACGTTGAGTTGACGCGCAGCACCCGCGCAGTTTCCGCATAGCTTAGGTGCAGTTCACGCGCAGCTAAACAATTACAAGAATACCATTTTGCACTAAGACGTAAACTTAATTGCAACTGCACCGCAACTTGATCGGCGCGTCAAAAAATTACGTGAATCACCCTACTCTGATTTGTCTACACTAGCTGAACCATTGATGAAATCTTGTATTGGTAAGCTTTTCCGACGCTTTTTTTCTTATTTATATTAATTTGGCCAAATTAGTGTCCTTAGAGACTTGCCCAGCATACGTGTCCAGTGTTAATTTTTTTCAAGTCACTGTAGATCGTGTCTGATATCAGCACAGCAAAAAAAAATTGATGACTATTTCTCGGAAGCACAGAACATTTATTAAAATGTTAATACTGTCATGATAATACAAAATAATATCAACCGGTTGAAGAATAATTTACCTTTCTCGTATATTTGTTGAAACAGGTCATGGTTAGCCGCGGTCCGTATTTACACTGAAACAGATAGTTTACCAAAGAAACAATTCAACTATTACCATAGGCAAATAAACAATGCTAGTTGGTAGAATACAATTAAATTAAAAAAGTGGTCAAGCCGAGCCGGAGTTGAGCAGCGAGGGTTCTGTAATCCCACACTATGATGCACAGCCTAGTATTGTTTACGGGTTAGTATTGTTTAGTATTGTATTGATTACTAAGTTTAATCTGAAATCCCTTATTTTTGTATAACTATTTTCATATTAATGTGTATTATATTTTTTTATAAAAAAAATGGTTTTTGGGTTTTCTAACTACTTCTTATTTGTTTTTTATGTATATCATATTTTTTGTTTTTGTATTTTCTACTTGTCATTTGTTGTTTTTAGAATATGTTTTAAAACATCTTGGACTATAACTGTTCAAAGACAATAACCATTATAAGTAGCACAACCGACCACAGCCGACACCGAAGATTTACGAACATGGTCTCATTTCTTCTTTTAGAGTACGGAACCCAAAAAATCTCAACCCCACTCGACGGTTGCCCGCACGGATTTGTAAACGAATAGCGGTCACTCAGACCACAATCTGAATTGTAAATGTTATTATATACAAACACCAGTCGAATCGGCTTCCCATCCCGTGGAAGGTCATGAGGGCCAACCGTCTGAGTAATTGGTGGTGTATCCATAATGTTTCTGCTTTATTAACATAAAGTAGTTTTTGCTTACATTGCTGTATGTGACAGAACTATTTGCGTTTTGGGTTGTATTTATTACGAATAGTGGCAATATTAAAAAAAGATATGTGTATAATTAATTTATTCGAAACATCGAGAAAAAAGTTTGTGTGAACCACAAGTATTTTTTTCAAGTCTGGGTGTTTGTGAGACCGAAAAGTCCTCGTACTCCCTGATACCCACGACACAAGACTCGATTTTAGTGTGGGGTCAGGACTATGTATGTGACTGTTGGGTGTATTTTATGTTTTATTTTATTTTTTTATAACTCATCTATGTACACTGGAAGTGGAACTGGGCTGGTCACGTATGCCGCATGCACGATGAAGTGTGGGCGAAAACAACAACTCAATGGAAACCAAACATCGCGGTAGGCCCAGGAAAAGATGGCGAGAGGAGTTGGACAGATGGGAGCGAGACTGGCAAGTTCGAGGCCTGAACTGGGACAAATGGAAGGAGGGTAGAGAGGCCTTTGCCCAATTTCTGTTTGAGCTGAACTCTCACTGCCTTACTCGGATCGCCACCATTCCTTAGATACACTTTGTTACTCTAATATTACATTATTTAATTACGCTAAAAGTTGTAATAAGAATTCATTGATTTAAACGCAAAAATACCTCTAGTCCGTGAACATTCTTAAATCCAGCGAAATCCTTTAAGTGGGGCTACACAATTTGTAGCATTAATAGGGGTTAGTTTCTTTCGTCCCTATCACAATTCACAACTTAGATAAAGATAAGCCAGGTGAACTGTGGCAACAGTGGTACTTCTTCTTATGGTACCAGCTTTAATGTATCATCGTAAACCATACGAAACACATGTTCCACGATTTCTATAGAAACCTGTTAGTTTTGCTACATTACTATATAAAAAAGCGGTCAGGAAACACAGAGACAACTTACGTAAAATAATGATAAGTCATGAGTTACGCACACAATATACTTGTTATCTTACTAATTAGTATTTTATGTTTAGGTACATTTAAAAAAGTGAGATTTATTTAAATTGAATTCTTTAATTCGTTGTTTTATGAAATCCATCGGATGCTTTCCTCTTGATTGTGTAGTGACTGGATAGGTTATATTAAACTGACTACAGCTGAACTTTTTTTTATTACAATGAATGACGAGACGAGCATGCCTTTCGCCTGATGGTAATTGGTAAGCGACCGCTCGTGGAGAGTACCAAAACCAAACAACACCATGAGTTACAAAGCAATGGTTGACTTTTCACTGTGCTCACCATCCTGAAACATAAGGTGTTATATCTCATTATGGTTACTCTTGCTACAATGTCCTTCATACCGGAACACAACATTGCGTTTAATTATCAAAAAACTCCTAATAAAATACATTATAAAAAAGTGCCCTGAATTGTGACCTTGTTGCACCAGAAATTACTTAGTTTTATAACTTAAGCTATATTATTTAAGATATGGTGTTTAAATTAAGTAGGTACAGTGTCTTATTCAAATATATCGAAAAATAAACTACTAACAAAAAATAACTCAACACTTAAATTCTTATAACTACAATATTATTTGGTATCATTTTCATACTTTGAGATCCAATTCTAGGAATAGCGGATTTACTTTATACTCAGCCTTTGAAACTTATGAACAGTCTTATAATGAGTCTTACAAATGGTTTCAGAGTAATCTTCAAACTTATAAACAATAACATTCGTAGAAAAGTCTAATCAAAAAAATAAATTGGATATATTTTTATAAAAAAAAGGTAGGTACATCATAATGGACTTTACTCTTTGTTGTCATTACTAAGTTAAATATGCTGTACTAACAATTTATAGCAGATATTAAGAAACAATAACTAGTAAAATATATATCAATGTTGTTATTATTAATTGTTAATTATTTTTGTGGAAAAAGAATAACAGAAAATTGGTAAAGATCCAGTAAAAAATGAAGTTTCACAAAGTTTCATACTTTATCATAGTAATTTTTACTTTAATTAAATGTAAGCTTTTGTAAATAATTAATCAAATAAATTGTTTAACGTGTTTTCATAATATAAATAGGCATAAACTCCTTTGTGTTTTTGTAGCTCCAACCTACGTCAAGTTCTCGCGGGCGCGGCGGTATTATCTTCCAATAAAACTTTGTAGGCCCAAAACACATGGAAAACCCACCAGAACCACAAAGGCACCTGCGTCATTTAGTAGTATTTTAAGATATTTTCGCGAATGTTATTGTTGCCCCAGGTATAGGCATGGTAGATACAAAAGACATACTTAACTCTTTTTGTAGTTTCCGAACCCGGTAGTAGATCAAAAAATGACTGAATCTAAATAATGTTGAACATTTTGATGGATTCAATAAATTATTTTCATTTCATTTTTATTTCATTTCATTTCATTTGGCTATTTATGACTTTGTTGCACCGAAGAATCGCACCTTAGTAGCACAGGAAGTAGTTTTATTTGAATTGAACGCTTGTATCATGAAAAATCCAGCGGATGCTTTTCTCTTGATGGTGTTGTGACATGACAGGCTATATTAAGCTGACTACGACTGAACATACTCCTCATTTTAAAATCTTATACGCAGCGCATTGGACACTCCCTTCAAACACGCTAATATTACTATTCTTTAAACAACATTTGACAAACTTAGTTTAGAAATAAACAATAACTTAAACGATTTCAATTACTTCGCTGAAGTAACAGATCTTAAAGTTCAATAACAGGCGATTAACAATTTTGAATGAATTTAGAAACCGTCAGAAGTATTTGTTACGTTAATAATTGCGAATAAGAGATAAATCGCCGCGGAGCAAGACAAATAGTAGTAAGGAATGTAATAATTTCTTGATATTACTCAGACATTAATAATAGCCTAAACTAATTTATCAGGGCAACAAACTCTGACGTCATACCGAGTTGAATGAGCGGATTACACAACGAATAATCTAATAATATATCTCTTACCAAAAAAAGGTCACTGGTTGTAATGGCAACTATAATAACTCATTCAAAGAAAAAAAATTGTCAAATGTTTGCTCCAATGTCGAAACTCGATGGAACAAACATTTGATACATATCAATGACTATAACATTTTTAATAAAAATTTTAATATGGGAAAGGGATTCTAAAAATATAAGACTTCTGTGAGTAAATTTTTTATAGTACTATATTGTACTGTATTATATTATACATTGTAAGTGCGTTGTGGCCTAGTAAACGGACCAGATGCAGCTGCCAACATGTTCCCGTTGGTCGCGGGATCAAATCCCAGAGCACACCTCTGGCTTTTCGGAGTCATGTTTGAATTGATTATTACGGTGAAGGAAAACATCGTGAGAAAACCTGCATGCCATAGCGATTTTCAAGTATTTCTATGGTATGTAAAATTTCGCCAACCCGCACTAGGCCAGCGTGGTGGACTATGTGGCCTAATCCCTCTCAATCGTAATCTCGATTGTAGAGGAGGCTCGTGCCCTGCAGTGGGACGTATCTGGGCTGATACAATACAATATTGTAGTGTAACGTTTAGTAGATAAGCTATTACATAGGTAAGTCGGGTGGATGAAAATTTAGATACTGTGTTATTATCTTTTGGGTCAAGGAGGTCTTCTTTTACATTATGACTGCGACATAATGTACCAATAGGTACATTTGGTATGTAGACAGGCATATTGGACGTAATATTATGATGTATTCACGGCAAGTACCACTTCATGGTTACGGGTGTGATTGCATAAATAACTGCACCGAACAGTACCATACCACGACGGTGTTAGTTTATATAAAATAATAAGAACTTTATGTACATCTACTGTGAGTGATGTAAGCTTTATAAAAAGTAAATTCGTCTTAGTCTGTTTTTATTTATTCCAAGCCAAACAGTCAAGCACATTGTTTTATCACCCCTGACCTCACAGAAAGATACGGTTTGCGTCGTAGGTATCAATGTGTATCAGGAATTCTTCGGTCGCCAATTATTTATTTATTTTTAACTGCACACAGACAGGACAACATACAACAACAAAAAAATTAGAAAAAAGTACAGATGGCGGTCTTATCGCTCTAGGCGATTTCTTACAGACAACCTTTGGATGGATATAACACAATGAAAAGAAGACAGGGCAGTCTGGAATATACAAGAGACAAGCTCCAACAAAAAAAAAAGGAAAATTAACAATTTGTTTATAAAATTTATATATACACAATATATGATATAGGTATAGTAATTTACTCCTAATATACATAAACATGTCAATTCTTATAAAGATAAATATACATATAAATACATACATATATACTATAAATTACCTATAGGTTCAGAAGCAGGAAATTATATAAATCAATATGTCTGTTCAGAGAAAAAGGTCTTTTACCATTTTTTTGATCGAAGTTAGTGTTTCAGCCCGTCTTACAACTGGTAATGCGTTCCACAGTCGAACAGCTTGGACTGTAAACGACTTATCCATAAAAGTCGTGGCGTGCACTGGCATTCTCAATTTCAGATTCTCCGACGACCTCAAGGACTTAGAATGAGACTTATGGAGAAATATAAAACGTTCTTTAAGATATGGAGGGGTGAGGGGATTAAACAAAATATTGTAAAGAAGAGTAAAAATATGAGCATTCCGACGAAGTCGTATGGGTAACCACTTGAGCTTAGCACGGAACTCGGAAACATGATCATATTTGCATAAACCAAATATAAATGTAATACACCAATTTTGAAGACGCTCAAGTTTATAATTTGGTCCTCGGTGAGATCTAGATAGCTGACATCGGCATAATCAAGGATGGGGAGTAGGAGAGTTTGTGCAAGGGAAATCTTCGTGGTAATGGTGGTGGTGGTGGTTCTCAAATACACAAAAAAAAATTGAAATTAAGTCAAGTAATCCATCGGTGTATGTCCTAATTAAGAACAACAAAATGGAACACATAAAAATCTGAGGAAAAATCTCTGCGGTTAGCACAAATTTAATTAAGCGTTTTTTGTTTCCACTAACCTGTTCTGAACGCTCAAATGCCTTATAAAAGAAGTGTTTCACCTACACTCGTTCGACGCGAGGTGAAAACTGTGCCAAATTTTAACCCGCTTGCATTTTTCGTTTTAATATTTTTTTCGCGCGGCTTTTTGTGAAGAACCCAGTCCGCATAGGCGCCAGGCCGGGCGTTTACCGCCACTTTTTGTGCTCAAATAAAAATTAAGCAAAAACTACGGATGTAGTTTTTATTTCAGGCTCGGATTTTACGCAATGAATTAATTTCGGCGCTCGAAAGTCGTCTATTGAAAGTGTTTTGCTTTTTTATGGGTAGGCTAATGAACTAACGTCAACCTTTAGTAGGTAATCACCGCTCTCCATTAACAGTTCTTAGACGTAGAACTTTTGCGATGTCGGTCTTTGGAGATACGTATGTTGTGGGGCAAAGGTTTACCTTAGTGTATAAAAGCTGCATTGGCAATGTGTCGACTCCACTTTCTATAATTCTGTTCTAATCCATTCCTTCCTTGTAACTGTGTGTTCACGTCTATAAAGGCAAGAAAGAAAGAAAACATTTCAATACGCTGTGCTTGATCCAGCGACTTCAACGAAATCACTTTGTAAAGTCTTGAGGGTCATTAGATAGTTTTAGCTAAATTTTCTTTCAAATTTGTCACAAGTTGTACGCAGTTTAATAGCCACCTAATTGACAGAAGGGAGCTAGGCGAAATTAATGCGTTCTAACGTGGCCTCTTTTTCTTACTTTTAAATCAGCACTTGGCAATTTTCCCGTTCATTAAGGTTGTCACTCTCCCCGCAAACGCGTCTTTTTCACAAATGAAGATAGATGGGAGCTCTTACATGGGCCCGGACAAAAACACCGGAATAAATTAGAGAACTTTTCTTCACTATCCACTAGGGTTGCTGCGCGAAAAGTAATTAGTTAAGTGTTTAGTGATAGTCCTTGTAAGGATTTGGAGTAATTATAATTTATTGTATTTTTTAGTATACGGTGTTTTTGCGTTCAAGGTCCACGACTTTGTTTTGTACTATGAAATAGAAGACACTTTGTTTTATTGGGACATACACGTGACCATTGACAACGATGTGTGGAATGGGATCCGAACAGTCTAACCATCGGCGAGGTCTCTAACCTAAAAGTTGAAGTTTGGCTTACTTCCAGCGGCTATAGAATAACTAATTATTTACGCCTACGATTCACGTTTCATCAATAACAATATGACACAACCTAAAACAAGTTCAAAACGTTTTAATTTAAAATTAGTCAGAATCCTCATCATCCAAAAAGAATTTCCTCAACTCCGCTAACAGTTGCAGAACCAAGAGATAAAACTGAGCATTTGTGTACAAATCGCGGCGATTGGAGGACATTAGGATAATCACATTCGATGCCGGACGGAATGTCGGCGGCAGGTGTTCATAATGCGGCAACTTTATGAAACATTGTTCAGCTAACGAGACTAAGAAGGTTTCCGAACAAAAACGCGGCCTTCGCACTGTTCCAACTGTTATTTATCTTATTACGGTTTTTGCGATGGCAAATAACATTGATGAGGGAATAAGCGCTGAGGATTTGCTGTATAACACATGTAGGACAGCCTCCGTGGCGCAGTTGGTTAAGACACCGGCTGTGAAATGTGAGGCCGCGGGATCCCCGCACCGAGACAAATATTTGTGTGATCCACAGGTATTTGTCTCTGGTCTGGGTGTTTGTGAGACCGAAAAGTCTCTCGTGGTTCCTGATACCCATGACACAAGGCTCCATCTTAGTGTGGGGTCAGGACTATGTATGTGACTGTTGGGTGTATTTATATATATATATATATATAAGAACTCTTTTTCCATCGTACATTTCTGTATTTATGTACTACAGAACAAATCTTTTCGAATTTACATTGCACATCAATTTACTAAGATTTGTCCATGCAGTGTGCACAGGGTGGGTGAGCGTACTTATCAAAGTCTGTCTGGTGATGCTGCAGCCTATCATCGACCTGTCGTTTGACTTCCCATCTATGTGATGGTCACTTTACCATCGGTCGGTCGCCATTGCTTTGTCACTTGCGTAGCAGAGGGCATCAAGAGCACATGAAGGTGTCTTGGGCCATGAGTGGTGATTGGTAGAGCCCATTTTACCCCAATTATCTCAGTAAATAATTTATATTGGCTTCCTTTAATAACGGGCATCAACAATTATCAATTTAACCCATTTTTTTAAACGAATGAAATCAAACAGTAAAGTCAACGGTAATTTCCGGCAGTTTATCTTAAATCCGTCGAACTGGGGTACGGCGGCGATAGCAGAAACTTAACAAATAGGGTGGCAGGTGGCCGCGGTGACCCTTTCCGTCGCCAAACCTGATTAGTGGCTCGCCGGGCTTCGAGACATTTCCAAAGATTTCACACTGAGAACTAAAGCGAAAAGAATTTCACTTGGCTGCTGTAAATGTTTTCTATTTCAGAGTGGACAATTGTATTTGTTATATAATTAGAAATTATTTTTTAATTACATTTTATATGGTCAACATTTGCTATCTTGAGCATTTGGTAGAGTTATTAGGTCTGGGTAAAATAAATAAATATGCCCAACATACCGTGTTTTGTATAGCCACTCACATCCTGACTCCAAATTAAGGTGCAAATATAGAATTTACCCCCCAAAACATACATCAATTGCTAACCTCTCAAACATTAATCAAGGTGCGGAAATAGAGCCCACAGCCTCTCGTTTCAAAGCCGTCGCCTTAACCCAACACCGCACGAAGGGTAACACTTCTATCTTGTTTAATCCATATTTTGGAACACATAAAGATACTTCACTTTAAATCGGAGTTGTTTATGAGGCGATATATTCTCCTAACATTAAGGCTCGGAAATACTGGCTAAGGAATACGCTCATTGTCACTCAACTTTCAAAGTGAAAAGTGAAAACCATTATATAAATTTTGTCGTAAAATTTGTATTTAGTTCACAATACTATGCTAGCAGAATTAATCCCAGGGCAATTGCACGCTATGCAGGGTATATCAAGACTGCTACCGAAAACGAAACGAGGTGGTATTTTTAGAGACTACAGACACGATTCAAGTAAAAATGTTGCCATAACGATTTTTTTGTAATGTTTTATATGGTAAATCCATAGTTTTTGCTAAAATCATAATATAAAGCCTTGTGTACTATACAGTCTTTAAAATTAAAAGGGTGTACATTTGTTTTTTTTTTGTTCACGGTGGCCGCGAGTTCAAATCCCAGGGCACACCTCTGACTTTTCGGAGTTATGTGTGTATTGAGAGTCAATCACCACGCACTTTAACGGTGAAGGAAAACACCGTGAGGAAACCTGCATAACGTAGCGATTTAAAAAAATTCTACGGTATGTAAGTCCGCCAACCCGCACTAGGCCAGCGTGGAGGACTATATGGCCTAACCACTCTCAATCGATTCTCTCGATTGTAGAGTAGGCCCATGCCCAGCAGTGGGACGTATATGGGCTGATACAGACATATTTTTTTTAGTAAAATGTATGTATTTACCGCCCAAATACGTCGACAGGAAAAAAATTACAAAAGAAATCGTTTTTTGCAAAAAAAATTGTTGAATTGCCTAAAGTCACTAAAACTACCACCTGGCTTCGCTTTCGATAGCAGTCGTGTTATGTACGCGATTGTAGAAATATGTACTCAAATATATTATCAAACCTAAGCGGGAGCGAAAGAATAACATATAAAACCAATTACGCATAAAAATCTCTATTTGGATGAAATATGATGATCATATAATTGAATAATGTTCTATTACGAAATTACTACGAAAGCGAAAGCAAAGAAATACCTTCAAGGCATTTATTTCATATAGATAATTATTAGGAATATAAAAGCGTGGGCGTACTGATAGGAGCCCATTACTCTGCGATGTAATTATTGTGATAGGATATTTGTCAGACATATTCAATTATAGGTAATAGCACGAACAGTATGGATGTTAAACTCATTTAATTTATATGGATGGGGTCCTTAATGGAGGTTCGTTTTGTCATGAAAAGGGTGAACAATCCATTATTTTTTTCCTGTTGTTTTTTTGGGGAATTGTGTGGAATAGGTAGCGTTTCTTGTACTGACATGACAAATAAAGAATGCAAATGATAGTAAATGCAGTTCAATCTTAATATATATATATATATATATATATATATATATATATATATATATATATATCATTTAAATAAATAAATACACCCGACATTCACATACATAGTCCTGATCCCACACTAACATCAAGTCTTGTGTCGTGAGTATCAGAAACTACGTGAGACATTTCGGTCTCACAAACACCCAGACCCGATATAAATATGTGTGGATCACACAAATATTTGTCTCGATGCGGGAATCGAACCCGCGACCTCTCGTTTCACAGCCGGCGTCTAACCAACTGCACCACATTATAGTTTAAGATTCAACACAGGAATACCAAATAATTTTTCGACAAAATTATGTTTGTGAAAAACAAAATCTTGATGAAGACAAATTACAGTCAAAGCTATATAAAAGAGAATCTGAGAATATAAAAGAGAAATCAACTTAAATACTCTGTAACAATATTTTTCTTAACTAGATAAAAACCATTTGTTACAAAATCGTTTTTCGGTACAGAAAAACGTTCCGGTTTGTCAATTTGACGCCTTTAATTAAGTCCACTTCACAGGCAAACCCCTTGTTCAACCGAGCCTGTGATTTACGACCAACAGTAGAAAGTAAGCTGTCTAAAGCCGACCCAGTTTGTTTGTATCCAGGTGTATTGTTAAAAGAAACATTTTTGGTTAGGCTCCTTACACATATACGTGTCATTTTAATAATAAAGGTAATCTACCAACATCTCCAGAGGCTCTCAATTGGTCGTTGAGTCAAGAGCCAGATTCAAAAGGCGGTATTGCTTGACACAGCACGCATAGTGAGGAGGTTCCTCTCTTTGGATCCCTAACCACCGGTGGCTTGGGTCTTGGGCCTGGCCACTGAAGGATTATTCATTTTTTTTAATATTTCAATATGTTTATTGTTTTTATACATATGTATAAAAATGAAAGAAAAAACAAATTAGAAAATAAAGAGGGATAAATAAGGTATTTTAAAATAAATGACATAAATACACCAACAGTTACATATAATATTATTCTGACCCCACACTAAGATTGAGTTTTGTGGCGTATGTATCAGGAACTACGAGAGACGTTTCCGTCTCACGAACACTCAAACCCGATACAAATACTTGTGGTTCACACAAACATTTGTCTCATTGCGGGGGTCGAAACTGCGACCTCTCGTTTCACATCCGACGTCTAACCGACTGCGCCACTAAGGCTATCTAAAAGAGAATTTAAAAAGTAATATCAACATAAGTAAATTAATAATTTATCAATATAGATTATCGCTCGCTGAGCTAGTTAAACGTTACAGTACCAAATACTAAAATTATTTAATTGATCGTTCACTGCTCATTGCTCAATACGGACCTTATTCTTTTTAAATTAGCTGCATTATAGTTAGTAACAAAACGTACCTTGAACGTTCTTGACTCTTGTAATATTTGATAAGTAATAATTATTTACTTTTTTATTCAATAACAATACTTTGCTGTTGATAACTGAAAATAGTTATACAATTGCCACGCCTTGCCATGTTTGTTATGATAAATTTGTATAAAGTTTTCGATAAAAAATCTCCAAACGAAAATATTTATTATAAGCATTATATTCGCGTGGATACCGATAAATACGCAATCAATGCTTTAGTTATATTTTTTTACATAACAACGAACAAGCAAATAAATCACTTCATCGTAATTAATTATTGTTGCTTTGGAACACCTACAATATTTCTAGTAAATAAATAAGTATATCCACCAGTCATATACATAGTCCTGACCCCTCGCTAAGACCAAGTCCTGTGTCATGAGTATCAGAAACTACAAGAAACTTGGTCTTACAAACATCCCTATCCGAAACAAATACCTATTGATCACACAAACATTTGCCTCGGTGCGAGGATCGAACCCGCGGCCTCTACAGCTATTATTTAACCAACAGCGCCACGAAGGATGTCATACATGTCAAGGATACAATGTACCATCATGGGGATTTAGCTATGGAAAAATATTCTTATCCGCCGGGGTAGGGACCTTTATACATTTACTTTATATTCTGGGCAACCAGTCACAATGACCTAACCAATTATATAGATTTAGCCTGCATATTTTTGGTTCCGCTTATTACTAGTATAGTGATCTGTGGTTCCGGAGGACGGAGCAACTGTGTCCTCTCTATTTAGACACGTCACTTGCCACAACTCGCATTAATGTTACTTTGTCGTGCCTCTTCATCATAAAAAGCCTATGGAAACATAACAAGTTCTCCGAGGAAAACAGTTCACTTACCAATAAATGCATTACAATTAGTCGTAGAATAAAAAATTAATCCAATTCAAAAACACCAAGTTGTAACCAGATATCGCAGACAATCCGGCGAGAATAATAAAAGAAAATAAATTCACAATAACTCAGCTTTATTCCGCCAAAACAATGTAATAAATACCGACGGGCACAAAACACTGGGGCGCTGAGACAAAAATAAAAACCATTACGGAAAATGGCGGCTAAGTGATTTTATATCTACTGCTAATGGACCGTCAGGACAGAATAAGCTTTTAACTTGTGGAGTGATGCGGTTTAGGAACTTACCTGCTGCAGGACTCTTTTTGACACGTTTCCTTTTTATTTGATGTGTTTCGTTTTTGTTGCGTAGTTTTTATTTCAGGCTCGGATTTTACGCAATGAATTAATTTCGGCGCTCGAAAGTCGTCTATTGAAAGTGTTTTGCTTTTTTATGGGTAGGCTAATGAACTAACGTCAACCTTTAGTAGGTAATCACCGCTCTCCATTAACAGTTCTTAGACGTAGAACTTTTGCGATGTCGGTCTTTGGAGATACGTATGTTGTGGGGCAAAGGTTTACCTTAGTGTATAAAAGCTGCATTGGCAATGTGTCGACTCCACTTTCTATAATTCTGTTCTAATCCATTCCTTCCTTGTAACTGTGTGTTCACGTCTATAAAGGCAAGAAAGAAAGAAAACATTTCAATACGCTGTGCTTGATCCAGCGACTTCAACGAAATCACTTTGTAAAGTCTTGAGGGTCATTAGATAGTTTTAGCTAAATTTTCTTTCAAATTTGTCACAAGTTGTACGCAGTTTAATAGCCACCTAATTGACAGAAGGGAGCTAGGCGAAATTAATGCGTTCTAACGTGGCCTCTTTTTCTTACTTTTAAATCAGCACTTGGCAATTTTCCCGTTCATTAAGGTTGTCACTCTCCCCGCAAACGCGTCTTTTTCACAAATGAAGATAGATGGGAGCTCTTACATGGGCCCGGACAAAAACACCGGAATAAATTAGAGAACTTTTCTTCACTATCCACTAGGGTTGCTGCGCGAAAAGTAATTAGTTAAGTGTTTAGTGATAGTCCTTGTAAGGATTTGGAGTAATTATAATTTATTGTATTTTTTAGTATACGGTGTTTTTGCGTTCAAGGTCCACGACTTTGTTTTGTACTATGAAATAGAAGACACTTTGTTTTATTGGGACATACACGTGACCATTGACAACGATGTGTGGAATGGGATCCGAACAGTCTAACCATCGGCGAGGTCTCTAACCTAAAAGTTGAAGTTTGGCTTACTTCCAGCGGCTATAGAATAACTAATTATTTACGCCTACGATTCACGTTTCATCAATAACAATATGACACAACCTAAAACAAGTTCAAAACGTTTTAATTTAAAATTAGTCAGAATCCTCATCATCCAAAAAGAATTTCCTCAACTCCGCTAACAGTTGCAGAACCAAGAGATAAAACTGAGCATTTGTGTACAAATCGCGGCGATTGGAGGACATTAGGATAATCACATTCGATGCCGGACGGAATGTCGGCGGCAGGTGTTCATAATGCGGCAACTTTATGAAACATTGTTCAGCTAACGAGACTAAGAAGGTTTCCGAACAAAAACGCGGCCTTCGCACTGTTCCAACTGTTATTTATCTTATTACGGTTTTTGCGATGGCAAATAACATTGATGAGGGAATAAGCGCTGAGGATTTGCTGTATAACACATGTAGGACAGCCTCCGTGGCGCAGTTGGTTAAGACACCGGCTGTGAAATGTGAGGCCGCGGGATCCCCGCACCGAGACAAATATTTGTGTGATCCACAGGTATTTGTCTCTGGTCTGGGTGTTTGTGAGACCGAAAAGTCTCTCGTGGTTCCTGATACCCATGACACAAGGCTCCATCTTAGTGTGGGGTCAGGACTATGTATGTGACTGTTGGGTGTATTTATATATATATATATATATAAGAACTCTTTTTCCATCGTACATTTCTGTATTTATGTACTACAGAACAAATCTTTTCGAATTTACATTGCACATCAATTTACTAAGATTTGTCCATGCAGTGTGCACAGGGTGGGTGAGCGTACTTATCAAAGTCTGTCTGGTGATGCTGCAGCCTATCATCGACCTGTCGTTTGACTTCCCATCTATGTGATGGTCACTTTACCATCGGTCGGTCGCCATTGCTTTGTCACTTGCGTAGCAGAGGGCATCAAGAGCACATGAAGGTGTCTTGGGCCATGAGTGGTGATTGGTAGAGCCCATTTTACCCCAATTATCTCAGTAAATAATTTATATTGGCTTCCTTTAATAACGGGCATCAACAATTATCAATTTAACCCATTTTTTTAAACGAATGAAATCAAACAGTAAAGTCAACGGTAATTTCCGGCAGTTTATCTTAAATCCGTCGAACTGGGGTACGGCGGCGATAGCAGAAACTTAACAAATAGGGTGGCAGGTGGCCGCGGTGACCCTTTCCGTCGCCAAACCTGATTAGTGGCTCGCCGGGCTTCGAGACATTTCCAAAGATTTCACACTGAGAACTAAAGCGAAAAGAATTTCACTTGGCTGCTGTAAATGTTTTCTATTTCAGAGTGGACAATTGTATTTGTTATATAATTAGAAATTATTTTTTAATTACATTTTATATGGTCAACATTTGCTATCTTGAGCATTTGGTAGAGTTATTAGGTCTGGGTAAAATAAATAAATATGCCCAACATACCGTGTTTTGTATAGCCACTCACATCCTGACTCCAAATTAAGGTGCAAATATAGAATTTACCCCCCAAAACATACATCAATTGCTAACCTCTCAAACATTAATCAAGGTGCGGAAATAGAGCCCACAGCCTCTCGTTTCAAAGCCGTCGCCTTAACCCAACACCGCACGAAGGGTAACACTTCTATCTTGTTTAATCCATATTTTGGAACACATAAAGATACTTCACTTTAAATCGGAGTTGTTTATGAGGCGATATATTCTCCTAACATTAAGGCTCGGAAATACTGGCTAAGGAATACGCTCATTGTCACTCAACTTTCAAAGTGAAAAGTGAAAACCATTATATAAATTTTGTCGTAAAATTTGTATTTAGTTCACAATACTATGCTAGCAGAATTAATCCCAGGGCAATTGCACGCTATGCAGGGTATATCAAGACTGCTACCGAAAACGAAACGAGGTGGTATTTTTAGAGACTACAGACACGATTCAAGTAAAAATGTTGCCATAACGATTTTTTTGTAATGTTTTATATGGTAAATCCATAGTTTTTGCTAAAATCATAATATAAAGCCTTGTGTACTATACAGTCTTTAAAATTAAAAGGGTGTACATTTGTTTTTTTTTTGTTCACGGTGGCCGCGAGTTCAAATCCCAGGGCACACCTCTGACTTTTCGGAGTTATGTGTGTATTGAGAGTCAATCACCACGCACTTTAACGGTGAAGGAAAACACCGTGAGGAAACCTGCATAACGTAGCGATTTAAAAAAATTCTACGGTATGTAAGTCCGCCAACCCGCACTAGGCCAGCGTGGAGGACTATATGGCCTAACCACTCTCAATCGATTCTCTCGATTGTAGAGTAGGCCCATGCCCAGCAGTGGGACGTATATGGGCTGATACAGACATATTTTTTTTAGTAAAATGTATGTATTTACCGCCCAAATACGTCGACAGGAAAAAAATTACAAAAGAAATCGTTTTTTGCAAAAAAAATTGTTGAATTGCCTAAAGTCACTAAAACTACCACCTGGCTTCGCTTTCGATAGCAGTCGTGTTATGTACGCGATTGTAGAAATATGTACTCAAATATATTATCAAACCTAAGCGGGAGCGAAAGAATAACATATAAAACCAATTACGCATAAAAATCTCTATTTGGATGAAATATGATGATCATATAATTGAATAATGTTCTATTACGAAATTACTACGAAAGCGAAAGCAAAGAAATACCTTCAAGGCATTTATTTCATATAGATAATTATTAGGAATATAAAAGCGTGGGCGTACTGATAGGAGCCCATTACTCTGCGATGTAATTATTGTGATAGGATATTTGTCAGACATATTCAATTATAGGTAATAGCACGAACAGTATGGATGTTAAACTCATTTAATTTATATGGATGGGGTCCTTAATGGAGGTTCGTTTTGTCATGAAAAGGGTGAACAATCCATTATTTTTTTCCTGTTGTTTTTTTGGGGAATTGTGTGGAATAGGTAGCGTTTCTTGTACTGACATGACAAATAAAGAATGCAAATGATAGTAAATGCAGTTCAATCTTAATATATATATATATATATATATATATATATATATATATATATATATATATATATCATTTAAATAAATAAATACACCCGACATTCACATACATAGTCCTGATCCCACACTAACATCAAGTCTTGTGTCGTGAGTATCAGAAACTACGTGAGACATTTCGGTCTCACAAACACCCAGACCCGATATAAATATGTGTGGATCACACAAATATTTGTCTCGATGCGGGAATCGAACCCGCGACCTCTCGTTTCACAGCCGGCGTCTAACCAACTGCACCACATTATAGTTTAAGATTCAACACAGGAATACCAAATAATTTTTCGACAAAATTATGTTTGTGAAAAACAAAATCTTGATGAAGACAAATTACAGTCAAAGCTATATAAAAGAGAATCTGAGAATATAAAAGAGAAATCAACTTAAATACTCTGTAACAATATTTTTCTTAACTAGATAAAAACCATTTGTTACAAAATCGTTTTTCGGTACAGAAAAACGTTCCGGTTTGTCAATTTGACGCCTTTAATTAAGTCCACTTCACAGGCAAACCCCTTGTTCAACCGAGCCTGTGATTTACGACCAACAGTAGAAAGTAAGCTGTCTAAAGCCGACCCAGTTTGTTTGTATCCAGGTGTATTGTTAAAAGAAACATTTTTGGTTAGGCTCCTTACACATATACGTGTCATTTTAATAATAAAGGTAATCTACCAACATCTCCAGAGGCTCTCAATTGGTCGTTGAGTCAAGAGCCAGATTCAAAAGGCGGTATTGCTTGACACAGCACGCATAGTGAGGAGGTTCCTCTCTTTGGATCCCTAACCACCGGTGGCTTGGGTCTTGGGCCTGGCCACTGAAGGATTATTCATTTTTTTTAATATTTCAATATGTTTATTGTTTTTATACATATGTATAAAAATGAAAGAAAAAACAAATTAGAAAATAAAGAGGGATAAATAAGGTATTTTAAAATAAATGACATAAATACACCAACAGTTACATATAATATTATTCTGACCCCACACTAAGATTGAGTTTTGTGGCGTATGTATCAGGAACTACGAGAGACGTTTCCGTCTCACGAACACTCAAACCCGATACAAATACTTGTGGTTCACACAAACATTTGTCTCATTGCGGGGGTCGAAACTGCGACCTCTCGTTTCACATCCGACGTCTAACCGACTGCGCCACTAAGGCTATCTAAAAGAGAATTTAAAAAGTAATATCAACATAAGTAAATTAATAATTTATCAATATAGATTATCGCTCGCTGAGCTAGTTAAACGTTACAGTACCAAATACTAAAATTATTTAATTGATCGTTCACTGCTCATTGCTCAATACGGACCTTATTCTTTTTAAATTAGCTGCATTATAGTTAGTAACAAAACGTACCTTGAACGTTCTTGACTCTTGTAATATTTGATAAGTAATAATTATTTACTTTTTTATTCAATAACAATACTTTGCTGTTGATAACTGAAAATAGTTATACAATTGCCACGCCTTGCCATGTTTGTTATGATAAATTTGTATAAAGTTTTCGATAAAAAATCTCCAAACGAAAATATTTATTATAAGCATTATATTCGCGTGGATACCGATAAATACGCAATCAATGCTTTAGTTATATTTTTTTACATAACAACGAACAAGCAAATAAATCACTTCATCGTAATTAATTATTGTTGCTTTGGAACACCTACAATATTTCTAGTAAATAAATAAGTATATCCACCAGTCATATACATAGTCCTGACCCCTCGCTAAGACCAAGTCCTGTGTCATGAGTATCAGAAACTACAAGAAACTTGGTCTTACAAACATCCCTATCCGAAACAAATACCTATTGATCACACAAACATTTGCCTCGGTGCGAGGATCGAACCCGCGGCCTCTACAGCTATTATTTAACCAACAGCGCCACGAAGGATGTCATACATGTCAAGGATACAATGTACCATCATGGGGATTTAGCTATGGAAAAATATTCTTATCCGCCGGGGTAGGGACCTTTATACATTTACTTTATATTCTGGGCAACCAGTCACAATGACCTAACCAATTATATAGATTTAGCCTGCATATTTTTGGTTCCGCTTATTACTAGTATAGTGATCTGTGGTTCCGGAGGACGGAGCAACTGTGTCCTCTCTATTTAGACACGTCACTTGCCACAACTCGCATTAATGTTACTTTGTCGTGCCTCTTCATCATAAAAAGCCTATGGAAACATAACAAGTTCTCCGAGGAAAACAGTTCACTTACCAATAAATGCATTACAATTAGTCGTAGAATAAAAAATTAATCCAATTCAAAAACACCAAGTTGTAACCAGATATCGCAGACAATCCGGCGAGAATAATAAAAGAAAATAAATTCACAATAACTCAGCTTTATTCCGCCAAAACAATGTAATAAATACCGACGGGCACAAAACACTGGGGCGCTGAGACAAAAATAAAAACCATTACGGAAAATGGCGGCTAAGTGATTTTATATCTACTGCTAATGGACCGTCAGGACAGAATAAGCTTTTAACTTGTGGAGTGATGCGGTTTAGGAACTTACCTGCTGCAGGACTCTTTTTGACACGTTTCCTTTTTATTTGATGTGTTTCGTTTTTGTTGCGAAAATTGTTATTTACTGTCTTGGTGGCGTATGTATTACGGTACGGTTGCAAAGATGAGGTCTCGGGTTCGAATCCCGGGTCGGGCAAAGTGATAATGAATTTTTCAATTCATTAATAGCCCGGAGTCAGGAGTTTGTGCCCGATATGGAGATGGGTTTGCCATCTATCACATCGTGGGATGGAGCATATAGGGCGAAATGTGGGTGTCATGGTGGCTCCTCTGCCTACCCTTTCTGGGAAAAAGGCGTGAAAATATATGTATGTACGCATTTTTTAAATAGTAATAATAACTTTGTTTATGTTTTCTTATACAGAAAAAAGGTACAAAGGGTGTTTGTGAGTGATAATAGTTTATGATTCCTATTTGGGATATAAGGAAATATTACCTATCATTATAATATATTAATAAAACTAATAACAACAATATTCCAAAATAGCTTGTTAATTTCAACTTACTTGTTACAATTGACTCGTGGTATGGCTGCATATTTTTTTCCAAAGCCACTAAAGGCTTTGTTTTACTGTGGTATCATGCAATACACGATATCTATTGTATTGTATTGTATCAGCCCATATACGACCCACTGCAGGGCACGGGCCTCCTCTACAATCGAGAGTACGATTGAGAGTGGTTAGGCTATATAGTCCACCACGCTGGCTTAATGCGGTAACACGATATCTACATCAACATATTTTATTGAATAAAACATGTATACTTAGTATGCTTAACTTTACGTAGAAATAATCGTCTTGATTGTTTATTTGTGATCCAAATCCTTCCCTTTAAAAGGAGAGTATCTTTATCCCTATATTTAGTGGTTACAACTGATAAACCCAACAGGAAAAATAAAACATCGAATCGTAGAAAACACATTTATTTGTACTTAAAGTACTTGAAATACTCATATTTACATACATTCATATAACCATAATGTAATCTAGGTGTGTGCGATACATAAATATATGATAAATAAAAATCCTTCACGACCCTGTCTCATACGGTAATTTACATTTTGAAACATTAAGTAACAGTAAAATACTCTTCATTTAATTAAAAAAATATTTACATCTCCGTAAATGATTAATTACATTTAATTATTGCTACAAACAGGTAACTTTGTATTACTAGAAATCTTTATTAGAATACTTTTTTAATTTTATTAATGCAGACGACTGCGCAAGGATCCGGCTTAAATTTTATCACTTAGAATCGTACTCAAAATTTGTCAGTAGTTAATGGCAACTTTAAGTAAATCTGAAGTAAAATGAACTAACAATACGGTGGTACATATGTATACATAACTCTGGTATATAATAAATATTTTTACAAAACTGAATTGCAAGAGTACTTTCGCGTGAAAATAATTTGTTTTAAATTTACAGTGTAATAGGAGATTAATGTAGATGTTTATTGATGAGGCATAATTTCTTTCTATATTATAATCGATATTATAGTTTGCCCTACTTTTATTAAAGTTGCCCATATAATGAACCATTCTGAGTACTATTATTCTTAATATTTGTATTACATAGTCAACGTCCATAATATAATGGGCCTCTTTTACACGATTTAACGTATAGTCTGAATTTACATTTTATTCTTTAAAATTTCATTTTTGTTCATTGTTCATTTTTAGGAGTTTTGTTCAAATCCATGTAAAAGTAAAAAAACCAAGCACGCATTATGTTACTTCCACACAAAGCAACAATGAACAAAAATGTATGCCTAAAACATTTCGCATTGAATTGAGCTTAGTACCTACAACATTCATGTATTATACGTGGCGTGATTAATGTAGAGATATATAAATATATATAATTTAAATGAATATAAAATGATTAAGTCCAAATAAATATTTATATAAATATTTTGCGATCAGTATATTATAGTTTTCACGCCATGCAAATTTATTAACATGAAACATAAATGCGTATTTTTGCGGTTTGTGTGCATCAGTAAGTAGGTCCTTTCTTGATCCTAAAGGTAACTCGTTCTCAGTTGTAGGACGTATATCGGTAGACATAGATGTTTAATATTTCTCTTTTATGACTAATATTAATTAGAATATCAATATTACTGCCGTTCAAAATCACATAATATCAATAAAATCTGTATGAATTGCACGATTTTCAAAATAGCCTCTTTTCTATTGTTCCTAGTTATTAATATTATGACATAGCCAGATACCTGGCTGCTCGGAATGTCTTAGAAATGTATTTAAAACATGTTTTCTTGTAGGAACTTCTCCAACGCGTGGTAGAGGTGAGGCCTTACTCCGACTAAGCCGTGGTCTTCGTCGGTGTAGCTCTGTGAAAGATAATAATTCATTATTTATTAAAGAATCCATATAGAGAAATAACGAGGACATTTATAAATAAGGGGAAAAGTAGTGACGTTAAGTGCGGAGGTTTAATATATTAAATAACTTGGTTGCTAAGAAAAAGTAATCCTCAAAACAAAATAAGAAAATATATAAAATGTTATCAACACAAAAATAGGTCGTATTATTTGCCGCAGATAGAACAGATTTCAATTTTACGCAACATGTCATTACATTATATTTTGCAGAAAAAAATATCAATTTACGAGTAACGACTCTTGCCTTTTGGGAATTTATTCAATTCAAGCTAAAATATATATTTACACAAAGGCATCTGTTACCAAACGCTATTATATTTTATGTTTATCTCACAATATAATAATATAAGACTTTATGTACATACACTTACGTAAACTTAAATGAGCGATAACATTTTTATGTACCTCTGTATTTATGACAAATGTACTTTATTACCGCAGTAAATGTTTTTTTTTTTTTTTTTTTTTTTTTTTATAGCCGTTATAGGCAGACGAGCTAGCGGCCCGCCTGATGGAAAGCGGCTACCGCTGCCCATAGACCTCCGCAATGCCAGGGGTCCAGCACAACAAAGTCGCTGCCTACCTTAAGGAAAGTACTCTCTTTAAGCCTCGTTTGAAGAAGGACAGGTCATAGCGCTCAGGAAACACCGATGCAGGGAGTTCATTCCAGAGCTTACACGTGCGTGGTAAGAAAGAACGCTGAAAACGTGCCGTTCGGGAACGGTACGCTTCCAGGTGGTAGGAATGAACTCTGCTGCGGTGACGGGTGGTGCGATGGTAAAAAGGTGACGTTGGTACCATCTCAAACAATTCCTCGGAGCACTCCCCATGGAACAGACGATAGAAAACACAGAGAGACCCGAAGTCTCTCCGCAGTCCTAACGGCTCCAGTCTGTCCGTGAGATTGGGATCATCGACTATTCGACAAGCACGTCGTTGTAAGGAGTCAAGTGGGTTGAGCTGGTATTTAGGGGCACCTGCCCAGAGGTGAGAGCAGTACTCCACGTGGGGCCGGATTTGTGCTTTGTAGAGCGTCAATCTATGACCCGACGTGAAGTACCGCTTGGCTCTGTTCAGGATACCCAACTTCTTGCTCGCCAGTTTGAATTTATCCTCCAAATGGCTCCTAAACTCGACCTTGCTCGATATTTCGACGCCAAGGATCCCAATACTTTCGGATCTTTGGAGAGTAACTCCTTGGAATTGTGGCGCCAAGACAAAGGGGTCCTTCTTCGCAGTGAATGCGCAAACTTGTGTCTTTGAGGGGTTAAATTGAACTAGGTTCAAATCACCCCATTCGGAGGCCCGCCCCAAAGAGCTCTCGACTTCAGACACAAGTTGAGACCGTCTTTCCTCAATGGAATCTCGAGAGAGACTCTGATGGCCGATGTATCGCGCGTCACTCGTACTATCATCTGCATAACAATGCATGCTGTCGATAGACAACATGTCATTGATATGCAGGATAAAGAGTGTCGGCGATAGCACCGATCCTTGTGGAACACCAGCATTAATGGTTTTGGTCTCGGAGCAACAGCCGTCCACCACGACTTTTATGCTCCGACCATCCAAGAAGCTGGCGATCCACTTGCAGAGTGCCTCAGGGATTCCATACGCAGGTAGCTTCGCCAGAAGGGCGCCATGCCACACTCGATCGAACGCCTTCGCGATATCAAGGCCGACCGCAATCGCCTCACCCCCACAATCCAAAGCCTCCGCCCAGCGGTGCGTGAGGTACACGAGAAGATCACCAGCCGAACGACCGTGACGGAAACCATACTGGCGGTCATTGATCAGCTGGTGGTCCTCAAGATACCTCAGGAGCTGAGTGTTTATAACTCGCTCCAAGACCTTGGAGAGTAAGGATGTGACAGCAATCGGCCTGTAACACAAAGGGTCCGAACGGTCACCCTTTTTGGGGACTGGGTGTACATGGGCGACCTTCCACGAAGCCGGAACCCGGTTGGTTTTATAAGAAAGACGGTACAGGCGCGTGAGCACGGGGGTCAACTCAGGGGCGCACGTCTTAAGAACCACTGCGGGGATACAGTCTGGCCCACTCGACTTATGGATGTCGAGAAGCATGAGCTCCCGTCTGACAGCACGTTGAGTGATTTTGTTATCAGACAGGAGACTTTCACACCGTGGGATGTTCGGTGGTGTGGCTCCCCCGTCATCCAGAGTCGAGTTCGAGGCAAAGTGTTCGGCCAAGAGATCGGCCTTCTCCTTTGCACTATGGGCCAAACTGTTATCGGGTTTACGCAGTGGTGGGAGACTGGATAGGCAGAAATTGCCCTCCACAGCCTTAGCGAGCGCCCAAAAAGCACGGCTCCCAGAGGGATAGCTTTGGAGCCGCTCGCCAATTCTGCGGATGTGCTCCGCCTTGGCCTTAGCTAAGGCTCTTTTGTTGGATCTAGAGGCGGCATTGTACTTCCGTTTCTCCTCTTTCGAATTTGGATCCCGACGCCTCCTGGCGTCTTGCCACGCCGCGTATGCAGACTGCTTGAGGCGGGCAGCAACGGCGCAGGCACGATTGTACCACGGCCGGCTGCGACGCCCTGCGGGTATTTTTGAGCTGGGTATGAAAATCTCCATACCCAAGCTAATTGTCTCCGCGACGCAGTCTGCACAGGCGTCAGGATCATCAGAGGAGAAGCAAAGCCGCCCCCATGGGTAGGACGCGAAGAATTCTCGGAGTCCGTCCCAATCTGCTGACATATACCGCCAAACTGTGCGAGTTCCAGTTGTTGAAGAACGACTGGAACCCGCCGCAGGGGCCCACGAACGGACCAGGCAGTGGTCAGAAGATCCCAGGGGAGCATCAACCACTATCCTGTATCCGTCCGGGTGTGTCGTCAGCAGAAGATCCAACATAGAGGGCTCATGGCTCTCAACATCTGGAACACGGGTGGGCTGAGTTACCAGCTGTGAGAGACCATAAGCCAAGGCCATCTCGTAAGCAGCCCGACCGTGGAGATCAGTGGTCCTGGATCCCAACCACTCCTTATGATGGGCGTTGAAGTCACCGAGGACCACCACCTCCGCGGAAGGAAACTGCTCGAGAATCCGGTCAGTCCCCACTTGGACGCTCTCAAATAATTGAGTAGATCCCGTATCACTGCCGTGGGACCTGTACAGGCATGCGTAGATTCGGGACTTACCCTTAAATTCTACCCGTAGCCATAATAACGACAGGTCCCGACGCTCGAGGCCCCGAAGGCGGTGACAACATATATCACCCCTGACGAAGACGCACACCCCGGCTTTACGTAGAAATAGGTGTTCCAACACGTAACCGGGGTAATTTAAGTACGAAACATCTTCAGGGGTGGATATTTGCGTCTCCGTTAAAAAGAGCAGGGCAGGCCGCGCCGTCTCTAGATGGTGGTGGACGGCGTCGAGGTTGCTGTGTAGACCCCTGACATTGCAGAAGTCCACAGAAAATGTGGATGCATTTCCCGCCGTAGAGAGCCTACTTTTTTTATACCTTGGCATGTGTTATTAAAGAGAGTGGGATAGGGAAAGGAAAAGCGTGGTCGACCCAAGACGACGCTCGAGAAGGGCGGATATAGTGCGAGATGGGCATACGGCAAAAGGAGGAGCCAGCGTGAAGCACGGAAGGGCCCCCGGTGCCCCCCCGCGTGCAGTCGCCGGGATCCACTCCAGTCTCCCACTCTGGCACGACGACTGCATGACGGGATTTTCGCCGGTTGGCGGGACAGCTTCCCGGGGAGGGAGTTTGACATAAGTGGTTCCCCGGGTTCAGGTCCCCTACTGACCGGCAGGCGGCCGGCGGTGACCGTTCCCACCGGGTCTCCCTGTACTCCACACCAGCATCCCCCAGCCTAACGCCCACCCCGGCACTCAACCACACCAACGAGCATCGCCTGGACCAACCAACACCTATCAGAGAGGTGGGAACGGATGAAGGAAGGAACGGCTATCCAGCCCTTCTACCGGAACGCATTTCTACTTAGCGGCAGAAATAGACCGGACGGTGGTACCAACCCGCTCGGATTTGTCATTGAGTAAATGTATAACTCAGTTCCAAACCCTACCACCAGTGATGGGTGGGGGGGAGGAGGACGCCAGAGCCGCGGATTGGGAAGTGGAATGCGGCAATGGTGGCTCGAGGGGCCGGGAGTGCGTGCCCGTGCCATTCTGTAAGACAACCGGACAGGTTGCCAGAAGAATGGCCCTCTGACCTAAAAAATGTAATAAATGTAATAATTCGAACATTCAAAACATTTATGTGTAAAATCTACGGTATGTAAGTCCGCCAACCCGCACTAGGCCAGCGTGGTGGACTATATGGCCTAACCACTCTCAATCGATTCTCTCGATTGTAGAGTAGGCCCGTGCCCAGCAGTGGGACGTATATAGGCTGATAAAAAAAAAAAACATGTGTACGGAAATTACGAGGACTATTACAGGATTGTTATATAGAGACAGTGAGTTATCCAACCTTTAATTCCAGTTAATAGTTATCATTTGATTAATGATGTTTAAACGGCGATAAAAAGTAGGTTGTTTGAAAATTCAAAAATCGAACGCCTATTCACATAAAATTCAAGTTTTGTCTAAATCGTGAAGTAGGTTACATAGGAAAGCGCACATTGATAAAGCATTATCATATTCATCCACAGTACGTTCCTTGCTGAAAATAGGCCCCCCTCAAGTGTTTTCAGCGACTTGTAAATACCAGCCTGCTTTCAGCAACTTCCTGTAATTTTAATGCGATTCAGTCCACCTTCCTAAACGTACATCGATCTGGTGTAAGTCGACGTCCGACTCTTCCCGGTATATAGAGACCCACCATTAGAATTTATATTCTTCCGATGTTATCCACGCTCGTTTAATATATCAAACTAACGCGATGAAATCCTCATGGGGACTATGTGCTGACGTCATTAATGTCCTAAAGAGCCCATAAATCTGAGTGAACGGTCGACCGCTTCCTCAAACTAGCACGTAATATTTTCAGATAAAACAACTATTCGTGTTAAAACAAAAGTTATAGCCGTGTGAAACGCTATTTATTTATTTCTCTAAGGACACTGCGGTGAAGTTCGTGGTAATTTTAAAATATAGTGCAGTTTTAATTTATTTTTTGAGAGTTTTAGCAGCAGGATTTTAATGTGATAAATAACTTTTAAAATTTTAAATTCATTGCTCGGAATATGATATTATTTGATATTTGGCTTAAAAATCCCGTACATCCTATTTTTTATTTTTCGCAGATAACTTAAGCTAGCGTTCATATTTATCCCAGAAAGAATAGACAGAGCTGGTGTGTCCAGTCAATGTCCTGGTGTCATCCACAGATCGCTGAAATAATTTCCGTCCCTAGATGTGTTAAGGGGCGTGACTATCGCCAAGCCGAGGCCTTATGACCATTCAATATCCGTTGATGCTATTAACAATGCAAAAAACAGGACTAACCAACTACGCAAAGCCAATAGTGATATATGAGAATTTTGACCATAATATTCAGAATAAGCCTCCTCTTAAAATTTCTATAAAAACCTATTACAAGTGTATTTCTGCCACCTTATCTAACCTTCTACATACGAGTTATAGTAATAGGTGAAGTATTGAAATTCTCACCATTTGCGTGAAGTACACGTCTCTCCTTTGCAGCAGTCGCGAGATCAACATAGCATGTTGGTAGTGCACGTTGTCGTCAGCTGTGCCGTGGATCAAGAAGTAGCTCTTGTCTCTGTAGGCCTCCACCTGAGAACAAACGTTGGTTCGGAAATATAGTATAAATGTAGTTAACAATCGTGGCAGTATGTAGTGGTAGTTAACACTTTTGGGAAGTGGTAGAGCCACACTCCAGCTCACATTCCACACCATTTTCAAAACCAGCGTTGTGGTTCATGATAATGGCAGTTATCATTCAACTTTCGGTAATCTCTTTGTTCGTTTTCCCGACCTATGCTATAAAAAAAATCGTACCATATTTTGTATACTTTCGCTTAATTTCTTTGTAAGCTATACGCGAAATAATTCTTATTTCCAGACAAGGATGTTAGCATAGTATCAAAAACTTCTACAAAGTTGGAACAAATATTACAAATTTAATTTAGTTCCACCTAGTCCCCAGTGCTAACAACTTTAAGCGTTCGTCGCATAACATAGCGACATCTAGTGATCAATGCCGGAACTATGATGAAGTTTAGTGAGCTTGTTCTTGAATAGGTTCGACAAAAGGTTACACATTAAACAAATAAATGTGTTTAAATTGATCACAAAACAAAGTTTAATATATTATTGGTAATTTTTTTGTGAGACTCACCACATCCTCAGTGAGCAATGAAGAAACAATGTATCCTTGGCTATTGTTTTGTGGAACGTCCATGTACCGTTCAGTGTAGATAGTATCTGGAATGAGATGTGCTTGGATTAACTCACGTTATGAATGAGAGTGGTATGATTTTTTAAATATATTTTTTTTTATTTCATAGATAGGCCCCCATCATTTAATTATTAAATATGATATGCTACTGACAGTCGATGCTTTTAATTTAATTATATACAATTTTTTGTGGTAGAAATTTAAACTTTTCTGGTCAGCAGTTTTTTATTTTGATGGAATAGGTATCGATTTCTACCTGTAACTTAAATTTATATACATATTTTTTTATAAAATTATCGTAAAGCAGGATTCTTAGCATAAGGAAATATCCAAACCAGAGTCGTAATTGTACAAGCCATACAAAAATTCATACGTGTGGAGAAACGCAACTACTGGAGCATGAAATCAACAAGTTAGCCAGTGTTCGCTGATCTCTCATCGATGATAAATACGTATAAATCTCTATAGGCTTTCCAAGTATATAGGTTGTAAGATTATTCGCTATAAGTCGAGCTATGCGAGGCTATCTAAAGCATCATATCGCTTTTTCTTACGAAAATTATTGACGTTTATTTGTAGATAACGATTTTACGTCATAAAAACTCATCTGGTCGGAACAACATTTTGCATACACATCGTCACATGTACAACAAAGGACATCATATACTCCAGGACAGCAAAATACCTTTTAGTTTATACGTTCATACTTTGTTTGTCTACTTATAATTTAAATTGTTTAAAGAAACCTACATTAACACACAGCCGCGGGCGAAAGTTTGTTCTTTATGATGCTTACCATAGAACCTCCAGTCGACGACGGGTGCGACGGCGGCGGCACAGCGGAACACTCCCTCCCCTCTGGCCAGGGCCAGCGAGGCCGCGTACCCTCCGTAAGACCAGCCCCAAATGCACGTCCGGTTGCCGTCCACCCAGCTCAAGTTGTTTTGCAGATACCTATAGATATTATTGTTGCAGTGGTAGTCTTAAATTGTCCATTATTCTTAATGTAAATGCTATCTAAAATGGGCTATCTTGTTTTTAACCCCTTCTCTGTTGAGTTTCATCTGAAATACTTTTCCCTTCCGCACTCCTTTTTCTACCGGTTTTCAAAATCAAGTAATTTGACTATACTAACTGTAGAATGTTTACGAACGACGATGATTTCGTGTGCATCAGATAAAGCGGTTGGAAGTCATTCACATTAATTCTATTAAAAATGGCATGATTTTTTTTAGATATTGTTTTTTTCCAGTAATGCATCTTATTATTTTTGGTATTCTTTTATTCTTCATTACATATTATGTATGTATAAGTAACAATGGAATACGAATGCATGATTCCTAATCCCAAAATTAAAAGATATACAAAGCACCAATTTCTATAGTGTTTATTACCTTGTAACATTGATCTGATCATCAATCTCAACAGTGCCAAGACGCCTGTTGACGGCGAACAAGTTGTCGACACCGCGGAGTCCAGATCCTCGTCCGTCAATCTGAGCGACAGCGACGCCCCAGCGACTGACCAGCGAACTGCCCCAGTCGATGCTCCATTGTTTAGTGACGAGAGCAGTGTCGGGACCAGCGTAGCTAAAAATAAATTGAAAATGAACTGATAGAATATTAAGAACAGTATATATACCAACTTTTTAAAGTGCACTTTTTTAAGTAGCCTATTTTTGAAACCGTTTACAGGGCCTTTGTATGGTATTACTATCTCACAAACACCCACATATATTAACATTTTTGTTGTGTTTTTTTTTTTCATTGACAGAAGTGGAAGCAAGCCTTACCGTTCTTTGTATTACTCGATAATTTTTAAGGTCCGGAATCAAAACAAATTGTTTATGGATATAATGCCTAAAGAATTTTCTACCGGTCAAACCTATATCTATGTTTTAAATGGACAATGATATTCAATTACACGCTTACAAATTTTACATTGGTACTTACACATAGACAAGAAGCGGTAGATTAGTGCGGTTCAAGTAATCAGCAGGTACTTGGATCTGCACGTCCGCGTCAGCAATACCAGGTGCAATGGGCACAGATAGACGAATTGTTGTCGGCAGTACCCTATTAGCTACTAAAGCGGTCAATTCTGCGTTGTCTTCCCACGTCCTTACGTAAGTTCCATTCTGAAATCAAAAGAGAACTGTCAATTACACTTATGCTTCTATATTCAAACAATTTGATGGAGTGACAGTTACGTTGTCGCTGAATACCTTCTCTATTACAGGAAATCTTTAGTCGAGACTAATCTCAAAAATAGCAAAGTTTGCCACCCAATCCCAAATCGAAGTTCACGGCTCTGCATTGATACTAAGTTTACAAATGACAGGTGGTCCAATTGCAAAATTCTAAGGCAGTTAATTTTTAAACATAGATTAAAAACAATGGGATAATGTCAGAAGATAACGTAAAAGGAACCAAAGTCCAAAAAAAAATAGAACCTACAGTGGTATAAATGTAGACTTGAGGGACATCAGGGCCAGCGCAGGTAATAGTGATCCTGTTGCCGGAGGCGCTGAGCACTCCATCGTTGTACAGACACTCGCCGCCGTCCGGTCTTCTGATGTTGCAAGTGAAGCAGGTGACAGCGCCGGCAGCGTTGACGGTGTAGATGTGCTGCTCGGCTGAGTCGTTCACATGGGTGGCGCGGTACCAGCTGAAAAGGATATTTCATATTTAACTTCAGATCAATCAGAGATAACATAGACCTCCAAAAATAATTACTGGTATCTACGATTATATTGAGAGAAAGGAATAGCTCAGCGAATGTTCTGTCGGCATCAGTATCTTTCAGTATTGATAGGTCTAATTCAAATTACAATCCATGAAGTGCTGCAAAATTTTAACGTATGCTGATAAGAATTAGAAAGGGGCACCTATTGACTGCTTTCTGGCTTCTCATATTTTCCTATCCACGTTTACTTCAAAACTGGATAGAGATCACTTAATCAAACATGCTGTTAACTTCAATAAACCCGAATAAGTTTATTGATTTTAATGAATGTCATCAAATGTTTTTCACTGTGTGACTGTCAGATATAGGCTCTAAACTTAACATAATGGTGAGTTTATAAGTAATTAGAAACTAAGAAGCTGCGATAACCAGTTCTTCTATATCTTACACGATATCATCTTGAGTCCAGTCCATGATTTCGCTGACGGTGTGCGGAGTGTTGATGCGGCCAGTGCTGGTCCACGTGGTGCCATTGGTGTTACTGACTTGAACTATTTGCTTGTACAGTACACCTCCTACACTCTGGAAATTACAACAATATTGTAAATCGGTATATCGCATTTTAAATCCGCCAGTTTGGACTTAATAATTGTTCCATAAATTTGAGATTCGTTAAACCCCTTTCAAAAATTTTAAAATGGTTTAGTAAAGTAGTCCCAATATTTGGTATAAAGGGAAAGTAAAAAGCATTCTTTACCTGTGGTAAAATAGTGATGAAAGAATTTCCGAGGTTGTTGAAAATGAGAGGGATGTTGTCAATCCATCCATTATTCTCCGTGTATGAGTAAATCTGGAATAAAATTAAATATTAATTAATTGTAAACTAAAGTGAGTTTATTGCAACTGTCGTTCAATGCCGTAAAGATAGGGTATCGACTGACAACAGACAATTGCCTCTTGCTATTTGGACAATTATGCCAGCTTCTCAATTCTCTTTCCGTCTTTTCTTCTCATCAGCCACAGTAAGTCCACTGCAGAACATAGACAACCCCCCTGTATTCCTATAGAGACCTGTTCCAAGCGGCCTGCATCCAGCGATTTTCTGCACCCTTTTAAGTATCTACTAATACTATTTGCTAACTACCCTAAACTTAATTGTAATATTAATAAGCATATTTTTTTCACAAATATTGTCGATGATAGTGATGTAGGGTAAATCTCAAATAAGTTTATGATTGCATCATCTGAATATTTGGAATATATCTGTGTTAGTAATTAAATAAATAAATCCATCTTCTCTTTGTATGAACGTCCCGCAGTATGCTAGCGGGTACACTTACCAGAGAGCAACTGCCTTGTCCGTCAGTGCACAACACGACTCTGAAGGTGGTCTGCACACGGTTAGTCCACATCAGAGCAATGGTGTTGTTGGTGACGAAGCGCACGGTCTTGAGAATTGGCCTGAAAATATTTGAAACATCCATAAATTACTATACATTTGTCATTTAGCGAAACGGTTGTTAAGCGGCCTTATAAAATTTTAGGTAGATTTTTTTTAATTTTACTGCTGTCTTGTGATTTGAAATGTATGCGCAATGGGGGCAATAAAAATGTTTATTGTTTATAACACCGGCTAAATTTTTTGTAAGTTATTTCATGCTTCGTGGGATTTTATTGGCACTATTTTTTACTTAGTTGTCTTTAAACAAGGTTTTATCATAATCAACAGTTTATACAGACCGCTGTAATTGTTAAGTGAGTGCAAGTATCTCGCCTCCTTCTATAGAAGGCTTCTATGAATGCCCAGTTAACCTGGGTTGTAAGATCGTCTTATCTGAGATTATTGCCCTATCTAGTCTTACTAATAACAATACTACTTACTGGTCAAGGTCAGTAGGTGCATAGTACACCGATGAGTTTCCGGACTGCAGATCTCTGATGGTGACTGAGACAGTCGGGTTTGTGGTACCGCTCTGGAATACAAAAACGTAGGTTTAAAACGAAGACCAAAATGTTTTTCTTGGTCGGTACCGTGACGTCACAAATGTAGGGTACTTGACTTTTGAGAAAAGAAAAATTCAATAAATACAAACAAATCGACTATCGGTCAATCAGTAAGACGTATAAACCTCATGGAAAAAGAACTATTGGAATTCTACTCTATTTTGAGAAGTTTTACTCTCCAGGTCCGAAGACATTCGTCAGATCTTGACCATTTCTTGATTAAACTACCTGTGAAGTTTACGCTTTAAAACTAAAATAAAAAATAATTTTCTTTATCGGTTTAGGCGTCTTCGAGTAATTGGTGAACACACATAAAAAGATTCTGACGAATTGAGAACCTCCTCCTTTTTTGAAGTCGGTTAAATATTATAATTCACATTATTCTGCAACATTAAAAAAATTTGTGCCAATAGCACATACAGTTTTTTTATATATTATACTTACAAAAGTAAATATATTGTTCAAAGAGTCTCCCAAAATCAATTGTTTAGCTTATATGCGAGTAGGTTGTAGTGTTAAACGCACGTAAGAGTAAAAGAAGAATTTTAGGGTAAATATATATTTTTTATTTTTTGTGGACATAAAAACATCAAAAACTAAAATGCCAGTTAGTTAATTGGTCACGTTTTGTACATATTCTTTACCCATATAAATCTCAATTACCAAGTTCATAATAACAACGTAACGGTTAAAACGTGTTCAGTACAAGGGCCACTAAACGAAGTACTTACAAAAATTCAATTAATAGTATAATCCTATAATTATTTAGGAGACTTAGAATTTGATTCATATACGTCCAATACGAGTTGATAAGAAAATATAAAAAATTAATGTGGTCAATTGTTACCCTGAATTGAATGACGCTTCAACTAAACGGTATTTAAAAACAAGATCAATTTATCAATTAATTTTGCATTTAGCTACCCATAAAGCTAGGTGGTTTTTTTTCTAAGATGTCTAATTTTTTGTGAAACAAAGTATCAAGTTACTTTATTAATATTTTTGGTAATAATCGCTCGCCATGAGGCCCCACATAACAATGTCCCTTCGTGGTCATTCCACAAACTGGTTCTTTGTGCACTTTCACTGCAGTCTCGTAAACATTAATTGTTATATTATGTAAGGGTAATATAGTGTTATATCATAATATTTATCATGTATAACTGTTAAAATAATACTTATATGATTAAATTGTATGTACCATTTTTTTTCTACACTTATGATTAAATTAAAATCGGCGCATATTGTTTGCAAAATATCGCAAAGCTAATTAAAAGTAGACCGCACGTTGGGGCAATCGAACCCGTACAGTTGAACAGAAGGTAGACAGGAGAGGAAAAGGCAGGAAAGTCACCGAGAAATGTGTTGCCAATGAATACATTTGAATTGCTATTAGAATTTGGATTTTTGGAGGAGTAATCAAAGGGTATAGTAGAATCTCTAACAGCAATTTTTGTTCATTCGAACATCAACAACGTGAATCTCGTTTCTCAACACAGCCAACCATTTATCAATGACAATTTCAAAATATCATTATGTTAACAAATATATCTACCACGCTATATTATGATAAATATTTTGTTACTATATGGCCATTCTGATAAGAATTTATGAAGACTGTTCAATATATTCTACAAGATATAGATAAGCAATAAGTCTTAGCCGGATTTACCAGGTATGCTATCGTGAATATAGGCTAATTCCAGAGTACCTAGTCAAATAACCTTAGATGAATTGTTATAAGAGTGAAATTAGCTAAAATATCTATAAAAGTCTTTGAATTAAGGTGTGAAAAGCGATCCGCAACAGGACCTAGTTTACGGTCTGGGTATTTGTGAGGCCGTAAAGTCTCACGTAATTTGAATTTAACACATCTATGACCCAGCGTTGTGAATGCTCATGGGCGGCAGTGATCGCTTACTATTAAATGACCTGTTGACTCGTTTGCCGAACCTAAGCAATAAAAAAATCTGATACCCACAGCACAAGAATTGCGTATATTTTAGTGTGGGTAAGAAGTCTGTATCTAAAGGAGGGCTTTGCCCAGCAGTGGACAATAAAAGGCTGATGATGATGATGAAGAATAATTCTGTGTTAGTGTTGGGTGTATTTATTTCTTTAAATATCGATTTACAGACATTTAAACGCATCAAGACAGATAAACGTAAATTTCACAATGAAACTAGGCAACCATAATACACAATATAGAACACCATGTAGTTACTACGAGTAGTTACCCAACAGCGTCATGTTCAGAGGAAGTGCGAGTAACTAGTTTGAAGCTGGGTTCGTTCAGAGCAACTTGTGACAGTGAACACGCCACTCCATAATTATATTAAATGAGAACATTGCATTTGCAACATACACAGGAAATCTGCGACTGTTCTTGGAGTCGTCAGGAGCTAATGTATGGGTCGTTTTGAATTTGTGAAAATAATTCAGTTTTGTAATGCGTTTGAGTTTTGGAAAATCGGCGTTTTTGAATTAGTAAAGTGCCTTATTCATTTCCGTTATGCATGAGCTATACCAAAATATACGTAGTGAGAATTACTTTTCTACTTACATACTTCGACTGGGTCACTGCTCTGAATTCTGAGTAGCTAAATCGTGAATGCCAATTAATTTAAGACTGATATCAAACTGCTGTGTAATTATGTCGATACTGAGTATATTATATAGTATAACTTAACCAAATTGACTTATTTATCCCTCTGTGTAATCACCATCTAAAAAATCTATGGTTACGATTCATATGAACCAAATCGTTGACCCTCTAAACAAGGATTAGACCAAAACTAGGTACCTATTCGGAAGCAACAAGAATGCATATGCATAAAAAGAAACTTAAACAATTAGGTGATGTAGTTATGTTTCTATGTGGGATATCTGCGTTTAAATGACACGAGTTAAATCCAACTAAAGACCATGTTTAAATAAATAATCATTTCAGATGTTCAACATACAGCTTGTAAATTCCAACTTTACTAGACTGACCACTACAAATTCTATACGTCCGACATGAAATAGGCCCAATTAGAACCGCGCCGTAGAGTAACGCTCAAGAACTCTCACATAAAATAGAAGCCACTGCCAATTGGGAGGCTAATTGGATCGTGTTGTGTAGAAATAATATAACCCACACTCTAAACGTAAATTAAATATACTTATAAACTAAATTCTATAAACTAAAATATTATGACTACAAGGCATTTCATATTAATATATGTCCTCGTAATAATAAATTAAAATATCTCAATTACATTCTTGACTTTTCATAGTACTGACTTTCTTGATAGCCAATTACGATACACTTTAACGGCGAAGAAAAACATTATAAGAAAACCTATATACGAGTAGCATAAACATTAATTTTTATTAATTTAATCCGCTAACCCGCAATAGGCCCTCTCAGTCGACCACTCCGTAACCTCTCCCAAACGAACTCATATTGTTGAAGAATTCTATGTGTGTATCCAAATAGTGGCCGCAGAAGGAGTGATAGATATAATAAAGTATGGACATACCTTGGGGTATCTGATCTCGTGGTGTTGTGTGTACTGGTAGTTAACGGAGCCAGGAACACCATAATGCGGTACCCTCATCACGCGGACGTTGGTGTCGTCGAATGTGACGTACGCCATCTTAGCTCCATCAGGGGAGAAGTAGATCGCGTTGCTTGAACCGAACACTTCCTCTGCAAACATGAAAGTAATAGTCATCAATCATTAAATATATATATTACTGCATCCTATGGTCATCATCAACATAATTTACATAAACAACATCAGCTACAGAAAGTGCTAAGCAAAGTCCTTTCCAAGGACACACGAAAATAATTATCGATGATCGAACTATTTTACTGATCTAAATAGACGAACCAGTATAATTCTTCCTTACTGTCGGTATGAGATAAAGCTAGTACCAGCTACAGTGCTAGTACTAGCCTGGTTAGCCTCTGTTCAAACTGTAAAATTAAGTGGCTTCAGTACGACTCTACAATTTATCTTCAAACTATCATTATTACTAACCTTCATAAACCCAGTCAGGGATTCCATGGTAGATAACGTTCAGCTCTCCAGTTGTAGTGATCTGCTGCGGCGTGCTCGTCAAGCTAGCTTGGTAGTAGATGTTGTTGCGGTAGACGAAGGCGAGAGCCGTGCCTGAGGGGCCCCAGACGAAGTTCTGCAGGAAGGCTTCCGTTGCGTTCAGAGCTGGGGGGAGAATGTCCGTCTCGTTGCCATTGACGAGGTCGACGATTGCGTATCTAGCTGTGAAGCTGTATCTGTACACCTGAAATTACATTTTTCATATATTATTATTATTGCAGAAGTACATACATAAACTCACGCCTTTTCCCGGAAGCGGTAGGCAGAGGTTCCATTGGTAGCAACCAAGACACCCAAGTTTCGCCTAATTTGTTTCGTCCCACAATATGATAGAGGGCGAGCCTATCGCCATATCGGGCAAAAATTCCTGACTCCGAACTGATAATTAATAGAAAAATCCAATATCACTTTGCTCGACCCGGGATTCGAGCCCGAGACCTCAGCTTTGTAACTGTACCGTGGCACAACTACGCCACCTAGGCAGTCGGGACCGATTTGGAACTAGGCCCGATCAGTGGGTTGAAGGTCTGGCGTCATCGCATCCTATACAGCTGAAACTTGTATATAACAATACATGGCTCGATGCTTTTTCCATCTAATATAGGGCACAGGCCTTTAGATTACGCATTGAAGCTTGCTTACGTACTACAAGAAATTGTTACTACACGAAAGAAGCTATCAATTATAAGCCGTGTACCTCTCACAAGAAGGGCGAAACTACAATCCGCAAAGTTCACCGTAATTACGCCATTTTCGTTTCATAATAAATGATCAAGTTTGGACTTCCTAGTATATTATATCAGGTCATAATTATGGAATCAATTTGTTCGACATTTAAAATATTTAATTGTCTTGTTTTAAAATTCCATTCCCATTGTATTATACTCGTATATATAAATTGAAAAATTAATTTATTGGCTCACCAAATCACATTAAATATTAACATTTACATCAGCATAATTAATCCCGTGACCTGTCATAAAATGCCGTTGATAAAAACATAATTAAAAACAGCTTGGTATGTGTGAAAGATCGCTATTATAATGTATTAATCAGCAGATTAGACGGCAGAATTAAACCGATTTGTGTTTTATATGATATTTTTTACGGTCGTCTATGTATATCTGTGTTGCTATTAGGAAGTTTGATTTTCACTTAGTTCTCCTGCATTTTCGAAATGTACACATTTTTTGCATGGATATACGTATACTGTAGGTACGCATACTCATTGTAGGTAGATTTAATCTTATTTACGTATTAAGTCTTTTGTTTGGCCAAGTTAGTTAGTTGGCCAATTTACATATATTAAGCTGGATAAAATATGAAGTTGAATGACATTTTAATAAATTACTATTTTTAGTTTGAATATAATCGGAAAATAAATATTTAGATAAATAACTCTCAGGTACAACATACAAATTTACAGCTTTTTCAAAACTAAAATTCCTGCAGATAAAATAATGTCACAATTTGGCATTCTCAACGCAATAAAGTTATTTTTAAAGCGTATTTTTAATTAGCGAATCTAACTTAATAAAGTTGTTAATAAAAATTATGACAATCCTAATAAATCACACGATAAACATAAACATTCGTCAATCAAACCACTTATACATTAGAATGTATTACAATGAGGAAATATCGAATTAATTAACGTATTCAGAGACATCATAATTAAATTGAAACAAAAATATTACAGCTTAAAAATAGGCTAGGCTATAAATAAAAATAAGAATTTGTTATTTATATTGTTAATCGAAATGCGTATAATATGTATGCGACATCATGCGGTAAGAAACTACATGATACATTGAAATATGGATAAAATTCAATAATGCATAATTGTTAAAGTCTACGTTTTAAAGGAGAATTGTGACAATTTATCACCAAACTTTATAGAAGTAGATTTCAAGGCGCTAGAGTTATAAATATCAAACGCTTCTTTGAAGAAGATATCAAATTTTATTTCGCCAACTATGTAAAGGTATAAAGACCCAATGAACAATTTAGTCTAAAATACCAATAATATAATATTCATCTTAGCTCCGAAGAGATAAAAGGTATTCGTTTGGAATAACTACAAACCCAAAATAAGTAGAACAAGTCGTTCAATAATAAATTTTCTATAGATCCATTAAGGTTTACGCAATTTTAAGCCTATATTAGTTTTGGTATTAAAACATAAATAATGCAAGCTGGATTCCGTAACAACAAACCATACTGTAAAAGCTTAATTGATGACAACTACAATTTCGATAACATCAGTATACATTTTAGCAGTACTACAGTCGATGTAACAGCTCTTTACCGTGTAAGTCACGTACTTCGCTTTCCGCGGCGAAACGAATATTAGCAAAATTTACGAAAAAGAATCGTATTATTGCTAGCTAACCTTCTGTACCTGATTTTGGAACTCCTTATGTAAGTATTAAGTATACGCATGTTATATTCTGACGAAGAAATTTGGCAACTCTACTGTACTCCTGATATTGTTATTATAATACTAGCTGATGCAACAAAGGTTGTTGTTCTTATTTTATTCATAACATACACATGAAATGCTACTTAAAATCCTTTCGACAATATATTGCCGAAAAATTACTACAGTCGGTAAATTCCTTTAACACTGGTAGGATAATTAGCATTACATCAAGTACATCGTGTGTGAAGTTAACATGTGTTATCAGTTTAGGTAATTTCTGACCATCATACTGATAGGCTTGCATCCAGCGGCTTCCTGCAACCTTAACCAGGTCTTTCGTCCACCTTGTAGGCAGGTGTCCAACAGGTCGTTGTGGAGAACTTTGGCAGGCTTATGTTCAGCTGTGGTCTTCCTATGGATGAAGAGGGTGGGAGATATTAATAGGTAACACTTACCGGCACTACGTTGTAAGCTAAGACCACGTGACCCTGTTCCGGAGATAGCAGGGTCACTCGCGATGACTGCTGCAGCGTCTGCAACACAACATATTAATGTTATTTATTTCTTCTTAATTGCGTTTAGTAATTTGATGTGATAGTTTTAATCACTGGATGTTGGTCTTTGCCAACTGGTCACTTTGAAAATCTTTGATTAGCTGCAGCAGAGGATCCTTAAGATCGTTAATCTATATTCAGTTCATAGGACTCGCGTTATATCCTAAAGTAGCAATCATATTTAGTAGTTGCAATTCAGTATTCCAATTGGTTTTTAATAAATGAATGAGAATAAGTGCCTGGTGGGCTGTTGGTAACGGACCAGATGCGGCTGGCTATATGTTCACGGTGGTCGCGGGTTTAAATCCCAGAGCACACCTCTGACTTTTCGGAGTCACGTGTGTATAGTCAATCACCACGCACTATAACGGTGAAGGAAAACATCGTGAGGAAACCTGCATACCATAGCGACTTGTATATATTTCTATGGTATATAAAAGACAGCTAACCCGCATCAGGCCAGCGTGGTGGACTATACGGCCTAATCACTCTCAATCGTACTTTCGATTGTAGAGGAGGCCCGTGCCCTGCAGTAGGACGTATATGGGCTGATACAGAATTAGAATAAGCCTAAATTATTATTATAATCACCAAGTATCATACACGAAAATGGTTACAAAAGTAGACAAAAAGCTCTTAATTATCTCGAAATTTTCGTGTCGTAAAGTTGCGAATATTTCACGTTGTTAATTAGAAAGGAGCAGGTTATTTCACAGTCTATTATGTTTTGTAAGTTTGCAGACGAGATCGTAAATCCTAAATTAACTGGCAAGCAAACGCCGGCGTTTCTAGGTTCACCTCAATTACTTTATCTATATTTATAAGACAACGCCTTGAGACTAACTTGACGAGAACGATACAACGTGTAATTTTGAAGACTTGCGCTGTTTGTGAACTATTTAACAGAGGGCGCAGATATAGGCAGAGTAATAATCCATTTTACATTTTTTATTTCTTTAGTCAGCAAACGAGCAAACAGGTCATCTGATGGTAGGTGACCACTGCCACCCATAATCATCCACGACGTTGGATCATGGATGTATTAAAGGTCCATCAAATTGGGAGGAGAGCGGGAAGGAAAAAGGATGGGAAGAGGAAAGGGGTATTGAGCATCTAGGGGGATTATCACTCTAGAATCTAGTGGCGGGCATACAAATACATTTATAGCAAATATTTTGACAACTCCATTAGTCCTTCGGTTTTCATTATTTTACTCTCCTATTACGTTTGCAGGTTCTTTTATTTATTTTCATGCGGGTTAAAGACGATTTAGCGTCCTCCAGAGAGTCGCCGAGTTTTGGTGATTCATGCTATTTCAATGCCACTGTCGATCTTGTCTCATAGGAATTCTAGTAAGAGATATTTTATGTTAACGTAAGCGACATTTAAATATTTATACATAGTTTACAAAAAGGCCTCGAAATCGGCCACAATCACTGGTTTGATGTCGTCAACAAAAACATTATTGCCGTAATCTTACAATCGAAGACGCTAAGGGAAAAACGAAATGACGAAGGCTGCATACGAAAGCGGAACCTGATATGGTCGGGATAGCATCATCGAAAATCAGCGTTGCGCTGTGGTCCGCACCGCAGCGCAACATTCTTGCTAAGTGATCACCTACTAGTCACAGCCACGACGTGCAAAATTCTTCTTTATTTTTTTAATTTTAATTTCTTTTATGTTTTTTTTACATCTGTATATGGAAGTCGTTTTGTTCGCTAGTGACACACAAACAGTTTTTTTTTTCTTTCTTTTTTACTAGTAAACGAAACATTCTTTAGGAATGTCAAATACATATATGTGACCTTAAAAACCTAGCCAATAAGTCAATTTCGCTGGCGATTACGAATAAAAGAATTTAAGTCAACGCACAGCATGTCATAATTGTCAATAAAGTAACGTTTCTTCAAACATGATATTAATATTTCACATGGTCAATAGTGGCACAACCATAATAACTAATAACTACCGTACAGGAATCTCCGCATAAGGCAACCGAGAGGCCGATCGTATGACACTCTTGCAACATCCAATATTACGAGATTGATATCTGTTCTAATTAAAATGTGTAGTGATTCGATTTAATAAAGTTGAGCTGCGGCGTCGGATTGTGATCTTGCGGTTGAATGAACAATACGCAAGGATATATATTTTTTTTAGAAAAATGGTTGATTTTATCTCAAAACAATCTGCGGCCAATCAACCATGTCGCTAGTCCAGCGTGGTACATTAAGACGTAAGCGTTTCTCAATTGTGGAGGAGATACGCGCCTAGCATTGCAAAGTAGGTATATAAATAATAAATAAATAAACCCAACAGCCACATACATAGTCCTGACCCCACACTTCGGTTAAGAACGAGTCTTGTGTCCTGGGTAGTGGGTATCCGGAACTACGTGAGACTTTTCAGTCTTACAAACACCTAGACCCGGAACAAATACCTATGGTTCACACAAATATTTGTTTCGGTGCGGGGATTGAACCCGCAGCCTCTCGTTTAACAGCCGGGGTCTAACCAACTGCGCCACGGAGGCGGTATATACATAATATATTCAATAATATTGCAATGTTTTATATATAAAAATATCTATATTATAATTAATATATGAGAGCATCATTCCTAACCTAGATTTTACATTACTTTGCACTACAGCTAGAAAATATGATATTTAGTACATGAAAATTATTAGGACTTTTCGTGAATCAATAATAGTGTCCGCTAAATAATCATGTTTGACGGAACTCTGTTATCTAATAAGATATCATAAATTGAACAAGATTGCACATTTATCACTTTTATAGCTCTTATTTATAACGCCTCATTAATGATTATTTTATCAGTTGGTATGTAATACACATTAATTATCCCGAGACGGACTTCCCTAATTTCTAATTGTTAGGCAGAATACAACAATTTGTAAAAACCTTATATTATTGAAAGCTATTCATTGGTTTTATAATTCATTCAAATATGATGAGATATTTCCAAGTAAGGGTTTCTCCCGCCTCATCAGGGCACATTTTATACAAAAAAAATATTGTAAACTAGCACTTTCGAGTCTACATAGGCCAAATAACAATGTATAGGTCATAATATTTCCACTTATCCGTAATGTTACAATTAGCAATACTGCGAAAGGCACTGTTAATTATAATTTTTATTCAATGATTTTGTGGCGTTTCATATGCACATTTAATTTTAAATCACTATTTTATAAATTTACCTAATCATTAAGTCAGTACAGTCAATAATATTGCAAGGAATTCACCAACTGGGGTGCAAATAATTTGCAGCTCCATATTACGTATTCTATATTTCATTAATTTAGACGTAATTATACCTAAGTAGCTTACAATTCAAACATTGATACCACAATCTGTTTTGTTGTAAGAATTTATACACAAAAAAGCCTAAAGATGATTGTTTAAATCGTGCAATATCGTCTGATTTCGGCAAGTTAGCGTTATTCCCGCTCGTGCAAACGAAGATTTATCAGTTCTCATATAAAATTGAGATTGTGTTTGCGTACCGTGAAATTCTGGAATGAAATCGGCGGGCGTGTTTGAAAATGGAATCGAATATATGGAACACCTCGAGGATTAAGCATGTACTATCTACGAGTATACCGTTGAGTTTATAGTCAATTCGAAATATGATTGAGATGAAATATCCCAGCCGGCTTCGAATAAGCAACTTGAGTAAATCTCGACGTCAACGTTATGTTCGACATTACATACATACATAACCACACGCCTTTTTCCCAGAAGGGGTAGGCAGAGGTGCTACTAGAACACCCACGTTTCGCCTTCTATATTCCGTCCCATGATGTTATCACATCATGGGACGGAATGAACGGGGGCGAGCCTATCGCCATATCGGGCACAAATTCCTGACTCCGGGCTGATAATGAATAGAAAAATCCAATATCACTTTGCCCGCCCCGGGATTCGAACCCGAGACCTCAGCTTTGCAATCATACCGTAGTACCACTACGCCACCGAGGCAGTCGAGGCATGTTCGATATTCAAACAAATAAGTGACGATTCATGGCTTTTAGTTCTTTAAATTGTTCATAACTCTGATGGCTACATTGAATAGCAGAAGAATACACACCGAAAATAAAAAAATCAAATGAAATTGAAAATCATAGAAACGTAACTTGAGATTTGTCGATGATTAGACCATCTCAATGCGCGTATGTTAGCATTAATTATTAAATAAAATCGGTAACTAAGGAGAACTCGCATGTTTGAGGATTCTACATCAGAATTTCAAAGGTTTTTAAATTCCACTACACTCGCGTAACGGACTAAGGCTTGTAACCACCTCAATCATAAAGGAGGCCCGTAGGACATCTGTATCTGAATATGTATCAACCCATATATGACCCACAGCAGGACACGGGTCTACTCTACAATCGAGAGGATAATCGAGAGGGGTTAGGGCATATAGGACATAACACAGCTACTGTATCTGAATATGTATCATCCCATATACGCCCCACTGCAAGGCACGGGTCTCCTCTACAATCGAGAGGATAATCGAGAGGGGTTAGGCCATATAGGACATAACACAACTAAATAAATATTAATCTTACCTGAGAAGTGTTGGAAATCAGCAGCACGTGACTGTCACCGTCTACGTCGTAAAGCATCAAGTCACCATTGGCATTTCGGAACAGAAGGTCGCTTCCTGTAATATTAATGCAACATTGTTGTTTACACTTTTTGACTCATGCAACATATTTATTCCAATATTTATGAGACAAATAAAGTACAGCACCGACCAACAGTACGGTTGCTAGGGTATTTCACGTCAGAATTAAGTTACTTGTAAAGCATATGCTCGATACAAATTTAATTTATTAAAATTTACACCAGCAGCTTTATTCAAGACAATTTATTATTTAACACGTTGTAGTATAACGACAATAATTTACCTAAGCAAATGGCTGAGAAAACCCTGCCCAAAAACACATTGAATATATAATACAAGTTAAATTAAAAGCAGAGAAAAAAACTCTTACAAGCGAAACATTCGGAACTTTTACTAACCTTGCGACCAACTGGCATTAAACGAGTTGGGTGCATACGCTCCGTTTATAATCGATTCCAACTCCAGCGGGTCTAGTGGAGGTTCTGTTATGGGAGGTACTGTGGTCGTAGTCGTAGTGGTAGTCGTTGTAGTCGTGCTCGTAGTCGTGGTCGTAATGGGAGTAGTCGGGCCTTCTGTAGTCGAGACTATCGGCTCGGCCGTGCCGTCGTTGCCCGTGAATACTACCACTAAAGTGACGACCACAGCAATAACTGCGACCATGACGACTCCTCCGATGACGTAGGTCAGAGTCTTTTTCCGTTTGGTTGCGACCAGGACCTAAAGATAAATTTACTTTTAGATTTTTTTGTATTTGTTGAAAATATATCTAAATTATGGGGTTAAATCTCAATCATACAAAACACCTTAGCTTGCCATCAGGTGACATTACAAAGAAAAATACGTATTGTATGTAATAAAGAAATATAATTATTATGTATCTATTAATTGCAATAAAAAAAAACACGCAACAAAAGAGTATAAATATTTAAGGAGCAGACTCTACCAACAGATGTTTTATCAACATTGTTAACTGTACGAAAAAACTTTTATTAAGTATTTAGAAACAAGGCTAACTGATTTGCAAATTAGTTTCAACTAAGATTTCAGGATTGTGTAATATTCATTCAATTTAACTTAAATGAGGTAATCTTTGTTTAATATTAGTTTTAGATTAGATTAGAGAATACTATGTAATTAACTTAAAACAAACAATAAAATTATCTATGAATGCCTCTAACTATTCTCCCATTCTTCGGTAATTCTCGAATTAAACTTTTTCATTTAATTCAACTTTTTTGTTATAATAGACTTACAGAAGATGATAAACAATGTTATTTTAATTAAAATGTATGATTTTGATACAGTGATTCGAAATCCTGGTTAAAAGGGAATTTTGTATTAATTTTAAGATACATATTTGCAAATAAACTAATAGGATCACACAAAACCAACCTTACGTTTCACAACTTAAAACCAAAATCACATTCACGCACATCTCGAAATCATGACATCATGCAAACTTTGTGACGTCACAATTTCAGAAACGCTCACTGCACATGAATGAACTGCGGCCGATTCAAACGGCCATACTATGCAATGAATTGAACTGAAATGGATTAACTCGGGCCATTAGACCCTCATTAGGTATTTCACTCATTCCGAGGCTATCGTGGGTTATCGCGCGTTATTGTGTAGCAACATTAAGTGTCAGGAGTTCGTAAACAAAAGTCAACGTTTTGTGAATAGGCGATTGGCTCGTGTCTAGTGACGTCATTAACTTGCTAATAAGATATTATAAAGGTTTAAAATAATTATAAATGCAGCCAAAAGTCACATAATATAATCCTGATTCCTTTTGGTGTAGTAAGAGCGAAAGGTCTTTCGTACTTATGATACCGACAAGATGATTATTTTACAACATTATTATTATTATCTATATGTATAACTAATTCTCCCACAACAGTAGGGTAAAACATTTTTCCGCGGGCTTTTGGGCCAGGCAGGAAAAAGCGGTGTTAAGACTAGCCTGTGGATAAGAACTTTCGCACTAGTCTACAAGTGTTTAATAGCGTTGCTTTCTGTAAAAGGATGTAAGACAACTTGTGCATGCCAAGCGACCGGAGGCTATCGTGCAAACTATGGGGAATTACGCCTGTGGAAGAAAGGACTACTGGTATTGTTTTTACTGTCTGTACATTCCATTGTTTTTTCAGTTCTATTGACAAGTCTATATATTTGGCAATTTTTTCGTTATATATTGATAAAAGATTATGGGTATTCGGAATAGCTATGTCTATTAAATATACTGTACTATTATTTTTATCATATAGAAGAATATCTGGTCTGTTAAAATGGATAGTTTTGTCTGTAATTATAGTTCGGTCCCAGTAAAGTTTATAGTGAGCAGATTCTAATATTGTAGCAGGCGTGTACTTGTAATAAGCGGTTTTATCTTTAATAAGTGAATATTGGAATGCTAGGTGTTGGTGTATGATGGAGGCTACCTGGTCATGGCGGTGCCTGTAATCTGTTTGTGCAATAGATTTACAGGCACCGGTGATGTGTTGTATGGTCTCTGATGCGCTATAGCATCGTCGACACAGATCAGTGGGGAGGTTATGAGCTTTAATAATGAACTTCTGATAGTTACGGGTGTTTATTACTTGGTCCTGGATCGCGGCCACAAAAGCCTCCGTCTCTGGAAACAGTTCTCCTCGCCGTAGCCACTCGTTCGATGCATCTTTATCGACATGTGTTTGGCTGAGATCGGCGAGGTGTCTCCCATGCAGAGACTTCTGAGACCATAGATCCAGTTTATGTTGTATGGTGGTGACACATTGGTTCGGTTGGGTCGTTCTGTCGTGCAAGTTAAGCGGGGTCAATTTTTTATCTATATCTGCTATGAATTTGTGAAGTTCTATGTTTTCGGCTTTAGTATGAAAATATTGTCTAAGTTTAGTAATTAAATTATTGTGTAGGTTGCGTATGTCAAGTAGTCCTCTCCCTCCATTTCGGCGAGCTAAAGTAAGCCGTTGTGTGCATGATTTAGGATGGTGCTTTCTGTATTTAGTTAGAAGGGTATTGATTATTCGTTGTAGCTTATGTAGATTCGATTGTGACCAGTGTATTATTCCAAATGAATACGTAATAATGGGGATGGCATAGGTATTTATGGCTTTTATGGTGTTACGTGAGTTTAGTTGGGATCTTAAGATTTGGTTTATTCTTAATATTATTATTATTTGCTCAATTGGCCCCAAAATTGTCTGAATTGAGTATTCAAAAATCGTATCAAAGTAGAATACTGTGTTTGGTTTATTCAACTGTATTATATGACGGTTGATATAAATAATTATTTTAACAGCTTGCATTAAACTATTTTTGGTCATAAATTCATATCATATTGGCTTTCTTTTAAACTCTATTTTATCAAGATACTACAAAATCCTCAAGCTAGTAGTTACCAATGCAGGCAAATCGGTAAATAATTCGAGAATATGCTCCTTTTCCTCATGTATTTTTTTATTTCTCCTTATATTCATAGTTTTATTTCTTATTTAATAACAATAAACTAATAAATACCTACACCCAACAGTCTCACAAAAAGTCCTGACTTAAGAGTAAAACTAAAAGGGTATTAAAAACTACGAAAGACTGGGACCGAAAATCTCACAATCATCAACCATCCAACCCAAAACAATTTTTTGCAAATTCATAACCTTTATTCCGTACTTGCTATGGCTAATGTTGATCGCCCAAATATTTGTCACAGCGGGGAGTCTCATGTTTACATTCGGTTTTACAAATACTCGTATTTCCAATACTTTCCGTCTTTCCAGTGTAAAAAAAAAATGCAGATTTGGTAATTAGAACATCTTACCTGGTCACTGGTGCCCATCTCCAGTGTGGAGTTGCCGTTGTCCTGAGCCATGGTGATGTCGATATGTCACCTGCCGACAAAAATACATTAATCAATATACGTATACATTAATTGGGACCAAAAAGTTCTCGAATGGAGGCCACGAAGCGGAAAGCGCAGCGTGGGACGTCCACCCACTAGGTGGTCAGACGACCTGGTAAAGGTTGCGGGATGTCGCTGGATGCAGGCTGCGTCCAATAGGTCACTGTGGAAATCATTAGGAGAGGCCTATGTTCAGCAGTGGACTTCCTTTGGCTGATGGATGAATGCATTAATTAATATTTTAACAAGTGACTCGTGAGATCACGGTGAGCAGATGAAAATGTAATGACAATTTATCTCTCTGCAAATCTACAGTTGACGAAATCATTTGGAATATAAAAAATATTTTTAAATAGAAGAACTCTTTTTAAGATGATGTCCGAGTCTATAAATTTAACCCACGATTTCAAGGTTACAATATATTTTAACAGCTTAAAAGAATAAATTTTTTTAAGGTACGTGTTTTTAATATAACTATTCAGTTCACGCACTGCTTGCTCAAGGTAAATTAGTCTATCACAAAAAACGCCCACGCAATCGATATTGCTCATAATACGTTTGTTACATAATTAACTGCCTCTTAATTTATATATCATTTTCCGTTATCAACCCGGAGTAAGAATTTTGTGCAATAATTTTGTGCCGATATGGCGGTAGGCGAACCTACCACATCGTGAGACGGAACATACAGGGCGAAACGTGGGTGTCCTGGTAGCACCTCGGCCTCCCTCTAGGAAGAAAGGGGTGATTTGTGTTTGTTTGTTAATCCATTTAACAAAAATAATTAAATGTTTCAACAATCCCACGGGGTTTCCTTGTACAAAAATACATACTGGACCGTAAGTCACAAAAAAGTACCATAAGTAAGGCAGGAAATAGGTTTAAAGACAGATAACTGTGTCTCAACATTCAATAAGTAATAACACCTGTAGTTGCCAAAATAACGCAGTAAAAAGCGATATTTTATCTGATAATGACAACTTCGACGGCGGGACAAGCCGTCGTTGACCATTTAAGGACGATATTATGCAATGCGAAATCGAAAATTAGTGAATAACGGTACATGCCAACGTCCTGCCTTTAGGGAAAGTACACAATCCAAAAACAAAAATAATAAAAAGTAAGAAGTGAATTTTCAGTCCTGGAATTTTTCAAGTTTTTCAATTCGTTTACCTATACACAATCACGGGTTTTGACGATAAGGAATTAAAAACCGATTTTTTTGTACGTTTTACAATTTAGTGCTTTACTTAAAATAAAATTTATTTTAAAAGATCACATAAGTATCAGTCAGTAGCACCATCAAACTATTAAAAGCAACCGAATAATAAAAAAACCAACGTCATAAATTTCGCTGTCGAATATAAAACTGATTTAGCGTAGAGTAAATAAATGAAACATAAATCCAAGAATCGCTCATTCATTGCCGATTATTGCGAGAAAACAATGAGATATCTAGAAAAACAGAAAGGCCAAGGAACTATTTATGGACTTTAACAATAGAATTCGCTAACATGTTTTTCTAATCCTATTTTAGGAGAATTGAATCACTTTAAGTAGTTTGATGTTGATATAGTTCTGCTTATCTATTCTATCTACTATTAGATGAGTAGGTACATAACTGCATACTTTTGAGAATCAATCCTTTACTCTTACATTATAATTATTAATTAACACTGTATATTAAATTTGTGGTCGGATATTTGCATCCCACTGGATATTGATCATCGTAAATAATGTTAAACCGAGAGAGAGATGTTTGATTTCGAGGTGGCTGGACCAATTTCAGTGATTTATAAAGTATTGTCGTCTCCTGATAAATACTGTACAGTACTTTACAGTTTATATTGACTAATTATGGTAAAAAAAATTGTTTACAAACACAGTGGGAGCGGTACGGGCGCGGGAGCAGCGGCGGTAGCGAAGGCGGGAGCGCAAGCGAGGAGAGCGTAAAACGCATATTCATGCTCGTGAACACAGTACTTCGTGGAGCGTCTCAGCGTCAACGCTTTATATTATTATATATGAATTTTTAGAAACGTTTTATTTTATTATTAGCAGGAATATGCGTTTTCCGCTCTCCTTGTGCCCGCTCCCGCTGCCCGCGCCGCTCCCACTGCGTTTGTACACAGTGATGCACGAAGTGTGTGGCCTTTTGGGTTGAGCCTTTGTATCTAATCTCCAGTAGTCCGGTATAATTGTGTTAATCGGTGATAGATAATCATCTCTGTTTGATGGATAGTACATTTGGATCACATTGTCCTTACTGGTAAATGATCTTTGGTCACATCGTTGAACTAAAGTAAAAAAGAGGGAGTGTACTTCTCCTTTGCAATAGTTCATTATGTCCTATATATCCTATCGTTTTTTTTTTAAACAGCAATCTTTATCAGCAACAAGTGGATAATTTTAAAGTAATAGGCATTAGTTTCCTCCAATAACTCTCGGGACAAATTAACGAACGAAGTTATTCTTTTCAATGCGTGAAATAAAATAAATAAGTATAAAAAAATACCCCCAACATACATAGCCCTGAACCCTCATTACGATCAATTAAGTCTTGTGTCGTGGCTATCAGAAACTACGAGAGAATTTTCAGTCTCACAAATACCCGGACCCGAGACAAATACTTGTGGGCCTCACAAATATTTGTCTCGCTGCGGGGATCGAACCCGCGGCCTCTCGTTCTACAGCCATTCGTTCATTTCATTTTTTTCAAATGAATAAACATGAGCAATTACATCGACAATTTGTACCATTCAAGGCGACTACACTTTTTCTAAGTTGATTTAAGTAGCGCAATAGTTCAATGTCAAGAATTGTTTCATGTTTTGTTGTTAAGGTCCCATATTCACCCAAATGAATATTTATGCCGCTGTTTATTTACTACAAACAATTTATTTCGCTTAGTAAATCCACATTCATTACAATTTACGAAAGCTTTAGACTAAAGCCCCATTTACACGGGGAGGGATTCTCGCCTCGGAGATACGATTATCGTAAGGATATAAAAAAGTTGCATCGTGTAAACGTTTGTCAGAACACGATCATCTATGGCGGTTATGTCATGCGATAATCGCATACGATTCTCGCCGCGAGAAACTCTCCCGTGTAAATGGCACTTTAGAGATCCTGAATTCAATGCAGATATTGATAGTTAATTTGATAAATATATTATATAATCCTAGTTTTTATGTCTGATAATATGGCTGTAATATGTGATATTGACGCCCTGTCACATAATGGAAATACGAGATACGAAGAACGAAATGTTCAGTGATGATTGATGTCTATCGATTCGTGAAATATAATATTTAGTTATTTACTTCCCAAAAAAACTCAATCAAAACAATAAATATTCTTTGTATTACGAGTCTATCATTGTCTGTACGAAGAAATACTATTTTAATACATTTTGTTCCTTGATTCTGTATTATCAGGTCATAAACTTCAATTTTATTATTTAATTACTCGATGCCACCAACATTGTGGGTTAGATAAATAAACTGCTAACAGGTATATATAACAAGAAAATACAATCAAAATCTTATTCATTCAATTAAAACAATTGTTATATAATGTCAGAGTCGTTGTATTGATTGATGTGTAAACGTTAATTGCCTATGGGAAATTGATATTAAATGATATATAATTTACTTATTGTCGTGACTATCAAGACTTGTTGCCGATGAGCTGTTTGAAACCTAAATTTAACAATTTTGATAATGTTTACTTTTACGTGAGAATGACAAAACCTCAACGCTCATTAGTTTATACAAAATACATACGTGTAAATGCAGGTCCATCGTTCAACTGCGTTTTATTACAAATTCGTGATAATATTTTTTAATTAAAAATGTCGTTTGACTTCCAGCGTGCTACCTTTTGACTACTGACAGCAGTAATGTATGTATGTATTAGTACATATACTTCCCACTGCCGACATGGGCCTCCTCTTCAATCGACAATACGATTGAAAGGGGTTAGGCCATATATTCCACAACGCTACTCCAATATAGCTACTGTTAATTACAATGCGCCCATAGAAAATCCACCAGCAAAATGAAGTTGTCGGCGTTATCTCTGGACGACAAGTTATACTGATCTGTTTAATAATAAATTTAAAAAGACTGCACCCGAAACGCAACATACTTGTTAAGGTTCTATCATGTATAATCAAAAGTGGGCAGACAGAAGTGGATACGAATATTCTAGCATCAATTTTCATGGCGCAGTTGGTTAGACCTTGGCTGTGAAACGTGGTGACGCGGGTTCATTCCTCGTACCGAGACAAATATTTTTATACAGGTATTTCATTCGGGTGTTTGTGAGACCGCAATGTCTCTCGTAGTTTCTGATACCCATGACATATGACTCGATCTTATTGTAGGTTCAGGACTATAATATATGTGACAAAAAAACTTAAAGACGATATTCGATTACCTGATGGTAATTGGCCACTACGCCTATGTGCTTTAGCTATCAACAGGTGACCTAAGCGGCAACGAAACGTAAGTACATTTTTCTTATTTTTAAATTACAATTCAAATTCAAATTGGTGTTTATTGGGCCAACATTAGATCAAATGTAAGAAAATGCGGTCAACCGCGCTTACCCGATAACAACTATCATCCAGTAATTATTTTAATCTACGTTATTATTGAACGTTGTCTTATCTAGACGCGTGTTATCGATAAAAAAAATTGTTGCCATAAATTTTTATCTCATGCAAATATCTACACTGGTTCTGTAAGCCCACATAATTGTAGGTCGGTTTTTATACCGATGCTGATCCGTGGAAGATTAATAATTTCAAAATAATGTGTTCTTAAATTTACGCGAATATTACACATTGAAATAAAACGAATTCCTTCGGGGCGGACTGTGACCACGAAAACTGTAAAGTAATCGAAACGTCGGCAAATTAAAAAATGTAATAATCAAATAAAATTTGCGTTAAAATCCGTAAGAATTCGTTTCATTTAAATTTCAAAATAATTGTACACATGTTTTCTGGCTACTAATAAGTTCGCTTTTCGTGACGTTATACCAGCCTGTATCGGAATCCTTTCTACTCAATATGGACCAGTTCACCTGGTATTCAACCTTTTCAGTTGTAAGACCATATTTTGCTACCAATGGCTCAACTATAAGTGAATAAATAAATACACTCAACAGTCACAGACATAGTCCTGACCCTACATTAAAATCGAGTCTTGTGTCATAGGTATCAGTAACTACTAGAGACTTTTCGGTCTCGCAAACACCCAGACCCGAAACGAATACTTGTGGTTAACACAAACATTTGTCTCGGTGAGGGTTCGAACCCGCGGCCTCACGTTTCACAACCGGCATTCAACCAATTATGCCACGGAGACTGCCAATAAACTAAACATTAACACCTAAATTTCATAGCAACCTTAATACCTATTGCCAATAATAATTTAAGCTTAACTGTCTATGTACGGTTTTCTCGACATATTTAGTAATTGAAATGATAAATAACATTATGAATTATGACGCCTCTTATCACATTACCTATATCCTCAATCCCTTTATGACTTGCAGTTGAATAAGCCTACAGTCCTCATTGTTACTTCGACTGTGGTAGTGGGTATTATGACACGTCACCAACAATTGTATTGTATTGTATCAACCCATATACGACCCACTGCAGGGCACGGGTCACCAACAATATCCAGCTTCAAAACTGACAGGACAGCTACTACTTTTTTAACGCACGTCGATTATAAAGCTAGCAAGGTCATACCGAATTCCGCAAAAATAATATCATAAAGATCTTTTGGCGCCCGAATGCTTGTTGTCATACTGCTATCAAAATACTAGGAACAGATTTTCTCGCTTCACGTTTTATTAAATTGGACATGTTAAAACTATTAGATTGTGAGTATAAATGTTTCTTGCTTATAGTTAAACAATGCGTGGAATAGATATTTTAAAAATTTTAATTGTAGTTCCTTTCGTCACAGGCCAATATAATTTAGATGCATTATACTTTCTCTACTAGAACAAATATCATAATATGCCTGATGACGACTGCAATATTGTTGAGATTGAATTGAACCGCTGACAAACTATCATCAATTGCTTCTTTACGCTTTGCTGCATTGTATTTCCTTGACAAACGTTCAGACCTACTGCACATTTTTTGGAAACAAACTTAATTTCGGAAAAAATGCTTCAAAGTAAATTCGTGGTTTTAGGTTACCTAAATATTGCTTAGCATATTTATATCCCAAAGGGCCTAACAACGACTCAGGATCTCCGAGCAGTATCTAATAAAACATGCAGAAAGTTGCCGATGTGGTGAAAAGTCTAGAGACTAGAATCTGCGGATCGTGTTTCGCGGTTGGCTAGATCTTACCTAGTTACATATACTGAAATAATTATTAATTTTATGGATGTTATCACAACTATCGATTTAATCGCTGCATTAAATATATTAATGACATTTATTTTGACTATTACGTATAGAAAAGGGGGAAAAACGAAATGTCGTTCAAACCTAAAGGCAATGACTGCTCGAAATGTGAGGAATTTAAATCGAGAGCTAGTGCAGTAAAGATGCGATAGGCGTTTGCTTTTCTATCTCCGGTTTTTTCACTCAATTTTCGAACCATCTGTATGTGTTCCAATTGAAACGTGATTCTGAACTCCATACTTTGTATTGAAAGTGTCATATACGTATGGATTATCGATATCATCCAATTTACGAAGATTTTTGTGAATAATAAATAATATATATGCACTATATTTACTTGCGTATTACTAAAACAAGATAATACTAATAATGATGGTCACAGCAAATATTAAAACGTAAAAACCAACTTTACTATGAACTTTAATACTTCCTTTCTTCCTTCTACTTGGCATTATCCCCACCGGTGCCAGGGTCCGCCTTCCCGCTAATTTCTTACTACGAACATTAATATATGTCTAAAAATATATAGAGAATAATAAATAAGATTATAAGTGTGCATTATTCGAGGCTAATTACTTAGATATTAATTGCCAGTATTTACCAGGTGCGTGTGTAATTTTATATATTGAGTATCAATTTAAGATTACAAAATGTGATATTGGTACAAGCGATTGTATATCCTTAAAAAACGTAATATATTGCACTTAATTACTTAGATAAAATTTACCATAAGGTCACTTCATCAAACCAGTTGCCTACTTCTACAGTCAATTTAATTGTAAAGAAGGCAATTTGTTAACGTAATAAGAAAACTATTTTTTTACAAATATAAATAATTTTATAGATGAAAATTAAAAATAACTTACCACGGATAAAATACAATTAAACAAAACGAGTACCGGCCGTCGGCCAACTCCCCACCACACTGAATATCTTTGTAATATAAATGGGGATTACGATAATCTATCAATACATAAAGATATCCGAATTATATTCTAATCAGTAGACTATACAGATATTATAAATTGTAAATTCTTTTAAAGTCATAAGAGTTTGAAACGCGCCTCGGAATTGTTGAAAGGTAATTTTAGTTTAAAAGTGCGTGGTGGCCTGTTGGTAACGGACCAGACGCGGCTGCCTACATGTTCACGGTGGTCGCGGGTTCAAATCCCAGGGCATACCTCTGACTTTTCGAAGTCATGTGTGTATTGATAGTCAATCACCACGCACTATAACGGTGAGGGAAAACATCGTGAGGAAACCTGCATACCATAGCGATTTGTATAAATTTCTATGGTATGTAAAAGTCCGCCAACCCGCACTAGATCAGCGTGGTGGACTATATGGCCTAACCACTCTCAATCGTACTCTCGATTGTAGAGGAGGCCCGTGCCCTGCAGTGGGTCGTATATGGGCTGATACAATACAAAAAAAAATAGTTTCGTATCTAGAGGAATTTTTATATTTTAATACCTGTACCGTCATGCGCAGCATCATGCTGGAATCTTAAATACTCTGATAAAACTCCGACGTATGTTCAAAGCGTTATTGAAAACTGATGAGAATCAATTAGTTGATGATCAACAGTTGTCTAAATCTAATCTAGGTGTCGTGGGATCAAGAACTCAATTTCAATTCAAGTCAAAAACAAAATATGTTTACGTGAAATCATGGAATTGAAACTTTACTAACTGGAAGTACTACGCATTCGTAGAATGCGTATCAATATCAGAATCGTAGACAAAGATGGAATAACTACGCATGTGTAAATATCAGAATCGTACATAAAGAATATAGTGCTACTAAACTCATCTGAAGTTTTAGAATTTTATAAAAAAATATTCATACGATCCCGGATGTAAAACTTTATTCATTAAAATACAGCAATTTTTTTCCGCTTTATTAATTACTTTTAAATTTTCGTATATTTTTAGCATATTTCCTGAGAATACGAGCTAACTGTACCAGTGTAAACAAAATGGTAAACTTAATGACGCCAAAATTTCACAGAATTCTTTTGTTGTTCCGTCCCCTAAAGTAGATGTCTAATTAATACAATTTCATAAGCGCGTATTATCAGCTGAAATTGAAAAAAGTTAAAAATGTACCGTAGTAATAATTTCAGACAAAGTAAAAGACTACGTTATTACAACATTGTAGGCACATCTCAATAAGGCTTCGCAGTGGGAAATATTTTTGTATTATAATTTTAGGGAAAATTTGACGCAGAAAATTACATAGACTTATTCATTATGAATTTTATGTTTATTTTTTTAAGTGTTGGCTCGTGTTGAGAGCATAAAAATCTTTGAACGTATATCCGATTCCATCCATCCATCAGCCAATATCCGATTATCGTGACTGAATTCCTTAAATCTGACTAAAATTAAATTCTCTTCCTTTCGCATTCAACATGATTTCCTTTACAATTTTACCATGTCCACGTCGCTAACTTCGTTTTCTTTGGAATTACATAAAATAAACACAATAAACAACGAAAACGTCTATTACTTCTCTCTAAGAGGTTCCCGAGGAATGTCGACACATTGTAAAAGGAGCCCGGTTCCAATCCTCCGATCCAAAGTATATATTCCCTTTGAAATCGTTTCAAAAAGTTGTTCAAACGAGCGCGCGTAATGGCATTACTTTACGAGCTTTTCCATTTCCGAAGCGCAAACTGTGCGACGTCTATCTACTGATTCCCTCGATCCAGCCTCTTACATTCCTGTCCGAACTAATTTTGTAAGGCATTTCAATCTTTCTCGTTATCGATGCGTCGATGTGTCTTCCTTTCGTTTTCAATGTTATTGAATTCCGCGTAAGAAATGTTCAGGCGTTTGTAGATCGAGTAAGGAAATATGGAGGTTTTATTGAGTATGTTGAAGTAAATCGAAAATGTTAACTGGTAGAGAATGTTAAGTAGCAATAGATTTTGGGAAGGATTAGATTTAGGAAAAAAGGCTTTTTTTATTATTTTGGATTACCATTTATCTGTCTTTAGTAATACATTATTGTCTTTTAGAATACATTATAATATTTAAATCACAGGTTCCAAAATTCGAAATTAAATATGAATTACCTAAGAATAAGTACAGTCAAAGCAATGCTAGCATATTTTTAAAGCTTCCTTTTACACTAGATTACATCATTTAACTAGACACAACTAATAATTTAAGGAGTAAAAACAAAAGAATTGTTCATGAAAAAGAACACTGTATGGAAACTAGGAAACCTAATCTAGGTAATGCAATATGCCTTAACACTCCTTATTCCATACTAGTTGTATATTTGACACAAATTGGCCAGACGACTAACAATGTGTTGCTTTAGCGTTTTAGCGTCTTTGTTTCATTCGCAGAATCAGAAACATTATCTTATTAACACATACGACTTGTGGATATCACGTGCGTCATTGCTAATAATGTTAAATTTTCTCGAATCTAGATTTTATTGAGGTAAACGATCAGTCGCTAGATGCGTGCCACTTTCAATTATTGCTGTGGTAAACCTTGGGAGAGGCTCTGTTTAACATTAGGTGAAGGTGATGATAGTAATAACGAACATTACAGAAGTAATACGACAGTAACGGATGGAAAATAATTGATAGAAGTCTTGGAATCTCATAAAATAGATTCCAGCAGTCCTCAACGTACACAGTTAAGTATGAAAGTTTGGTAACAATTGTAACGAGTACATCCATCTAATGATGTAGCAGTACTCGACCCACAGAACAGCTGAATATTCAGCAGATGAAATATATTTCAAAGTTCATTGAAAGATACAAATAATTCAGGCTTTGAATAAAGTTCTGAAATTGATAAACTGGATTTTTTGTTTATCTTCAACATTAATTTTTATTTTTCTCGCTTACCTATCAATTGGTCATTGCCAGAAGTAACGATTGGATTGTTTGCATCTCTCTGGATATTGACCACCGTATACAATTGTGGTACACCGGGTATAGTGATCAAATGTCCCGCATTTCGGATTTAGATTGTTAATAGTCTATTCGACATAATTGTATCTGGCAAGAGATAACTGTCTGCCACTAGCGGATACCTAATTATAATACTTGGATTCCATATTAAACTAGCGGATGTATTGTATTGACTTATCTTATAAATAAGAAATTCGTATTTTCTGAGATCCATTTGCGTAAAGTGCAACTCAAAAATTAACGATCAGTCCATACAAGGTTGTAATTGCCTACAGCCTTAAAGACCTTTTTAAAACGTGTTAGTTGACCCTAAAATTTATAGCAAACATAAAATCTACGTGAATGCTAGTACTAAATACCATCTACATAATTAACTTTAAAGTTTCTCATTAATTAACTTTAGAAGGTTTAGTATTCAGACATTTCAAACTTTGTCCATCTTTAATGATAAAATGCTCGTCTAACAGGGACAGGTTGCCATCAATTCATTCGCCTATTTGGTAGTGACCCGAATATATTGATTTAAATTAGTGAGCAAAAATTAATTACTCTCCTCAATTGCATGAAAAATAAGAATTATATATTTGAAACATCATAATAAACATTACTTGGGGGTAAGATAGCAACTATATCTCGATGGAAAACCGGTCAAGGTGATCAATGCAAATATATTGCGTTTCAGGTTCAGCCGGTTTGTAACCGATATACAACCAGACAGCATTACTGCGCCAACCGGCGAGAGATAACTATATGGATCAGGAGCATTGTACTCACTTTGCCGTGCTACTGTACTGTACTGTACTGTATCAACCAGATACGTCACACTGCAGTCCACGAGCCTCCTCTACAATCTAGAGTACGATTGAGAGTGGTTAGGCCATATAGACCACCACGCTGGTCTAGTGCGTTATTCAATTTGCCTTCACTTTGTAGGGATAATTAGAGACTCCCCGCCCACACACCCACCACTGCCACTCCTGTCAGCCAGGATCAACAGTGGCACGCAAAGTATTGGCACCGGAGCTCGGCGAGTCTCTTAGGGACATTAGCCTGTCTTTAACCCGCATCGAAATTAATCAGAAAGAAATAACAAATATGAGGAGTTGGAAACAAAAAAATTGTCCACTTCCATCCGCAGCAAAACGGGTGACAAAATATTGAGCTGAGAGGTATTATTCTACGATATGAAGGTATACAACTGAAGAAGCCAGATGTTAAGCACCACGGGTTAAACAATTACATGGGCCCTACAGCGTGAGTTGGTAAATTTTGAGTCCAATAGGTATGGCAAAAATACAGGAAAGCACGGAAACTCATCCTATTATAGAGATCATTAGTAAACCTTCGACTCTAATATACCTTGTTATCTTCATGTACCAAAACTCTACATATGCCTTGCAAATACCGTTGAAGATCAGTCGGATAATTAAAATTCCTCGCGATGTTTTCCTTTACCGATATAAACATTCGAGTATTTTGAATATAACCTAAATTGTTTTACTTAAAAGCATGAGTGAATTGAATCAGGTCACCACTCCATCAAACGTCGATGTCACTTTACTTGAATGTCGGATACCTAAAGTTTCTATCCGTGGAACGCAGACTTACAAATAACTTTGAAATGGTTGCTATAAATAATAAATTTGACGAATGTTTGTTTTGTTATTTGCGATGATACTCTTAGCGTATGATTCTGTAAATCAGAAAATAATTAGCAAACTAGGACACACGTGTATTTATCTCAATAGGGCGCTATGGAAATCTCGGAGGAGGCCTATATTCAGCAATAGGTTTTCTGCGGCTGACAAGAAAGAGATAAAAAGAGGGACACTATTTTAACTAATTATAACTAAAATATAAAATCCATATCAAATCCAGTACCGTGGGAGTCAGAAATTACGAAAGAATTTGCAGCACCACGTCACCTAGATTCTTTTAAAATTAATGGATCAACAAATATTTGTCACGGCGCGGGGATGAAATCTGCGCTTCTCGTTTCACAGCTGTGGTCTTCCCAACTAGCATTCTAAAAAATACTTGTACCAAAACTTCGAGGTCCTTTGAAAAAAAAAAGTAATTTTTGAAGAATTTAACAATATATATATATTTTTTTTTATTTACGCACCTACTTCTTTTCATCTCTTCATCACCCTAAGTTCGAATGCTAGATAATTCCTCAGGCATAAAGTCCGCCTATACTCAATTTGTGTAAAGTGTTGAAAATAAAAAATTAAATAAAGAAATAAATAATTTCAATTCATCCTTCAAGTTTATTTGTATTGCGAACTGGGAATTCCTAATTTATTGTAAATATCAGCGTCGAAAATATATTCTGTAAATGGACTTGAAAATCGTATTCTATATTTGAATAATGTTAATAGAGGACTGGCAGTTTGCTCGCTAGCAGTGGCTATAAATTCGGCCACTCGCTTCTCTTGGGACCAGTCTAGTACAGAATGCTCAAGTTATGCTCCGAGGTAGTTTGTGACTGCTGTGACTGTAACCAAGTTGTAGATTTGGATTATATTTATTATACCCCTGGTTTTGCATGTTATTTTTAGGTTGATGTATCTTTTGATTCAAGGGTAAAAAATAATGTATACCACAACGATTAATAAGCAAATAGGTATTGTTTTCGGAAGTGTTCAACTCTTAAACAATCAAAATAGTAAGGGACGTGTATGTGGATGGCTGGCTTTTTAAAAAGGAAGGGATTCTTAACCCTTCCACGTTCTTACGGGGAAACTTAACATGTATTCGTATATAGCTAGAAGAAAGAAAACATATTTTATTATGTCCTATATAGCTATGTCGCTAATGCACACGTTGCGCTCATTTAACACCTTGGCGGATCAAATTGATCATTTCAGTTGCTCATTAACGAGTTCACAATTGCTACTATAAATGGTGTAAGTTAATATTTATCATAATTACCTCTCTATTTCAGTAGCAATTTATGTAATATTAGATTTTAGTCACTATAAAATAAATACAAGAAATCTTAAAAAAGCCAAGCGTATGAGAAGCCATTTAATTTGTCGAGTGGATTGATTTAGAACTCCAATCACAATGGGTGATCTATAGCTCTTACATTAAAAAATCCTTAGAGATATTTTGAACTCTCTGGAGTTCCCATATTCTATTACTCCTTTATCGGCCCTATTCTATATTATAAATGGACACACCTAGATTATGCGGGTGTTTAGAAGTGGCGAAAATAGCTAGCACCAGGTTTTTTTTCATTTCAATGAATGGCGAGACGAGCATCCCATTCGCCTGATGGTGAGCGATACAATCGCTCATGGACAGTAGCAAAACTAAATAACACCACGAATTACAAGGCAATGCTTGGCATTCCCCTGCGCTCGCCATACTGAGACATAAGATGTCAAGTCTCATTATGTCCAGTAGTAAATCTGGCTGCAATGTCCTTCAAACCAGGACACAACAGTGCATTTATACTGCGGTTTGTCGTGAGAAATAAATTACGGTGGTACCTATCCACGCGGCCTCCACATATGAGAGACCTACCACCAGCAACCAGGTGACCAAAGAACTGGTTTCCATTACAGTGTGGTGATTAATTTTGTGTATGTTTTTATAAATCGATTACTTAAAATTTTGATTATTTCGAAAGACGTACGGACAACTAGTCGCAGTCATCATTCAAAACTTGGAAATGCCAAAAGAAATGATATTTGCAGGAAAAACTAATTACGAGACTAATGTCGGGATGTATCAATCTCATGAACGAAATTACGTATCCTCCAGACACGTCTAAGACACATTCGTCTACGCTGAATGCATTACCGCTGTTTAATGTTACGTCACCGTAATGTATTGTGCGCACGCGCAGTAAGGACGTATGCTGTAACCAAAACTGGTTTTGTGTTTGTTTATTTTTCGTACGGCCTGTATTCAATGAGTTGAACGATCTAGATATTTTACCGTCGCGCTTAATCGGTTGGAATTTTGAGACGATGAAAACGTTGAACCGAAAATTTTAGTTCAAATTTATTTTTATTTAGCGCTCCCTGATATAGAATTCATGGTTAACTAGTGACAAAAATACATATTGGCTCTTAAGCTTTTAAATATATTTCATTTTTAAATTTACAAAGTAATCACTGGCCAGTAATTAATAACCATGACCGAATATTTGTCTTTTCACTGAGCAGTGAGCACGATAGTGATAACAATATACTTGACTGTAAGTGTAGTGTAATCATGATGAGAGATGTGTATGTTAATCTTATAATTTAAAGCCATTATATCAGCTTGGTCGAAACCAATCACGTACAAACTTCACAAAAGTCAAAACTTTACTTCTTATTGTAATACATTACAATTATTCTTTTGTAAGTGGTAGAGCCACGCTGTTGTCAATCATGGCTCAGTATGAATGGGCAGGCTCATCAGCGGTACTACTGTCTCACAGGAAATCGACGTTAGGCGACAGTTTAGCTGACGCGTTTCGTTCGGTGAGTGAGATTGCCGGATTCCCAATAACCCATTCCTCTTTCCACCCTTTTGCCTTCCCGCTCCCCTCCCCATTGGGGCGGCAACACATCCATTACCCAGCCTTGTGGATGTTCATGGGCGGCAGTGATCATTTACCACCAGGTGACCTGTTTGCCGGACCTAAGCAATAAAAAATATTATTATAAATTCACAAGTACAGCCAAGACGAAAATTACATAACGCTTAGCACGCCTGTCCCAAATGGCGCCCGCGATAGATATTGCAGTCGGACATTCAGTACAATCACGATCGCATTCACGAGTGCCATTACGACGAGATCTCGAACGGAATTAATAATGAACCACACGTAACAGTGGCGTAAAAATGTCGAACACTTTCACGTATTAACTCTGGTTACGTAGTAAACATCGTCGATGAGCAAATGTTTAATCATCTCATTGACTCCCATTGTTGAGTGGAATTGACAAGTCTCACGCAAAAACCTTTAGGTAACTCATTGTACTTCATTCAGCAATAATTGTTAAGTTTTAAAATCATCAAGAGGCATATTTGCAGAAAATCTGTACTAAAAGACATAATTTTGTAGTTTCTGATTTAAAACCCTAATAAGTTAATAAATCGAAAACGAACAATTTTACATAAAAATAACACTCCGTTTTGTTAACGTACCTTATTTGAGAAATCCATTTTGAAGATCAAACTTTACGAGCCAATTAAATGAACGCACACGACATTAAGATGCTATCACAACTGCTAAAGCACCAAGAATTGCAGTCAAACAAATAAATATGTACTTTATTCCACGCCAATTTATATGTAATTAAAATCCACATTTAATTGCTCCTCTGAGATACACCTTTCAATTTAATGTAGCGGGATTTATCTTGATACAATCTTTTATACCGATTATCTGGAGTGGTCCTTATCTTGAGTATCTTCGTATCGTAACAAGGTCTCGATGTTGGTAAATAAGTACAAACACTTAACAAATTCTAACATTGACAAATGTGTGAAACATTTAAATGATTTCGGCATTTCGTAAATAAATTGACAAATCAGAGGCTTGTATTAGATGCCTTGTTTGGGAGAGAGGAGAATAAAGCGACCGCCTTCAAGACTCGATAACTCAATTCAATACAACCAAAACTTACTTAAATTTCACTGAAAAAAAAACATTTTATTTCAGTAGTTATTTTCTAAATTGGAATAGCAAAACTTACAAACATCAGACAGCAGCCTGTGAAAGGGACTCCCCAAATAACTATAGAAGATTTTAAAGTAATAAAGAGATAACCAATAGACGTTGACGTGACCACACTTACTCAAATGATTAACCAAGTTTACTCGAAAAAATTCACTCATAAAAGAAAGAACACGCTAAGCGGAAGACTATAATTTTACTAATTGGTAGCACAACGATTACGTTTGTAGGAAACTACATCCACTGCACTCGGTTTCTCGCTGAGAACAGATGGGTAAACCTTCAATGATACGAAAGATAAAACTGTCGAAAATGAGATTTCAATTCACAATTAAGATATTACTCGCAATGATGACGTAGTAAAAATTTATCGAAATGCAGTAGACCTAACAAGAGGTGTAATCAAGTTAAAAGATAAGACACCAACCTAAAAAGTAAGATAGCTTCTACACAAACATGGCTTGTTTCGCTAAAGCAAGAATAGTCAATGAGAAGACTGTCATTATTATTTGAATTAAATGGTAATCATCCTACGAGCACATATTGCCATACTCCAATAAGTTTGCCTAACATAAGAGGATTTCGCACGTAAACCCAGTTACACAACTGAGCTTATTGTAAAGCAAATCTTGTTCGATACTTTGTCATTGACCCGAACTCCGGTGAAATTTAATTTCCTCCACGAGTTTAGTTAAGCAATGAAGTTCGCTCCGCCAATTTGACAAGGAGGCCGGGTTTGTGCAAAGTAGGTCAGTGCTAGCTGCGAAGTAACTCCCGGTACCCCGCTGCTTAATTATATAATGAACAAATGAGATTCCCATACGGAAGCTGTGATTCTTTCCAGCTGAGTAAATGTTGCGGGTTGCTCGTTGTTTTTCTTGTCAACACATGGTTTTTCGATGTTGTTTCCTTGTTATCTTTAATGTACTATACGACAGCATCGAATGAGTTGAAAGGGTCTGATAGTGTTTTGAATATGCGAAGGACATGGAGTTGATGGGATCTGACAATTTGGGAGTATTGAAAATGCGAAGAACATGTCTCCAACGAATTGCTAATAGAGTCCTCATCATTATCGTTAAATACGTCTGGCATTGTCATCACCTACCCCCAGCTGTGCTTGGTTTGTCATTGTTGATTGTAAATAATTAATAATGAACGAACGAAAAACTCTTCCTATTAATTATCGTTCGGTATTTATAGAAACAAACATGGTTGGTAGGTAATCAACTTAAGCAATAACAACAAAACAATAAACATGTGTATGCTACAAACATTATTATTCAAAAAACACAAATTCCATAATCTACAAACACACAAACTTTTACGCCCAGAATCGTGAACCCCTGTATTTCGCTTCCCGCAGAACGTCAAATATTTGAAAGATCTGCAAATATTTGCTCTGGGCGCAAACTCGATGCTAACATTCAGGTGCTATGTGCCGAAAAGTGATTACAAAGTAATTTCAACCCCTTTCCTTTATGATCAATATTTACTTTTGCGTGTTGGGATAAATACAGAGTGCGATCTGGTTGGGTATTTCGACTACTCTAAAAATATATGTGTTTCCTCGTTACTGTAACTCTGTGTCCTGTGTAACTGTGTTTTTAACACATTCATTTTGATTTTTGATTTTATATTTTATTTATAATATACCTCTAAAGTGTACACATGAGGAAAACAATCTAATACGATAGCTGCGTGCGCAAAAAAAGAAGTGACATGAGGTAATATTAAGTAATCTAGTGTCGCGAGATAAGATTTTCGTCAATGATTTTGAACAATAATTACACGATTTTTTTTTAATTTATATTATCTTGTTTAAAAACCTAATAATAAAAAGTAACATTATGTTATCAATTTCAGGAAAATGCTACCGTATTTTCAACAAAAAAACAACAGCAAAGTACCAAATCAATTACCGATCTGCGCTGGCTGTAACAATACTTTTTGTCAGCCAAACTTGACAGTCGCATATAATATTAATTATATAAACAATAACTGAGCGTCTAGTCTGTGCCAAACTAACACTATCTTGACCTTAATACGATAGAATATAGATAATCAAGGAACATCATCGATATTTGTTATCTTTTCAATTGCACGCTACGAAACATAATCACCAGTTTTTTGCATTGCAAACAACTAGTTAATCTACGGAGATAATCGCTTTACCTAACCTGCCGACTTCACAAATAAACTCGAATAAAATTCTGTCATTTATGAAACTGAAATATACATACACAGATATGATAGCAATCGTTTATATTCTGAATCGTCTGATGCCTCGATCACTTATCGTTTAATTTATTGATGTAATCAGTGACTCCGGCAGAGCGTACAGAATGATCTGATTCCGATGACGAGCATATTAGAAATTCAAATTGACATGCGAGAGCAGGCCCGTAATCGATCTAGATATATTGTTCATTATTTGTTTACCTGATAGGGATTTATAACAAAATGTTTTTTGTATAGAGTATTAACGTGGTTGTTAAATTCTGCGGTATTTTTTTCATACATATGGGATTTCATTCTAATGCAGTAACGCAGCTTTAAACCCTAAATTTGGGGAAGTGAAAACACCAAACTTAAAAGCCACCGAACAGCAGCTTATCTAATTACTAATGGCTCCGAATTTAACCGCGTTAACGAAGGAAAAAAGGGGAGGTCTTTGCCCAGCAGTGGGATACATTAAAGGCTACTAAAAAAAACTTAAAACGAATGTATTCCGTAATTGATAAATGTAGCCACAATTAATAATATAACCATTAATAAGTTAATTAAACCAAATATCCCCTACAAATTACATGCTTATCAAACATTTTGTTTGCATGCGGGTATGTAATTGCGTTTATCTACTTCAATATTTTCATTCCAAACAGAATAAAAACAATTCGATTTGTTTATTTATTATGCAATATAACTTTTGCGGCAAATAATTGTTGTAAAGTAACGCTAGAATGTTGGTTGCCTTCAGCCTTGTATATTTATACAACTTTCAATATCAATTGTATTAAAGTATACACAGATCCGCAAGACGCAAATGAGTTGCATGTCAAGCAAATATTGGCCCTAATTTGTCATATCAACTGGCGCTCCTCAGTTAACATTCAATTCATTACGACACATTGGTTGTCAAATGTTTGTATTATTGCGTCATTAGCATGGCATCTCTATAGCTGAACCTCGTTTATCCGCTTCTCTCCGATTATATTGTTTCAATTATCTTCTATTACACGATCGATCAATAATGAGATCTTAACGTTCGTCTTCTTTGGCGTGTTGCTTCTTGCCAATATTCACTATTTCAAAATAGTTTTAACTGCCGTCATTTTTTCTGTAGATAGTGATTAATTTACTTAAAATTGAGAATCGGAAGTTCATACGAACTTTTCGTCTCCACCCAATGTTGTTATTAATTACAATCATATTAATTTTTATATAACTGTTTAAATTTTATAATAGTACAACAGTTTATAACAGTACTTTCCCTAATTTAACGAGCCTGACCTTCACAACCTCTGAAAACTTGTTTGTCATCCTTGTTCAATATAATTACATCGCGTGCGATTCGTTTTTGACCCCAAAGGCGTTGAAGGTCCACTTAAATCCTCAGAGAGTGTAATTACCATTTAAAAGAAGTTGCGTACTAGCATTGCTTTTATCTAAGCATCTTTACTTTCAAGGACACACGTTTTGTCCTTATATCATCAACATCATTATTATCATAATTATCCACAGCCTGTAAGGACCCACTGCTGAGTATAGACCTCTCATATTATGCCTCATTTCTCTGTCTTTTGTTAGTCCCATCCAGCTTCGGCTTGCGACTTTAATAATGTCGTCAATCTATCTTATGTTTATATACAGGTGTTAAACATGCAAACAATTATGATAAAAAAATAACAGAAAACGAGATAAATTATAAATTAAGCCCAGAAAATTATATTCTTGATGAACTCAATTCAGACCAACTTTAGATATTAAAATATAATCTGGTGATTTTATCCGTCGATCAGGATAACAAAGTTGTAGTCTAATTTGATAATTGAGTTGATAATGAGAGCAGACGTCCGTCGTTGCCCAACTCTCGGGGAATTATTGAATTATCCACACAAAACAAAGCTAAATTCTAAATTGGGCCTGCAGAATTGTCCTAATCTCTAATGAACTTTGTCCATTAACTTCAGCCTGTTGGGGAATTTTGTTCAATTATTGTTTTTGTTGCCATGTTAATTTGTTGTCGTGTTATGTCATTTGGAAGTTATGTCAGTTAACCGTTTTTGTTGCCTGTCTGATGTTTATCTGAAGTGTGTGTTTCAATTACCTACGTTTATGTGTACAGTGTACATCAATATTTTGTATCGTAAATAGTTGTAGGTAGACAATTAATAATAGTTATTTTTCTTATATCAGCCCCTTTTCATCTACGCTTATTTTATTCCTTGACTGTCACAAAGTTAGAAACGAGTTGGGAAAAATCGACACATACTAGCTTAGTGTGAGTTGATGGACGTCTTTCGACGTCTTTGGGTAGCTCTTCAGTGTTGAAGGTTGGCTATCAGCTACTTGTATTCCTTTTTGTCATATTAGGTGGACCTCCACAAACCCTAAAATTATTTTGAAGAATTTGCCAAACACTGCTCACGCACTTTTGTAGAATCAGATGAGCCATATCTCACATACTCAATCGCTTACTTAATTATGCATGCACAAAACTAATAACACCAGTGTCTTGTAAATACTCATAAAATTAACTCAAGCACTACTAAATACAGAAGTCCAATAACAAACGTACAAGCGAAAGGTTTCCTCAGCGGGCCCGTCGACATTGTCCAAGAAGATTAATCTGCGTTCCAAGGATATCGACACAATGGCTCCTATTGGACTCCGATCTCTTACGAGCTACTGAATTAAATCGGGTGCTAAGAACTAGGCAATTTCATCTGTGATTACAGCTTTCTGACCGGAAAGTAAATCGTATTATCCATATCATCAAGACTATTGTTGATTGAATTATGTTTTCTTACCAATATTAATATAATATATTTACTATATTGGAGACTTGCGTTTCTAGTTCTTTTTTTGTTCGATTGGTTACATTATTTTCACAATTTTCTGTTTAATACGTTAATAAAAATATACGCTAACACTAGTTAATTGTGATTGCACGTAAACTCGCCTGATAACAAATAGGGATGATCTGATGCGCGGTAAAGAAAATTATTTTATGGCCTAATTAATATTGAGCTAACTGTAAATGGATAGTAAATACTTTACACTGGAAAAGTTCCATCCCAGTAAAGCGACAGGAGCTGAAATGTTTTTTGCATATTGGTATTGTCGTTAGCCAATGGTTACCATTCCCCGAATTTCTAAATACTTTGACATGTCTAAGTTCAAAAGCAACGCATTTACTACACGTGAAGTATTCTTGGTATTTACGAATAGCGGTAATCACATTCCATTACCTCGTTTTCGAATTTATGCAAAAAAACCTAGAAACAAACATTCAACACGAACTAACCGTTAATAGTTTACACGTTTCGTTTGACTGTCTGACAATTTGAAGCCAAGGTTTCAATTTTGAACCTTATCTTTAGATTTATAAGGTTGTGAGTCGCATATGCAAAAGTCAGTTGTAATTTAGTGCAGTTTGCGATATCAACCTGTCTATTAAAGGTGGCATTCATTGTGAATGCCTCAACTAGACCACAAAGGATAGTAAGTACGCAATAGGTAACAGCAAACAACCAGTTTGTTCCAAAAACTACGATTACAATCAAACTGTAATATTTGAGGTAGAGCAAAACATTCTAAATTAAATAACGAAGTTGACAAAGTATGTAATGGGTTTCGTATAATTTGAAATTTCTAGTTAATTAGAATTTTTTGTTCAAAATAGTTTAAGGTAAACATTATAGCTGACGAGCTGTGGAAGATCGACCTTCAACCATCTGACAACCAGATATGACTTTTTTTATTATTAAATATTATTGAATAACAAACATGCCTATGATAACTTGCCTATGGAAAAGTCAGTAATATTTGATAAAAATATATGTCTCATTTGGTCATCAGATGGGTGAAGGTCGATCTTCACCGGCTCTTCGACCATTAAATTAGGACTAATATGGCCATAAAACTTTCTTCCGCGAGGGAGATGACCTGATAAAAATTGGTGATGGGTGGGTGCGGAACGCTCCTAACATGTGAATTATCAAAATCTTTGGGGATAGTACCATATTATACATACATTCATGATTGATTGTATCCTCTGATTGTCTCCAGAAGATTCATCTTAACTTATGTTTCGAAGTCAATCGAATCAATAAGCACATTAATAAATCTACATAGATCAAGCATTAATATCCTTCACATTGGGGTTAATCGGAAAGTTCTAGGTAGAAACCGCACGCCGGAAACAGGAGAGCCTTAGGAGAGAGTAGATAATGGAAACTCAACAGCGGAACGTATTGAAGGCAATCATTCAAATTATATTACTGATAGATCTAAAGTTTGAACATTATAGATAACTAAAGTTTCATCTCGTAGATCTACAAAACGCTTATTAGAAGGAAAGATGACGAATAGTATAGCTAAAAAAGGTAAAAAAGTTGTATACACACTTCATTCAACTCTCTCATTGATAATGCCGTACAGTGCCTCACATGATAAAAAATACATCCATGCCCAGTCAAATAGTAAGCCAACCAAGGGATCCGTTAAGGGCCCCTTTTCTATTAGTACGGAATCTTAAAATGCTAAGATTGTCACGTCAGATAATTGTTGTTGAACGCTTTCTCTTGTATCCCTCCACTCTCAACTCATGTGAAATCAGATCAAGCGAAAGCATTAATAATGGTATATATACATATAGCTGGCAAATACTCCGTAGTTATCATACAATTAAGTGTTAATATGACAGCCTCAGTGGTGCAGTTGGTTAGACGCAGAATGTGAAACGAGATGACGCGGGTTCGATCCCTGCTCCGATACGTATATTTTTGTGATCCACAGATATTTGTTTATGGTCTAGGTGTGAGACCTAAAAGTGTCTCATCAACAAGACTCAATCTTAGTGTGGGATCAAACTATTTACATGAGTTTTGGGTGTATTTATTCATTTAATATAAGCTGCCTCGGTGGCGTAGTGGTACTACGGTACGATTGCAAAGCTGAGGTCTCGGGTTCCAATCCCGGGTCGGCAAAGTGATATTGGATTTTTCTATTCATTATCATCCCGGAGTCAGGGATTTGTGCCCGATATGGCGATAGGCTCGCCCCCTATCACATCGTGGGACGGAATATACAAGGCGAAACGTGGGAGTTCTGGTAGCACCTCTGCCTACCCCTTCTGGTAAAAAGGCGTGTGTGTTTATGTAATTTAAGCTAATTTTTACAGATGACACAATCTATTCCATTTTTTATGTAAATTTTCATAATATATCATTCATATCATAATGCCTCTACGTGACGTCATGGTATGACGTTTTTATGTTCTATTGTTGGAGTACATTCCAACAATATACACACAGACGTCATCAGAGCTGATGTAACACTAGGAATATTGGTCTATTTTTGGTCAATAGTACTTTTAATGTTTTTATTTTCCAACATCTGTTCAATTATTATTTTCTAGCATAACCGTTTTCATCTGGTCATTCTTCAAGACCTTAGAGGAGGCCTTGGTTCAGGAATAGATTTCCCGTGATTGAAAACAAGAATTATGATAATGGTCATTAAAACAATGTATGGAAGACGAAATATTGACAACTCTATAATAGGAAGCCAAATTTTAAATGACTGCCGTTATGAATACTGCATTGATACCAATAATCGTACTTCGTTTCATCTCTTTCCCACTCTCTCAGGTTTACTTTACATTTCGTGGTACTAAGCATGCCATATTGTATGTCTGTGTTCTGTACAGGTAATGTAAGATACATTCAAAAAGAAAACGTCTGACCTAACCTTGGCAGGTGTTCGTGAATGCTAAATTCGAACAATGTAACACAATTTCAAATGGTTTAACACATTTTACGTGTCAATGTTTGTTTTAACACTTTAGTACTCTTTGTGTAACTAATTTCTTTGTTACAGTTTAAATAGGATTTTGGTATAGAATAACTGGTTTTTTATATATCAAAATTTAATAATTTATGTGAAAATTTCTAGACATAATATTATGGTAGATAAAATTTTATGTTTATAATTCAACTGTTTATAAATCTTAGTAAAAAGTATGCTGTTTCTAAGAGTTCTAACTGCATAAACAAAATGCAAAGTACTTAAGTAAGCCATTGTGACATCGATCACAATCCAGGAAAATTCAAAATTCGTGCCACCACCAAAATACTGCGATGAGTTACCAAAAACGTATAAATAAAACTTCACAAACACTTACATCGTTTTATTTTACAAACCATTACTCGATACTTCCCAACAAGCAGCTACACTCAAAATGAGGATGAAACAAAAAGGAATTACTAAAGTTATTTTGTATTAAAAGATTTCGAACCGAGGAACTTCGCTTTAAAACTGCCGTCGTTAAGTTTTATTGCTTGCAACATCTTTTAAGAAACTTTCTTATAATTTCTTCTGGTAATTTCCTTTAAAAAGGTATTTTAAAGGGGACTGCTCATTTTTTATGCGCGGAGCTTAGCGTGTCCAATTTATATGCCATTCTTCATTTTGGACAGAATCACCGTCGTTACTGGAAAACCTGGAATTGAAATTATATAAAAACACAAGTTAAGCCAAAGAAAGACCTTAGGACCGGGTCATAAGCAAGCAAGTCACTCGACTTATTATGGTATATGGTTAATAAACCATGTTGCACATACAAGTGGACTAAACTCATAAACGACTGTGATGCTATGGTAATTATCGTTGGTACTTAGGGAGCCTTTGAATATATTTATACTTAATACTAATATTTTTTTTATATTCTCTATATGTTACTATGAATATTTCAATATAAGATGTATTTTTCACTCTACTTTTAGTACTCACTTGGTTAAATTGCTATTAGCAATGTTTTAAAAAACACTGATGTAGTTTTAAACGAAAATAACTTTTTGTTCTTTATCTAATGCGAGATGAAACACTATAAAAATAATCTTGTTAATCATAAAACAAGATTACCCGAGATTAATGTTCGTTAATGTCTGTAAACGATTCAAAAGTTAATGAAGACATAAAAACAAAGGTTAATTTTGAGGCCGCTGTCAAAATATTTATAACGTGGGCTTACATCCGATCTATCTACTAATATCTAAACGTTAACTATCTAATCTAATAAAATATACGTATATTGATATATATATAATCAATAAATATTATATCGTATTTAGAACAAGTAAAGCTTCGTTTCTTCTCCAGAGCTGCAACGTGTTCAGAACCCATGAAAGTATCAATTAGGAAGACATTTGAGATGTACCTACAACTGCTCCCTGAAGATAAATGTTCACAGTTCCAAACAGTGTAAATTACATCCTCTTTCTTCAGTCTATGACTAGAGAATCAGCAAAAGCATTCGCCCTACCAAACTCACGGGTCAAATGCATCGTTAATAAAATGTGCATGTATTTATATTGTTACTGCCTACCCTGTAATATTAGAGGCCTGATGTTTATATCATAAAGATAGTATGTTAATTGTTCTTTAGCTTCGACTTCGCAACTACAATTGTTGCCAAGAAGTATAGTTTGCACTTTGCATGGAGATAAATATCATCACGAACGCGAAACAGGTAACAATAGATCGTAATATTTAATGAATAGATGAATTATTACTTATACATTCATTTATCGCGACAATCTTCAGTTTCCAGTGAACGGAACATCTTCAGTTTGTTCAACAGAATGGTGTAGAATAACCTATATATCATTTATAGGCAGTCACGCCTGGTCCGTTACCCCTCTCAATTGAACACTCGTTTATAGAAGAGGCCCGTGCCCTGCAGTGGGACGTATCTGGGCTGATACAAATGTATATAATAAGAATGAGGTAACATGAACAGATCTTCCGATTACCTTTGGCTTCGATTCAATAAAGTTTGTATCTGCAATGAACGGTAACTACAGGCCTGCTTTCCGATATATTTTAAAACTACTTGGATTATGAAAATCCGCTCGGCATTTGACATGTGTTCAAGGTATATTTTACATCTAAAGATTGAAGTGTCTATTGACATAAATAAAATCGACATGTTTATCTGTAATGTTGATGTAATCTACTACTAAACTCTGTAGGTTATTTATAAGCTATTAAAGTAGAATATTCGATTAGAATATTAGAATATTCGCTGGATGCAGGCTACCTCCAACAGGTCACTGTGGAAATCATTGGGAGAGGCCTATGTTCAGCAGTGGACTTCCTTTGGCTGATGGATGGAAAGTAGAATAAATATATAAAAATGATTGTTCTGACAAAAATAATGTTCGACATACTTTAACACATGTTATGGGAATACTTGTCGAAGTACGAAGCCAATAAATACAGCAAAAATATTAGAATTTAAATTATTTTAGAAATTTATAAAAGGTTCAATTTATAAAAAATCCTACTTTTTTTGGAAACTATTAAAATTCATGATTTCCATCTAAAAAAACTATGAGTGCAAAAAAATACATCAAAATTTGTTTATATACAAAAATAAAATAGTCTACCTGTTTCTAACTTTACACAATTTGACAAGATAAAGAATAACATCGGTTATCTCTATCACAAAAACATTTCTTTTATCAGGGTTTATCTATGTTCAAGTTCGTTCAAATCTTTTGCCCGTAAATGTTTTTCACATATATTATATTTCTAACTAAGAGATCCTGCCTTCAATATTGTGTTTTGTAAGCCAAGCGTGAATAAGCAATTAAGTCAGTTGACACAATTATGGCGATCATCAAAAGGTTCTCGCTTCCATAACTCGTTGACATTTTTTTGCTCGCATACATACATAAATAAACTCACGCCTTTTTCCCTATAGGGGTAGGCAGAGGTGCTACTAGTACACCGACGTTTCGCCTTGTTGTTCCGTCCCATTATGTGATAATGTGAGCATTATGTGAGCCTATCGCCATATCGTACACAAATTCCTGACTCCGGGTTAATAACTAACAGAAAAACCCAATTTTACTTTATCTGACCCGGGATTTGAACCCGAGACCTCACCATTATAATAGTAATTCGGTCGGTGATTAAAATACATAAATTATAGTGAACATTTTTTTGCATGCTTATTATAATCGCATTTTTCCTGACCTTACTAAAACATACTAATTTTAGTTCGTGATGCACTAGTTAATACAAAGTACAGTTTACACAATATGGAATTAGGTCTGCCTTGGAAACAAATGTAAACTGAGTGAGGTGAGTAAGTTGGTAGCAATAGGTATGTTTAATTCAGACCTTTAAATTTAGGTTCAATTCAGTTTTATTCTAATTTATTTACCATAAATTTCTAAAGGTCTTATACCCCTTTTACATCTATTATCCTTCCTCAAAGGTATCAACGCACTTGGATTGTCTCGATGTTATGTATATATGAGTGCTAATTGATAATTACTTACCAAAAACCATGAATAATGATTAATGATGCATGTAATAAAAACTTATCAACTTGTAACATTTTAAACAGACCTTAATAGTACACGGAGCGACTAAACCTCTTCATTTATTATTTTAACCGACTTCAAAAAATGAAGAGGTTCTCAATTCATCGGAATCTTTGTTTTTTTTATGCATGTTCACCGATTACTCGAAGACGTCTAAACTGATTTGGAAAATTATTTTTTTATCTCGAAGCGTGTACTTCACATGTGGTCCCATAAAAAATGGTTAAGATCTGACGAACATCGGGCCTGGAGAGTAGAACTCCTCAAAATTGAGTAGGATTTCAATGGTTCTTTTTGCATTAGGTTTATTATAATATCATATCTGCTAGCAAGAAAAAGTACAGTACAGATATAATTTCCACCTGTTAAACCAGTTTAACCACGCATAGACTGAACCCGAATCGTCACACATTTAAATGGGTCATTGCGGCCTATGACGGGTTTTCCGCAATAGCATACAATGGTTGTTATCTGAACGAGTACTATTTTACCACTAACCAGTAAAATAGTATTCGTTTTTATTACTATTAAATACGCATAATTGCTCGAATTGTACACATTATAAATATTTTATTTAAACATTGCTTATCCACAAAAAATACTGAGTAAGGGATTTCCCGTCAAGTTTCTACTAAATACAAGGATATCAGTCATATACAGTGTTGATGAAACCAAAACAATTAGAATGCACTGTTTAAGGAAAAATCTGTATTCTTTATAATCGCTACGTCACGACATTACTAATATTTGGTCAATTCTGTTGTTTTAAAATATGAATAGCGTATATTTGATATTTGATTTAGCGTATATTTGATCGACTAAACTCTAAATTGTATTTTTCAATTATTTTTTTTCGAACGAAAAGTATTTGTCTGGGTGTTTGTGAGAACGAAAAGTCTCTCATAGTTCCCGATATCTACGATGCAAGACTCGACCATAGTGTGGCATCAGAACTATGTGACTTTTGGGACTTAGGTGTATTTATTTATTTAAAGATTCATTTCCCGTATTATTGACGCCAACTTCAGTCACTAGTAACACACTGTTACTAACAGTGCACAAATAACCGGAAAACGAGTTCATAAGTGGTTCTAAAGTAATTAGTGTTATCACACTGGAATCTAAGGAGCTGTTAGTACAATTAGCATCAGTTATCTCGACTCATCTCCAACCAAAGCTATTAAGGATGCGAAAATATTCTAATATGCTTGACTAATTAATGAGCTGTCCTTCTTTAAGGACTGTTTATAATTTGATTAATAGCGACAAAATTAGTATTATTGATATTACTGAAAAAATCTCTTTTTTAGTTTTAGCTTTAAATTCTTACGAGATCCTTACTTTCTCCTTTCCATTTTCTGTTTCTTTCTACTTTATTTTTCTATCGTAGATAGTAATTGTTTTTTCAACGTTCCCCGAAATGATAGACTTTGGGCCGTCATAAATCAGAAAATTCATCAACATACAAATATCCAATTGTATCGCCCAGAAAATTTTAGTCAACGATAGTTCAAAGACAATATATTTTATTGCACAAGCCCTTCTCCAAATATTTTTTGAAAAAAATGTTAATTGTTCTTACGTACAAATGTACGTAAAATCCGCATAGACGAAGTGGGTTATACCCATACATTAAGTACTGGAAAATTATTCCCGTTGTTTGTAAACAAACCAATGAGTATTAAGTTATCAATGTTTTATAAAAAATCTGGCGTCAGCGAGGTCAAATAAATACAGAATTTAATATCTAACATAATGTATTTTCTGGGAAACTGCAGTGATAAATCACTACCGCACCAACCGAGAAGTTTTTTTTTTGCGTTGAAAGATCCGCGCGGATGAATGTTTTCATTGTCTAAAGGTATTTGTTACGGACTAAGTGTTTCTGAACGTGTCTGTGTATTTACGTCCATACAATAGTAATTCTGCCGTGGGATAATCTTATTGCAAATATATTATTTGACCCTTTTTACAAGTGGCAATGGCAAACCGCTAGATGTAGGCCGCGTCCAACAGGTCAATGTGGAGATCCTTGGGGCAGGCCTATGTTCAGCAGTGGACTTCCTGTGGCTGAAGAGAGAGAGAAATGGCAATCCTTAAGATAAACCAGTGTTTAGCAATGGACTTTCCGTGACTGAAAATTATATTATTTGACATAGAACCTACAAGACTAATGGAATTCCGTAAACTAAAGAAAAATAACTATAGGCACGCTTCTATCACATCGTGGTGGCGCCTCTGCCTACCCCTTCTGGGATAAAGGCGTGAGTTTATGTATGTATGTATATATGTAAAGAAAAACAAATCCATACTAAATAAATCGCATACAACGATCTATTAAAAATAACCGCGACTAGTGAAATAAATTTAAAACAAATATTTTGGAAAGTATATTCAGTCATCTCTTAAATGAAAATTAACAAACAACTTCAATAATAATTTGTATATGTAGACAATCTCACGTATATAATACAAAGTTTATCCCATCAAAAGTATTTAAATCCCTGCTCAATATATCGATCGGGGTAATCCATCAGCGTTCGACAAAGTCACGTAAAAACCAAATTCCACTTTCCCACTTTTATTAATATATACAGTTGTCCAATTATTCAAAATCGACTAATTACAGCGAGATGAGGAATTCAGAAAAGTTAATTACAGTTCCATAATTCGATTCGCATGAACGGTCACCATTAATCTTCATGCGATGAAAGTGAAAACTGATGTGGAAAAATATTTCACACCGTAAGGAACAACTGTGTTACTAGTGTTTGTTTTGTACGTGTATGATGGTGTTTTGCGCTTTTTTTCGATTATGGCTTCGCACGGTTTGTGCATATAGCCAGTCCTCAAGTAATATTTTTTTCCAAATTTGCCCAGTTTGGGGGACAGTGATCTAATATAGCCCATCGTGTCATTGTCCGTTAGTTGGTCCATAGTCATACTTTACTAAGGCGAAGGCAACCTTACCAAAACTTTTGATAGAGCTAGCGAAAAAATCGAATTAATCAATTAAAACACTCTTGCTTAACCTCCACTTTACGTGTGCACCTTTATAGAACTATATTGAATAAAATGCCTTATGCAATAAAACTCTAAAATGCGGCAAATTAATGAAAATAAAACGAGAGATATATGTCATTTCTACGATTTTCCCGCCAAACTCGGTTTGCACTTTACAAACTATTTGTTTCGAATACTATGCTTGTAGTTGTTTTAAACATTATTATGTTGTTTCAGTTACTTTGATTTAACAAATGAGTGCGGCTTTCATTAGCTGCTATTTTTAAATTTCTAACATTAAATATTTCAGCTATTACTGGCCAGTATGGTTCTTAATTTTTAAAAAAAAGTACGAATTTTTAATTGATCACACGCCAGTAAAAAGTAAAAAGTAAGACATTTTTAAAAGGTTTAAGGAATTGAGAAATTATATAATTTATTTTTTTTATGTAGTGCATTTTCTAGTACAGTAGAAAATTTTTTGGGGAATATCTTGCTTTATACGTCTAATAGAAAGGCTGTCACTCTACATTTACTTTGTCTCCGATTGTACATTTGCAATTGGAACTAAAATTCTATGAAAAATTTACAGTCGCGTTTACGTAATGTATATATTTTGCAATTATCGAGGAATATATTGATATTGAAATTGCAACCAATATGGCGATAGCATCCTACTTCATTGCGGGGTGAAGGTAATAAAGGTGCTCTCGTTGTTGCTTTGTTTCGAAAATAAATACATGAATGTCGTATTGCATATTTACAAATATGTATGTATGTTTGCTTTGAATATTTTGCATAAGTAATTCATCATTCATCTGTTTTAATAACATTGTCTCGCAGTAGCACAAACCGTATTTCAATCGTCAGAATATAATTTTATACTTGTACTTGTATTTATGTATTTTCTCAATATTATACATTTTTTTACTATGTTTTGCCCCTACAAACATGAGTATATTAAATATTTTTTTCTCTCACATATTCGACGTGTATTCGTGTGTATATTTAATGAATAATTCGAACACACTCCATTCTGCCAACTAACAAAACAAAGCTGGATGAAAAATAGCTTCCTCAGAAAATCAAGCAAGGGCCAAGGCGCGACACATAAATTCAACATGGATAAAACAATTCATATTCAGAGAATGATGAATTATATCTAAAATAATCAAAATAGAAACGCCCTGTGGCATTATAAATGGCTTCCTTCGGCCAACAAACGTCCAAAAATGGGACCCGGTGCGGCGCTGTGGATTCAAATCTAACTGACAATGACAGAGTGGGTAACTTATATTGCGAATATATCGCAGATTCGAGAAGTTCGCCGGAGTATTGAAAGTTATATTGTGGAATGTGGAGTATCGATTTACGATCATATTTGTTTTGTAGAATGAATTGTATTTTTTTTTGTATTTAATTATGTAAGATTATATATTATATTCACTCATTATTCTATTGGCAGGATTGGTCATATAAGGCTCTTGAGTTGTATGGAAGGCGGGAAGAGAAGCCTTTGCCCTGCAGTAGGACGTTATAGGCTCATAATAATAATAATAATATATTATGTAAGATATATATAGCTATGGTTTTTTTAACAGGTCTATTTTATTGTTGATATATTTTTGCTCTTTCTGTGTATTTAAACAGTTAAGTGATCAGGTATTAAAAATATTTAAAAAGTTTTATTTCAAATATTCTTTTGAAACAAATAAGGCAAATTTATCTTAACAATTCAAATTAGAGGTACCTGTTGTTTACATTTTTTACTATCCAAAATAGCCATGCTCGTCTCTTTGTGGGCCACATTGCTCTTCGATGTCGTCAATACCTGGGATAAAAACTTTTACGAAAACTAAATATTTGTAATAAATGATACCAAATAGTACGGATGACTATTGGAGAGTATACAGTTAATAAAAAAATTATATTCGGCTTAATAAAATCTATTCGATTAATTTCTGTGCTCAATCCACACTTTAGCGAAATTTTCGCGAAATGTAGGTACCGTTAAATAGATAACCACAAGGTTACACACATAAAATATTATATGAAAATTATGTAAAGGAAGATCACGAAAATAATCCCATCCACGGAACTTAATCTAGGTTAATAATAAAAGTTAAAGTCGGCGGTAAAGCCCAACTTATCCCAAGGGCTTGCAAAGTAGTTAATTATAAAATCTCCTTAGGTTAATTGTCTTTTGAAATTTATATAGCTCTTGTAAGATATTGTCCTTGAATTTAACTAGTTAGTGTAAGATAATACCACAAGGCTGTGTTTTGGCATTATCTGAAACTTGTTACGAATGTTCGTGAATTTTGGTTACATTTTTTCTTACGATGTTTAATTTAAATAAAAATAATTGTATTTTGGAACAATATATAAATTTATAATCATAAACGTACGGTTTGTTTAATAAAACTTATTTTTAATAGTGCGGTATAATTTGCATTATAATTAGTTATTCATAATTACACAAATTAAAATAAACGAAACTAAAAAAAAGTTGAATTCAACATGCTAATCTTAAAAACTTACCACAAAAAGTCACAAAACACTAACACCAAAAAAGTTTTTGTTTTGTTTTTAATTTCTTTTTTTTCACAAACTATTAATTCATGTCTTCACCAATCGTGCACTTATAATTACAATAGCAGCCTTAACAGTTTCATGTGGCACGGGCCCGTGTTTGTAAATAAAACCATATTGGCGCGAGTTAATCAACTGCCGTGCCAGTGGACAAAGGGTTGGAGAGTGGAGCGCGGCCAACGAACGCCAGCGCGCTACTGAGAGCCGCAGATCTCGCGAGCCAGTACAGAGGCAAGTTTACTCGCTCGGTTGATTCGAATTTTGAAAATACAGTGAATAATTGAGTGTTTTAATTTGCGATAACCGTAATAGGAGGTAAGAAATAACACTAATAATTGAAGAATATTACATAAATTGAAATTATTTTGAGGGCATTGTAGTCCTTGGGTTCCTTAGATTTAGAATGGAGATGTTTAGGTTGTTGTCTAGTTTTGAAAGTGGTATAGTTTGCGCCCATTTCGTTTCAACGCTGGGTCTTTTTAAATCTGGCTGGACAAAGTAAGTACATTAAATGGTAAGGTGCTATTAACCTAAGGATATGCCTCAGTTTTAATTGACTTAACACACTTTGGAAATACTAGTGTGAGGCAGGATTTTTTACGCTGTATTACTTGCCCATAAATAGATCTGTAATTGAAATGCATACACTCTTAAGGTCAGAAAGCCATAGATGTCTCTAGGATCGAACTCACGAATTCACGATCTGGGTTTCGACAGACTACTCATTTCCAATTAGACCACAATCCATACCTCACTTAGCATTTATTCTAATATTTTGCGCATTTTAATGTAATTTATTTTTGACAAAGCATTTATTGATAAAGTTGCGTCCTTTAAAATAAGAAGAATAAATAAGACTGTCTGCCTCGGTGGCGTAGTGGTATTACGGTATGATTGCAAAGCTGAGGTCTCGGGTTCGAATCCCGGGTCGGGCAAAGTGATATTGGATTTTTCTATTCATTATCAGCCCGGAGTCAGGAATTTGTGCCCAATATGGCGATAGGCGCGCCCCCTATCACATCATGGGACGTAACATACAAGGCGAAACGTGGGTGTCCTGGTAGCACCTCTGCCTACCCCTTCTGGGAAAAAGGCGTGTGTTTATGTATGTATGTAAGAATAAATAAGTCAAATATCAAATTTATTATAATGATCTTTACATTGTATATGAGAGTAAGTTTATTTATGATTTAACCTCGTAATAAATCGTGACATTCCGTTGTATTGTTTTGTTTTAATGCATGTTGCATGACATAAGTTTTATCACGATGATATGTTTATAAATTCCTTGAGTAATTTCGCCTTGACCGTCAAGAACATTGTAGTATATATTTACAATAATTCCCGGGGTTCTGCGTTAATAGTTTGATCTTATTTCTGGCTACAAGCACTGTGCTGTTGTCCGACGCCAATGACAAGCTAGGGAAACGTGGTTCAGAATAAAAAGTGGTAATCGGAATTCGAAAATAAGACGGGCAAGTTGGTAAAAAGCATTACTACTTATTAAGTTGGTAAAATGGCGGGAAAAGTAGTCACTGATCATTGGGCATTCTAGAATAATAATCACATAAAAAAGGAATGAGAGTTCAGAGTTGTGGAGTTTTATCCCTTTATATTATGAATTAATACGTATACACTATCTACCTGGGTTTAAAAAAATATACATTACTACAAGTTATGCGCCTTTATTGCATCTAATAAATTAATTATATCTGATGAACATACACATTTACAAAATTATGAAACAACTTTTTTTATTATTTTATTTTAAGTGGCCAATTAAATATTATGTTGTCTAACTATTTTAAGAATCTTATTTACATTTGTACCTCATCGAATTTTTAAAGCCATTTTGTCCTTGTTGAAGAACTTCGTTCATAGTATTGTCAAGGTAACAACAATGATAGTAATTGCTGTTTTTTTCTTGTTTGGTTATGTGTCAAGTCTGCTACAGCAGATGCGTCCTTGAATATTAAATACTCAACAGTCAATACATCGACAGCGCGATCCAAATTTTAATGAGTTTAAAATAATTAAGTATAAATAAGCACGTCTGCATCACCGAAGAAGTATTTAGAGATGCAAATAGTGCCGCAAACAGTTTGCCAAACTTATTTACGTTCTAAATAACAGGCGGCTAGATATCGCCATACTGAGAAAAAGTTCAGGCTCCAAAACATACACATCATCATAATAATCATCATCAACCACAGCCTGTAGAGTCCCACTGCTGGGTATAGACCTCTCTCATATTTTGCTACTTTTCTTTGTCTTTTGTTAGTCACATCCAGGTTCAGCCTGGGACTTTAACAATGTCATCGAACCATCTTGCCGGACGGCTGACGCTGCGCTTGCCAAGCTTTGGCCACCACTCTGTTTGCGCCTTACTCCACCTGCCATCATACGTCTAGCCACATGCCCAGACCAACATTCATATAAGATTTTAAAAATCGAAATTCAGGAGGTGAACTGCGGTACTGGGGAATCGAAACTTAGACTTCAAGATCTACAAGTAACTGGCCATATACGACGGCCCGGTACTAATGAGGAGAAAAAAAAATAGTTCACTGCTAATGTATATATCTACACGAGGGCTCCCGTGCGAACTTTTTCTGTAGCTATGTTTCTGTAGAATATAATAATGTTTATAAAAACAAGAGATACTTCTCACGCGTTTAATTCCCATAATATCAAGGAGAATGTGTAGGTAATTGATCAACGTTTGCTACTGTTTAATTTGCTACTGTAGTATTTATTATATGGATCACTCTATCTCTCTCTGTCTCTCTTCAGCCACAGAAAGTCCACTTCTGAACATAGGCCTCTACCAGGGATCTCCTCATTGACTTGCTGGAAGCGTTCTGCATCTAGCGACTTCCTGCAACCTTAACCAGGTGGTCCGTCCACGTTGTAAATAACTCTATATCAAGTATACATTCAAGCACTAGTAACAAATACACCAAGTCGATTCCACTGTTTAAGAAGGTAAAATAACAACTAAGCTGTTGTTTTTCATTCGGTAGTAATATTGGTGAAAGGTCAATAGCCTGAATTCGTCTTCTTTCTTCTATCTCTTACCCGGTCTACAAATCCTACATAAAATGCTTTTAAATTCAGAATCAGTCGTCAATAAGCTGTATAATAGTTTACATTTACATTAATAAAACTTTCAAAAATCGTAGGAAAATTCAAATTTAGAACTTTTTTTTTTCAATTGTATTATTCAGTTTACGATAGGTCCAAGCACTGCTAGAGGTACCAAAGAGAGCGCCACGGTTATGGAATATTCATTATTATGCTAACGAATGTAGAACGGTTACACCGCTGCATAAAGGATAGGAATTGCCTCTGAAAGTGATCCCCAATTATGTCATGAATACATTTTCTCCATATTTACATAGCTAATTAGTGGTAGGTATGTTTTATTCTAACGCGTTAGGGTACACAGGCATAATTAATGCTCTTGAATTTAATATAACGTAAATTTATTGATCGCTTGTGCGCAACGTAGTTATAAAATATGTTAAATAAATTAAACTATAAAACCTTTTTGTTTAAAATATTATGTCTTATACTAGCCACATTTTAGCAATCTAAACAAAGAGAACATCGTAATTCAGGCGTGCAAAAACTCTTTGATGAAGTAGGTCGAATAATCGTCTGGTTCATTTTTTAATTTATTTGAAATAGTTTTAGAGCTTTTAATTTTAGAATTATATTGCCTATTAGAATTATTGGCAAGGTTGGCTTCCTTTTTTTTCAATAAGTTTTTCTTGCGAAATGAACGTGAATAATGTACAAAATTATTAAATAAAATTGTTTGTGAATTTTGTCTATTCTTGTATTGTGATTTGCTGTCTTGTCTAACTTAGAATAATTGTGGTAGCAGATAATTATGAAATTCTGTACCCGTGATCGTCGTTTAAGAATACATTTATCCAAAAACTATTTAGAATATAATAAAATTAGATACATAGATAATTGAAATTGCCGACATCCACAAACGTAGGGCTATTAAGAAAAGAAAAGCAGCACCTTTTTAAAACTTAAATCTTGTCGTCAATTAAACTGTAATAAATAACGGAAAGTTGAATACGGTTTCATAAAATATCGTAACTATCCCCCATAGATTAGGGAAAGTGCAACTAATGCACATAAAGTGCTCCAAGCGGCATTTCCGTGTCACATTGCACTATTCAAATCCCTCGACGGGTTTCATTCAAGCGAAAATTAAACACAGAAATTGTGAAAGCAATTTTGCACTAAGACTCTCACGATGTTTGATCCCATAATTGCCGTCGTAATTTTCCAAAATTCCTACAGAAAGTTCAGTCCTGCACAGACCTCTTCACAATGTTTGCATGAACGACAAGTATTTTTTCGGGTCTGGGTGTTTGTGAGACCGAAAAGTCTCTCTTAGTTCCTGATACCCACGACACGAGACTCGATTTTAGTTTGGGGTCCGGACTATGTATGTGGCTGTTGAGTGTTTTTTTTTATAAATATAACGATACTTTACTGTACTCTGTTGAAGCCATCTTAAAATTTGCATTCTGATCTTTTATCTAATCGTTAATCGTCCACCGATGTTATGAATGGACGTCCTCCAATGAAAAAAAAACTGAAATATTTAATCAAAATTTACTTAATCATGAGGGTAAACATATACATTTTAGGATTTATAAATAAAAATATCGCCTAGGCAATTTTCTTACTAATATTAAAAATTAACTGCAATGTAATTGGCGGAAAGTAAGTATTGCAATTCACATAGAGTAACCACGGCACCCGCGCGACGCGAAAAACCTATCTTACGACGGTCGAATCAAATTGCCGTCCTGTTTAAATCCGTTTATTATATTTATTTAGCATTGTGTAGTACCACAAGCTCCATATTCATATCCCTAATGTTGTGCGACTGAAAAATCCCACTTAATTTCTGATACCCACGACCATTTTAACTCTATACCCACGACAAGATTTGTATTTTCCTGTGGCGTCATAACTTAATTTATAACTGTTGGTGCATTTGTTATTCTAAATAAACATAAACGGAAAATTATTTATTAATTAAACACAACCCGATTACAAGTATCCTCTTGTTTATTTACGTTGCGGTCGGAAGGCGAGCTCACCGCGCCAAACACGTAAGCCCTCTTGGGAGGAATGTCACGCACATCACGTTACGTAGTATCCGTTTCCCTTTCACTTACTACTAAACTTGGACGCGTTTTAGGTCATGAGTGACTCGCTTCGTAATCTATTATGTCAGTGTGACCTGCCGGAGGTGATTGCGAACTATTGGGACGTAAATAATCTTTATTTACAGCAGACATTGTCTTTACATATGTGTCTTTTCGCCAAGCATATTCCAGAACCTACTCTAAGATTTAAAAAAATGTAAGTACCTATGTAATAGGTATAGGTTATATAATAGTAATAGGTTGGTGGTCTATAAGAGATCGACTCGTAAGATAGGACCGCCTTTTGTACATATATTTTTATCTGTTTTGTTAAGATTAACAAATTAATAAATAATAAAAATACTACTTACAGTCCGGACTCTATCCACAGACTCCCGTTCTAGAGTCGGCATCTTCATCATCTGTGCGAGAAAGTTATCAAATTACTTTTTGAATTAAGTGATTTGATGTTTCATTTTATTTATACTTTTGTATAATTAACGATGATTTTATACCCATGTTTTGTTGTTTAATATGGTGCTAATTTACGTGATCTGACTTTTCGGAGTCGTGTGTGTATTGATAGTCAATCACCCTGCAACATGCACTAGGCCAGCCTGATTATATGGCCTGACCACTCTCGATTGTAGAGGAGGCTCGTGCCATGCAGTGAGATGTATCTGGGCTGATACAGTACATACAGTTACTTATGTGATCTTACACTCATTATGTAAAGCAAAGTGCAAGTCGCCCAACTCTTTCGTTTTACCGAGCATTATCCGACCACTTACCTGTTCAATCTTCGCCATTTTCTTTCGAAAGATCGGGGTCCTTTGGAGCCTCAATTTTAATAATATTTTGTAGCGCTCATAATAATGATATCAAGCCACCATTTTTAGTCGAACTTGACGACTTGGTTCTGTTATGTTCAATATAAGGCATATATTTTCAAAGTCCTCTTGTGTTGTTCATGACATAACCGTGCTATAAAATTAACGTAAAACCATCAAGTATAATTAAATATTATTTTACAACATACTAACACACGATAACAACGTACTAACATACATGAACATAGCCGTGCTTCCGTTTTCCTGTATCATTATATTAATTTACGGCGATTTCGTTCGATACCTCACTTGCTAGCGACAAATCACTTTTACTTTGTCCATTTAGCTCTGGGAAATTAAATGCTTGAACAAGCGATCCTTTTACTTTTAAAAATAAATATATCTTTAATATCCGTCATCACTGACTTTGTCATTTTGTTTCCAGAAACGATTACAGATCTAGAATTCAATTGGTAGTACCGCTTTATAATTTGGTGACCGTTTGCCACCAAGACATAGCTTATCTGTTCGTTTGGCACCTGTATTATAAAACCTGCATTCAGTAGGTAGGTACCTACTAACTGGTCACTATCTAAATAGTAAAATACATATTAAAGTAATATTAAGTATTATAAGCAAGTAATTCTTTAACGAGCAAACATCGCATCCATTATAAGAAGTCATTACGATCTGTATCGGGGCCGTCCCGTTTTGTCCCGGTATGTTGGAAATACCCATGAGCCCATGGATCGTTTTAGCAGACGCTGCGTACATCCCGCATTCATCTTCCGTATTCTTTAAAATTCTGGAGTATGATTTGAATTCTCTGAAATAAAGGAACAATTAAATGGGCATAGCAGGATAGTGACATTTATCAACTGTCTTAATTACAAACTTACGCCTTATTCCAGAAGTGATAGGCAGAGGTACAACCAGGTCACCCACGTTTCGCCTTGTATGTCCCGTCCCACGATATGCTAAGGCCTAGGGATGAGCCTATCGCCATATCGGGCACAAATTCCTCATTCCGGGCTGATAATAAATAGAAAAATCCAATATAAAAAATCTGTGGTACCAATTGCCAGCGGCGGCATTTCCGGACAAGTACGACCTAGCGACCTTAAAAAAACGAGCGTATTCCCACCTTAAAGGCTGGCAACGTATCTCCATGCCCTATGGTATTGCAGATGTTCATAGGCGGCAGTGAACACTTACCATCAGGTGAACCGTATTCTCGTTTGCCCCCTATAACATAAAAATATATTACTTTGCCCTTCCCGAGATTCGAACCCGAGACCTTAGCTTTGCAATCATACCGTAGTATAACTGCGCCACCGAATCATAAATAATTTAATTGTTTTTTTTCCTGTCTTCAAATCGCCACATCAAGCATTATCCATCAAAAGCAAATTATATTTATTCGTACACCGACAAACATCGCTCACAACACAACTACAGAATAATCAGTAAGTGATGTTATTATAATCAATTGAAATATTTCTTAGTCGTTACCACTCGTGTGTTCTTATGTTGGTTAATACTATTATGAAATACTTCGAGATGTGTGTTACGAAATGAAATATATTGCGGATATGTTTTTTGCTTTAACATATTACATTACAAGAAATAATACTCTTGTTGTAATAAATCAGCATTATCATCATCGTGTCTAAACAGCAGTGTAAATGCACTATTGCGTTCCGTCCTGAAGGACATTGTAGCTAGAGTAACTACTGGACATGATGGGATTTAACATCTTATGCCTCAGGATGGTGAGCGCAGTCGAATACGGAGCATTGCTTTGTAATTCATGGCGTTGTTTGGTTTTGATACTATCCATGAGCGGTCGTATCGCTTACCATCAGGCGAATGGCATGCTCGTCTCGCCATTCAACGCAATAAAAACAATGATTTCAAAGAAATAACAGGCCAATCGAGACCGAAATCTGATTAGAGAAATGCGTAATTAAAATATATTGTAGCTGCCTTGTTTGTAGTGTAGGAACATATTGAAGCAGAACATTCTACGATTACAGGAAGTAGAAACACAATATACACCCACAAGAAAAAAAGAAAAGGAAAAAAAGGCGCGGACTTAAACAAAATGACAAGACAAGTAAAAATCGAACACAACATTTCCTTTTCAAAATAATATCGATAAGAATACTGATGTAATTGGATGTGACAAAATAATGACGCTCGGCAATATTGAGCCGAAAAGACGTACGGAATAAACTGCCGAATTTACGAACGGAAACAGCAAAGTACTGTCACATTACGGGGCTGTTTACTGGTCCACGTGTTTGCTTCTTTCCGTAATCTTCGAAACGTGAAGTCATTCAGGTTATATTTATAGTGTCATCGGCGAAAGGTAAATAGTACAGCTGCCAATCAGGTACGGTCAATTTCATACCACAGCCTAAGTTCTGTCCCACAGCAGAACAAAAGGCGCCCTTCTTATTTTCCACTCCTCTCTATCAAGGACTTTTCTCACAAGTTAGAATGATTCATCTAAATCATATTATGTTCCCTTTCTGTATGGTCTGTTGGTGTTATGAGGTTACCATTCTGTATTGGTGATAGAACAATAAAGTATTTGAATAAAATTTATTTTTTATTATTTTGCGTACAAATACAAATGCCACTAAAATAAAACATTTATGTATCGTATCATATATGTATATATGTACAGTATCAAAGTAGCTTGTAAGATGAGGTAATAAATATTAGTATTTTAAAAATAGATTGGAGACGTAGCTGAGACATCTTACCTCTTACATCTCTCTTTCACACGCGCGCACTTTAATGCGTATTAAAAAAGTGACGTCACTCGTTTTGTGCTGCATCTCTTTTCTTATACTATCACTGCAAGATTTTAAAAAAATAATTAGTTTAATTCTAAATAGACTTGCACAATTCCTTCTTTCTACTATTTGCATATATTTTTTTAAACAAAAAAAAATGGAGTCACATACCCTATTTACAGAACTCGTTTGACCTAAGACAATCAAAGTGGTAGACCCACGCTGTTGTCAGTTATGACTCAGCATGAATGGACAGGTTCATCCGGGGCAGTACCACTGACTCACAGGAAATTTCGTTCGGTGAGTGAGATTTCCGGATGCCCAATACCCTTTTCTTCTTCTCATCCTTTTTCCTTCCCGTTCCCTCCCAATGGGCCGGCAACACATCCATGATCCAGCATTGTAGATGTTCATGGGCAGCAGTGATCGCTTACCATCAGGTGCCCTGTTTGCTCGTTTGCCGGACCTATGCAATAAAAAAAGACAGATGTGAATCGCCCAGTCTCAATTTTAATTACCAGTTTGCAGCCCAACGTCTGCGATTTGTGTTCGGCACAGCTCACTGACAAAAACCTTTTGCATTTTGTTTTTAGCAAGGGTTGGAAAAATGGACACGTCCAACCATGACAATATGTAAGAAAATCATCCCAATTAGAGTAATTACTTGTCATGTGACTTAATTATTTACGAAAAAAAGTATCTCAAATCTCAAATAAACAAAATCCAAGTACCTAAATCAGAGCAACAGTATTTTACGAGCCTCGATCTAATCGCGATAAGGATAAAATACGATACATACCGCGTCTTCTTGACAATGAAACTAAACAAAGTAATTTAACAGTGACGGAATGAAATAGTAAATAGATTCCGAGCCTTGAAGTAACAATAAGATATCCGAGAGCCGTTTGATCTAGCACAGATATGTTTCTACGTAATGTACAATGAGTCCCAGTAAATGTAAAATAGTATGAACTGTGATGGTTAGTGAAGATTTTAATGACAAAGGCAATGTATATTTAGAGATAATCATCCAAATCTTCAGCCACTGGAAGCGCACTGTTTAATAGGCATCTCATCAGAAATAAGAAATTTAAAAAATAAACCATAATGTCATTTAATAATAAATAAATAATACCAGTAGTATATGCTTTTAATTTTTATTTAATCGTAGTAGTAATAATATTTTTAAGTTCAATTGATTAATTAACAGAACGGCTTTTGCTAGCATTATACTAATCATAGATCCTCAAATAGCTAGCTAAAATGTCACTACGCATTGTTTTAGACGTAAAGCTATAAAAATGTTGGAACTTAAAAAATCCTTTGATAAAGAACGCATTAATTAGTCATTAAGTTAGTAAACACTATGTTTAGGAAGGTAAACCCCGCTCGGCAGACGGCACACAGTCACTTTGCACCCAGTTTCATTATAATATGAATCACTGCAACGTCATTTACAAAGCGGAGTGGATTTTGTAGCGCCGCGTATGGGTTTTAACCTTTACGTCAACAGCGTTTGCTCCTAATTGAATTTCATATCACAGCTTTTTGCATTTTCCTTTAACGGTTTTAGAATTAAATTATCGCCTCGTAGGTTTAGTGTCAATGTAGACTGCTCTTTGGAGTGAGCAGGGTCCTGCTGGATTCGAATTCTACCAATACCCTATCCAATAAAAGGGAGTCCCTTTATTTGTTTTCTGTATGATAAATCGTTTATTAAGATGTGCCTAGGGCCGAAATTTGTGCTCAACATAACAAAACCTTTGCTCTTTTTCACATCTTAGAACGGAAATGTACTCGGTGAACGTCAGTGGCAGAACTAACTCTACCTGACTCCTGAGAAGCAGGTGCGTGATTGTAAGTAGATAATCTAATGATGCCAAATCTTGAGAAATGTTATGAATATCAAAATGTCATAAGCTACCGGAATATCGAAACCATAATGTTGTTTAGTAAACATTTTCCCGCTGCAGTCTTCGCTCCTTGACCCACTTTCAACAAGACGGCTATTTATTGTAGAGTGCCACCTGCCGACGAAACAATGGCTCTTGTACTAGCTTATTTCCCTTCACGATACCAAGCCAAAGTATTGTGAATAAAACAATATAGTGACACTCTCGGCCACGTTGTAAAAAAGCCCTTGTAATAATTTTATGGCACGTTTTCCGGGGAGGTATTGCGGAAACGCTATCTTGTGATATTCTAAAAAGGTTTACTCGCAAATTTTAACACTGGCACTACAAAGTATATTATAACTTTGTATTTTTAATTGTCGACGGATGTTTACGTATTTGTCTCCCGGTGGGCGACAAAATCCGCTGGTCTGCTTAAAATCCGGAAACGGAATCCAGAAACAAAAGCTTTATAGTTTTTTTCTAGCTATATTGTGCTACCTTTGTTACATTAGGAATAGCCATTAAAATTAAATTATATCAAAAACAAATTATTACTACTTCATTGTTAACATTAATTTTGTGCCAATTACAATCCTTATGTTCGAACCATAGATGTGTTGGAACACTGGCGATTAGTGTTGTGTAATTTTCGAAAAATATATATTCCACGGAATTTATTCATGAAATTTTCCCAAAAAATTTCAATTTCGAAACATAATGGAACATTCAATTATTTAACTTTATTTGAGCCTTTAATTCGTAAAATCAACTTCGTTCTTTTATATTATTGTTATACCTACTTGCTAATAAAGTAAATTAACTAATAAAGTTATTTGTCATAGAGATTTATTAATTTAATGCCTGTCATTTGGAAGAAAGAATCTTTAATTATTATTTATATAAATGAAATATATTTATATTCGTTAAAACATGACAAGTAGTTTATTTCTATGCTTCCCTGATTTTCGTTTCACCATATTTTTCAGAATGTTTCGTTTTGTTCGATATTGAAAATGGAAAAATATTCAGAAATTTTTCATTATTTCTAAAAAATGTGTGAAATTTTTCGGAAAATTTTCATGACCCTACACTAAAATATATTTTTATTGCCACAAATATGAATATGAGTTTCAAGAAGTTTGGAACGCATTTATTGCCAGAGACAGCTGTCAATGTCAAATTTGACATGTATCAGTTTAAAAACTACACAAAAGTTGCAAGATATTTAACATTTTTATTTATTACTTTTAATTAAGTTTAAGCAAGAATAACATAAAATCAATATGGGAACGGAAGCAAAACCCCCTCCGAAAGACTGCCTAGCGTGTAGACTTGTCGGTTCGGCGGGTCTTATAGGTATTGGAGGTTATTTAGCAAATTCTGCTTGGAAAAACAAAACATTCGCCGGGAGGTATACTATATCTACGCTTTCCTTCGGTGAGAATATATTCTACTTTTATTTTCCTATGTTTCCAACTTGTAAGGAAGTATGTACGACTGTATATTGTGATGTGCCTGTGTGTAATTCTCAGTGTCCACCCAAATCTTCTTTAATTTAAAAATTCCTTTTTTAATCTAGTATATTATTATTATACTCTATTTACTATCTTTAATTACTGGGTGATGTTTATTGATGATAAATTATCATTATAAGTTTAAAATAAAGCCAATTTTATGCAGAGCCTATTTACTTTGGAACAAAAATTTATCGGTAAAATATTTTCTTACAAATTCGTGAATTCCTTGTTGAAATCATCAATCCACATTTAAAACTACTATATCTAGAAAGCTGAAAGAGGAATATCTGAATGGGCACCAAAACAGCACCAGTTTTGATTAAAAAATATAACATTCTTGTATATGTTGAATGAAAAGTGTTGGAAATGTCAGAGCTTTTCACATAGCAATTGATATATAACCTTTGATACTGTTTATTTACATGTTACACTTAAGGCACATCTTTTAACAGATCAGCTTACCATACAATGGTTGCATTAAATTAAATGCTGATATATTTTGCATAAAAGATTAGATGTAAAACCATAATGAACAGAGTGTGGTGTGCCAGAAAACCCAACAAATCAATTTCTTTTTTTATAATCAAACTTATTTTATCACTGTTTTAAATGCATGGCCAATCTTTATTAATATGGCTAGAACAACCTTTACGAAAGTAGTTTAAATTAATATGCTATTATAAAATAACCGTAATAAATTAATTTTGTTTTGTATTGTTTCAGCATTTATTGTCCTTGGAATCTCAAGATATAAACAAACATACCCTTTCAACAAGAATGTAGAAAAAGCATAGTAACACAGACACAAGTAAAATATTTATTATTGTTTAATCTTAGTTTATTATTGTATAGATTACTTTGAATGTGTAAATAAAAAGCATTAAATAAAAGTTGTTTTTACGCCATCTATCCTTCCACATATAAAACGTTTTAATGTTGACTGTAACAATTAGAGTGTTAGTGTTACAACTTATGTTAAGATGGCGCTGTAAGCAATGCTTTCAATCCAAAACGTTAGAAAATTAATCACAACCAATAAAGAAAAAGTATTTTATGGAATTATTTAGCGGACAAATAAAATAATTCTTATACATCCAGCGCAAGTCACCACGGACTATAACGGTGAAGAAAACCATCGTGAGGAAACCTGCATACAGTAGCGATTTGTAAGAATGTTATATAAGTAAAGTTCGCCATCTCGCACTAGGCCAGCGTGGTGGACTATATGGCCTAACCCCTCTCAATCGTACTGTTGATTGTAGAGGAGGCTCGTGCCCTGCAGTGGGACGTATATGGGCTGATACAATACAGTATAGTACACCCAGCGCCTGGATCCAGTTTAATGCCTCCGTGATTTTTCACCATTTATGTTTGCGGATTTGGAATAAAATTCAACTGAGATGTTAATTTTCATTAATGACGCAGCAACATTTTGAACACTTACAACGTGTAAATACATAATAACACGTAAAACAACATATAAGTAAACCTAATAAGGATGTCACTAATTATATAACTTGTAAAGATAGTAAAGTAGGTACTGTCTCATGATAAGCTTGGTTCTAATATTGAGAACTATAGATACCTGCCGCATATGCACGACATGGCGAAAACTCTTACAGCCCATAAATAGCCTATATTAGAAATCAGTAGTTTAATATACTCGTAATATTATCCGAGAGATTTTACATAGTAGGTACATACTTGAATTGAGTTGACGTTACATAGAGCACTCGTAGTGTTAAATAAAATTATATTTTAATACTGAGAAGAAAATCTTTGAGCTCAGGCCTTGGCTCTAAATAAATTTAAATACGAAAATAACAGGGCCTTTCATTATTTTGCCCAGCGTCACGCTTCTGTGGTTTCAAAGGGTATAATATTAGATACCTTAGTAATTTTATATAGAAATATCGATAATTAACAAAATAACATTACAACCAAAACTTTCGATAATTTCTAGGCAACAAACGCTGGGATAATCATAAATGATGTAGGTACATACTCCGACATATTCTTGTAGTAGGTAAATAGCTAGACAGTATCTAAGTACTTATTCTTTTCCTTCACTGAATCTACAGGGAATTCAATCCAATTTTAGTAGATGTCTCGGAGCATACTGTGGAAAAATATAATATGTACTTTTGGATTTTTTATTTGGGAAAGTAATTACACAAGAAATACTTGTACTGTCTCGGGACAGTTTTGAACTTCTTTATTGTTTTTTTTTATTTAAATAGTCTCATGATGGCTACCATGAATATCTGAATCTATCGCCTTTTACATACTAATTTGTTCGTGTAGAAGTTACGCTTTTAATCTACATTAATGAGAATCAGAAATCATTTATTTGCACAAAATGTAATGCAATCGTATATTTTTTTCTGGGTCCCTAAAAGCCTACGTCACTCTGTTACTATAAGTCACAGAATTATTCCATCTCTGGGCAAATAAATGTCGAAATCGATTCTTCGCTTCACCGCTACATGTAACTAACAAACCAACATTATACCACCTTCAGACTATTACTTGATCTAATTATATGAATTATTCAACAGAGTAGATATTGTTAACACACAGAGGTGCAATATTCATTACCACTGTATAAACTCGGCGGCGTAGTTGTACTACGTACGATTACCACGCTGAGGTCTCGGGTTCGAATCCCGGGTCGGGCAAAGTGGTGTTGGATTTTTCTATTCAATAACAGCCCGTAGTAAGGAATTTGTGCCCGAAATAGCGACAGGCTCGCCCCCTATCACATCAAGGGAGGAAACACATAAGGGTTAGGCAGAGGTGTACAGGAAGGACACGCACGTCCTTCGTCCACGTTCGCCTTGTGTGTTCCATCCCACGATGAGATATGGAAATGTGGGTGTCCCGATAGCACCTTTGCCTACCTTTTTTGGAAAAAAGGCGTGAGCTGATGTAGGTATGTACTGTTTAAACTGTACTCCTATTTTCATAGTGTACAACTGGCAATGTAGTCTCAACAAGACAAAACGGAGCTGGTGATCTGAAACAAAACAAGTGCTGTCAAACTACAATAGTTATAAGACTAGTGTCTAGTGTTAGGGATTTAAGTTAGGGCGTTAGCACTTATTTTATCATTTCCTTTTTACAAGAGCAATTTCAAACATTTATTCCTCCTCAAAAAAATCAAAATATAATTATGTGTGAATAATCTTTATGTTCAGCAGTGGACTTCCTTTGGCTGATGGATGGATGATGGATGAATCTTTATGTTTTTACCAATTCAATCATCTTTGCAAAGGTATGATGCTGATAAATTTCATATGCACAGTAGTCACGGCAATTTACCTGACACGTTCATAGCACGGTCATGGTGTCATAAGTTATACTAGACGGACGCGTTTATTCGGTCCTCATAAAAGTAGGCACTTAAAGTAACGTAAGCACACCATTTACAACCAGTTTCGTCTTTATTACTGGAAATTAAGGTTTCATTAAACTTTTATACTTTAGAAGCTTCACATAGTAAGCAGCTTACTTGTACTCGTAGGATAGTGATCAATCTCAACAACGAACATAATGATGTTAGCCCTTAGGATATTTTTATCCACCAAGCGATCACCTTGCCTAAATACACGATGGTAGAAAAACGACTTCAGTTTTACAAGAAAGTACTTACGTCGCAATTCGCGATCTACCTGAATCTATTCTTCTTTAGGAGAAAAAAAATGAGGGATCCCTTGGCCTGCAACAAGCTCATTGATCGCACAAAAGTTGGTAGCAAAACTGTTACTGCATGATGGTTTTTATTCAAATTGATACTGTACATATCTTTCTCCAGCAAAAAATATCACTTACAAACTCTACGATTACGTACTCTTAGCAACAGTAACCTATTTTAATAAATTAAAGTTACCTCAACTTTAAATACTTATTAAAGACTAGCTTCTGCCCGACACTCCGTTAACGTGGTTATATTTTATAAAAAAAATCCATCCCGTCCCGTCCCGTTGTATCCCGCCTTTTCTCGGCTCATTCTCACTTATGATATGTAATACAGTCCTGTCTCATCCGTTTGAGTACAAAAAAGTAATAAATGTATCGGAATTCCTCCTTCATCCCACGGGAACACTACATTTTTCGGGATAAAAAGTAGCCGAAGTGTTAATCCAGAGGGTCAGCTACCTCCATACCAAATTTCAAGCCACGTTTTACAATGCTAAGTGCTCACCTGGCTATTGTTTTAACTATAAAACTAGTAAGTGAACTCATAACACCTGTACATGGTATTATTTATTTATTTATTTAATACTTTATTGTACACCAAATACATGAAAAGTGGAAAAAAAATACAATAAAAAAAATGTATGGTGGTATGGTAGTACAATTGAACAAGCTTAGTACGAAGCAGAATGTTTCGATAATGTATGATGCGAGTCAGCGCTTTGTAAAGGTTACCTGGCAATCTTGTAAAGAGGTTTCTTGATAGATCTTCCACGTTTATATTTCATAGCAAATAAATTAAATTATTGAAAAAAAATTTTTTTTGTTTTTAAAAATATAAACCGCCTTTTTATTAAATTCTGCGTCTGTTTGATTGTTTGTGCGTCTACAATAAATTGAAAACGATCGGGTTTTATTCTTGTTACACAACTACCCAAACATGGAGTTTAGGTGGTTTTAATTAATTTTAATGCATTATGTAGCCAAGTTTTTGTATAGGTACCTTAGGTTATGATGAAGTAATAAAAGAAACTTAGAGTATTTATAATACGAGTATATGTAGATGGAGCGCTAGTACTTCAAAAGCGTAGATTATAATTGTGTGCCGCGCTACCTTTTTCTGCCCTCCTCCTCTTGGCAGATATATGACAGTCCAACATGGAAGAATAATATTTTGAAAAAGAAAAATACTTTAAGGCTATAGAATTCCATCTAAACTGGTCTAAATGGATAATAGCAACATATACTTACGTTTTTGAAGACGCAAATGAATGACAGTGCTCCTTCTATATATTTCTTTAAACCAAAAAAAGATATAATATATTTTATAAAACAATATTTTTTAATTACACCAATTATACATATACGTAAGGCTACTCTAATATAGTTTCTACCATCAAATACATAGACAAATTCACGTCTTTTTCCCGGAAGCGGTAAGCACAGGTTCTCCTGGTAGCAAGACATCCATGTTTCGCCTTGTATTTTCCCGCCCCACGATGTGATAGAGGACCATCCTATCGCTATACCGTGCACAAATTCCTGACTCCGGGCTGATAATTTATGGAAAAATCCAATATCACTTTGCCCGACTCAGGATTTGAACCCGAGACTTGCATTGTAATCGTACGGTAGTACTACCACCGAGGCAGTCACCATCAAATAAAATCTTATTAAACCTTTTATCGAACTAATACAAGGTGGAACTCAATGACGTCTTTATTCGGGGCTTTCAGTCGGCGATGACATGTTTCGCATTCCCTAACATTAACTAATGGGTATTCCAGTGAGTGGCTTGCACGCGATTACTTCGACACAATAAACACAACATCGCAGTGTTATGGAAATCTACAATAGTAAGCTATTTGTATAAATATCTACATGATCTTTTATACTCTTTTATACTGGCACAACAAGATATATTGGCACGGCATGAGAGGCTACGATTCGTTTATTTTATTGGTATGTGCTTTGTAACAGTGTAACTATAGGGAAGAAAAATCTACAATAGTAAGCTATTTGTATAAATATCTACATGATCTTTTATACTCTTTTATACTGGCACAACAAGATATATTGGCACGGCATGAGAGGCTACGATTCGTTTATTTTATTGGTATGTGCTTTGTAACAGTGTAACTATAGGGAAGAAAAATCTACAATAGTAAGCTATTTGTATAAATATCTACATGATCTTTTATACTCTTTTATACTGGCACAACAAGATATATTGGCACGGCATGAGAGGCTACGATTCGTTTATTTTATTGGTATGTGCTTTGTAACAGTGTAACTATAGGGAAGAAAAATCTACAATAGTAAGCTATTTGTATAAATATCTACATGATCTTTTATACTCTTTTATACTGGCACAACAAGATATATTGGCACGGCATGAGAGGCTACGATTCGTTTATTTTATTGGTATGTGCTTTGTAACAGTGTAACTATAGGGAAGAAAAATCTACAATAGTAAGCTATTTGTATAAATATCTACATGATCTTTTATACTCTTTTATACTGGCACAACAAGATATATTGGCACGGCATGAGAGGCTACGATTCGTTTATTTTATTGGTATGTGCTTTGTAACAGTGTAACTATAGGGAAGAAAAATCTACAATAGTAAGCTATTTGTATAAATATCTACATGATCTTTTATACTCTTTTATACTGGCACAACAAGATATATTGGCACGGCATGAGAGGCTACGATTCGTTTATTTTATTGGTATGTGCTTTGTAACAGTGTAACTATAGGGAAGAAAAATCTACAATAGTAAGCTATTTGTATAAATATCTACATGATCTTTTATACTCTTTTATACTGGCACAACAAGATATATTGGCACGGCATAAGAGGCTACGATTCGTTTATTTTATTGGTATGTGCTTTGCAATTACTATAGAGTAACTATAGGGAAGAAATGGATGTACACATACTGGATCTAAAAAACGACGCTCTTGCGTGGATCATAGACATAACAGGGTATCCAACATTGTATGCGGAGATAACTACGAAGTATGAGGGCAGATACCAATATCATACCAGAAGCAAATTAAAATTAGGTATACTATTATCGACCTTTAATCAGTTTTTCATGTAATAATATTAATTATTATATTGTATATATTGTAACCGCAATGTCTATTTCTTCCGCCAAACAGCAGTGTAAACGCATTGTTGTGTCCCGGTTTGAAGGCAGTGGAATGCCAAGCATTGCTTTGTAATTCAAGGTGATGTTTGGTTTTGCTACTATCTTTGAGCGGTCGTATCGCTTACCATCAGGCGAATAACATGCTCGAATCGTCATTCATTGCAATAAAAAATACACATTTTTTCCAGTTAAATTGTTTATAAAATGTTACAACATATCTATTATTATACTTTATAGTATAGTCTTGAATATTTAGTAATATTCGTCCTAAAACTATGATCTGCGCAAGATCAAGTTATCAACTTATTAAAACCAAATATTAATTGTTAAAACAATATTATCAGAAATCCCAATTTATATATCAAGTCACAAAGCGCACCTGGCCTTATCGTAAAACAACCAATTTCCCAAAGGGCAGCGGCAGCGTCATTCGCGACACAGATCACGGAGTAACGTCGGAGTAAACAAGTCGCGTTAATGATAAGAAGTCTGCCGCCGCCCAGTCGCGCGCGCTCGCCCGCCCAACGCACGTGTCCCGGGACAACAAACAACGCGACATACGACACAAATCACATCAGAAACATGGGTAAGTACGACACAACACATTACGACATTTTTGTGCCTTTTCTGTTTTTGCAACGTAACATATGGTGTGGTGTTTGAGCAAGTTTTTGAAGTTTTTATCAAGTTTAGGGTTTTAAAAGTTTATGGTTTGGATGTTGTTGAGTGAATATGAATCGGTGAGTTATAAAAGTGATTTCTGAGCGGATAAATCCAACGATGCGTAAGAATCATAGGTTAATATCTGCATAATGTAATGGCTTGTCGTTCTGGAATAATTTCCAACGCTCCATTTAAAGTTTTAAGAGCTATCTTTCTGAATATATCGCTATAGTTTTATAACTAGAACACCTATTACAACAAAATAAAGTTTCCAATGTTTGTTACTATTTAAAATAACTAAAATAAATCTTAAAAAGCGAAAAGTACAATTGAAAACCCTTTTTAATCCTTTACAAAATCATACAAAGCATCAAACAAAGGGATTTAACTGAATCAGGTTATAACACAACACTCGAAACAAAACATCTAATCAACCGCACGGCCCGATCGATGTATTCTTTATCAGATAAGCCGTGGGCAGATCGACTCCAGCGAGGCGGCATGTACGAGGCTGACCAGGAGGGTACGACAATGGGGAGTACTTATGGGAAGGTCCACCCAGAGGCCCTGGTAGCTACTCCGCCATGGCATGACGGTGGGAACGCCTGGAGTGCTGTCCTTGGAGCGATAGGAGGTGCTGGGACCGTGCTGCTTATTGCCGCTATAGTCCTCATCTGGAAGAAGCCACGCAGGCGTGAACTGCCGCTGCTAGCGCCGATGGATATTGGGCATAATGTGAGTTGTTTTTTTATAACATTAAAACTGGTATTCCATTATTTTTGTATAGTTTAGAGATAGCTTTTGATTTTTAATTGAAGTGTAATGGAACAAGTGTGGCGCAGTAGTAAGTCATTTTAATTGCACTAAACGATTGCAGGTTTGAGCCTCGGGCTGAGAAATACTTGCATTTGTTGATTTTAAGATACTAAAATACGGGCCGTATATATTTTTTTCTCTATTTTTATTTTGTAATATTTTAAAAAGTTACGTGAACGTAGGCATACTAATACAAATGATATACCATCAACAAATTCTTGCGTGTACATAAATTATTATATTTAATACAACAGCTTCCGTGACGTAAATACTATTTATTTATATTAGAGCCCTATTTATCAATCCAACAATTCCTGTTCATCCAAAGGTTGCCAGGAAGAAATCGCTCAATGCGATATGGCCGCCCATTGTACTAGTTTAATATTATTTCTTTATTTATTTTTTATGTAACTTGAGAGTACAATAAAGAGTATAAATAAATAAATAAATAAATACTATTATACTCGTAAATCCATACAATAATTCGAAAAACAAAGACTAGTTATTCGTTTTCGTTATACTTACAGCCTTATTCATACGCAGATTTAAAAGCCATTTTAGTTGTCGAATGCTTTGTCCCCTTCGGACGACTTTTGAATTCAGTTTGAGCGAAGAAGACAAAACATTCGATAACTAAAATAGGGTTTAAAACTGTCTATGAATAAGGCCGTAAGTATACGACTAGATATTGTAGAGCCTTGGTTTTGTTTAGTTTGTATTTGAATAATATTTTTTCATTCTTTTTAAAACTACAACCGCAGCATTATATTATATTATGAATATAAAATAGACAAGTTTTGTATTTAATCTAATACAATTCTGATAAGTTTTAATATTCAAGTTTTCAATACTTCGAGTAAATCATAAATATTAAACAAACAACTTAAATTAAAAGTGTCAGAAAGTATATCGTATGAGGATTAATGTGAAATTGTAAAAATGATTTTAGTTACAAAAAAGGATGAATGTAGGTACTATTCTTTTTTTAATTATTGGTCTCCAACAAAGATATTTGATTGTTTTTTGATAAATAATAATAGCAATAATATGTAGTTTCTTAGTACAGCGTTTTCCAGCAGGGGGCGAGCTATTACTTCCATTCTTCCTATAAATAAAATTGAAATGATACCGCAAGTAGTCAGTAATTTAATTATGAGCCACTTTCTTGCACTCCCAAGGGGTTGGGGTAATCTCATGTCCACATCCCTTCCCGATGGCTGTAATAATAACGTACTGTATAGTGTGGGGGAAATATGATGATGTTATGAAACTACAAGTTCGCTGTAAGTAAATCAAAATACTTTAAAATTATAAAAGTAGACTTATTTATCTGTTTATTTATATAAACTTTATTTAAAGAGTATAAAAGCGGACTTAATGCTTGAGGCATTCTCTGCCAGTCGACCTTTGGATAGTCCAGACAAAAAATTAGTAGACGCATAAATTATAGAATCTTAAGAATTGAGAGTTTATATGTAAACAATACTTAAAAATATGATATATCCAAAAATACATTTACGTATAGAAACACATACATATATACATTATACATAAGTATGTAAATATATAATAAAATAATTATATATTACACATATGAAAACTACACGGGAAAATAAGTTTGAAGTGACTGCCGATTTGTCGAGTAAATGTTGGCGAACCTTCACCTTGAATGCCAAACGAGTGTCGGATGCCCTGATATCGAGGGGGAGTGCGTTCCAGAGAAGTATTGATTGACTTATCAAAATTCAGAATACAAACTAAAAAGAAAATAATATATTCTGTAGAAATCTGTTTAGTATAATATTTCCAATAGCTATACTGTCAGATTTAAGTACTTGATCTATTAAAATACATAAAGCTAATTAATTTGTACGTTTGTTCAAACGCGCTATTCTCAGGAACTGGTATGAATTTAAAAATGATTTAGTGTTGGATAATCCATTTATTAAGGAAGGTTATATGGGACTTTTATTCCGAGAAAATATACAAGGTTATATTGAAATATGGTATATACTTTAAACCACACGTCCCTAACCACCCCAAGTAACATTGTAATACGTTTGAAAAAACACAGCCCTGTAGTTTTGTCAAAATCGGCGATATTAGTTTTCATGGGTTTTGATCAACCCATATACGTAGGTACAAGACTTTTTACGGTTTAGGTAAGTTTCCAAATCGAACTGAAGTTCAGCTAAGCGCTAAAAATACTCGTATCTATACGAGGTAACCAAAAATCGTGAAAACTTAAAACAAAAAAGTAACTTGAGATTTTTTTTAAATTTTGTACAAGGTCAGCTGGGATGATCAAAAAAATGTGGGTTAAATTGAATAAAATTTGTCAATATCACCCTGTATAGCGGAACTTTTGTCCCGGAAATAGATTTTCACGCAGGCGAAGTCTCGAGCTATACTATTTTAATATATTTTTTTGTGGACGAACTGCCGACGTGTTAGCCTATTGTTGCAATTAATAAAAATAAAAAATCATTTATTGCTTTCTTCCACAGACATTAAACAAATACAAATTCATATTCATAAATTATTTTGAAGACAAAAGGAAATGGCTCAGCTCGGGCTGACCGGGACATAGGCACCGAGCAGCGCTGGTTTTCAGCCACTCCTAATATAAATATACATTATGTCTAATGTTTTGTAAATAGCGATTAAATATTATGTATTGACTTGTCATAATAGTTATTTAATTGCCTACGTGGCCAATAAACGAATTTAATTTCAGTTCATTTCTTTAATGTTACCTCTTGACACTGTGTACCACTCTACATTTCCTCATAAAAATATATACAGAATATTGCGTTCCTACGAAGACACACATTTATGTCGAGAGGTTCAATATAAAAGTGCAAAGTCAATTTGAGTTTGCCGTTAAGATGAATGGTTACGTAAACACCAATATTCCCGAGTGAAATCGAACAAGGTTTTGTTCCGAGTATTTAGGGTTCCGTACTTAAAAAGGAAAAACGGAATCTTCATAGGATCACTCGTTTGTCCATCTATCTGTCTGTCTGTGTCTGCTTTTAATCTGATACGTGCAGTTATATTAAGTTAAAATTTAAATAACATACATACATACACCAAGTCGTGCCTTTTTCCCAGAAGGGGTAGGCAGAGGTTGTACTAGGACACCAAAGTTTCCTCTTGTGTGTTCCGTCCCGCGATGTGATAAATCGATCAACCAATCGATCACATGAAATTTTACAACTATTGTCAGGAATACAGTATGGGCATTTGCTACATTTAGTCGAGAAAACAAGTAGATACTGATACCAACGCATAGAGCAATAACTATTACAGGATGTGCCGAAATCAGTAATCCGACATAAAACCTAAGCATAATTAATATCTTGCATAAAATAACCCATAACGACAAATGACGGAAACAAGAATCTGTGTTATATCGAATAATCTGTTATACACAATAATAACTCTACCCAAAATATCTTTGCAACGCAAACAAAATCTAATGCTTAATGGAATTAATTCCCTTAATAAAAAATACTGTTCATCCTGATACATTAGTTGATAAGTCTTATTATCTCCAGTAGTTACACGCTACAATGTCCCTCAATTCGGAACACAATAGTGCATTTACACTTCTGTTTGGCGGGAATAATAGACATTGCGGTGGTACCTACCCAGTTGACCTCTCATATATAAGATACTTACCACCAATACATACATATCATAAAGGCTGTTTAATCTGATCTGTAGCAGGAAAGTTGAAAACTGAATATCTAAAAAAACATGTTTCCGGCACACGAGCAAAGCGTCGAGCAAAATCTAGTCAATTAAATTTTGTGAACCGTCTTATGATAATACAAAAAGAAAACAAGCAACCAAACATATCAAAGCCCGAAACCTGGATTCGAACCAGGGACCATTAGCTCATAAAGACCTATGCTCTACCGCTGAGCTATTTCGGGTGTACTACACTTGTCGAAGATATCGTTCTATTGTAGAATGAGCTGTGATATATTCTACTTAGCATATTCTGTAATATTTCATTCAAGAAAATAATTCCCAAAAAACCATACGCAGATACCGCCTTAGTTAACCTCGAACGCACCATAACGGTGAAGGAAAACATCGTGACGAAACCTGCTTACCATAGCAATTTGTAATAGTTTCTATGGTAAGTAAAGTACGCCAACCCGCACTAGGCCAGCGTGGACTATATAGCCTAACCTCTCTCAATCGTACTCTCGATTGTAGAGGAGGCTCGTGCCCTGCAGTGGGGCGTATATGGGCTGATACAGTACAGTATAGTAACATCGATCAGATTCGAATTCAAATACTTTATTTGCAAGAATGTCGTGTCCATAGCAAGGTGTTAATAATAAATTGGTTCTAATATAATTTACCATATTTAAAATGGCCTGCAAATATTCGTCACATTGACCGATTTCAAGACAGATCCGCTCTTTACACTCCATTTCGTTTGAAATTCAGGATTAGAATCGAAAAGTTGACAGTAGTTAGTCATAGTGCGGCGCAATTGGTTAAGAGCCGAATTAAAAACAAGACACCACGAAGTCGATTCCCGCACCGAGACACATGTTTGTGTGATCCACTGGTTTTTGTTTTGAGTCTGGGTGTTGTGCGACCCATAAGTCTCTTGTAGTTTCTGACACTCTAGACACAAGACTTCATATTAGGGCGGGGTCCGGACTAACTGTGTGACTGTTGGGTGTTACTTATTTATAAATAAAATCAAATGTCAACAGTAGGCCAGCTAGTGCAACTGCTAACCAGTCGGAAGGTAATTTTATCAGTTGTTTGTTAATTAAATTTCTGTTATTAATTTATTTATAGAATTAAGTAACTAATGTACTAACTTATATATAGGTATATACTTTATACGAAAGGGACGAAGAAATGTAAAATAGCTACTTTCAAAAACATCAATATGCTATCAATCTTATATTCTGAAAATAACAAAGTCTATATTACCTTCCACCACTTACTTAACTAAGGGAACAGCAGCAATAAGGATTTATGAAAATTTAAATTTAAGTGTCTTGGATACTCGTCTTTCAAGCCAATAAATTCAAGTAGTGGAACATCGCTTAGATTGTTTTTTATTTTTAGCTAATCGATCGTAAAAATTTTATCGGTAATCTCGACAGAAAGAAAGGTTAACGCATTGCCTATCAGTCGCATACCATTTTAGAGTAAACATTGATTAAATTTCTGACAAAATGCTCGTTTCGTGGGGCGCGTAGAGTCAATGTTGCTTCCGCGACATTAAACTGTTCCAGCCATTACTTAGGCGTTATGAGTTGCTCAAAAATCACCTTTATGGCTGCGTATCGGGTGAAATACTTTTTTCATCACCTTCACTCTTTTGATAACCGAATGAATTTCATCTCAACTGATAGTTTTATCACAGAGAATATGCCTCTTACCTTCATGGCTACCTGGCAAGCAGATGTGAACAGGTAAGTCAATATAGTTAGCTACACCGATCTGATAATCAATCTAAAGTATTATAAGAAATATAATTTAATTACAAAACCAATCGTATAGGCTTGTCTGCAACATAAAAAAAAATAGCTATGAACACTTTTCAATAGGCAAGTTATTATAGGCATGTTTGTTAATCAATAATATTTTGTAAAAAAATATGTCTCATTTGATTATTAGATAAAGTGAAGGTCGATCTTCATGGGCTCTTAGACCATCTGTAGATATGTGCCCTGAAAATGTTATGTTGCTTACTAAATTCAGTGCAATCCAAGGAGTGTCCACGGACGAAAAATATTTATCTCTCGCCTGTTGCTAGTTATGCACGCCGCGCCGGCGTGGTCTAAATCGCTAATAGATATACAGGCTGAATATGATTCCCTATGACACATTTTCCAACAGAGGGTGCGTTGGTAGCTGCTACCCAACACTGTCTAGTATTTTCTCCCAAGGAAACGTATCATCGACCTGGATAGCCCCTTTAAGTCGCCTCGTACGGCGGCGAGCGGGACCGTTCCGCCCCCGGTCTCCTTCTGCGAGATCATAATCTCGCTTGCAATGCATTGTGTGCCACGACCTCTGACTCTCGACCATGGAGGGAATCACGACCGAGAGCGAGATGTCTACAAATAGAAAGTACTTATAGGTATAAACGACATTATATATCTCAGTAGATATACCTATACAGAGCAAGCAACTAACCTTCGACTGCGACGCAATTTAAGTAAACCTCATTTGAAGCAATCTTATTTGTAGTGGCAAGTTGCTCTGCGCTAAATGTTACCAGACTTATTTGCTTGATTTAATCCTGTAAATTCTAGAACGTCTAGAACTTATGACCTTTTTTAATATTAGAGATTGGTTTCTAGTTATCTATAGATTTAATATTGTGGAGATATTGATCATTATGAATATTGAAAACATTGCTTCAAGCATTATTTTCGTCCCTTTGTCTAAAATCTTTTTACTGCCTCTGTGTTATGTAATTCAAGTACAAATCAAGTTTTGCAATGGACCTTTTATATCCTCTTCTTATATTTCACTCACAAATATGTGTATTTTTTTATTTTAACCAAATTTTAAATAGTTATGGGTCAGGATTTAATGCACCAACATTAATTATTTAATGTTTAATATATCCTTTAATTGTGTTGTAGGTTGTAGTTTTGCTTTGAAGCAATTTTATACATCAAATCCTATAAATTAAAGCATATAAATTAAATCTATTGATACAGATTTTAATCGACGTATAATTGAAATGACCCTAACAAAGCGAAGGATTATCAGGAATGCTAACCATTCCACTGCAATAGAGTCAGAATCGATAGCGACACGCACTCAGATTGCACTGAGGGCTGAAGCTCAGCAGTCTCTCGGGAATACTAACTTGTCTTCAACCCGCAACGAGATTAATCATAAAGAAAATGAACAAGAGGTCAAGCGAAATTCTTACGTGAAGATACTTTTACGCGTTGTATAAACAAATAATATTCTTATTATTATTTTTGCCTATGTCATAACCAAATTTAACTTGGCTCCGGCGCTTTATCTAACTTTAAGAATCAAAATTGACCTTTCTCACATTTATTTATAATATGTTGTTACGATCATCGTTTATTTGGATTCACCTTCTCGAACCAAACTTCGCGAGAAAGCAATGAAACCAAAAACTTTTCAAGCCAATTAATAAAAATGCCAAGGTTAGAGGCAACTAAATATAGATTCCAAGAATGGAGATTAACCATCCGTGAGGGTAGAATCTAATTGAAGTAATACAAAAACGAAATCGCTAAAATAAATGTAGAAAAGGGAATTCTCTAAAGTGTTTTTAACTAACCTTGCCGCGTGACATGAGTTGTGGGTGGATGTTTCGAAAGAAAATTCGAAATCCACATGCGTAAATCGGATCGCAAAAACCAATCAACGTTTTAATTTAATAATTGTAAATAAAGGGTAGTTAAATTGTAACAATCACTAAGCGGATGACTAATACCTCAGTCTGCCCCGTGAACACGAAAACTGTAAAGTGATCGAAACATCGGGAAATGAAAAAATGTAAAAATTAAATTAAATTGGCGATAAAATCTGTAAGAATTCGTTTTATTTCAATTCTATTTCTAATCCACATCTGGACAATATGTTTAAACCATATAAACTAATGGTACTGGAATCTGCCATAAGGTGGTGAAAGTAAGTTTTTAGCTGCTGCATTGTAGGTGGGCATAGAAAATGAAAAACAAAAAACAATAGGAATGTATAAAACTCCACTAAAGGTAATATTTATAAATGAAGTCTACTACTATTTTCGCTGTCTCTTCTTTTTCCATATTTCGTAGTTTCATGTTAAGCACAATGTTTTTACACCCACTGTAGTCACCCACACGAGTGTCATGTTTTGGACTTAACATGGGTAAAGTTAACATATCAAGCTACCAGCATACCTACATAATTGTGTCGATCGACGAGCAATAATCATCTCTCAGGTGTAACATAACTTCAGGCAGATTGACGTCACTTTGCCATGTCCGTGTAATAAAATGAATCGCAATCTCTACATAATTTGAATATCGTGCATATTAAACCAAATCGCTTTCGACATCTTGATTTCAATACGCACTTCATAACCTTGTGCTAGTAGACAGTGTGGGTAGGCGTCAAATCTCAGACAGATTGTGCTGTTATTAAAGAAAATAACTTTGTCGTGATCATTCATGTATGCTTCCTTTCTATGTATTTACATATATGTATATGTGTATCTAGTGTGGGACCGAAAACGAACCCGAGTGACTTAAATCGTTGTGTACCATTGTGTTTATTAAAAAAAAGATGTATATTATAATTATAATATTCTGTTAGATAATGTTACTTTGTTTTATTGTTTTTTTTTTGTAATTATTACTAGAGTATATATATATATATTATTTTAGTTAAATAGTTCATAATAATTGTGTAGTTTTTATTTCCTGATAACTTTATATTAAATTCTACTTCGATGCTATAAAGCAATATTAGTATAAGACGCGTATGTTATTATTTTTTAAGTTCTCTAAATACTAACTTTTGCACGCCACATGGCAAAATGTACTGGAACTACTTATGTATTATCTAATACCTCATGATTCTACCTACATTTTGTGCAAATAAATGATTTCTTATTTCTGATAATTTTAGCAAAAAATCGATGCATTTATCCACACAAACACATGTGAAAATATATAATTTTGACGCATTTTTCTGCATATTATTGTATCTGAAGTCACTAAAACTACGAGTTCCACCTAGCTCCTTTTTCGGTCGCACTCTGGATACACCCTGTATATTTACTTATTTCTTATATTATAGAGCCGTAAGATCGTAAATATGCCTAATAAAATGCATATAAAATGCACTGTGAGACTTGAGCCTTGGCTTGTAGTTTTACAACCGGCTTTTGCGGACTGCGCGACGGCTTTCAATATGCAATGTAAGCCTTGCAGAATTTACTGGTTGGCGTCGCTGTCTCATAAAACGACTTTCGTTGCATATAATAGTACCTATGTACCTACTTTATTTTCTTGTATTAAGAATGCTCCTACTTTGTAATGTAGTAATATTTTCGATAATATTTTTAATCAATTATACGAGTACGAATTTAAGAAAAATTGAGAGTATCAAAGTATTCCCTTTATTAACATTTTCAAAGTTAACATCGCAATTTGCGCAATACCTAACTCAATACAAATATCAATATAATCTGCGATAAGTAGCTTCAAATCCAGGGAATGGCGTCATTTAGAGGGTGAAACCTCAAATCCCTCCGTGGTCGGAAGAGCACGTACTCCCATCGATCGCGCCGGTGGCCAAACAATCATAATACCTGAACATACCTCGACAAATACAGGTGACTTTGAACTAATACACTGTGCTAAATTATACACGTGCATACTCTCTTCATTTTATCGCTTATTTGAGTTTAACTGGTAAAGGAACCATGGCCGCGATCTGATGTCATACGATACTCTGTCTTGACAGCATTGCGCTGAGCATCAGGTGCAATGCAGTGACTATGCCGTGCCGTGTTATAAAAAATAATTCATCTTTGAACCAACACACCGGTTGCGTGATGCGTCCTACGTCCTTTGTTAGGTCTCTGTCTTATAAGCAGATGCCGATAAATATATAAATATATTACTTATGCCGGCACTGACATCCTCCACGTTTGAGAAGAGCCAGGCCATAGAGTTAGCATATTTGAAATATACGAAATGCTATGGAGGATTTTCAGACTTTGTGACAAGTTTACTTTACATATAGTATCTACAGCTTTATCCTTATTTAATTTGTATACACCTTGAATTTCACTATTTATATTATGTTACAATATTTGACTCCTAAGTTCCTATATTCAAATTTCACAGACGAAAATTATTTAAAGACTGTTTCCATGAAAAAAAGCATTGAACGAGTTCATATAACTTCGCGTACTCGTAAAATTGAAGTCATATGTGAGCATTCAGCCGTAAATTCGCAAGATATTGTCTTTACACACCACCACCATAGAAGTGACGTCATTCTCAAGAAAATTTATGGTACAGGTGGGAATAGAAGAAAAAGGTAGGTGCCGATTACCTGCGGCTACCAACAAGTTGATTTTGTGGCGCCATCTAGCTTATATTCTCGAAACTGTATAAAAACACATCCCTGCATACATTGTATTACGGGTAAATAACAAGTTTTCAGCGAATAATGGAAAGATGGAACTCAGTACGTCTTTAAAAAAATCCATGGGTAATATTAATTCATTTAAAATAAACAATTAAAATTACTACTGTTAAACAAGACTTGATTTATCCCCTAAACTAAGGATAATTAAATGTTATTAGTTAATACATAGAGAAAATAGGCAATTTGTCTGTTTGGAATACAAAAAAAAAATCAATTTCGCGCTAAAAGCGCCATCTAAAGGTTCGCACAAGAAATTCTTCCGCGAGAAAAGCTTGATTAACGAACGTAAAAAGTATTAATTCTGTGTAAAAAGTACTTATTGCATAGCAAATTTATTTATTCTTTGAACCTTTTTAGGTAATAATAATTTGTTTCACCACATAATGATCGAAAAATTAAATAAGTTTTTTTAGTAATTTAGGAAATATTTGCTTGTCCGCAAAATTTATCTACATTTTATTGAGGGATGCTCACTAACTCCATCTCACGTAAAACGGCTGAGCTTACAAAATTTGTGAAATGCTCTCCCGAAAGCTTCGTATGAAAGTTTAACTCTACCGAGTACCGACACATGAAACAGATGTCGCTACTTGAATAATTGCTACGTAGACCTCTACGGATTATCGTAGAAAGCGTAGCAATTGTAGCAAATCTTACTTCGCAGTTTTGTTAAATACATATTATGAATCTAAAATATTTTTTGTGCTGTATTACCTAATTTTACAAAAGTAATGAAAGGTTTTAGCCTTGAGTCTATAGCGTAACCGTAGATGATAGATTTAAATATAAATTTCAATATGACATTTGCATTTTCTAGGGATTACTGATTAGCGTAGACATCCGATTGATAATATAATGACAGTGACAATTGTTTCGTAACTAAATGAATAATATTATGCTTTATTCTTTTATCATATAATACGAAGAATTTCTAGAATCTGTTCCTGTCGGTGTGAAGTTAAGTATGCCAACTCAGTTGAACTGTTCGATTCATATTATAGTGTTAATTAATTAATTACAGTAGCGTCTTCCAATTTGTAAAAATAAAACATCAGGAAACATTAACAAAACAAAAACAGCCCGATTACTTGGTCTTACGAATTGTACATCTTCATTTTGTAAAGTAATGAGAATCGTATTTAAAAACAAAAACGTTTGCACAAACCGCAAATAAACATTTCGCTCGACCAATTTAATATACATTGTCTCGCAAATACGTAATTTAATTTTCTATTCAAACTTACAGAATACTGCGTGTGCAGTAAATAAAAAAATCACTGCATTTCATACCTCAATTCACCGACATAAGACTTAAATTTGTCTGGCTGGAGAGTGATTAAGTTGTCTGGAATGTTATAATTCAGTTTTAAGTGTCCATACATTCACCCATACTCGACCGAAAGACCTCTATAGGTGCGATTTTTAATGAAATTTACTGAGCGAAAGGTTAGAGGCTCAGAAAGGGTACACGCTTGTGGAAACCGCACCTTAACAGGGGTAGTTTGAAACGCCCTAGGAGGTAAATTGGTTAACTTACTACATACTTGGGAAACTAGCTGTGTTTTCATTAGTGAGGCATAATGCCAAAGATTGTGGTCTGCGCCCTGCAGACTTGTTTCTTTGAATAAAAATCGGAATCAAATAAATAGTACTATATGTATAATATTAGAACTATAACGGTGAAGGAAAACGTCGTGAGGAAACCTGCATACCGTAGCGATTTTACAGAATTTCTACGGTATGTAAAGTTCACCAACCCGCACTCGGCCAGCGTGGTGGACTATATTAACCCCTCTCGATCGTACTCTCGATTGTAGAGGAGACCCGTGCAGTGAGACGTATGTGGGCTGATATAATATTTTACGGAGTTATTGTTTCATAGGTTCTGATAGCACCTAAGTGCTGCGACTGTCCTTAAAAGAAGCAAGATTTGAAACTTATTACTAAGCAGTGAACACTACATATCACCGTACTGCGCTTATAACCTAGGATTAGTAATCAAAAGTCTCATAATCCCTCGTAATTTCAGTAACTACAGTGTTCTTTAATGTTTACCCACTGTTTAGCGGCAGTAATAGATAAAGCATCGTACTTACTCATACCTCTCGCTTAAGAATAATCCATTACTTACTTATCAATTCATTTATCAAAATCACCATTACCATATTTTTACGGCCATAGAAAATACAATATACTGTCGTGTTTTCCAATGACTTTCACAGCTTGAAAAAATATGCAAATAATGCGAAAATTAAAATATATAAACTACAATACAATCAAAATCAATTAATTTAATCCACTCAAACTTGCACTCAGACCCAAATATTAATACGACATGTTCATCAATTTATTTGCAAATATTACTAGTATACAGTAATATCGTTGAATTATTTAAATCGTTCGGCCATTGCGTGGTTCACAAATGATGGTCATTTACAATCTGCATGAATTATGGACACACCATTTATTTGGACATGTGAAATATATCCATATTTTTTCATGTATTATTGTATGACTGACAAAATGAAATTATTTATTTTATTTTTTTATTTATACACTTTATTGCACATATTAAGTAAGATAGGAATTTAATAAAAAATTAAAATGCCACAATGTGTGATCATATCGAATTGAGCGATGTCTGTCTGGTAACCTATGTACAATTAGGTAGCTTTTGCAAATTGAAAGCATCTGTGGACCATCTGGGGCCTGCTAATATAGACTATACGTCCGATCCTCGCACCGAGATTTCCGTATGTACAGTCAAAAAATATTTATTTTTAGTCTGTGTATTTAAGAAGAAAACTGCTCCACGTAGTTTTGTATGACAAAGACATTCATAACTATAGTATATTATGTTGTTTACGACATATAGGCGTAAAATGCCATATACATAGTCAACAAACTTATCATTAGAACTATTAAAACTAGTATAGCGGTTGAAAAACAAGTGAAGTTCTGTTCAGTCATTTGTTTTATCCATAGACAAAAAATTGTGAATAGACAATAGTGATCTCAAGTTGCATATCTCGTGACTCGATATTAATTCAAACAAAAATCTTTAATCACTTCAAAATACAAGTTAAGTCTTAAACATGATATTTTTTGACGGTTCCTAGTTTAGAGGAAAGAAATTTCCAAGCACGTTATTTAGTGACACTCACCACCTCCAGCAGTCATAATGTTTCGTGTTAGGGCCCCAGTGGGACGATAAAATCCACAGCACTTGGACTAAACTAATAAAACTTACATTAAAATAAACATTCTTGCTTTTGCGAACCTTTGGGAGATGTCGCGTAACTGGGCCTTAAATGTTAAATTATAATGTAAAATTACTAATGTATTTATTTATTTAAAACATGAAAAACTTACGGCCATTAACATTAGGAGTAAACACAATATTAATGACATAAATCGAATTCAAATATGAGCAATTAAATAAGTAAAATAAATAAATACACCCAATAGTCACATACATACATAGTCCTGAACCTACACTAAGATCGAATCTTGTGTCGTGGGTATTAGGAACTACGAGAGACTTTTCGCTCTCACAAACACCCAGACCTGAAACAAATACTTGTGGTTCTTTTTTGTATTTGTCTCGTGGCTGCGATCAAACCCCAGGCCTCTCTTTAAAGTTTACACACGCGACGTCTAACCAACTGCGACACAGAGGTTGTCAAATAAGCGTCCAGTTAAAAAACTGTGGCCTCATCGCCACAGACACACTGATTGTAAAAGCATCAAGATCATGCTGTTTACATAATTCATTAATTATAGATCCTGCTTTCACCCACCGATCGACTATCGTGTCGATAGTTCGATGATGCCTTCTGTACATGTAAGTGTGGCAGTAATGACAATATTTCTGTCTTTTAACCCTAAAATTAATTACGTGACAATAATCACGTGATATGTAACTTGAAAAAGTCAGAGGCATGTACTCTAAAATCTCAGCGACCTGTAAAATTTGATTACCTTTTAAATGTATGTCATAATAGTCGACCAGTGTTAGGGTTAACTATCTCAAAAAACTAGAAAAAACTAAAAACTAAAACTAATGTCTTCTCGCTAAAATAGACGCATGTCATGTCGCATGAGATAAAACTGCTTTTTACTGGAATATGCATTCCAGTCATAAAATCTACTACAATTTTATCACACAAAGTAAAGCCTTGAAACCTTTTTCTTTTTAAAATAATGTAAAAACAAAAATCGTTATTTTCACCTACTGGCATCGGGTAAGGGCTGTGAGTCGTGAGATCCTAAGTTTGATTCTCAGATCGGACTCTTCAATTTGCGATTTTTTTTCTGGTTATGTAATTACATTTGAGATTGAGGATTGGAGTTTGAGACCGGTATGACGAATTATAATACAACTTTGGGTAATACAATTACCACCTCTGTTTACCCCCTCAGTAATACGGGCTTGTTGATAAGTATCTATTTACTTAAAGGCACAATCCTTACGCACAAGGCAAAGCCCATAAAAACTCGATTATCGCAACATAAAAGTATTTAACTTGGCTATACAGTCGTTCCATTAAGCGTTGTATTAAAACGGCGAGTAACACGTCAGCCACATCTGTTCGCCTCGGACCATCCGGATAAATGTGTTTTTCAAGTGCTTCGTGTTATGGGAATCGACGGACCGGGACCACGTTCAAACACACCACTGTATGAAAGTTGATATTATGTACCTTCGTAACGTTCATATATTCGCTTATTTACATATTCGCTTATTTTTATTTTTCTTTTCCCACCCACACACCTAGTGTTCATTTTTTGGTAGTTGAATATTTCTGAAAGATACAATTCATGCTTCCAAATCTTTTTCGCAAAACAGAAACATGAAAAATACATTATTTTCCTTTCCAAACACCCTCTACATTATAAAAAAAATATTTTCTTTATTTCCTTATCTCTAGCGCATCAGTGTCGGTAAGAATGGACGAGAAAGATACAATGTTTACACGATGCAATTTTTTTTTATCCTTACGATAATCGTATCTTCGAGGGGAGAAACTCTCCCCGTGTAAAAGGGGCTGTAGTGTGAAATAACTAGTCTATAAACAAATGTAGAGCTGTTACTACAATAATTTTAAAAATTAGAATGCAATTTTAGTCTACTTACGCCGATATCAATCGTCAATTAATATTGTTAGGACGCAACTTGAACAAATTAAAAAAAAAATTAAAAGTCGTACAATAGTATTAATAAAATTGACCAATTTTGCTGCTTTTATATTCAGTCAGGATATAATTTAATATGACGAGAGTCACCCCTTAATTCAATGTCACTAGTTGCCTCATGCCCTGTAAACAACATATCTACTAAGATTGGTTTAAACCACAAACAGCAAAGACGCAAAACCAATGCACAATCATTTCATATCTAAAAAAATATAATATTCTTGACCTTATATAGAGTTGAGTAGGAAGTAAAAAATTCAATGATGTTCACAATTTGAAAAACTATATATTTTTAGAAATATACACACATGTATATCCGTCTCAAAACGTGTTAAATTATTTTGTTAATAAGTAATAACGTTTTTGACAGCTTACCTCAACAATGATAGGCGCGATAAAAAATACACAAAAGGCGGGTTATGCAAAATTTTAAAAAATTGCCTAGTCTCAGATGTTTTTTAAGACGTTGCCAATATCCCACGGGGTATAATTCATAAAATATTACATCCTATACACAGGAGTGTAAGGACACGATTGATTGATGACGTTCCCAGCTCTCGGGTGTTTACTGGCGGCAAAATTAACACCGCCTCCTAAATTATTTACACAGGACCGTCATTGGAGACTTGATGGCTTTGTTAAGCTCTATTAACTTTATTAATAGTTGTTTGATTTTCAAACACTGAAAATTATTTGAACGCTAGTTTCATATAAAATGTATCTGAAAATTCGGTATTAATTTTCTAAAAACAAATAGAGAGTTTTAGCATCACTCCCATTGTACTGTTAAGGATGGAACGGCTAGTTTAATATTTTTTTTGGTTGAATCGTTGGTCACGACTTTTAATAACTCGGTATATTACAAAAACCATGTCATATGTTTTTTTACTAAAACTAATCCATTGGTTGTAGAACGTCATATAAATTAAACGCTTTATCGTACTACACTAAAAATAATTCCTAATACATTAACACGTCGGATTGGTTGAAAGCATAAAAAAGTGAGTAGTTTTAATGCTAATGCACCTCTTTGATCCTTTGTTGAAAGCGTTTGCAAAGGAAGTGTTTTTGTTGCGTTTTTAATTCATTTGCAGACTATTAGATTGGCGAGGTGGAAAATGCGGTATCGTTGGACTGTACGCATCTTAGTCCACTTGGCAGGAGTGAGATAAAGTAGCTTATGCACTTTATCGATAGACTAGCTCTTCACGTGGCTTCGCTTGCTTCGAATTTTGTATTTCTGTAATATGTTAGCGAAATGAAAACCCTTTCAATGATATTGTCTTTATAATCAGTGGTAATATTGTCATCCATTCTTTGGAGTCACTTACAATAGGTCTGTGCTGTGGATGACCTATGATAAGGTGTATGTTTAGCAGTCGACTTGTTGTATCTGAAATAATAATAGTTGGGATCTATATTTATCCTGCTTTGTTACGTGTTTGATACGTCTTTTATCCCTTTTGAAGTACTTGAATGAAGCCTTTAATATAAAATATTACGGTACAAAATATTACGGTCTTGACAATTAATATGATATTAACACGCTTTTATTAACTTCGCCTGTATGTATGTGTGTATGTATGTATGCATGCATACTTATCAAGGATCGATAACAATACAATAATTTAAATAAGAATATGACATTACCTTACCAAGAACCTTCGGAAATTTAATTTTATTGAAAAAAAAATGGTAAATTGCGCGCAAATACCATCCTTTGATAAAATAGCCGTAGATAGACGTATTTAGTGAGAAAAATAAATAATAGTTTAAAAAACTGAAAAAAACACGCTTTAGAAAGAGACAATTAAAAAAGTAAAAATAATTGATAATGAGTTTTACTAATTATTTATTTATAGAAAACCTCTGAATAAACAAAGCTATTCATATCGATGTAAATAGCCAAACACACGTCAATCAGGTGAGAGGCTGGTGTAATGCTGATTGCGATATCAAAAGCCCTTGTGAATATATTCGAGCGCTTCATGCGACTCGTGGCACGAATGCACGCAAAATATTCCGCTCTTTATGAATATTTAATCCTATTTCACACGAGTGCGCAAAAAACAGTAAATATTTGAGTGTCCTAAACTGGCACTGGCAAAGTTCTGTGAAAGCCGCACGTAAATGTTTTATATGGCAGAAGACTCTAAAGAAATATATAAAACAGCTGTTTATCCCCACATTAAAGTGAGGTGTGCCAAATATATGAAAGCCGGTACAGACAAGTCGACTTTACGGGTATAGCGAAGCGACGATAGCGGTTTTATTTGCATTTCCCAGGGCATAAACATAAAAATAAATCCTTCAGTGGCTCAGCTCAGTCGCAGACAGCGCATTTTCAATTCTCCATCCACTTACCAACATTTCACTCAACAATTTTATCATCTACGAGTAGAAGGATTTTTAGATTTTGTCGACAAATATAACAATAATACATACGTACATAAACAATGCATTTTTCCCAAAAGGGGTAGGCAGATGTGTTACCAGGACACCCGCGTTTCGCCTTATGTGTTCCGTCCCATGATGCCTATCGCCACATCGGGCACAAATTGCTGACTCCGGCCTAGTGATGAATGAATCGAATATCACTTTTCCGGACCCGGGATTCGAACCGGAGACCTCAGCTTTATAATCATACCGTAGTACACCTACGCCACTGAGGCAGTATACCTAATACATAGTCTCTGCTCAAGTGTTATAATTATCTTTCAAATAATGTCATTTTTAATTTCGAATCTCTGTAATAGTTCCCGAGACTATTCCATAGAATACGGACCTCCTTCTGGTATCAGTGATATACTTGTAGCCCCCTTATCTTGCATACTTTACCTCTTTATAATTGTAGTGTACCCATACCCATGGGCAATTTAAAACCTTTGACATGATACCAAAAAAATGACTAAAATTCACCCAAACAGTGCTAAGTGATTTTTTTATAGTAGATCGCTTCAGTAAATCAGTTTTGGGGCTCGTTCGGGTGGGGCGAGGAAGGGGTGCGGCAGGGACGCGGGGTGTGGGGACGAAGGAACACTTGCGTCACTGATCGATGCAGCACTTGTTGCCGCGTTCAACAGGCACCAAATACCTAAATGCTAACGCAACAAACGGCCGCGAACTCTTCGCGTTTCTGCTTGCCTGGTACTTTGGATTCCGGCGCCGTGTTGCGCCTCACATTTTTGTGATATTTCATAAAGCTGACCCACTTAGTACATGGATATGTGTATAACAGCAACGTAAAAATGCTTAATTGTAGTCTCTAAAAATACTAGGGAAATAAAAATAATATTTTACCTAATCAATGTAAATAAAATTCGCACAAAGCAAAAAACTTCAACTTAACCATTCATGTAACCTTTTTAGAAAAAATACATTGTGTTGCCACCAATAATTTAAACCACAATATTAAATTCCCCATCACTGACTTTACGTTAAATACCACGTGTGAAAAGAGATGCAATTTAGACAGAAATACATGAAAATAGGGCTCTATTGATTCTGTATGCCACTTACAAATGCACAAGTTAGATGTTACTATGTTCGTGGACTCTGACGTCATACGAGTAGACGAATCTTAATATTTTATTAGATAGGCTGTGTAGCGACCTCTTTGTCCGACAATGTCTGTCAACTTTTTTACTTTACCACTGATTGTGTTGGTTTTCAATTGTTCTATAGTGTTAATATCACGTCTGTACTCGTATACGTAAAACTAATTATTGTATTGAAATTATATAATAATCGCGGTGAAGAAAAACATAGTGAGAAACCCAGCATACCATAGAAATCTTAACAATATTTTTTAACATAATTTAAAAAAAATAGTTTAGGTCTATTGAATTCCGCTCAAAATTTGTTCAATTTTCACTAATAACAGCAAAGCGAGCAACATTACGAACCAAAAAAGATCCAAAAGAAGATCTCCCTTTATATTATAAATACTCTAAGTTCAAAAAGTCCATAATTATTTAGATTCGAGTTCCTTCCTGCTCCCCTCCCAATTGGGCCGGCAACACATCCATGATCCAGCGTTGTGGATGTTCATGGGCGGCAGTGATCACTTACCATCGGGTGACCTGTTTGCTTATTTGCCGCAATAAAAAAAATGCAAAAAAAAATTGGACAGTATGCTGCACCTGCTCACCTAATGCTCCGGTACTCTGTAAATAAATTACCACGGCTAGGATTAACTTGAGCACGCAAGGGAGTCACGAATACGTAGTTTCTAACGTAACAATATTATAATTAATCGGGAGTACACTTGTTCCTTCGTTATTAATCGACTAACTCGGATCGTTAGTGATATTCCACTTAAGATCTCCCGATAAATCATACTTTTTCCTTGTTTTGTTTATTTTCCTTCATTTCTTGTATAAGTCGGTCGGTTTATTTCTCCAACAGGTCACTGTAAAAATAATTGGGAGAGACCTATGTTCAGCAGTGGACTTCCTTTGGCTGATGGATTGGATTGGATAAGTCGGTGTGTTTATGGAAGTAATTTCAATTTGATAATGTACTCTAATAAATGAAACGGTTTATATTAGTTGATAAAAATATATAAAATAGATTCAGTCGATTTCAGTTCATATTTTTGTCATGTAAATTAATTAAAATACTACGAATAAAATAATTTAGTGTGATATCTTATTGCGTAAAGAACATAATTGTTCGTATTTCGCTACGTCATATTCGGTAAACATTAATTGGCTCCCACTCTATATATACGACTTTTACTTGGCAAGAATAAGAAACCAATTATTTATTTTTTCTAATTTCACACACCTTTTGGGAAATAAGCAATGTCCACTTCAGTGCCGAGAAGCGGTAACATTGTAAAATTGTAGTAAAAATATCAACATCGTCGATTAAAAACAATAAATGTGCAAACATGCTCAAGTATTCATTACTTATTGGAACTTTCATGTAAACTACGCATTTTACGAGAAATTCAAGAAAGTCTTCTAGAAAAGCCTAGATTTTCCATAAAGGAACAAAACGGTCCTAAGACTTCTCTGGTGTAGGTATTTATGGACGGCAGTGGCCACTTGCCGTCAGACAGCCCTCTGCTCGTTTGCCTCCATTTCATAATAAATTAACCTTAAATATGGGCCACGGTACTAATAGAACATGCCATCCTATAGCATTCACATGCGAACTAACTTCCCTTCCTAAGAAATTAATCACGGTTACCACCTTTGCTAGTATCACTTCATGATCATTTTACTACATGCCTACATTACAATCACAACTGGTAACTTTAAGTTTTTCATCTCTTCTAACTAAATACAGTTGCGAGTTTGTATTAAAATAAGGATTAAAAATAGTGCGTAGACTGCCTCGGTGGCGTAGTGGTACTACGGTATGATTGCAAAGCTGAGGTCTCGGGTTCGAATCCCGGGTCGGGCAAAGTGATATTGGATTTTTCTATTCATTATTAGCCCGGAGTCAGGAGTTTGTGCCCGATATGGCGATAGGCTCGCCCCCTATCACATCGTGGGACGGAATATACAAGGCGAAACGTGGGTGTTCTAGTAGCACCTCTGCCTACCCCTTCTGGGAAAAAGGCGTGTGGTTATGTATGTATGTATGTAAAATAGTGCGTTCCGAAATAAGTCCAATTTATCCAGTTAAAAATAAAAGCTGTAGTAGATTGGACGCGGCGTTGAATATTCAAGGATACATTATGGGCTGCCGAGGGCTCTCTGGGCGGGAGATCTCTCGACCTTTAAAGCGAGCTAGCTAGTATTTTTAATATTACAACGAATGAAAGTGAAATGTGTACCTGTGTATTAGGCTAGTCATTTTGTATTCAGATATCTTGAACGTGTTTTCAGAAACTTCACCCGTTGTAAGTTTGTTTAATATTTGATTTTGTTTTCACATTTTTATTTTTTTTTTATTTTACCTACCTCGGTTGCGTAGTTGTATCACGGTACGATTACAAAACTGAAGTCTCGGGTTCCAATCCCGGGTCGAGCAAAATGATATTGGATTTTTCTATTCATTACCAGCTCGGAATCAGGAAATTGTGTCCGACATGGCTGGCCGCCTATCACATCGTGGCACGGAACAAATAAGGCAAAACGTGGGTGTCCTTTTAGCACCTCTGCTTAACCCTTCTGGGACAAAGACGTGAGTTTATGTATACCTATTATGTTTCCTTTTATAACTTTTACATATTATGAACAGAATATTCTATAGTAAAATTTTAAGTTCCGATTTTACTCCTATATTCTTATTTTACGCAGCAACCAATTGAATATTTTTTAGACACAAATATTTTAAAGGCATAAACGCAAAATACTATATATTTTTACATGGTTCAAATAATTGCACCCAAGCTGAGCTAAGCCGAGTGATAATTCAATAATATATGACCTTTAAAGCCTAATACAGAGGAATGTAATCAAGCGCAAATTGAACTTAGCAATTCCAAATACGGCCCAGTTGCGCGATGACAGTTAATTATTGAAGTAATTACAGTGGAAACTGTTTCAGCGTACTGTTGCACTATATTATAGTCATTAATACCGCATTAGGTGTCATAATAGTCTATGTATTCTATAGGACGCATTGTTCAGGGTGTTATGGCTCTTGTACACCTAGCTAGCTAGCTAAGTGCGTGGTGGCCTCGTGGTATCGGACCAGACTCGGCTGCCTACTTGTTCACGGTGGTCGCGGGTTCAAATCCCAGGGCACACCTCTGACTTTTCGGAGTTATGTGTGTATTGATAATCAATCACCACGCACTTTAACGGTGAAGGAAAACATCGTGAGGAAACCTGCATACCGTAGCGATTTTAAAGAATTTCTACGGTATGTAAGTCCGCCAACCCGCACTAGGCCAGCGTGGTGGACTATATGGCCTAACCACTCTCAATCGTACTCTCGATTGTAGAGGAGGCCCGTGCCCTGCAGTGGATCGTATATGGGCTGATACAATACAAAAATACACCTAGCTAATTAATTGCGGGTGGACGGGTGAATTTTATAGCATTAACAACTAATGTATTAAATAATTCTTAAATGAATTTTCTTATTACTTTGTAAGATTTTGACGATATTAAAATACAATAAGTAGATAAAATTTGCAAGACACAAATTAAATAGGAGACGTTGAACTGCTATTGTATTGATAGTGCTAAATGATTGTTTATTTCGTAATCATATTCGTCTTGTTTATCTCCTCGAACGTGTCGACCGCTATAGTGGTTTGGCAATGTAATGTCAACTTAATGTCAGTTTAAATAGGGTATATTTTAACTGTCAATGTAATGACAGCCTTAAGCGCCATTTACACGGGGATAGTTTCTCGCGGCGAGAATCGTATGCGATTGTCGCATGACATAACAGCCATAGATTATCGTGTTCTGAAAAATATTTACACGATGCAACTTTTTTATATCGTTACGATAATCTTATCTTCGAGGCGACTAACTCTCCCCGTGTAAATGGGGCTTTAATGTGAGTATAAATAGGGTATATTTAAAAAAAGTTGACGTCACATTGACAAACCAGTACAGCGATCTTTACATTCGAGTAGTTGTTTATATTTGCGTCATGTACAAATTCAATATTAACAGACTAAATTCTATAGACAGTTTTTCTCAATCATCAAGTATTTTAAATGGAAACTAAAATACGAGTATTAAAGCACACATAATTATTTTTATTGACGTCATATGAAGTCTATAAAAACAATTATAAGGGAAGCCGAACCTCAATTATCTGAAGCCAAGATTGTATATAAATTAAAACATGAAAGACTACATATAACAGAGATATTCAATTATGTGAGACAACTCTACTGATGCCGTACAATGCAGTGCTTAATCAGTTTACGCTTACATCGTTGGGTTTCCATGAAACGACATAAGAATCGTCAAACACTATACGCAATATGTATCAAAGTGTTAGAATGGATAATTGCAATATACTCGGTACAAGTTGATTAAATTTCGCGGTTGTAAAACAATAATTGAGCATAAAATTATTGTGGTGATACATATTGTTACCGTGATTTTGAGAATAAATCATATTTGTTTATATTGATAATAATTTGAATTTAATTAAGAATATAAGTTAATTCCTTAAGTGAATAAGCTTCTAATTTGAAGATATTTAGATTTTTTTAAAGATGATTCAAAAATAAAAGCCATTAAACAAAATAACAAACTTTCTACATACATAAACTCACGCCTTTTTCCCAGAAGGGGTAGGCAGAGGTACTCCTGGTAGTAACCAGGATGTCCACGTTTCGTCTTTCTGTTCCATCCCAGGATGTGATAGGAGGCGAGCCTATCGCCATATTGGGCACAAATTCCCCACTCCGTACTGATAATAAGTAGAAAAACCCAATACAGGGTATATCAAGACTGCTACTGAAAACGAAGCCAGGTGGTAGTATTAATGACTACAGACACGATGCAACTAAAAATTTTACAAAAAAAATCGTCGCATTTTTTGCAAAAAAAATTCTTGCAGTCACTAAAACTACCGTTTCGTTTTCGGTAGCAGTCTTGATATACCCTGTATAATGTTGCCCGACCCGGGATTCAAACCCGAGACCTCAGCTTTGTAATCATACCGTACAACTATGCCACCGAGGTAGTTAAACTTTCCACTCTAAGTATACTAAACGTCCTTCAGATTTAGAACAATTTATTACTGTATTAAACTGGAACTACATGAAAAATAGCTATTTAATTCTTTTAATTAATATCTCGTAACTTTTACGACAAGTTTTGAAATAAATGAACTCGAATTAGATGTTACGTATGCACATAAAGCCTGGCAAAGGTCGCAATTATAAAACGCAGGCGGTGCAACACCACGCGCTGTGGTTTGTGAAGGAAAGCTAAGCTCGACGTGGCTGTTTTTATAATATTATCACGTTGTTATTTATTTACTTCGTATTTCTAGTATGTTTCCCTATTTAGTAAGTTGCAAAGATGCAAATTATTCTTATTTTAACTATCGTCCATCCATCAGCCAAAGGAAGTCCACTGCTGAACATAGGCCTCTCCTAATGATTTCCACAGTGACCTGTTGAAGGCAGCCTGCATCCAGCGACATCCCGCGACCTTTACCAGGTCGTCTGACCACCTAGTGGGTGGACGTCCCACGCTGCGCTTTCCGCTTCGTGGCCTCCATTCGAGAACTTTTTGGCCCCATCGGCCATCAGTTCTCCGTGCTATGTGCCCCGCCCATTGCCACTTCAACTTGCTAATCCGCTGGGCTATGTCGGTTACTTTAGTTCTCCTACGGATCTCCTCATTTCTGATTCGATCACGTAGGGAAACCCCGAGCATAGCCCTCATAGCCTTATTTTAACTATACCGGTATGAAAATCTACAAAGTCCTTTGAAATACAGATGTAATTTCCAGCCCTAGGTGAAATGGATCCGTTGTTAGATATTACATAACATTAAAATTTTACACAGACGCTTTTACATTATAAGCTAACACGCATTCCTACTTGAAATATATGTACTTACATTTAGCAATACACATTCGCATATGTACTGTACTGTATCAGCCCATATACGTCCCACTGTAGGGCACGGGCCTCCTCTACAATAGAGATTCAGAGCGGTTAGGCCATATAGTCCACCACGCTAGCCTAGTGCGGGTTGGCGGACTTTTACATACTATAGAAATACAAATCGCTATGGTATGCAAGTTTGTTTACGATGTTTCCTTCACCGTTATAGTGCGTGGTGATTGACTATCAATACACACATGACTCCGAAAAGTCAGAGGTGTTCCCTAGGATTTGACCCGCGACCACCGTGAACATCGCATCTACTCAAATACAATTATACATAGTATACAGTACACAGCTACAACCCGATTAACACAGAGCGCTATATTAAGGTCATTAGAATGCAATTCTTGACGTATCCAGGACGGTGACAGAATCATTTATCATCGACATCTGCGACGAGACGTGAGCGTACTCAGTTTACAACTAGGATTATTGTACCATAGACTGTGAAGCAATTGAGGTAATTGACAAAAGGAGACCTTAAGAAATCTGGTGAATCAGGCTTCAATTATAGTATAAAAAATATCAGGGGTAAAATAAGAAACGTTTGTTTTATCTTTTTTTTATTGTTATTACATTTTGTCACCTTTGCGTTCCACATTGGGAAGCAAATCAAAGCAATTGTTTACTGCCATTCTTAAAAATGAATATTCTGGCTATATTATCAAAGCTATAAGTAAAATAGTAATTACTGTACTACCTATAATATTACGTATAGCTTAACTGTAAAGTATACTCGTATTTATACTAATATCTTTCAATATATCTCTGTCCATCTAATTTTGTTCCGTACCTTGATTAACAAATAGCAATTTATGCTATTCACATTCGTAATAATAACCACAAAATATCAATTAATGATATGAAAATTATGAATGCAACACGCATCCGGTAGAGGCTTTGTTTGCACCGATGCGTGCAATGTTACTAATAACATAACATAAAGGTAATGTAACAAAAAAATACGAGTATTTTTAGAAATAATTACTGGAAACATGAAGCTTGTTTCCAACAATTTTATCGCGACCACGCCCCGCCGATATCTCGTCCGCGTCGCTCTACTGTTGACAAATACTCATATCTAACTGTAATCTGGTACTGGGAACTATAATTTGGTAGAACGCCTTTTTCGTGATAACCAGTACGTGTGACGTAGCTTTCATTACTAGGTGAAAAGCCACCACGTTGGGTGCCAAAATGTCAAGCCCGTGTCTTTGAAATGCTTACGTGTCCTAATAGTTATTTAATATTAGCATTATAGTTAAAGGCTATTTTGATTTCCCAAACACTAAATTTCCCTTAGAACGAATACAAATTGTTGAGTCATAATTGAACGAGCTACAGGCAAAATAAAATTATTAATATACCAAGGAGAATTGGGTGGAATAAGTGTTCAACCTCATCACATGACATAAGGTAGGTCTACAGTCCTACCTGTGGGACAAATACATATAGGCTTATTTATACGAGTACAAACAAAATCAATCTAATTGACCTATCATAAATGGAACAGGCGATCAAAGTTAAATAAACAAATTGATCACAATTAACTTTCCAATTTCCATTCACCAAACTTTTTACTCAACGAAATGATAACTTGCACATTATGGGGAACAACGTCGGATACACGAAAAACATTATCTGAGTAGTTCATTCGTCTTATTTCGAAAGCTATTTGCATGAGAGCAAAATACAGTCGACGACGGTAATGTATACTGAGAGTCATTTTAGCCTTGTTTTTTTTAAGTAAGAGTTTATTTCGCTTGTTGTATCTCGTGCAACGTAATTTTAAAAACGTTGTCTGTTGTTTTGTTACCAAAACTATTTTTTTAAAGAGGATTTCAGCTTAAAGCCCGTAAAATTATGTAGATGAAATTTTGACACATTTGAACAACTTCATTTGAAAAACAAATATTATTTCAATATAAATTTACAATTATTGAAACAAAATCACAGCATTTCATTTTTTTTTACTTGAAACCTATTCCTAAAATAACAATTAGTTAACCCGACCTTATCAACTTTCATATTCCTCAAAGGACGGTAAACTCCGAAATGAAAAGAAACCCTTTTGAGTAAACTATATTAGTTCATTTCTCGTGCAAATACCCGCTGGGTATGAGTACTGTATCGTGTTTGAAGGCTGGCAACACAATCGATGTGTCGGGTACCGCCGCAGGTGTTGTGTGACCAGCACTCGTGGTAATTAACATGCATGCATCGGTTTTGGCATATTTAACACTTGACCGGGCTCCAAATTGAACCAATATAAGACTAGGTTATTTTGTGGCTTTGTGCTGTTAAATGAATTAACTTTGGAGTGGTATTGGTCCAGTTTTGACGTTAGTTTTGTAGATTTTGTTGTGAGTTTAAGTGATTTTTGTCAAAACAATTTGTTTGCACATTGAGATTTAATTTAATTTTATAATTTCAATCTGTTTCTGTTGAAGATGTTGCACAATGAACATTACATTGTATACTGTAAAAATGGAAAACCCTTTATAATGTGATAATTTGCGACCACATTTTAGAGCTGTGATATTTAAAATTGAATAAAAAAACAATCGTTACAAAACAATAGAATAGAGCTATTTTATTTATTCAGTTATTAGTCAAATCCTCTGCCGCAGATACTAGGTCTCAAAATTCTAATTCCTCTCGAAAATAGTAGGTAATATGGCCAATGTCAAAAAAACTACGGAATCACAATACACGCACAAACAGTCTGCCATTTGATGTCAATGAGCATTCTCCAAATTCGTGGACAATATTAGCGTCGATCGCAGCGACGAATCTACCGTCAATATACAGTGTTGAGATATGCGAAACATTCATAATTACGATACGTATATCGTTTCAATTCGTGCGAAAACAACGTGATGCTGGAACACAAATTATGTTCTGACTAATTAAATATTTCGCGGTTTGCTTTTAGCAGAAATGTAGGTTATAAAATTACTCGAAATATTATGGTGCAAAATTTCTAATGTAATATAGTTTGGTATCTTTAAAGGTAATAGGAAATCAATTTTGGAAGTGGTAGAGCCACGCTGTTGTCAGTCATGACTCAGCATGACTGGGCAGGCTCATTCGGGGCGGTACCACGGCCTCATCATAAATCGACGTGAAGCGACAGCTTAGCTGTCGCGTTATGTTCGGGGAGTGAGATTGCCGGATGCCCAATACCCAATACCAATTCTCTTTCCATCTTTTTCCTCCCTGGGCCGGCAACACATCCATCGCTGTGGATTTTCATGGGCGGCAATGATCACTTACCATCAGGTGGCCTGTTTGCTCATTTACCGGACCTATGCAATAAAGAAAATCAATATAACACTTCGATTAGTAGAAAAGACTTTTTATAGTAATTCACGCAAATGTTTCGAAAACAACCAGAAATATTTCAGTTACGCAGAGTCCGAAATAGGACTTAATTGTTTCCATCAACGACAGATCTGCATGTGAACAGCAGTGCATTTACACTGGGACATGGGGCTATAAAGTATAAAGCAATCGCAAAACTTCAAACAGTCCAACAGTGACATACCATAAAAAACAAATCAGGAAAACATTAATTTGCTAGAACTATACTTTTCAATTATGATCGGCACCGTTTTCTCATCTGAAACTGTTTGTCTCCAACCAATCGATCAGTCATTTATAATTTATCGTTTACGCCGTCCTGTCGAATCGGCGGAAGTGCGGAAACAGCGGCTTCCGCCCCTTGACACAGTACCAACATGGCGGACCTCCTGCCCCGAATATCTTGTTTGCCATTGCATTAACTCAGCTGTTATTATGACTGCTAATGATTGTGAGTTTGTGTGGGGTAAGTTTTGAGTGATTGTTTGGATTTTGGAACATTGTAGAGGTACCTCATATCACGAAAGGTATATTAGTTGTTAACCAATACTATAATAATGAGTTGAAAGCAGGATGCTGATTGCTAATCAACAGATCGATCTGGAAGTCTTTTGAGGGAGACCTATGTTCAGCAGTGCACATCCTAAATTCCATCCCATCCCATTTCAATTATTGCTTATTGATAAGTATTTATTATTAAGATCCATAATCAAAACACACTAACTTTTTCATACAATATCAACCTACTAAAGAAAAAAACGAATGTATCGAAAACAACTTCAAGACAATTTACGTGTGCTGTAAATAATGGCAAGTTGCAACGTACTGAATCGACTAACGTGAAAAACAAACAGCGCACATGAAAGATTAAATCATGCATAAATACAGAAGTCGTGTTTCTAATGATCTTACTTGAGGCATGTCTTAAGGCTCTTCGGTGAGACTAACGAGAAACTACGCAACGACACCTCTTTGCAACTATACGCCTATAACTATAGTTACTCATTGCAACTATACAAGCTCGATGTCATTTGATCGCTGGCAGTAATTGATTATACCCTATTTGTATTGTATAGGATAACTATGTATGAAGATTAGATGTACTAAGAGAAGGAGAGCAGGTTGGGAAGGGATAATGATATGCTTAAAACATGCATTAGTCTGTGTCAGTGATAAAAGGATTTGATACTCCGAAACCACCGGGGAATAGCATTTTACGCCCTCATTCGAGTATTTCCTTGAGAATAAATCGGTTATTTTTTCTCATCTCATGTCCATAATCATATCTCGGTTAACATACAGTTCATAAAAATTACATATCTTACGGCTAAATGCTACTCCCAAACTAAAAACCGCAACAAAATCCAGTACAGAAATTTCATTAAACAAAGAACCAATTCTAAATCTCATAAAGAATAATATAGAAAATCCTATTAAACTTTAAATTTATACAATTTATTCTCTCTGGGATAAGCCGTTATAAGACAAACTTCACTGTAGTAGACTGTGAAACAGTTTGTACCAAAACCATAGAAAAGGATTTGTCCCTTAAATAATTAAGGTTGTCCTTTAAAAAGCACTGTTGCGTGTAGTTCCCAAGACGTCCTCATGAACCTCTGTACCTGTTGCTTACGCCTAGAGAAAGTGATGTTTCCGAAACGCGCCGCCGCCCTCTGGGTTACCACTTAACGCAAACTCCCCGAAATCTGGGAGAACGGGTAAATAAACAAAATATTATCTACCGATTTGTATTGTGTTACTGAGTTGAGCTAGGATGATGAATTTCTTTGAGAAGGAGTAAAAATCTTCTGGTAATATGAATACTAAGTATCTAATAAAACATTAATAACATATAGAAGAATGGAGCAATAATGAATATCTCTTAAATAAATGTAGTCGTGTAAACAAAGTATTATGTGAGTGGATAAAGCAAAAACTTAACCTTAAGCAACATCATCAACCAGTTTTATTCTTTAAGGATGTACAACCCCATTCATAACTAAGGAAGTAACCTCAAACATTAAATAGTTTCCCCTTGCCTCTATTCTAGGGCACACAAAACATACCTAATCCTAGACATTCACCTGTATAGTTAATGACACGCAATTACGACAAATCTCTATTCTTTGTATTAGCGGTGACCCGAGAGCGACGATTACACGGGTGGGTACGTTTGAAACTAGTTATCCGACGCGAGTACCGATTACCGCCTTGGAGACGTGGGGTAAGGCAGCTACGAGAGCGGGCAACACCGGGCCCCGGGCGGCGGCAGTGTGCGCGAGCTCTCAGCCGCGCCGACCGCCCTCGAACAGTGATCCGTGGTAGCGCCAGGCTATAGCACACCCCTTAATTAGTCATACGTGTTTGTAAAATTGAATTCTGTGGTCTCTTCCGCTCTCTTCCGTAGTGCGATAGGTACATACTATGTTAGACGAGTGTGTCATGTGCTATTACTTTTTATTGCGTTTTTAATAGCCGTATATTATTTTGTGTATGTTTTTATATATTTTATAATTTATCGATATTGCTAATAGTGTGTTAATTAGTGTTATCCTTTCAGTAATTTGTGATTCACGTATTATTAGAGAAAAGTAGTAGAATAGCGAAAATAAGCAACAAATTATAACAAAGAAATGTTCGGCCAAGGTTTAAAGTTAAGGTCGATGTTCAATCAGCTTTATAATCAACAAAGTTTCATTCGCCTGTCGAAGTGGTTTGTCTCATACGACCCGTCATAAGATAATCATAGCTTTGCGGGCGACTTGAAAATTTAAATAAATGCGCAATCTCGCCGAGATAGCATCACCCCTGGGGACGGTTTTGCACGTAACTGTGTACATAAACCTAACGATATAATCAAATTTAGTAGGTTCTATCCGAATATAGATCTCTCATTAATACTTATATGAATCTCCGAGTCCTTTTGACGACATACACAACAATATACTTAGCTTTCAGTCGCTTATTCTCCGATGTGTACTACAAAGGACGTATTATTCCAAAGTTCGTATTAAATTCTCCGTGTAATTAAAATGCTGTCAAAGAATAATTGGATTTATGCTGCTCCTGTGAGCACATCTTGTGTTCTTTTTGCGAAAGTGATTCACTTTTAATTACATTCTACTATATGCCGTGCTGTACGTGCAGTAAATTGGAAGATGGCATACTGGCGCCCAACGAGGTGTTAATGCGCGCTTTCACAATTTTATTACGCTTTTGTAGTTTCATTTTCACGTAGCTTCGAAATAATATTGACTTTGTACGTGCGTACGTACTCTGTGGTGCGTCGATTCCTAACGTGGTTTATTGGCGCTCGACATGTAACTAATTCGATTCTGAGCTCATACATTACACATACGAGTAATATTCATATATCGACGAAAGTGGTCTCCATATTATATTTTACGACTTCATTGCATTACGTGTATTAGAAGACATGACATTAACCGTATTGATATTTGTATTTCTTATACATACTCGTATTTATTGCTTTTACTTATACAGACTACTACGTGTCATTACAACAAATAATAACAGAATAATGACTGTGGTGCACGATAAATGTGTTCTGTATTTGCATACGGCGTACAAACTAGGGCACAAATTATATTTCGATCGATCAGAAAGCGATATGTCATTAGAGCTCGTTTGCGTGAGGTAAACAAACACCCACTTTCCGTAGCCGTAGTAAAACTTGTAGTAGCGAGGTCGGCGCCCACGCAACGCGTCAGCTGACTGCGACCCTAACTTATGTTTTTGTTTTTTAATTAGATCATTAATTGTATTAAAAAAATAAGAAAAAAATTAAATCAAATTCGCGATAAAATCAGTAAGAATTCGTTTTATTTCAATGTGTAACATTCGCGTAAATCTAAGAAACCAATAAAGAAATTAAATAAAATTAATAAAAAGGCTAATCTGCAATAAATAATGAACAATATACTTTATGTTTTTACTAAAAGACTTAGTTTCAGAGCCATTCCTTACTATTGTAGCTTTAGATAAATTACAACATATTTTATTATTGTTAAACATTACAGCTCAGGGGTGGGTACAATGTATAAAAATCCAAAGCACCACTTCGGCTTGTTATTTGTTTTGTTTTATAATGGTTTCAAATGTACGCAACTTATTCGTCTAAAACATTCGATTAACTTAGCAACACAATCATTAAGTACTAATAGCTGCTGACTGACTAAACTTTCAATAAGCATGACACAGCATCAATTTTTATTTATTTAAAACGTATAAAGTTACTTTTCGTATTTAGTTTTTCGTATTACTATAAAACGTGAACTTCGTAAACGTAATTATGTTTTTTCATAAACACACACCTGTCCTTGTAGTAATTGCGTAGTGACGGCGCCCACGCAGGGCATTCTCCGTCTGCGACCCCGACGCCGGCGGCAAGCCGTCTTCACTAAGGGATTAGTTGAAAACCATATTTACTAGGTAGATGCTCTTGCAATAAAACAGAAAACTTTTTGTTATTACTATGAGTGTTGTGCAAATAAATAAATTTATTTCTCATTTTATCATTTTCGCCTTGTTATTTTGTTGGCTGGTATTGGTGCCCAACTTGTTGTTTTTGTGACTTTAAAAACTGTGTTGTGTGTATGAAAAAACACAAATAGAGATTTAATTTAAATAGTTCAGAATTTTAAAATATTCAAGTACATATTTTATTAAGGATTTGTTTTCTCATTTCATCGCGATTAAGTCTTTAAGAATTCGTAGAGTAAAGTTAATATTCTATGAGATTTCAAACAGACAAAACATCAAGAGAGATTACATAGAATATTCTGTTTCTAGAAAATATTAACCAACACGTTTACAAAAACAAATAAATAGACAAGGTTTTATTAAACCAAACCAGTATTAGATCCCCCTGTTAGATTACAACGAAATAGATTACGAAACAAAAGACTCCAGTGTTTGAAGTGTTAAACCAAGTGATGTGTAAGCTGTAAGAAGTATGAGTGGGTTGGGGCCACCTGGTGTGTGGGCGGCGCAGAAGCGGCTGGAGTCCTGGGCAAGAGCTGCCAGGGAGAGGACGTCCAGCGCCAGCAGTGGACAGAGCCACAACTCCACCGACAGCTTCGGAGATGACAAGTCTCATGGAAGTCCCAGCGTATGTTGTTTTGTTTTATAACGTCTTCTGCATGATTCTAGAAGGTGCCGACAGATGTCACTGTTTAATTTTGTTGCGTCGCCTTGAAAATGTACTTTAATTGAATCTAGTGGTACTGAATCCGAATAGGACTGGAAGATAAAACATCACAGGCATTTTTAATAGGTGCAGGTAAAATGATTGTCCCTATGATGGGATTGTCATAATTGTGAACCGGTTTCAGCAAACCAGGTAGCTGACTAATAGTTTACTGCTAAACCTAAATGGCCGTATGAAATGCTGCCATCATTTTTTACGACCCCCTTAGGAACGAAGAATCACCCCAGCGTATCTCGGTTTATATAAATCGTAAAGAAGATACATTAAAACTACTAGCAAACGGTACGAATGCCTCAATAAAATTTTACAAACGACGTCATTAAACAGATTAGTATGGTTGATTATACTTATCTCTCTAACTTCATTTATGGAACTTTGCTTCCGGTTATAAATTCAATTGAATTTACGATTGTGGAATTTGTCTTTACTCTTTATCATCCCATTTGTAACGTCGTTTAAACATATTACGTCTAGCGCATATGTTTACCAAGATAAAAATATTTTATTCTACATTCGACCTCAGTTGATCCATTCAATAATTGTATGAACTATCTATTATTAATTGTTTATCTAGGTTTATATCAGTCACAGGAATAAACAGAATGCCGTTATTTTCAGACTTACGTACCTTCGTGTAACTGGGGGGCTACTCTACGATCCGTAATCCGGAATTTCGTGACGTTTTTCGTGTCGGTGTGTTTTTATAAGATTCCCACTTTAAAAAAATCTCTACTATTCTCTATGACGCTTATTATTCACTCCGAACTTAGTCTATGGTTACAACGTGCGTTCTACGCTTTTAACGTTTCGTAGAGTAGGTACCTTTGTTTTGTCACTGACATCCGTCGTACGAAATTTCGAACTATGTGTCGGATCTATGATCCGAAGTATGTCCGAGTAACCCCTCTGGTTACGACCAAGCTGATTTAATTCTGTCAATTTGAATTGCATTACACATCAGATGTGTTGAGTTGTTAGTTCATTTGTCGTGCCACTAAAATTATATATTAAGCAACCTAAGTAAAAGAATATTTTTAAAAATAATATTAGGTAAAATGGTAACGGTTAGGTTGTTGGAAACGAATTGTAAAGGTGACTAAAAGGAGAGTATAATAGACTTTATACTATTATGCTCGTTTCCACAACAGTTTTCAAACAAAATACTTTTATATTCTTATATTAAAAATAACCGTGTTTTTATAAAAAACCAGAGCTATCGTTTTAATGCAGAAACGAGTTGAAATATTTTAATCCTCAGTAAATTGAATAAATCCGCGCCGACAGCTCGCAATTTTTCTAATTTCCTACATAAAGAATCACATAGGTAGCTCCAGAACGATTTACCGACACATAGCCGGATATTGAAAATTTTATCTCGCCGTTACCATTTTAATAAAGACATGAAATACGTATAAAGAATACGAAGCAGGATTCTTGGAAGATATTCTACCAGCGTTGAAGAGCTCATAACCTTTACCGTGCTTTAATATAGGTTATGCCTTGTTTTGATTTTATATGTGCTTGATATTATGTTATGCCCCTCCGAGCGAATGTGTTGTGGTTTATTGGTTGTATTTTGCAGCAAAATTCATATCATAATACCTGTGAAGCAAAACAAAATGAAAATGTATTCGTGGAATAAGATATTTCAGAGTTATGTTGTATATTAATTCTGAATCATTGTGCGTAAATATTTTACTATCCTTTTATTTTGTTCCAATAACAATTAATTGTATTCGATATTAAATTAACTGCACTGAAGCATTTTGGTTTGTAGTATTTTGCTAAAACTAAAATAATAAAACTGCAAGAAATATACCTTATTGTTGAACCAATGTGTATACTCGTACACTATTTGAATAAAGTCCTCAAACAGAATGACCAAGAAAAGTGTTCAATCTACTTGACAAAATGTACCGGCAGACAAACACTACCGCTCCAGGCACACGAATTAACAACAAATTCCTAGTAAATACAAGTGAATGTTGATTTAGGTCACCCACTTTCTATCGCGACAGGTCGCGGAAGCTGTTACGTCACATGTTAATTATGTGCAAACAATTGTTGTGTTGATAATTTACGTGGATTATGGGAATTGATTTATTCTTTGCTTTTGTGACTTCATTTGATATGGGACTGGTAAATTCGATTAGTTTATTATACAGTACAATGCGGGAAATACCGAAACTCTCGATATACTATGGAGTATGGAGAAAGATGTGTAGGTAGGTGTACGTAGAGGGGATATCATCATCACATTCCATACAGGAAGTCCACTTCTCAACAGGGGTTTATCACAGTGACTATCGAAAGCGGACTGCATGTAGCGACTTCGTGCCATCTTCAATAAGAGATTGGACAATCTTCTAAGTGTACTGTACTGTATCAGCACATATATGTCCGAAAACAGGGCACGAGCCTCTTCTACAATCGAGAGAACGATTGAGAGGGGTTAGGCCATATAGTTCACCACGCTGGCATAGTGCGGGTTGGCGGAAGTAGGTGTACCTAAGTGACGTAATTTTAAATAGTTGTGTTAAAAATAAATTTAACCTAGAGCTAAGAAAATATCTAAGTGAATTTCTCAGTAGCACATACATACGTAGAAGCAACGATATCGATAAAAATGCCAATGTGTACTAATTATTTGTGTGTGCATTATTAGTGTATTAAAGTGAAATAAAAACACATTGTTTTCTACTTACAGTCGCAATATTTGATCCTGAAATTTAAATTCTGTTCCATTTTCAAATCGTAAATGCACGAATACCTAAATAACAATTCAATCATTCGCATATTTCAAGTTCAGGAAATGTCTGATATTAAACGGAGCCGAGTCAAATCCGCTTTGCCTGAGGGCACAAACACTGACCCAAATAATTTCGGGTGGAATGTTCCCAAGAACTCACTATTCATAATCTCTTTACGTCCTTTACCCGGAATCCGAGTGAATATTGATTGACACCGCCGCTCTCCCGCTCTCCTCGGCTTTATAAAATTATATTTATGAATTTTAATTTACATTTACGCAAAGTTTACTTTATTTATTATACAATTTAATACGACAAAGAGTACTTAACAAAGTTGTATTAAACAGATAAACCGGTGTCCGTTGGTAGCAGATGTACACTTCTTTCATTTAAAATTTTGCTTTATTGTCGGATTAATTTAAGTCCCGCTTGTACATTTGCCGGTTCTGTGCTGTAAAAAATATTCGTACTCAGCATTCGCTCATCACAAAATTACGTACGGGATGCTCGAGATTTTTTACCACCAAATGTAATTACTTTTCATCTCGTATATGCACTGGTTTTATTCTACCGCGACGTTTCAGCAATCAAAGTACAGTGGTATAAGTGACCAAAAATCGACTTTCTGTATTAGCGCTTTTTATGACCAAAATATAATGCATAATATCTAGCACAACTAAATTCCACGATTAAAACTGCAGAACATAAATTACAGATTTAATAATTCATCACTATTTCATACAAATGAAAACACTTGACAACGATATAAAATATCCTTCCAGTAGTATAAAAGAATAATCCTCGAGTAAAAGAAGCTTAATATAAACCCTTATTTAAAATAAATATTTCTTTTGAACAGGAAATGCTGATACCTAAAGAGCAGTGTCGCGTTCAGCCGCTGAGCGTGGAGGGCAGGGTCGCCACCTCTCTGCCCCACGCTAGACTTGCTCGCACCCCTTCTATATCCTCGCAGAGCAGCCTGGATAGCGGCACCTCCAGGGCTACCGTAAGTACTTATTATTTATCTATTTTATAGATAAAAAATACTTGTGATGATTTATCGCAACGATCGATGTGTCTCACGAAGAAAGTCTCTTTTATTTAAATAAATTATCGTACCGTCTGCATCCCATAACGGTAGATAAAGACTATGGATCTCTTGACTTTGCTGACACCCCTTTGTCTTTTAAATTGTCTAAAAAAATGACGCCAAAGTAGGTATCGCATAGATGGACCAGTTCCGAAAATAATATCGTGTCTGAAATATGACTAAAGTATTATAAGACCTTTTTCAACTAAATAATAAATGTGCATATTTTTAGTGATATTCAATATGTAAAATATCACTATAAAAATATAATGTTTGGTTTATGCATGCCAATTTAGAAAGTAAATAAGTAATAAACTAAGCATTTACCATTCGAACCCGTCGAGATAGTATTACTAATTAGTAATTAGGATTGAGCTTAGCAATAGGGCTACAAGTGTGACGATGCTCTAGAAAGAGATGCATAGACTGCCAAGTGCCAGCACGTGTCTTTCACTCATTTATTTAATTAATACGCTCTTGCAAGTCATCACGTGAGTATTCGAATAAGAGAAAATTACTTGCTGCACGATCATTTCGCTTCTGTAGCCTTTTTCTTCGTAATTAATTCATATTTGGAACAGAATATACTCAGTCTATTGTTCAATCTGTTGAGTTCTTGTTTGTTTTTTATTATAAAAGACAAAGGAAACTCATCCGCATAGGTCGGCGTGTTTGTTTTATTAATCTATTAAAAAATAACATGGAATGAGATTTCACTTTGATAAAATAAATAAAAATAGGAAAATAATCTTCTTTTGCAAACCTTCTTTTTAATACGAAATTTTCATTGCTCTATAAAGAAATTATTTTACAATTTAAATGCAACTGCAATTCCCTGAATCTCCACCTACAATCAATAAAACTATATTTATTAATAATTTATTTTATTTCAATGTTAAATTATTTATCCTTATAGAATTAAGGACACAATGTTTGTTAAAATGTCGACTACGAGTAAAAGGTAAGGTGAAGACGACCTTCGGGCTCTTCGCAATAGGTACCTATGTTACGTTCAATCACGCGATAGATTTAAGTGAGGACTGTCTAAGATCAATGTAAATAATAAAAAAAAACACACAAATAATATGTATATAGAATATTGTTTTTTTAAATTCCTACCTCGTGTTTGAAATGGAATATCGATTTCAAGAGTCGTTGTTTTTAAAAGCTCGACGTGGCTTGAAGTAATTTTCCCATGTTTGTTTTTGTTTAAATATTTTCATATTCCGTTCGTGGAAAACTGTAATTGGCTTCGTCATTTAACCGGAACGGTGTATTTTATTTTCCAAAGTTTTATATTTCGTTATGAAAAGATAAAATTCTAGTTACATTTTATACGGTCTGTCGACGGACAGGCGATATTACGTTTCTAGTGCCTTATTAGCGGAATACTCGGAAAAGTGTTGGAGAAAATGTGTGTATTATTTTTCTATATTATTAATTGAAACAACAAAACTTTCCTGCTAATTAAAAGTATATTTTTCTAATGAATGTCATATCTGATGTTCAAGTTGCTCGTAGGTCTTTTGGTAGAGCACATTTTTACAATTCTGCGTATTTGGAACCTAGAATTAATTGACTACATTTGCTAACTAACATGTAAATGTTGCGTCGTGTTTTAGTGTCATCGAATTTTCAATTCAGAGCTGTGCTAAACATCACAATTCACAAATTACAGGTGTCATAAACTTAAAAAATACACTTTTAGATGTATTATTATAATCTAATTCGAGTATATCCAGTGTTTTGACTATATAACCCCCTCCCCCGCTGACCTGAAAGCTGAATTCGCTCTTGCTTAAGCCCCTCCGAGTCCATGTACTATTCGTGACATTAAACCATGAACCTTTTCCGTGATAAATACTACAGATAGTGAACTACTACGCACCTTCTTGAACACATAAAATAAACAAAGCCTCACGATCCGTAGTATAACAATCTATTCAAGTCCCATAATAAGCCGTTCCATATAATATAATAAGTCAAGTATGTATTGCAAGTCCAATAGCAATACATAATTAACGATAACATTTCCAAGTGCCGAAACACAATTTGTGTACCCTCATTCCGTATGCAATTTTGAAACTCTGAGATTACAAGCGAAGTGTTTTCAAATCAGCTATTACGACTTCAAAAGAGCTCATTCAACGTGAACCCCGCCTTTGTTCCGAATCGTGTCCCTTCTACGAGATTAATTTTGAATTATATTCATGTTTTAACAATTCCAGACGTTTATATATATATATATATATATATATACAGTTTTGGTAGTACTCTGTGTTTATCGAAAGTTTTCGGGTCATGCCCTCTGGTAGTTTCAACTTCTGAGTAGGGAGAACTGATTAAAATAATTAATGAGAGAAGGTTCCTAGTGTACGAATTTGGTACCTACTTAGTTTTTAAAAAATCAGCTTAAAGCTGGTTGTAGGATTTTCATAATCGTTCGCATAGCGACCAGTGTGCAAAGAGGTGAAAAACCTGACTTTTTTCGGGTTGAACATGTGTAATGTTCTTCTTCCGGCATAATTCTGTGGACCAATAAGAAATAACCATACGTCTACAGTGGACACTGAATACTCCGTTTTTTTTGTCACTTTGTCACGCCAGTACAAAAAAGTTATTGATAGAACTAACCTTATCTTATTTACTTTTACACTATTTTTGTGTAAAAGTAAATAAGATAAGGTTAGTTTTTTTAGTGTAAACAAACCATTATGTATTTAGGAGAGTAGAAAGCTAATATTTAAATGGACATCTGCCCACTTTACAGTGCTGTCTGTTGTTATCGGTATAAGTAATTGATACTGAAGTTTTCCGGAAATATTTTTTTATTTGTGTAGACTTCCTTTTTCGATTTAATTTACTACACGTTAAAACTTAAATTGTGCTGTGTTTTGTTAAATTCATCATTACCTATCTAAGCTTTAGTATTCGATCTTCGGCCTCTTTCATCCATTATTTTATAAAATAGTATCTAATTTAACATTTTGATTTTACTTTTAATAATATAATCAGATAAGTATCATATACTGTACCGTATCAGCCCATACACGTCCCACTGCATGGCACAAGCCTCCTCTACAATCGAAAGTATGAGAGGGGTTAGGCCACATAGTCCACGCTGGCCTAATAAATATCATATAGCCTTAATTTTCTAACTCAACATGTAATAAAATGTTAATTAATACACTAGTTTAAAATTGCTCTGTGTCTAGATATGATGTACTAGTATTTTGTTTTAACGTTTTTGCAAGTACCACTCATTGCGGTAAAAGCTTCCTCCATCTATCTCTGTCTTTACTTTGAAGTTTTTAACTACCTTTCTTTGTTGATTGGCAGTAATGGCAAACGCATTACTAGTCGTTAGCGCAGTGAAACAATTAATAAAGCTTACATCAGCGATATGAAGTAAAATACTTAACATTGTTCAAATATTTCTTAATCCATTGCAAAAAAAAATTATCCATAGGTCGGAGATGCTCCTCTCTCGTAAGTCGATACAATTAGGCTCGTCCACTCTAAACATGATACATAATTGCGTGTCAGTACCTACATCGAGTTTTTCGTTACCAATATTTACATATCTTAATATTACATCAGTCGTATTAAAATGTATATGTAAATTAATTAATACCTACCCTTACTTGCCGTTTATAAAACATACGATTATATCAAACAATTAACAAACCGTTAACTCAAACTAATTACAACACCTTAGCAAGGTATTCGAAGATGTTAATTTTAGATATGCAGCCTGACGTGTCAAAAGAAATTCAATCGCAGCAACACACGCCACTGTGGAATGGAATGGCGATGTTACAAATTCCATATGAAACTCCAATTGAAAACCCGAAGTTGTATAGACCTGGCGTTATAGTTGGAAGACACGTAAAGTATTTATGTTTGAATTGTAGTGCAGTAACTTTACCTATTTTATTTGCAATGCTGTCTCAATCGGTGTTGTATTAATTAAATAATATAATAAATAAATAAATACACCCAACAGTCACATACATAGTCCTGGCCCCACACTAAGATCGAGTCTTGTGTCGTGGGAATCAGAAGCTACGAGGGACTTTTCGGTCTCACAAACACCCAGACCCAGCACAAATATTTGTGGGCCACACAAACATTTGTGTTGGTGCGGGGATCGAACCAGTGGCCTTTCGTTTCACAGTCGGCGTCTAACCAACTACGCCACGGAGGCTGAAATTAGCCTGATTGAAACTGAAATTTGCCTAAAATTGGATCGCAAATCATCATACGTCGTGTATACTTTGATAACTTACTCATAAGTTTAAAAGCTGATACCTACTTTGTAGTATACTAGGATTAGAACACATTATGAAACAAAGAAAATCTAAGATATAAATCGGTCATTTTTGTATAACACTCATGAGGTGTTTATCTTTTTGCTGCTCGATCATTTTCTGTCTCGAGTTAACTAGTTATTATAATATGATCACAATCCTTCATACACTTTTCATATAACAATGCTTTCAAACTCCATATGTTTTAAAACATCAGAACACGATCGTATTAAATTTTATGGTTAATTTAATGGTTTTCCACCAACGTGAACCGTGAATATCCTACCAACTGCGACAGGGTCTACTACATTATCTTCCACGGTCCGAAACTCGGTGACAAAGCTACTATTTCATATGAGGTCTGTTTATTTGTATCTTGGCTCGACAAAGTGAATGCACTACCCCTGATGTTAAGCACAGTGCCATCACATAATAATACTAAACGGAGCTTAGATTGTAGAAAGAAGGGACCACGTGGGAAGTCAAACAAAACCACACCTTAAAAGTACGCCAAAAAAATAAATTATCGTAGCTCTGTTAGGGATAACTTGGTGATAATTTGAGTAGGCATTAGTAACATTCATGTCGAGTAGAACAATTGTACAATAGCTACGAAAAAATAGATTGTGAGTCTAAAAGGTACTTTGTAAAGTATTGCATCAAATGTATAATGCACATTACATCCGTTCTGAACTTCTCTAGAGTTTCCGCAACTTGTTATGACATTAGAAAAATAGGTCACTTAAAATGAACATCCAACAGCAAAGTTTGTTGTTATACCGAGACTAGCCCATTGATGCTTTGAAACAGCTGAAACGAGGAAGTTTCTAGACTAAGATAAATCTTTCTTTTTATTTTTATTGCATAGGTCCGGCAAACGAGCAAACAGGTCACCTGATGGTAAGTGATCACTGCCGCTCATAAACATTCACAGCGCTGGATCATGGATGGGTTGCCGGCCCCATTGGGAGGAGAGCAGGAAGGAAAAAGTAAGAGAAAAGGAAAGGGGTATTGGGCAACCAGCAATCTCACTCACCGAGTGAAACGCGACAGCTAAGCTGTCGCTTTATGTCGATTTCCTGTGAGGCAGTGGTACCGCCCCGGATGAGCCTGCCCATACATGCCGAGTCATGACTGACACTGACCACTTCCAAAAATCTTATGAACTGACAATGGAAATATGAAATATTAGTCGAAATAAAGAATAAAGTTATGATAAAAAATGAATTGATCTGCTTGTAATAAAATTATTTAAATCTGGTTTTCATTATTTGGTAATACAAATATTTTAGCTCTTGAATCTGAATATAAGTAGTGCAGAAATTGACGACACTCTAAAATAAATGGTATGTCAATAATTAAATATAATATTTCTAATATCGTAATAGTAACGATTATAATTAAGACAGGTTCATCTGTAAGTATTGAAAGAAAATTATGTAATATTCATCCAACGATCGTATTACACTTTAACAATAGCTTCTTATATTCCTTAGCTAATTAATTAAGCAATTTCTAAGGGCAGCCTTCGCACAAATTTTGAATTTATCATTTCCTTGACAAGCAACTTTAGCTAAATCATATTATGAAACTTCCAACTTTTATATAAAAATACCTTATCGCTTTACGTCTATTTTTAGGAAGCGTCGATGATTATAATGACATTATACTTTAATTACTCTTTAAAATAACATCAAAATAAATCACATTTTAAAACTAATAAAGTTGAGGTTAATTTCACTGAAAGGTTATGTCCACGCTTAAATGAATTTAACATTTATGACCAATGTACTCGTAGTATGAGCGACACATAATTATCTTATTGAATTGATTGCAATCGTTATAAGTACATAAAAGAAAAGACCAATTATTGCCATTATAGTGGGTGCAAAATCGTAGGCATTATCTATAATTAATACACCCAACAATCACATATACAGTCCTGACCCCACACTAAGATCAAAATATAATACATCTACTGACAGCCTCCGTGGCGCATTTGGTTAGACGCCGGCTGTGAAACGGGAGGCCGCAGGTTCGATCCCCGCATCGAAACAAATGTTTGTGAGAACCACAAGTATTTGTTATGTATGTGACTGTTGGGTGTATTTATTTATTCTATCATAATAGCGTAGGTTTATACCTACGGTAACAATTATTCCTTACCCACGGCATCTGTATCTAACTACTGCACATGGGGCACCCCCTTGAGACAGAAGAAGTACATATATTGCGCTTTTCAGTATACACATTTTATCGAGGTACCCTTTATAGCATCATATTTGCATGACCTCCCCCCAGAATATCACATGCAATATTCAAAACAATGTCCTTTACCCAGAGCCATCGCGGATCATCGCCCGCTATTCGCACTTTCGCTCCGGACGGCCGTACTCTTGAAGCTGGTGGTACTGGTGTACCCCGTTCTCCTTCACCGCTCCGTGCTGCGTCTCTGGACGTCCGCGCCGCCCCACTGGCGCACGGGTCTCTGGCCTCGCTCGCTGACTCGCCCACGCCTTCGAGTCCGAGACACTTGCCGCCTAGATGCCTGTCGCCGCTGTTGATGCCACCCAGGTAATTGAGTTGAGATTTTTTTAATAAATGGATGGAATAAAGGTTGTAATAAAATTTAAAAATCGCGACTTATAAGATCTTAAAAAATATTAGGTAATACATATAAATACTGGTTCTATAAAATGAAAATGAGAATAATTTATTGAATCCCTTAAAATTTTCAACATTATTTCGATTCAGTTTTTTTTTTTTCTACCACCCGGTTTGGAAAGTGGTTTTCGCTACAGAAGAACGGGCAAGAAACTCTAGTGTTGCGCTTTTCAAAACCAGTTTACAATATCATGATTATTACAAAAGTTACAAGTTGGTTTAAATCAGAGCAGTTCATTGATAATTTTTTATAACTTGCAAGTGACATATATTTTTTATAAGATTATGAAGTTGCAGATCAATATTATTGGTAACGGTATTCTAAATAAGCTGTGTTGTATGGAGGGATGTTAAGCATGTCTTAATAGCAAGAAAAACTGCCACCAACTTTATTTTATTTAGTGAGGGATTGTCATTACAGGGTTGTCTAACAAAATGAAAATGCAATCACGTTAACATTTCTTAGCTACGAGTATAAGTCTGTGGCACAAAGGCATTTAATTGCATATTGAGTACGCCACACCCTGCTTGCAAGGAGTATTTATGTCAACGCGTAGTAATATCACTATTTCTAGAAAGAGCTCTATTTCTTTAAAAATGTTTAATGCGTTTTTTATTGATGATACGGAATCATTTATCATTTAGGAGCGTTTGCTCACGATGTAGGTAAAAGGCGCAATTTCTAACGCCACAATTTATCGTACATAAGTTCATCATTGCTGGACATAGGTAGTCCTCCTACGGCACACCACTGGGCTCGACCTGAACCCCATAGTCTCGCACTTAAGTTGTTTTTTGTATAAAATATGTCTTGTATTTTACTCTTCGATTTTACACAAACATGCTCTTCTTCTCCCTCCTACCCTTATCAACACTTACATGGGATCAGCGCAACATACATTTTGTAGAATGATTCAGCATACTCCTCAACACTTTGCGACCAATCGCCTGTCATCAACCCGTTCGGGTTTTTAATCAACCACATTGGACTAATGAAGTTAGTAGGATTTGCACCACTTTTATTAAGAAAAACCTTGTACGTAAGGTTAAAATATGTATTTCTGATTAAAAACAATATCGAAGCGTTGCTCTGGTGCTACATGAAAGGAAGATAAAATAAAAATTACACTCGTATTCTATTCTATTCGTGTTAATTGAAGGCCGTATACAAAAGCTAGAATCTGAATAAATATCTTTTCACTGTTATTGGAATCCTAATCAAGCAAATAAAAGGTTAATAAATATAAAATATCAACGCTCTGTTTACAATGTTCCCTATTCATTTGTCTCTGCACCAATCCTTTCAATATTAGCTTATACTCTGAACTTCCATTTTGATTATACCTATTGATAATGCAAGAACTCTTTTCATTTTCTATCAGTTTGAATGGCAACGAAAGATAGCTATTCGTATTTCAATAAAAAACTTTTTAATCTCGATGGCGATTCGCACCCTGTTGCAAGCGTACCTATTCCACAAGCATTTCAAGAATCAAGGCATTGTTGCAACTATTGACTTGTTCGATATTCATAGTTAAAACCCAGTTTCCTTCGTAATTTTACGGGAAAACGCTAAAACTGTTTGTTTTTAGATAGCTCATAGTATGTAATACTTACACTTACTGGGTTTTCCAGTATTATTGTAAAAACATTGTTATTCGAAAGATTTTCTTGCGTATTTTTAGAACTTATTAATAACATAACGGTTATGTTACGATATTATGTTACTATGTTTCGTTTAGAATTACAAATTTTACTTTAAAGCCAAAATACTGGGGAGGTTGTGTGAATTTTCGAATTCCCTATAAATGGAAATTTCCAGTGAAGTTATAAACACGTTTTCAATAACCCACGTACATGCAACCGCCGAAATCTATTAGCAAATGTCAATCTGGCTCGATGCTCGGCTAGCCAATATTTCGGTAATCCACAAAAAGCTTTCAATGTTTTTCGCGGAACTCAAATGTGCAAAATGTATTTGCAAATAAATTTTATTCCATCCCTAGTTACGTGCATGATTTTAGTTGCAGGCAACGAGTCAGGAGATATATGTATATATAGATAGAGCTTTTAGGCTAGCTTTTATTACTTTGGTCAATGAATGCAATATTTTGGAAGCTTAAACGAAATATAATTTATGTAACTCCGAATGATTAACTTACATGATTTACATTCTCCATTCACAATGTATGAATTATAAGAGTATTTACTGTTGAATTTCATATGTTTTAGTTTTTATTAGTAGTTAAACTGTAACTAAGCACCTATCATATTCTTATGAGTTTTTTATGTAAAATATAGCACACAGAAAATGTTAACAGTTGTTTTCCCAGAAAAAGTTATGCCACCTGTTATGACCTTTAAAAAACCAACAGCTAAACATAATGTTTAATGTATTGCCACAGTGGGATCCATAGACCTCGTGGTTTTACACATACCCGTAGCAATGGGGTCTAATAAAACGTAAAGTGGGGTCGCGTGTGAATCAATCCGAACTAGGCTAGTGGGTGTCGCACGAGCCCCACATAGGGCGGTATTCGGCGCAAATTGCGACAAATTCAATTTTCGTCCCACACCCCGATACTCTTCGTCTTTTTAAAGGCAAATTTCGCTGACTATCCGATTGAACTTTTAATGAAATGAGATTCAAATGTAGCATAGATTTTTATAAATGGGTCTCATGACGCTTGTCTGATTTTCACATACATACATAACCACACGCCTTTTTCCCAGAAGGGGTAGGCAGAGGTGCTACTAGAACACCCACGTTTCGCCTTGTATATTCGGTCCCACGATGTGATAGGGGGCGAGCGTATCGCCATATCGGGCACAAATTCCTGACTCCGGGCTAATAATGAATAGAAAAATCCAATATCACTTTGCCCGACCCGGGATTCGAACCCGAGACCTCAGTTTTGCAATCATACCGTGGTACCACTACGCCACCGAGGCAGTCAGTCTGATTTTCACACTGTCATTTATCTTAGTATGAAGTATGAACATGGACGAAGAGTATAAACCGCTATGTCGTTTGTTTATTCTATCATATTTTATTAATGAAATTGACTCCAAAATAAATTCTCATTTAACACTACTTAAATTCAAGGAGGGAAATAATTTAAAAGCAACAGTTCCGCGAATTAACGAAAACAAACTTTAATAAACCAAGAATAATCACGGCGTAAATCTCGCGTTTGGGAGATCCAGGCTCCACCAAATCCCACTAGTCCTACTAAAGGGAGGGGATTGCAAGAAAACAGCTCCTAAATTATTGTTGCTCGCCGACATTTTCAGAGACCGGAGTGTCTGATTTTCAAATTCATGTATACATGTATCAGGCATCGAAGTTAAAATGATAGGGTAATATAGAAAAATCCTTTCAATTCTTTCACAGACGAATAGATCGCAGCAACTCCCTGGTGGAAAGCAGCAGCGGACTTGGGCCGTTGAGTCCTGGAGCTGGTGCAGCCATCAGTTCTCTTGGAGCTCTTCAGCCTGATCTGTACACTAAGCGAGAAGCTCCTCTCGTCATAGAGCTCGAAGGCGCCGGTCCTTCTCTGGGCAGGATCCATCTGCGCTTGAAGTATGACTTTGATCGGTCTGACTTGGAGGTCCATCTTATTGAAGGTAATAAAATGAACAACGGTTGTAACATGCTAATTGCTACGCTACGTCCTTTTCCATCATGCCATAGACTTAGAAGTAATTGCTACGCTTAATAATTTTAATTTTTTACATGGACTTTTAGGCGTTTCAACTTTTCCTGAGACTCTATTTTGGTTGATACTATCACCCTTAATACAATCAATTTAATTTAACACAAAAATGCATTTTATAAGATTTTTTAAACAGCTCATAACTTTGATTTACTATGTTATTACGAAGTAGGTATTAAACGAAGCCAGGGTAATTAAAAAATAGTACAATATCATATCATTTAAAAAATTGTTCAAACTAATTGGCATCCACAAAATAACTTCGTTTTCTTTTTTTTGTAACCTAGGTTTGTGTAATTCCAGCGCACGATCTGGCTGGATACGAAGCAGGTGGCTTCAACGACCCCTACGTGCGCGTGAGCCTCCTGCCAGAGGTTGACACGCGTGTCCGACAGACCCCTGTCCACCGCAATGAAGCCAACCCCTTCTTCGACCAGCACTTCAAGTTCCCTGTCTCCCATGATGAGCTCACCGATAAGACTTTGCTTCTGCAGGTGTTTGACTATGACAGGTAAACCAAAGACATAATATTTTAATCATCTGACGCCTGGTCCACCCTCTGTAAATCTTTAGCCTTCTTTAAATATCTATTTTTAAACATTTGGGAGGAATAATTTAATATTGCCAGCTGGTTTCCAACTTCCGTTTTAATACGGTACATTTATTCATTGCCAACACGTTTAAAGTCAATATTCAATTCAACAACACGCAAGAGCGAAAATCAATCGTTACTTGCATACTTTATACGACTCCGATGCATATTAATTACATATTGTTCGGTAAATTATTCCCCAGCTGTGCAAACATGTCGTCAATGTCCTTTTTGCATTTACTATATTTTTATTTTCTAATAGTAGGTACACTGAGCTTCGGTGTATTTGTACTACCCATGAAACCCGAGTAACGGCCATGCTTCTATTATCAATGCGTACGATATTGATCCTGCCGTCACAGGAGTACCTAGTAGTGGATGTATAGAAGGCAAAGCGTCGTAGGCGGCTTGTAGTAAAATCAATAGACTAAAACTTCACCTACCTCAACTTGAAAACAAAGTACACGGTACTGACCTTATTTGCAAGGTAGAAATGAGTTAGACAACGTTTGCGTTTTTTTAATCGACTGTGTATAATGCTCAAATAGGTTAGATCGTGTTATTAGCTAAAATGATTAAGGAAACACAACGGTGATCTTATGAACAGCAGTCCGCCTGCTCAAAAGCAGGAGCAACACCTCTCGGAGCTCATTGACATGACAATTCACTGTGCTCCTCGATATATTAGATGTTAAGTAAAACATGCATGGACGTGGTACATACTACCTCTTATATGAACCCTACCAGCGGGAACTTAAATATGTATTGAACTTTTGGCAACAATTTTCAGATTCTCTCGTAATGAGATCATGGGGTCTGCGAAGGTACCTCTATCGCGCGTGGAAGTAGCTGGCGGTGCAGAAGTATGGGCTGAGTTGTCTCGTGAACGTCGTCCCCCAGAAGAACTACAAGAACTGCTGCTCTCGCTGTCCTACCTGCCGTCTGCTGAGCGCCTGACTGTGGTCGTTCTGAAGGCTAGAAATCTGCTGCCGCCGCAGGAAGGGAAAGATGCTTTAGGTTCGTCAAATTCACTAATAAACAGTTCCGAAACTAGGGCGGTGCGAGCTGAGCGCACGTACAGGGCGCAGACCCTTTCGCAAAAATGACTAGACCAGGCTAACTACCAAGATTTGGGGCGCACTTATAGATGTTCGCACCATGCGTAGAGCCTAGAGGTCTAGTTACGGCACTGCTGCTAAACAAATGTTGCCTATTCATGACTTTAGTGTTATGCCGAGTGCCGTAAACCAATTTTGTGTTGCTTGTGGTACCTAATCAATGTAAACAATATATCCAAAATAAATTTTACAAACATCGGATTAACAAAATTAAATTCAACCTACAAATATTTTATAAATTTGGAGTAGGTAGTTTGTCTTTCAATAAATTGTGTTTTAAAATATGTTACAGATGTGTACGTGAAGGTTTACCTTTTGGTGAATGGAAAGCGCGTGAAAAAGAAGAAGACGAACAGGAAAGAGATCAACAATCCAGTGTGGAACGAGGCTCTATCGTTCAGCCTGCCATCTGCTAACCTGCAAGAAGCTTCTATAGAGGTAAGTATATCGCCTGAGATAAGAAATATTATCAGACAATATTTTATTATTTTATAGGTGTTTAGTTGAGCTACACAGTACACACTAAGCCTATGAAGAACTCGGTGGTCATAAAATATTTCCACTCGACCGAAAACCTCGTTTAAAAGCCATTATAGTTTCCTACCGACATGAGTTGCAATTTGGAATTTGATAGTGTACTGTAAGTAGGTAAATTTATTTTCAAGCTGGCCAAAATTATCGTGGCAGCACTATCTTGACTTTGCTGCATCTTTCATCATAATCCTGTTTCTGTGGTTCTCTGTTGTAACTTGTAACTCTATTTAGGCATGCCTGGCCTTACCGTCGTATCCCTACTTATACTAAGCAATTCCTTTAACATGAACTAATTTATACACCTTTATGTGGACATATTAAGTTTATTCGAAGATATAAACATAATGAACTAACGTTTTTTCTTACGTACGGCAACCAAGCAAACAGTTCACCTTATGGTAAGTTATCACTGCCACTAATGAACATTCACAACGCTTGGATCATAGATGTGTTACCGGCTCATTAATTCGTGAAGGGAGCAGGAAGGAAAAAGGAAGAGAAGAGAAAAGGGGTACCTACCTATTGGCTATCTCAAATAATGTAAAATGTCTTTTGTCTGCAGGTATGTGTAGTTAGCGGTGGTGGTAGTGGTCTGGTGGTGGGGTGGTGCTGCGTGGGTGCCGCCGAGCCCGCCGCCGAGGGCCGCCACTGGGCGCAGATGGCGCACGAGCACCGCAAGGCCGTCGCCATGTGGCACACGCTCAGATAAATCAACAAATAAATACATTCAAGTGTGGATTTAGATGAAACCTATCGTATTCATTGAGACATTATAGCCGAGCCGACATCGCGGACAAAATTTGTACCATCAGCCATACAGGAACCCATTAAAGCGAGAGGGAAGATACTGTCTGCCTAGGAGTAAAAAAGACAGAATCAGAAATAGTGGCACGTCAGTACCACAACATAAGCATTATGTTCGCGGTGAACTTCGTTATAATATCTCAATGATCATACTCGTCACATTTACTTATGCTGTTACTCGCTATGACGAAATTTTCCTTGAATTAAATATATCTCTGAATGTTAACGATATTCTATACATACTGTTGCATCAACATCGTGTAACGCCTGTATTACTAAACTAGTCGCTAATTAATAATGGATTGATTTATGAAATAATGTAGGTAAGAGATCATGTTTGGGTATCATAAGACTGGAACGTGGTGACAAATAGTTTACCACCATGAAAATAAACTTCGGAGCATGTTAAAAACATTAAAAGTTAGTATCAGTGTCACTTCGTTGTATAATAGCCCAATTGGCGGGCAATGAAAACTTTATTTCAAATTAATGTACTTTCGTAAGTAAATTTTTTATTAGGTTACCACGGCGATTTGTCATAGTATTTGCTATTTTTTCCTTTAAAATCTATAAACACGTTGACACCTTATTTCTCGCCGGTAGCGCAATTAATTAAGACTAAAACTGGAGATGTCGAGTTTGATTTCCGCAGCGAAACATAAGTTTGTGGGAAACCGAACATATTTTATGAAATTTCGAATTTGAAAACCTGATTTTGTGGAGTCAGGGAATAAATATATTAAAAGGTTGTTAACAGGCAGGCGACGTGTCGCTTGTCCTGTGGTCCGCGGGTTCAAGAATTCCGCCACGGTATCCGCTGCCCGTCGGAAACCGTGTCTTAAAGGGGTCGTTGGAGTAGCTGGATACGCTGCGGGGGCGGTGCGCGCTCACGTATAAAGACTCCGAGATGTGCGATAGAGCCTCGTATCTGTCATGGTCGCCCATAATAACCTAAAGAGGCGTCCAAAAAATTGTCGTAAGTTGGGGCGTCGGGGCCCCTATAATGGAAAGACCAGCAATGATTGCGCGGGACGGTTACGCGGACATAAATTGAGGCGCTCTTCGCTCTGAAATGTCCGATGCCGTCTACAATATGTGTGATGGCCATCGAGGGAGTTTTAGTCAGTATGCTGGCAGCTGGCGTAAGTATTGTTAGGGAATAGGGAACCAGATCTGCCACAACATCCGGATTGTGCTGGGCTGGAAGGCCAGTGACACTGACATACCCCTTTCGGCCTCCTCGGGGCATCGAAAGGAGAGCTTAATATCTTTTCCTCTGGAACCAAAATAAAAAAGCGCCCTGTCGCAAAAAAATGTTAGCAAAATAGAAAGAAGGAAAACAGTTTTATTTGTCATAGCCATAGTCACAACAATACATCTCACACAACATAAATTAGCATAAAAAAAAAGTAAGAAAACAGAAAATAGGAAGGAGTTTGCGCGTCGCATCGCTGTGACACATAAGTACATAATATGTGAGCACTGAGTAATGTTGCACTGCGGCGCGGCGCGAGCCACAGCGCAACGCTGGTTTTCAGAGGTCACCTAGACTATAGTGACATGCGAAGGCCGTCCGACATACCAACTTAATATATTTTTTACCTAATATTTAAAACAATAACAGGTTAGAAATAAACAAGTAACACAAACATTAAAAAAAAATGTAAGTTTGGTGTAATATGAAAGTCTCGACACATTGCCTTGTCCCTCTTCCACATGCCATACCGCCCAGTTTGCGCATGCGTATGACATTAGACATAATATTCTTGTAGCGCGCTGCGCCCGCGCGAGGATTTGCGTCGCACAATAACTACAATACAAGTACATGCGTCATGTACTATGCAGTCGTCCGACACCAGGTACGCGAGAGGACTTTTGTCTATTTTAATGCTTAGACCGAAAATCACAATACACCGGCCTCGCTTTTTACACCAGCGGGAGAACAATGTGGTAGAATTTGAAGACCCCATTGCCATAGGCAGTGTTAATCTTTAACCTATCCCAAAACTTTTCCAAATCCAACGTCATCCTAAGATTTTAAAGTTGTAGGAACTTCCATTTTTTTAATTCACTTCAAGGTTGCAGGAAGTCACTGGATGCAGGTCGCTCCCAACAGGTCGTAGTGGAGGTCATTGGGGGAGGCCTATGTTCAGGAATGGACTTCCTGCAGCTGAAGACTGAAGAGAAAGAGAGAGAAGAACTTCAATATACAAATATTTAATGTGGTGTCGCATTTCAGATTCAGTCTATGTATATACTTACCTACATACGATTGCGAATAAATCGACAGGATTGTGTGGTGATGCGCGAAAATCTCTCGCGCAGTGGATGCTTTTATTTACCATTTCGTAGTCACTATGGCATGCCAGTATTTAAAAATATAATAACACTGAATTTACTTACGAAAGTTTGTACTTAATCTCCATTATAATTATCTTTTAAAAAATTAACTAACTAGCAACTATGTACATTTTATATGATCTTCATAATATTCATATTATTCAACGCGTTAAAATAAGTATCTATTGAATTGAATGTAGAATCTTCAGTAGTATCCATTTATACATATTTATAGTAGGTATTGAAACGAGTCTAGTCATCTTGATTCACACGTGAATGCGATATAATATATTTAATATGTAATATTCACAAATTGACTATAACACACCCTGCCTTCCTACGAACTATTCATACATAGCTGTGGGCACACTATCTTTCCTGCTCTAAATATAAAATATAATAAATAATTTACAAATAATATAATACGGTTATGAATTTATCTTGTGAAATGTACGACAATCCATTGAAACGAAAAGTATTTAGTAATAAATTGAGCTTTCGGAACACCAAACAAATCTTATGAAATGATAGAATTTGATATAAAGATGTTGATTTTTAAAATAAATTTTGACAAATCATGTTGGTAGAAAAATAAAATTTATTCTCTGTATTAATGTTAGTGCCCACAGTTACTCTATCATAGTAATATACGAATATAAATATTATTGTGTAGTAGACATTCGTGAGAATGAATTCCTTCAGTTCGAAGGTTTTATGAACTATATCGAATTTTATTCCAAATATATATACGTACATATTTTGATCTAAGTGTATGTATCTGTGTGGAAGAAATTATTTTACATTATATTTCTTTACAATGTCCGAATAAAGTGTCTATTTGTAAGATTAATTTGCGTTTCATTTGTATTCTCCATAAAAAAGGTGTACAGGTTTTCAAAATAAAACAACAAATACATATCAAATGTTTATTTGAAAAATTTTTACATTTTTTTTCATAACTTTTTACAACATAATATTAGATTAATAATATGTTCATATTTATATAACGCACAACACTTATCTAGTCGCAGTCTCGTTGTTTCATAAAAGTTAAAGTTTCAAACGCAGCACACTACAAATGCACTAATAAAGTTACTCGCAACTTACCACTGCCGCCGATGTCAAGCCGCTACAGGACCGACGCCAACTAAAATTGCAGGATTATTATTTCAACAAAATTATTACTATGAAAAAATTACTATACATGTACCATTTAAATAAAATACATCGTCAGTCTTTGTTCGAGATAAAAAGGGCAACTCAATACTAACTAAAACATGAATACTGAATAATGAATATAGGACATATGGACTTACATTTTAATTTAAAATACAGCATTAATGAATGCGATTTCAATACGAGTAGCTACGTAAAAATTCAATGATATTGTGTAAAATTGTTGAAAGCTCAAAATAAATGAAAAATATTGGCTAAAATATATTCCCGCGCGTCTAAAATATCTCACTTATACAAGTACATCATTATTATTTAAATGGTACAATACTTAACAGCATTAAGATCTATAACTACAGCGTATAAAATAGGTATAAAATGCATAGCGCGTAAGAATATGTAAGTATATGAAATTACAGGTATACTTTACACGTGACTGCAGTTTCCATTCAGTAGTTGAAGGAAGGATAGGGGGAAGGGAATGAATCTTCATGTCTGTGTCTGTGTCTGTGTGTATGTTTACTTGTGTGTGTATTGCAGTATGTGTTTTTACGAGTATGGGTGCATGTGGTGTCATTGCGTGGTGACTTTCGTATGTAAGTATTTGCATTCGGTGTCCTTGCATTCGCCGCCGACCTCAAATGGACAGAGGATCGCGTTGGGATCGGCTCGCCAACTGTAACATATTCAGATAAACATTAAAAAATTATTTAACGGTTGTGTAGACCGTTTTGTGCATACTTACATCGCAGTGCCGCACGGCGATGGGTACGCAAACGGCCATCCATGCTTCAAGAATAATACAAACAATCGACACATGCACATTTTCTTGATTTTCTATGGATACACCTAATGAACAAGCAAAGCAATGACACAGCTTTAATGAGACGTTCTTCACCATTACATCAACGCCACCACTTTCAGACCACCAATGCATAAAAGACAAACCAAACAATTCATTACTCTCAATTCCCTTTTCAACAAATATTTTTCGAAATATACAAAATTTACACACCCCACTCGCACACACTTCATTGGAAGAGCCTTTTCCCACAATTAAATGGACATGTGTTTTGTCTCAGATAGATTATGATACCGATGGTGTACAAAAATCTAAGGTTACATTTTAATTATGATAACCAAACAAAGATTAATATGAGCTAGCCATTTCTGGCAGCTTTGTAACTAAATTAACTGTTAGTACGAAATGGGTGTAATGAAATGGCTAAATGCTGTATTGCACTATGGTGTTAGTTAAACTCGTGGGTGAAAAAAGTCAACTTACTTGGATAATTCTAAGGATTGGAGTGGCGACTCATAGTCGTCAATGCTTTTACGTTTTCTATTGGAATGGTCGCACACAGGCACATTTTTATATCCTCCGCCTTTTTCCACTACTGGGTGGCTTGCCTCGGTCCTGATGTCTTTGGTAGGATGTATGCGTTCATTTAGAACTGCTTCTGATTCAGAATGATCCCATGTTGAATCCTTATCAATATGTTTCTCTTTATCAGGACTTTTTGGAACAGTAACTTTAATGGATAATCTAGGCGCTGCTGTGCGGATTTCATCTTTCCGATCAACATTACTTATTTTTACCGTCCTAACTACCTGCTGCGTTTTATGTTCATCCTTGTGAGGATCATTTTCCTTTTGTAACTTCACTGTTGGATTTACTTTATTATTTATATGGTTTAAAGTGGTCATGTGACCATTTCCTTGAGCAAGCTTTTTCATGGGATTGCTGAAAAATAAACAATTTCAAAGCAAGAATACATATCCGAAAACAGATTAACAAAAATATAAAAGAAAAACGAAAACATGCATTTTAAAATGGCATGGCTCCTCAAATAATACCTTCTTAACAATGTTTGATGCTGCAGTCTTATTTTATTTAAACCATTTTGAACAACCTTCTGCTGTCTTTTATTTAAAGTTATTGCAGTCGTAATATTTCGTAGTTCTGTCGCCACAATTTTATATTTCTGTGACAACTTTGTTGCCTCTTCTTTTAGTTTTAACATTTTGGCTGATTCTTCAGCAATCTTTTTCCTAGAAAAAAATTTCATACCTGTGAGTATTATGTTGATGTGTTGAGTACAGAAAAACGAAATTTGAATTACCTTGACATAGCAATCTGTTCAATATAGTCAATGCTCACAGGTTTTTGTGAGTCTGAGACATTCCTTGGCTTTAGTGTCTCTATGGGAGGAACAGTTTTATGTATGTGTATAATGAGTTGTCTGGATTGCTTAATTTTCTCTAGCTCGGCCATCCTTTTCACTAAGTTTTTATACTCAATTTGTTCTGGTTTTGGCAAATGTTTTACAGCCTGAAAAGTTTGTTGATAAATTGTATATAAAACTGTATTATTGTTGATAAATAATTCAAAATTCCAGAAAACATACCTTTGCGACATATTTCTCAGGCTTCTTTGGGGCAGTTGGTTCTTGAATAACATCTGGAAGTGTGGATTTCTCCACCTGCATGCGAGTTGTTTTAAGAAACATATCTAATTTTTGTTGGAATTCTAATTTTTCAGATAACTTCATGTGCATTTTCTTTAAATTCTTTGTAGCTTCATGTTCACCCTCAGAGTCCGATTCCCCAAGCTTGATAATAAATCTCTTTTCTTCGGGCACATTTTTAGTATCATCTTTGGGCTTAGGGGCAGTAATTTCAGGATTTAAATTAGGCATTGCATCTAATAAAGTTGAATTTACTAGATTGGGTAGATTTTTACTGAGTGAAGTTAATAATTTTGCACGCAATAAATCTTCATCTTCTTCAAAGTCTTCTACTTGTGTGTTAACTTTGGAACCTTTTTCTACCATATTGTCATTGCTCTCGGTATTTGCATTTTCTACTTTATGGCTCTTGTTAAGTTTTTTCTCAATATCTTTATGTTTGTCATCACCATCAGAAACAATTTCCATGTCAACAGATTCTATATCTGTGTTATTGTCTGAAGTGATCTTATTTGTGAGCAAATCATGTTCATTTAAGAAATCATCTTGTAAATTGGATGATTGTGAAAGTTTTTTCTGCATTTTTTGCTTTTGTTTCATTTCAATAGCTTTCTTAAGTAGAGCTGACTTAAGGCATATTAATCTTAACTCAGCAGTATCACTATCTTCATCTTCCGATTTATTTTCAATTTCTGTTGGGGTTTTAGCTTTAGTAGTTTTAGTTTGGAGTGCATTCTGTCTTAGTAATTCTAAGTCATCATCTGAATCTTTTTCAGAAACACTTGTCCGTTTTCCATTAATCTTTTTAATATCAAAATCTACATCATTTGAATCATTTATATTGTCATCTGAGATTAAGATATCTTCATTCTTATGAGGACAAACATCAATGTCCATATTATCATTGTGGTCAATTACATTTTCATCCTCACTGCACAAATCTATTAGCTCACATTGTTTTGACGGACCATCAACTAAATCCTTGCTTGGTGCTTTGTCCTCATTTTCAGCAGAAACTAAAGAATCCTCTGCGTTCGTAGAAGAAATTGGAGAGAAAATTGGATCTATAGCATTACTTTTGTTTTTGCAAGAATTATTTTTTTCATTATCTTTTGATTCAGTCTTTTTTTTCTCTCTAGTGATTGTAGTCACTGGTTTAGTATTGGGTATTGAAGATCCTAGCATCTTCCTCAGTCTGGCACTTAAAGATGTTTTGTCATTTTTTTCTTTATTCACAATAACTGCATTAGCCAATTTCCTCCTTTTATCCCTGTACTCACTACCAGTGTCATCACTGGACTCTGATGATTCTGAAACTCTTTTTCTGTTCTTGTGAAGTTTCTTTTTGACATCTTTTATTCGAGGATGTTCTTCAATATGAAGCTCTTTTTTCCTTCTGATTTTATGGTGTGGTTTAAGATGCCTGTAGGCCCTTGGAACATTGGTTTTGATCTGGATCTTTAAATTTTTAGGAAAATTGTAATTGTTAACCAAATCTGTGGCAGTGATCTCTGTTTCTTTTACCACAGCTGAATGAATCTTCTTATGCTTTGTACCTAAAATATGGATAAAATGGAAAAACCTACCACCACAGGAAGAACCTTTACATAATTTTGACCAAACAATAACTACTGTACAACAAATTAAGAAAAATTGTAGCTTTTTATGAATATACTAAACTATATTATTTAAAATGTGTGACTTTGTTTTAAATATGTGCAATATTCTAATATTTAAAAAAAAATATTGCCATTTATGTAAAAAAAAAGTTGAAACAAATCTTTTAGCATAAACAATAAAATTCAAATATTAGTTAAAAGTATAATAAACATAAAGTACAACATGTGAATTATAATATATGTACATGCAAGAAACTATCACATTGAGTATCTTTTTGAAATGATAATGCAAATATATAATATACCTTTTCAAAATTAATATTTTTTTATTACTACAAAAGCAATATGTTGTGACAACATAACACTACAATTATAAAGAAATCATAAATAGTATAAAAGTATTCATGAAGTTGCAATAAATAAACATTATTCTAACAGAGCTATAAAAACATCTATCAAATCATAAAAGGTTGTATATAATATATTTAATGTGGTTCATTACATACTGTTCCACCAGTATGAATGACTCAGCATTAAGCCTGCATATAAATAATTTACTTACTTGAAGCATAAAATAAATACTTACGGCGGATAATATTTAACCATGTGATTATCATAATTTTAAAATATGGCAATTAATTTTAATAAATTTACAAGTTTCATTATAAGATGTTTATGAAGATATAGTTACAATGATATGTGTAGTAGTAAAGAAAACGTATTTGCAAACATGTTTGTACAGAATAATTAAATATTTGTATAGCATGAGGTTTCAATATAATGAACTAGTCAATATTAATACGTAATAAAGTTTAAACGCGATAACGATAGATATAACATATCTGGCAGATTGAAAAACGATTTAAATAACTTAATAACAGATCTCGCCACATTAAGGACTATAGTGCTAAAATCAAATTGACTAAATATGTTATATTTATAAAAGTTAAATGGATAACTAATAAAATTATTTATTACCTGGCCCAAGCGACCGTTTCGCCTTTTTACGTTCAAGGACATTGTTGTAATTCTCTAACACCTGTAACCTCTGACGCAGTAAAAACTCTTCTTCCGAAGAAATATCGGAAAGATAATCTAATTCGTCCACAATTTCGCCTTCTTCCACCTCTGTATCCATAAATTTCGCAGACATATTCCCAAGGCGGGCCATTTTGACAGCGAGAACTAGTGACAACCGCTCGTAATCAGTGCTCACTGCTCAGTGGTAGAAAGTACAAATTGTCACCTAAAACTGCAATACACATTCGATTAATGTCGGTCCGAAACAATATTTTGATTTTCAATTCAATATCCACTTACTTTGATTTATTCATTAAACTGTATTTATAGTTATTTAAAAAAAACTACCGACAAATAAATTAACAATAACCATAATTCACAGTTTTACAAAAGAATGAATGATCAATGACATTTGACAATTTTCTACACAGATTAAGTAAAAATTTGATTTTTTTTTTCTTTTTGGCTACAAGCACTGTGTTGCTGTGCTAAAAAATACATACATACATAAACTAAGGCCTATTTTCCCAAAAGTTGTAGGCAGAGGTTTTCATGGTTCCTACCAGGATCACCTACGTTCCGCCTTGTCTGTTTCATCCCACGGTGATAGGGGGCGTGCCGCGTGCCTATCGCCATATCGGGCACAAATTGCTGCCTTCGTACTGATAATGAATAAGAAAATCCAATATCACTTTGCCCGACCCGACCGATTTTATAATATCGGTATCGATATAGCTGGCGGTCTCCATCTAGGAAAAAAATATTAAGAGCTGATAGAACAAAAGAAAAGTAACGTAAAATAGTATTGCGTATATCTTTGTTGCAAGATCAGAGATTAAAACAAATGTTTAAAATATTTCTTAAAAACGGTAGAAACTACCCTCGTTATTTGTTTTTTTACACAAGAATGTATGTGCGTTCCTTGTATTGACTATTGTGTCTTTTAAAACCATAATATATAGATGCACTGATTTTCGGAATTATATTTCCGATATAAAATCTATATCGAAACACTGAGTCATTTTTGTGCTAGACGCCCAGTCGCTTCGAAAGTCGCTCTCTCTTCCATTTGAACCCGTGCTTTTATTGGTCGTACTTTTATTGTATTGTGCGACTAGCAACAGTTACAGAAGAAATCCTGGTGCGATGTAGCATTATTTACACCAGATTCATCTTTTCATTCGTAAGTTTACCACGTTCAATTAATTACTAAGTACATAATGTGTATTTAATATTTATACACGTACATTACTTATTTTTCGCCCATTCTTTGAAATTAAAAGTAAAGTTATCGATTAATATAAATTGTAACCGATGATTGTTAGTTCGGTGTAGCCAATAAATTGTTACCCCTACGTATAGCTTGGCAAAAAGAGTCTGTTTTTATTGAGGGCGCCACGGTCGAATATATTTTTTTTTGATATAGCAACCTGATATACTAAGACGTAAAATGTTTAGATATTTGTTAATTTTATATTAATCAATGACTTAAAAGGAAACTATTTGAAGAATAAAATAATAAGTATTTTAATAATATAAATATTTTAATAATCGTTTTATTCATTTTGAATCACAAAACAAGCAACAAATACCCGAGAATTTGTCGAAATCTGTAAATAATTGCGCAGCGCACACAACGATGACATAGAAAGTACCGGCTATTTGACAGCAATGACATTTAAAATAGTGTTGCCACAATTACTTTTTTTTAATTACCATTTTCGTCGCACCAGACTTTTTTGCCAAGTTATAGAGGAATGCATTTTCTAGTACATACTGTGTTTTGTATTCCCGTAAACAGTTTAATATTAATCTGAGCTGCGTTTTATTCCAAGGATAATAGTATTTAGCATGAATTGGCAGGCTTATCTGGGGCCGTACCACTGTCTGACAACTTCGCTGTCACGTTTCGTTCGGTGGGTGAGGTAGCTGGATGCCCAATATCCCTTTCCTCTTCCCATCCTTTTTCCTTCCCGCTCCCCTTCTTTCTCTCCCCATCTTTATACGATATTGAAATAAAACTTTATGCCATTGTCTGCATTCAGACAAAATTGAAACAAATATGTACACGTTTACAAAGATAGGGGCAATGTCTCCTTTTATGCGTATAATTTTGATATTTTAGGAGCATACCAACAGTATCCCAAAATTAGGATGTTAATAATTTAGAGAGCAACTGACTAAATATTTAAAATGGCAGCCGCAGCTTTCGAATTTCATCATATTTTTGGAAATCAGATAATGATTTTTTTGTAAGTAATGAAATCTTTAATTTAAACTACAAAATGGCCGCTACAGTTTTTGGATAATATGACTACGAACTAAAATTACTGGAGCACCGGGACATTAAGAAAGCGCAAAGTAATTCGCGCCTAGGCCGCGTTCCAGTTGGCGACCACGGTGCTCGCAACACTTATTTCGCCGTTCCACTTAACGATCACGATTGTTGTGGGAATAATCGCGGTCGTGAGCGTAGGCATTGTGATCGTCAAGTGGAACGTAGCCCTAGAGATTTTCAAAATGTGGCGTAATTTTTTATCACTTAATAAATATTTTATTATTATTTAGTTATTAAATATTTTTTCCAATGACAGATAAAGGAGGTTAATACTTCTCTCTGCCAGCGTCACGGAAAACGGTGGTCTTTAAGTATTCTCTGGCCGCGTTCCAGTTGGCGACCACGGTGCTCGCAACACTCATTTCGCCGTTCCACTTAACGCTCACGATTGCTGTGGGAATGATCGCGGTCGTGAGCGTGGGCATTGTGATCGTCAAGTGGAACGCAGCCTCTGTTTACCTTTATTAGTCTGTGTCCTGTCATTTGGATATTGACAAATGAATGTTTTTGTCTACACAGTGCCGCCCACTTTATTCGTATACGAAATAAATGGCTATATTCGTTTATAACCAGTAAGAGAATATTAACATTATGTACGAAGAAAGTGAAGACGATTATAAATTTGCTGCGTGTACATATTTCGCAAGAAACCATCCGGGTGAAACTTGCGGTAGCAATGGATTACCACTTACACCAAGTTCTATAACTATTCTGGGACTGGCACAACGTTTATTGACCATAGAACATCCAAACTTGTGCACATATCTCGATGTTATACGAGGGAAACATGGTAATTACATAATATAACAAATTTAAGTGTACTGCATATTGATATGTATTTAAAAATAGTCGCTATTGTTCGTAATTATTTGTTGCTAGGTCATATATCCTGTGGCCTAGGATTATTTGCAGTTAAACCATTTTTCATATGATGTTATTGTAGTGATTATAATCTTTTTAGTAACAAATAGGCAATATTTTAACAAATCATGTGATTTTTTTGATAAAATTGAAAAAACACAAAGAAAAAATAAATTTTAACAAGTTTTTATAATAATAAACATGGGTTTGCAATTAAAAGACTACTATGTTTTTGAATATTTATTTACCACTCTCAGTCATACTCTAGATTGTAGAAGAGGCCCATGCCCTGCAATGGGACATATATGGGCTGTTACAATGTAATACAATACTATGTTTTTTAAATTGTGATCAAAGCGTATGTTTCAGAGAAAAAATATTGTTAAATAATCTTATTCCAAATCTAACATAAGTCCAACATTACTCTTACAAATTATTTTCCAGAAAGGATAATAGTGGTAGCAGAGGTGATAGGCAAGTCCCTATCAGATTTTAAATCCAAGTTTACCACCAATGAGGTTGTAAACATTGCTCATCAAGTCGCCGATGCTCTAAACTTCTTGCATGAACAAGGAATCACCCACAGGACACTGACTGATGATAACATACTCGTGGACAGTAGGGGGAGGGTGAAACTGTTTAATTATGGCCTTTATTACATGACTAGAGCGGGAAGTGAAGTGTCATTTCCACTTGGGTAAGTCACTCCTTTTTTTGTACACTAGCACTTAAAGTAATTTTACTACTCTTCAAAGCAGGTTATCAGGATAGAGTTTCATTTGAATCAATTTATCTCTTTGTGTTCTAATACTTATTAAATATTTCTTCCACAATATGATCTAATTTAAGATAATTATTTTGAAAAATTACTCGACTGACTCGGTGGCGTAATGGTACGATTGCAAAGCTGAGGTTTCGGATTCGAGTCCCGGGTCGGGCAAAGTGATATTGGATTTTCTATTCATTATCAGGATTCATTGGAGTCAGGTATTTGTGCCCGATATGGCTATAGGCTCGCCCCCTATCACATCGTGGGATGGAATATACAAGGCGAAACGTGGGTGTTTGGGTAGCACCTCTGCCTACCCCTTCTGGGAAAAAGGCGTGTGTTTATGTATGTATTTTAAAAAAATTTAATACACAAATCAGATGCCAGTTGCTGCAGTAATTCATGATTCAGATATTTTGTATAGAATAAAATCTAGATATTGTTTCATAGTTTACCAAGATACTTAAGCCCGGAGACAATATTAAGTGGTGGAGGGCCAGGCGCAGATGTGTGGACGTTTGGCATCATCCTGCTAGAGTTATGTTTCGGCAAATTATGGCAGAACCTCAAACCTGGTCCGATATTGAGAAGGATACTCACTCTGGTTCATGCTAACAACCCTGCTGAGAGGATTGCCAGAGAACATGACTGTTATGACTCATACAAAGTAGGTGATTAGTTGATTAAATAATTATTAAACTACTTTTAAGAAACTTAAGATTTTATGTATGATTGTCTCACATATTTTTTATGAATTTCCACCAAATTCTGTCATCTTTTGTATATCTTTTTATTGAGTTAGTAAAAGTTATAAACCAAGGAATTTTTTTTTATCAGCCCATATACGTCCCATCGCTGGGCACGGGCCTACTCTACAATCGAGAGAATCGATTAAGAGTGGTTAGGTCATATAGTCTACCACGCTGGCCTAGTGCAGGTTTGCGAACTTACATACCGTATAAATTCTTTAAAATCGCTACGGTATGCAGGTTTCCTCACAATGTTTTCTTTCACCGTTAAAGTGCGTAGTGATTGACTATCAATACACACATAACTCCGAAAAGTCAGAGGTGTGCCCTGGGATTTGAACCCGCGACCACCGTGAACATGTAGGCAGCCGAGTCTGGTCCGTTACCAACAGGCCACCACGTAAGGTATTACATACCTTTAAAAAAAATATCCAAAAGCTGATGGTTGGTTGTTTTAAATATATATTTCTATACTTTCAGCAACTGCCGGAAAATCTAAGATTAGTAATAGAAAAATGTCTGAAGATTTATCCTAGAGAGCGGGCAACATTTTCGGAAATTATTGAAGATCTCTCACAGATAGACAAGAGACAATTAGCTGAAGTAAAGCAGCCTCGAGGACTTATGGGATGCAAGCTGCAGTTCCTATACCATTGGTGGCAACTGGCGGGAGGAGATATTCAAGCTGAACTAAAGAAAAATGGACTCATAAAAAATAGTCCGCCTATACTGTCTATGCCTATGTATGTATTTAGATAAATAATAAATAAATACACCCAACAATCACATACATAGTCCTCACCCCACATTAAAATCAGTTAAGTCTTGTGTCGTGGGTATCAGGAACTACAAGAGATTATTCAATCTCACAAACACTCAGACCTGAGACAAATACTTGTGGGCCTCACGAATATTTGTCTTGGCCTTTTTGATCAAACTCGCGGCTTCTCGTATCACAGCCGGCGTCCAACCAACTGCGCCAAGGAGGCTGTCAGATATAACTATTCCAAAGATAGAGGTTGTTATGCGGTAAATCTCATAAATTTCAAACTACAGGAATTTAAATAATCACCACTGAATTTCACCAATAAGGAATACTAATATTTATCAATTCTTATGTTTTTAAAGAAATTTAAATGGCTATTTATTTTATTAATACTCAAAATAATACGACGATTGTGTTATCATAATTCCTCTATTCTTTTCCAACATCATGTACATTCATACAAGGGCTCACTAAATGCAAATGGCATATTTAAATGCCTACAACATTTACTCTTGAACAATCACAGCGTAATACATCTTCCGACTCGGTCGTCCTTCCCATCAGCCGTTGACAACTCCGTTCTGTATTCAAATCCTTATTCTATTCTTCTTAATATAACTGCCAGCACCATCGTCATACTAGAATAGGTTGCTTATAAAAATCACCTGTTACAATTTGGTTAGATAATATATGAATTCTAAAATACAATCATTCAAAATAAGATTAGAATACCTAGATTTAAAAAGTAAGTATCCTTATTTCTTTTCCAGAGCTATCCTCCTCGACGGGTGTACTATAGGAGGGAAAACCGGAGCATTATTCGACCGTCGAATAGCCAAGTATAGTCTAGGATTGCTCAAGTCTCGTCTCAGCCACATATCAGCTCACGACTACTATCCATTGATGCACGAGAGAAGGAAACAGTATGATGCCGTTGCTCTACCCAAGATTATCAGGGAGAGGGACACTGAGTACCAATTTTACAGACTACTGTGGTTCCAGAGACTTTTACATGTATGTATTGTAGTACTAGCTTCTGCCCACAATCTTAGTCTGCATGATTAACTTTATTTGAAATTCCGCATCACGTCCCGTTGTATCCCGGTCCCTCCCGTCTCATTCTCACTCAAGGCATGTAGTCCAGTGCCATCCCACCCCTTTGAGTTTAGAAAAGTAAAAAATATATCTGTATTCCTTCCTCATCTCACGGCAGCATTACATTTTTCGGGATAAAAAGGTGGTAAGGCCAACATTAGAATTGTTTTTACAATCCTTTACCGTACGTCATTCTTTTCAGCGCATGTAAATTTTGCCAACTGATTTAAATGGTACGCCTCTAAATACATAATTGATATTGTAGTAGGTGTGTGACATAATGTGTATATTTCAGGGTTACCCCTACACAGCGCCATACATCAGAGCGGAGGCGGAGGTCGATATCCCGCCGTTGGTTCGTGGCGACGTGTGGGCGGCCTTGTTGGGCGTTGTGGGCGACATCGACGAGCAATACGAACGCATCGATAAGGAGACGCCCACACCGACTGATAGACAGGTATGTTAATATGTTTTTATATAAACTGCTTTCAATTATAATTTTGTTACATTTGCTCCTAGTAAATTATTTTGGAATCATCCGAATAACGACCATCGTATACAGGTTTAGGAATAGAAGTTTTGGGTTCGACTGCATACCCGTGTTCAATCAGGTCGGCAAAATTGTGTCGACCGAGAGATAGTACTCTTGTGTGGGTAGATACACTTTAAGATCTTAAAAGTCTTGTATCGAGGGTATCAGAAATTACGAGAGGCTTTTCGGTCTCACAAACACCCAGACCCGAAACAAATATTTGTAGGCCACACAAATATTTGTGTTGGTGCGGGGATAGAACCCGCGGCCTCTCGTTTCATAGTCGGCGTCTAAGCAACAGTGCCACGGAGGCTGTCTAAGTTTAAAAAGACATAGCGAGCTTCTACCAAATCCATCTATTTTGTTTTTTTGTTAGATAGACGTGGATATACCCAGATGTCACCAGTATTGTTGGCTGCTGTGTGGCTCGGCGGGACATCGAACCTTGAAGAGATTACTCAAAGCGTGGCTCCTCACTAACCCACAATATGTGTACTGGCAGGGGTTGGATTCATTGACCGCACCCTTTCTGTATTTGAACTTTTGTAATGAAGGTAAGTTGATTAAACATTGTCGCCACTAAGGTTATCACAATAATTATGTTCATTTTTAAATGAAAAAAATGTTTAGCTATGATAAGGTTTCTCCAGTTTTATGAATTCCTCTTAAACTTACAAATTATAATTTTTTTTTCAGTTCAAAATGATAATACTTACAACTATACTACGGTCAATATAAATAATGGCTGTTAGGATCTTACTTACAATAAGACACTAATATTACAACTAAAATCAATTTAATAAATCAAAATATTGACCGTATAATTTAAACAGTTGTTTACATTTATTTTTCCGTAGCCCGTGCATTCGCCTGTCTCTCGGCGTTCGTCCCGAAGTTCCTGCACAATTTCTTCCTGAAGGACAACAGCTCGGTGATCAAAGAATACCTGGCGAAGTTCTGGCAGATGACGGCCTTCCACGAACCGGAACTGGCGTCACACCTGCATGAGATCAACTTTGTACCAGAACTATTTGCCATACCGTGGTTCTTGACTATGTTCTCGCGTAAGTTGATAATATATACGTTTTATCGTAATAAAATCTGTAATATTTTTATCAATATAAAAAAATTATATATTACTTATTTCATTATCGATTAGTATATATTCAGGTACATTTGTGTATTAAAGTTTTTATAAAGACTATATTAATAAAAAAATCGACATAGATAACTGATCTAAAATAATTTAATCAATTACAAACTTTAAATAATCTATTAATACCACCACACTGCATTTAATAATATTTTTCACTACAATGACAGTATTTTTGTTCCAGACGTATTCCCCCTCCACAAAATAGTGCATCTATGGGACGCGTTGCTAGTGGAAGGACCCTCACTGCCCTTATTCATGGGGGTGGGAATACTCAGGCAGTTGCGAGACACATTGCTCGAGTCGGGATTCAATGAGTGCATATTATTGTTCTCTGATTTACCCGAGATTGATATTGGAGAGTGCGTGAAGGTTAGTCATTTTATTAAAAAAATGGTAACGTCGTGCTCTGGTTACACCTCTGCCTACCCCTTCTGGGAAAAAGGCGTGAGTTTATGAAAGTAACGTCGAAATGTTTTCCATAGCTATTATCTATGGACAACATTTCAAAGAAATTGTTATTTTTACCTAGACAGTATAAACTGCATTTAAATTAGTATTTTTGATTAAGGCCTAACGCCCGAATACTTAAACGCCACTTAGATATTATGTTGCACTTAACTACTCAAGTCCCGCCTAAATGTTCTGGCTACGTAGGACGCGACTAGTTAAGTGAAACTTAATATTTAAATGGCGTTTGAGTAATCGGGCTTTAGTGTCTTAAAATGTAGCAGGTACCTGCGTTTAGAAACTATTGTGATAATTTATGCAAAAAAAAATGGGTTTGCCGTCTACTTTCAATGAGTAAGCGAGATCTTTGAAAACTCCATCGTTAGTCCCAAGCCAGTTTCTCAAAAGGCTGCTATAATATTAATGAATATTTGATTTTTTTAGGAATCCATAGACATGTGTCGCAGTTCACCGAGGAGCATAAGCTATAGAAGATTTACCAACGAAGCGCCGATAAAGGAACCCATGGTAAGAAAATATGCTGAACATTAAATACCTTATATACCATATTATTTTGTCACTATACAGAGTGTGCAAACAAACGGCGCACTTGCTAATAAGTGCGTGGTGGCCTCGTGGTATCGGACCAGACTCGGCTGCCTACATGTTCACGGTGGTCGCGGGTTCAAATCCCAGGGCACACCTCTGACTTTTCGGAGTTATGTGTGTATTGATAATCAATCACCACGCACTTTAACGGTGAAGGAAAACATCGTGAGGAAACCTGCATACCGTAGCGATTTAAAAAAAAAAAAGAAGAATTTCTACGGTATGTAAGTCCGCCAACCCGCACTAGGCCAGCGTGGTGGACTATATGGCCTAACCACTCTCAATCGTACTCTCGATTGTAGAGGAGGCCCGTGCCCTGCAGTGGGTCGTATATGGGCTGATACAATACAATACAATACAATACTTGCTAATATACATTTTAGTAAATCGTGATTGCGTCTAGATTAAAATGCATTTTCATAGCGTAATCTGATAATAACAAAGAAATTAACAATTACCAACACACGTGCTTCCCCTTAACGTATTACGCCAAATAGATACCTATTTACCTCTGTAACAAATCTTAAGGCGAAGTCTATGAAAGTTTTGTTGTTGTTCAAAATGATTTTCACTGTTTATTTCATTAACTATTTAATAAACGAACGAAACGACGAAACGAAAAAATACGTATATGTTAAAATCTTGTGCTTTGCCCATCCCAACTGGTTTTATTTAATAAGGTGGTGGTAATTCTTAAAACTTTATAAGGTCATAACTCCAAAACGGAACAAACGGTATTTTCCAAATATTATTTATTTATTATCATATTAATATTATGCCCTTGGATCCAACTGAGCAAGTGCGCCATTTTCCTGCGCTCCTTGTATAATCTTTATAAAAATAAGCTAAACATTTTGATACTGTCATCAAATTATTATTTTTTAATTATTGTTATCTAAACTTGTATCTAAAATTTATCGATGTTTTAATTAAGTATTATGATGTTGTAGATAAAGTTGATGTTTATACCCGGATGCAGAGCTTAACAAAATGCGCGAATTTACAGCGTTAAAATGACAGATACTTAGTATTTTTTCTAGATAATTATTTTTATTTACATAACATTTTTGAAATAAAGAAAACTATCAAACTGAATTAAACAGGGTATATTAAGACTGCTACCGAAAACGAAGCCAGACGGTAGTTTTAGTGACTACAGACACGATGCAACTAGAAATTTTGCTAAAAACACGACGATTTTTTTGTAATGTTTTAAATATTGTGTTTGGGTGGAAAATCCGTAGTTTTTGCTAAAATTATAATTTAAAGCCATGCGTACTATATTGTCTTTAAAAATGAAAGGCTGTACATAATTTTCTTAGGAAAATGTATGTATTTACCACCCAAATTACGATGATAGGTAAAACAATACAAAAAAAAAATCGGTACTTTTTTTTGCAAAAAATTTAGTTACATTGTGTCTAAAGTCACTAAAACTGCCACCTGGCTTCGTTTTCAGTAACAGTCTTGATATACCCTGTATAGAGACTAAAAGATATTTCTAACATTATTTATGGGCTTATTAAATTTTATTATTTCAGGATGTAGTGGAAATATCTATGGACACGTTATTTGCTGAAATTTGCCCGCGGATAAGTTTGTCGGATTTCTTCTCGTTGATATGTCAAGATAAAAGCTGCGTTATCGACATACGATCCAATCTATTGTAAGTGTATACTATAATTTAATCAGTAATTATTTGCTTCATCAAACTATCACTTCACTGGTACGTGAAGTCGGCTAAACTACACTATGCCAGCGTGATAGACTACATGGTCTAACCCCTCTGGATCGAACTCTCGGATGCACAGATACAATTACATCTAACAAAAAAGTACATAATATATTTATCAACCAAATTTTATATCAATTAAGATATTTAACAATATTATCTACGTATTATTTTACCTACTTTGCCTGAACTTAAGTCTTAAACCAATTTTACGCCTTTTAGATACGAAAAAAGCTGCATAGAGGGTAGTATTAATGTGCCGTACAGCGGGGTACATTTGGGACAGCACGAGTTGCGAGCATTGGGGCTCAACCCACAAAGAGTTCTGCTAGAGGCGATGAAGTTAAAAAAGACTATAGTCGTCGCATCGGCTGAGGACGAAACTGCGCAATTGGTAAGATATTGCCAAAAAAAAATAGTTTTTTATTTATTTAGGAAATTACAATTGTTTATGTATGTGGAGTGGGTGTATTAATAAACAATAATATTAACATACACACTTTTAGATCTAGAACAATTTCTGTAGGCCGGCATAATTGTGTCGAATGCATGGGGCAGGCGTCTGATACCATTCGACACTGTCTGGGCGGCGGCTTACCATCATGTGCAGTGCAGTCCCTATGCAGCGTCAGTTTAAAATAAATCTAGGCGATATAAATATTTCCAGGCGCAGGAATCGAACTTTCTATGTCCGGCGCAAACAGCAATTTATGATTTCACCAAAAAACTCCACCATTTAAAGGAAAGTTATAAGAAAGCAATATATTTCAACATAGAAAAAAAATTAACTTAATAATGTAATTAATTACCTTACCCAGAGACCGACCCCCGGACCTTAGGATTAATACCTTTTTGCTACCAAACCAATGAAGCTTACATAAGTCAACGCTATAATTAGAATATTGTGATATTAATCATTTTACTGACATCTGGTTGTTATCAAATTCCATCATCATCATCCATCCATCCATCAGCCAAAGGAAGTCCACTGCTGAACATAGGCCTCTCCTAATGATTTCCACAGTGACCTGTTGGAGGCAGCCTGCATCCAGCGACGTCCCGCGACCTTTACCAGGTCGTCTGACCACCTAGTGGGTGGACGTCCCACGCTGCGCTTTCCGCTTACTTTTACAAATTCCATCGATTATGCATTATTACGTAAATTGAGTGCATATTATTACGTACTTGCACATACCTCGATTGCTAATTTACAACCAATTTACTTGACGCTAAATTAAATAACACTAATACATAATGAATTGTTACTTACAGAGGAATTTGTGTTTATTAATAATATTTTTTATAATAACTTATAAAGGACTGCTTCGGTGGCGTAGTTGTACAGTGTACTACCGTACGATTACAAAGCCGAGGTTTCGGGTTCGGATCCCGGGTCGGGCAAAGTTATATTGGATTTTTTTATTTATTATCAGTCCGGTGTCAGGAATTTGTGCCCAATATGGTGATCGGCTCGCCCCCTATCACATCGTGGGACGGAACATACGGGGTAAATGTGAGTGTCCTGGTTGCACCTCTGCCTACCCCTTCTTAGATAGAGGAGTGATGTTTATGTATGTATGTATGTAACGTATAAAGGTTGAGGGAGTGATTGAATGGTATACAGACTGCTTCCAACTCCAACAGATCAGTGTCAAAGTCTTTGGTGGACTATGGTGAGCAGCGGACTTCTTGTGGATGAAGGTGACTGTCATGATAAAGATTTGTAGTGGCATTTAAAAAATATATTTATTACCGAAACAATAATATCAGAATTTTTGTAAATTTAAAAAAATACCCAATGGTTACCATACGTTCATACGCATGGTAACGAAGCCATCGTCTTGCCTGTTGTACAACAAAGGCTGTTAAGTTTATCATTGAGAGAATTTGAAAAAAAAAGATCATTAAAGTTTTATGGAACATTGGACGTAAAAAAAAAACCATCCAGTCGAATTGAGAACCTACTCCTTTTTTTGAAGCCGGTTAAAAATAGCTCGTAAGTGATTGCAAACTTAAGCCCCATTTACACGGAGTGGGTTTCTCGCGGCGAGAATCGTATGCGATTATCGCATGACATAAACGCCATAGATTATCGTGTTCTGACAAATGTTTACACGATGCGACTTTTTTGTATCTTTACGGTAATCGTTTCTTCGAGGCGAGAAACTCTCCCCGTGTAAATGGGGCTTTATTGTATTGCCCACTCTTTATTCATATAAGTGGCATTCAGTTGTGAGGTTTGGGGTTTGAGTGTGAAGCTGAGTATTTTTGCGAGGGTTTGTCATTTTTTATTGAAGAAAGTTAATTGGCTTGTATTTCAGTTTGGACTCGATGAGGTAATCTATCTTATCACCGGATTAAATTATTGGCGGAATGTTGGTGCAATTGTTATCTTTTTTGAAGCGGCTTCAGAAATATAGACTTTATAATTAGATTTTTCATTTCGATTCCATAATGTCTGGATTTCCCTACTGGCATTCCACTTCCAACAAGTCATTGCGGAAATTGTGTGGTTCTATCGAAGATTACTACCTCCCTAGTTCATAGTTTTGTTCCCGCTTTGTTATGCAGGGAAGAGGATAAAAAATTCCCACCCTTCTATTATTCTAAAATATTTTGCTTTGACTTAATATTGATGATTTTTGTTGATAATCAGGTCGGGTTGGTTGAAGTATATTTTTAGGTCTGTACTGTACTGTATCAGCCTGTATATATCCCACTGCAAGGCACGGGCCTCCTCTACAATCGAGAGTATGATTGTAAGTGGTTAGGCCATATAGTCCACCACGCTGGCCTAGTGCGGGATGGTGGACTTTTACATGCCGTAGAAATTTATACATATCGCATTTTTAAGTCTAATAAATAAATATTGTTTATGTAATTCAACATTATTAAGTGGCACATCACAGTAAGATTCAATATTTATTATTTGTATCATTATCTACACCTATTAGTATATGGAAAATATTTTCACTTATCGTGATGAAATGTTGAGTACATTGCATACATAATGATCCATGCTAATCACTGATGTTCAAACATTTACGTTTAAATAATTCGTGTTAGTGTGACGCAATGATGATTAATACCGAAAAATTCTTAAAAATAAATATATTATGTCTGCAAAGGTTTTTACATTAAATAATTTTGTAATTATAGCTATGTACATTCTGTGGTGAAATACGTTTATTATGTCAACTATATTTCCCCATAAAAAGCTATAGGTACGAAGCACCAGATAGCAAAACTATAGGAAAATAAGAAATAGGTAGGTAATGGTAATGGCTCCTGGAATAAAAGTAATTTTTCGGAAATCCCATTCGTTATTTTTTTTTCCTTTACAGTTCAGCGATTATTTGGTGAAATGCAGCGTTCCCCGAGTATGTATTCTTCACGGGGGCATATCTGCGGTGCAGACACATTTACCCTCACTCTTCACCACGCCCCCCGCCAAAAATGGCGCCAAATAACAAAAATACAAATATTCTGAATCTAATAGTAAGTTTTAATAAAGATGAAATCTTTACCGTGTTTTACAAGGTACATTCCTATTAGGTATTTGAATTGTTTAATTGTATTATTTAGGAACATTATTTATTAAAGAGATTTGTACCACATTGTTTTGTTTTAATTATCCGATTATAGCAATACTTAAGTTATGTCTGATACCGACAGACATTCACCATTGAATGATTGAGGTACACACTATACTAGACCGGACACTTATTAAGCGAGATGGGCTTATAGTGTAACTGCGTAAAAAGGAAAGAGAGAGAAATACTGGTATGTACCGCTTTTTTGTTACATTTGTTTTCGGCTTTCGCCGTAAGTGCTAAAACTGTTATTGGTTAATGTATCATACGTTTACACCAGGGTTGACAGATTTTGTTCTTATAGAGCGAATTCACGCGCGCACGACACTAGTTTTATAATAGACAAACTATTTAGTACTCACGGGTAATTTGTATACGCGGCATGATCCTGAATGCGGTGTATTGGTACTAAAATTTACCACAGCTCGTCCGTAGTTCGCGTCTTTGCGAACGCGCTTCGAACTTAAATTCTTGGAGGCCTACAACAATGACTTAAGGCATCTCCCCTGGTACCTACTACAAGCGGAATTCAGTAGTTTTCTCAAATAATTATAGTATCTTACTTACTTACTTACTTACTTATGATTACGAAGTTACTTATCTCTCTGACCATTATACAATATTGCTTGTTTTAACAATGAAAGAAATGTGAGTTAACTCACATTTAGAGTTTTCCACAAAGACATCGGATATGAGAAATCGACGTACAAAGAAACGTGAACTTGACTTTTTTGCGAGAGGGAAAAGCTTTTGAATTTCACTTTCAATACTCTAGGGCAGGTTGGGATATGTCAGTTTTACCATCTTTCCCGTCCAGCTTACTTACAAAGGTAGGCCGAGCTGTGTCTTACCTATTCTACGCCCGAATGCAGCCTAAAACACATCGGTGAACTTGGGTGTAACTGGCGTTACCTACTGGATAATAAAGGGCTAAAAGTGATTCCCGGTGCAGTATCTACCTACTACTCCCATATGCACTAACTTTGGATGCCCGTAAAGGCTTGCCAGTTATAGGGATCTCCGTCAGATTGGAACTTACGTACTGCGGCTTACTATAACCAAAAGAGATGACGGTAAGTGGATAATCTCGCCCCGTTGTCAAGGGGCGTAAGAATTCCGCAACAGTATCCCCTGCCCGTCATAGGAGGCGACCAAAAGGGGTCATTGGAATCGCTAGGTGCACTACGGAGGCGGTGCACCTCCACTAAATGCGATTCCGAGACGGATGACAGAGCGCGTGGCCTCGCATCTCTGTCGCGGACGCCCATAACACCTTATAGACGTCCAGGTCCAGGATTTTCCTCTTAACAATAAAAAGGTAAGCGGATAATCGTAGAGTAATAATGACGGTACTTTATTATTATTTTTTAATTTTGTTACTAAAGTCCCATTTACACGGGTAGAGTACACGACGCTTTGTTTTGTCCTTACTATAATAGTATCTTCGGGGCGAGAAACTCTCCCTTGTAAATGAGGCTTTAGTCTGTTTTACGGAGAACGAACTAACTATTGCAGGTATTGTGTCAAAGATATCTTGTTTTATTATTTTTGTTACAGAAACATTTATTTTTTACTTATTTAATAACTAAAAATAAAATTACATCGATCACATAAGTGGAAAAGCAGGTAGCAAAAGCAAATTGATCGCATAAAGATCCGAACGTAAATATTGATATTGTCTTAAAGTTTTAAATTCAATAAGGCTTGCTAAACGGCTTGGCAATCATGACCTTGCCGAAATTTTAATGCTGCAGGAAAATCCGGATAATTTAATACCTAACAAAAATTAAAGGTAGATGTAGGTTTTACTAATGCTGTTTGGCTGAGCTGTAGTACGATTGCATAGCTGAGTTCTCAGGTTCCAACACCGGGTCGGGCAGTGATATTTGATTTTTCTATTGATTACCAGTCCGGAGTCAGGATATTGTGGCCGATATGGTGACAGGCTCGCCCTCTATCGCAATATGGGACGGACCACACAGGGCAAAACGTGGGTGTCCTGGTAGTGCCTCGGCCTATTCTAAGAAGGCGTGAGTTTATGTATGTATGTATGTACATAATATTATGTACGTAGAATAGAATAATTTATTAACAGAAAAGGTTGAGTATACAAACAACTACGCTTCATAAATAGAGAAATTCTTAGCACTAATTATAGTAGGTTTTAGGCAGATGTATGCAGCTTCTAAAATGTAGCTGTAGAAATCTTTAGAGCAGTTCTGTCTTCTGCAGTGAACCTCCTATGGTTTAGGGTAATGATGAAGGTAAAAGATGTTCACTTAAAGTTATCTATGTAAGTACCTGCCTACTCTTGTAGTATGTATAAATATTTAATGATTATTATTGTTAATTTTGACAGGGAAGGACATACCCAACATCGCCACAGTCAATCAAACCGCAGTATACCAGTCTAGCGAATTAAGGTATGTTGAGGTAATGGCTTATTGAAAAGGATGGACAGGAATAACTATGGAGGTATACGAGTTGATATAAATAATAAAAAAAAATCATATAATCATAAATCATAATCGCATATTGAATTACATCAGTAAACATTATCATAAACACGTTCCAAATTTAGGAATGCAGCGACAAGTCTAATTAACTAATAGATTGTGGAAAGAAATATTATTGGAGACAAAACCCAAATGCAAAATGTTAATGTATACGATACTACAAAATTATTTTATATGTCGCAAACTACGTGCATTGTTGAAAAGGTCATTTTTAAAATATGCTTTAACAAACAGCTCAATTATTATTACACACGTAATCGGAATTACCAATTAAGTAAATCGGGATAGATTGTTTTTTTCATAATTTATAATAGTCGTTGCTAAGCAGAAACGATTTGGCAAATTCGAAAGAAATTATAATTGGTAGCAATTAACATCGGACTTCTTATTGCTGTTAATAAACTCACTCACAAGCTAATGCCCGTATCCACAAAGGGGTAGGCAGGGTTGACACCCACGGTTCGCCCACATTAGTTCCGTCCCACATGTGATAGAGGGCGAGCGTATTGCCATGTCGGGCTCTTATAATATACATGCAAAAAACTATTTGACCTTTTCGAAATTGAAATATGGAACAGATTTTACGGGACATAAAGCGCTGAAAGGTCGCGAATGAATTTTCACTCCAGATTCATGCATATTGCATAGTTTTTCGAGTAATTACAGGAATAGTAGACCACGAGCAAAGGCTGCGTATAAATATTGAATAAACCTGCATTAGTATTAAAAATAAGAAACGACACAAAAAATATCTGAATTAGACTTCATATTATGTGATTTATTTTTGCTTCAATTTACTTACATTTAAACTTAGAAGTAATTTTATCGCAACGAATTTTCCTGTGGGCCTCTGATTTGTAGGTACTAGACCGTATAAGAAATCGGCTGGCAAGATAGAAGTTAAGAATTTTCTTGGATTTTATTCACGCGTATCAACTCACAATGATTTTTTTATTGCAATGAATGGCGAGACGAGCTTGCCTTCCGCCTGATTGTAAGCGATACGACCGCTTATGTCAAAGACAGTAGCAAAAATAAACTTCATGAATTACAAAGCAATGCTTCGCATTCCACTGCGCTCACCATTCTGAGACATGAGATGTTAAGTCCAATTATGTCCAGTAATTACTCTGGCTACAATGTCCTTCAAACCGAAACACAACAGTGCATTTACACTGCTGTTTAAATGAAATAGACATTGCGGTGGTACCTACCCAGGCGGCCTCACACATATGAGAGACGTACCACCAGACACCAGTAAAATTCTCTGGAATCATCAGTTAATCCGGCGCTTTCCTCATGGGTTATATTGGTTGGGACGAGGCAAGGGGATCCTGTCATTCTAGCCGTGATGACATCATACGGGTCTATCAAATCATTTTTCATTTCATGTCATCATAGGGAAAATTAAAATTGATGCTCGTTTTCGTTTAATTTTATGACAATGAGACATAACAACAAGCAACAAAAAAATAAACTGAACAAACCCAGAAGAGGCGCGCGCGTAACGCAGTAGTAAAGATATATTGTACATATGAGACTTTTTTGTAATTAAATGTATGGTTTTCTGAATGCACGGAGTTAGGGGAGTAACTTGTTTATAAATATTAAATAATCTCATGTTGAAAGTCATTATGACGGCACCTTCAACTATGTTATCTTTGAAATATATTAAAATAATTTTGATACAACAAGTAACGATAAAATAAGTGTACGAGCGCGCGTAACTGTGTCACATATCACGAACTTATTATTCGTTTCTGAATATTGTTTGTGATAAACCGTTGACATAATCAAAGAGCACTTGTTTAATTTTGTGATTCCCAGTACGTCGCCGGGGAAAAGTGAATTCCCACGGCTTCAATTCGAACAAGTTGCATTTCATTGAGACATAAGTGCCTAGATACCACGTAATATTAGCGTTGCATTGTGTGGGCAGGCGGCATCGACAGCCCCTTGATGTCTGGATCCCAACTTTTTTACCCCCTATCACGTTATGAATGAGAGGTTGCTATTGCTATCAAAGAGGGGGCGGGCAGAAGTGGGGAGCGATCATGCCGGCGGACGCCGCGTTACCATTCGCCGGCCGTACTTTGCCGCGAGAGCGTGTAAAACCCGCGTCCAGCGAACGTCAAACATTCCTCGCGTGCAGTGAAACTTTATTAAAAAAATACTTTATTGCAAAAACAAATGGGCGTCGATAGTGAAACGTAAACTTGTGATAATGCACAGTGTTCTGTGAGTTTGACTTCGGCCGGATTGAGTTCAGATAGTTAACATTCCGAGTTCCGCCCGCTCGGCGAAAGGACAGCAGAAGAGTGACAGTTGTGTTGTGCGAGTTTTTCTCGAGGGAGTTTCTGTGTTTTTCGCGTCGGAGGCCGTAGTGCGACACCGGCCCCGACATGGAGGGTTACTTCGACATCTCCAACGATCTGAACGACGTTTGGGAGGCGGACATCGACCCGGTAAGTCGACCTTGCGTGATATCTCTTATCGGCCAGAGGTGAAGACGTGATTAATGCACCACACATCTAATACAAACATTCGGATTAGAAGCGTTTGTTTTGCAATTTCTCTTTGTGGTGAACAATATGCCCGGTGTAAATACTTTTAGACCTTTACACGGTGTTCATTATCGTCCGTATTTATAATCAAAGAGACGGATAAAAGTTCAGTGTTGATAACGCGTGATAACTAATGTTGTAGCTCTCGAGCGTTGTTTTGAAATCTACCTGCATTTGTGCAGATGATTGAAAACTTCTCATTAGCGTTTGACTCGCGCTTCATGTTTTGCGATGATAATCTGACGAGCAAATAAACATTAGTTGATAACATTATAATCTGCGGTATTGTTGAGACGATCACTGTATACATACAATATTGGTGTCGATACACGCCGGGTATTTCCAATAATGTTTATCTGTGTAATTGCCAACATGGAAATACCTTTGGAAAACATGATAAAACGCATCCTGCACAACCATGTGGATTTAATTGACACCTTGTAAGGAAAACTTAACTGTTCAGTGTTCACGCTAAGACTGGACTATGAATACATGTATAAATGACATACAACCGTGTAAAATAAGCACTTTTTATACAGAGAACGTAATAACAAACGGTAGAAGGCAAGCTAAATTGTTTTGCGCGTCGTTAAGAATATTTATGAAACTGAAGATACCACAATTGTAGACGCTTTTCTATAGAAAGTTGGAATTAAAAATGAAGATGTTGCGATACAAGGTGTTTGTGTAAATATTGGATTTAATGATGGTGATTACGAACTAAGTGTTTGTAGACTCGGTTACGATGTTAATCGAATGTCCATTAACGAGTAACACTTTCACGTTGTTATTATGTCTTCAACACTCGTGTACTCCAAAAATAGCCCTGATGTAAATCCAACCACCTACATGTTTATGAATTCGCGTGAAGAATTTTCAATACCTCAATTTCTCCCGTGGATATTAGAATGTATAAATATATTACGATCTCGCGTCGGATTTGCGATGAGGTTTTATTTAAAACATTTGGCTGTAGTGATTATGGAAATTGCGTTCTCATTAATATTAATTACAATATTGCTGTTAGTAACAAGTTTTTCATTATTTTTAGACGATTTAACAAACAAGACTATTAAGGATGTATAGATCTATATACCTACGTCAGGAAAGGTTAAACTGATATTTGCTAGGTTCAATAGTAAAAAAAACAAACTCACGCTGCGTTATAACAGTCCTGATTGAAGCATAACAATTTTTTGCTGTTCTACACGGTTGTAAGATAAAAACCGCCTTGTACCGTTTGTATTGGATAAAACATTTATATTCTAGATATTAAATGCATTTTACATCGATTCGATGAAGCTCAATTTCAACCGAACATTCGAAACACTTGATAAAACATTGAATCTTAAGTAGGTGATACCATTTTTGAATAATTAATTTTTATGGTAATTACAATTATATTTTCGACTTCAGTTGATCACACATGTTTTGCAACATTTCTGTAGCAATTCTCTTTAAATTTCGACCTCCTTTTCGATTTTTGGTATAGTATGTAGTTAACGTGTGTTATTACAAAACTGATAAGTCAGTAATTTCTATTTGGTGATTAGGTTTGATTAAAATTGTTTTTTAACTGGCACCATGACGAGATCGCGTGGATTAAGTGTGCCGGCATCCCGCTACGTTGAGGAATTAGGGTGGGGTGTCCGATCAATTACTAGTGATTGGACGTGTAGTATAATACATTGGGTATTGGTTTGCACTTTTTATGGTAGATATTTGCTTGACGTTTACTGATTTTAAATTGATTGTAAATCTTTAATTAACTACTTTAAACCGTGATAAGAAGGCTCCAGAAGTAACGTTATGGAACTAATTAAATATAATAACAAACAATTATTTATTATTATAATTTAAAGAAGACAAAAGCCGTATCAAATTTTAGACATCTTGAATTTTGCACTCGAATTATATGTATCACAGTGTTATAATTTATTCTTAAACGGTCCCTTAACAATGGAGATTAACATGTTTTCGGCTGGGGTCACGCAGTCCTCTATTATCCGGGCACCTGCGACTTGTTCTCAGCTATGCGTTGACGTCACGGCTGGATGTTTAATGGTTGATAACACGGCTAAATTGCGGAGGGGATTTGCATGCGGCGATTCGCCGAGTGCGTGCGTGCAACTACGTTTGGTCAGGTTGGCTTGGTGTACATTTCTTATGGTTGCGCCGTACGGTACAACATGGTGCGTCGACCTGGTACATTGAACTAAGAGGCCCGTCGCCGGAGGCGGGACTTTTTCTATATTCACTTCTTCATATTCATCATTACTGACAGCTAGACGAGGGAACCATGCTGTGAACCAAGGGAATAATTTTAAATTCTATGTAAAGAACTGCTGTGATTATTTTGCATGTCTTTATATTAATTGAAAGAAGAAAATACATCGACTTATATAAAAAAGGGAATTCTTACATACATACGAGTATATAAACATCCCGTCTTTTTGCCAGAAGGGGTAGGTAGAGGTGCAACCAAGACACCTACGTTTCGCATTATGTGTTCTGTCCCATGATGTGATAGGGGGCGAGCCTATTGCCATATCGGTAACAAATTTCTGACTCCGGGCTGATAATGAAATAGAAAATCCAATATCACTTTGTCCGACCCGGGATTCGAGCCCGCGACCTCAGCTTTGTAATCACACCGTTGTACAACTGCGCCACCGAAGCTGTCAAAAAGGGAATTCTTAGAAGCATGATAATTTTGCTTACTCTTGTTGGAAACGAGGTAAAAAGTAGACAAAGTGACCTTTTCCGCTAATAATAAGTCAATAGGGCAACGTTGATTAATTTTCCAAGAACTCGAGACTGCCAATAAAGTTGAAAAGCAAAAATATGAAAGTCAAATTACGTAAGTTTAGTTTTAAATATAGTGACGGTTATTGAAAAATGATTTGTTATTTCATTACGGGTTTGTTTAGGAAGGCGTATGGAGTAGCTGTATGTTTCCCTTACCCAAAAATGTCAGCGATCATCCGGCGTCCGGTCTATGCGTCACATAGACTGCCAAGAATGGACACAGGGCTGTCCGTGAATGGGCCATAAACAATAATTTAAACAGGACTTTTGTAACGTACCGTGAATATATGAGAATTAACTTTTAAATTATTTTTGTTAATTAAAATCATTATTTAATTGCTTCAAGTAATTATTTCGATTACGTTAAAGCTTTTAAAAATCACACGCGATGCCAGTTTTGAGATGTTTTGAGAAAGTAAAAATTATGTGTTTAATTTCTACCAAGTAATTGAATAACGTTTATTTTCATGAAAAATATTTGGTTTATGGCGTTATATTTTATATTTTTAACATAGCTTTATTTATGTGTAACGTTTCTTTAGTCACACTGTATGTGTTTAGTTACAAGTTTACGTTAGCAGGTGTGTACTGCAAACAAATAATGTGCAATATAAATTTTATCTATTTGAACAACATGTTTATTTCGTTTAGCGTGTGTCAGTTGAGAAATAAACAAACCATAAATTTATTGTGTTAGCATTATTGGAAAAATATTATTCATAAAATAATAACATAAAATTTCTACTTGCGATTTTCCACTCAAAAATACTGCTTTATTACAGCAATAATATTTTCCTCTGGCAACACTTTACTACGATACTTAAACGATACCGGAACTATATAGCCGGCTTTGTGAACAATAAAAATATTTATTAAGCGGAGTAATATCGAACCTTTCACTAGTGAGTATATTGGGCCACTTAGTGTCCGTGTGACAGCCCTACACTCGTTACTGTTACAACCGCGGCCGCTATATAATGGTAATTGAATTTCCTTTCCTGGGTGTTAGTCGTCATTGCTTTACGGTAAGGAATATTTGCCTCTAAATTCATATGGCAACTATGTGTAATGTAATAGAATTGGGTCTTCATCAAAAATATAGAAGGCATAATATAAATGTGTCAAACCGTACGGTTTTTGTTTCGTTGACTTAGAAGTTTAAATTGTTACAGCACCAAGGTCCATAGACTTAGTTCATTTGATATTTTCAAAATATACGTCTGTTTTTCTGAACAAAGCAATCTTGACATAAAGACAGAGAGACGGACAACCATTGATACCATATTGCCTATAGGTTGTAGGTTTGTCTAAAGGTTTTTAGATATTTTTGAGCAATCAATATATTGCAATTTTTGTACATCTATTAAATCGCCATACTTACTGAATTTATATTTTGTCACAATAGAGGTCTTTCAGAAGGGGCACAAACGATAAAGTGTCTAATTGTTAACCTATGACCCATATTATCTGCGTAAATTATATTGAAATCCATGCGATGTGTTCTAAATTGAACTCGGGAATATTATTGCCCAAGAAGTAATGAGACAAACAAAAAAAATCAGCACTGGACTTCTTATCGCTGAAGAGTGAGAGAAAGGGAGAGAGAGGAACAAAAATGATTCATAAAAGAGGGAGTTCTGAGGAAATAAACATAAAAAAATCGGTCGAGTTAGTCTTCTTGTTTGGATTCGTTTAAATTCATACATTCATACATTGCATGTGTTTGTGGATGATAATTATTCTTATAGTTTTCAGAATAGTACAATAATAATACGCTGTAAAATACTTAATTAAAACAATTACGTGAGCACGCGTGTGAACCCTCAATCGTTCAGGCTTATCTACAATACCTATTTTGTTTATGTAATAATGTTATATACTTATATAACAATGTAAGCAATTAACTCTTGGCTTCTATATTTATAAACGCGGTCTATAATATTGTCGATGATAAATATTATGAACAAATATTAAGGTTCATAAAACAAATAAAAACATGGTCATACAAAGGTGACGTTCATGATGACAGTGCCTTTATGAGGGAAAACATATTTATTTTACCCATCACATGCTGAGCGAAATCCGGTCGTCTTAACGCATCGAATGTTCTGATGTTTTATTTATCTGAAACTTGGCAACCCTGTACTCAAGTCTAATTAAGTTTTTAGCTAATTAGAAGCACCTAAGGTTATGTAAGTGAAACTATTATAAACCATAAAATCGAAAAAATCACTTAGCAATGTAATTAAGAGCATTCTTTATGTTTAACGCCATCAATAAACGTCTTAATTCCATCACAGTAAGGTATACTATCTGAAAAAATACTACATATAATAAGCAGAACTTAACTGCCTTATCCATACAATGATAATTATGAATAATCAGTTGTGGGTATGCGTCCTTATTACCAGCGCGTAACGGCGACTATCTAGACTGGTACATATGCAATTTTCCGAACGGCCTCGGTACTCGGCTCAGAACCGTGCGTTTATATTACCCTTATCGGTTATTTGCATAACACTTGACGTAAAATCTCAAATACATAGAATTTTTCTTACCGTTTCGCTTGAAAACAGTTTATTTTTGTTATTTGACAGACTGTGTTGTTACTTCTAATGTTGATGTTTCCCCGCCACCTTGTCATTGAGTGTGGACGAACAAGGTCTTATGGTGAGAACAGAGGAAACTATTACCGTAACACGATTGTTAGTAAGACTTGTCATTCATAAGAATAATATTTTAAATTTAGAAACGGTTTTTTATGATTGAAAATATTTTTCATTTACCACATGTATATACTCGTAGTTGTCGCTAGTCATGTCCGAAACACTAAAATCATTCTTTCTTAAGTATTGATACCAAAAAACATCACCTATTACTTATTAGTAATATTGGTGTTCAAAAAGATTGAAGATTATAGTTTGACTGGCTATTGGCCATCTTTGATTAGATTGTAAGAAAAACAGAAAAGTTAGAAATAAAATGTCATACAAATGTATGACCTGAATGTATCTAGCACAATATACCTACGAAAAATTGTACATAGCCTATACATACATACATACATACATAAATACATAACCACACGCCTTTTTCCCAGAAGGGGTAGGCAGAGGTGCTACTAGAACACCCACGTTTCGCCTTGTATATTCCGTCCCACGATGTGATAGGGGGCGAGCCTATCGCCATATCGGGCACAAATTCCTGACTCCGGGCTAATAATGAATAGAAAAATCCAATATCAATTTGCCCGACCCGGGATTCGAACCCGAGACCTCAGCTTTGCAATCATACCGTAGTACCACTACGCCACCGAGGCAGTCTCGACAATATTATAGCCTATACAACATTAGTTAAATGACCCAACAGCAACACATAACACCAAGTCTTGTGTCATGGGTATCAGAAACTACGAGACATATGATCTTACAACAACAATTAGATGTCCTAAGACAATTTGCGTCTTGTCGAAGTTGTTACCACGCGAAGATTAATTTCATATAGCGTTAGACGATAATAACTGATTAATACCCTGCTGTTTGTAGATGAGAAACAATGGCGTATTGCGTTATGTACTTATGTCTTTCGCGTTGCGTCACGTTCTGGTATAGTTTCGAAAACAACATATGTATTTACGCAAGTGTGGCTCTGACATTGCTACTGCTTGCGAGTTTTGTTTTCTATTTAATATAAATACATTCGTACAAATGAACTGCACAATTGTACGAAGATGTGAATTAAAATTGGCGTAGAAGTAAAAGAGATGAAGCGAATTTGCGGCTAGTTAACATTTCGCGGTTGTGACAGTTCAATCGTTTGCGTCTCTTTCTGGCGAGCTAATTATGTAAGGTTATTGCGCAGTATGAGGACCTTATGTGACTCTTTTGCAATAGTGAATTAACATTCCATCTATCAATATTAGGAATCTTTATAGTAAAATAAGGTAGTTGACGCGTAATGCCATCTTGATATCTATAAGATGATAAGGACGTTTGGAAATAGCGCCATCTAGTGAAGACGGTCAAAATGTCAAATGTATGAAATTCCATACGATTAATTAATTAAAATTTTCTAAAACGTTACGGAAACGTTTACGCAATGTGTTTTTACTCGAACATATCGGCGCCAAAGACTTGAAGATGAGTGCAAAGCCACTGTCTATTCCAGCTATACCCACGTAATTTTTCATGAACGCGAATTTAATAGATAGGTACTAAAATTGTTTGTTATTACAACAAAATGTAATTATTTATTACTTTGGTAAAATTTTCAATGAAATTGCAAGTTAACGTTATGGTTAAAATATTTAATACCCGCGTTTTTTGAGTTAAAACATTATAAGAAGTCTACCGTGAGGCTATTAATGTCACTTAGTTTTTTACTTATGATTGTCATAGTATTATTATATATATAAAATCCATTTGTAAATGTTAAATAAACGGTTCTTTATCAGCATTTTGCATGCTGCGGTTGCACCAAATAAAACATTTCGTTCCTGCGTCATACATGCATAATACTTACGTCATATATACGTCATCAATCTGAAATAAGTACCGCAAGTAATCATTTTTCTTGCGAACTTTTTTGTTGTACCAAGTCGTACATATTTTCCTCGTGATATCGTCAAAGCTAATACACTTACCCACTAATATTGAGGCAATTTTTGTCAATGATAGAATTTTCAAGAAATATCTGTAATAAATCTCATACGCAGTTAAATAATCCAAATTGACTGCCGAACATTTCCTGCTATAATAAGAAAAAGGAAAAAAATTGTCGCTTATAAAATTAATGTTTAATATAAGGTAACGTTTCCAGCCTAACTTTTTAATATTCATTAACTTCTTTGCCTTTTTGGCGAAAATGTCAATGAACCTACGTAATTATTCATTGCGATACACCCAACTACATTTTAAGCATTTATTTGTTAAACACATTAAAATAAATTCCCACTGTTGAGGACTTTTTAACTCTCAACACAGATTCACACAGTAACGGCCTTATTCGTAGACAGTTTTAAAACCCATATTAGTTATCAAATGTTTTGTCTTCTTCGCTCAAATGAATTCAAAAGTCGTTAGAAGGAGACAAAACATTCGATAACTAAAATAGGTTTTAAAACTGTCTATAAGACCGTAAATCTTCAAACGGTGAGCGAATTCCTAGTAATCTAGTAGCAACCGAACTTTTTCTGAATTAACAGTCACTGGCTGTTGCAAACGGCCTTCGCAAGGTTGCTGTCCAGCCGATCGCTTACTATGCTCGCGGCATGTGAACATACTTACCACAGTTTTCTTATTATAAGAATTCCGTTCCTAATCTGTATCCGGGTCTAGGTTATCCCACATTACGCTGGGTCGTTGACACTAACACTTTGCCGAAAATATACGATAGTGATGAGTAAAAACAACTTTATGGATTATTCCTGGCCTGATTTTTATAATTCCAACATTTTTATAACTGTTAATAGAAAGAAAAATGATTAAAATCTTGGTTAGTATTTAATATTGAGATCAAAAATTAACACGAAGAAAAATAATAAATTTTAAACGAATGACTAATAACTCGCACCTAACTCGATACACACTTCGGACTATTGACATTTCTAGCATCATTAATCACTGGTTCATTAAAACTACTCATATCTAGAATGAAGACGTACAAGTTGGCGTGTGAAAGGCGTCCGCGTCGCCATTTGCATTCCTATCTGAGCGCACCGCACGCCGCACCGTGAATTTAGAGAGTAGCATGAGACAATTGGACCCTGTTCAGCAGAAAAGATCCAACCAACATTTATATAGAGTTAAGCAATAAAGTAAACAGAGTCAATAACATAGCCATAATCTACTAATCAAGTTTCATATGTCAACGAAAGATCATTATAATTTTCTTTCAAAATATGTCACATATTACCTAAATAATTCTCAATCCAAATCGGTGATAACCTCAACAAGTGTCAGGTCAAAAGTACCGTGGACCGACGAGCATGCATGAAGGAATTGATGCATGTGGATGAAGCGAAAGTAGTATGTCAGGATCGAGCAAAGTGGCGATCCATAGTCGCTGCCTATCCCTATGGGAGACAGGCGTGACGATTATGTAATTCTCAATTAGTAGTATTCTCCTATGCTATTTTGAGGACGGATGACGTAGGCAACTTTCCGAGTACCACCACCGCGGCAACCACAACAACTCTGTCAAGAGAGCCCAACTAAGAAACAGAAGTACTATTTTCAAAATTCATTGTTAAATCTAAATAGCAACTACTCAAAAGTATAGAAATGTCAGTTGGATCTTTTTTGTTTAACAGAGTCCAATTGTCATTCTTCATTAGCACTGTCTAGCATTTACAGCAGTTGTTGACACCATCCATAAACACGTTATCTAAACATAAGGCTGCAGCCGAATTTCGATAACCGTAATAAAAGTTTAACGGGACAAGTTAGATGAACTGGAAATGCTGGGTTTTTCTAAAGATTTAGATTTTTTTCTGATCACGTCTTTACTTCTTACTCTGTTGAGTTTTAAAACAATGACAGTAAATGTTATTGGTTGTCAATTTTTTTTAGCGTATGCATCTTATTCGGTTAGGTTAGCGTTTGTAGCGTTGGAAATAAAATAACAAACGTTTTCATATTGAAATAAAAGAATTTCTTACGGATTTTATCGCGAATTTGATTTAATTTTTACATTTTTTAATTTCCCGACGTTTCGATCTCTTTACAGTTTTCGTGGTCACAGGGCGGACTGAGGTATTAGTCATCCGCTTAGTGACTGTTGCAATTTAACGTTTTCATCTCAAAAATAGCAATAATTTATTAGTTTAACGATATTAATTCTAAATAAATAAGAACACGAATGTCCGAAACACCATGTTACAATATCATCGAGTACAAGAATGAGAAATGAAAGTATTAACAACGTACATCGAATTCTTAGCGTCAATTTGCCGAATCATTTGTATTAATCATTACTGTTATGAACATCAAATCGAATGCTCATTTCATTAGCAATAAAGTATAAACGTAGCTACAAAATTACTCTGTTACATCTTCATGAGCACGAAGTTTAAACAAACGAGGCAGGCCCACACAAGTTAAATAACAATTTTGTGTGTATACTAATTAATATATTCATTAGAATGGAGCCTTTAATGGGAAAATTAATGCCAACGCCCGTAAATGTTGCACGTTAAAATTTAATAAGCTGCAGGCTGGAACACGCATACATCCTTTTATATTGAATTAAATGCTGTGATGCAATTACATTCAATTTTCATCTAAAGGTGTAATAAACCGAAAGCAGTACGTAATTTGCCAAGGATTTGTATTAGATTCTTTTGAAAAGTATGTGGTATTGCGGAATAAAAATATAGTTTCCTTTGATATAAATATTATCGATCCTTAGAATACTTCAGTATTTGCTTCTGCTAAGCATGAAAAGCGTAGGTTTCTTTAGGCAAACAGTCGTCACCTTACAACAGTTTAATCGTAAGTAGTTCTAACTTACAACATTTTTGAGAGTTCTATTACGTCACAACTAAATAATAACATTAATTTATTTAAGTATGTACTATCAACTAAAATAAACTTATTGAGTATTAAATTACGAACATAATACTAAACATGTCATTTATTTAAATTGAGAAGCTAATACTCGTAGCTGCAGCGTAAACAACCTTAATTTGTACATTTGACAATCTATATGGCGTTGATTAAATTATACAATATTAACATACGTTGATACCAGTGTAACCCAAATGCTTATCTGTTTTATTTCGCCGAGTATCTTTAGATGCAACATGAGTAAGTTTACTGGCGCTTACTCCAGACCTACTTCACGAGATATACAGGTTCTCACCACTTAAGATAGCTTATCAAATATTTGTGCCACTTGATATAACACCTTATTACACTTTATTAAAGCTGATTGTTGACAATCGAGACGAGTTTACAACGAGTTACTCGTAATAAACAGCGATACAAGCATCCAAGCCAATCAGGTGTCATAAATAAATTTACAAATTATCACAATTTATTTTTGTATTTTAATTCGGTACGTGAATTAGTAACATCCTGTTTTTGTTGATTGGTGAAATTTTCAATTGGTGGCTAAGCAGTTATAAAAACCCTGTCTTTCAAAAATTGATATTTTTTAATATTGGAAGTCCCTAGAATAGATAAGGAGACATACTATCATGAGCTAATATATAAATTAAAAAACCTGCATCAACTAGGTCATGTCTCCCTAATTCCGATGTTCCAAACACGAATTCATACAACTTATTTAGCATTAAGAACACAAACTACATCCAATAATACGATGTTCCAAACACAATTCCGTATTAGTCTAGCATTAAGAACAGCGTAATATAATTACAGACGTTATCACAGTCAGAACTCATAATTCACCGGCACAATAACTACGCCAAGTGGACCAGTGTCGCGTACGACATCCGATAACGCGTCCCTGGCCCTAGCTACCTTAGGTCGACCTTAATTAATTAGCTACATATTAATTGCATTACGTAATATGCCAATCGTAGAATGCAGTCAAAATAATCCAATTTGAGACTTGGGTACATGGGTTTTGGGAAGATTATTTTTACTTATCATATCCTGGTTTTTGAAAGTCTTTAAATTTGACATTAATGTTATAAAATTATGTATTGTTGATACTGAAACATCTTTGATGCATTATAGACAGATTTAGATGAATATTAGCGAATGAAATCTGTCTATTTGGGGACTTTAATGAAAATGGCATATTATGAATTCTTTAATGATCATCAAGATACTCGTAATTCCTTCGGACTGGTAAACGTTCATAATAAAGATGAGAACCATCTTACACTAATCATCAGGTATATCTCTCTTACCTGTACTCAAATATTTTGCCTAAAGCCGCCGCATTTCATTTTTAAAACACATTCAGACTGCGAATTTGTATTTATACATTTCTGGCAATAGTGCAATAATTTAGCAATCACGTGAATATAAATTAGAATAGTAAAATTGTATAACTTTCACATAACTCTCTACTTCCTATTCAGACTTCGGATCGGGCGCGATCATGTTTCTCGTAACGTCGACACGCTCAATCGGTTCCGCCGATCAGCTATTGGATTCCTAGTGCACTTTCAGTTTGTTAAACCATTTTTGTATTGAAGAAATATCTAGAAATTTTGATATATTTTTGGGTTAGCTAAAGCAACCTGAATGATATAGAACCTCTATGTTAAAGTTGAATATATAATTTCGACAAAATATTTGTAATAAAGATAAGTACAGGTCAAATATGCGTTAAATATTTTGCATGGTTCTTAATTTGAGTGTTGGAGTGGTCAGTTATTCTCCTTGATATCAGCATAATGCACTATTAACTACGCAAATCATAAAGTCAAATGATAACAATTAATAACCGGACTAACTTGCAACAATGAAGCTATCACATCGTTATGTAATGTGACCAAGTTACATAATTATAAAAATACCCTGGACTTATCTTTAAAACATACTCTTGTACGTTTTGCATTTATCAAGTCATTATCGGCAATATAAGCACCAGAATCTAGAAAAGTGTTTTTTAGATAACGTGTGGGAGTATCTTTTATTTTTTAAAACTGCATTTAGACGAATGTAGGTAACGGTGATTATAAATCCGACATTCCTTTGCACGCATTTAAAATCAGAATTTATTATTTATGCCAGTTTTAAAAATCGAATAGAAACAGGTTTTTAAACAGCGAACACGTGCAGAGTCGAAGCGGTGACTCTACATTATTATACTCGTTTTATGGAATTCAATTAACTAATTTATTGTAATGACATTTAAGAAGATGCAATTAATCAGTAGGATTTTAGTTATTATTTTATTACATAAAGAATTTGCACCTTATTTTATTCTACGGTTATTTACATTTTGAATTGTAACTCTTATGATACAGATATGTATGTATATCCATCCATCCAGCAGCCAAAGGAAGTCCACTGCTGAACATAGGCCTCTCCTAATGATTTCCACAGTGACCTGTGGGAGGCAGCTTGCATCCAGCGACGTCCCGCGATCAGATACAGATATATGCATGTACGGAATGTAACATTCTGCGTGTATCGTAACGTTAAGCAAGGAAATTCATGACACAACTCCGAACAGCAATTATGCGGGCAATTGGGTGACTTTTTACTAAAACATTGACGCAACGAGAAATCAAAAAGCGTGCAAGTAGAACGGTGTAGTCCAGCATTAAAACGAATTATTCATGATGTTTAGCACAATGAGGGCGCGAGACAGTAATGCAACAAGTAAAAGTGTCACTGCGACGTCCCAGTTCACAAGTGGCATGTGTGAAGGCAATATAGGTACTGTTATGTATCTATCGTTCTACATTTCACATTTGTTTATCAAACATTTCTTTTCGCTTCCGAAGTGCCGATAAAGGTGTCAAAATTATCGATAAAATAATAATTAAAATATATTAATAATCTTTTATCTGTACACGTGCTTAATAACCCTCGGTGTTATCTTGAAGATGAATACATTTATGAAATTTAAAACAATACGATTAAGGAAGCCTTTATATGAAGCGGTGTAATTAGAGTGAATATCAGTCATAATTGAATATAATTTGTATTAGAATTCGAAATGTTCAATATCGTCTATTAGCTCTCCCTAAACTAAATGTTAAAAGATCTGTCATGTGAATCACAATATCCATTATGTAATGAGGGTGATATCTTTCTAAAATTTGCTAATTCAACATTCATTTCGGTCTAGCATCCTGACTATGACAGTGCAACAAACAATTTATGCGTTATTAGGGTTTGAGTTAACCACTCCGTGTTTTTTGTACGTTTCCATGGCCTTTTTCCTTGATCAAAAACACGTAACTGGATAATAGAGCTTATATCAGCCACATAGCCCCCGCTGTAATCCTTTCAACTAGGATCGATAGCTCTCTTGGGGACACTAACTTGTGTAAGCCAAAACTAAGTTAATCGGAAAAAAAACAAATAGGAGTTGGAAATAAAATTACTCATACATAGCCCGAAACGACCTTCTAACATGAATAAGGTTCTTTCTGTCCACCATGAATAAGTGGGCCTTAAATAAAATACATAGTTTATATTTCAGTGTAATACATAAAAAAGGTTTATTGCTTTATATGTCTATCTTAGTACTTGTCCAGTTTGGATCTATTGTTACTTTTAGTTCTCCTTTTACTCTACGGAGTTTCCTCCTCTGCATATTTTGTTTCGAAAACTATTGCACTACTGCCATCATCCACTTCCCTGCATTATCAATTATCGTATGTTCTATACCCTTCACCCTACCAATACGGAACTAAAATGTACATAGAACGAAGTAAACATTTTTAGATAAAGTCTTGATATTCACAGCGCCTGATTGCGTATCTAAATTATTAAAATCATTTACGAAGTCGATATTTGTAATATTGGTAGCTGTTTCCCTTTTAGATAAACATGGTCGCCGCCTTCATTCCCTACCTCACAATCGGATATGATTTATGTAATAGTCTTAGTCTCAGTAGACGCAACAGAAAAATCATTGTGCACGCGAAGGGTTTCACCTGTATGTAAATATAATACTGTTGTCTGTTTATACAGCTACTGTACTGGTTGGTGAAAGTTGTCGAATATGTTTGGATTGACTTATTAAGAGGTGACTAGCAATATCAACTGTAATTTCACCTAAAGCTGGCACTTGGCCTCGTTGCTTCTGTAACTCGTGCGGGCTTTACCGCTCTAAGACGTGATTCATAAAGCCTATAGACGCATTATCAACAGTCCAGTAAATCATGATTATAAAACGCATTCCTCTTGCCATTTTTAAATTCCCAACTAACTGTAACGCAAATATTTGCAGCCTGAAGGATCCGTCAAGCTTCTGAATCATGAAACTAAACAGTACATTTTGCATCACAACACACTGGTACTAATATGTATCGTTATCACCGCGGCATAAGTCGATTATTCGGCCGTGAGCGAATAAAATTTATCGCATGATAACACCCGACTAACCGAACGGTTTGCATCGGATAGTGTTGGTTTATGTAACACTTTCGCCATACACCTGGACCCAACTCGGCCCGGTTGGATCCGGTTGCAGTTTTGAAACTTGCGCTGTTACAATTCAGTCATTCGATTCCTTTTAAATGTTGAGGTCGTTTGGCCCGCGGACACGTCGTCCTTTAAATATTTCAGCATCGATATGCAGTTTTTTATTTTTATCCTTTATACGTTTTATTGTGGGTATGGAATTTTTTGCTATTATTTATTAAGTTCCGTTATTAACAAAGGCTCGTTGAATGCAGTTTTTACACGTGCTTAAACGGTTATGTCACTTTATGTAATGTATTCCTTTTAACAAAGAGGATAAATAGTTTACATCATTAATTAATAGCTAATGAGCTTAAATTCATTGAAATTGTGTTGCGTTGAGCATAAGTCGTCGAATTTCCTAAATTATTTCTGTAATAAGGTATTTTTAATTGGGAAAGTTTCATGTATTGACAGCTTTGTTGTGTTTTCATAATCCAGTAACTATGACTACTGAAGGTTTAAAAACTCGCTATCGCATCTAAAATGTTTCTAATATTAACGGGAAACTACTATCACTAATCATCAAGAAACAATCATAAGATTTACTGAACAACCTCCTGCAAACTTTATTCCTCTGCCAGATTAGAAATTTCTGATTGAATTTTAAAAACATTGTATAACGTAAGATGCGTTAATTAAAACATGGTCATAGAACAGTAACAGCAGTTCGTTGCAACGCAGTTTACTATTTATAATTTGGTAGGGGAAGGTGACCTGCTCGTTGTCTTTGTCAGTCACATTGACCTCTGCCAGTTATCTTTGCAGCACGATTATGTAACTTACAGAGATGTAAAATATTACTGCGGTTTCTGTATCCTCTTTCGTATTGTTTACTACGTTGTGACTTATACTTATGATAAAAAAGTCATCAACTCTTTCGATTCGAGTCCTTATGATTTTGGTTTTAAACTTTTAATAGCTCGAATACGCGATAAAATTTGATTCTGTATGTCTTGAATTTGAGATTTAAAGTCAGACAGTGTATTAAAGTTGTCTTACCTGTACCGATACGCAACTGATACCAAGAAGTCATTTACATTTATATTAAATAAACTATTAGTACATCCCAATTCATATTTATACGTTTGCAGATTAAAAGCGAAAGTCGTAGTTATACAAACATTTAAACAAACTATCAAATGCGGTAAGACTATAATATCTGTGTTGATATTTTGATCAAAACATAATGACCAGTAATAAAATAATCGCCATCTTGTTTTCTGTGCTGAACAAAAACAATAGCGCCAATTTTAAATGGTTACGTATAATTTAATATCGACAATATAAAAATTAATCTTGGTATTCTTAATTGTGTAACATTTGTTTACTATTGTAAATTCTAATTTCAATCGCCCAAAAGTTAGTTAAAAAGATACAATGAAACCAATTAACATCAGAATTACCCTTAATAATGTTATTTTGTATAAAAAGGCAATTATTTATTCTTTTGTATTTATTTTAAAAATCGGGCATATTTAATATCAGATCTATAAATTGAATATCATTAGGTCGTCTCATTTTGAAGATAAATTCCGATATCGTATCTCACAGAGTGGGACTTGTTATCGTAATTGGATTTGAATTTGCAGACATATAAACAAAACGCGAATGTACATCGCACAAATGCTGTGTAGAACGAGGAAAATAATGGTTTTCCTGCATCGAGGATCATGTTTGTTATTATAAAATATTTTACAATGTTGCCAATGATTACAACGCTGTTTTGTGCACGAGTAATATGAAATGATTTATGTAATGTCTACTATATAATACTTTTGTATTTGATTTGAATCTCTCACGGGTTATTTGCTTTGAATCAAGTGATTTAAATGAGATCAAATAAGTAAGCTAAAATCTCCTCTAAAGATGTAGGGTTATACACATGTCTAGCGGTAGCAATCATACTATGGGTTATTAGAAGTAATCTTCTTGTCCATAGCACAAGTTAAATCTTTATTTGGGCATCAGAGTTCAATTAAATAACTTTTCTGAAGTTAATATTGTCATACGATATACTTGAAGTGTTTCTGTATCTCTGTAATATGATTCAAATAAATTATTTCTATTTGTATTCAAAAAAATTATAAATATAACTTCTTAAACAAAAACTGCTATGAAAAGTGTTATTATTATAAAATAGTCTTATTTTCCTGTGCAACCTTTACCACCGATATCATTTTAATATTTTACACAACATAAAAATGAATGTTATTAATTCAAATAACCTACTTAGAAGGCGCATTAGTTGTACATATTCAACAAAATTTAAATGTGCATTAAATTATATAAATATTATGTATTAGAACATAAAGAGTCAATATATTGGTATGTCACAAAGCCTGTAGCTTGAATATATTTTGTCATAATGTTGCCAGTCGTGTAATCCGTCTTAAACACTGAATAGGTTTCGGACGTCAGGTCATTCCGTACGTCCCGTACTAATTGTAATTATACGAATCCCTCTGGTCATACAACACATACCTATGGCATACAAATTACTGTAAATATACTTCGGAAACCATTTATTTACCTCGATAAATGTTGATATTGATTAACAAAATTTCAACAACTTATAGGTACTCTTTTTATTGTTGTGTATTAAATTTCATGGAAAAAACGTTTATTTTAATTATTGTCGCTGATTGTGTAAATATTGATTAAAATTGCAGCCAAATGAATATTATTTCAAGATGCCAAAGATGGTGAAAAATTCCACTAGACATCCACAAATTACGATATTACGTCGTCATCCAGTTATGCAAAATTTCTGGATTCCTGTCGTGCCTTTCTCTTTAGCAAACACGTTCTAAAAACAAAAATGTTACTTTACTATCATGCAAAAACATTGGTAAATAAGAAATATTTATAATCACACCAAAACGTTGGCAAATAAAAAATAATAAAAATTGATCGATCACGCATGATAAGTTCGATGCAACCTGATACAAGATTTTTGAAAATTTAATTGAGATCTCTCCCGTCATAGCAAAAGAGGGAAAATAAACTCATCATATGCTGGGCAATCGCGATCTTTCACTTATCTTCATCCATCATATGTGTAATTACGAAGAAAATTTTCCAAGCGAATGCTGCTCGCGATAATTCTTTTATTTCGATATAGTATTCCAAGCGGTTTCATTATTGTAATGTCGTATGATTTTCAACGGCTTCACGTTATTTCTAGTTGTATATGGAATCACAACGCGTGAAGTTTTTTTCAAGATTTACTAACATTTACGTAAGTTTGCTATTGAATTTTGAGCTAGTGCAGTTTGATACAGTAGCACAACTAGTGTGCTGAACTCAGATATCGTTGATGTCAAACATGATTATAATTTCCAAAGGTATAATTATTTTATTTAGGATAATTAAAAAAACAATAAAAATAAATTTAAAATAATAACAACTTTCTAACAACTACTCATAATTAATGTTAATAGCATTTTCGCCACGCGATAAAATAATTTTAAAATGCACAAATTAATATATTGTTTTAATGTATGTTTCATTCATATTGCCGAGTAATTTTTTATTTAGATTACGTGCCGTAAAGTTAACGAAATGTGAATTATATTATAACACTGTTTCTTGTACTCGTACACGAAAAAATGGAACAGTGAAACTACAAAAACATAAACGCGTAGTCGCAAAATAATACAAAGCTGTATTTTGAAAGGTCGATTTGATTGTTGATAGCCTCTAATGACACCATGAAATTACATACAAATATTAACAAATATAAATGTGTCTATGATTACAATAATTTTGACAAATTGCTTCGATGTATATTTTGTAACGTTATGTTACAATAGATTCAAAGGTAATGTATGGCTAAATATGTGTTTTATTTGTAGTGCAGAGAAGGACAACCTCATAAAGGTCACAGAAGGTTGCCGGATAAAGGTTTATTGGATGTTATTAACATTTGCAAGTAACATACAGTGCTTTATAAATTATACAGTTTACGGTAATAATTTATCCTGAATTTGTTTACTTATAGTTATATTCTGAACGTTTTATTCAATTTACTCGTACATTACGTTAACTTGTTATGTTGACGAAGTAGTCAATATGTGAATTTTCCTTTCAATGTATTTTATTTACTTGTTTAATAATTTATAGTAGGTGTATTTACCGATACAAATATAAGATATAAGAATTTGTTAGTTTGAACGCCCAAATATCTGGTATCCATGACATATAAAAAGAAACATTTTTTTGTTAGGCCAATCTCTAAGGAGGGTTACAGGATATTTCATATATTTTTACGATTCTGGCTAAGTAAAAAAAAATATATAGAAAATGTTTCACTAGCCAGATTTATTCAAATCTGGTGTTGATGAGTGTAGATAGACATACGGTAATTTACTCGTGCAAAGTCGCGTTCGACATACCCGATGCCTATTCAATAAACTACTTAGGCCTATCAAACTTCATTTAAATTTTCACTACTGCCCTTACATTTACTACGTTACAAGCGTGTACCACCGTAGCGAGACCACGTGCACCTTATCGATGCAAGCGTGAGATCGGTTCGACACGTTGCCATAAAAACTCCTTGTAAAAGTGTGTTGCGAATCGGAATTCCATTTCATGCACCGAGGTCGGGGGTGATAGCTGTCGATCAGGTTTTTTTAAAACTATATCAGCTTACGTGTATCAACTTACGCATTTCTGCGCGTATGTTTTTTTGCTTGACGGGTTTTCGAAAACAATAGGTGCTCAAAGTATCTGTAATAAAAAATACTATTTAACGTATAAACTACTATTATACGAGTTATTAATTAGTTTCGATATCCTTCTGTAGGTTACTGTTTTCAATAAAATTCTTTCATTAAGAATAACAACAGCTTTTGTTAATACTTGAATATCTTTTCGATTTAGCAAGTTCATGACCAGTTTGCTTTTGAGAATTGGCGTGAGGATGATGGAATGGCTCGATTAATATTGTAACAGTTGTCAAAGCAATTTTATAGGAAACGAAACGCATTGCTAATTCTGAGTCCACCCAGAAGGTATTGGAATATCTTTCGTGTTTGTGTGTCCCCGCGCGTGTAAATTATTACAATTTATAATTTGGCGAAAGTGTGTGACTGTAGTCTTCAAAATATTTTTCATCGATTTCTTTAATCAGTCAATAATAAATTCCGACACGAAGACATTATTTATTGTTATGCATACCGTTAAATTTGCTGATATTAAAAATGAAACCGTACACAATGGACAGATTAATGAGTATTACAACAGAAAAACTGTAGAATTATTTTTAAAATCGCCAACCTATTTTCTCTGTCAATGATCATTTAACGCGATTGTGGGATTCATATATTATAATTTTCATTTGATCAATTAATATTAATTTAAATCATCAATATATAATTTCTGGGACAGCTTGGTGCAATTAAATTACTGACTGGAACAGCAATTACGAGTGATGTGAAAATACCAGTCGTTTTTGAAATAGAACCCGGCGTACTTTATATGGTAGCATGCTTAATATGGGCCGCTCTACTCATTATCGATCCAAGAATACTTTAAAGAAATGTATAACCCGAAGGTAAATTCAGAAAATTAAATATAGACAATAAAAGTACGTTTAAAAGTCGACTCACGTAAGCGGCCGAAGTGATTGATGAGTTAGCAAGGAGTGTGCCACAAGAAAATGGCTGTGCTTTATTTTAAAATTGTTTTTATTTTCTTCGTTGACTAACGAGTATCAAAGTACATGAAACCACTTATAATGTCGTATGGATTTAACTTTGAAAATAAATCTAGAGTGAATTCTTTTTGTAAAGAAATCTAATTTGTCATCTACTACATGTAGATCTAAAACGTGCAGATTCTTTTTCCAACTTTGATTAAGCTTCTAAGTAGTGGTCTCATGTTTATAAATAATGTTTAATGTTTCTGACACTGTAAGGATCTTTAAAATATGTTATATAATCGAGGCAGGTGGACGACCATTGATTTCCTTCATCGGTCGGTCGGTCATCTTTAATACAATGAGCTGACGCATTTTATCGTATTCTTGTCATCTAATGATAATTTAGAAACTTTTCCAAGATTTTTTATTTTTTCACGTACTTGGATTGAAGGCACAACTTTAACCTGGCACAAGCGCTGATCACGCGTCACTTCAAGTTAATTTATAACGTGGTACCACAGTGTCTACTAAAATTGATTAAAAGTGTTGAATGTGAAAATAAACGATGTATTATTACACAGGCAGCAGCTGTGACCGACTGACTCATCACTGCCAGAAATTCGACTATAATTCATTCCGTGCTCAATGTCATTTCATAAAGGTTAATTCGTCAACTTACGAAGTTCTTAGTATAGAGATTTCAACTAAATTTAGACTTAATTTAAATTTGAAAGAATAGAAGACGATGTAGGGTTGAATAGTAATAGCGTTAATATGAACGTTTTGGTTAGCTCTGTGTGTAAAACGAAAATGCTTTTTCTGTCTAAGACCATGTTAGGTGACGCTAATTAGTAGCTTTAATTAGGTTATATAACCAATTCTCGTTTTAGCAATGAAATGGGAATGGATAATTTGCTAAGATTAGTTTTGCCTCTTGCTTTTTATTTTTAATTTTATCGATGCAGTAATCCGAGTCGGAAAAGATAGGAAAGGCAAGAAAAGAAAATTCGTCACGTAAAATAAATACGTATCCTACACAAGAAAGGATACGTAATAATGGTAAATTTAAATAAGCACTAAATTATTTTCTGAATTCCATTGCTTCACGTCACAATCTAAACAAAACATCAAGAACTGCAGAAATTGCTGTTTTCAGCACTCCTAATACGATTACGTGACTATTGTTGCTAGTGCAGCGAATTTTTCCCGCATATTCTGTAGATAAGCAGCAATCTTGGTAATTAACACGTTTGAGACGTGACCGGTCATTTTGTACGTAACGCGAAGGTACACATTATGGACGCATCCCTACGTCGTGTCATGCCGGCCATTGTCGCTTATTGCTTATATCCGGTGTCGCCGATGCTTGTACCGTTTCTGCGATGTAAAGAATATCAAGAAGCGACTCGTATATGTGGGCGTGCTTTGGCAAAATGAAAAGAATTTGCGTTATATTAAATTTGATAACCATCTATCACAATGTTTTTTGGAGTATTTCAGTTTTACCACAATTATCTTCGTCCTTTCTGTTCTCAGTTAATCAGTAATCGCATTTTTCAAAAAATATACGTTGTTTCGAAAGTTTTGGGCAACTATGTATTTACGTAAAAGGCATTTTAAGTATTGCCTTAGAAATCAAGGAAGCATCAGATGTGCCATCTTCTTGCTAGTTTTAATTACATTTCCTTCTTCTTGATGTGTTATTTAACGTGATCGACTGTCCCTGACAGCTCACCATTCCTTACAATAATAACAATTGTCATGGCACATCCATATCCAATACATCGGCAACTGTCACGATGTCTCAGGAATACTTATTCTTTAACTACCCAGCGGCTGACATTCACCAGATAGGAAGTGTTTTGCAACCCAGTTGGCACCGCTATCCACCGCACCTACTCCAAGGTCTTTATTAACTTGAACTACTTGGCAATTGTCTAAGGTTTTCTTGTCTTTACTTATGTTTATTATATTTGCAGCTTTGCTCCCAACGCGAAGTTTATTTATAGCTGGATTGTTTTTGTTCGGTTTAAGTTTACTCGGTTGAGGCAGGTCTAAATTATTAGTTCGTTAGCTTTGGAGGTCAACTAATCATTGGGAATAGACGAGCTTGCGTAAGACAAATGACAGTTGAAGAAGCTAAAGAGGTGTGTTTGAACGCAGCCTTGGTACTTGGAAATCCCTCGTGCATTGTATTGAATTTATTTTATGATGATTATTTTGCATTTAGTAGCTTAGTTGTAGTTGAGATACAAATATTTTCATTGCTTTTTGTTAGGACGGTACAATCGTATATATATATCTATTGCGGATATATTAATGTTCATAGTGTATCTATATTATCGTTTTCATCTTTATCATGTATCTACTCGAAAACTGTAATGCCCTCGTCAATGTTCTTCTGTTAGAATCAATCTTCTATCTTAATTTCCAAGTTGTTTACTCAGTTCAATCACATCACAATAGAAATCGCAGTTTTACATCCTTTCAATGTTAGACAAAAACTCGCGCACCGCGTTCCGCTTCGACAAACGGCACAATAATGCACGTAATGGTGTAATGATTGAATGAATCATAACATAACAGAGTTGTGAGTCCGCCCCGCGTCCCGGGAATGCAGTTATTGTTCAACACTGTCAACATTCACAAAGTATTTAACATCATATTTTATCCAGCGGCGGGTAAGGCGTCTTGCGGTAGTAATTCGACCTTTGATCTTTAACTAAACAGTAACACTTGGGCGAGTGTGGATGGAAGTGTTGATACGGATTGAAGTTAGCGAATCGAAGCCAATCAAATAAATGACAACCTAAAAAGGGTTAGGTCAGAAGTACCCAAGAGAATGCATGGAGAGATGGATGAAATTGAGGCGAAAGTAATATGTCATGATCTAACAATTTAGGGATCTGAACTCTCTGCTTACTCCTACGGAATAGAAGCATGATTATATATTACGTCAGTATTTAATCTTTAACTTAACACAGATGACACAAGATAGAAACTTGATGCTGTCAACATTTGACAGTTGAAAGCATTAATGAAATCGCGAGTCGTGTGATTCATGCTGCGATTAACATTATTGAATACAACTTTGTTTACGTTTTGTGCATGATAAATCTAGAAGGCATGAGAATTTGGCATGTTTATTGAACTGCCTATTCATTGTGGGATCAAAAAAGTATGGGATGTTACCTAACTATGTGCGTTTACATTGCTGTTTTGAAATTACTAGTCATTATGTCGAATACAAATTGCATGTCATATAAATTTTCACTCTACGAGTACCTTCTGTGAATGGTGATAATTATTTGCTTACAACTTTCTTACGCATCTTTAAATTGTTTATAGATTAACTCGTTTTAAAAAAAAACGATAAGCAACATAAGCTTAAGAAAGAAAAGGTGAATAAACTGTTAACAAAGCCAGTTTGTCTGAATTACCTACATATGTGTTTTGATTATGCCATTGCCTATTGCTGATTGCCAATCAGTTTGATGTTATTCAGAATTTTTGAACTACATTACATTTTTAGCTATTACTAGTATAATCAAGGCTGGCCGACTTTCCTAAAATAATTCTCTTAACAAAAAGAACGTCTACTATAATATTTAGTGTTTTATGATAAACTTCCTGTTAGCAACTCACGTGCAGCCTACTAAACTCGTTGCCAACAATCGCAACTCCAAACAAATGAAAAAAGTTTAATACAAAAAAGTAATACTTTTCATTCGCTGTTCTAAGGCTTCATTGTGAACTTTGCTTTGTTGATTGGTAGACTACTTCGCTATATATAACGCAATGTATATCTGTGGGTTTGTTTATTTGTTTAGGAGGTAGATTAGCTACTTGTTAATTTGATGGTAAGTGATAACCGCTACTTATGAGTACTTTCGAGTTCAAGGGAGTCGTGACTGTTGTGCCGACCCTCAAGCAATTGCTTACTAAATATTTTATACTTAAGTCATATCGTTTTGGAAATCCTAATCCGTAGATCGTAAAAAAAACGTAGCTGATAATGAATAACTTAATCCATGAACGAGGTCTACCAACAGCAACGGTCTTTTTGTCAGACAGATACAATTGATGCTTTACAGAATATCTTAAAAAAAATGTGTAAAAATCGTTTGGAAAAACCTTCCCCACGAGGGACGTTGAGTCTGGACTCTTGCTACTCTAGTATGTACCTACAATAAAAAAAGCAAGGACGTGTCAGCCGCGTGACGAACAATTTTATTTGTCCCGTAATTGTTTTTTTCCCTTGAATGTATGGAACTTGATACGTCAGCCGGCTTCACACACGCCACCTGACTCAGGGCTGTTAAAATTTCTCCGCACGTATAGGTTCCGCCATTTCACAGCGGGGAATTTGTCATAAGTGTTTTAAGTGGATTTTTATTATTTGTTTGCGTTATAAATGTGCCAGTATTGTTTTGTGTTAGTAATCATGTTGTATGTTATGTTCAATATGATGAATTTTGTAAGGATAATAAGACTGTTTTTTATTTTTTTCATTGTAATCGGAAAATTTTGAACGAAGTATGTTTTTGCAAAAAAGAAAAATATATTTTATATTACCTATAAATTTTAATAACAAATTTACGAATTGCATTGGCAACGTTAGTAAATGTTTTAAAATATGTTACATATTAATTGGCATAGTGTGTCCTACAACCCTCTTTGCGTAATACAATTCCACAATAACGATTACATCACTCATTGGTAGCCCTAACCCAATATTCCACACAAGTGCATCGCGAAACAAGGTAAATGGGACAAGCATTGGACTGTGCGTAATGCTTCCCGACGCGGCCCGCCCTCCCCGCACCGCGCCCCGCGCCCGTCTCTCCAGCACAATAACTCATCATCCCGCTTCCTGTATTTTTTCATTTATACTGAGCTGTTATGTATTAGCCCGCGTCCATACACCGACTACGCGGTGTCGGGTCATTGTGAGATGAACTGAGGTTTTTACAATTAGATTTTATGGTAGGACTTAGTGTAGATTAGATTGCCATTAAAATGGATAGCGTAAATATGATAATAGGTCTAATGTGGTAGGGCCACAATATTTTGGTATCGGAGTAAGTAGACAAAGATCTGTTTCTAACTCCTCTTGCTTGTTGTTATTCTGACTAATTTCGTTGCGGCTTTAAAGATAGGTGCGTGGTGGCCTGTTGGTAAAAGACCAGACGCGACTGCCAACGTGGTCACGGTGGTCACGGGTTCAAATCGCAAGGGCATACCACTTTTCGGGGTTATGTGTTTGTTGATAGTCAATCACCACACAATATATCATAGAGACTTTAAAGAATTTCTACGGGATGTAAAGTCTGCCAACCAGGCCAGCGTGTTAGATTGTTTGATGTAACCTCTCTCAATCATACTCTCGATTGTAGAGGAGGCCCGTGCCCTGAAGTGGGACGTATGTGGACTGATACAGACAGACTAAAGTCCACGTCCACTGCTGGACATAGGCCCCTCTCCTATGGCACGCCACTGGGATCGATCTTCAGCTCATCGTCTCCAGCCGCTGCAAGCCGCTAATTTTCATTACTTATTAAAATCGTTACTCGTTAAAAATGTGGTATTTTTTTTTTGGAATGTGATGTCCATGTCAAACGTGGCAATGGAATCTGGAATACCCAATAAGATAAATACATGAACGCATTCTTTGTAAAATACCTCATCAAGCACTGATGGTTTTCACTCGTCACCGACCAAAAATTATCTATCCATTACGCATTTTCGCGCCCAAAACGGCTATAAACAGATGTAGACATGAGATCCTTAGCATACCTGTAGCAAAATCGTCAAATATTTTAATCTACATGCCTTTTATGGTATGTACATGTATATATGTTACTATATTTACATTTGTTCTTACCTAAACAGGATAATTGATTCATTGCTGCGAAATTATTTAATGTGAGCTTTGATTTTTTGACTTATGCAGTTGACTTTTTACGAGCTTTTAAAATAAATTGCTTAGGGATAAACTAGATTTCTAGTGCAAGGAAATATTTGACGGTATGCACGATATTAAATGAGGAAATATTTTAACAAGCGGAGTAAAACTTGTCGAAAAATGAAAACATTTTGTTGCAAAAATTTTCTTCACTTCCCGAATAACAATTAACTTTAATTATTAATGTTATTTCAACTAACTTGCATTCTGATTTGGGATAATAATGAATTACATGTTTAAATATTATTATAATTATCATAAATTCGGCGGCAGAAATGTATAAGTATTTTGCAAATCCTGTTCATTTTCAAAACCATAAACCTCATAAAAACCTCATGCAATTTGTTAATTTTCCTTTTTTTTTGTTTGTGTTAGAGCTTGTCTCTTTTATATTCCAGATTGTCCTGTCTTCTTTTACATTGTGTTATATCCATCCAAAGGTTGTCTGTAAGAAATCGCCTAGAGCGATAAGACCGCCATCTGTACTTTTTTCTTATTTTTTTGTATGTTTTTCCTTTCTGTGTCCAGTTAAGAATAAATAAATAATAAATAAATAAAAAATAATGAATAAATAAATAATCAAGTTTCAAATTCGTAAATACTGAAAATTATGTTTAATTTAGCCTCCGTGTCTTCTCAATGTTTATATCTTGAGATAAGTTAATTAATAAACTACCGCGTTACTCGCTTGCCTAACACTTGGCATTAACGCCGGGTTAATGTCTGGATGGATCTAATCCAATTTGACCCCAGTTTCAAATTGACCTAACAACTGTTGACTAAGATTTCAGGTAATTTACATTAATAAGCTACTTAATAAGATATTAGGCAAATCCTCCGCGACGTACATATATCCCTAATATTTAAGGCTTTAAACACATTTATAAGACGATATAATTTTACTGCTAACCATATTTTTAGATGCGCCATTTCATTTTTAAATAATGGCAATTAATTTTACAAGTTGAAGAAATAATTAACAATTGTTCAAACACATTGTCTTTAATATTCACAAGCTGTTCAAAGGAAAGCGTCACGTATTTCTGTTTGTTGCACAAAATAAATTCACGTGGTAGGACTTGTATTTTGACTTTATAATAAAATGAGAATATTTTATTGTAGATCTATACAATGAGACATGATCGTAAAATAGCTTCATTAAATTTTTAAAAAAATTGCAAAGAAATGAAGCAATATTATGTATTTTAGAATGACGAGAAATAATATCAAATGGAAATATAAACACTAGATCTGAATAAAATATGTTCATATGTAGTGATGTTTTTTGAAATAATATACAAACTGGTCAAGAGTATCGAATTTCGCAATGGCCTACTGCCTCTAGAATCCGAATCTCAGGATAGGTTGAGTATTGTAGGACTATAAGAGCTTATTTGATTTACCAAAGAATCAAGCTTGATTATACTGCATCCTGTCCTATAATTAGGCTACTCTTGTGTAGAGTACAGGCTTCTTTAAAATTGCTAAGGGTTCGTTTTATTAACCAAACTGACCTAAGATTTCGTTCATTTTTAAACTTCAAATCCAATCCATCAGCCAAAGGAAGTCTACTGCTGAACATAGGCCTCTCCCAATGATTTCCACAGTGACCTGTTGGAGGCACCCTGCATCCAGCGACGTCCCGCGACCTTTACCAGGTCGCCTGACAAACCTCATACACAATCGGAATTTGAAATGAATATATAACATCAAATTAAAGGCAATTGTTAAAAACTACAAATACCATGAGTTCTCGTCTACTCTGATAAAAATCCTACGCAGGATTCCACAAACACCTGATGACACGAAAACTCAAGATTCGTAGTAGAATTATTTGTAATTTGGTTATTTACGTCGCAAGTTTGTATGAATCAGTAACCCGAATGGCGGGAAGGCGTAATGCACCCATAAAGTCGATATTTACAGCGAAATATTCCGTCACTGGTCTCTGCAGTCTGCACCAGTAACATAGTTCGGTCGGAGCTATATTTAAACTAGGCAGTAAAACCCTCCGGCCTCCTTTGTTTCTGGATGTAATGACACAACTACCTATAAGCTGGAATATAAATAGCAATTCTTATTACCTAGTACCAAGCACTTACCATGAGTTTTGTTTTGTAAGAAACGTTACGGGTTTGTAAAATTTTGTTCACAGCTCTCAGTCGTTTGGATTGGTTGCTGTCTTACCCAGTGAAAAAAGAGTATCAAGAGTAATTGGTTAGCATATTTTGCTTCAGTATTTAACCAACTAACTTTTATCTAGAAACTTCAAAGAGTAGAAACAGACAATTCCGTTCAACAACTAGAACAATTATTTTGATGATGATTGACATTTCTAAATTAATGAGTGATATATTACCCGTCTTCGTCTGAGACTGCCTTGATTGCGTAGTTGTATTACGGTATGATTACAAAGCTGAGATCTCGGCTTCGAATCCCGTGTCGGGTAAAGCGATATTGGATTTTTCTATTCATTATCAGCCCGGAGTCAAGAATTTGTGCTCGATATGGCGATAGGCTCGTGTTTAATCACATCATGGGATGGAATACATAAGGCGAAACGTGGGTGTTCTGGTTGCACCTTTGCCTACCCCTTTTGTGAAAAGGCGTAATGTTTCTGTATGTTATGTATGTATATTACCCGTCGCTGCGGTAGTTTTAAAAACAATCTCAAACTCTGTCTTGTTAAAATCGTTGATGTTTTTAGAATAAAAGAGACATGTAGTTTTTCCGTCAGTAGGTATTTACGGATATAAAAGATAGCCTACACAAAAAAAAAAGAAACTTGGGGATCCGTTGCTGCAGAGAAAGAAGCAAAACAAACATTACCCTTTCGCATTCCAATTATTATTAGCGATAGCAGAATTACATTGGTACATGAATTCATATTAATGTTTTTTTGCAGATAATCGTCAAATAATCCTAGATTTTGGATAATATACTTGTACATAGATTAGTAGACGGTGAGCTTTAAACCGTACAAATGCAGTTTCCTACGGATAACCGATATAGGCAATCATGCGTCTGTAGGCGCGGGCAAGAGCTAGTTATTCATAAACGGATTTACTGCTCAGTGTATTTAGACACAGGTTTCTTTGTACTCTCGCCAAATGACTACGGTCATTAAGTATGCTAAAATAAGAGGAGTTTATTATGAGAACCGGATAGCACGAATCACTGGTGAATAATCCTTCCTCATAGTATTTACTGAATTAAACGCATTTATGATTTGTCAGGTGTGGTAGATACTCGTATAAGTATTACTTTCTATTAGATATTGCTTGCTCTTTTGCAATCGTAATACTAGAAATGGTCATTATAAACGATTTAGAAATGTCTTCGGACAAATTTATAGGTTTCTATTTCATGTTAATAGTTAATTGTATCGTACAAATGATTCAGGGTTGGAAGTTGGGACGCATGAAAATAACAATAAAAATGTGGCGTTCTACCATCTTGACGTTATTACCTTTCACATTCTCTTATTAGGCATGTAATAATTTAATTTCAATAATTAAATACTTCCTACCATTACTTCCTTACTAACTTATGGACATATATTTTTAATCGATAAAACAGTCGTGGTCTTATGACCAATATACCCTTGCTAGTAGCTATATTAATGGTCATTTCAAACTTGCACCGAATTGCAAATCATGGTAGTAAGTCACCATTACTAGTTTTCGCAGTAGCTCGCTATACCTCGCTGACTGCAAACAAATAGCTTGCCAAAATGTCACCTTTTATGTCACAAAGTAAATACACGTTTCAGTATTAATCATAGAACCAATAAACCTGTCGTCCCAATATAATGAAACATCTGTTGAAGATTCTGCATATGTATCTCTATCAGTCCATATAAGTCCCTCTGCAGAAGAGTAAGATTGAGAGGAGTTCGGCCATATAGTCAAACCACGCTGGCCTAGTGCGGGTTGGCGGACTTTACAAATCGTAGAAATTCTTTAAAATTGCTACGGCTTCCTCACGATGATTTCTTTCACCGTTAGAGTGCGTGTGATTGACTGTCAAACACATATAAGTCCGAAAAGTCAGATGTGTGCCCTGAGATTTGAACTCGCGACCATCGTGAACATATTGACAGTAGCGTCTGGTCCGTTCCAACAGACCAACACTGTAAACGATGAATTATTGTAATCAGTTAATTATGTGATCTGATACATAACATCTTTTTCCAACGATTTCTTTTCGTTACTTTGACCAGCTATTGCTGGTGATATATCAGATTTAAGATGTAAGATAACATTACTACATTTATCTCCATGACTCATACTGAACCAAAAATATAGTAGTCAAATATGTAATCTGTTATTTCCTAAATAAAAGTGCACGACCAATGAGTCACTGTTTAGATAAGGAAATTTTGGTAAAGCCCCCAGAAAATAGTGAGTACCCACACTGATAAAAATATTTTTAATTGTTGTTTAGATAATATAAACACAGTCAAATCTACAGGAGATAAATTCTTCCCGTCATCTGACTTTATCAGTTTTTTGTAGAAACTCCGCTTAATGCTTATACTCGCTAAATCTTTAGACAATTACACCTGCCATAGGGTTGAGAGATGAGAAAACGTCATGTCCCAAAATACGGTCATCGAAGATTCCTTTTTCGTTTTAATTTCCGTCTGAACTGCATTTTTAAATGTCATATAGCCAATGCCCTGGATATGAAGTAGAACAACCGACTTCTGCATTACGCCTCACATTGCAACATTCCCGGACGACAGTGACCGCCGAGATCCATTCACTTTGTGTCAACAACCGGCCTTACCATACTCACTTGTCATCTTTAAGAGTCAGCCAAATATCTGCATTTATGCAAATCTGTGCCAGATTACTAGATTAGTAAATTCTTGGAGCGCCTTAAGAACTTGCGTGGTTTCTAGTTTGGTTAGCGGTGATAGGATCAATTTGAAGTTTGAAAACGTTTTGAAAGTGCGGTTGATCGTTTTATGTATAAACAAATGCTTTTACGATGACTTTCTCTACAACAAAAATTATATAACATTTAATGATACCAGCATAACTTTTGATAGTGTTGTTTTTACACTCTTCTTTAGTATTTTTTATTATAACAATTTCATTAAACATTAATTCATTATAAACCTCTACTGGAATACTGACTGCCTCGGTGGCGTAGTGGTACTACGGTATGATTGCAAAGCTGAGGTCTCGGGTTCGAATCCCGGTTCGGGCAAAGTGATATTGGATTTTTCTATTCATTATCAGCCCGGAGTCAGGAATTTGTGCCCGATATGGCGATAGGCTCGCCCCCTATCACATCGTGGGACGGAATATACAAGGCGAAACGTGGGTGTTCTGTTAACACCTCTGCCTACCCCTTCTGGGAAAAAGGCGTGTGTTTATGTTTATGTACTCTACTGGAATGTCCGGAAGCATCATCATTGTCTGTTGTATCTGCAACAAACTCCATAGAACAAAAAGTACTTCCAAATTCAAAAGCTGTACAAATGGGTCAAGTACTGTCGTCGGTTTCCGTTTCCCTGCAATCATTGGCCGTTCGTAAAAACAATGTAGTTTGCAACCAACATCGTGAAAGGAAGTTCAGTAATCGACGTGATGATTATGCCTTGTTTTCGTATCGGAAACTGCTTCTAGTTAAACCGTTTATTTACGCTATTCATAATAAGTAAAATAACCAATTATTTCCCGCGCGTTTATGTGTTAAGTAAGGTGAGGTTATGTATGCACGTTGCATGTCCTTCAAGCATAAAACCAGTACATATTTTTGTTTCATTCCTGCTGCTTTTTTGTTTAATGACGAATATGTAGTTTTATCGACTTATAGCATTGTCTTATATTTTGCTTGTAGAATTTAGTATTTGTCTAGTAAGTACTTTTATGAAAATATGTTCTTTCATCAAAATCATCATTAAAAACCTATTGATTGCAGTTATGTTAATATGCAATTTCAATTTATCTGATTGCATTATGGTGTCTTAGATTTACGCGAATATTACACATTGAAATAAAACTATTTTTTATGGATTCTATCGTGAATTTTGTTTAATTATTAGATATTTGAACTTCCCAACGTTTCGATCACTTTGCAGCTTTCGTGGTCACTAGATTGCGTAAAATCTACCGCTACAGTGCAAACTGACAGGCATCCTCATAAAATAGCGTGTCGCATTTTACACCAATTTTCTTGCTCGATTTCTATAAATTCTCAATAAAAAAACGAATTGACGGAATCTCGTCAATTGTTGAATTGGTCGCGCTCCTTAGTGCTGCGTCCACAATTTCTTTGCAATCACATTTCTCATCTCGAATAACAGTGTAAATAAGTAAAAGTCGGTTCGTTCTGCAGCCGTGGGATAGATAAGGCGGTGCGCTCTCTCCCACGTTCAGAGACGTACTGAGATTAACTGTTCTGTGGAATGTTAGTGACAATGTAAAGGGATGGCGTGGAAACGCTGTCTTCATTTTAATTCCCATCAACTGTCGTCGTCAGTTTAATGTTTGTTTTTCAATTGCTACTACACAAAATGACATGGATGAAGCATGCGAGTGTGATGAAAGATGTTTTGTGTAACTAAAACCCAAAAATAACTTGCGATTAACTGTAGTATGCAGTCACTTGGTATGTTCTCGATACAAACAATCGCATTAAAAATGTAAGGAGTGCAGATAATCAGGTTTCGTCGGTTAACTCTTGTGAACCTGTTAAGTCCGCGCCTGTTGTTAAATTTTGTTACTTTAATCGCCACGGTTTTTGGCCGGCCAACCGGTACTCTTCCAAGTCCGTTAAGTTAACTCAAATAAAAAATATAATTTGGCTGTTCATGGTTTGATGTGTTTATTTAATTTGTGGCCCGGGGATGTATGTCACGTGTGTTTCTTGGAATCAAATGTCTACTGTTAGACATTAGCTGTCAATTCGATGCACATAAGTCATAAGTTTTCGTTGCACGTACTTTCGTCGAAGGCTGTAATAGATGGACCCTTTGAAATCGAAATATAATGAACACACTTTTTTTAATGTTGCAATTTACTTGCGGTGTCTGATTACACATGCCTTATGTATGGTAATTTTTTGTTGAAATTATTGAACTGTGTCTGACATTGGATAAAATTGTCATGAGACTAGTTATTAAGCACAGTTAACTATAATCCAAATTCGAAGCCCTTGCAGCAAAAAACATGCAGGTCAATATTGATGAACATGAAACGAAACCAAAGAGAATTAAATTCCATTCCCGTATAAGAGCAATAAAAAGAAAATCTTCTCAATGTCGGACAATTCCACGCAATTCTATAAATAGCAAGGGGTTAAATGAAGGAAACCATGCCGTACGTAACAAAAGAAGAAACAGACTGCATCGCCCTTCGCGAAACGCTACTCAATATCGATGCGCATATACGTTTAATTAGTAAAGTGCCTTCGATAGATCAAAGTACTTCATAGACCGGTCGAACTCGTAAGATCACGCTCCGAACGTATGTTAGAAAATTGTACGAATATCTAAATATTATTTGCTCATTAGAGTACTTGCTTATTCGGCGGTGCTCGTTACGATATGGTGTTAAGTCAATGAACTGTAATAGTGGTAATAAATTTGATAGTACGTATATGAAATTCAAATACGTCTACGACGTCTTCGGGTAATTTTGAAAGGCTGAAGTGTTTGCGTTCATTTTGCAGCAATTTTATTTTAAATGTTCGTGAATTTGTGATCTTGTGGAATGTTTCATATGTATCAATGCATTTCTTTACAAAGTTCGCAGTGTTCTAATCTGTGAATATAACAATGGCGTTCATAGAACAACTCATTGGAGTTTTGGGAACGAACGAAAATATCGAAGTCTCAGCTCAAACAATGCCATAATTACAAAGTGACAGAAATGAACAGGAGATACATCACGTAGGTTAGGATGTTTTGAACCTAAATACGAAGTGAATGTAATACAAATTAATATTTAAGTAATTTTCAAAACGTCGCTTGTACTGCGGCGGAAAGAAAACGACAGGATGAGACGGAACGCAATAGTTACACATTAATTCCAGTTGTAAGTTGCATATAAAACGCAAAGAATCAGCAATTATCGTATTTTTTATTGGAGTAGATCGAGGCGCCTGTTTTAAACCCATTAATGGACGGATGACTTTTTCCTGTTGCTACATAGCCCTTAAAAGAACATCCCGCCATATCTATTATTATATGTAATTAGGGCACAGTGAGAAGTCTGCGGTGTGTTACAAGTAGATGTATGAGAGTGTTGAAAGCTAGCGGTATTACAGACGAAAATCGGACGTTTGCCGATCACTCCCCGACGTATGAGGTTCAACGACTCCTCTATACTCTATTAAATAAAATAGCATTTTGTTAGTACCGCACGTTCTGATCTTATTGTTGATTCTAAGTCATTTCATCCGTGACAATGTGATTTAAACTGTAATGTATTGTGTCAAAGTTGTTTTTTCCACGCGCTTTCTTACTTTGGCCCGGATTCGGTTGATTTCTTCAAGGAAAAAGCGAGTCATCGTTCAATGCAGCCGAAAACATTGCGCTAATAGTTCAGCGAAGTTACGTTAGCGAGCGCGCGGTGAATACTTTAGAATTTCTCTTCGCGTAATAGCCTGTCTAGATCATTGTTCTTCCGATCTGTTAAATAGATAGTACTGAATGGAGCCAACTTTCGATAGCGAATGCGTGTTCTTTATCTGAGCGAAGATAGTCTCGATCGTAATTAAACTCCATGTTCGAACGATTGTGATAAACGAGTCTGTATTGTTACATTTGATTAGGACTAGCTTTGTGTTGCTCGCCAAAAGTTCTACAATATTCTCACGTAGGTATAACTTAGTCAAGGAAATTATGTAAATATTTTATTGATCGCACCACACCTAAATTAAAATGACCGATAGATTGATTAGCATAACAGGGTTTCGGAGCAGGATCATTTAGGTGACATTTTATCAGACAGACAAGTCATAGTGTTGTAAAATATATCCACGAAACTTGCGCGTGCTGCAAGCATCCGCAACAATTTGACATTATAAGGAATGCCTGGAATACATTTGCAACACCTTCGCAACGTAATGTTGCATTCATCCGACATGTTTAGTCAGGCTTCACTAATGCAGTTTTACACGAAAATAGAATTCTTTAGTAGACAAATAACAAGGAGTTTTGTGAGTTCGTTAGTGCTTTCGTGTTTGTTAAAGGTAAAATTTTAAAACGATAATGGATATAAAAAATGTGTAGTTCATTAAACATTGGTTTTTCCGGTTACAAAAGTAGGTTCTACTGTTTGAGGTAGTCGAAAACATATGAAAGCATAATTTTACTGCTTCTTAGTAGATAGCTGAGACGCATAAAGTAATTGCTCCGTGTATCTGTTTTTTTTTTTTAATATACTATTTATTAGTTTAGATATCTCAATCGTAATTGATATCTTAAACAAAGTATTTAAGACTGTGTCCAATTCAGATGTTCTTCTAATAGTCTAATTAATGAACTTGATTTGTTACATCGTTGAATGTTCCAATTTTCCGATTGCTCTACATGTCATAAGCCCTGATACAAAGTTTCAAGGCCTCACGTTATTATAGCTATAAATTATGTAATTAACTCGTAATATTTTTAATATAGGTATTAAAGATGTTACGTCAATCCTGTTGATTGATTGTTTTGTAGGCGACGTTTATTGACGATAGAAATATGGGGTATTTGTGTTTTCGTAATTTCATAGATTATTTAAAACAAATTATATATTTGAATGAATTGACAAATACTTTCGTGCAGACCAAGTACTGTCAAAACACGAATATTTTTATGTATTTACTTTATTTTTTAACTTGAATGTTCTTTTACAACCTAATCCTGAATTATTCACTTGGAGTATAAATGCTGTTGGAAGAGTCCAAATAAAACAATTCCGGAATATTACTGTTCTAAAATTGTATAAATATTTGTTGGTCCGTTTTTGTTCCCGTTTTTAATAGTTTTTTATTGCGTGCCTCATCATACATGCATAAACATACATACATAAACACACGCCTTTTTCCCAAAAGGGATAGGCAGAGGTGCTACCAGAACACTCACGTTTCGCCTTGTACTGTACATGTACTTGTACTGTACATGCATAAAATAATATAAAGATAATCCCGGAGCCAGGGCATAGGCTCTAGTATCGTACACGACGCATTCAGAAATTGATTACATACTGCCCATCAAGTCTAATAAATCTATAATCATATTTATAGTATTTGAGCAGATGCTAAAGACTAGAAACACCCTCATAGATAATTGTGAGAAAAAATATGAATTATTTTAAAATGAAATACTTAATTATGCTCAATGAATGTATCTCACAATTTCATCCGGAACTGCTAATTTATAATATTTAAGCGAGATTTCGTTGTAATTACATCGAAGGGAGTTCGATAGCTGCAATGATTTTTATAAAAGTGCATTCATAATGCATTAGAAAACGCCAATGTATTGCCAACCTTTGAGAACGAAGCCTGATGGGTTGGGGAATGCCAACAGGACGGATCCTTAGGCCTCTGGCTATCTAACCAATCGAATCAAACATAATAGCAAAATTGTTCATTTTTATCAATTTTCCCAGAGACTATGGTACTATTTATACAATAGGTAAGAATGGCTATAACATGGTTTTTGTGAGACTAGTTACAAACAAGCATGGCTCTACTAATCCACTAACTAAAGCTAATTGTTTAAATGCAGCTCCATTTACTCAATGAATGATTTCACGCTACAAACCTAGTTCGTACCGTCCAGATACGATATCGATAAATGGGTTAGTTGATAGTAAAAAGCGTGTGCCACAAGATAAATTCACACGTGATGTAACGGCTTGCCGGGTACTGTTTTATCATCGTAATCTAACCGTACTTCAAGTTGAAAGGTCTCGTCGACAGTTTTGATCTTCGCTGCGACGTCACGAGATGAAAATCCCGATAAGTGGTGTGTAACCTATTTTATAGTACTAATGTGTATTTTAGGAGTAATTTCTACAGAATTAGCGTCTTCTTTATCTCCTTGTGGTTATATAAATAGTGATTTGTCTGTGGCTATGAAAAAATAGTTTTCAATAGGAAGGAAGTAGAAGGCCAATATTTGGAGCTGCATTGGGAGCTAATATCTCCTATAGAGTTCCTTGATGGGAAGGCTAATTTTCACGATATTCTTAGAGTCTTTAGTAAGTAGTAATTGAGATTCCAGGAGTTTTTTCTCTAGGGAAAGTCAGAGTTCCCCTAGTGCGTGAGACGGGTGGGTTTTTACTGTTACGTTTTCTTACTTTTTTCCGGGACCCAGAGGCTTTTCAGCATCAGAAGTTTGATGGCTCTTCGATGGCTAAAAATATGTTTGATCATTATATGATCACTACGAAACATTTGAGGGAATCTTGCAACTAAACAGTTGCAATGGCAAAGTTGCTATATCACTATTTTGATCGCAAGTACTTACTATACAGGGTATATCAAGACTGCTACCGAAAACGGAGCCAGGTGGTAGTTTTAGTGACTAGAAACAATACAACTAAAATTTTTGATTTTTTTTATATTTGTTTTTTCTATTATCGTATTTGGGTGGTAAATACTGTAGGTACTGTATAAAAAAATGTACACCCTTTTATTTTTAAAGACGTTATAGTACGCAAGGCTTTAAATTATATTTTTTGCAAAAACTATGGATTTGCCACCCAAACACAATGATTTTTACTTGTATAACAGTACAAAAAAAAATGCAAATTTTTTTAGTTGCATCGTGTCTGTACTCACTGAAACCTGGCTTCGTTTTCGGTAGCAGTCTTGATATACCCTGTATTATTGCACAATGGCAACAGCATCCCGTTAGTATCTTCAGAGGAATGTTGCCTCATACTGCCTCTAAGGGACTTTAACGACTCCTCCATGATATTCAGTGACCTGCGTTGGTCATTGTAATTTTAGAATGGCACTAAACTACAATCAGATTAGACGAAACATAATTTTTGAAAAGTTTACGAGGTCGTAAACTCGCTGGGAACTGTTATATCTAGATTATCGTGAGTGAGCATTCTATGAGATGTGCAGTTTCATAATATGTTGAAAGTCATGTTTGTCTATGCTATTTATATCGGGTGGTGGAGACACTACAACATTAATAATTGAAACCACGTTCAGGATCCCGCTTTAGCAATTGGTATACCAAAATATGTTAAGTGTATTCAGTATCTAGATAAGCTGTTGGATTTTTTTGGTATGTTACTCAAACATAATTTATTTACCCAATCAATTTGTGTAAAACTATTTGATTTTTGACCTAACTTTATAATTTAATAGATTTTATTGGGCTATAGCGTTCGCTTTGTAGTTTAAACACGTCACGCTTTCGTCGCCCTGAATATTTATGTTATGTATTATACATAGACATATGTACCCCAATGTATTCACACCAAAAAGCTTTCATTAGTTTGTTCTTCTCCCACGTTTCGAAATGACGTGTATTTTACACAGAAATACACGTTCTATATCGAATAGAATCGCTGCTTTAACGCTGATTAAACCGCAGGACTCAGCTAGTCATTAGCTGGACATGAGCTATGAAAATCCACTGCGGTACTGATAATGCAAATGTGGGCGTTACAAAGCACATTGATAAATGCTTTTCTAAGTACTGATAACATCAGTACCTTTAGGCCTGGATCACGTCTGTCAGCATCGATTCGTATTTTATTTATTGAATTTGTTATTTTGTGTGATTATGTGTACGCATGCTGACAAATGTCGTGCGTATCTTGATACAAAATAAATATTTTCAATAGACACAATACAAATCGATGCTAATAGACGTGATCTCTAGATACATAAGGTTTGTAAGAGTGATTTAAAAATAAATTACTATCTCTTGTGCACAATTGGACAAACATTGGACAAACATGGTTCTACTGAACATAAAGTTCAAAACAGGCAGGATTGTTGCAAAGTAGTTTTCGAATTGAAATTTAAATTATAGTACCTGTAAAACTTTGAATTAATAGTACTAAAACCAGTAATTGACTAATAATTTGATTATAATGTTACTACAATACGATGATTGCCTAGCTCTCTATGCAATTCCGCGTTTATTAATAAAGTCGTAAACCTCGCTATTCAAAATAATCGAGTCAATTCTAAAGCCTTGGACTAAATTTAATCCTTCGCTCATCCGAGTTTATTAATAAGTCCCTATATGTCATTTTATGTCATATCTTACAGACATAGTATAGGTTAAGAATTCTGTATATTATTTCCTCTAATATATGTTTGCCATATATCAATTACCTTATTGCAGTAAAGATGAGTCACGACCGCTCTTAGTAACCGTCCGGTATTACGTCCGGGGTCACATTGTATTCACCACTATGACATATGACAGGTTACGATGAATATTTTAGTGTTATTACTAGTCCGACCTGTATTAGTATTCAGTAGTAAAATATTTTATAGTATTTTGTGGTTGTTTGTTTTTCGCTTTAGATGAGATTTTATTTCATATTTATAATGACGCATTTATCATATTGGAATAAGATTATTGAATTAATAATTGACTGTAAACTCTAAGCTTATCAGAATTGTGACTTAAAATTTATGAATTTGTTGTTGATTTCTACTTTAGTTACCCAGATTCTCATCAAACTTCAGTATATACTGTAATTACACAGGACCGTCCGATTACATTTATAAACTTCGCCAACCCTATCCTTAAACACAACCAATCCATATTTATCCTGTAACAGTTCTATATTTATACAGATATTATGTAAAAACAAGGTAATGCTCATAGTCGCGGATTCCAGAGAGCGGACGAGTTGTTAGATCCACCTGTCGCGGCCGACATTCCACTCGTACCGTTATGTCGGACCCACTGCCCATCCGAGCTGCTTTTATTTGTACCTTACTCTACGCGGCCTTTTGTGGGCGGGCCTTTTATTTTAAAATTGGCTAGGGTTGTCAGAAATAGATTTGATGTTAATGATAAAAGAGTTTGTAACTCAATCGGTTATGATTTATCTTAATTGTTTTGAGTATGTGATTCTGTTTTTGAAATTTCACGCTTCATTGTGTTTACAATTTATTTATATTTAATGTTAGAAGTGTATTTATGTGTAGTCTTTTAAGGCGTGTCAATGTAGGAGGGGCACAGGACATATTGTTTGCCTAAATGCATAAATCGGCACTCCTTCCAAATATCTGTATAATATTTTTTCTCTTATTTCTTTTATTAATTCAAGTTTTAAATTATTACTTTAACTATGTATTAATTATTATTAATTTATGTATTCAATAGAACAAATATCTCAATATTAATGAAGTTTATTAATTTTAGCCTGTATATGAACGGATAACAATCTTAATTAGACTTGAATGCAGAAGGTAGACCTTGCATTTTATTGACTATACTAGACAGTAATGCGTTTGATTTAGCGATAAACAGAGTATCACCATATATAATATGGAATGGTAGAAGGTACCTGTATTAAATAATTTTACTACGGTCGGTTGCTTTGTGATTAGCCATCTTTATTAAAGATGCTGTGATTTAACATAATTTAATAGAATAATTCTATTGACTCATACCTCTGCTGATAATTTTGTACACAGTTCGTGACCTTTGCGAATCTGGATTAGATCACACTGAACAAGTGTGCATGATTTATCATAATTTGTTGATTCAAAGACATGTAAAACAAGGAAAGAGTTGCTATAAATAACTTCATCTTAATATTGATATAATTTACTGTGGTATAGACAGCTAAATAAGAAATTGTCAATTTTCTATATAAACTGTTACCTTCATAAAATTTCGCATTACCTCCATTGAAACAATGGATGAAGCATCTAAACTACCAAATTGTTTGTAAATCTGATAACGCAGTTGAAAACAGTACCAAAAACAAGTGACTCAACTTGTGCAATGATACATGGCGTTAAATCATTAAAGATAAGTAAGATAAAATGAAAATAGCAACAATGTTTGTCGTGATGTGGGCTTCCCCAACCGTTTAGTAATTGCTACTATTACTTAAATGCTACTCTTCGATTTTCCTGTACATCCAAGTATACAGATAATCGTTACGGAGAATCGCCATTTGACGTCAGTGCATTATTTATGGGTATATTAATCATTAGCATATGTATTTAAAATCGCTACGGTATGCAGGTTTCCTCACGATGTTTTCCTTCACCGTTAAAGTGCGTGGTGAGTGACTATCAATACACACATAACTCCGAAAAGTCAGAGGTGTGCCCTGGGATTTGAACCTGCGACCACCGTGAACATGTAGGCAGCCGAGTCTGGTCCGATACCACGAGGCCACCACGCACTACGAGGCCACCACGCACTAAATACGCCCAATTTCTACGGTATGTAAGTCCGCCAACCCGCACTAGGCCAGCGTGGTGGACTATATGGCCTAACCACTCTCAATCGTACTCTCGATTGTAGAGGAGGCCCGTGCCCTGCAGTGGGTCGTATATGGGCTGATACAATACAATACAAAAAATATGTATTTATTTTTTCCATTTTAATATTGCTGCTGAAAATTCAAAGTATAACAATAATTGACAATATTTGACTGAAGTACAAGGCAAATATGTATTGTGAATTCTTTATTTAAAAATCAAATGCAAATTTTAAAAATGCCATCTAACGATACATTCTTGAACTACTTTAGATTAATAAAGAAATTATTTTTTTAGAAGTGATGCCAGTTGAAAAACATGTGTGCAAAACCAGTAAGCATCTCCTAAAACTAGTATCATGACTTTATTGAATTCCTTGGCAAATTGTTAAATGCTTGAAGTTTTCAAAGTAGTAAAGTTTATGGGAACAATCACCCAGTGCAATTAGCGCTGTGTAACTAGTCTAAGTGTTGTGTAAATGGCCGCGTTGATAATGAATACACTTGAGTTTTGAAACTGGTTCGTAATCTATGTTTGCGAACATCTTTGTGATTTTCATTTTCATTTTGAGAGTATTTTTAGCTTTACTGCTTTGATGGTTCAGACATGGAGTATTTGATCTGCTGTTCTTGTTTTTTGTTGTTGAAAGTATATTGATATTTAAATTTAAAATAATATAAATAAATTCAATATAATTAATAACTTATATAACATCATCAATCCATTATCCATTTTACGTTTTTGGCAATACGTAATATGATGTTATACTCGTATGTGGTAGAGGCACGCTGTTCTCAATTATGACTCAGCATTAATGGGCAGACTCCTCCGGGATGGTACCTCTATCTCACAAGAAGTCGACGTGAAGCGACAGCTTTGCTGTCACATTTCGTTCGGCGAGCGAGATTGCCGGATGCCTAATACCCCTTTTCTCTTCCCAACCTTTTTTCTTCCCGCTCCCCTCCTAAGTGTAAGGGCCGGCAACACATCTACACTAAGCGTTGTGGATGGTCATGGGCGGCAAACATTTACCATCAAGTGACCTGTTCGCTCGTTTGCCGGTCTTATGTAATAAAAAATATATATGAAAAGTTAAAGGCCAGGAAGAACCTTAGTCTTAAGTCACCAGAAAATTTAAAATGAAATCAAAAAGACATTGATTAATGTAACGTTGCTGAATTTTCAAGCCACTAACCGACGTTGATGCCAGTCTGAATATGTGAAGTTAATTACTGTAATTGTGAACATAAACGTTGTGGTTTTTGAGATTTATTAATATTTGCTTGTTGATCAATCAAGTTTACGGGATGATGCCAGGTAGGAAGTAAGAAAGAGTCAATCAAGTTTATGAACAGTAAAGGCTTTGACGTGGGATGCATTAGTTCATGTTACTGAAAATCTAGTCGTTTAGCTTCATGGAATTTGCTATAATAGGTGACCTGAAATTAGTTTGGCCGCTAGTCTTAGCAAATATTAGCCTCATAGCACGTGTCTCGTTTCATAGTGATTGTTTTATAATATGCATAATGTACATTACCTAGGTCGCTTGTAGTATCGCTAAAGAATCACGTTTTGTTAAATTTTCTTGATTTTTTGCTTATTTTAGACTTTCATGTAATTTGTGCTGACTTTGTAACGATATACATACATCGTTCAAAGACATCATTAGCAATACAAAACCGTACATGGGTGATAAACACTGTAATTTTCTATTGCGAAACGTATTTAAATTCTTTTATTTCCAAAGGCGTATACGTGAAAGCCTAAAAACTATGTAGTCAAAGCAATAAAATTTACAAAATTAGTCGTAATTACACGGTAGCAACGCTGTTTAATTGCCAAAATATACAATTGCCAGCAATTTTGATTTTCACAAAACAGACTTGGGTGTGTAAGTGAATAAAGGTTAATCAGCAATTAAGGAAACGCTTTCCGTAGCAAGTTGTAGGCCGACCAGTCGAGACCTCAGCTCAGTGCCGCTCGACACCTTATTTATAAAGCCAATTTAATGTTTATTAGTGTATATATCGTTAACACTCGTACGACTGCAGATATCGTCGAAATATTGCAGTTTTATAGCAGGTTTGATGTAAGCTGTGGAATCTGCCGAAAGACTTATCTTTCAGCAGATTCCAATAGAACAAGCCTTAGCTTGTTCTCTATTAAAACATTAATGACATAAGTGTGTTTAAAAGTATTTAATTTTAGTAGTAACTATTTGTTACCAGACCCATGTTTAATGGTAGATACCTCAATATTATCAACTTCTTATAGCTGATTTTATCTTCTTGACTTTTTGTAATTGTTCCACATTTGTCTCCTCTGTTTCCCGATACAAAACAGTATTAAGAATAGATTTTCTAACGTTTACGCGAACTGTTTCCGACACGGTAACTTCACCCATCGACATCTCGATCAGATCAGCCGGCAAAAACTTGATGATCTTCGCAGAATGCGTTAATGATAATGTTGAATAACAGCAAATGACGATGTGAAATTTTAAATAACAATAAATGTTTACATATCGCGAATGCAGTCCAAGGCATTAAATATACATTACAAAAACCCGAGGAGCTGCTGTCTTGGATTTAAATAGAAGCACTAGATGGAAACATCAAAATATGAAAGAAGTACTAACTAAGCACTAAAGAACTGGGTGAGATTATTACTCCTAGTAAATACTGCAGCTCATGCTTTTCATACTAATAATTAATTTTAATATTTTGGGAATAATCCAAACGTGATTGGCAATTATATTTCGTACTTGAAGTACTAATTTAGGTTGACCCATAATAAAGACACTTTATTTAATACTCAGCATAAACGAGAGCGCGGGTCAAACAACGTTGGATTGTTTAGACACCAGAAAGTGTAATATCAAATTACGTGGTGCAGCGAAATTCTGCGGCTTCATAATTTGCTGCAACGTTAAATTGTAGTTACGACACCTCGGAGTTCGACGACATCTCGGCGAACAATAACAAAGGTTTTGCCACTGAATGCCCAAGTTTCTTTTAAACATAAGCATGACAAGTACTAAGTTGGGTTTTACTTAGCAAATTTAAAATTTCGGCTAAACGTTTGGAGGTTGGTGAGTTTCGTGTCTATTTCTTGACCTGAGTGTGAACCTAGGGCTGAAAACTTATTCTTAAATTTTATTTTCGGTTTATTTTGTAGTTAAGCTATAGTGATAATGCAATACTAGGATATTTAAGCAAACCTGATCCCTTAATGTCAGGACTAAAATACTGATTGCAATCGCCGATTTTGTTTTTACGAATACGAATTCTCTATGTCTTACTCCGAACACATTCCATCGATATAAAGTACACCGTATACGTCATCAGGGACTCACAAGTGGGACAATTAGATGATGTACGACCTGGACGAAATGAGGGCACAACGTATTCTTACAGCTGTTATCATATGATTTCTATTAGAACTCTTGGTATCAGCTGAAGATTTTTAACAAGATCTATTTGAATCTAAAACGAACACCGTTTCTTGTAAGACGTATTTTAAAATATGTACCTTTCGTAAAAAATCGATTAATATTTATGGAGAATTACAGTTTCAAAATGGCGGCGTAACATAATGCCTATGTCTAAGGAGCATGTTACTGTTCCCTCTTAACTGCCAGAAACCTAAATGTGTGCCTAATTAAATTCAACGGTTTGAAGTAAAACATGACATCGTTTCGGTGTAATATCCTGTGCAAACATGCGGTTCTCATCACAATTACATCATGAACGAGTTGTCACATGCAAATATTTCAACTGTGACTGAATGGTCTCAATTTGTTACGAATTCACGACGGAATGACCGACGCATCCTGTCTGTAATGCATCGCCGATAATGAGGGATAATGTTTTATTTGTTTCGGAGATTTATGTTTGCCACATTTGTAACGTAGCATTTGACAGCCAAAAAGTCGAGTATTACTGTAATATTGACGCCATTTTGGATCAAGTAATAAAACCTGGCAATATAAGTGTCAAAATGTACCTGTTTATAATCTAAAAAAATAATTCAAACAATATTTTACGTTATTTGATTATTAAGGTTTTATAACGGAAACTAAATATTTATGTAGAAAAGAGTATGATTTTATTCCTACATCGAAGATTAAACTCGTTTCAGGTGTCAATCAAATCAGTAATTGCTATCTTCAAATAAGTAATAGTGATATCACGTTGATAGTTTGATAGATGACGACTGAAGCACGATTTTAAACATACCATTAGTGCGCATGATATTTTCTTTTTTTCTAATGTAAAATCAACTATTTTTTATCAGTAACAATGATTACAAACGAAATATTTTGTTTTTCCCCCACGTGATTTATAATCATTGGCTAACTGTAAATACTGGCCACACCGTATTCCTAACCTTAATCTTGCAAGAAGGTTTTATTAATGAACACCGCATAAATAAAATGTGTTTGTAGAAAGTGGATTATGAAATATAATTTAATTATTACTCGTATTATATGTAGAACAGTACATTCAGCCTAATACATGTACATCACGCATGTGTTCTCATTGGTCTAACCCCTTCGTATCGAATGTTATTTAAAAAAACTTCAGTTTCAAATTAAGATCGAATGGTTCACACTCGCGCCGGATGTGACGGCTTCAATATCGGCATTTGCTTACTTTTTTCCCGCCAATGTTAATGGTGTTCGATTTTTAAACATTACTTTTTCTTTTTCAGGTAAGTGCTGGTATGAATCGATTTCTTGAGATATGCACACGCAGACTTCATGCAGATAAGTAGAGTAGTTTTAATTAATAATTTTGTAATCTTTCATTTCATATTAGATAACCATTCATTTACTGATTCATATTAATTATATAACCTCAAATTATATGAAATACTTATTTTTATTTGAGTAAAGAATACTAGAATCAAAAGAATCATGAATCTTAGAATTTATCGTTTGTATTTGTGTAGTAGTCGCTGTGTTTGTAACGCTCAATGAAATGAGATAATTATTTCTCCAGTAATTAATACTGACATCAAACAATTTAACTATGTTTATAATTAGACCGCCGAGTCTCTCCAATCATGAACTAAATGCGTTTTCTTGTTTATAAACATACTCTTTGCCAAATATCTTGTAGGAAGTTTTATACTAATAATCTTATCTATAATATGATAATAGGAATGGAAATGGAAACTAATAGATAAAGCGCTTAATACCGCTGTATTGTTTTAAAAGATTAATTTTGTCAAGTATCAGTATTTCCATATTGATATAGAATAATCATTTGTTATTTTCCGTAACCATAAGCTAAATTGTTTTTTGTCACTCGTAAATATAGCTTAGTATGTTTGCTAGTTTCAAAATGGTGTCTCATGATGATACAATTTACTCTTCAAGTAAATATTTTTTCAAATAATGATTTCTGCAATGTTTAAATAGTAATCACCAACCCCACATTTACACTAGGATAAATTAAAACAAATTTGACATTACCATTCAGCAACTAGTATGTAAATAAATAGAGAAGTGATAGTTGACGAGTCACGCGACGCGGCCCGCGGGGTCAACGAACTGCCGAAACGTCGGAACACCGGCAACGCCTTAGCTATTGCACACAGTTTTTTGCCGGCATCAAAGATATTACGGTACATAGCTATTTACAATGAAATTATCAAATAAATAGAGCATTAGTGCTCGTGTGAGGAACTGAGGTGCTGGACGAAATAGTCTCTTGATACCATTACATTATAAAAAGCATGTAGCTTCTAATTTAATTTTATTATCTTTAGGTTTCTTATTTTTTGTAATATGCATATGTGTGAAACGATTGCATGTTAGTGTAGTTCACTGTTTCTTTAGAAACATTCATAATAAACACGATGTAGTTTTTACTTATTTAATTACCTATTATGTTTTAATCATTTTTAATATAACTTCTTGGAGTATAAACGTTTTTTTAATAGTTTTCCATCGTAATAAGTCATCGATTTACACAGCTACAATTTCGCAAATATTGATTTAGATTACTACAAAATACAAATATGGGTAAATTGGTACTACGTAATTGACCATTCTAGTCTGATCTCCTTTGAGATACAATGTAAAATCCGCTGTAGTGGCGACCCCGTTCGACCCATGTGTGACGACAAGCAATCAAGCCGACACAATTCAATAAATGACGCCACTATCTGCCAAGCAGGGAATCCCTATAATTATATACTAATCATTTAATTAATCTTCGAGGGAAACCCGACGTCATATCATTTGTTTTCACAAATATAAATATGTGGGATGTAATTGCGAAATCCCGGTTGCTTTTTGGGAGTTCGGTACATTTTTAAAACTGATTCTGAAAGTACAGATTTAAGGACTAGGATTTTCCCGCTCTGACTAGAATAGAAATATGAGATTGTCGAAATAATTCGCGAATTTAAACAATATTGATCTTAGGGATCCCATCCTCAATCGAAACGTAGTTTTTCCTATTTAAATGACCTGCAAATGGTTCAAACAGCTGTTGGAAATATTATAATACCTTCTAAATACTTAAAGCACATTGTAGTATCAATGGGGCATTGCACAGGTTGCTACCACTGCCGCAAACCTCTTGATTTTTCTTTAAAAAATGACAACACTTTTACAATTCCCTAAGTATTGAACAGCATAAGAACTTTCCATCACCAATCTTTAGAAAACCAAAATATATCACGAATATATTTTATTTAAATTAACTGTAAGCAAAACCGCAAGAACACTTTAACTACTAGATTAATATCGCAGCAGCTAATGAACACCATAGGGCAGACATTGAAATATCCAACAATAACAAAGTAATTTGCTGCGGATCAAGCTAAGCGCTTCTTCTGTCAGTTTTATCGAGTTATTTATTTTGCGTAATTATGTATTGATGATTTGCAATTTTTTGCTGATATCGATATCTTTCCCGTCCTTCGATTCAAGGTCTGTGATTATTTTGTCCTGATTTTATACAAGAAATACAATTCTAGAGCGATAGTTTAAAAATTTCGCTAAAAGAAAAAGCCAGGAGAACACGCAGTCAGTAAATTAAAAACTATATAACGAGAAAAAAACTGTTCACCAAAGACTAATCACTAACACCGATAGTTGTTTATCCTGTACGAAATTCCCAGAATACAGGTATTAGTATGCAAATGCGGTGTATTTGTTCGTGACAAGGTCCGCGTTCGACACTGAAGGTAAATAGGTGGACCCTGCTGACAATTAGCTAATAATAGTGCCGTTCAAAATTGAACCGGTTTATTTGAGGCTAGCTTTTGGTTGTGACTCCATATGGGTTGAATTTAAGAAAATTATTTCTTTGTGAAGTAGGAACGACTAAGTGTTTTGCCTGATGTTAAGTCATCATTTGTCACCGTTGGCTATGAATATTAAATTAATGCTTTAAAAGTGACAGATCCACGCTGTTGTCAGCCATGACTCAGCATGAATGTTCAGGCTCATCGGGAGCGGTACCACTGGCTCATAAGAGATGGACATGAAGCGACGGCTTTGCTGTCGCGTTTGGTTCTGTAAGTGGGATTGAATTATAATTTCGTTCGTTTGAGAATGAAGGATGAAAGGAATAGATGTTCCTTGGCTGAAAATTATAATGTTTCTAGCTGTGACCTAGTATTAGTGAGCCGAACTATAGAAAAAAGGAGGAAGAATGAGAATCAAATGAGTAATACGCAAACATAAAAACAGACAACTTTCGGTTTGAGTAGGGCGACTAGATCTTGTTCGTGACTTTATTCCTTAGTTAGAGTGCTAGGCTAAATTCTGACTTTGTCCTAGTTCAAATCTTTTGGAGACAGTTTGGCAGTAAGATATTAAAATGCAGTCCTATTACTTTTGGGTTTTTTTTTTTCAATTTTTGCTTAAAACCTTTTGGATGTACCGAACTCGGGACAGGTAAAAATTTGAAGGCGCGCAAATTGCCGGAATCGTAAACTATTTGATAATGGAGGGATGAAAGAAGATAATATTACGATTTTTTTAATCTGCCGTATCTCAATATTACATCTAATCTTAATTATTATGCGTTCAATTTTATTTTAAATTGTGGTTCTGGTCGCCTAATCTTTAATTTAGTTTACCTAAACAATCTTCTATCAAATTTTCTATACTGGAAGTATGCTGCTTATCACATACATATAAACATAAATATTGAGTAAAAATGATTTAATTCATAATATTTATCAGGTAGTAGAGGCGTGATCAAACAATCAAATATCATAACCTTGTGACAATTGTTTGTTGAATAACCTGTTATGGACACGATGACTCATACGAAGGTATTGTTTTCAAATTTGGGAAATAATGCGAACATAATCGATTGGTTTACAAGCATTACCCAATTAATCATAGGTCATACGTTTTTCGACGAACTTTAGACCCAAGTATTGATGGAACGTTTAGTGAGATTTGTGCCTATGGCCTAACCAATCTCAATCGAACTATTGATTGTAGTATAGGCCCGTTCCCTACAGTGGGATGTTTATTGGGCTTGGTAACTCTTGAATAGTTTTCTAAATGGGATAAATAGGTTTAAAGATAGGTTCGAGTTCTCGTTGAGAGAAGACAATATACTAAATGCCATAAAAAGTCAATAAATGTTGGCTGCTTTAATAAGGCCTAAAATCTTTGGGAAGGCTCTTGTCAGTAGTGGTAACGCATGCTTATTTGTTATTACTGCCTTTATCATAATATACTCATTATATTGATTATTAATGATGATACGGAGGTAAAGTCCCGAATAATAGATAATTTTGAAAACCACTAAGGAGTTCCGAGTGAAAACTGCGATAAGGTTTATTGAAACACACCAAGGAGGTTTTAATTATAGTCGTATTATAAAAAGATCTGTTTTGCATATCTCCGACGACATCCCGCGGCCGGATCTCACGACCACGTGATTCTGTTCTCGGAATCTGTTGTTTATTACAAATATCAGCCACCATTGTCGTGGAATTGGGTTTTTCAAACCTTGCCTGATGTTATTAATGTATCTTAGGTAATAGCTTTAAATAGGTACTGTAACGGTGCTTTGTTTTGATAATATCTATTTATACTGGCTCAGAAAAGTGTCACGGCATGGCTATTTCTTCCGCCAAACAGCAGTGTAAATGCACTGTTGTGCCGGTTTGAAGGGCAGTTTATTCAGAGTAACTAATGGATATAATGAGATTAACGTCTTATGTCTCAGGATGACGAGCGCAGTGGAATACTAAGCATGTAATTGTACCATAGCCTTGTAATTAATATTAAAAATAAATACACCCAACAGTCACATACATAGTCCTGACCCCACACTAAGATCGAGTCTTGTGTCTAAAAACACCTAGATGCGGTGGTCGATGCGGGAATCGAACCCGCGGCCTCTCGTTTTACAGCCGCCGTATAACCAACTGCGACACGGTCATTCATGGTGTTGTTTGGTTTTGCTACTGTCCAGTGTCCATAAGCGGTCGTGGCGCCTTACCATCAGGTGAATGGCATGCTCGTCTCGCCGTTCATTGAAATAAAAAAATAAAATTAAGCACCAGATGGTAAGTCTAGTAGGGTACAGATAAACTATCCAGGAAGGTTAATCAATTCTCCGATACTAAGACGAATGTTCGAATATTGTACATAAAATTGTACGAATGTGCGTAATTACTTTACAAAATGATCGAATCCTCTATCGTACGTCCTAACCAAAGACTAAGTTCGGTGTGAATGATAAACATAGAGAAAAGTATTGATTTTAGAAGTGGAAAAGTTTTATGTTAGACCTGGACGTCAGACGTCGGACGTCCGAACATTCGAACTTCGTGTCGAGAATAGAGTAACCCCCTGGGAAGTGAGATAGCTACCTCTCCCTGGTCGATACAATCATGCCGGTCTGTTTGGCCTGTTGTATCCGGATACTGTTGTTTTATACCTTCCGTCAGGAAATGTTTATTATTAAATAAAGCCCAGGTTTTTCCTTGGTAACGCACTTTGGCCTATCGTGCTTTAGTGATTAATTATAGCATGCGTCAATATACAGACAACACTTAAGGTCTGCGCGCTGGAGGTTTTCAACTTTATTGGCTGAAATTAGTAGTACTTTGTAGTTTATGAACTTCAATACTTTACGTCATATTTTAAATTGGAAATAGATATATCTTGATTTATTTTCCGTTAAAATCAATACACACGAACTGTAGTTCGATTAGATTGATGTGATAAGGAATAAATAAATTATTATCTACGTGCTACCTCATTATTCAGTTCACAATAATACCTAATATGCTCTTTAGGTTTTAATGAATTCTTAATTTAAATGCGTTTAAATATAAGATGTTTAGGCAAATGAACGTTTTTTGGCATTTAATTGTATTTAAATAATTTTGCAACTAGTTTTAGACTACCGTTTAACATCCAACTATTGTTTCCTTTTTTTTCGGCCTGCCAAATATCTCTAAAACTTCTTCCTGTGAATGGAAAAATGAAAAAAAGGATTAGGTTCTATTGAATTGGAGCTCAGTTTCTGAAAACGTCACAAAATATACAATTACCCTGATTTTCTGAGTATCTTTGCGAAATGCAGTTAACCTAACATTAAACATTATACGGGTGACAAGCGATACGGGCCATTTACATATAAACAATAATTCAGCCAGTTTCGAAATATATGCCTACTGGCATATGTGTCATTTTCCTCGTAAAAAATAACAATGGATATTAAGAGATGATAAAAAGAAATACAAAATTCGCGCCACAAACATCGGCATCGACGCTCTGTATTAAAATAATTAGTCATTGGCTTCATTCTTTTCTTGAGATTGACAAAGGTGCCTAAATCATACAGCCTTGCAAAAAAAAACAATGACACGAGAAATGAGCAAGTTTATAGTAAATATTTTAAATTAAACAGAAGCAATCCGATGTCTACCAAAATATGTAAATATTTATATTTATTTGTGCTTAGCTTATTTATAAAATCCCAAAGCCTACATAAAAATATTGTTTGACTAGGAAGTAATGGTATTTGTGAAGACCTTAAAGCTTTAAGTCAGTGTAAATAATAAAATCGTGCGGTATATGACGTAAGGTGTGTTTACGGCGATAGAAAACCTTGAAAAAGAACTCAACATCGCTTAGTTCAAGAGACGACTCGAGGTGAACAACCCCTTTTGGCAACCTGTTTAGAAAAGTCTGATAATGTCAACTCTCGTACCTACTGCGTACAATGTTGCCAATTTTTCATACAATTTAATATTTTATTTGTAAAAAAGCCATATATTTACTTGACATTTGGAAGATTAATAAGTTCTTATGTATTATTAATTTTCAATACAAATAGAAAGATTAAGGATTATTTGTATATTTAATCGATCTTAGTTTTGAGATATTTCTTTATTGATTTTTAAAATTAAAGCAATATTTTTGGCTAAAAATATAAACATATCAACAAATTGTAGTTTTTAACGTTGCGATGGGATAGGAAAACATAGGTTCGGTGGAACCAATTTTATCAGCACAAAAATATTAATAAATACGAAACTGGAAGTAACAAAACGCGTTTTGTATTTGCTTACAGAAGTAAAGTTTTTTATTGTGCCAATCACTTAGTGCTTTTTTGATTGTTTGTGATATTTTACGGAGATTTATCGAGAACCCTAAAAGTATTTATAATATAGAGGGAGCACGGGTACTTCAAAAACTCATTGACAGTCATGACACAGCATGAACGGGCAGGCTCATCCGTGGAGGTACCACTGTCTCACAGGAAATCGACGTGAAGCGAGTTCGTTCGGTGAGTGAGATTGCCGGATGCCTAATACCCCTTTAAATAAAGAAATACACCCAACAGTCACATAAATAGTCCTGACCCCACATTAAGACCGAGTCTTGTCTTTCCTCTTCCCACCCCTTTTCCTTCCCGCTCCCCTCCCCATTGGGCCGGCAACACATCCGTGACCCAGCGTTTTGAATGTTCATGGGCGGCAGTGATCACTTACCATCAGGTGACCTATTTGCTCATTTGGCAGCCCTAGGCAAAAAAAAAATCATAACATGTTTAGGGCTATTGAATTCCACTCAAACTCGTTTTAGACGGATAATATCTAAATATACCATTATAAATATTTATACCATTTTGATGAAAATAAAATAAAGAGAATAATAATAACATGTTTAGGGCTATTGAATTCCACTTAAACTCGTTTTAGACGCAAAATATCTAAATATACTTTCAGTTACCAACAGAATTTATAGCAATTTGTTTTTAAATAGTTAGTTCAATAATAAATTTTTAATAGTATGGCAGTGCTATCAACATTACGAACAAAATAATATCTATGTTTTTGACGCAAAGGTATGACGCGATCCCTCCATATTAGAAATAATCTAAGAGAGAACGTTACAAATATTAAACTATTTTCTAACACAGTGCACACATCATAACCAAAGCTTAAGAATAATTGGAGTACAATTACTACAGAAATGTATTTCACCTAAACGCACAATTGTCGTGTTTAACGTAAACACACAGCTATTTTTCATATCTTGACGTTGTAATAGGCAGCCACTCATTTAAAAGTGGCGAAATTAAAAAGAAATTTACTGTTTTCACGCCAACTACTGAATTTATGCTCTTAAGAAATACTTTATTGAGGAAATATTGTGCTTGGAACATAAGATTGTATTTTGTTTGAAATAAAACTTAAATTCACATTTTCGTCATTTTTAGATATAAAAATAATTTAAAGGTTAGCCGTAACAGAATCATTTTTTCTGCAACAATCTTGAATAAAGATAAAAAATCTGCCAATTTATGTTAATACAAAATAAATTCCCTACAATATTTTAAGTAAAATAAACAAAACACTACGTGCAGTGAAAGTTTAATTCCACACGAATCAATCTTGAGGAGTAAATGGCTACGGTATGGCCTTTGAACTTTGACAGGTGCGTAATGCGTATGTTTGGGACCCTTGCGAGGTCAACACACAGTTACGTACGGCTTAAGTAGGCAATACGAGTACATGTTGGATATATTGTACTGAAGTACATTTTCGAAGGTTATAGGTTTATTAAGTAAATATTGTGTTCTTTTTTTAGTTTTTGGTACTGTTTATTGTGATTCTCTTGACTACACACAGCGCTGTCGACAACACCATAATAATTAGCGAATCATCACCAGTTTATTTTGACACGTGGAGAAACAATTAGAGATAATTGTATTGAATGACCTGTAGGAGAGCATATGGATGGCACTGCCACAATAAGGTTTAAAGTAACTAGAAAAAAAACAAAATCTGTTACTAAGCTAGTGATCAACAGCAAAAACTAAATAGTAATTGCTGATTCGGCGCCCCATTAAATTAATTTAGAGCACGGAGTAGAATTGTATCGATATTAGCGCGGCTGGGGACATTGACCTCCTAAAACGGCGGTATCATACGAATCTAATGCGGGCTGTTTATATGTTTCTGTTCTAAGCTGCAGGTATTTTTTGCAACAAGTTTTATCTGAATAGATAAAATGGCTCGTATGGCCGCCGCTCCGCGTAACTGTATATTTTTTTAAAGCTAGAGTTGAGATAATATATTGACCTATGATTTGTAATCTAGAAAATTCTAGTGTTGTGTTTAAAAAGTTTTATTCCTTATTTCTTACGATGATATTATAATAATTGCTCTTTTTGATTAAAAGGGATGTTGCCTAGGCAGGGTTGGTGGCTTGAAATGGCCTCGAATTTCTTGTAAAGGTCCCTTAGGTGTGTAGGTGCCCTCATAATGATTAAAATTACTGTTAAATTGGGCGACAGTATAATTAACTGTGAAAACTTCAAAAAGGCAGAACTTTGTGCCTTGGGAAGGGAATATTCCCATATGGTCGTCTCCCCAATTTCTTCTTATAAACAAGTACAATGAACTAGACTACGACTCACTTAGAAAAAGGAATGTGATTTTTGGATAGATGTTAGGTGCAGCATTTTTTACTATTATTTATGGGATTCTACGGACATATTTATTATTTGCCACTGGTAAAGTACATTATAAATCATATCAATGCTGTTACTAAGCTAGTTTTTTGATACTTTCATCGCTTCCACTAGCGAGTTGATCGAACAGCTGAATTCCGCAGAAACGCAAACAAAGTGTGACTTTCACTCAATTATTCTCGCTTTCGGATGTTTACAGCCGCCAATTGAAAAATTCCGTCGCTTGCTGAAATCGCGTATATTAATATCGAACTTATGAAATATGATGTCTATGGTACAAAATATTTGATTTCATCATTAAATCTCTTTTAGCAATCAGATATTTTAGTATGTTTCTCTTTGATTTGCCTAGTAGCAAGATTGATTCCTTTTACCAAAGAAAGGTAGTTTTAATAACTAACTTTTTTATCTATCAAAATATTAATGCCTTAAAAAATAATCTAGGACTTATGGTATAATGCAAATTGCGAGAGCTGTTATTTGTTACTTACTAGTTTTCACGGGCGATGACAATCATTTGCCACCAATGAACCAATCAACGTGGTTTATCATAGACTTATAAAAGAACGCCATTTTGACCTATCGGTTTCTGATGCACACTAACGATTGGCGTCCTTAATTGGGAACACGTTGGGGTTAGCCGGCTTAACATGGCATGTATACGTGTTCGCAGATTTCGGGTCAACTGGACGGATAATTCAACAGATAACTGCTATATTTAGGAATGTTGATAATGAGTATCCGATGTTACGATATAGAAACAGTAGCATGCTTTGTTTTTATAAGAATCGTTTGTCATATTGATAAGTCTATCTACTTTTTGTATAATTGATTAGTTATCTATTTTTTTTTGTCACTTCAAAGCTACGATTCTATTAAAACAATGTAATAAAATGTGGATCGTGAATTTATATTGTTTTAAGCAATGCATTCCATTGAGCGTAATGTAAAGTTTCCCTTATATCTCTACCCTTCTAATCTACCAACACTTAAATGAATTAAATACGTATAATATACAGTAGCACGCGGACGGACAGAGCGTTAGTTGTGTAAGAAAGCGTGGCGGCGTCACAACTAGAGTTTCGCCGGCGCCACATCACGCACTATTGCCTCTGACACTTACTAATCATCATTATTTGTATTTATTTACGTTTTATTTCTAAGTAGTTCAGCGAATTGCAGCTAGATGTCACTATAATAAAATTGTATAAACATACTCTGTTCTATATTTGGCACTTTGCCAGGTTTTTGTACCGAAAATGGTAGGTAGTTGTGTAAAAGTATGAAACTTCTATTAAAAAGTCGTTAAGAACTCTGCCGTTAAAGCGTCTGATTCAAAGTCGATCAAAATTAAATTCTTACTATCGGTTTGATTAATTGAGGTATTCTAGTCACAAATTTCTCGGAGGAAATTATTTATTTAACATTTATATTCAGCTTGTCACCTTCCACTGCTGGACGTAGGCCACCCCTAGTAAGCGCCAACCATTTACTAAGGAAATTACATACATACGTAAACACACGCCTTTTTCCCGGTAGTGATAGGCAGAGGTTCCCTTGGTAGCAACCACGATACCTACGTTTCGCCTTGTGTATTTCGTGCCACAATGTGGAAGGGGGCGAGCCTATTGCCATATTGGGTACAAATGTCTGACTCCGAGTTGACAATGAATAGAAAATTCCAATATCATTTTAATCGACCCGAGACCTTAGTGTTGTAACTGAAACCCCCCAGTTTCATTGGAACATGTTTGTTGTTTATGTTATTTGCGTTATCTATTGGAGCGTAGAATGTCGTATTGTTCCGAGAACCGATTCAAACGAGTGCTTCATTATCAGCGATATTATCGCCTCAGAAAATTTATCAGTCATTAAAGACTATTAAAATAAAAACATCAAAAACGCCGAACGATTAGTGTTCAAGATATCTGAAAAAGTTTATTCACATTTTAAAATAAAATAATTTAGTTTTAACAATGAAAATGGTTTTTTGATGACAAAGTATATTAGTCGAAATGATGGTAGGGAGTGACATGACATGAACCGTATTGGTCTCAATTCTCTGGTTGAGCAAAACGTTTCGAAATAAGTGGTTTGCTCCGGATAATTTCCCGAATGTTAATTTGCGGTAAGTAGCTAATTGTAAAATTTTAAACAAGGGTAACCTAGTGGAATATAAATAGTCTAAAATCTTGTCCAAAAATAAATTATCGTAAGCATATTTACCTCTATGTGTAAATAACGCAAAAAATAATTTCTTCAAGCCATTACTAATTCCATAAATCATTTTAAAACCCTCGACAACAATAAAGTGGCATATTTGTAATAAAGTTTTATCATTTTTATGGTTGAAGAATAATCGCAATTATGCAGTTTTCTATAAAATCTACGTTTGAATAACCGATAAGGATTTCTCCACGGTCTTGTGGTTACCAAGCCGTTATCGGGGCACTATGATAAAAAATAAATATAAACCAACTTTACTCCAACTATTGTTTATTTATTTTTATTTTACGTTTGGCTACGAATCCTTTAAGCCATTCTTGCGGAAATTATACCATGTGTACGAAAATGCTTTTGTCACGAAAATACCAGTTTCCATATTTTGTAATATTTGATAATAGTGTCATAGTGTAGTTATTTACAAATATGTTTTAGAACTTGAAAGGCTATTATTGTAGTGAATCACCACCAACGTCTGTCCAAATTCTATTGGCGTGTGACGAAATTTAAAACTACACATAAAATTTAAAAAATATCTGTTTAACTCATTGCTTGAGATATATTTTTATAACAGAAATAACAAGGATTTATATTTATAATCTAATAATATATATATAAACATGTCCAATGTAATACATTGATAAAGCTCATCTACGTTTATTTTTTAACAACGCATTCACACGCCAAAAGATCGTTGATGATCTTTACTCATGTATACGCCAACATCTACGTAATCTTAGCAGTGTTGCTAACCTTAAATGAAATGTTATTGAATATTTTGCACAGGGGATGTCAAACGGTTGATAGCTCTCAATCTAACTGAATATTTTGAACAAATCTGATCGAACCCCGGTGCAGTGGGTTGTTAAACTTCCTTACACCAAGTTATTTACGTCAGTACTCAATGTGGCATGATTACCGTAACAATGCTTACTGAAGTGAAAAATTGTATTTTACATTCTTGGTATTGCCTACGTTATTTCAAGCTATTTGCAACCTTATGTTATATGTTCCCTCACATGAAATAAGTCGAATTCCTTTTAATACAGTATTTGTATTTATTTTAATTATTATTTTACTATCAGCGTCAACTCTTTATTTACTATTTATTACATCACGTTATTTAAAAATAATATATTAAATACTTTAAGAATAAATTATTTTTGTACTTAGAAAATGCAATTTTTTAGTCATGTAGTGTTTGTGATCACCTACCTCACATCATTTTCCTCAGCCTTACCTCGTCGTATCTTAAATAATTTTAGGTTATACAACAGTTATCTAATCCTACAGGTATGTCCCCGACATTGTGCGAGGAAAATCATTATATTGATAGCGACATGTTTTTCCTGTACATGTAATTTCTCATGCAAGTTGCGGATGTTGGCGGATGACCGCGCAGATCCACGCGAGATAGCGGCATCACACGTGGGAATTGAAACACTGTTTTGGCACCTCCAAATCAGGCTTTACTGTGTCTAAATTCAATTCGCTGGACGTATCTAACTGGTAAAATTGTTTTTGAAAGTTTTGTTTGAGGAAATGAATGTGAATAGACTTGAATAGAGTTTAGTTAAATGACAATCGATTGTAGGGCGCTGATATGAAAAAATTGAGCGCGTGTGTTAGTGATCGTGTAACTTCTAAAAGATTTACATTAGTAAGGTGATATTTCTGCAATATCGTTCGGTCGTTCATGGCTATGCTAATTCCAATATGAATTGTCGTAGTTAATAGTTCATAGAATTGTATACTGCGGAAAGTATATAAATTTTTGAGAAACAAATATAATTTTGGAGTTATTTCCTTAAGGTTTAAATGATAGGATACCTACTAATTCCATTAATCCAGTAATTCGTCAATCAAATATTTTTTCCCAGCGTTGTATAGACTTCGTATTAAACGAAGCTCTCGACGAAGTGGCGTGCTTGATTGCTCGAGTGTTTGGCTAAACGGGTTCTCTAGGGGGACAGCGGTAAGATAAATAATTCGGGATGCTCGGCGGCTGGATCACAACGCTTTCTACTAAGAAGGGTCAGCTGTAGGGTCACAAATACACATACAATACAAACACACTTACTACCAAGTACAAGTTTTTAAATGTTCTATTCATTGTTTTAACATCCGATGAACATGATGTGCCCTATCTTCTTCTCAATTAAAATGACTAACGAGAGGAAAGAAAAGAAAAAGAGGGATGGAAACCAATACCCCCTCTGGTATTGGGCCACCAGCAGTAGTATTTCCCAAACGAAATACAATAGCAGGGCTGCGGCACTATGGCTCTTACTTGGTGGAGAGAGCCGGTCCCTACAGTAGTTCAAACAGCAGTGCTGGCGACTATAGTGTGGCTCTTCCACTGAATCTTACAAGAAGGTCTGATAATTGTATTAAACGATTTTAAAAAGTCCCCTATTAGTAAGGAGCATGATAAAAATAATTATGCAAGCGGATACTTTAAACAAACTTAATCTTATCTTCATCAATTATGCGATATGACTGGATACGATTATGATCTAATTTCAGTAATGATAAATTTGGAGAGTAGGCTATGATCAGCGATGTTCCGAATTCGATTTCCAGGGCCGGTAATATTACAAATCCTTGATTGCATTTTAAACATTGCTCATTACCTTAAGAAGTACGATCAGAAGCAGTACCAACACCTCAAATACTTTCAATCATAAATTCCCCTGTATCAGTGAATCTGTTGCTAAATACTGATAATCCAGCGATAGATAACAGTGCACCAATACGTAACGCCAATAACAAACGGCTCTACTTTCTAATCTGTATGTATGGGCAGGTGGAGTTAATCGCACGTTTCCTCGCCTCCCATTGTTCTAGTTATGCTAAAACAGTTAATTAGATTACACGTAATCGGTTTATTGTTATGGCACTTTCGTGCGAAGGTACACTTACATTGTTTTGTAAATTACTTGCTGAGTGTACATCCGATTTTTAATTAAATGTACTTGCAGTATGAGAATTTAAGTTGTTGGATGTTTTATAACCACCTGAATTAATATGGGCTTGTGCATTTAATTAGATCTCAATAAGTTTGATATCAGAATTTGCTAGCAACTTGTAGGTTTTTAGTTTGTAACCTGGATTATAATCTGCAGCAACTGCCAAATTTAAAATACCGATATCTATGAGCCAGCTTTACACTAAGAGCTAAGACTTGGTAATTAGTAAGTGTAATAAATTCCCGCTGCAGATTTGTATTTTATTATTTTGATTATGCAATTGGATTGTGAATCCCCCAAGAGTTGACATCAGACAGACTGTAGCAGATAAAATAACAAGTCTTACTATATCCATAATAAAAGAATATAGAGAAATATACGTATAAAGTTGTTCAAGTAAACTTGACAAAGTGTGTAATATCAGAATCATGTCAATCTGTATTGGCAATATCATAACCTGACATACGGTTAAAATTGTAATAAAATTTGCATATTATGAAATTTCAATTTATCTTTACCTCTTAGTATGTATGTTATTCGCCCGCTGATATCAATAATTAATGTTACAATGTTGGTCATATGTAGTATGCATAATTGTCAATGTTTAAAATTAAATTATATAATTACTAGTTTAAGATTTTACCACTCACCATTTTAGGCAGGCCTATTGCAGCTATGGGTGTATTGGGGTTTGTCCCGAATATAGAAATTGTGATTAGAATTTAGTGATTAACATAGACCACCACGCTATGCCACTTATGTTAATGTAACTAAAATATACCATTTCAACTGGCTTATAGAGTGCTTGAGAACCAGTGCTTTTAAAAAAAATACATCCTTCTTCGAGCATGATCAAAACATGTATAAATGGTTGCTTTCAGTATTAATAATTAATATTTTATAAATTCTCTCATACGATATATAATTTACTGGTATCATCGTTGGAAACATTTCTCCCTAATTCGTGTATACAAGTTTTCGATCAATGTGAATAAAAACAATATATTATACTTTTAACTTGTCCGAGTTTTCTAAACATATTGCCTGTCCGCAGTTTTCACAAGTTAATAATATCATCATGGTCTCGTTAGAAGCTCGTTTGTTATTCCTCGTCTGTCGTGAAGACAATTTGATCCGTGTGCTGACGGGTTGTAGTGCCTTATCAAACTTCTACCACTTTTTATTTTACTTTCAAACGAGGAAGATAATATTCGGTATAATAATTTATCAGTTCTTTATATCGCTTGAAAATTTCTAGTTTCGATCATATTCTTCCCCTAAATATTTGATGAGACTGCAAATGTTTATTAAGTAGATAATAAACTTAGAGTACTCCTAGGTTTTAAGTTTTTGTACAAATGTTTTAAACGGCAATGTTTAAGCCAGTAACAATTTTCTACTGTCCATACTATGTTATATATCTAAAACTATCTTAAAATTTCCAAAACCATACAAAAATTGGGGAAATCAAGCTCAGATCCGTGGATATCCAGAGGCAGCAAAAGTCAGCTGTAAAGGTTTACATACAGTTTTCTCCTTAAACTGTCCTTAATCTCAACGACAGTCGTCGGTTGCGAGTGCTCCTTAAACACAACAACGTAAATAGGTAAATAAGCGTGAGTCATCTGAGTTCAGGAAGGATTATTTTGTTGTAAATTGCAACAATTTTAGAACCGTGTAATTTAATAATGAGGAAGGAAGTATGTAGCAATTTATATGAGAACTTCGACAAATAGTAATGTAGTAAGACACTGATTGTGTAAATTAAGTAAATAATCCGAAATACCAGCTTAATATTAGGCAGATGCCCGATTGTATAATTATAAGCCAAATCATTTTACACTTAATATGGATAGATGATGAATGTTCTATGGCCCCGTCTAAGCGTGAATAAGGTAAACAGAAAGTAGAGAAATCATTAATAAACTTGCTATCATTATATGATTGACCATTGCGATAATTTGTACCCATAGTTATCAAGCAACACCGCATTTCTATGGAGTAAGCACCGACTTGCATGTTGAGACAAAGCTAATGTGCGGCTGATAGCTGTCTGGTGGCAACGGTAGCCGAATCTTTTTGTCTATGTCCGAAGGATGACGATGGCTCCACTGTGTACATTTGTGATTGTAACTTTGAAGTCAGTTACTATATAACGTCCTATTGCATTTTTCGTGGCTAAAGACACAAATAGCGTTTTAGTTGACCTCGACATAACGAGATGACTAATATTTCATATAATTATTCCCCTTTTGAAATATCACCTCGACTAATCAAAATTCACTGCTGTAAAAACCCATTTGGACGGATCATAATAAAAACAGTTCATTCCTAAAATTATACCAAGACAATACAATTTCATCACCGTAATTCCGAGTTCCTTCAAGTCGTTTCAATATTATTTTAACTCTCTTGACCTCTTTGAAGATATTGTTCCAGTGAATTCCCAGTGAAAATAAACATTCTGTAAGCGCCGTATATAAGTATATGTTTTTGCATTCATTAGATCTGTAGTATTATAAATCTAAATATAAATCATACCGTTATTTGTTATTGCGAGCTCGGGTAATTTTATTGATACATTTTATACTCTTCTGAAAGCTTCGTATAAAAATGTAATCTGGATTTTTTCGCATGATCGTATCTGGTTTGGTTGTTTATACATTTCACTTTACAACCCTTTTCCGGCAGGTATGAAGGCTGATATTTTATGTCATACCTACAAGCTGATTTCAAGTCGTTTTCAATGTTACAATATCAATATACAATCGTTTAATTTGTTATGTGAACGACTTGTAGCGCCATCTCTACCTTTATACATTTCAACTTGTAGTTAGGTATAGGTATATACTCGTATACATGCTGCCTCGGTGGCGTAGTTGTATTAAGGTGTGATTATAAAACTGAGGTCCTGGGTTCAAATCCCGGGTCGGGCAAAGTAATATTGGATTTTTCTATTAATTATGAGCCCGGAGTCAGGAATTTGTGCCCGATATGGCGATAGGCTCACCCTCTATCACATCCTGGGACGAAACAGACAAGGCGAAACGTGGGTGCCTGGTTACTACCAAAAGAACCTCTGCCTACCTCTTCTGGTAAAAAAAAGCGTGAGTTTATGTACGTATTATATACATGTTATAATAGACATGATTTTCCAATCCCACATTACAGACTATATTGCGCATTTATCTGAATGTCTGTTTACATTCATTTGTCCATATTTGTTTATAAGATCAAACTCATCATTCAATAATTACCAAATCGATTAAGCATCTTACTCTGATGAATCGATAGACTCCGTAATGATGACATTTAAATCGACACGTGTCTTCATGCAAAGAACGCAATTTCTTAGCCTCCTTAACCGTTAAACGAAATCGCTTTGAGAATTCCAACAAGCGCAGATGGTTGTCACTTGTGGAATACTAAATTGATGTTGCAGCTTTGTTGGAATCCAACCAAAAACTGTTGCCAATTGTTTGCAAACTATCCAGGAGCTCATGTTACGTACTGTGTTAAACAAGTTGTAATCATGATAACAATCTTTTCAAATAGCTGTCTTTTTTGAGGTGGAAAATTTTAAAATATCGTTTTGGTTTTGTAGCAACATGTTCTTTCGCTTTAATAAATAATAATTTCAATGATAATTCAAAATTTCATGTGAAATATTTGAATATAAGTAAACACCCTGTGACTGAAGGGAGTGAGATAGAGAGAAAATATTTGAAAATCGAACATCCGCAAATGTATAATTTTAAATAAACCGACTTAGTTACCTTTATCGTACCATACTGTATACCAAAAACAAACAAAAGTCGATTTATCAAAAATATTGTTTTTAAAACTATACTATGTTGGCGATACGAATTAATTAATTAGTCTTTTATCAATCGTGTATATTTTATCTGTTTTTCAACATCGACATTTTAAACTAATTCTTGCATATAGGCCTTGTGTATAAATTATATAAATGTCATTTTTATATTCACATTTTATATGATTGATATTTACTATTTAGTTACCCAATCGAGTTTACATGCGAAACTGGTATCACCTTCCTATTGATTTATTTAGACATGTTCTTTTTAAAATACCACAGTAATTAATAGTACAATCGATTGTCTTTCCACAGCAAGAAATAAATACCTGATAGATTCCGCATAACCTATGATTACACCGGATTTAATTCAGACGGAAGCCCGTAAATCAACGAACCACTCTCTTTAGTGATGTAACAAAGCCACTTATCGATTCCTAATTATGATGTACCATCGCATCGAGATCGATCGATGAGTGCAAATCGTTTCATCAAATCGTTTGCTGCAATAGCTTGCCTTTTGATAGCTTCTTTTATGCTCTTACGATAATTCGAGGAGATTGCCACAGATTGCATACATAAGCTATTATTAGTTGAAGGAAACGGTAGTGTCCCGTCAATTTGCTTTCAATGGCTTCAATAGATGATTGATTATTGTTCTCAATACTGATGTGTTTGTATTCTAAATGTCAACGCTGACGCTTTCGACGCGTGAGTCATTTTATTGGAAGAAGAAATAGCAATTTATAAAGTGAATTACTTTTATAACGCAGATAGGTGTTTATACGTCTGATACGGTTTATGTTTACGAATGTACGCTTTAAAGGCATTTTTCTTTCTGAAGGTTGCAATTTTTTTCTTTTCTTTTTAACTTCAGTAAAAGGAAATGAATTTTATAAAATACTAGCGGCCCGGCCCAGCTTCGCCTGGGTGCTAAGATGTTTAGACTCCACTCCACACCAGAAATATCTTATTCCCGTTCAAACTTTTGTACTCCTGAACTCAACCTAAGTACCTACTATCCCTTTTCCTATCGTATCCCATCCCATCTCATCTGGCTCCTTTTCTTTCTGTTACATCCCGTCCCATTATTTCCCATCGAATGCAATCCGGATCCGACCGGTTTCATCGCGTTCGTCCCACTTTATCCCATTTCATCCCTTAATTCCTAAATAGGCAAGTTGTAAATTTTTTGTAATTGCTTTTATTTTGTAGATAGGCCTTATATAAACACGAAAATACGACGAATATCATTTAAAAAATACGCAAACACAAATACTTTGCAAAATTCCTGCTAAAACTTTCCGCTCAGCCAAAATTCTGACTACGAAATTGATTTTTTAAAGTATAATGAACTACTTATTTTAAATTTAATTAATTTTATAGCGTCAACAACACGTGGTAATTATACTGTTAAAATGTAGCTTATATGACACGTTCGTAGATTTACCATAGCAGCGCCATCTATTGATTACTTACTCAACCCAGTCGAAAGGTATCGACATCTGTTAGAATCATTTGGAGTTAACAGATGATTGTGACTGTCAAATAATAACAGACAAATAATTAGCAATACATAAAAATTGCGACTATAATTTGAGATTCAAACTATCCTATCTCTCAAGTTGGATCAAACTGCACATGGTGTGTAAATTTTATTATAATCGGTTAAGTAGTTTAGGAGTCCATTGAGGACAAACATTGTGACACGAGATTTATATATATTAAGATAATTCTTAATACATATTCGTCAGTGTTTATTGTGGCTTAATCATTACTAAACAGAATATGCCTAGCATGTATACAATACTTTACATATGTATTTCACACACCAAGTTAACCTTAATTAAGTTTCTTGTTTTATGGTGATAAAATAGATTTATTCGTAAGATCTTTTTAAAATAAATATATTTTTGTAATTTATTCACCAATAAAATCATGAATATCTTTGATATTAAAACTAAATCTCATTTCCTTTTACATTAATGTCTTCCTCAAGATGTAATGAACTATTTAAATACATATTCCACTAATGTTAACATTAAAAATACATGCCACAATATTATCCAAATCCTTTATTACATTCTTAATATTATAATCTGTTCAAAAAATTGCTATAATAATTTTAAGGCTGTATAATTTGAATCCTTCGCCTATAAATTATTTTCCTTATGAAAAGGTTTTTAATGTCAAAAGGATAGGCGTTTTGGCGCACGACGAACGTCCTTGACTGACGAGAGATCAACGACTCGGTGTTTTGGCAGAAGCTAAAATTAGTTTGGTATCATCACGTATAAAGTACGGGTACATACATACGAACCAACCGGTTTTATGGTGTATTGATAACGTGTCGGAGAGGAAATATTAGCTATTGTGTAACGCAAATTATTATCGAAATATGGACTTTGTAGCAAAAGCTTATTATTAATTCAACATTACTATAACGCGTTGATAGACATGTATTGCCATATTTCTTCATTTAAATGTATTAGGAATTGATACTAACTCTAATTGTTCTTTAACTTGTACAATCAAAAACAAGTGCGAGTACGAAGAAAACATTTTATTCAAAGGGTTTAATTTCCTTCCCCGATTAATTCCATTAAACGGATAGAACGTTATATTCCAATGATCCTTTAAGAAGATTATTGAAATTCTTAGAAAGCTAAACGTTAGATCATCTTGCACCTACCAGGAACTACTTGATAATGCACACTTGAAGAGTTCATTATAAATACAACAATATTTTATAACATAATATTGTAAAATAAACCAATACTTAATAAAATAAATATACATTTAATTACATAAAATAATATTGCTATATCCGTGTTTTCTATAATTCTATCAATAGATTTGTGAATAACATAATTGTTAGTCCGTTCCGATCTGCGCGGGTGAAACCTTGAGACCTCTGAGTACTTCGATAATTCTATTGTTCTAGGAAAGTTCTACCGCTAGTCGGAACCCATTGAGCTTGAGTCATAAACTATAGAATGGAGTTTACAGTTCGAATCGTGTAAAAATTAATCAAAAAAAAAAGTAAGGCCGATTACATATTTAAGAAATTGTCATATTTACGTACGCTTTTTGCAATTTTCCCACACTCAAATATTCGTATTTGTTCGGTGATATAGCTGATATTTTTACTAAGTTCGTTTGACGTCACCTCCTTTCGGGACATAACCTAAACACGGACAAATCATGGGTTTTAAATACAATAATCAGTACATATATATTGTACATAGTCATGTTATTATCGGCAGTTAATGTAAAAATCGATAAGCCATGTATGTCGGAATTAGGAAAAATAGTCTTTGAATCGACAAACGTAAACTACTCGTATTAGCGAGAAAATCCATTGATTACGAGTTCACAATTGGTATATTTTAATATTACTCACAATGCATTGTTAAAGGTTATCGTATAGGATTTTCCGTTAATAATGTATTTTCGTAGAAGTATAAAATGTAAGCTTGGATTGTTTTTTGTTTTTTTTTTGTACTGACGCAGTGCGGATTTATCCAAATTTAGTATCCACAGTTGCATGCGCAATTTTTGTCAGATTTGATGGTCACTGGGTGTGGTAGTCGACATCCGAGCGGATCCGAATATCCTACGTGGTTCCGAAAAATTATAAAATCTGTTGATACGATTTATTTTTTAATGTAGATTTTATTGCAATCGTTTCAAAGATGGTATCAGTATAATGCGCTGAAGTGAATGTGCCGCCGTGACTGAAATGGCAAATTGCCAATGTGCTGTGAAAGTGAGTTTCTTTTTGAGGAAAACCAAATATGTCTCAAATTCATGCACGCTGACCATTGGAATTGCAAAAGTGTTTTAACCAAAGATTATGAATTACGTTGATTTATATGTTTTAGTACATGCAAACCCTTGAAAGACATGATTTTGTTTGTAAAAGGAATAGCAGTCCCAATTTTAATCGATGCAGCAAAATATATCGATACTAAAAAGTTTACTAATTACATTTAATGGTAATTGAGTTGTATTCATTATTTAAGTTTAAAAAATAAATGAAGAACACCAATTTGACAGGCTAAACACGCGAGAAACGAAAGGGAGCGCTAGTATTTTATTTGTTCAGGAATCCAACTATAACTAACGAACAAGAATGTTGCACGATTTTTATAATAATTAAATTTAAGGAAAAAATTGTTACCCATATAAAAACAGTTATCCCCGTTTAAATGAAAAGATTTGTTGATCATAGAAAGATAGATCATAAAATACCATAGATAGATGTAGACACATTTGAACTTATTTAAAAATTATTGTTTTCCGTTTTCTTAAATTCGTAACACAAAACAAATACACTGTACACAGTTCTAATAAAAACTATAACGCGAAACATACCGTACCGCCATCTATTGACAAAATACACAACCACTAAAATGAATATGAAATTAGTTTTCCATATCAAATTGGTGAAGGTGTTTATGTTCTCAAATCTTTCTCAAATGAAAGAAAATTAATGTACAATTCAAACACATCGATTGCCAGAAGTTTGACTTTGAGTACGAAAAGTCAACACTGCCAGAAACTAATCAAAATATTTGTAGCTCAAACTTTACTTCAAGTTTTACGCCTCGGCTAAAAACATTACAACCTTAACCTATAGGAGCCTATAATAAGAAAAAAATTTTGTATTGTATCAGCCCATATACGACCCACTGCAGGGCACGGGCCTCCTCTACAATCGAGAGTACGATTGAGAGTGGTTAGGCCATATAGTCCACCACGCTGGCCTAATGCGGGTTGGCGGACTATTAAAATTTTACCTTTAATATTTTTTCTAGACCCTAATGTATTTTTAGTATTTTATTTTTAAAGTTCCTGTTTATTTATAGCTCTCATCTAGATGACCGGAATTTGTTTATCCTTAATTGTTGATCAAGTAGTTAAAATAATTTTAGCATTTGTATGAGTTACTGCAATAATATAGTCCTAATACATAATTAGGATATCCATTAGACAATGTACACAATGATTTGAATACTATCATATTTATTTGAGTCTTTCGACGGGAAAAACCGAAATTCTTTCCATAGAAAAATCTTCAATAATCTATATTATTTTACCTTATCTATTAATAGCAATTGTAATTTCGGTATGCGTGATATTTTCGATTTATTTCGCCTATTATATAAGTGGGGCTGATTTCACGGAGGGAAATATTTATGCCGATTAATTATAACCTTATCGGTACATATAAATTGTCGACATGTAAAGATTTCTAATCGTAGAACATTAACGAAATTAATTAATTAAATTTAATTATTAAACTTAACCAAATTAATTATATTCTGATAATGTTCGATACATATTTTAGATAGTAGATTTTTGCACTTATTCAATACCTATTCTATACCTTAGTTCCTGTTTTAACTTTTAGATTTTTATTTGCCTATGTATATCAATTTATGTAACTGCAATATTAAAACTTAAATGTTATGATATAAATGCAAATAATGTAATGTCTAGACGTTACTTTTATAGAAAAATATTAATAAAGTCAGTTTTTTTATTGATATCAGAGTTCATAATATATCGCTCTTGCATGTTATATTTTAGACCAGAACTAGTGATATCGAAGATAGAAGCAGGGGTTTTGTGAAAAGACGGACCCTAGTTCAAACAAATTGCAATTAAAATACATTAAAAAGGGCGTCGCCTTTTTCAACTGTAGTACGCAATAAATCAATAAGTAGCCGTATGTTCAAGTAGAGGCTATTGAGCGTAATGCCAATATTGATGGCCAAACATTGGCTCACCGACAGTAAGTACTACGCACGTTTTACGATTTCTCAATAATGTTTATACGTTCAAACAAACATTAATCGACGAAACAAATTTTTGTGCTAATTATTTATACACCGATTTCTACTTAGTGGAAGTACCGATCAGTTGATGACTTCGCAATCTATATGGGTTATGAAAACATGCTCAGAATTTATAATGCTTGCGCAAACGAATTGTGTGTGCTGTGACAGTAATTATTTTGCTTAGCTGTACATCTTAATTAACACTGTATTGGTAGACTTTGACGATTTTCTTTGAGGTATTACGTTTTTATACGGGTATGCTTTCCATCGGCTTATTAACTTAAAATTACGTCTAATGAGGAATAGTAAAAAATTAAACATATATTATTTATTACATACATACATACATAAACACACGCCTTTTTCTCAGAAGGGGTAGGCAGAGGTGCTACCAGAACACCCACGTTTCGCCTTGTATATTACGTCCCACGGTGTGATAGGGGTCGAGCCTATCGCCATATCAGGCACAAATTCCTAACTCCGAGCTGATAATGAATAGAAAAATCCAATATCACTTTGCCCGATCCGGGATTCGAACCCGAGACCTCAGCTTTGCAATCGTACCGTAGTACTACTACACCACCGAGGCAGTCATTATTTATTGCCTCATAATATTTACCATATTTTGTTGTTGGTAGAACATGGTTGAGTACTAGAACTGCAGTAGTCCCTATTTAACAATTTAAAATAGAAAACCCATTAATTTTCAATCTACGTTGTTTCCTTGTATCAAAATACATCAATAACAACATTTAAACAAGTGTACAATTATTAATTGTTTATCTATCAGTTCTATTTCTATCACATTACTTAAAATTTCAAATTGTTATCGGATTATCCAATTATTCTCCGAATATAACGTGATAATGAAATATTGAAAATATGTGATTTGCTTTAAGATATGATTAGATAATTAATCATTGCGGTAAAATATTGAGGTGTTGTTACGCTCATTTCCGAATTTACCATTCTATTTAACGACATATTTTAATACAATGTTTTAATTTTGAAATATTTGTTTTAGTTTCATTATCATATTATTATTATTTTTCTATCGCACAATTTAATACTACTGTTATTAGTGTTATTATTACTGTTTATTCTTTTTGTCTGTCAGCCTACAGCAGACCAGCATGGATGACTTTTGCCTAAAGCGCCATTTACACGAGGGAAGTTTCTCGCGGCGAGAATCGTATGCGATTACCGCATGACGACTGCCATAAGACTATCGTATTCTGACAATGTTTACACGATGCTACTTTTTTACATCCTTGCGATAATCGTATCTTCGAGGCGGGAAACTCTCCCCGTGTAAATGGCTTAAGCCCCATTTGGCTAAAGCCGTCTCATTATAACTCTCTGTGGTAGAGTCCCGTGTTCAGCGCATATGGCCAGATCTATTTTGTACTTTTTGTTTTTATGTCATTTTTAACTTCGTTAAGTACGTAATTGATTTAAAAAATTGATACTTTTAAATATATTCATTTATCAAATATATTCAGTATTTCATTCTTGATACACGAATAAATGAATGAAAAGTGTAATGAGCACGTAAACTCTCATTTACCGTTGCTTGTTTTGAAACTGTCTTATTCTTCGTCGTGAGAATGCTGGTGAACCGATGTGTTCTTGGAACCACTTATGACGATTTGCTTCGAAATATACGAGTAGCTGTACACAATTTTGGGGCTTTTGACTTGGTAATATTCCATGGGACTTAGCTTTAAAAAGTATAATTATATAAGTATTGCAATATTGTTAATACAATAAATTGTAGTAAAGAAATTGTTGCGAGCACAAATAGTGATCATGATTATATATTTAACAGCCTCCTTGGCGCAGTTCGTGGCGGGTTCGATCTCCTCACCAAGAGAAATGTTTGTGTGAACCACAAGTATTTGTTTCGGGTCTGGGTGTTTGTGAGACCGAAAAGTCTCTCGTAGCTCCTGATACCCACGACATAAGACTCGATCTTAGTGTGGGGTCAGGACTATATATATGACTGTTGGGTGTATTTAGTTTTAGGACATTTTCCGACATATCAAATTAAGGCTTAATTATTTGTAAGTAATTATCGATGCTCAAAAACACCCATAATCCATAGACTATATATCCGTCCTATCTTTGAAAATTAAACGTGAACGGAAGGGAGAAATAACGCCGAAGTGAGCAACAACAGCTATGAAAATATTGCACCATAAAAATATAATAGAAAAATCAAAACACAAACCACATAAATAGTAACAAAGTACAGTTATGATAATTATGTCAAAGCGAACTCATTGATCAGATCAGATGAATGGCGGAGGGCACGGGCGTGTGAAAGTAGCAACTATTGTCCTGTATACTACAATGGGACGACCCAACTATCGCGCAGTGAAAGTCGCACGCACTCTTAACTATTTATTTATTTATTTGCTTTATATACCAAAATGTATACAGGCGGAGTTAATGCCAGAGGCATTCTATTAATCTACCTTTGGCGGAAACAGAAATGGGGCAAAGCAAGTTTATTATATTATACACGCAACAAAAATATACATACGATTATACATAGATATATACATACTATATTTATATATTTAGTATTCGGGATATTTTAATTACAACGCATCATTCTTATTTACAATCTATCAATATTCAAAATCTTTCAGATAGACTTTTTGTTTGATACTATTAGGTAATTCTGGTTATGTTGGCTTTAAACGCTTTGAGAGGGCCATTTAACAATATTGTGTCCTATATTAATATTGCTTTTATCAGCTTAGAAGCGAAAGATGATTTTAAACTTAATTAATTGATTATATCGTAAGGATTTTTAGTTTTAAGTGTCGTTGCATTAAGTAATTATAATATGTGCATCATAACACAATATTAACAACAAATACTTAGTATGTATGTAATTTTACTAATTTCAATAGTTATTAATTAAAAATATTTCTTTGTCCATTTCAAATTCACTTTGACAAAAGACTAATTGCAACATTTTCAAAAGAAGATTTTTTTTTCGATACCCTTCATAAAATGTACATTAACCATGATCAACTTTTCAACACCCGTGGTGTCGAGGACGCAAATGGCAGAAAGTAGATGATCATGACCTTCGATTTATGCAAGGTGCCTCCACAAGGTCTAAGAGCCAAGATTACATTAACAGCCCATAAATATTGAATAAATGCGCCATAACCCAACTTTAATGCATCCCGATATTTATGATTGATTTAATCGATACTGAATCAGTTGTTGTTTATTCGAAATCCAACCACATTAAATGTTTGGATGTAAAGTGAATTTTCCCAAAGTGCACTGCCAAATAAATTATTGTTTTTATGTGCAATGAGACTCATGAATAATTCTATTTTTTGCAGGTAAGTTTCTCAGTGAATCATCGGCCAGCGATCCCCAGATTTATAGTAAGCCATCACCGCTTTTAACTTTCCAACACTATTTTATGCCTCTTATGGCATGAGTAATACAAAATGACATCAAAGTGGCATGTAAGAAGAATTCGCGGCACCTTATCGTGACAGGTGGGCAAGATGGCCGCCCATAGGATCTTGTGGCGGGAAACCGAGCGCTCCTTTAATGCTTGTTTTTATTGCACGCCGCTTGTGTATCTTGTTTTACAACAACAAACGTTTATTATTTTATCGCGGAATATGACGTGAGGAGGATAATCGTATGGGTGTTGCACGTATCATCCTTTTTGCTTATAGCTTGTAGAGCTCTATATGTAATTATAATATTAGCACAATGTTTGCAGCTTATCAATATTAGAACCATTAACTTCCTCAATCCACACATCGCAAAGGAATGATCCGGTCGAACGCAACAAAACAAATAATATTGTTGCCATTGTATTGTAATGGCATTTCCTAAATAGTGTTGTGACACAGTGGCGTGTTTGTGACGCTATTCACAACACCGTTACGTATCGAATCAATAGTTTACTGTTAGCGTTATCACGACTCGTTTTGTCCAATCGATATGCTCGTGACGGTGTCTATTAGTGCTGTTGCTTGTCTGATTTTTGCAGATGTTTCACGCAACATGCGCTAGCTACTCCCATGGCTTTATCCTTAACGCTTGTTCCGAGAAAGACCGATGTGCGAGTTCTAAGTATGAGATAAAAGCATAAATTCGTGTCCGCGAATATCGAGTTAATGCGAATTGGTAACAATAAATTCAATATCGATGCGGTTTCTGTTATAGTTCCGACAATGTTAATGTTCAAAAGTATCTTCGTTTAACAAGAATTAGAATCTATACATGGTGTTTAAAAGAAGCAATATCTATAGATTTACTAAGAAAGCGACAGAATAACTTACTATATAACGGAACAATGCGCTCGGAGTGGATATTGAGTAAAATGCCAACATATGTTAGTGAAAGACGGTATGCAAAAAAGGAAAATTAAAATTCCAATATTTGATTAAGAAACTAGTCATGTTAGTTGGGACAGTTTCTCTGCCAAAGGGCCGTGGAATAAATCACCGAACTTCACGGCAGCGCCCTGCATCGCGATCAGACACATTTGCATTAATGTATGCATCGCTAACATTTTCTTTTCCGATGTAAACTCGTTCAACTTTTCTATCGCTATCGCATTAAGAATATTTTCTCACTTGCCATCAAAATTTGCGCTTAGAAAGTTAATGGTGTCTTATTTTTAAAATACGTGTTTAAAATACCATCTTGCGATTTACTAAATACTCCTTTTAAATGTAGTGTAACTGAAATTGTAATTAGTGACTTTTATCCTTATGAAAAATAAAAAATAAATAGTAAAAACTAGAATTTCCAATTATAAAAGTAACTGTTTACTAAAGAGCCTTCAACTTTTTGATTTTGGGCCTCGATATAGCATTTCCTCTTTATCGTATAGAAATGTCGCGTCCATTAATGTAGGCGGTCAATTCCAAAGTATTATTCAAATTGGACTATTAACAATCAAATTTTGGCCCCTTCATTAGTCATAGTAACGTTAGGAGCCATGTTTGTGGACGCTACTAAAGTAACTGTTACGTTTTTATTTGTTATAGTTAACACATATATTTACGTAACTTAAGGTTCTGCGATTAGGGACTCTTAGTAGTAAAAGACATGAGGTGGGATGATTGAAGTATGTCGCTTTTGTTTAGCGGAAAAAATTCATGGTTTTGGTATAAGTCCGCCAACCCGTACTAGGCCAGTGTGGTGGGCTATATGGCCTAACTCCTGTTAATCGTACTCTCGGATAGAGGAGGCCCATGCTCTACAGTGCGACGTATATGGGCTAATTTAGTCCACCACGCTGGCCTAGTGCGGGTTGGCGGACTTACACACCGTAGATTTTTTTTTAAATCGCTACGGTATGCAGGTTTCCTCACGATGTTTTCCTTCACCGTTAAAGTGCGTGGTGATTGACTATCAATACACACATAACTCCGAAAAGTCAGAGGTGTGCCCTGGGATTTGAACCCGCGACCACCGTGAACATGTAGGCAGCCGAGTCTGGTCCGATACCACGAGGCCACCACGCACTTGTACCACGAGGCCACCACGCACTTACTTACTTATGGGCTAATACAGATTTGGTATAATAGCATGACAAAGTGACTATTTCCGAAGAATAATGTATTAACTACCTATAACATTTTCTTATTACAAGAGTTTTTAATATGATTACGTGTAATGATACAGATGACTAAAGGTAAATTAAATTTTCATAAATTCCAATTAAAATTTAAGTAACTGCCTCTATATAAGGTAAAAGTATATAATAAAATAATTAAGTAACCGTACAATTTAACGAAAACACCAACCCGTTGATTATAAAACTGGACTATTAAATGTCAGCGTTGTCGATGCCAAAAACTAGTTATGCAAAAACGCATCCTATTGATGAGATTGCGACAGCATCTAAGGAAAGTCGAGCCTTGGGCGCCCGCGTGAATTGCATCGCAAGAGGTGAGCGGCGACACGGTCACGAGATAGGCCTTCTAGCGTCCCGTTGGACACAAATACCATCGAAGAGAGGGACAGACGGAGCAAACCCTTCAGGGCAGAAAGGGACGGAAGGCCGCATCCTGTTCATCTATCACTCTGATATGGACGTCGTTTTTGAATCAAGGCACGTGGGTCGCGGTGACTCAAACAATAGTGTTTAGGTTAGTTTTTTGTGTGCTTTATGTCAGGTGCATGATGACGTCAGTTTGTCAACTTTTCTTGTGATTGTGTGTCCGTTGAATTCTTTCTCGGTTTTGCCGCGGAATTCACTTTCACAAAAGCATTTTTTGGCACTACTATATGACCAATTTTGATAGAAAAAACAACAGGAACTGCATTAAACCGACGATTTGCTGTTTATGCAGTAATGATTGAGTATACAAAATATTTATAGCGTGTGAACAGATGACCTTGCGAAGGTTGTAGAAGGGCGGTGGACGCAAGGTGCTTTTAAAAGGTAATCCTCGGGTATCTCTTGGGGAGACCTAAGTTCAGCAGGAGATATACCATGGCCCATGGTGATAACGTTTAAAGCATTTTATACTGAAATTGAAATTGCTACATTAATCTTATTGACTCATTTTTTCTTTCTAAAAAGCGGTCAATTTAAAGAAACTACATGAACTAAGTTTATGATTCATAAAGCCTGACCAGTGACGATAGACAACAAAGAGCGCTTCACGAAAGGCACAAGTATTACTGAATGTGACATTCTACTCTTGATTTACGATATGACCGAATGATTAATATGTATCCTTTTTCGGACATAATGCCCTTTTCAAGTGCGCGTAACAATTGATTTACTTGCAAATTAGCTCAGATAATTAATATTTATATGTTATGACAGATATTAATTGAAAATCAGCAATATATTGCTTGTAGATCTATAACCAATGTGTTTGTGACGTCTTTTATCATTTTAGATAATCAGTTAAACAAAGTTCACACGAAAGTCTAAAACAAAGTGATATGTTATGTTTTCGGTGAAAACCTTGATAAATCTGATAGTGTATAGTGTACCCTACATTTATGATTTTTTGATAAATAATCACGGACATGTCGTTTACCTTGTTTTTGTAATTATTTTGTTGCTAAGTAAGAGCGACCTTTAATCATTTTAGGTCCCGCGCAAACATGGCCGCCGATTCTATATTCGAAAATTCAAAATGGCCGGCGAATTAACCTTTCAATCAAAAATAATTTGAGCCTAATTAATATATTCTTACATTAATTAAGAAAGAAAGCGGCCCAAAATATTTTTTTAGACGTGACAAATCGAAATATAATCGCAATTACAGGTGCAAACAAGTTATTGTTGTTAATTGGTTCCGTCATTGTGTGTGTAATGAAGAGCGATTAAACGCGACGCAACAGGAATAACAATCACACATTTGTATTAATTAACCAATCGTTGAACCTTCAACCAATGAGAAATTAGCGATTCGGCAGTGATTTAAACTTTGAAAGGATGCAAGGGAAATTAGCAATAAAAACAAAGGTTCATTACGAGAGGAACAATTGTGAATTTTAAACATTTTAGTGCCAAATTGGTCGAGTCTGACTAAATTGTCTTGTGGTTTTTAAAACCGAAAACATACAATTAGAAAATGGAATCTAAAACTGACGTATTTTAACATGATATATTCAAGTAAACCTATTTCAAATTAAATATCATTAAATCGATTCTACTTTGTTAAGGATTAAATGCAGACAGACAAATTTCAATGTTATAATGGCAAACATTTGTTGCTATAAGTTCTACTAACCTTAGCATTATTCCATAGACACCTATCTATAATTGTAATCAATGTTCCGATACACTTACAAGGAAGAAGTTTGGCATATTACGCATGATGGCATTCGGCTTTCTCACGGCCCTTGTGCACTGGAACGATCACGTACTCACAACTTTGGAATGAATGTGAAATGTCGATTGGGCTAACGTTCAACGAATGCAGTCTGCTAAAATCTCCATACGATATTAAACTTTAAAACTAGTAATGTAAAGTTTTTTTTAGTTTGAGTAGTGGTACGTAGATCGCAGTAATACACGCGTATGTGACACGAATACTCATTACCAGAATGGGATTATAATTTACAGCTCTGGCCTCGTATTATTTCTATGTAAAATGTTGTGCGTGTTTATTGATAACATTTTTTGGTTATGTAATACCAGAAGCCGATATTTTAAATTACATTTTATGTATTGTATGGGGTATTTATATGATTAGAATAATCACACATACGTCTTATAAGACAAAGTGCCACCTTTTTCTAGTTGAATGTCGACTTATCTAGCTATAAGTGTAAATATCCTATGGCTATACCGTTGAATATAATTTAATGGTTTTTAGCGAACTATTTGTTAGCACAAAATCTGTATGGAGTTTTAATTAATGTCATAATTTCTCTACCACCCAGCTTATGCTAATTTAAACACATTTAATGTTACCTGAATATATTATTTTCAGGTGTTAATGCCGCCAATAAATTCAACATTTGTCACGACTCAACGGATAATCTTGATGCATTTTTTGTTTACAATAACATGACGATTTCTGTCGCCATGTTTTGATTACATAGAATAGTTACGTTCAGCGTGGAATCACGTATTTCCCGGTATACAACAGTATTTATTACATTATTTTAAATTAGCTTGCATAGTTCATAATGAATTCTTGTGTTATTAAACTTATCTTTAAAGGAGCGCTCACGATTTTAATAACTGGCCTAGAAGATTTTCATTAAGTTAATTGAATCACTGCCGAACAATTTTGTGTTAAACCCGAAGGTTAGATAAATTAAAACTTATAAAAACGAGAAAATTTACTTATTGGTCGCTTGTATAAAAATAAACTATATTTAACCTTCGTGTCTCTTCTGAATGTATTAACATCTCTTTACGAAAAATATAAATACTTTTGTTTTAAAATAAATTATTAGTTACATACATAACAACTTGTGTGATATTCAACAGTACGTTCACAATACCTAATCATGATTAGGCATGATTAAGCATGCTTAAAAACGGAGCTAATCATCCAAAGTCACAGTATGATTGATTAAAACATGCATACAATACAAATCGAGTTAGAAACTGGTGCAGTGTCACCACTGGCAATCCGGGCCAGTGGGTACGACACAAGTGTTGTGTGTGGTCGTGTGTGTGTGTGTGTGTTTGTGTGTCAGAGTGTGTCAGTGTGTGTGTTTGTACGTTATCTACACTAGATACCGGGTAACCGGGCCGACTCGATAATTGAGCAATTACATTCCTTGCAACACACATTTCCCTGTACTTTGTCATACATGACGGCTCATGTCTGTTGATTTCTTTCGGTACATTATTATCAATGAATTATGTTGTGTTTTTAACGTGAGTTCGGTTAATATTTTGTTTTTTTTTTCGAATTGCTTTTATAGCAGATTACGGTACACGAAAAATGTTCCAATTTATTTTTCACATTCAAGAATATAGGTCAGCCAAATATATTGATGCATATCGAAATATTCGAATTCGTGGAATAAAAACGCAAAAGTTTTCATATCATTATTGTGAAGACTTTTTGGAGTAAAAATGTACCAAAATAAATCACTACTCATAAATTACATTCAGAATACAATTTTAATAACCAAGACGATCATCCAAATGTCATTATTACCGCAAACCAATAACGAAGTCAACATTCTACATAATAAGCATATTAATTGGAATAATATAATATTCGAATAATCAGCCTGTGTGACATTTTGGTCACGCCCAGCTAATGTCTGTAACTTTAGAAACCGGAAAATCGATCTTAATTTCCACATGTAGCGCAAAAGCAAAGTATATCAAGGCCTATTCGAGGCTTAGGCGCTGTTCACACAGAGCAACTTTAGTTAATGGAAAACTTTCAAAATTTGAATAATTTTCGATAACCGTAGTCAGTCGTCGCGATTCGACATTTCATAAAATTTTCATAGAAATTTCATAAAGTTTCTTTAACTAAAGTTGCTCTGTGTGCACAACGCCTTCGTTCTAAGGTTTACATCATACTCATTTGCTAGTTACAAATTAGCACGTTTACTATTATTTCTGTTTATATCAATAAAAAAGCGAGAGAGTTTTTATTTGGCAATATTGAAAAAGAACTGAATTGTTTTAATAGACTGATTTTTCTAGTATTTAGAATAAACTTCCCTTCTTTCTGCTACGATCGTTTTACAATAAACTTTGTACTTTATAATTTTACGATTCGCGACATTTGCAAACGAGAGCATTTTTACGCAATTTTATTAATTAATACGCAAATTGCCAATCTCTTTTACTTCGAGCGCCTAGTCAATGAGGAAAAAGAATTGTGGATCGATATCATTGAGAGAATTAAAAAAACATAAAAAAACATAAAACATTTATTAGTTTACTTTCTTAACCTAAATTAAAAAAAGAAACAAAAATACAATTTATAATAATAAAAGCTTAGGCTAGGTATTGAGATTGTATTGAGATACTGCTGGTACTTACACTAGGATAGCCCTGTATCATAAGCACCAGCTACCATCTGTATGTTGCAGGGCCTAGTTCTAGTGGGTGTAAAGACAGGTCTTTTTGATTCGTAACGCACATAAAAGGCATGCACGCATTTTTTTTTGTGTGTGTCTCAATGGGTGTATTTCTGTGTGCGTGCATACATAATATGTGCGCATATGTTGTGTGTGTGTGTGTATGTGTGTGTGTGTGTGTGTGTGTGTGTGTGTGTGCGTGTGTGTATTAGGCTAGAGGATGCAGAAGATATTCTGTGTCTTCATAACATTGATGAAGAAGCCATGCACTGACTGTTTTCTTTAGAGTATATTTAACAAAGTATGTATTAATATTTAGAATTCGGTGTAATCTATTGTAGAGAAAAGGACCAAGGAAGCAAAAAAATCTGTGACTAAAAGAGGTATTTAATGATGTAGATTTTACTATGAGAAAATTGCGGCGATTAGTTATGCTGATATTAGATGGAGGTGTTACAGAATGTTGTAATAGAATAGTATTTAAGATAAAGAGTTGACGGACAGTGAGCACTTGACAAATTGCATATAGATCTTTTGTGGGAAATAACAACGGTTTAAATGTAATTACTTTTAGTAAGGCTCTTTGGGCACGTTCAATTATTATTAGGTGGTTTTTGGGTGCTCCACCCCAGGAAGTAATGCAATAAGTAATTAGGGATTGACATAACGCCTGGTAAACCATTTTGAGAGTAGAAGGATCAGCAACGCGTCGTAAATGTTTGAATACAAAAATTAATTTACGTATTCTTCCTGATAATAGTTTAATGTAGGGTCTGAATGAAAGGTTGTTATCTATGAGTAGTCCTAGGTATTTTATTTGGGTAGTTCTTTCTATGACAGAGTTTATACATTGGAATGAGGCAGGGTCAGAGGAGGAGTGAACAGTAATATTAAAGCTATTGGGGTCGGGAAGTTGTATGTTGCGAATGGTAAATATAATGTGTTTAGTTTTGTCTATATTTAAAGTAAGCAAGTTTTGTGCAAGCCATGTGTTTACTGTATCAAAACCAATTTGGGCAGAATTGTAAACTTCTTCCCATGTGCTGCCTGAGAAATATAGAACCGTGTCGTCTGCGAAAGATAAAAGGTTTCCATTCATCAAGTTAATTTGACATAAATCATTTAAATAGACTAAAAATAGACTAGGGCCCAGAATACTCCCCTGTGGCACACCATAGCTAATTGGTAGATCGTCACTAACATGTCCATCAAGAGTAACACACTGTGATCGACCAGTTAAATAACTCTTAAATAATTCCAATTGGGTTCCTCTGATACCTAAATATTCCAGTTTATTCAGTAGTATGGGGATCGATACCGTGTCAAAAGCTTTTGCAAGGTCTAGAAAAATAGCAAGACATTTTTTTCCTGAATCTAAGTTTTTTACTAGATAATCAGTGAGCTTATGCACAGCTTGTCCAGTAGATTTATTTTTTCTAAAACCGAATTGTTGACTACTTAGTAAATTGTTACTTTCTAGGTAACCAACAAGACGATTGTTGATTAAACGTTCTAGTATTTTGGATATTACTGGTAGCACGGATATTGGGCGGTAATTGTTAACACGGTTTCGATCCCCATTTTTATAAATTGGATGTATGAGCCCTTTTTTGAAGGCTGTTGGGAATATTCCCACTGACAATGATAGGTTACATATGTAGGTTATTGGAGAGACAAGTATTAGTTTGAAGGATTTTAAAAATGAAGTGGATATACCATCCCAACCTACTGCACTATCGTTTTTAAGGGATGCGATAATACGTTCAATCTCATATTCGTCAGTTGGAAGCAAAACAAAAGAATTTGAAACATTTACAGGTGTCGGACAATTAGAAACGAGTTGGGTGGGCCGGTCCTTTTGTATGTTTTCTGCTAGTGTTCTGCCAATATTAACAAAAAAATGGTTTATTGCGTTGACGGATTCCTTGGGTGTTTTATTATTATACAGAAGATCACGTGGACTAGATTTACTTTTTTTAAGATATGCGATATCTTTAATTGCTTGCCACAACTTTTTGTTATTGGACCCGGCTTCATTAAGTCTATTTTTGTCAAACTCAATTTTCACGTTTTTCAGGACAGCATTGCAGAAATTACGATAACGCTTATAAGATACACGCAATATTTCATTTTTGTGGTCCTTTCTTAATTGTTTATGTAAGTTATCTCTATGCCTTATGCATCGTAGTAACCCTGGTGTGATCCAAGGTTTAATTATTCTCTGACGCCGAGTGAAATATTTTATACTGGTATTTTGTTCTATTATACTACGCAGGATACTATATAATTTATTTGTAGCTGAATTTGGATCTGATTCACTGTATATTGAGGAAAGATCTACATTCATCATATCTTTGTGAAGATTATCATAGTCTATTTTTGTATATAGTTTTGCGGATGTTTGGGTTTTTTTAAATTTAAGTGATAGAAATGCTGCACAGTGATCCGTAACTGTAGAGTTGATTATAAGTGTGTTCGCTGGATTTTGGGACTTAATAATAATATGGTCTAGGCATGTAGTATTATGTGTAGGCAGGGTGTGTGATGGAAGAAAGCCGTGTACAGCTAACATATTAAGATAATTCTCTGCACGTGGGTCTTTGTTATCTGGGTGAATATCAATATTTATATCTCCTATTATGATGACCGTTTTAAAAGTCGAGAGAGTTTGGAGTGTACTACTGATGGTTTGTATAAAATTATCCACGTTATTGAATGCATGCGGACGATATATCCCCAATACTGCTATATCCAGTCCAATTTTTATAAGAAGACAACTTGCGTCTATGATATCCGGTTCAGAGACCGATATACCTTGGAGATTCGTATTGATATACGCAACAACTCCATCGTTTTGATTGGCTGGATTTGTTGAAGTGAAAAATTCATAGTTGTCTAGGGGCGGTATTAGTGGATTTTGTTTGAGTCTACATTCTGTAAGTATAATTATATCACAATGCAATTTTATGCGTTGTAACAATAGAGTGAAATCAGTTAAATTTGCCGAAATACTACGGATATTTTGCGTTATAATATTAAAATTAGACGAGTGAACTGGTATAAAGTCAATACACTTATCTGGTTCGCAAGTTGTGGACGTAGAGAGCGACGTAGAATCCATGTCATTTAGCAACCCGTTTATAGTATTGAATTTTGTATTTTAAAGTTGGGGTGTTCTATGATACGACATTTTAGTAAGTTATATAATAATATGTTATAAAAATCGCAGGTGTATTTCGTCCGTAGTTTGAAAATTGAGTTGTATTTATCTAAGAGAGCACGACTAAACAGTATTGTTAATGTATTGTATGTCAGTGAGCTAAAACCGTGAAGTGTGAATGTGTGTGTGTTGGACTGCTTGTGAATATATAATATGTATTGTGTAAGTAAAGCAAAGGTGTATATAAGTGAAGGGGTATTTCTATATATTTGTGTATTTGTATGTGTATAAAGGATAATAGTTTTTGTGTTGGGTCCTAGTGGCGTTAAACGCAAAAAACAATATAAAAAACATATTACAGCATAGCAATAATGAATATAACAAAAACATATTTTTTTAAAGGTCTGGCAAATATTCTTTGCTGAAAAATAATTCTTAGTGAATAGAATCAACGAAACTAAAACATATAAAGTAAAATTAATAAAATTTAGTCATTTTACGTCTTTGACGTTGAGGTTTTGAAGTTGAAGCTCGTCCAGTACCATGATGCTTTTCGCTCCTTCCTTCTCACGAAGAAAAATCCTAGCGTTCGACGTCCAACAAAACTGATATTGACCTGACTTGGTTAATTGTCGCGCTAAGTAGTAGAGCCGCTTTCCCTTTATGGTTAAATGTTCATCCAAGTAGATTGGATCCGCAGGGCCGCCTGGAACTATGAGTGATGTGTTCAGTTTCTTAGTTTTGTTTCTAATATTATACGTCTTTGCTGCTTGTAGAACTGTGTTTTTTAAAATCACAGACTTAAGAGTCACAAGTATTATTCTCTTGTCAGTTTTCGACGGTAACCTTCGAATGTCCAGCATGTCCGGCAGATCTACTTTGATACCTATGACATTAAAAATGCTTACTGCTGTTTGTAAAAGATCTTCTGTAGTTTCTTTTGGTAGGTAAGGAATATTGCGAATTTCCAACCTGTTTAAATTATGCTTTCTCGATTGGTCTTCGATGGTGTCTTCCAGGATTTTTATACGCGTCTCTTGAGAGGTGCATTTCTCTTCCAGGCCAGCAATTTTAATTTTAGTATCATCATATTCAGATGCCAGATATGTTACCGATTTTTCAAGTTCGGTGTTCGCTTTTTGAATATCTAATAGCTGGTTTCTCATGTTAGATATTGAGGCACGTATATCTTGCATTTGTGTAATTTGCTCCTGCTTCCACAGATCAAGCATACTTCTGAGCTCGTTTTTGAATGATTCAAATGAACGAGATATGTCTGTACAGTTACAAGTTTTTGTATCGGTTGTCACGTAATTTTCTTCTGTTTCTGTGTCAGAGCATTCACCAGGAGTAGGTTTATTTGTGAGGTTCCTTCTTTTAGTTCGGTTCATGGTTTAGGATGTTCCTAATAATTTATTTCGGCTTTTATTATGGTTAATCTATAAACTTATAGCTTTGCAGTTGCCGGCTAAACGGTTGTAATTTAAATTTAAAACAGGAGCGGCGTCGCAAGTTGTCTTGCGGGAAGAAGGGCGTAACCGCCGTGTAGATCGCGGCGCTTACGCGTAACACTAAGTAGGTCTTTATTCACAACACTTTCACTTAAATTTTTGTTTATTGTTTGTGATTATAAACTTATAAAGCACTGGATAGTACATACACATACACTATTATATGGTTAAATGAACATTAATTGTTTGTGTATAATTAGGACTTAGTATGTTCACTTTAGACAATTTTTAACGATTAAAATGTACAGAGCGGACTGCAATGATGTGCATGCTCCCGTCACCCACGCGTTCTTCATTTACTTTTAGAGAGTGGAATACAATTCTTAGAATAGCTTTTTGATTTGGGAAAATACCTTACATTTACGAGTACCGAGGTAAGTTCACAAGAAACATAAAATTATTCCTATAAAAATCCAAACATTTATATTAACGTTTTTAGTATACTTTCAAGCCTTCATAGAAAAATACTCGTCCCGAGAAATACGAAAATAACTTTTCTTTTTCACATGAATACTTTCTGTGTCGACTGACAACCTGATTTGATTCTGCTACACTGCTATCTGCGATCTGCCAAACCTACAATAACCCTAATGGCTGCTACACACGTAACGATATAACTGTGCAAGTCTGAGTTTGCACCAGTATACTGGAACGTGTGTGGGCAAATAACTGCGCAAACTTCATACAAATTTTCGGTTCGAGACAAACTGGAGACTGGAGCAAACTGGAACTTGTACAATTATATCGTTACGTGTGTGGTGGCCATAAGGTTACCGCGGACAAAAGCTAGTACATAATAAAGACTAGTTGCGTCGACACATCCAAAGCCCATTTTTTATATTTAATAACTCTTGTACATTGTTTCGGCACTTATTACTCGCGTTCCTAAAATTCCTAATATGGAATTCGAGAGGCGCGCGTGCTCCGTGTAAAAATTCACTACGCGTCCAATTATTCTCCAAGCACATGTCAATCCTTGTAGTCTTGTATGCATGTTATGTAGTTCCGTTAGTCTTTTATCGGCGGGTATTTTGGCACTAACGCTCTTATTGTGATGCTAATTTGAAACGTCGTATGTCCGAGGATTTGAAAGGCGATATAAACATTTTGTTTTTAGGAGACTTCGATGTTGGTAATTTTACTTGTAGATATGCCGTATGAGTTATGTATGTCAAAGGGCAGACGTCTCAACGATGTTCTCGAAAATGATCATACAAAAATAATGCTCGGATCGAACCTGCTTCCATTTGCTATCTACCCAAATTTGGTGTACTAAAGAGAATGAATAATACAAAATAAATAATCACACGCTCACTGCGCCTTACAATACTCACATAATAGGATGTTTTCTTCCCAAAAATGTACCGAAAAATCCCAGTACAAACAAGACTTAATATTATCAAATAATTAAATCCTTTGCAAAGTCTTGGCTTACAATTAGTTATAATAAACGAGATGAGTTTCCGTTGATAACGCAGCTTCCTTCCTGCTCTCTTATCACCCGATGATATTTGCGCTGCACGCGCGAGTTATCCATTAAACAAGCTTTATATATTTTTGTCTATTTTTGAATATACTCTTTTGATTTTTATGACAAATAAAAAATGATTGTATCTATTTATTTATGTGCCTCAACTTTCTGCCATCGATGACGAAGCATAACGTGATCGTGCTATGAACTTATCAGGCAAAAATCGCTGTTAATACTAAACCATTCTGTCACCGATGGGTGAAGTTCCATAACCTAATTATCAATAATCATAAATAACATCTTCCCATAATTCTAATCAATTCGATGCAGAAGTGTTTGTATATTGAGATATCAATATCACCTAATATAGAGTCAATTGGATCCATGCAAAGTGATTTAAAACTAGCTAATCATAGTTTGTTGCTCTATAGCCTTCGATCGTCTACTTTACAAGTAACTGCGACATAGCTAATGCTTTATTAAACTATTAATTTTATGTTTAAAATCTTAAATAAGTTTGTGAAGGTTGCTATAACGTACTTTTGTAACACACTTTACAATGAAGCTTACCTCATAAACGCTCGGATAGTGAACTATTATTATAATGTTTGTAATGGTTTACAAAGTGGAAGTCTCAATCGTACTCTCGATTGTAGAGGAGGCCCGTGCCCTGCAGTGGATCGTATATGGGCTGATACAACAATGGTTTACAATGCTCCCGCGTCAGTCGTAATGACAGAGTGGCAGGATTACTTGTTTGTCGTTATAGTTGTGCTAGGTCGTCCTAAGATTTTTTTTATCAGCCCATATACGTCCCACTGCTGGGCACACTGTGGTAAGGCCATATAGTCCACCACGCTAGCCTAGTGCGGGTTGGCGGACTTACATACCGTAGAAATTCTTTAAAATCGCTACGGTATACAGGTTTCCTCACGATGTTTTCCTTCACCGTTAAAGTGCGTGGTGATTGACTATCAATATAGACATAACTCCGAAAAGTCAGAGGTGTGCCCTGGGATTTGAACCCGCGACCACCGTGAATATGTAGGCAGCCGAGTCTGGTCCGTTACCAACAGGCCACCACGGACTTATCACGTCGTAAGATAGAAAATAGAATATCTAGATACAAACAAAAGGAAATATTGAAATGTTTATAGAACCGACATAATGCATTACACACTTGAGACCACGAAAAGCGAGCGACTGTGATGTGATTGAATGGAATATCGGAACCTTCACTGCTTCAGATAGAACTAAAGAAAGTTCATATGAAATAGTTCAACTTCTGTTTTCTTGCAGAGACTACAGGGTAGATTCACCCTGTGGTATGTGGGCGTTTCGAGAATTCCGCCACGGTAGCCCCTGCCTGTCGTAAAAGGCGACTTATGGGGATGTGGGGGTCGCGGGCACGCAGTGGGGGAATGTCGTAGTGCCATTTGTACACAGATACAATGCGACCCCGAGATGTTCAGCAGCATAGAGTAAGAGCCACAAAGTAAGCGGCAGTGTGCAGGAAAGGTTCCGGTAGAAGCTGAGGCGCTCTTGCTTCGGGTCCCCGGGGCTGTTCCGTTTGTGCCGAAGAGGGCCACGCGGGGTTTTGGTTGGTATGCCGTAGACCTTTGAACCCAACATAATCGCTCTACTTTCCGCCAAGGTGGGACGATAGCGGTAACTCGATTTCCGCGCGTTACCCTGTACTCTTTTTCTATATTAGTCTGCTATGTAGGTACATAGCAGACTAATACAGAAAAAAGTTCTTAAAAACCAGTTCTGACTTCAAAAAATCTATACATTTTCCTCTTATGACCTCATAATATGTTGAACATATAAACACCATATATTACAATATACACGTTTACATACAGTTAGAAAAACTTTGCGGGTGTCCGAACCGGTATGTATTATTAAAATTCGGTTTGTGCCATCGTCTTGATATTGGTTGTTGACCCCAGCAAAGACGCTTTTTAGTAAATGTCTAGATGTTTTTTGCTATTCTTTTACTGGGTATATCCAGACTGCGACCGAAAACGAAGCCAGATGGTAGTATTAGTGTCTTGAGACACAATGCAACTAAAAGTTTCGCCAAAAAAAGTGACAATTTTTCTGTCGTAATTTTTTACTTATCGTTGTAATTGAGAAGGTAAATAAATCAAAGGATTTTTTAGAATTATCACTGCCATCCATGAACACCCACAAGTCTAGGACAAAACGAAAAAAAATCGAACTTCAAGATTAAGCTGTGTTCATTTTGTTTTCACAAATGAATAAAAGAAATACCAATGTTTAGTGGATACAGAAATAATATTTTCTATTGAATGGACGACGATGGAAAGAACAATATCCATTGTAGAGACAAGACCTCGTAAATGTAACAAAGATTATTGTTTTAAATGGCTACCAAGTGGTATCAATTGTAATATCAAATTTAGATTGTGTTAATCTTTTAGCCGTTAATTCTTCCATCGATTCCAAACGTGTTACACCGAATAAAAAACAACGCAAGTAATTTCCATAACAACACAAATAATCTTTTTTTTCTTTTTCTTTTTAATAACGCTGTTGATTACATAAATAAACAATCTCGTGATTAATTACTTAAGTGGTAAAGCCGCACTATATGTTTAGACAAATGTATGTAGCAGACGGGCTTCGCCAGGCTTACCACTGTTCATTAGAAAGCAAACGTGAAGTTGTAGCTTCGATCAATTTGTGGAATTGCTGGAAGCCGATTAAACCCATATTCTGTATTTTCTACAGTGCTTTTTTTACTTATTTCTGCAGCAAACCTCTGAGTTTTAAGTTCGTTAACAGCTGCATATTTTGTAAACCATGTATTTCTATTTACATTAATAAAAAAGTGCCTATACTGATCTGACGTTCAAAGCCAAAACAATATACGAATTTTCAAGTGCCGTGAATATAAGCAATCATCTAACACTAGGCAATCAAATGGTTGAACAAAAAGATAATTATCTAATAACACTATTACCACACGTCCAACACAAGTACAGCAACACTGTTACATATTGGATTACCGTCCATTTCCTTTCATTTCCCGCCCGTTATGTTGATATCTATAATGCGTCTTCCAGTTAGTATTTCACGTAACAAAGAGCTGGTAATGACATTAGTAGTGAAATCCTATTATGTTGCCAATAATTGGGTGAGCGTGGACCCTTATGTAATAGGCACGGCAATCCTTATTATGCCGATGTTGGAATTTTATGTTCGAACCTATTGTTTTTGATGATGTTTTGTTTGGAAACAAGATTAGTTACGGTGATTTGACATGATTTCTAGAAATGTATTTTTTTTTTCTATTACTGAGATTGAAGTAAATACAGGTATTTCTTTTTGTATTGGCCCAGATCTCTCCTAATGCTTGGCATAGGGTTGCTCTGCTGACAGGGGTTAGGCAGTACACACGGTTGACTATAAATCCCTTAATCAACCCTTAATGGACTCCAAGTACCTTCAACATACGTCTAAAAATCTTCCGGGCTTTCATCTCAAAATGGCGGAAATTGTGCTCAATTAATGATTTTGTATCAAATGTTACCATGACAACTTCAAAGGATTTGTCGGCAAGAAGAATCCAAGATGTCAGAACATGGAAACGGTATCGTATATGAAAATTCATTTTTCAGTCATTGTAACAAATTCTACCTTGAAGATAAATAAAAGGCCTCTTAAGTACTATCTACAGACTCTTGATACTGTAGCGCACAATACTTCGCTTCTAATATAGACATTCTTCAGCCAACGGAGCCGTAAAACAATTAAGACAAAGGCACAACATGATTGTCTTGGCGGGCACTCGGCATAAATACTACAATACTTTTTCTATTTAAAGGCAAATATAAATAGAACAAAATCCAATTTGTTCCCACGCGCCTTATCTAGGTGAACACAGGCGGTGTTAGAAATGCGGAAAATGAGAAAAATGTTAAACCGACAGCTAGGCGTGGGAAGGGAGGGCAGGGGGTTTGAGTTCACTGTGACGACATGGTGCCCGGTGACGTCACGAGGTGACGGCGCGCCCCCGACGTCGGCGCGACGCACGCGATACACTCACCACCAAAAACCATTACAAGTTATGGTACTTGTGAAGTTTATGCCGAAATAATAAATTGGGTTTGAAATGGGCAAAGTTGAAAAAAGACTTTTGGCAACTTCAGGTCTATATCAGTTGTAAAACATCTTTGAAATTTATTTTATTTAATTTGTCGCTTAAAAGTACAACGTATTATTTGGTTGATTTATATTTTGTTTACTATTATGATTCTTCTGTTAAAATATCATTTAATATAATACATAAAATATAATCGTGCGAACATCCACTACTTTAGAAATAAACGTTTCAAAAAAATAAACATCTGAATCTACAATGTACACAATTAATCACTCTTTAAATATGCATCTTTACTCATTACACAGGAAGGGATCATTCAAGCATTTTTATTACAATACACACCAACCTTTACCACAAAAAGGGCCATCCTAATTTCATCCCATTAATGTAAGCTAAATCCGTTGCAGTTTTACCTCGACTCATTCCAGCAGCAAAAAATATTACCTGCATTACACACTCATATTTAATTTCAATCAATATGCCGATATTTGGTAAACAAATAAATAAAGCGGTCAGTCACTCAAAAATTAATAACATGACGATTAAATACCACTCAAATGCAATCACGAATATAAGCAAATAGTCAATTAATTGCATGCATTTTTTATCAGCGACCATTATAAACTTGTACTAGCAAATCATGTTCTATACATTGCGTGTATGCATATTTTACGCTTATACATAGCGGATTAAAACTGAACCGGTAGAGTCCATATTCTAACTCTGAGTATACAGAATCTCGTCATGTTCTTGAATGATTTAATCTAGATAATGATCAGCGGCCTTATTCATAGACAGTTTTAATACCTATTTTAGTTATCGAATGTTTTGTCTTCTTCGCTCGAACTGAATTCAATAGTCGTTGGAAAAGGACAAAACATTCGGCAACTAAAATTGGTTTTAAAACTGTCTATAAATAAGGCCGTAAGTCGCGAAATTATTATTATCAGGTTGATAGTCATTGTGCAATATGGCTGAAATGTCATAATGCGCCGACCCATGTTACTGAGGCAACTGGCACCCTATGTACTCGTTTAATAACAAGTAGAAAGAAGAAGAAAATTAGCTTACTCATTAACCAACACATTCTGTAATTCCTAATTGTACAAATCTGTTAGTTACTACTTCTTGCAATTCTCAGCTAGTTTTAAGAGCAATTACGAGATGGGGAATTTATACTGAAGTGGATCTACGACCCAATTCGTATGAAAACTCATTGTGATGTTCCTGTGACCTACATTTCCATCGAGTCTTGGAAAGGGGGCAATTGCTCGATCCTTCTCTAAGATTTCTCGGTACGTCCAGTTGTCTAATTCTATTTGCATAATTGATTCTAATTTTTCAACCAGTATTATTGGAGCGGCGTCCCTTTGTATCAATTCCAGTAATAGTAATCTACCATGCGAGTGTGGTTCAAGTTGTTACTTGTCCAAGGACGGTACTAATATTTTGTAGATAACCGAAAGAAAACAGCATCTTTGCTTTTATGCTTCATTCAACCAGGGTTTCAAATTCTCGTCCTCCCTGTCTTCTGTACCAATGGTTCGTCAGCTATTGATGATCATGGCCCGGTCAGAACTTATTCACTAGCGCTCTTGCTGGCTATTTTTGAGATAAAAAAGTAGTTGCCTTGTCAGATTTGAAAAAAGAACCAACACCTCATTTAAAATAAAAAAAATAACAAAACGAGTTTCTCTACTACAAATGCAATAAAATTATGCAGTGAAGATTAATCAAGCGCGAAATGAAATAATAAAACGTCACAGAGCATAACTGTAACACATTCAGCTTAATAACTTCACACCCTCGTAATTAATTCGCCGGCGACTGTACCCGGTTGACATTTAAAAATAATTTTACGCTACGGAGCTCGTTACTGTCGTTTCGCAAAGACATTCTGTGCATACTTATACCCACTTTTGCGCGCGGTTTTGGTTGAACAGAATATTTTTTTGACATGACTAGATGGTTTCAGGAAGTCGCTGGATGCAGACCGTTTCTAATAAATAGGCGTGGAGATCCTTTGAGGTAGTCTATGTTCAACAGTAGTTTTCCTGTGGTTGCGATTGATGAAGCTGATGATAACCAACTAGTCCAGCAACAAACAACAAAGGTATTTTTTTAACTTGAGTTTTCTGTTAAATTGATACCAGAGCCGAATTGGTTATTTGATGCAGTAGTTAAAACTTGCGTTGTTACTACACCACCTAGAAAAATACTTTATAATGTAATATTTATTTTCTCCGATGTAATGTGTTTCACGTTAATGCAAGATGTCCGATATTTTATACATCAAAATAATAATATGATAATCATTATAATTCGTTTGATCGTAAGTAAAATTAACATAAAACATCCCATTATTTTCCATGTAAAAACATAACTTCACTTAAATTTAATACTGGCACATATTGGTATACATGGTACATATAGATATAAGTACGTCTGTCCGTAACAGTGTCGCCGTATCCGATATCTGAGACCACATGACTGGAAAATTGGACGGGGGCGGGAAAACGGCTTGTTTTTCAATGAAACGTTGAATTAAATTTGTTCACATCTATTCTCTTGAATTTATTAGATAGAGGAGATTTAATGACAGTGTTAGAAGCGTTCGATGGTAATTATTATTCTTTAGTTGGGGTAAATTGTTTTCCAAATAAAAAAAAAGTATTTTCCCTGAATTTTATAATTTCCTGAAAGGTTTTTCTCAATCATAAACTCTTGTTTCTATGTATTTATTCAAAGTTAAATGGAAGTTAGCAGTACATTTAAGACCAAAACACTTACATTCGATATACTACGTTATACGATATAAAAAAAACATGATCATACATAGAAACTTAACGGCCAAAAAGAGAACAAAGGTTTTTCTATTGGTTTAATTCACGTGCTTTGGGGTAGCAACAACGACAAAGAGACAACCTTAATACTTGGTCAAAAAAAGTGCTAGAATGAAAAGCCACAGTATCAGATTAAACTCATGATTACAATTTCAAGCCATTTATTTCACACATGAACAATAAATCTTTTCGCTATCACGTGTTATTTATTTATCAAGTAAGTTTACTATAAACTATCGACTAAATATGTTTTATGAACTACAATAAACTATGTATTTTATCTATACTTACATATGTATGTACGTCACGTGCTGTCCCGACCAAATATTATAAAGATAAAAAGCTACGGGGATTTTATTGGAAATAACGTAATTATGGTATTAATAATGTCATTTATAAAATCCAAAATTTAACATTTATTAGTGTTTTTTATGTCAATTAAATGGGATGTCTCAAGGAGCTTATTGCAATTATTCCTTAATTAATATAATTAAAAATATATGCTTAAAATATACAAAAAACATCTTAAAATAGTATTTTAATTATCATAAATAGTCTACCGTTGAAAATAATCCAACAAATATTACGGACGCTATGTTAATCAGTGCGGGGTTTTAAAAGGCCTTCCTACACAGAACAGTGACAAAATCCAACATCGATGCTTGATAACGTTATCGTTGAAGTGTAGTGTAATCATTTGTGTTTTATGACGTCATAGGCGTCTAGACAAATTTTATAGGCTGGGTGACGTCACCGCCCCCGCGCTCGCAGCCTACTTGTGTTATTTAGTGTAAATTGTCACTTGTCGATACAAGGGCCTACGTGGGTGGTATGCCAGTGCCGTCATCGGGAAGTTACGGGGCCCGTAGTCCCCGAGGCTTGTAAACGTTTTCTTTCTATCATGCTTTATCTCATTCGATCCCTGGTTCTGATCTCGTCTTTGGCATTGTTAATTTTTTTAAATGTAATATTAACTCATAATATATTTCTTGACGATTTCAAACTTAACTGAGGCAGCTTAAATTACAATTAGGTATATAAATATACCCATTCTCAATTTTTTCTGCTATATTTACTTTAAAATATTATGACTGCCTGGACTATGGTACGATTACAACTCTGAGGTCTCCGGTCAGTCGGGGATTCAGGATTTTGCACCCGATATGGCAATAGGCTCGTCCACTATCTCATCATGGGACGGAACACATTAGGCGAAACGTGGGTGTTCTGTTAGCACCTCTGCCTACCCCTTCTGGGGTGGCGTGAGTTTATGCATGTATGTAAAAATGTTGTCTAAAAGTATAAACACATATGTAAGTACAAATACTAGCTATACAGAAGCAGTTTATTACGAATTGTATAGTAACAAACAATAACTCATCCCCATCTAGCTGACTACTTCAACTAAGCTCTTTTAAAGTTGTCTGTAAACTTCACCGACCGCTACTAAATCTATTCTAACTCGCAATACAAATTTGTATTCCACTGTGAATTTTCAGTAAAACATTATTTCATCCACCTAGAAACTAGCGACCTAAGCGAAATCGAACGACCCTGCCCCTAGTCGAAAATTCCTCCAAGGATTTCATCAAACATTTTAATCTGAACATGCCGTAACTTAATTCCCTCATAAATAATTCATTGAAGAAATTTCAAAATCACATCTTTTCCTAGAAGATATTTGCATGAACCGGCGCCTAGTCCTCCCCACACCGAACAACTCGATGAATTTTCATAGAACATTACTCACTGCTCGCTGCCCCCATTCACAATTTGGATCTGATCACATAAAAACGACGATGTATATCGATCAGTGTATTGAACACTGGTTGGCAACAAGAGGCGTGGTCGTAATGAAATTTGCCGGCGTTGAAGCAATTATGTCCCATCTATTGTCTAGACGGGGTTATGGCGGATATAAATAACTATGTATATAGGAGTTGCTACTTGTTCGCTTCGAGTCAATGAACCTTATAGGATATTTGACTGCTAATCAAATCTTATATTTGAAAAATGACCAATAATGTAGTATGGAATCATATTATGTACCGGTCAGAAATGTTTACAAAAGCTGTTAGGAATTTTATATTAATAACTGTTTTCTTCATAACGTTTAGATATTAGTGATACCTATTCGCAAAACATTTCTAGACATTTGATGTTTTAGATTTTAAAATAATGTGAACAATGAAAGCTTTTATTCTTTAATCTTCAGGGAATTAATCAACATCATCATTTAACTATAAAATACCTTTAAGAAGTTTAATGGTCAATTAACACCTACCCAATAAAGGTAGATGAACTCTCAAAAATACTTATCAATGGCTATAAATTGGTATCCCATTTATAGTAGTCCTCAATTGATCTAACGTTGTTTTGTCAAATTTCATATAAGGCGAGTAAGAATGTGATAATGGCGCCATCTACATATTAGGCAATAAGAACATTTATTTGAAATTTGCAAATTTACACTTTATTTCATTGATCTAATGTAAAACGTGTTCTGAACAGTGAAGTTTTGGGTTTATAACTTAAACCGGGTAATTCTTTTTATGTATATTGATTTCAAAATAATTTATTGGTTATTCTCTCTCTCCTCAGCCACAGGAAGTCCACTGCTGAACAAAGGCCTCCCCCGAGGGTCTCCGTATTGACTTGTTGGAAACGGGCTGCACCCAGCGACTTCTTGCAACCTTAACCAGGTCGTCAGTACACCTTGTAGACGCCTGCATATACTGCACTTATTGGTTATTCGACACTGGATAATATCTGAAAAGTCATACAAAACCAGTAAAAACAGTAACTACATCATGTAGCGTTCACTTCACGGAAATAAGCGTGTCTTATATTATTATTTCTTAGCACTTAGTCATGAAAATAATACATATAATTTATAACTCCACTATTTGCCACAGTTCAGTGTAAATACTATTATGCAAGTGTACCACCATGTTTCTAACAGAGGGTTGTTAAAGAACATTACATAAGGGTTAATGGTTGGCAAACGGTTGGTCGTAAAAAATGAATGCAGTGTGGAATAAAGTTTCCGTAGCTTTTTGAAAGAAAGTCGTCGATAAACTAACGGCTGTGAATTCTACTATAATATCACCAACACATTTTTATTGATTATATCTTGTCAAACATTAATGGTTTCACTGCTCGGCAGAGGTCTATCTCTTTTCCTTCCAAATGTTGCGGACTTGTGCGATAAAAACAATAAATTATTACATCTTATGTAAGGTTTCAGGTCGTGATGTCCATTCTATATAGTTTTATACTGTACTGTACTGTATCAGCCCATACACGACCCACTGCAGGGCACGAGCCTCCTCTACAATCGAGAGTACGATTGAGAGTGGTTAGGCCATATAGTCCACCACGCTGGCCCAGTGCGGGTTGGCGGACTTTTACATACCATAGAAATTTATACGAATCGCTATGGTATGCAGGTTTCCTCACGATGTTTTCCTTCACCGTTATAGTGCGTGGTGATTGACTATCAATACACACATGACTCCGAAAAGTCAGAGGTGTGCCCTGGGATTTGAACCCGCGACCACCGTGAACATGTAGGTAGCCGCGTCTGGTCCGTTACCAACAGGCCACCACGCACTATAGTGTTTAGTTTTATAACTTGGGTTCAACTATTTCAAAGCTTACATACATAAATACATACACTTACGCCTTTTTCTCATAGGCAGAGGTGCTACCTGGACACTCACATGTTGCCTTGTGTGTTCCGTCCCACGATGTGATAGTGCGCGAACCCACCGCCATATCGGGTACAAATTCCTGAGTCCGGACTGATAACTTATAGAAAAATCTAATATCAGTTGGCCCAACCCGGGATTCGAACTCGAGACCTCACAGTTAGAATCATGTCGTAGCACAACTGCGCCACCAGGCAGTCAAAAACTAAGTGATTAATACCGGCATACCAAACGAAGGGCGGAAGTTAACACGGCTTAAATGGAATGAGCAGGTCATTTGAATCCAATGCATCCGGATTTCTGGGTAATTTATTACCTGATGGTCGACGACACCGTAGCAAATCCAGAAAAAGGTGGCGAAGGGAGCTGGCTATACAAGAACCCAAGTGGCTAAATGGAACGTGAGTTATCAACACAGAGATGCAGGTTATGAAATATGAGCACTTATGCCAAAAATTAAAGCCTAAGAAGACACATGTAAAAGTGACTCATTACACATAACTAGACCAAATAGTTTTATTATTTATAAATGCCTATTCTATCAATTATGCGTTTTTACAAATATTGCAAACGTTTTCTATCACTATGCGAGTGACGACCTGGAAAAACATATTTCTGCAAAATAATAAAATAAAAAATCAGCAACATTAATTAGTATTTGTTGTGCGACATTAAAAGTATTGAACAGCACTTTGCAATTAACATTTGGGATTATCTCTAAAGCGAAGTTATAAAATTGATTAAATTAAGCACTTCCAAACGTTACAAGTTTTTCGATGCAACTCCTTATCGGATTACTTAACAAGTATTGCATTTATTTTTTAATTGCCTTTGTAATGCCCAGAGAGAGACCTTTGTCTGCGCAGAATATTCTAGAATCTAGAACATCATACAGTTTTTGTAGCTTACCTAAAGAATTAATTATTATTAGTAAACGGGTGTTCTAATTATACCGACATCTGTCGGCACGCTTGTGAACTACTTTTTAGTAAGTTCTAGCTTTTTGTCATGAAATACTAGCTTTGATTGACGATTACCGACGACTTCAAGTGATTGATACTCGTCCTGAGTAGCTCCTTATATAGAAATAGAACATGACTGTATTCCACAAATACTTTACTGTGATTTTTCTATTAAGTTCTTTTAATACCGATTAGAGGTCGAGCTTTTGGTATTTCTAAATCCGAATGAGATTTTGCCTGTGAGATGAAGTTATCACTCGCTGTTTTACACAAAAATGTGTTATTCAAAAGCGGATGAAAAACAATAAAGATAGCAGCCAAAAGGCAACACTGGCATGAATTACCAGTTACCACCATCAGTTATGGTACTCATTAGCCAGGCGAATGAAATATGGAAAATCTCACTTAGAAGGAATACGGCTGTCTCAAGCACAGAACTCTGTACTCATTATATAATTATCGATCATTTAGGCATAATATGTTTCACACGTGACTCATAACAATACAAGCCTAATCCGCCATGCTTGAATCCAAATTATTATCAGAATTAAACTGAATATTAATCGCAGCGGCGCGTTTATTATCACGTAATCATAATCTACAATTATAATATAGCTTTATATGTAGTATGTAAAGTTTTATTCATTTTACATTTACACGGCTTACAAACACTTGATTATTTGGCTTATGAAATTAATTGAGAAAGTGTCGTAAATTAATAGATCATAACAAACACAAAATATTATAAAAAAAAATAGATCTTGACACCATAAAACAAACAGTACATATTACATAAAAATATAAATACAATATAGCTTTATATTCATATTGCTTAGCGATTAGTTCCTCAACCAGTATAATGGAGACGGGAATGGTATGGTATGGTATGGTATACTTAACACCCTAGATGACCCCTTAATTCTAATTTTTAACTCAGACTTTATTTAAATGTATGGTTTTTAAGATTGGTTTCACTGGCAATCGGTTCTTGGAAAGGTGACGTCATAACTGTGGTCGGAAATGCTTAGGAATCTTTATGCATTGATGTGAAGAAAGGCTGAGATAACATCAAGCAGGTATTACAGTTGTGAAAGGAAGAAATTTACAATTGAACGTTTATGGTAATATTTTATCCGGATAAAGCGTAACGTAAAATAAAACACTTCGATTATAGATGGTCATTTTTTGTTGATATTAAGATATTACATATATTAGTACCTATTCTACGGTATGTAAGTCCGCCAACCCGCACTAGGCCAGTGTGGTGGACTATATGGCCTAACCAGTCTCTATCGATTCTCTCGGTTGTAGAGTAGGCCCGTGCCCAGCAGTGGGACGTATATGGGCTGATAAAAAAAAAGTATCTATTCAAAATTTTGACACGGGCGAATATACGCTTATTAGAATTCAAATAATAATACCTACGTCTTATAACAATATTTTGTACGGACTAAGATATATTTTTAATAAGTTAAATAAAGTTGTATTTTTCCTGACCAGTTCATATCAATGACTTATTTTAAGATTGCGACAAATTCACAATTTCAAATACAAGTTATTAAATTGAATGCCCATTGCTTGTATTGCCCTTTTTAGTACAAAATACGCTCTGTTTGGAAATAAAAATCACTTTCCTAGTTTGTTACAATTTAAAATAAATGATTGGGACATTCATCAATCGTTGCCTTTAAGGGAAAAAAATAATAAAAATCCATTAAACCGATGTATGTAACACGTTATTGCCATTAGTGGCGAAAAATAGCAAAGCTATTTTAGTACGAAAACGATATCAATAGAAATTGTTTGAAAATAAAATATTTAAAGTAAGCTTTGCTCGGGCGTCTTGAACATCTAGAAGACTCGCTCCCTATCAGATCGTGGGAAAAGTGCGAAAAAGCGAAAAGGGGGTGTCCTGGTAGCACCTCTGCCTACCCCGTACTGGGAAAAAGGCACAATGTGTATGTATCTACAAATTTTTGTATTGTATTGTATCAGCCCATATACGACCCACTGCAGGGCACGGGCCACCTCTACAATCGAGAGTACGATTGAGAGTGGTTAGGCCATATAGTCCACCACACTGGCCTAGTGCGGGTTGGCGGACTTACATACCGTAGAAATTCTTCAAAATCGCTACGGTATGCTGGTTTCCTCACGATGTTTTCCTTCACCGTTAAAGTGCGTGGTGATTGATTATCAATACACACATAACTCCGAAAAGTCAGAGGTGTGCCCTGGGATTTGAACCCGCGACCACCGTGAACATGTAGGCAGCCGAGTCTGGTCCGATACCACGAGGCCACCACGCACTTCAATAAATACTGTCACAATATAATCCTGCGTTGTTAAAGAGAAAGCTATGATAGAATTAGCACAAAACTTTAAAGATTTAGCGTCGTTTCCCATTCTTAAATTGACTACCCACACCAAGACTATCAAAATGATAATATAGCAAAAACTCAATAATTCTCTTCACTATTGACAGCAAAGGTTCTCATGTGCGACCCATTTCGCAGACTCTAGTATACTCGGCCCGGTTCCGTGAGATTACTGCAACAGATGCGGCGCGGCGTAGCATTACGCTTGTTTTAATAACACGTCGCCTTGTCTTACTCACCGATTGTTATACGTACTTGCCAAATAATTGGATGTCGTCATTTTCTATTCCGTTTGTTTTCAGACACAACGGGGCTTAACTTGAATGAAGTTTATAAATGGGACAGTATTTTGAAATTTTTAAACGGAAAATGGAAGCGAATCGTTTTGAAGTGTAAAAGGTTCCATCTGATTCTCACACATACTCGTATAAACGCACGAAAGGAAGTTTTAAGTATAATATTATGATTTCGTGGGTGTCAAAAATTTCGGGAGGCTGTCGGTTTTACCCTTTACAAATATTTGTTTATCCAATACTCATTGCGCTTGATCGATCGATCGTGATCGAACTAGTCACCATTCGTTTCACAGCCAGCTATAAATAAAACTCAAACAACAATCACAACGCGTGACGCTTTCACTGGCATTTTTTATCACACCAGTATAAAAGTTATAGCAATGAGCAGATTTATTTGGTTCACATTTGAGGACCTATTTTTCAGTGTCATTTCATAAACTACAATAGCCACAATGAGAATCCACTACTGAACATAGACTCCCTCTACTTCGAAGGTCTTGGGGGCTACGACAGGTATTGACCCGCTACCCTCATCAGGCGGGTTGGCGACCGTAGATCATAGCATTTCTCGCTAACTACACCGTTGCTTGTCATTAGCTTGTCATATGGCTTCGCCGTCTCTATAAAGGTCATTCCACCGGTCCCTACCGTTCGCCAGAGCCTCGTTCTTTGTCCAGGACGTTGCACAGAGAACTGTTAAAAATGGTTTAGGCCCAGAGCAGAAGCTTTAACTTTGAACCTCTTTTCTGCAACATAATTTATCCAAAATAGGTCAAAACATTGAATGTCAAAATCTGCATCAGACTGTAAACTACCACGTCGACGAGGAATTCAAGAGGTCAACATGATTATATTTGGCATTAAAACTCATTGCAAAATCCACAACATTTATCGTCACCCTCGAAAGATGACGGGGTAACGAACTTTACCATCATTTTCATGTCATACCATTTTTGACGGTTATTTCCACTTGACCTCAAGTGGACCTTTACTTTACTTGATAATAACAGATTTAAAAAACAAACTTCAGATCCCAATACAAATCTGGTTTAGCAGTCTCTTGATGTAAACGAAGCTAAAAATAACACAAGTAATTAGTAATCAATATTAATGGACCATAAAGCTAATGAATGGCTCGACTAATAGATAGTGTAAGACGACTTGATGTATTTGGTTGTTAGTAATCAATACTGCAAATTGACAGTAACTAGAAACGGCGCCTTCTAATCACCTACATTGATATATTGTTCTATAATTAAAATGTTTCATTCATGTATCGGTAACAGCACTATAAGATACATCAAATCTTCTTAAGCCTTTATGGAGTCTATGGTTTTGTTTAATCCACAATTATATAGTTCAGTAGATTTTTATAGTATTCTCAATTATGGCCAAAACTTAAACCAAGCGGGACATCGGTCTATTTAACGGTGAAATTTATTAAATCTCTTGTAGTTTTTGCATCTGTTACTGACATAAGCAAAAAAATTATCGTTTTTTTCCTGTTTTATTCCTCTTCGCCATTACATTGTCTAAAGGTATTTTTGGTTCTGCAAATAATGTATGGGATATTATAATTTAACCATATATATTCTACAATAGTCCAAAACACACCTTAAATTATACATAAATAAAGAAACAGAAAATACTCGGCGCAAAAGCAACAAAAAAATTATAACATGTTTTAAAGCAAAAAAAAAAAGAAATAAATGGCTGTAGACGTAGGATTGAATAATAAATGATTACTAGAAGTAAATTCTGTTGTAACATTTACTTAAAGGGATATTAAAATATTCGACGAAACAAAAGCAATGGAAAGGAAAGACGTAAATGGAACAATTAAGGTAAACGGCGGGCATCTTAACAAGAGAGAAGCGAATGTGCACCGGCCAAGACGACTCGGCAGGGTTGCCATGCTAAGATTATCACCATGTTTTCCTTTAAAATTCCAGAAACATCATTAAAGTGCAAGTTATAATTAGTTTAACAAGGATATCAAAATCAACATAATATTGTTAGGTACTTTTTACTTTATTGTTGACATTGCATTGAAAGGAACTCCTGACTTCGTTGCTGCTTTCGCAGATCAGGGTCTTGTAAATTAAGTTTTTATCGTGGAAAAATATGAAGTTTCATCAATAATTGACGTAAAAGTACTCTTTGTACAAATCTCAATGCCAGATTCATACATAAGATATTACCTAGTTGCCGTCTTCCGGCTGAACGTAATGTAAGCGATGAGTGTTCTCAAAAAAATCAATGATTACCAATTCATTAGCTGCATATAAACTCGCATGACTGGTAATAATAAAACGTTGTAGCGAAGCATACGAAATTAATATACTTTCTCAAACGTGTGTCGGCTTGATGAAAAGTATGTGCAAAATCATTGAATCAGATTTATTTTTATTTATTGCAACGAATATGTTAATAGCCTAGAGCGGAGATAATATACTCGCAAATTTATTGATAGTAGCAACATTAACCTTACAAATGAATAATAATGATACTTAACTCTAGAGAATTAGGAGACAATACATCAACCAGATATATTGGTTTTAATAACTAAGTATACTAAAAAGTATAAACTAAATTGAGTATAAAAGGGACCGTCAGATAATTTGCCGACATTCGCAATAATCTCGAGGATAATGTCCCAAATATCTATCAAAGCATATTAAGCAGATAGGCGATCTTTACCTCCATTTAGAATCCAATACTCCCTACAAACGGGACTTTCAGCAACAAAATCCCGGAGATAAAAGCACGAAAATCTGGCAATCGCACATTCGATCGAGATAATGGCCAATACGAGAACGGTACTGCGAACCGGATGTTATACACTATCGGCTGGTGAAAGTAGACGTTACAAAAAATGCTCTCATTCCTTGCGCCAGTTGATATTTCATGAGACATTCACTTCACAAGACCGGTAAGAAATAGACTATGCAAAAAATGGGACAGTTTTTGAATTCGCCCGCGGCGTGTGCAGAAATTAAACTGCGGCTCGAGTTATTATGGCTTTAATGGTTACTTGTTGGCTTTATTATCCTGGATTTTATCCTACAGCAATGATCAATTTAATTGGAATTTCATTGCGTTATTAATTAGTGACATTTACTGTCGTATTGAAACAGCTATTTGTGTTGTTAAATGGTTACTCCTTCCTTAACTAACATAATTTTAAAATAACAATAGTAATTCTTCTTAAGATTTTCTATCGTATGATATTGGAAGATTTTTTAATGTTAAAAATACTATTTTAAATAATTATACTTTTGGCAGAGGTAAATAGGCTTTACTTGAAAATATAATTCAACATCAAATACTGCAAAGTGCACCGGTCATAATTTTAGTATTATGACCGATTTCAAAGCTTGCCCTAAATTTTACCATTTGTCTTGCTCATAAACACACAGATGCTCTGTTGCAAGCGGAAGAACAAGACGTTAACTTAAGAAAGCAATGAAAATTTACAGTTTCTATTAAATTTTCATAAAGCAAAAACAGATGCAGCTAAACCACCGTAATGAATTTCTCACCAACGCATGGGAATAGTGGAAAAAGTTCTACTCGTACTCCTTAATTATACTCCGAGCACTGCACAATTATTTCTAAGGAATTGAATATATATTTTTTTTTATTAAAGCTTAAATTGCAGCAGGATAAATAGTCTCTTTCCTGAAATATATTAAACACCCAGCGTACGAGCATTAAAGAATTCCAGTTATCCTTGCCACTTTGGGAGTGGAATCGTTAATAATCTGAACTCATTTACTTTTATAAAATACCAGTTGGCCTCTGTTACATTGTAAGCAACAAACGCAATATCAATAAATCGTAGTCGAAAATACATTGGCGTACGTTAAACCAAAATAAAATATCAAAGATAATTGGCCACAATAGAACAAACGCAACGAAGAAATGGCGGTACCGCGACTAATTGATTAATGTGTTTAATTCGAAGCCGTAATATTAAACTCTCATAAAACATACGTCCCTTTTTAACTGTGTAGTTCTGAAAGGGACAACCACAGGGACCGTTAATTGTTTCGAGAAGAAACTCTCACATGAATCTTCGCAAAGAATGGGACTTAGATAAATTGCTTCGATACCGCGGAAACGTGTTTCGGCTGACAGAATATTCACCGGCTGTGTCGTGTGAAATAAACACATTTATACATTGAAATTACTAAAACAACATTACGTGTGTTATTGCTTTACTTTCGTTGCAATTTATAACTTTCCCGTTCACTTTGGCACCAATATATATTTAATTTGTTCCGCCAACTGTTCTGAGCAGTTTCACGAGGCGCGGTCAGAGCATAAATTAATTAACATTAACAATTTTGTAGAACAATTACTAAATGCTAACACGTTCTCGGCCATTACAGCACAGCATATCACGCGAGTGGCAGCGTGTGATATTTCCATTAAATATCGTTATGAAACTCGGACAACTTTAAGAATTGGAACCGGTTATTGGTCCAGTTGCATCACTATGCACGTTTGTGATGTGTGCGTTTGTTGCTTTGCAATAACCGAACTTGTCTATCAATAGCTTAGCGTACTTGAGGCTGGTTCGTGCTCGCCATTTTACAAGAGTCAAACCGGTCTTCAGATATCCGTCTCGTGTTGTCTATGGCTTTCCTCTACTCTGATATTGTGTCGCCTTATATAATGTGTAGCTTGTTACGTTTTATCATAGTGACAGTAATCTTCGTCATCATTGATGCACAATTCGCGTTATATCTATATTCTTTTTCTATTTTATTAATTTTACGACCGGCCGCGTGTTGATTTCTATCGTTTCAGATAATTTATTTTCATTTATTCGAAAAATCTCCTTATAAGTGGACAGTTCGACCTGAATTTAAAACCGAAGACGTCATAGTTCATTAAGTAAATACTAAAGACATTCTATTTTCGTCTACGATTAAAGTCATTATAAAAATTAAAACGCAATTTTAGTGTCAAATCAATCACAATTAGTTTCTAATTTCTAATTAGGGGCACGAAAAGTGTATCTAAAACAGTTATTGTTTTGTAAACTAAACAAATTGTCCTGACATTTATTAAATTAACCTTAAAAGGTGAAATAATTCAAGCAAATGAACCACAATCGGGCCGGCAAATGTGTTTGCTATTATCTTCACATTCCAATCTTTTTAATGCACAAATGTCTGTACAAGTTACCTTTAGCAATAACTCACGTTCTAAGCAACCTTTATGAGTTTTGCACTTATGGTTATTAAGCAGAATTAGTCTACTTAGCGTTTTTTATATTTTTGGCGAATTTTATATTCTAACTGAAAATTTCAGGCCTGTTTTATAGGTGCTTATGGTATTTCTTTTTTAATAAAACTGAAAAGAACTAGAAAATCTGGAAAGTGTGTCTTATACGAGTAGATCTAAAATCTAGATACTGCATACTGCATAGCGAAATTGTTAACTTGCCATGCAGGTCGTGAGAAATTTTGGCAAATTGACCATTTAGAGTATGTAATAGCTTTATTTTTCTTTTAATCTTATTTTTATTTCTCAAATAGTTACACTTTTTATTTTAGTTCATTTAATAAATGACTTGTGACTTAATCGTGTCAATTCTTTATTTAATAATGTGATGTACAGTATTATAGTTAGAAGCATACCCATTGCTTACATTATAACATTTGACTTCGTTAGTTACTAAACATTTAGTATATTTCTTTTTAGAATATAAAAGCGATTTCCCAGTTCAACATCCAAAATAAACACAATTTCACATGTTAATATTCCGCCTTCATTATCAGAAATATAGGCTTAATATATTTAATCAGCAAATCAAATTACGACAATTTAATCCAAAACATTCGACGCAAATGCCACAACAGTTGAACATACCAGAGGAATGATCAATTTTAAGTCTACAAATGCAATAACATACAAACAAAACAGTCGATAAATACAATGAGGTGTGCAATTATCGATCTGTTAGACATTGCCAAACTGGCGAATAACAAAGTCACGACAATGTATTGCCAAATAGAGAACGAATGCTCAGAGACACGGCGTATAATTATGTTTTTTGTTTATTTTAACCTTTAGAAACAATGAACGCTTCGCACGGCGAGATGATCGTGTGAATGTGAACATAAATATTAAACGACATGCCCGCTAGAGTTGACTGTTGTAATGTTACTGCCCACTGAATTGCACCTTTGACATGTGATAGGCCCTAAACTCGGCGTACACAAACGGACTGACGCGATTAAAGTGATGCTGTATGAGGCGTTTATTTGAAATTGTACATATTTTTTAGTCTTAGTTTTGCGAGCTATGTCATGCTTACATTGATCTATTGGTAGAGAAATGCATTTTGTGTGTGTTTGTACTTTGCATTAATTTAATACGAGTAGTCTAGTTACGCACTCATTTATTATAAACTGTAGAAAATGTAGCTCAATTTTCTGTATTTATTTTTGTAATCGTCATCCAAGTCTTTACCGGGTGAGAATGCCCGCAAGCCTGTAATTTTAGGCATCTCCTACAAGGCGCTTCACTCAACTCATTAAAAACCCATCAACTTGAAGAATAAAATGAATTTACAGAAAACCTAGTAATTACAACTCCATAATGTATTGAATCAGTCCACGGCCTTTCATCAAAGTAACTTTTATATTGTTTACATAAAGGTCGCGTACTTGGCGTTCTTCTATTATATTCTGTATGGTTTCAAAACGAGAACTTAGCGGCTGTTGTATAGTGTTAATTGCTTCATTGTTTCTATGCCTCTAAAGTCACCTACTGATGAGGCAAGGTCATATTATAAATACAAAACAAGATCACTTTAGTAAAAATGTAATTCTTGAAACAAAAATAATAACTATGATTAATCTAGTATCTGTACTTTCATATGCATTGTCAAAAAAAGAAAATTTAAAAAACTCAAACGAATAAAAGTAATAGAGCTCGCGGGTAGAACCTGAACTAAGAGAAGATTAAAGGAAGTGGCATAATCTAATCATAATCTCTCAATCGAACAGGCTATTGATAGCAACGCTAATTAATAAATGAATAAAAAAACCATCTCGTGTAGACAATAAGATATATTGACGATTATAATAAATTGCACGGAATATTCCTTTAAATTCAAATGCAAGTTTTAACCTTCCAGTAGGTAACAATAACAAGGAAAACCATTTGTGGGGAAAACATATTTTATTTAATAACAAACTGAACAACAAAGAATTATGCTATTGATGTACAAAATTAATAATATTGTATTTTTTAAAGTGTGTGGTGGCCTGTTGGTAAACGGACCAGACACGACTGCCAACATGTTCACAGTGGTCATGGGTTCAAATCCCAGGGCACACCTCTGATTTTTCGAAGTCATGTGTGTATTGATAATCAATCACCACGCACTATCACTACATAGTATAAAAGAAAATCGCTTCCCGCTGTCTGTCCCTATATGTACTTAGATCTTAAAAACTATACAACTGATATTGATGCGTTTTTTTTAATAGTTAGAGTGATTCAAGAGGATGGTTTATATTTATAATAAATGTCCCAGTTTGTATGAAAAATAACATGTATCTGATGTGGAGTGGAATAAAAAAAATCTGCACTCAGGTGAAGCTGGGACGGGCCGCTAGTAATCAATATTGAGAATTCCAGGTGCACAGAATATAACAGTGAAAGTAACTAAGATATATGTAGATGTTTCTGTCTCGAAAGTAACTCTCCGGTAACATGACATGTCAGTTCACGCCGGTTTTTCGTGACACATAGGGACCACCCTGGTAGAACACGTTCAATATATTATGTTCAAAACCGCCTACAGTTTAGATATCTCCGAATATATCAGCCTTATCCACTTCACGTAAATTATTGTTTTCAACTCCTATTTGTTTAATGGTTGATTAATTACCTTGCGGGATATAGTCAAATTAGAGTAATTTTATTAGATATACAATATACATTCCCAACACTGGCTGAGCTTCAATATGCTTGCTATTGTTGACCATGGCTTATTGGAGTTCCAGTAGCTTGTGTGAGGGTGGATAGAATAGCAACCGGTGTATTTTTACACCATGTTTTTATGTAAAATATAGATATAAGCTACTCAAGTATACCTTTTTTTTTTTTGCTTTACAGAGTACACTTTTTATTATTCAACATTACCATCCCATCAAGCATGCATTACAAAATTATTAAAAGGTACACACTGACTCAATACAGGAAATTGTTACCTAAGCAATCTTTTAATATCTCGCTTCACCTTGAGACGATGGCGAAAGTGTTATCGTAATTCTGCTAATAAATCTATCGATAACATTAACGGAAATAAGATAAATACTAAATTGTTTTTTCAACCTATTACACGAGTATTATATATTAGCTATTCAGCCTAACTTTAGTTGTTTAATATTGCACTCTTCACACACATTAACACCATACTTTAGTTAAATCTAACCAGAAGCGCGTTTCCCCCATAAACTATTATGCCTTTTCTACTATCAAAGGCAAAAAAATGTCGCCAATGTGTCTGCAAATTTTATAGTTTAGCGCGTTTAAACTCACTATTTAACCTTATGGTATTGATATCTGCAGATTTAAGTGTTGAGTTGAATTAATTAGACAAAAACTACAAACTTATTATAGGTTAATGTTCTCTAGAGTATCGATGTCCAATGCAATTTCAGTGCATCTCAATATCGATATTGGTTCAAAAGAATTGCAGTGGTCAGTGTGGACAAGACCATACCTGACTACAAAGATACATGTATACATGTATCTGTACGTGAGCTTATTACTACAATCAGCATACAAATCACTTCTATGACGTAAAGAGTAAACCCCTAAAGGTATTGTATTCAAAAACTGCCAGTGAACTAGCCGCACCGTACAATTCCCACATAATTTGACAGTAGCTATTAATATACAGAAGTACAGTTATCATTTCTTATTCAAATCACAGGAGCTACCATACATTACACATTGAATGATATGCGTGGAATCGGTTCATACGTGCAGTTACGTCACTTTTGAATTGAATCGGAGCGCGCGTGCAATTTAGATACCAGAGGAAACAAAAGGTGGGATTTCTCGAGTAGAAATTTAATTGCACGTCTGTTATTCATTTGTGCTGAAATAGTGTTATAGGACAGGGATGGCACGGTAGCCTTATATGAAAACGACTAAAGGTGCTTAGAGTATGAAAAAAAAAAAGGAATTTCATTGACTAAGAATTTAACGCTGCTATAAATTATAATAGCGGTATTATCTCTGCAGTGTTGAAGCAGTCTTATTATTTTTAGCTGAGTTCTTAGATGAGACTTCAGTATAGTAACTTTTGAAGTTAGTAACCCGGTTTATGTTGGTAAATAAAGTCTAAACATTTCCCAAACATGTGGTGAAGAATGTGGTGAATCGTGAAATCCGAGTTTACCATGACTTTCCAGTACAAAAGAACAATTACAATCCCCAAACTATTAGATAAAGAAAAAAACCGTTTAGCCGCCATAAACAAAACACAAATGGTTTTGTCATAAAATTTTACAACCACAACGGATTTCAGATGTAATCCTTCCAAACGTATGTTTGTTATTCACATCAGGGTATCGACTCACGAAAGTTTAAAGAACTCTCATACAGAATATAATTAATATTACCTCCACGTTTGCTATAGTCCGAACAACTTGGTATTTCCCATAATAAAGTCACTTTGATTGTCCCATACGACTTACATAATATTTTGGCGCTAAAATACAAAGGGACGAACACAGTATGTCACCCGTAAACGCAATCCAATAAATTCATGGCAACATTAAAGAGATAAAATAAACTTATTTGTTTTTACACAAAAGTTTTAGGTTTAGAGGAAACTGGGAATTGTTTTATTTTCTATTAAAATTAATGTTTTTACAATTTACGATTTTTTGGTTTTTGCAAATCAAAATGGCTACTTAATATTTTCAACTCCACAAATCATATATATCCGATTATCTTTACGTAATAATAAAACGCAAAAAAAACTAGCAGATCGACAGTCAAACTCCTTTCAAATAGGCTCAGGGTTCGAAATTCAAATGAGTTTGTCTATGGTCATCGACCAGGCTGCCAGTTCGGAAGCTCATCAAGCAGTCGCTGTATGTGCGGGGTCGGCGACCGAGTTCGGCGGAGCGACCACGGCCGTTCGTTCACTCGCATCTATTGGAGCCTATAGCGCGGCCAAGGTGACGGACACTGCGGCTATGTAGAGAATGTGCGAATTAATCGCCTGTGATATTGAACTCTGTATTATAAATAAACACTGTTTAATGTGCCTTTTAGTACTATTCTTTGAAGCGGGGGCCAGGATTTTCCATGAGAAAATTAAATACTGGCTGATGACCGCGAATATTTTTAGTTGCTTTAATGAATACGATTATAAAATCACTTTTCATGTTATCTTACGTATATATTTTAATAACATATTGAATAGTGATATCGTAATATTTTTATTCGATAAGAACAAAATATTATAGGAATAAAACAATAACCGGAAAACGTATAGCTTAAAGTAGAATTTTTATATCCGCCTGTATAGTTATACGATGTAATTTTTTTTATAGCATAGGGCCGGCAAACGAGCATACAGGTCACCCAATGGTAAGTGATCACTGTCGCCCATGAACATTCACAACGCTGGATCATGGATGTATTGCCGGCCCTACTGGAAGGGGAGCGAGAAGGAAAAAGGATGGGATGAGGAAAGGGGTATTGGGCATCCGGCAATCTCACTCACCCACTCATCCCATCATTGACCCACGTAAATGTGTCGCGTTTCGGGTTTAATCCAGTTTTGAGCAAGCCTGCATTAGGATATATAATTATGTCGGCCTGATAGTTGACCATCTCTCGCCAGTGGATACCCTGTCTGGAGAGTACTACATTAACCATCAAACGCATCAACATTTTATTATAGATAAAATTTAATTTATAATAATATCGTGTCATACTGAATTATAATAATGGAAAAGCAACAGAATAATTTCTTACATAATTTTATATAACATGAAGACGTGAAGAAATAAAGCACAATAAATTTATATGATGCAACATCCATTGACATCAATGATAATAAAATATTATTTAATGTAGTTCCGTTTCGCAACGGCCAGTCTATCGCTACATTACGTATCTAGAGATATGATAGCAAATATAATATTCCGATACATTTGTTACAAGCCAAACTAATTAATAGTGGCCCTGTGGGAAGCCATCTGAAACAGATAACTCGATATGTCACTATCACTAACCGAATCATTTGTAATTAATAGACAGAGATTGGGTCTATGTTAAATTACAAGGCTGTATGATTTTGTTTCCTTTAAACATAATTAGGAAAAATATCACATTGGTTATGATTGTTCTATTTTTGAAAATTTTCGCTGTGCTAAGTGAAATTATTTGACTAGTAATTAAATCAAGAAGCAGCGTAAAAAGGTTTTTGATATCATTTTTAAATGTCATACTGTTATTCAAATTATTGCGGATACATAAAAACCATTTGAAGTCGTAAAATGATTGTTACATTCGTGATAGAGAGAACTCACAGGCTGTATCTACGCAAAAACCACTTTCAAATTTAGGCGCCTTTCGGTTTCTTCTTTGTTTTATTGCATTGAAATTCTTCACTTTCCGAGTTATTCAAATTTGTTTGGATCTCAAATGTAAGTACGTTTATTGAATGATTATGAATATATTTGTGATTTTGAAAGTCATTCATCATTTGAATCTCACATTTAAAGCTTAATAGAACAAATCAAGATAATTCTATATTGAGTCAAGCCAATCTTGGATGCCCAAACGTAATTACATACTGTAATCGATGTACAAATCCGAGTTTCATTACTCGTATTCAAGATCCACTATAATTTATGCTGGTGTTTTATTATGCCACCATAGTAACTTCCAGTTTGTATATATAAATATTTAAAACGTACAAATGTTGTAAAGCAGTCACACAAATTCATCTTGACGTGACATTTACGCTATTAGTTGATTACGTTCGCAGTGGACGGGAAAAGGTTAACGACAAATCCATGGATTCCACCATAATTGTCTTGATTTACTGTGCTTTAATAATCTATAGTTTAATTATAATGAGGACCATATAAGTGATTTCGGCACATATAAAACCGCGGATAAATCAACTACGCACACATCTAATTTTATAGCTTTAGCATCAAACGAATACGAAATGAAGGAACTTAACGTGATCGTAAAACTATACGCAACATTGGTAACATAAAATTTGATTGCCAATATTTAAGTAACGAGTTTAATTTCTTTGAACGCGTATTTGCTCCCGTAACAAGGAACATTTACTGTTGAGGAATATACCCATTTGTACATATTGTACTAGGATCGTGCTATGAACGTGTCATGCATAGCATAATTTGACAAAAACGTATCAACACCGTATAATTGCATGGTGGAAATTTCATTTTCAAAAATACCGCATTTAATTTTTTTATGACTTAATGTCTGCAAGTAAAAGGTAAAATTGATTGATGCATTCCGCTTTCTACTAATATCGTGCGTTGACGTACCTTCACTTCAATCTCTTGTCCCTTTATTTGTCACTTGTGTCCGCCACATAAAGGGTATTATGTGACGTTAATTTATCTGTCTGCAGAATAGGCTTTAAGTTCCAAGGGAATTCTTTGTGAGCATTCTCGTTCCTATGATCTTCAAATGATTGTGCGAATACCGCGGCAAAATATCTCTAGAAAGAGCATCTTGAAAGTTATTTCAAATCGGCTAATCTATACATATAATAAATAGAAATTGACATTCTAGAATCTTTGATAGTTCTTTCAAATATGTTAGGTTATAATAAAAAAATATACATACAGTCAATTCGCGACGGACGTTTAGTGCTTGTATTGAATACACTACGAACAGGTTTGAGTGCAATAAAAAAACCCGAATCTAGGTTATTAGCTCTCGGATGCTAAGTTTTGTTTCATTCGATTTGTTGTTTCAACATTATTGAGTAACGAATAAACCTTTCAATAAATTACCGAATGTATTGATTGACCGAAAAACATACGTAACGATTTATCCAAAAAAGTTTGATTGGCCGATTTTTTAACCTGGCGAAGTGGCTTCACTTCACTTGAAAGTGATTGCAATCTATACTAGAAGAACCGAATGGCCAAATATGCTCTCTTGTCTTTAAATTTATTTATATGATCACATTCAAAATATACACACTTTCTGTTAAATATAATATCAAAGACCTACATTAAATAATTTGCAATGAAGAACTTGCCAAGATTACCGTTTAAATAATGGAAACCGTTCCTTCTCTCAAAATATTAAAACCAACCAAACTAAAAAAAATACCTATAACAATTTATTTATTATTTGATTTTTTTCCAGGAGATGCAAGATGTACTGGACGAGGACACAGAGATGACCGACTGGCTGATCGAACGGGACGCGAAGGCAGGCGTGGTACTCCGGGACAGACTAATGACAGACGCGGCGATTGGAGCAGCCCCCATCAAGACAGAACACTCGTACAGCCTACACTCAGACGTCGAATCAGCACCACCATCGCCACATCATACCAAAGTTGACGGTGAGTTTCTTGAACTTTCTAGCAGTGTCACAGGATTGGGAAGTTCAGTAGCTTGAGTTGTTTTGTCCATTCTTAACTTCCATCTAAATTTTGATTCCGTATTGGATTTTGTACCGCTTGAAATGATGGATTTTTAGGACACTGCTACAAAAAGTAGATATAACATTTTGTCAATATGATTTAAGCATGCTATTGGTACCTATACGGTTTTTAAAATTCTGTGCAATTAAATTGTCAAAAAATAACAATGATTTAAATCAAGAGATTTGCAAGTTAGGTATATCTTCTTTATGAAAGCTGTCTGCGATCAATCATTTAAAACTTTTTGGTGATACTATGATCATGTTAGAAAATACTCCTAACTACAAAACTCTCATTGTTCATCATTATGTAAAAGAGCGTTACTAAATGAATGGGAGAATTTTAGAATATTTCAATCGCCTAACCTTAAGAGTATCAAATTATTCATTAATCGATATTAGATTTTGCCATAAGTGGATTTAATCATTAAGTTCATAAATTATTTACTTTTTAATTAAAAGGCTATCGGAATCTATAATTTTTATAAATGAAGATATCAAATATATATTTGTCAAGGTGGAATTTTAATCGAAAATGTGGTACCTATAATATTATATTAGGATGATATTGCCTAATTTCAATCACCCTGTTTCAATGGTTTGAATTAGTACATCCAGTTATCCATCTATCTCTGGTGATTTTATTGCTCCTTCTAAATGTCCCGAATGATTAAACAATCATAATACCTATAGTAGATAAATAAGTACTTAAAGTTCAGTTAAAGTTATTTATTTAAACAATGTTAAAGAAAGGGATTATTCATTATCATCCTCGAGATGTCTACTACTAAATATGCCCCAAAAATATCGATCATCATCGTTATCATCAGCCTTTTATTGTCCACTGCTGGTCATAGGCCTCCTTTAAATTGCGCAATTTCACCCTGTCTTCAGCTTGTCGCATCCAGCATCTGCCAGCGACCTTTCGCAAATTATCACTCCACCTAGCTGGAGGGCGTCCTACACTACGTTTGCAAACACACGGTCTCCACTCAAGAACACGTTAACCCCAGCGGTTATCGGTTCTTCGACAGATGTGGCCAACCCACTGCCACTTCAGCTGGCTAATCCTGTGTGATATGTATATAACTTTGGTTCTCTATCGGATAAGCACAGAAACACAAAAATATCCACAACTAATTTATTTCTTCAAAAGGATTCTCTACATGTGAGGCTTTTGTAATTAGTACCCAATTAGTAGCATTGATAGTTAATTTACTAGTATATTTCTTATTTTATATAAGCTATCTTTACCGAGAATCTACGTAGGATTCTCTTTAGGTAATCCATGATTCATTATCATCATCACCATCATCATCATCAGCCCGTTCCAGTCCACTGCACGACAAGGGCCTCTCCCAAGGTACGCCACATAACCCGGTTTGCTGCTTTATGCATCCAATCGCTGCCGGCCCATGATGATTTAGATCACAAAGAACTTAATACGAAAGTTCTATGTTTTTAATACTCGTAACAATATTTTGTCTCAGATAAATGGCTGGTTTGAATAAACGTAAACATAATAGAATAATAGAGATGATGGAACAAATAAGTCTACATGTTTTGAATATAGTAAAGTATTATGGTTTAACGCTGAGCGATTTCGCTCATAATTAAATGTTCGTTAACCTTATACAGTCCTTGAAATTTAAATACATACATATTTGCATTATCCTACAGTCTACACCATTGTATTAGGCATTTTATGGGTTTTATACAGTTTATATACTTTTTTATTGTTTTTTATGTGAAAGATAAAATATATAATAGATATCTAAATTATTCGGGAATCGTACCTATAGCAAACTTGTCCCATTATCCATGATAACAATATTTATTTGCTTGCTTTAACACTTAAGCAAGCACGTTTTTATTATATATGGATAAAATTGTTTGTTTTCAAAATAACAAGGTGAAGGGTTTTTGATTTTTCGATAAAGTTGACCCAATGCGATCTGGGTCTTGTGGTCAATATAACGTCAGAATTATCAACACTTAATATTCTTTATAGTATTGATTTTATTTCACCTTTCGTTAAATTTTAAACCAGATCGCAATAATGAAGGTTATGCAATAATATTAATAGAATACCACGTTCTGCTTACTAAGAGGGTTTGAAAACAACAAGCCTACATAATTGAAATTGAGTCAGCAAATTTTGCATTCCTAGTAGATATGTTGATGCTCGTGTCAACAGCATGTTTTGAAGCAGCATATCATAGTAGGCTATTTATTGCTGTTTCAAGCAATTAATTGCATGCCAATGTAAAAACTGCTAGTCATCTCTGCAGTGGCAAAAGAAGATTTTATAATTGCGGCCCTCGTTTCCAGGCAACAATATATGAAAAAAGTAACATGTCGTCGAAAACACTTCTTAATTTACTAGATTTTTTTTCAATTTATTCTTGTCCATGGATACATGTCCTTCAGACGCACACATTTTTATATTCAATTAACTTAATTACAATTAACTTACTAGAAAAATGTAGTAATATTAAGTTACATAATTGTATCGTTTGGGAACTTAATTTTTAGGAGAATCATTAGTTTTATTATTTTGTCAGATGTCAGAGAACCAGGATCATCTTTGATTATAAATATTTTGAGATTTAAACCTAGTACTTATCAAACATCTAAATACATTCACAGTCGCCGTAAATCCAATTCGCGGCCATGAAATAGTTTTCACAGCTGGCAACCCTGTGTTCAAACATGGCGTCATTTTATCTAAATTATTGTTGAATGATGTAACTCGGTTTAAACCATGTCCCAATATGTTATAGTGATATGCATTTGTAGTCATTGTGAAGGGATATTTATAGTCGTATGAGCGAGCAATTATTGGCCTTGCGGACATTTGAGCGCATATAACAGGATACTCGGCTATGGTTAATATATGCTCTTTAAATGATAATATTTTATTGCAGATTGACCTATTTTACTAATTGTGCTTGCATTACACACAGCGTGAATCATTGTTTACAATCCTGAATTGAAATAAGATTAATCTTTGTCACGGCTATCCTGCATTGATGATCAAAATAAAATATTATTATAAAATCTTAACTTTTGTCGGCGACATTTTACTTTAAAGCATGTTGCAGAATAATGTTGGGTCACGGAATAGGCTTCGAGTTTGGGTTTAAATTACCATGCTAGCTTATGTACATTGGCAGACTTCACATGCTGTCGTAATTATTATAGATAAGGTCTCAGCTATTAACTCTAGATTTCCCTCCGATGTTTCCCTCACAGATAATTCAGGAGATAATTAACTATGAATACTCACATAACTTTGAGGAGTCAAAGTTGTGTGCCCTAAGATCCGATGACCTCTGTCTTGGTAAGCCTATCTGCAATACTCAAATGATTTAAATATGTTAAAGTCACTTCACCATAACTATCTATAAATAGGACCCCCAAGAAATTAGCAGTAGTTTATGTTTATTTCGCTGAGCTTATTTCTGTCCCAAATGTGATAAATGGCGACCCTTTTTCTGTACCGTGCACAAATTCCACTCACGACAAGTCATATGCAAATTTTCAAATTGAACACAAAAAGACGCACACTCCGTGATCAATCTTATTTTAAAAGCTGTAACCCAAATGTTTTAAGATCCTTTTACCATTACAAAACCTACTAAAAATAAAGAAAACAATATGAAAAAACAACTATAGCCTAAACTTTAAGCCGTAATAATTATTTATAAAATACATAGAGACCCTTTACAAATTACAAATTTACTATTACTTGTACTTACGAGTACCTACATACAATCCAATCCAATCCATCAGCTAAAGGAAGTCCACTGCTGAACATAGGCTTCTCCTGATGATTTCCACAGTGATAAATACATACATACATACATACAGTCTAATCAAAAATAAGAACGAATTAAAAATTTACGATCCAAACGTTTACTGGCATGTGACATCCATTAGCCTTAGTATATATCAATCTTAGAGCTGTAGTGTCGACGGCAGCCAACATGGCGTCGAACGGATTTCCCAACACGAGTACACGAGGAAGATTGACCCGTTCTAGAGCTGCTGAATCACAATCTGATCTGATATTGAGTATTGACATATTTACATAATAATACTACACTATTAAATCAGAATATTACCACTAGTCGATGCACTTGCTTATCTACTTTATAGACGTTATTAGGACAGATAATATTATATTTGAATAGCTACAACTCCTTTCATGACATAAACATATGGTCGTGTCATTGAAAACGCAACTCAGGTAATGCGTATTACTAAAATAAAATAAATGAGTTATTTACTATATTTTATAAGATCATAAAGATATCAATCAGAATATAAAATATGATTATGAACACGTATTATAAGCATATCGACGGTGGAATGTAAAAAGTTACCAAGCGACACTAGGGGCCAAAATGAGTTTTTTATATATTCGGAATCAGCGAATTTTTCTCTATCGATTAGTCCTAGTCCCATGTCTCTACGAGCACTTTTGATGTCGCTTAGGAACTCCGTAACAACGGGTATTTTTCCTGTTTTTGGCAACCAAGTGACAACATTTTGACACGTTTTAAAAAAGTAGGTATTTGGTAATATCTACTTGTTTTTTATTTTCATTTGGTAATTTTAACCTTTACCCGATTTTAATTTATACTACAGTAAGTAATTTCTGCCTTTCCACTGTTGGAATCAATTATGTACTTCGGAAGTTTTACCTGGAATACATTTATTTTTGTATGGTATTTCGGACTCTTTTACAAATCTTAAAAATATTTTATCTGTATTTAGGTAATTTTTAACAAACTGTAATCATACAAAAAATTCGATATAGTAACTTTTACTCGCCGAAAATAAGATAATAAGTAACGCTTGGTAACTTTTTACCTGCCGTTTTATTTATAAATTGTGTTACTTGGATACTTATTACTGAAATAGTTATTAATTTTTACATGTGGTTATCCCAAACAAACACTTGACGCGTTGTCGCTCGTCCTCGCTTTGAATCATACTAAGTATGGTGGATGGTAACGGTTTTATAGATAGAAGACCAAATAGGTTGTTTTTATATTAATACTGATTCTTTAGCAAAAGTTGATTACTTATATAATAAACGAATTTATAAAACAAATAAAAACCGTCTTTCTATTTTTCAAAGACATACCTACCTATTTCAAATTTATACTTGATAGAGTTTTTTTTTCAAGATTTTAATCTTGAAAAAAAAACCTACTAAAACTAAAGTTTCACTTCAGTTATTTTCGATTGCAGCAAAACTATACTGAGCAAATTTACTTACTAAATCTAAAAATTATGAGTTCTAGATCAAATTTATTTGGTGGTAGGTTAATTACTACTTACATTAACATAACTTGATTTGTTGTGTAGTAAACATTGCTTGGTATAAAACCACAATTTTATGAAAGTTAGACATCTTTGCTTGTTCAACTAAAAAAATAATTCTACGCTTGTCCCCTTTTGCTTGGAATCTATTGAAAATTAAAAAATATTTAGATATCTTTACCAGCTTCAAAGTTAAAATTTTTGTCGGTTGGTAACTTTTACCTGCTTCTAATTTCAAGTAAAATTGTAACCAAACGCCACTTCCTTGCAAAATATACAGAAATACTTTTTTTTGATAAAGCCAATTTATAAAGGCATTAAAATACTTTTAAAATCCGTTGGATTTTGTCAGATATCTCTAATAGCCAATTTTATATGATTTTTTTAAAGAAAAAATTAATCTTTAAACGCTCTGCTGTAAACTTAACAAAATGGCGCTTGGTAACTTTTTACATTCCACCGTCGATATATAATAATGCATTGTATTGAAAGTATTATACTATTATTGCCCCAGGATATGGAAGTAATCGATACGTTATGTGTTTCTTAAAGTTTTATTTTTTCATCATCATAAGCTAATAGCAATTGTTTGACATAAACCTCTCGCTCTCAACTGAGTATGATTGCTGATTACTCACATTCTTCCCTACTCAGCCACTCTGCAGAGATTGAGGTTTCAACTAGCCTGAAAATACTCTATATTTTACTATACTGATGATCTAACCATTTTCTAAATTTGATCCCATTTACATGCAATTTGATCAACTATATTAAATTGATTTCGAGAAAATGACGCTTCTCTTCTCTTTTCTTATTTATATTCCACGTGTGTGGTCTTGTTGCTACATATTTACTAATTAAAAATAGATTTGATGTTTTTTATGTGAATTTTAAAGTATTACAAAATTTAATTTGATTGTTTTTGCTGAGCAGTGAAGAATGACATTATGGTCAATTTTGGTGTTATTCTTTGTTACATAAATGTGTATAATAAATAACAACAATACGTCTCGTGTGCACTTATCCTCCTCGTTCGTTGAAACTGCGTTCTCCACGTGTGACGAGATAACTTTTGACATTAACTTGAGGTCTTGTACATTGCACTAGATAATTAGCAACTATGTTACATCTACACGTGCTGTAATCACCAGGTATAAAGGCATTTAATTTAGGTGTATAATTAGCGTTTTCTTTTCCAAACCTGCTTCGTCATATTCGGCTTCACAGAATTACCACCGACACTTGATACTTATTGTTAGTCATATAAAAATGTAGACTTTTTTGCGTTTTTCGGAAAAGTTATATCTTGCATTTAAATAACACTAGCTGTTTAACTGAATATGACTAGCCTCCATCTTAGCATTTGAGGAATCAGCGCCCAAATTGGGATCCGAATTTTTCAATCACTCAAAGTCCAAACTACCTTCATTCATAAATTAGTAGTATATCAAAACCACATGAATATTCAAGATTAGAAAGTCCATTAGCAACGGGTTTCTGTGTTTAACACTGACATAAAAGTCGATAGTGACAGTCCCACAAGACAAGGTACAGCTAACAAGTAACAAGTGACTTCCGAACGTGATTAAATCACAATCACATACGCGCACGCGACAGCGGCCCGAAGAACACGCTTCCGCTTTCCGGTACAATGTGTTGGATATTTTCTCTTATTTCTCCATACTAAATCTAATTTTACCTGGCTCTGTGGAGTACCTTGGGAGAGGCATATGTCCAGCAGTGGGCTGCGACAGGCTAATGATGACGATGATGGTAAAATGTAATGTTCGGCTTTTGTTTAAATATTAATTGTAACATATTTCTATGCATACATCAACTGACGCCTTGTCCCAGAAGGGGTGGGCAAAGGTGCTACCAACAAATTAGAACATTATTTAGACTTATTAATAAGTTTAATTGTTGGACACAAGTCTCATTCAAAATTATCTGACTCGACGAAGGCATTCATTTATCTAATGCAGTTTAATGGATTTAAAATTAAAGTAATTTGCAATTTGAAGGTCGACGCAATAGCTTTTGCATTTGAGTTAAGTATTTTTGGAACCAACAGGACTTTTAACTTATAGTAATTTAAGGATTTTGCTGTATTTTTCTATCTAATTAATCAGGGATTTTAAAAAAATTAAATCAATAAATAAAAAATCCTTTTTCGTACGTTACAGCCTTACCAGATCTCGACAAAAATAAATCTAAAATATTTATTAATGCAACGCTGCTCATTAAATTCATTCAGCTTTGTACATCTTTATATTCCAAATGAAAGGTTAGATAAATAACCGGAATTGGCAATATGAATATGAAACAGTAATGTGTTAAGTGAGGTACTATTAACGACGTATTGACCTATAGTGTTGAGATTGACCTCCCAAACATCACGACTCGCGGCATTTGCAAAACCAATATTTTATATTTTCGCATAAATTCATGATTCGTTTTAATCAACCTTGAATATTTACTGCTTTCGCCATGATAAAATTAGTACTTTTTCGATAAGTTTCATAAATCATTCAGTTTTATTTACCAATATCAATTATTTTTACTTCTCATTGCGAAATATTAAATAAATAAATACACCCAACAGTCATATACATAGTCCTGACCCCGCACTAAGATCGAGTCTTGTATCGTGGGTATCAGATCTAGTAGTTACAAGAGACTTTTTGGTCTCACAAACATCCTGACCCGAAACAAATACCTGTGGATCACACAAATATTTATCTCGGTGCGAGGATCGAACCCGCGGCCTCACGTTTCACAGCCGACGTCTAAATCAATTGCGCCACGGAGGTTGCTGAGGATGGTTAGTGATTCTATAGTATGTATTATATACTAACCAGTATAACTTATTATTTATAAACTATTTTATACTAGCTAATTGATCCCAAGCCAGAATCTCCTTAGATGATGCTGATTATGAAATACTTAAGTTAAATCCTAAACCACAGTACTTCAAAATATCTCGTTGAATTTAAAAAAAAGTGAGAATCGCATTCAGTGGTAAGAGCCTAAGTCCAACAGTGGACTACAATGAACTGATTATGAAAACAATGATAATAGCAATGCTTTTGCAAATCCAAATAATTCCACCGCATTGGCTTATTTCCCCGATCAAGCTTACTATGACCCCAACCAGTTTAAACTGTAATCCACAATATCCGCAACAGTAATCGTAAGTTGGTGTTTATCTGCGTAATGACGTTATCCGCACTGTGACAGATAAAGCTATGCTTATCCAGCACGCGCCGCGCCGATACTGGGGAACTCACGCTGTATAGGCGACCATAAATTTAACAAACAGGGTCAGCGGTCAACACTCTGATATATCAATGGATTGCAGGAAATTGAAATGAAAATGGATATTTAATAAAATTTCGTAGAACTTATAATTTTACTCCTTGTAAAAAAACGTTTTACCAAGGTCTTCTAAAATACCTAGATCAGAAAGAAGTAAAATAAAATAAATAATAAATATAATATAATAGTACCTAAGTAGCTAAGTTAAATAGCTTTTTGAGTTAGCACCTCTGTTATAAAGAGACACATAATAACGATTGGTTTAAATTTAATAAAGTTATTTTTACAAGTCCCGTAGAATCAAGCAAAATTAATCAATAATTAATAGTGAATGAAATGGCGAATTCCTTTTGAATATTTGTTAAGGAAAATAAACCGATGATATATTTCTAATTTTACCTTTAAGTGGACGGTTACGCATTGCCAATCATATCCTTTAGTTTTATAGGGCTATTTAAACCTGCTTATATTTCCTTTAAAAATATGATATTACAAAACATAACACAATATAATTGCCAATAGCCTTCCTTTTAATCTTAATTGTTATTTGTCAAAACTTAAATATACCTAAATGTAAAGAAGTTGTTTACAAAATAAAATACCTGCATTTAAAAAATATTTCTTTTTATAAAGTAATAATAACAAGATCTTATTGTTCCTCAATTATTACCACCGATTTAGAATGTATTATACGAGTACCTCGGCACAATAAACTATGTCAGCAATACCAATTCTTACAATATCATTGACAGACAACCATACTATCGTTAAGAGATTAACAGCATCACGAATTCCTAATATAAATATATGTTCGTGCATAAATAGTTTTTATATTTCGATAATGAATATTCATAATGGTTCTCATTGCTATTTTATAAGTGAGGATCCATCAAAGACATGTTGCAAACAACCTTCAGGTATGATTTAAATCTTAATTCAATCCAGACATCAAAAACCTTTCCAATAATCCTAATACTTATTTATTTATTTCTCACGGGCTTCTTGTATCAACCACTAATCAGCAATTATTTGATATTGATTTTAATAATAATCACTGGATCATTATTACACACCAAGAAGTATTGACCGCTTATAAATAATCATTACACTTACAAAGTTCATCCATACACTTTTAATTCCAATAGAATTCGGAGAGTTTTAGTGTTAACTGATAAGATCTCCACAGGTACCATATTCTACTACTTTCTATAATAACATTGTGGATCTGGTTCCTTTAGCACCCATTACCGTTTGCCACAGTTTTCAAAAGGTAAATATGCAATATCTTAAAGAGAGGAAGAGAATATTGATGAAAATGAATCTGCTTATGAAAAACCTATGTACACAATAAAAATATTTGATTTAAAAAAACCTGAATTTCAAAGCTACTATATTACCTAAGTTAACAATAACAGTTGAGTACCCCTGACACAAGGCCCAATCTGCAACATAGACCTTATCATAAATATTGTCTGCAACGGTTTTGTAATACTCTGAGCATGACTATTCGTAATGGGCCTTAATGTCCCCTATCAAAATAATATAGGCAAGCATGATAGATGACATTTGATGATTGTGTCATCCACGTCTCCAAGCCGGGTGATGTCATGGTGATGCGTTCTATTTTTATTTTCACAGAGCAATGGACTTTTTGTTTTAATTTAGCGAAACGAACTCTTTTATTGACTTGAGTCGGTGCAATTTTTGTCTAGCCTGTTGACTATTGTGAGTCAGTGACTTCTGTAATAGTTTTGATATAGCTACTCTGTACAATTTGTGGTGATTGAAAATATAATATAATATGTATAAGAAAGAGTCATGGGTTCCTAATCTGTATCACCTAATAGTACATGATCTCCTTTCCCAACATGCTGTTTCACATCTTTTTCCTAGGTGATGCGAAGCTGATCTAATTGGCTCATTCAGGTCTCAAGCAACACTAGCTATAAAAGCTTTTCAGTTTTAAAAATAGAACAGTGATTTGAACCCTATAAAATGCAAACTGGCCACCTACAAAGATTTCTACAACATATTGTGTCAAGACGCCTACGTACAGCGACCTTTTGCAAACTTTATAAATTCGATTATCCACATTTTCCTAGCTCTTTATATCAGCCCACATACGTCCGACTACTCGATATTTCCTCTATAAATGAGAATTTAATCTATTGTCAATAAGGAAAAACACTATGTGCCCTTCCCATGACTATAAATTATCAAAACAAATCATTCCAATGGAGAGTTATTTGGCTAAAACATGACCCAAATCCAGCAGCCTTAAATAAACCAGCCTTCAGTCCTTGGCTGCCCTTTCGTTCGATGTTAATCAACTTCGCGTGACATTTAGACGTTCCGAATAACTCAAACATGAATAGGCTTCCCAAACTCTATTAATTTTCCCTAATTACATGTAATGGACGATTAATCAATATTGACAGACCTGTACTGTGTGTGGTCCCATGGAGGTGTAACAGTAATATTTTAAATTATAGTTGATGAAGAGATTAAAAAAACATTAATATCTGACAATCAAATATCGCACCGATGAGGATATAACTTACAACGTTGAAGGTTTCAAAGACTATCCCACCCACACACCCTTATAGCTAGGTGCAACTGGAAATTGCGGGTTCAATCTTGGTTAATTGTATGACCTACAAATATTTGTTTTGATAAAAGGTGGCGCCATGTACTCGTACATGTATGTAAACTATAATTTCAAAGCAATACTTAATATTAATATTTTTAGCTCTAATTTAGGATATCTTTGTCGATATTTCTATTAGTTCTGCTTCACAGTGTAACATTATTCGTAAAAGTATTTTGCAACACATGTTGTAGACTCGTCCAACGAACACCAGAACATCTGTACAAATACTTTTTGAACACTTTATTTGTACTATACTGGAGTAATCTGCTCTCAAATGAACTACTTTGATGAATTCTAGAACATTTGCAGAAACATATGTGCATAGTTTTATCAGAATTTGATGTTTAGTTTTAAATACTGAGAGAATCCCTCGTACATAAAAGGGATTACTTCTCTTATATACCTCTTGATATACCTCTGTTTTGTGTAATTCTGTTGCTAAGGTTGCAGAGTCTATGTGATGTTGTAAGTGAAGGACAAAGTATACAATATAACTGTGCATGAAGACGTAACGGTTAATCACTCAGGATGGCGAGTACAGTCCTGTGGCCTGCAGTGTTTAGTAATTATAGGTTCTAAGTGGTTTTCTCCTGGTTATGGGCAGGCGTGAAGGTTAACACCACCATACTATAAACTAAGTTTGAACAAGGCTCTATTTTTTTCTATAATATGCATTTAATTATTTTCATACTCTATATAATATGTACATTATCTCAATCAATAAAGTTTACTCTTGTTGATTTTACAGTGTAGCCTCATATTTTATTTCGAAATTATAATTGTAAAATTATAGCATATTAACACATATTTTGGACAAGAATTATTAAAATTTTATATTTAACTCCATTAATTGAACAGTTTATTGAATGTGTACTCGTTTTTAAGAGATCCTCAAAGGTAATCGAGTACTATCAATGTCAATCGATTTTATTTTTATTCGATATGAATTTAATATATTTATGCAGTGGGCTATATCTTAGAAGGTCTCGATCTACATAATTATAAATCATGATTGTTCAAAAGTAAATCATGGTCTTTTACAAGGTAGGTATCCACATTTATGAAATTGTAATTGCGGCACATTTTTAAGTAAAAATAGTTTTTTTAGTAATACTGTCTGTATACGCAAACATATTATTTTCAATATGGACTTACAAAACACATGAACAAACACGGGATTTTTTAGTTCTGGATCGTAAGTTTGAAGCAATTAACATCGAGATGTAATTACAGATTTGTTTATATTTCTTGAATTTTTTATAAAAATATATAAAATGTCTTAATACAGCACACCACCATCGGATATTAATCACCATCCTCATACAGATATGCAGAAAAACTGTAAACGCATTAATGCACACGCAACAAGTACCCACTTCCCACCGAATGTTCCACGTCATTGCACATGCATATTGCAATAAGGGAAGCACTTCGATGGCTACCTGCTGTTACTACAAAAAAGTGCTTTAAAAATAGATAAGTAGCCTCAAAATTGTTTTGACGTAGGAATGTTTGTGGGATACCATAGGTTTTAGGAGGGTGCACGGCATATTATAGATCTTTTTAAATGACTAGTAAAATCGCAGTAAAGAACGGTGCAAGCCCTAGTAAAAAGTACTTTGATCAATATTTAAAAACTGAGTAGAATATTTCCTTCATAAATAAGAACTTTAAATAAAAAAATATGATCTTCATTGACTTATATATTTTCACAAACTTCAACATACTGCAGCTTAAATGGGACACATAGAGTTATAAAATGAATCGTTAATGTTTTAATTGTTATAACATTTGAACTTGAATATTACATAAATTAAAACACGTTATCAGTCCTTATATTTTCTTTCAAGAAATAAATTCCAATTCTTAAATTATGGAGGTGCTCTATGAATCAGATGTAATTAAAATCTTACGAACAAAGTTATTTAAAGTGTTGACTCATATCAAGCCTGCTAGTCAAATCGGTAATTCGCAGGTTACGCAACCAGTGCCCTTACATTTGCGAGTCTTATAACTACAATTCCACTTGTAGGTTAAAATAATTATGCTCCAAGAATTCATAGTCTTTTTGATTGATTTGCATCAAACTAGTTATGATGTAGACCTGTATCAGAAGGGAAAACAAATACAAAATAAAAATGCTTATTATTATTAGGACAGACGTGGATTTTGAATGCAATCATCGCATTAGTTGTACTTTGTACTTGTTACGTGACGTAAATGCACAATTAGCAAGCAAGCGTTTTTAGGAATGAGGTTAAATACTATAACTGCGTTTTTTCTTATTTAATGTTGGATAGAAATTTAACATCTAGTTTCACGATCACCGGAATCTAAGCTACTGGAATAACATGTTAAATAAAAAACCCATCAGATAATCCATGAATTATATCTTCTTTTCCAGCTGAACTGGATAACGGTCATATTAGCCACGCTATCCACGACTTATTAACTCTCATAAAATCAACATTTAAAAGTTTTCTGTTCAAAGTTAACCGCATCTAGAGGTTTTCTATGACCTCCACTATTCCATCTTCACAGTCCCCCTTAATATCAGATCAATTTGATCAGTGGTAAATTCATTGCTTTTTCTATTTCAGATATGGAAGACGAATGTTACCCAGCAATGCCAGCCAGCGCGTGGAGCAGTCGTCGAAGGTCAAGCGACTCCCCACCACGGGAAGTGAAAGCTGAACCCAAGTCAGAGCCAGAGTCACCAGCGTCGTCATGCCCGCCGTCACCCACGCCCGGCACCCCGCTCACACACGTCGACTACGTCATTGACCACACGGTAATTACCAAAAAGGAATACTATGAATTAGGTTTTGATAACTTTACCTCTGTTGTTGGGGGTCGTAGGAATCCCCTATGGCATACTCGGCCTGTAAGATGTAGCCTAAGGGAATAAAGTCGATGGTTAGTGGTAGAGGCCCATAAAAGGCTCTTGTTTCATTGACACCTAAAGTTATTGATTGTACAAAACCTGTACGTCATATTAGATGTTTATTAAAATTATTTTTCAATAATTTTACTCATTGCGTTGAAATGTACTACGTTTTTTTAGTATACGTGGTTTATTTGATGTTCTTCGGTCTTCAAACTCCACAAAGGCGTAATGTCCGATAAAGAGATTTCCATCTTCAAAACCAGTTAGATGCCCTCGATAATAGCCTCTCAATAGACTAACCACAAGCTGTCCAAATCAAAGATATTTAATTATAAACTGTCGAGTCACGAAGCGCGTCTCAGTTTAGTCCGGCACTTTTATATCGGCACGATTTAATTTGACAAAAAAGCAAAGTTCATCACGGTTCAAGTGTTTCCCGCGATCTCGAGGCTTTGCAACTTTCACGTGTAATAGCACATTTAAAACTTTATTTACCCACAGTCATTTTAAGTTGCGTGTGTCCGTGGTAATTATCACCGGTCGAGTGTTTAAGTTTCGTCGAAAAATGTCGTCGAAAGGAATCTTAGCCGATCGGAAAGCTGTAACTGTTATTTTAAATTCGAACTGTAGGTATTTTGATTGTCTTTGCGAGTTTCTGTCCAAATTCTCTGCATTTGTGTAGTACGAGAGTTTAATGGTATTATAACGACACATGCTTAATGAGACCGAAATTCAATGCAATAAAAATTATCACCCACAGTTTTCTTAGTAATTAATTTTGCACATCGTAATACGCCACCATAATGTTGTCTCGAATAATATTAGCAGTTAAGAAAACATGCACACGGTAAAATCTCAAACTACTTTGAGATAGTCCGGTTTGGAATTTATCACACCGATTCGCCCAAAACTGCTGCTTATACTCGTATCAACAACAATACCAAGTAAACATTTCACCCTAAACCTTGAGCATTAAATACTCAGCGACTACAGTCTGTCTGTCTTAATCCTAATAATTGTTCGTTAATCCAAATCTTTTATTTTTTATTAACCAGAAAAGAAAATGAGTGGGATGATTTTGACACAAACTGTACAATACTGTATCATGCACTATATCAACCCATAATCGCTTACTGCTGGCCATGGAGTCCTCTACAATGAAGAGTTCGACTGAGAGAGGCATTGGACACAGCATTGTTCGTATACTTCCTCGTCAAAGTGGAAGACAAAATATTGGGCAGAACAGATCAATCCTAACACGAGCTGCTAAATTTTGTCACTAGACAAATAACCTAATGAAAATGTATTTAAAATTCCAGACAGGAACCATTCACATGCCACAAGCGGTGCTACAGAAGGTGGGCGCCGCGGGAGTGCCACAGCTACTCCTCAGCGCAGCGCCGAGACTAGCCAACACGCTCAACTCCAACAAACTCTCCATCAAAGTCACCTCCAGCTCAGGGGCTTCAGGTAAACACCATAAATAGTATATTTTTTATTGCTTAGATCCGGCAAACGGGTTACCTGATGGGAAGTGATCACTGCCGCGTATTAATCAACAACGCTGGATCATGAATGTGTTATCGGACCATCAAGTTGGGAGAAAAGCAGGAAGGATAAAGGATGGGAAGCTGTCGCTTCATGTCGATTTCCTGTGAGACAGTGGTACCACCCCGGAGGAGCCTGCCCGTTCATGCTGAGTCATAACTGACAACAGCGTGGCTTTACTATCTCCTAGTGTGTTTAAATGTATTGGGTTGGTCAATTGGGCAGTGTCACCGGAGACACAATGATCGAACAGGTCAGCATTACTGTGCTCAATGGCAAGTTATATTCATCTGTTAACAGTTGATATTCTATGTAGATGGTACTGCACTTGCGTCACTTCAATAATTTTGCTATAGATGCAAAAAATATAAGTCGTTTACTTTAACCCTCCAGTATCTAAGTAATTGCCGATATTTCTAGTTACAAAGCATAAATCTTTGAATTTACGAGATTGTACATCCAACTGACTAACATCATCTACTCAACCATCACTCCAACCCAGAATTTCAACCAGTATCCTCCCCCCAGGTTTCAATCTACCCCCGACGCCGCCGTCTTCACTGTCGTCATCAGACAGTGAGGGCGCGCTGTCCCCCGCGCACGAAGCGTCGGCCGCGCCGCCCGCGCCCCCCGCCGCGCCCTCCCGCCGCAGCCACCTGTACGTGTCGCACCACTCGCGGCAGCCAATCAACACGCCGCTTATTAGCAGTCAACCGGTAAGATGAGGATAACTTTAAACCAAAATATATTGTAGACGATAACATGTCACTTATAAATAGTCAACCAATAAGTCCCTGGTATTTTAAGCTTGGAGGAAAGGAGCCTCCTGATAACCATGCTTATAAGATTCGAGCAAAAGAACATTTCAGGTGGTAAAAATTATGGAAGTCACCAAAATATGTATATTAACAATCTCACGGTATAGAAAAAAACAAAGATAATCTGGTGTAATAGTACAAATAATAAAATCATAATGATCTAATATTTTATCAAATGAAAATCATTCGTACCTATCCATAAAATAGGTAAACAGAACTGTTTGCATAGTTACTAACAATTAATTTGGGGGGTACTAATTTAAAATGAATTTCCTTTACAGAAAGGGTCAACCGGCACACTAGTACTGACAGAGGAAGAGAAACGCACATTATTGGCCGAAGGTTACCCCGTTCCTACCCGTCTGCCTCTCACCAAGGCTGAGGAGAAATCTCTCAAGAAGATCAGAAGGAAAATAAAGAATAAGGTTTATATTTAAATTACTTAAAAACTAAACCTTGAGTAACTCGAATTTAAAAATGAATTTAACAGAAATCAAAATCGCTTTTTAGTAGTTAGTAGACATATTATCAAGTTGTATTCTGTTTCCAGATATCAGCACAAGAGAGCAGACGCAAAAAGAAAGAATACATGGACCAATTAGAAAGAAAGGTGGAGATATTGATATCAGAGAACAACGACTACAGGAAGAGGGTGGAAACGCTAGAACAGAAGAACGCGAGTCTGCTAAGCCAGGTGGCCTCGCTGCAGGCGCTGGTGGCGCGCGGAGCCCGCAAGTGACCACCACCGTCCACCACCGCCCAACTGGACTCACTGTAAGCTGTCTCGCAATGTTCCCTACAATTAATCGATTAATGTAATCTGATCACTCGATTGCACAGTCGTACCGAACGATTCCATTTTCAAATTGTTCGACCAATCGTTCCGTTGCGGCTTGCGATTGAACAATTAATTTTTAAATAGTGAATCGCAATTTACTATGATGAATTCCAATAATGTTCAGTTGAATGAATTCAAATTACGAATGCATCGATATTTCACTGTGGACGAGTTCATTGTTTATTTGACCGCCGAGCACTTTTTAATCAACACTCGTATTGCTCGATCGGATTTCGATGACGCTGCGAGACAGGGACGTCACGATACGATAACATTTGTCGATAGCGCTGTCCTTTCTGAATGTATATTTTATCGATGTATATTTTGGATGTATTTACAAATGTGTCACGCCTCCGTGTGTGACGGGAGATGCGTCAGCGTGGAATGGTTGCTCACTATATGTTAGTAAATAGGTGTATTCAGTGGTGCTGAATTGGTTATACCTGCGTTACGGTAATAGGTATACAAACTGTCAAGTGCCACACTAGATATTTATTTTTACAACTCTACAACAGAAGCGTACGAGCGATGACTCGATGACAGGGAATATTACTGGGCCCTAGATAAGTGTCGATAGTTTACACGTGTTGTTTGAAATCTCGTAATATATTTTTAATAGCTATATATGTATTTAAGTTTTATTTTATGCGTGTTTTCATTAAATTTTACAACTAGGCTAAGAAGTATAATTGTTACCCAAAGCTTACATTTGACGTGTCATGTGTATGCCGCCGATGTCGACAGCAGGCGTGCTCGGCTCGCTCTATTCGTGCACAGCGCAACATGTCACGTGCAACATGTAACTTACTACTTGTAAGGTGCAACATGTAACGTGCCACTCGCAACGTGCGATATGCAACTTGCAACACGCAACATGCTACGTGCAACGTGTCTCGCGTCCGCGTTCTCGGCCTAATGTGTTACATCGACAATCGAGGTTTAAGAATAGGCATGTATAATGGACTACTTAAGTAGTGTAGTGTATCTCCGGACTCCGACTACTACTAGCTGCGTTTGTGAAACTTGATGTGCTAGAACTTGACGTTATCGCGGTGCGGCGTTGTGTTATCGGGAATCTAAGTAGCATAATATTGTAAGACGAACGTTGTACGCTCGCGTGAGTCTTATCGATTTATATTGAATTCCGTGAATTTGCATTTATAGAGACATGTGTATCGTCTTAGACATTTTGTCTTTGTATTTAAAATAAAGTTAGATTTACGTTATCTGATAGAGGACCCTATGTATTGACCGATCGCGTGACAATTGATTTCGGTTATGTCTAGTCTCTCGTGAAGCCGTGGCGAGGTCTCGTTGTTGAGATCTCCGTTATGAGGAGTAGCTATATTCAATGTCAGATCATACTGCGCTCTGTGGATCGACAAGTACAAAGTAATTGCATGCCTTGAAAGAATGTTACTAACACAATAACTTAGAAACTGTGCGAGCGAACTAAACACAATTAGCTAGCAGTATTTAATGTTACGGTGCGAGCGCATCCCGTGTCGGTACTTCACAGTTGCAAACAGAATCTCCAACGGTCAGCCTAGGTGTGAATCCGCTCTTGCCAACGCTTGGTTCTGCTCTCGGAGGAGCCGCGCTGCACAGCGAGGCTCCCCCACTAACATTCTTTTGATATACTAAACATTCCATTCTTTATAGATATATGAGTGACTTAAAGTGAGCTCGAGTACTTATCTATGTTAATCATAAAAATGTTAACGTTATGTGCAAACTGTATACAAACTAATTACAATAGCAAAATATACACATATATGAGCTGTTATAAATTTTCGCTAGCATAATTTATAAATATAGCTAAGTCGAAACGTTTGTTACTGTTTAAACTTATATATTATACATATATAGATTATTGAATTCCACTTTCTATACGCCTATATCCATACATATTGTTTCGTATAAACTTTACTGTGTGTGCAATTAATATAAACTCTCTTTATACATTTTTTAAATGTTCTTCCTATTTAGATATATAAGGGAAATGTTATATTTATATAGCACTGAAACAATTAATATATAACATGTTTCCGGGCCGCGCGCCTCGCGGGCCCTTCGGTAAGGATTGAGATATATTTTAAGAGATTTTTTCAAATGAAATTTTAGGACTTTATAAAGATACACTGTTTTACGTGTGTTTATCGCTACACAAGTTAGTGTTATAGTTTAGAGTTAGGATACCTATACAGCATTGCCTGCATGTCCAGCTACTGATTCTACCAATATTTGTAAGTTCGAGCGTAGATTAGGCGTGTTAAGAGATATCTAAAGAGTATCCTTTACTGTATAGAGACTACTATATATTAAAGTATTTAAAAGAGAAAAATATATTCAATTCCTAATATGGCATTTACCGTCTACGAAAAAAGAGTGATTTATTTGAAAACGATTTATATATATGACTTAATGTAGATGATATATTAAATTATGTGTACCCTCGCTCAAGTCCTGACTGCTTCCAAAAACACCGCTCTATTCAATTTTCTAAAAATATATTACCAAAATTCAATCATAATCATACATTTTAACATACATTTGATATCGCGAAAATTAATTGCGTGATATTTTTACGTCATATTATTTAATATTGATTTTAAAGTTTTATTTACTTTTTAAATGGGGTGTTTGATATTAGGATTTGAGCGAAGGTCGAGGTGTGTTGGCGCGTGTAGCGCAATGCGCCAGCGCACCGGGCTTGTTACGACGCGACGCCACGTCTCGTAATGTTAATAAAATGCCAAACATACCTATATGCACCGCACACATTTTGGGTGACAAGAATTGTGAGATTCATTCGAGAGTAAGATAATTAGTTAATGACAAAATATACGACTTAGTCTCGAATGGATCGCTGAAGGCGGGCCGTAATCGCGCCTCGGCCTAATCATTTTGTTATTCATTTTAAAGTGTAATTTTATTGATATAGTTTTAATTTTGTTAAAACTATTCGCTGTTACCTTGAGTCATCATTTGTTGAATCGTTTGTTTTATTATTATTTTGAATGACATTGCGGATTTTACTGTCACCCTTGAGCTAATAAAGCGGCAAATATTGTAAACCGCTTGTTTCTTTTCCTAATATTTACCTGATAATACCTTTATATCCTTATCCATTGCATGACAACCAGCACACTTACGAAAAAATATATATGTGTGCAATTCGCACACGGTGAATCTTCAGAACTAGTCTATGGGCTACGAGAGTATGAGATAAATATAAATCAGGAGAATTAGAATATTTTTTGAAATATAATAAAATGAAAATATATATAGGATTTATAATTTGTATAATATTTAAAGCAAGATCAAATATTATTTCATATTTTGATGCAAAATTATATCTCTTTTTGTCTAATGTTGGGTCGGAATGGCTTTTATACACTCATTGAACTGATGACATAATTTTCGTAGTGAGGGGTATGTAACCGCGGGTAGATACATAATTTAGAGTAAATATAATCAGACTGTTAGTAGAACTCACTAACTACAGTAACCTCCTCCATTTTTGTGGCCCTAGCATTTTTTTAACTTGTGAGATCATTATATGGATATTTATGACACAACTTTGAAAAAAAACTCCTTTCATTCTCTGTCGCCCTAGTACTTTTTGTGTTCTGAGAAATATTTCGCATATTGATGACATAGGTTTAACGAAACCTCCTTGCTTTCTTTGTCGCCCTAGTACTTTTTGTGGTCTGAGAAATAATTTGCATATTGATGACATACATAGATTTAGCTAAAGCTCCTTTCTTTTTCAGTCGCCCTAGTACTTTTTGTGTTCTGAGTAATATTTCGCATATTGATGACATAAGTTTAACGAAACCTCCTTTGTTTTTCTGTCGCCCTAGTACTTTTTGTGGTCTGAGGAATAATTCGCATATTGATGATATAAATTTAACGAAACCTCCTTTGTTTTTCTGTCGCCCTAGTAGTTTTTGTGGTCTGAGAAATATTTCGCATATTGATGACATAAGTTTAACGAAACCTCCTTTGTTTTTCTGTCGCCCTAGTACTTTTTGTGGTCTGAGGAAAATAATTCGCATATTGATGACATAAGTTAAACGAAACCTTCTTTGTTTTTCTGTCGCCCTAGTACTTTTTGTGGTCTGAGAAATAATTCGTATATTGACGACAAAGATTTATCTAAAGCTCCTTTGTTTTTCTGTCGCCCTAGTACTTTTTATGCTCTGAGAAATATTTCGCATATTGGTGATATAAGTTTAACGAAACCTCCTTTGTTTTTCTGTCGCCCTAGTACTTTTTGTGCTCTGAGAAATATTTCGCATATTGTTGACATAAGTTAAACGAAACCTCCTTCGTTTTTCTGTCGCCCTAGTACTTTTTGTGCTCTGAGAAATATTTCGCATATTGTTGACATAAGTTAAACGAAACCTCCTTCGTTTTTCTGTCGCCCTAGTACTTTTTGTGCTCTGAGAAATAATTCACTTAATGACAACATAGGTTTTACGAAACCCCCTTCCTTTTTTTGGATCCCTACTTTTTTTGTCTCTTTTGGCAACGGTGCTAAAAAAGTTATATTTTTCTTGTTAACTCAGTGATTTTTTTAACTTAGATCTATGAAACATCTATGTATTTTTTTTGTTTTACTTAAATAATTAGTTATCTACCCACTTAAATAATCATGTACCGAACCATTGTCAATTTTATGCAAAAAGGGATAACCTACATAAAGGAAATAACAAACACACATCTAGATCAAAGTTTAATTAAAGGCATGTCCATTTCTTAAATAATCACGAGGAATAGAACAGAATATTGTTTTTAAATATTTGTTTTAAACAAATGAGACTAGAATTTTTAAACATGAAAATCGAAATATTCTAGGATTTAAGAGCACCTGTATTTCACATGCATGGTCAGTCTTATTTCAAACCTTAGACTATGGAATACATAAAAACTTTAGATATTCACTTAAAACAATAAAATATATAAAAGATAATATAAAACATGAGTTACATTAACGCCCAAATTTTACTAAAAATGTTGTCAACTTAAAATTTTCTACTAATTTAATAATTTTACATTAGTCATTACACACATAAAAATATCACCAAAATACATCAATTAAAAATACAATTTAAATCCCATAAGCTAAGTCTGTACAAGGATTAATTTAGAGAGTAATGAAGACTTTCTTCTTTGCCATGATGTGGGCTATGATGACCCACAGAGCGGTACCCCACACCGCTTCAACGAGTCGAATGGTGTGGGTTTGCATGTTTGGAATTCTCCAGTGGAAGGGGAAGAGATGGGCGCAGACCGAGTGGCCGACGTATAAGGCTATGGCGTTGAGTCCTGGGGCTCTGAAGGGTCCTCCGCCCCACAACCTCCACGCGTCTGTCAAGGTGTAGCAGAAACTGAGAAGAACTAGGCAGCAGGCTGATGTTACCAGTACGAACGACATGGACCTGGAAATGAAAGGATAAGGATTTGTAAAATACTTTTTGAAGCTATTTCTAAAACCAGCTATTAATAATCTCACTTGTTTTTACTGCCTCGGTGGCGTAGTGGTACTACGGTACGATTGCAAAGCTGAGGTCTCGGGTTCGAATCCCGGGTCGGGCAAAGTGATATTTGATTTTCCTATTCATTATCAGCCCGGAGTCAGGAATTTGTGCCCGATATGGCGATAGGCTCGCCCCCTATCACATCGTGGGACGGAATATACAAGGCGAAACGTGGGTGTTCTGGTAGCACCTCTACCTACCCCTTCTGGGAAAAAGGCGTGTGTTTATGTATGTATGTATGTACTTGTTTTTACGTTTTGTCTTATTAAAGGAATCTGACATAGGCCACACCGCTAAAATAATTGAATTAATTATGAAGTTAGTTGAATGATTATCATTTTAAATTATCAAATCTACAAACTTCGAAGTCTATATTAATACTATTCAGCTTACCAAAGATTCTTGTTGATAGGAACAACACCATGTTCTCTTGAAAAACCTGCTAATAATGCTCCGGCCACTGCAAACACTAAAGACCAGGCGAGCCATCTAGAAATCCTTGCTTTATGCGATCGTTGGAGTAGTACTGTAGCTCCTGCTTGCACTCCTAGTAGAGCTTGCACCGCTGATGTTAAACAACCTGTTAAAACGAAGGACTACAATAATAAATCTTTATTTAATTAAAATGACGTGATTTACTTAACATGTCGAGGTTGTTCAGAAATCAGCGATAACTAACGTATTGCTGGGAGCATTAAAGGACACGGGTCAACAAACCAATGAATACAAAATTAATGTTCTCTGACCAATAGCCCAATTACAACAAACCAATCGTAATATTCTCAATTGTTATTTATGTTATTATATTCACAACGCCTTACCCAAAAGCCCTTCCGGGTCTGTAGCTGGTCCACCATAAACTTTCCGTGCATCACTATGCTGGAAAAGATGCGATTCACCCAACAGCAGACGGTCGATATAGCCAGCAGCACCGCCGCTACACTCTGGTGCTATCCAGTCGTCATGTCTGCCGCCAGGCCCGAGATAGCCACTGAAAACATAAGACCGATATTACTATCAATAAATTTAAAACCATATTTTATTAATATTTAAATCATTCATCGAGCGATGCCTGCTTGTACGCCTCTTTAAATTCATGTTAATGAGGCCGATCTTCGATTCATCTCAGCCGTCCTCAGGCAGTTAGTTAGTACTCTACTTATCTTGTGCCCCTGCTTAGCATGAAGGTCTCTATCATTTTATATAACGTCAACGAAGGCAGATGAACTAACAATTCGCTAGTTAAAAGTGGTTGCAGTTATCGATGGACGTTGGGTGTTCACCAGGGAGTTATATTTTTATTTCTCGTTTAAATAAAGTCTATCACAAATCAAATTGATTTAAACTTATGCTTTATTCGTTAAATACTTCGCGCAGATTTCTGAACCATATATATTCTGAATGAAATACGTGACTATAAAACCAAATATTCTCGTTTAAGAACAGAGGAATGAGCTTGAATGTTAAAATGTTTTTTGCAACACTTACGCCGGACAGTCGGGGTGGTGGATGGTGAAGGTGATGGCAGTGTGGAGTGCTACCAACACTGCGGCTAGCACCCAGCACCACACGCAGGATAACACGTCTTTCAATGCTTGACCACACGCACCCTGTAATAAACAAACATCAAATTACTTTAACATTGTAAATTAAACATAGCGAATGTTTTTGGATTATTTCTATACTGGCATGGCAGTGTCTGTTTCTGATGGTAAATATAGTGTGAGGTTAGAGTCAAGTTCAGATCGACTGAAGTGGGATAATAATACCTTGCGGATCGGCACAATAATGCCAGGTTGATCAAAAGCGGTCATACAAAGAATACTTTTTGATCGTGATAATCTTTTGGAATGCCATACTGGTTAGTAGTATTTAATAGTTTAAACATTGCAAAGGCATTTTCAATACAAGTCCATAATTTGCACACTATTTGCCTATTCCTATTTTAAAATTGAAAGGATATTAACGGTTAACCTTGACTCCAAATTCTTTTTGCACTTCGGTATTTTTAAAAGCACTTGCCAAATTTCTTGTATGGAAATTGAACAATAAACAAACCAGTTTTAGGTCTCCGAATACAACGTTCAAAGAAATAATAACTGTACTTTTAATTGCTTTGCTTGTTACTTTTTTCATAATATAAACAGTTAGGTATTTTGTAGCTTCGGCAAACTAACGAACGATCCACATGATGGTAAGTTATTACCGTCACGTCGTCCAAGAACATCAACAACACTCGGATCATAGGTGTGATGCAGGCTCTCGAAATGGTAAAGGAAAGAAAAGGAATGGGCGCAGATATTTGCCATCGTAAAGTTACTAACTCTTAATTATTTAAATGAAAATATTTACTTACCCGTGGAGGAGTGTAGTACTTAGGCGCAGTAAGAGCATAAAATCCAGCAGCGATCAAATAAGCAACTGCCAGCCGCTGCAGTACGCCGAATATGCGCAACTCTTGCAGCATGTTCGAGCCATATATCGTGTTCAATGACATGCCGAGCAGGAACATCATACACGAACGCTGAAATAAATCAACCAACACTTCATACGCCTGTAGTATCAATGAAATATAGACTTGCAAAAGGATTTCCTGAAATGCGTTGCTAAAGAGTAGATTAAAATTGTTTTAGGAGAATAGCAAACTTGCGATAAATTTCAAAGTTAAATTTATCAAGAAATAATTTAACATCAATTTATTTAAAAAACAGTCGCATTTGTTTCAACTGTCATACTTTTAGTCTTGTATTTTTGATAAAAAAATATTATTTACAGGAGGAGGGTAGTTATAGAAGTTATCTTGTGTCATCCTGCTGGAATAATAATTCAGTTTATTGTGAACACTTGTAAAAGCAAGACGTGCGCTCCGTTGCTGCGCTAGAGTTCTTGACAAATTTAAATCGTTTTGTGGACTATACAGTGTAAGTGATGTTAAGTGCTACAACGATCACCGGTTTTGTCCGGCGTCGTCCAGAGTCAGCTTCACGAACGAGAGTCCGGTAAGTGGTAGATGTACTATATTATTTTTATCATCTAAAGTGTGTTACTGTGGACATTCATTGTACCTACTGTGCACAATAAAAAAAAATGTGCATCAAATCAAATTATGAATAAAGAAAGAGAATGTCAGAAACTATATTCACTCAGTGATGCTATGGTTAGACTACTCCATATGAGAAATATCTTATATCCCTCCCAAGTTACGTAATCCTGAACTCTACCTAAGTAGGTACCCTAGGGTCCGCTTTCCTTCCCTCTCTATCCTGAGCCGCTACTTCACATCCCATCCCATATTATCCTATTACATCCCGTCTGATTATTTCCCATCGCATGCAATCTTGTTCGAACAGGTCCTGTCCCATCCGTCCCACATTATCCCATTCCATTCCTCAATGTCTAAATTGTACGATGTTAACTGAAAAACTGTTTCCAATAGGGTTGTAACTAAACCTGTTCTTAGTGTATCTCTTCTCGGCAAATTAAATATTTATTCCAAATATTATGCCAATCGGACTTTACGGACGCACGGGTAATAATTTCTAATGGTAAATCAATATAATTATGTAAGTACTATAGTAATAGTATGCACTACACACTGAAATCGCATTAATTTCTGCAACCTCGTAGTTAAGGACTACAGCAGAACAGACAACCAGAACGTCACGCAGTTTTTTATTAAAACGTTCATACAATAATTTAATCTTAATTCCCGACTTTACCAAAAGATTTTCCAATTTTTTCTTTCATAAAAACCTAATTTAGACCGTTTGAGACCAAAAATAGCCAAATCTGTTAAGCCGTCCTCGAATTTTACGCATAGTAACAGATATTGCGATTGATTATTATTGATGAAGCTGAAAACATTACAAATAAAGCCTTACCTCTACTATGTAAACTTATCTATATCCATACAAGTACAATTGCATTGTGTCCTAACCAGTATTGACCATTGCCGAATGACGTAATTCAGTAATCAGTCAATATCCAACTTATCATTCCTGCCATTCTTCACTCAGTGATTGTGGACCTGTTCGGAACAAGGCGACGAAACTCGTTGTTTCCATGCATGGACGTAATTATACATTCCACTGCCAGCGATCACGTTGTTTTTGTTCGAAGATTCCTGTTACCGACACAGGAAATAGAACCGTGTGTTTCTTGACGTCTATGTTCATTTCATTGCTTATTTATTGCAAATATTCTCATCGTGTTTGAAATACATTATCATAGGATGATGTTATTTCTGCCTATCCCGTAATAATGTAAGCAAGTTGAAAATAATTTACAATATTGTAAAGAAAAATTCATACAATCGTAAAATATAAAAATAAATAAAGTCAATCAATAAATTACTATGTCTGTTCGAGGAACAATAATACAGCTATGTCAAGATCTTAATCAAGTTGCTTTTGGACGTCTAAAAAGTCCACGACTAAAGCTAGTCGCATTTAAAATGTTATCGTGATGTCCATTGTTTTATGTGTACCAGTCTTCACTATAGATCTCAATGTAAACCAGGCCGTATCCGCAAGCGGGTCAGTATATCGACCAAACTAATGATACCTCTCATTGCAACCACGAAAACAACGCAGATACGCTGTACATTGACGCAAATGATTCAACGTTTTGCGGTTGAGTGTGAAAAAACGTGGAAATGGACGAGGTTTGAGTGATATTACCGATAAAGTCGGTTGGGAGCGGAGAGAGCGTACACGCACGCGGCATCACGCGAGCTCAGAATTTCCAATGAAAAATGCCGCAAAAACACATTACTGATGCCGAAGTGTGCGCGAGAGATTGGATCAAGGAGCTGGAATAATACGAGATACGGAAGTTTGGTATGATGTAATGTTTGAAAGTGAGCGGGTCGCGTGCGCCGACTAAGAATGTCTTTGATCAAGTATAGCGGATCAATGAAACGTTGGCAGAACTCGAAGTTATTGTTGCTCTAATTCATCAACAATTGATCCATAAAGTTATGATTCAACAACAGTATAGTAATATGATTATGTCGAAGACCGATTAATAGATATTATATCTCGTCTCGAACAACGGCAAGGCATGATTTTACGTACCTACTGTTAATGTTTATGAGCTACGATGATCAGTTACCGTCAGTTTCTACCATAAACAAAATCAATAAATATCATAAGATCTAAAAATCAATGTCGTCAAAACGATTTTTCTTCAGCCTAGCAACTATAATCGATGACATTTAATTTGTTTCAGCGTAATTCGCCAGACGAGTGCAGCCACGTAACATTTATGTAATACTGGTTCTTTAAGGTAACCGTCAACGGCCACCCTTTTGCGGTGCGACCACTTTACTAACCTGTTGCCTCTTGTTATACAACCGTCAACGGTACCTGACTAGTAATTGATCACCTTTGCAATGTTAATTGAGCATCTTACAATATTTTCAGAATAATGTCAACAAAAATGATTTTTTTTATTATTATCAGCCCATATACGTCCCACTGCTGGGCACGGACCTACTCTACAGTCGAAAGAATCGATTGACAGTGGTTAGGCTACATAGTCTACCACGCTGGCCTAGTGCGGGTTGGCGGACTTACATACCCTAGAAATTCTTTAAAATCGCTACAATATGCAGGTTTCCTCACGATGTTTTTCTTCACCGTTAAAGTGCGTGGTGATTGACTATCAATACACACATAACTCCGAAAAGTCAGAGGTGTGCCCTGGGATTTGAACCCGCGACCACCGTGAACATGTAGGAAGCCGAATCTGGTCCGTTACCAACAAGCCACCACGCACTGTTACCACGCACGCACCATTATAAAATTAAACCTGACAAAATACAATATATTTTTGCCACATTATATTAATGAATTATTATAAGTAGTTGTTTTAAAATCTGCTACTTCCATTACATTTTAAGTTAACTGATACAGGAATGAATACTACGTATTGCCATGCACAATGAAGATAATAAATACAAATACACCCAATAGTCACATACATAGTCCTCATCCCACACTAAGATCGAGTCTTTTGTCGTGGGTATTAGAAACTACATGAGACTTTTCGGTCTCACACACACCCAGACCTGACACAAATACATGTGGTTCACACAAATATTTGTATCGGTGCGGGAATCAAACCCGCGGCCACACTTTTCACAGCCGGCGAAACCCCTACTCGCTAACCTGATGATATTATTACATTAAAGTGTTTATTCAAATAAGGATCCATGAAAATAGCATCTTAAAAAGACTTAGAATATGTCTTATCCAAATATAAACAATAATTCCCACCCACCCGCACAATGTGCATAACGATCTTCCACCGAGGAACACCCTTGGCGAAGGCGCTCTTCACAGCCAGCGGGATGCAGACGCCCATGATCCAGAGGAAGGCAGGGAACACCAGGTCGCCGGCCACCAGTCCGTTCCACGTGGCGTGCTCCAGCCACCAGTAGCCGCCCGCGCCGTCGTTGACGAAGATCATGAACACTATCGCGATACTGACGACAATAAAATAAATTGTTGTGTATCGCTGCGATATAAGATATGCTTAGGAAGTGTAGGACAAGTTGATTTATGTAGATCTTGAATAATGTCGCGATACTAACGGCTTGCATCTACCGTTGTATAGCGCTGCTATCTGTACAAAAATGCAATGCTATAGGACTAGTTCATTTCTGTATAGAATTTTATGAAATGTGTTTTAACGTATTTTGTTAAATAAATATTATTAATGTTTAATTTTGTTTTGTAGAGTAACAATCATGAGTGAAAGAAGTTTAAAGAATAAAGTCAAATTGCTATGAAAATTATATGAACACTGTATTAACATATTTATACAGAGAATCGAACAAATATTAACTATTTTAAAAAAGTCTACAAAAATAAAGGACAAAATCGAAACATGTTTTCTTTATTTAGAATTTTCAAGAATTTATGTAACCAACATAAGTTAGAAATAGCTAAAAATCTCAAGAACTTCTTAATTAGGTTACAAAAACTCGTGGGTGCTTTAGTAAACGTATTCAAAAACAAGGTCATGGCCAAGCACTGGTAACAAAAATAGCGAGTTATTTAAATAAAGAGGTGTGGTTTAATTCCCAACTAAAGAGTAGCTTGTTTCTTAGAATACGATTCATACACATTACAATGCTTCTGTTCACGAGGAAAGACCTTATAAAAAAATGCAATGCTAACGTCACTTACCCTCTGAAAGTGTCAAGAGCTCGCAACCTCTGCTGGATCGCCAACTCCTTGTCTCCATATCGCAATTTCCCTGTTTTCCTTACACGGGACATGATGAGTTTCCCAATTCCATACAGGACCCATGCTGCCAGCAATATTCCGAGCAGAACGAGCACAGCTGCGAAAGATAAAATATTATTTAAATCGCTTACAATTTAAGCCGATATAGATTGTTTGCTTTTTAGTGATGTAGGGTATGTTTATCCAACGTGGTAGCGAAAATAATCCAAAAAATATCGTCTAATGCATTTTTGGTGGATTAGAAAAATTATATGCGTCAACTCTTTTAACCTTTGTCTCTTTTGCAATTTATCCTTTTGTCTGTACTCTCCCTGCATGCTTTGAACTTTTAAAATTTGGCGTCAAGCATGCAACTTGTTATGTGTCAGGGTCAATGGGCAAATGCCAAATTTTAATACTTAAACATATGTATTCAGATTACTAAGGCGTTGAATAATTTGCAAGGACAATAAAATACATGCTGAGGTCAACGTTAGGCGACCATCGTGTGATCTCAAAAGGAAATTTAGGTAAACATAACAACATATTTATAAGAATTGGCATGTGTATGTATATTAGGAGTAAATTACTATGTATTGTATATTGTGTATATATAAATTATAAACAATTTGTTAATTTTCCTTTTTTTTTTGTTTGTGTTGGAGCTTGTCTCTTTTATATTCTAGACTGCCCTGTCTTCTTTTCATTGTGTTAAATCCATCCAAAGGTTGTCTGTAAGAAATCGCCTAGAGCGATAAGACCGCCAATTGTACTTTTTTCTTAATTTTATTATTTTTTTGTATGTTTTTCCTTTCTGTGTGCAGTTAAGAATAAATAAATAAATAAATAAAATAAACTACCTACTCAAGAAAATTATATTTCTCGAAAGAATTCAACAGCTTTGCGAGCAATGATCGGTTACGTAGACACTTCAAATGTCCGATAAGGCTCTAACCTATTCAAAATGTCTAGATAAAATAAGTATATATCTCCGAAATCATCTGCACCTCGACAGTGCAACTTTAGATTTGACTCCATTGGTGTTGTGTTGCGAAAATGGAGAAAATCTTAATATACACTCTATTTCTAGTCAGTTATACGTGTAGTGCTCAATTTAGGGTAGATCCTTTAGTTCTCATAAATAATCAAGGGTTATTGAGAGGTCATGCAGCGACCGATGGAGATTATTCAATATTTTTAGGCATACCGTACGCTCAAGTGGATGAAACAAACCCGTTTGGTGTAAGTACTATGTAGTTTTTGCTCTATTATCGTCAATAACAATACATAGCGATATCGAAGGTCAACGACTTGAAAGTCGATCACACGAACACTACTCAAAGTATTTTTCTCGTTGTAAAAGTGCATTGTCTTAACGACTATATAAAGTGTAACAATGTAAACGTAATCGTTGTTATATTATTATGTCACATTGTTTACACAATGTACGTTCATTAAACGGTAATGGATTTATTTTTTGCAGCCCTCATTGGCACCGCCCACCTATCACGAAATAATTCACGATGCTGTGGAATCGGTTAGGTGTCCTCAAGCGTATTCTTCCTCTACGGGAACTGAAACGATTGACTGCTTACGCTTAAATATTTATGTGCCCAGTCAAGCCCACTCTAGAAATCCTTTGCCCGTAATGGTATGGATACATGGAGGAGACTTCAATACGGGAAGTGGCCTTGATTATGGAGTACGCCATCTAGTACGACATGGAGTTATCGTTGTTACGATGAACTATCGTTTGGGAGCCTATGGGTTTATGTGCCTTGACATCCCCTCGTTCCCTGGCAACCAAGGTCTAAGAGATCAGTTCGAAGCACTTCATTGGATTAGGAGTAACATCGGTTCTTTCGGTGGCAATCCTTACAACGTAACTATAGCTGGCCAAGACGCAGGAGCTACTTCTGCATTGCTACATCTGTATTCAAACCGGGATAAATTTTACCACAAAGTCATCGTCCAAAGCGGCACTCCACAAACAGAGGGAATGTTTGTCAATGCAGACGTTGACGCTGCTACAAAACTAGCAGGGTACTTGGGACTTAACACAACTAACACAGAAGAAGCGTTGCAATTTCTAACAAACACATCACCTGATTTAGTGACTGCTGCTGCCGTCGATTTGAACTTGCAATTAAGACCATGCAAGGAAAGATCTTTCAGTGGCATAAGCAATTTCGTCGAAAACGATCCATATTCATTGACCAATCCAAGAAAAGTCAGTACTACTCCCATTTTAATCGGTAATACGAACCGAGAGAGAGCGTCATTGAGCGGTGACTATTTTAATAGTGATCCCTTTTACGAGAAAATTAAGAACAACTTTAATATCGATGAGGGACAATTAGTGCAAGCCGCAGCCGATGTAAGGCATTTCTATCTGGGCGATGAGCCGGTATCAGCTGCAGTAACCACGTTATTACAAGACTTCGAATCAGACTTTGTGTATAACCATCCGTCTGCACGTACTATTACGCGTTTATTAGAAGAAAATGCGGGCGCAATCTACGAGTATTTCTTCAGCTATGTCGGTAATTCTGAAGCGACCGGGGCGGGGCATTCGTCCGAGCTAAATTATTTATTTGAGATTGCCGGAGCTAATGCACCGACTACTACAGAAGATCAATTAATTATTGACCGCATGACTACTATGTGGGCAAATTTCATCAAATATGGGTGAGTTTTGTGAACTAATAATCTAGATCAGCTATACTCAACCTGCGGCTCGCCGCATGCGGATTGCAAATATATTCAAAATCATATTAAATTTCGCGGCATTCATAGAAACTGTACGCTCACCGAGTAAAAAAATCGGTACAACAACAAAATCGGTACAACAACCACACCGCGATGAGATATTTGTTGATATGCGTGTTTGTGGCCCGTATAAAAGAAAGGTTGAGTACCGTTGATCTAGATGTATATGAAAACAACTGTCGTTTAGCTATTTTGAAAGTCAACTTTACCCTAATTAAAATCAAAGTTAGTCAAATAACATCCTATTTAATATCATAACAACGATCACTAAACCATAACAAACAGTGCATCTACTTAAATTCCACGTTTCCTTTTAGAAATCCGACACCATCGACATCAGATCTTCTGCCAGTGACCTGGACACCAGCTACAGCCAACACCAGACCAACACTAATCATCAACACAGACCTTGGCATAGAAGGCAGGGTCAACCGACACAGAATGGCATTCTGGGACCTCTTCTACAGCATGTATGGGAGATTCAACATCCTCACCCGGGACATTTGTACTATTGTGTAACTCTTGAATTATTGTTATTGCTCATCCTATTATTAATAATGATAAAAGTGTTGTTAGTCCTCATCAACACGACAGGGGTAAGTTGAGCAACAATGATGAAGAAACATTTTTTATTGATAGCATTGACAGTTGATAATTTTAAGATAATGTATTTATCGTTCGGATGTCGTGTAATCTAATCTTCGAATTATTCATTCGACTTCTAAAATGCTGGTATTAGCCTGGAAGAAATTGTTATACCAGATGAAAGTTCCAATGCTCGTACCTTTAAAAATATATATTTGTATAAAAATGTATATTAGCGTAAGCCGGTCAGATAAACAAATATTTAATTTTATATTAACATAGTTTATATTTTTTTAATTTCAAACTGAAGTTAGTACTGTGTGATTACGATTGAGTAAGTCAACAGTTCAATAAAATAATTGCATTTGTTTTTGCTTTAATTAAACCATTTTTTGTTTAATGAATTAATCTTGTAAAATAAAACTTTCAACCCGTCGCCTTTCATATTGTGGTCAATGAAACTGTCAATAACCATAATATTATATTGGTATGAAAAAATTTCATATTTTTATTATTTGGTGCTCTGTGAAGTTCATAATTTGTAATCATAACAGTTTATGAAGTCGACGATATATTGTTTCTGTAACTATTTGAAATTACGCATTATGTATGTCGTTTTTTATAATTGTAATTAAATAAGGCGAATATAATACCTTAAGTATTTATTTAATTAGATTTAGTTTTCGTACCTACTGTTATTTATTTTACTTTAATTTTACTTTTTAGAAGTCATATAATTATGCTCTTTGTGTATCTAAATGTAAATATCTGCATTCATTGTATATATCGTTGGTGCATCAAATAAATACAATAAAAAATCAATACACATTTATCCCAAAAAAAAAGAATGTACAGGCACAAAATACGACGCATTGATTGTTAACTAGAATCACTAAGTACTGTGACTTACTCACCACACAGTAGGTCAACAAGCGCCAGGAATTTAAAACATGTAACAAAGCACACAGCCTGTTACCATAGCCTTTGACCAAGTACTAATTATAAATTGATATCTGTGGTGCATTCACAATATTAATATTGAATTATAATATTGATTCGCTTAGATCCTATATAATAGTTTAAGAACACGAATTAAAAATAATACTTGTATCAAATTAGTTCCAAATCAAAGACTTTAAAATGGTGATTATTCTACTCACTGCTTATTATTATAATGCCCCTAAAACATAGTTATTTATTTGATCTTAATATTATCAACAAGGTTAATCCCCTTTCATCACGTTATATAAGGCTAAAATTAGCTTAGCCTTCAGTATCATCATTAACCTATTTTAATACTGTGACAAATTTAAAACGACTTACACGCTTTAGTGGGTGGTGTGAACAAAACACGTCATTTAATACGAGCAAAACGTTTCGTTCATGAAAATAGTCCACCACACATACATAATGCTGATTAAAAGGTGATTTCTAAGACTATTAACGTCATATTTTAAAGTATTTCTTAGGGTTCATTTTTAAACGTTAAATGATTGCTTAAACTGGATTTAGGTACTCTTCGAAATAGGGAAATCATATCAATTGTATCTACACCAGGGCGATATAACCGTAATATAATATTATGTATGCTATTACATATGATCATAGCGATCATCGTGGCGAATGCGATTACAAGAAGTGGACTATTTTGTATAAGGTTTTAAAGTCTAAATTTGTAAAAAAAAGCTAAAGTTTATTTGACCTTTAAACTAACTTACCATACTTCCGACAATTCTTCGACAAGGAAAAAAATAAAGACAGAGCCTTCGTCCGATCGTTCATCTACATCAATACGGGTATAGGAAGGTTAAATACGTATTCAAAAATATTTTCCATTGTCATTGTCAAACATGATTCCCACACAGACATAAGTCTTGTATCATGAGATCAGAAACTACGGCAGACTTACAAACGCACAGGTCCGCAACAAATACTTGAAGACCACACAAAGATCGGTACTATGGCCTATTGAGATTGCCGATTCCACACCGGATTGTGGGTCATTGGTCTTTGCTCCAACGGATGATGCTCGTCAAGACAGCATCCAATTGAACAATGGATTTGGCGCAACAATCGCCCGCCGCCCACAGTGTCAGCCCACTTATCATTGCGACGTCTGGATACGTGTTTCCTTCGCACAAATGGCAGTTGTACTCAGAAAGAAAGAGGTCGTTAAACTGTGAATAAATTATAACTATATTTGATGTAAGGGCAAAGGTTAAGGCATTGGTGTATCCTGATTGAAGTTGTTTACAAACGGAGCATGCCAACACAATCACTTAAGGCAGGGATGTCAAGTAATTTCCAATCGCACAATTTAATCGTCACATATGTGTTATGTATACCAACACGTAAATCTTATTAAATTCTTTTGGAGCCACATACACATGCGTAAAATATATTCACCTCAAATCCTATTCCGACTAGAAATTAAACCATGATGTTTACGTTTAAACCTGGTAAATTACAAAATTATTCACATTAAAATGCACCAAATTAGAGAAAGGCAAACAAATGAAAATCGCTACTCTCTTATGCATTACATTTTTAATAGACCACATTAATGCGTTCACTGAATATTGCATTAAATTTTGCATTTCATTTCCCGTCTTATTTTATTTATTACAGTTTATTGCGCAAGAGAGCGAAAGTGCAATAACGTTTTATATTACAATCTAAGTATTAATAAGACAATGAACTCAACTAGAGCGTAGTGTGGTAAGGACTTTCTTTATAAAAATTGAAACAATGATCAAATCAAGGTAGCAGCATTGAGATATACTAGACGGGACATAGCGAACAAAATTAACAAAACCGAGTGGTACCGCACATCCTTTCCTGTGTCTGCCACTCTCACATAGTCACACTATCCTCCTCGACCACCCTTCGTGGCACATTTGGTTAAACACCGGCTGTCAAACGAGAGGCCGCCGGTTCGATGCCCATACCGAGAAAATTGTGCGGCCCACAAATATTTGTTACGGGTCTGGATGTTTGGGAAAAGAAAAGTCTCTCGTAGTTTCTGATACACAAGACTTGTGTGATCTTAATTGGTAATTGTTTAGTTTATTTATATGTATTAAATAAGAGCGATATCGCACCGCTATTCCTGTCTCTACCACACCTACACAGTCACACTGTTTTCCTTCTCACTCTACTGGTTTCCAGCGTACTTCGTACGTGCGCCCAGATTATGTTCGCGCCGTCTACTCGCTTTTAATAGCTCAATGGTTGACAATAAACACTTTCTCCACGCCCAAAGTTACCGCGGCATTAGTTACGCCAGATTTCCACAGTTTTCCTCGCCACCTGATGCGTGACAGCGTTCATCTTATCAATTTATTACTCAACAACTTTTTGCGGTCGAGATTAATTCAGTTTAGTTTCGATAATTACAAGTTGTGCGCCAACTGGAGCACGTGGTTTATTAATAACAGTTTCAAGCCTATTTATGAATTGTAGTCGGGCAAATATACTTTGATATTTTTGTGGAAAGTAAGAAAATGTACATGGTTTTACTGGTATTATAATAAATAAATAAATAATAAATACACCCAACAGTCACATACACAGTCCTGACCCCACATTAAGATCAATTAAGTCTTGTGTCGTGGGTATCAGAATTATACATATTATATTTATGCTAAAATATTATCACATATTCAGGACCTCATAATATTGCATTGATTAATGTAAGTATTATATCTCTATTTCACTTATCAAAACATAGTATAAAACGAAGTCGCTTTCCGCTGTTTGTCCATATGTATGCTTAGATTTTTCAAACTACACAACAAATTTGCATGCGGTTTTTATGAATAGATAGAGTAATTCAAGAGCAAGGTTTATATGTGTAAAACATATACAGGGTGTCCGAGTTTGTACGAAAAATAATATGTATCTGGTGTGGAGTTTAATCATAAAACATTTGCACCCAGGCGAAGCTGGAACGGGCCGCTAGTAAAGAATAAATTAATTTTAATAAGGAAATTAATTCAATTCCTAGGAAATTAACTGTTTGTTTAAAATTTATTCGTTTCGTAACTAAATTGCCAACTACTCGTATATAAGTGGTAATCGTATGCATATAATGCTAGGTAACATGTGATGATACTCGCCTTGGCCATAACGCTTTCGATATACAAGTTAAGGAAAATCAAAGGACATCCAGTGTCCTCAAACGACCTTGCTTATTAAGTAATCATCGTATTAAATTAATCCCTACTTTGTATATAGAGATCGATTAATCTTGCTGAAAACGAAAGTGATATGTCGACGTCGAGCAAATTTGAGATCCTTCCTTCTCTGCTTGTTCTATATTGGCGTAACATTACAGGTATTTCATTGACCCAGTGCGATTCGGTGAAATTTATACTACTTAAGGAATAAATACAGATTATACATATGTACATACATACATAAACATACGCCTTTTTCCCAGAAGGGGCAGGCAGAGGTACTACCAAAACACCCACGTTTCGCCTTGTATATTCCGTCCCACGATGTGATAGGGGGCGAGCCTATCGCCATATCGGGCACAAATTCCTGACTCCGGGCTGATAATGAATAGAAAAATCCAATATCACTTTGCCCGACCCGGGATTCGAACCCGAGACCTCAGCTTTGCAATCGTACCACTACGCCACCGAGGCAGTCGAGGTCGAGGTAAACACAAATTATGTAACTAAATAGAGTAGTAGGCGCTGTTTATTTATATCGATCAGACACACCGCTAATTGAAATTGGTTACATAATTATCTACTCGTATTACCGAGTATCGATTAAAATTGTGACACTGAATTGACAATTTTTGCTACGTTGTTCTTTAAGTATTTCGAAGTTCATAATCAGTAATGAGCGTATATTAATATCTTCTATTTATGTTGAACTCGCAACGATATTAATCAGAAAAAGTATTCAATTAAATAATTGCCAATGTCATCTTAAGAGTTTTAACTTTGAAGTATACAATTATGAAGCCACCACCGACACACAAAACATTTACACGAGTATTTCAGTGGGTGTTGCTAAATTTAGTGGGAAAGTATAATGTTTACCTTTACAAACACGGGGAAGAGGGAAAACAAAAGACTGCACAAGAATCGGCAGCATGTTATGTAAACTAATTCGAAAATAGGTATCTGCATTTCGTAATATACCAGCAATAATACTTGTTGCTTCAGAAAAGAGAAACTATTACAAATGTCAACCCATCTAAGGATATTCCTTTTCTAGAATTGTATATTTGCAAGTCGCATGTGGTGAGGATATAACTCATTATTGGCCCGATAGTTATTCCGAAATTCGTGTCGAAGACGATTACCGTCTGTTGCTGTAGTCAACTTAATTAACAATTGACCTATTTTCTTTTTTATCGCGCGAAATATAGTTGGATGATATTTTCACACGACGTTAATTGAGGACGCAAAATTAATGGATAATAAAATGAAGCTAAAATGTGACCGATAGCTAAGGAAGTTGAACCGTTTGCTAAATCTAAGGTGTCTTGTTTAATTTTCCATTTCAATTGCATGTGTAAATAACTTCATACCTATTTGTTTCGAAGTAAAGCCTAAAGGAACAGTAATACATAAATATTTGAATCGTATCAACCTGCGACGAACCACTTTATTTACTTCACAGCTGGACAGGTGACGTTCATTCTCATCTGCAACTTGTGAGTAGACCGATGATCAAATATCACGAGTAAGATTATAAAACCATCAATTGCCAGACATGTCAATTTTTTTACACAAATACTATGTTGAAGTGACAGATTATTCCAAATTGGGCGCTGTAATATCAAAGATTGGCAGGCCTAAATTATGCCTTAGAAAATTTACGCGTTGATGGACAATATATAATTTCGGAAGACCAAAGTGACTTACAGCCAAATAAAGAACGAATATTGGAGTAAATCGACAAATTAAGTGTCATAGAATAATATTTTTACTCAAACCAATTTGTACCTAAATAGATCATAACGCGAGCGAAATTACTGTTATGTTATTAACATGTTATTAACGAGTCTTTTCGATCTTTTATATTATGTTGCATTGTACACCACTAAATAGAGGCAGAACCTTCGGATATAAAAGGACATTAGCGATCGTAAATCGCTGAATCTATTTTGGCTATTGTGCATTGACCACTTCACATGAAAGGATGTTGTCGACCTTTGTAACATGGGTGGGGATCCACGTCTTTCAAACTTAGAAATTCTATAAAATCAGATTTTACTTTATTTTATTTTTGGTTGCCTAATGGATGATATTTTATATTAATTTTACAGTAAAAAGAGGATCCACAAATACACAAAAAATAAAGTATCAAAATAGATTATCATCTTCAATTAATTGCTGTTTAATTGAATTAATCTGTTTTAACTCTTATCCCTAAAGTATTGACCTCAGGCAAATGACCGGTAGGAAAACATATAAGCCAAATTATCTTGCTAAATGTGTAAAAAACATTGACCCCATATGATTGTGGGGCAAGGACAGGTAAAGAAATATTTATCAAGTTATCACATGAGATTACATGACGTCCAGATAATATAAAAGCAGATATTATAGTTGATAAGTTGTTTGACACGCAAGGGCTTGCAGATCGCTGCTTATTTCTGTGTCAAGGGTTTGGTGAAGACGTTTATGCACATCAAATGTAATGATGGAAAATATGAATATGCCATTTTACCTTAACAGTGCAGTAGCTACATCAGTACAGTATATACAGTAAATATACAGTAATTAAAATTATCTTGAATATCCTTTACCATTGTTAAATTTGCTTTCAAATCATGTAAACTGTTGGTAATTTTTATGTAAGTTGGGATCAAAGTAAACAAGGTAATATCAACAAATATAAAAATTGCAAATGACACATCGCAGATAAAGTATCAATAAATATAATGAAGATAAAAGTTTTTGTATATAAATGGCTAAGTTACCTTCATAGATGAGCATATGCAACAAGGCAAGCTCACATTCATTTTACGATCGTCACCGAAGGCGGGTCATTGAAAAAACAATGCAATAAACAAAAATAACTCACGCATATAAATATCGACTGGTTCCCTCGCGGTGCGAATGTCGCAGCCTTCGTCAGTTGCATTCAGTCTGTACACTCCGAACTCTCCCATCTCAGGCCTCATTTGACACAGCAAACCTCTGTACAGAAAAAAAAAATTAACCTCCATGGAATACTTGTCATTCCGCATAGCAAACCTCTGAATAAAAAAAATATATTGTATAAAATTAATCATCCTTTTTGGGTACTGGCCACTTAGATTTTTTTATATTTCGAACTTACTCAGTTTTGATGTTTTGATAATATTATCAAATGTGTTATCAACTTTTTAGCCGACTTCTTGGGGGTAATGTCTTTCGAGTTCGAGTTTTGAATATTTAATTTAAAGTTAAGGCTTGACTTGTAATTATTTACTATAAGGTGCTTTTCATTTATTAGCATCTTGAATTCTTTTAGGAACTTTATTTTCTAAATGTGGAGGTATCATAAAACATTTTTATAATTCATTTTTATTTACAAAAGTATGTTTGATGTCGTTTTCTGCAGCTAAGACATTATAGTAAAAGTAATACATTACATAAACTCGGTCTTTTGTCTGCAATCTGCATTATTACTATTTACCTTAGAGATTATTACCTACATTATTTTTAACCAAAATTTCATTCGAAGTTAGCGTAAATAAAATAAGAGTCCTTGCATCATAAGCATGTAATTTATCATCTGAATATTTGTCATGTTAGCATTTTAACATTCCTCTACATTCAGACCCAACAAAAATGTTCATATTTCGTTAAATCAGCGGAAGCAGCAGATTACTAGTATCTTCATGAGACTCTTTAAGAACGCTGATTGCATCCTAATTAATATTGCATTTACCAAACACATCACAGTTTAGATATTGCCAGAGGGTCAACATTCTTGATCCACAAATAATCGTTCTTCCTAAAGCCTATAAGATAATAATTACATACGTAGTATTTCCAGCGGTGACGTATTTGTCTGTTACGTCGGTGTAAACCCGCCATGTTGATCTTCGAGCTACGCTTGTCACCCACCACGACTCTGTGCCCGCTGACAGATTGTGTTGCAGCTCGAATGGACACTGAAAGAAATAATATTTTTTGAGATGTCAATAAAATTGTGCTTGCAATAGCGAAGTTCAGGTTTGAAGATAACGTTGAGCTTTCTGTTAATTTCTTCTGGTGATAGTATTTTTTGCTCTGATTGAGCATAATTAGTGTATGGCAAATATAAGTTAATTTTCGCTACGTAGTGTCAAAACACTATTATGAAGGGTTTTAATAGTTTAACGTAAAGGACTCGATGTTGTAGAAATAACGGGACATATGTAGAAGTTCATTCTACAGTATATTTTGCATGGATCTCACACAAAATTATTTGGTTAGATTGGTTTACTTCGTTGGTAATGATCACCTTTGTGTACCCATAAAAACCCATGACGTCATAGGCGCGGTAGCAGGTCTTTAATTAAACAAAATATAAAGAATGAGAAGGAAATAAAATAAAGGGGAAAAATCGTCATGCTTTCAGTTAAGTTATATACTATCCACCATGTTCTATTACTTCCGATTCAGTAGTTTCTACTGCGGAAGCTTTAAATAGAGAAAAATTATGGTATATTTCTTTTTAGCGATTTGCAAAATTTGAGTAACAAAGACAGTTCAATAAGGATTAAATTCATAATACAAAAGAAGCCAGCAATTGATTCCTTGTTTAGTTTATAAACAGTATAACAGTTTGCTTTCCCATGCGTATTAGCAGTCATTAATTTAATAGGAAGCATGAAATTACACCATCATATAACTATAATGAACCATGTCTTGTATAATTATTTACGATACAGCTATAGCTTTGTAACACTACCGTTATTACATTCAGATATGGCCATCAAATCAATATATCTTAAAGGAAATAATGTGAGTAACGCCTTCCTAACATCTGTATATAAAATGTACATAAAGTTACGTGGGTAAATAGAAAGTGTACACTACTGTTTTGCGGTTCTCCATAACATTAAACATGATTCGTCGCTTATGCATGCTTGCTTTATTGCGTAATGCATAGATTTACATACATTGTTTTTGATATTAATTCATTTGCTTTTGTATTATAATTAGCATTCAGTTATATCAAAAGATTAATTTGAAGAGTAAGTTTTGGTTAATGGAGTTATGCAGTAGAGCGATCTGATCACAAAGATATGTTATCACCAAACATCATAATAGTCATAGAATAATTTTCAACGACTGCAATAAAAATACTGTCGCTTAATTCTTTCTTAGATTTACGCGAATTAAATTGAAATTAAAATGATTTAATTTTTTCATTTTCATTTTTTTACTTCCGAACGATTGTATCACTTTACACTTTACATTTTACAGTTTTTGTGGTCACAGGGCGGACTCAAATTCTCGATAAAAGATTCGTTTTATTTCAATGTTTTCGCTTTTAAAATATATTTTATTATCAACACCATTTGCAGAAGTTTAGACACTATTACTTTTAACATGATTCTATCGCATATATTACCTACGTCAATGAAAAAATAACAAATCAACGATCTAAACTTGTTAAAGGGCAGGTGTCACTATATCAAAACTTTAAAAAAGAACATGCAATCAATATTGAAAGCTATTTACTATTTCAATGACTCGGAATTAAAATTACAAGAGAAAATAAGATTTACGACAATCACCATATTTTATTATTATTGTATCAGCCCATATACGACCCACTGCAGGGCACGGGCCTCCTCTACAATCGAGAGTACGATTGAGAGTGGTTAGGCCATATAGTCCACCACGCTGGCCTAATGCGGGTTGGCGGACTTTTACATACCATAGAAATTTATACAAATCGCTATGGTATGCAGGTTTCCTCACGATGTTTTCCTTCACCGTTATAGTGCGTGGTGATTGACTATCAATACACACATGACTCCGAAAAGTCAGAGGTGTGCCCTGGGATTTGAACCCGCGGCCACCGTGAACATGTAGGCAGCCGCGTCTGGTCCGTTTACCAACAGGCCACCACGCACTATCACCATATATATTTTATATATTTCAAATCACGTGCAAGCAAGTACGTGAATTCGAAATCGAAGCAAACTACAACTGAATTTCTAACACATTGACTGATTTACAATATTCGGTAATGACAGAGGCACATAATTCATAACGAAATAACGTGTAAATTGATGTAAATACACAATAATGTTGTCAGCAGTCGCATTTCTGTTTAAAAGCACAGTCGCATTTCTGTTTAAAAGTACGACGTATATATTTTTTACACAACATTTAATTGTTGGATTACAATTCACCCGATGATAAATGCAGTGCAATCCAGTGAGTATCTACCCGCACGAGGTGTAAATCTCTTATCGGTAGACACAATTATACCGGGCTTGTTGTATCCGGGTATACACATCAACTAGAACCGCGACACTTATTGGCATCATTATGACGAGTCCATAAACGTTGTTTTCGACACTATCTGGTTAGATAGGAATATCCTACCACTAGCAAAATCTAGAATATCATCCATCCATCAGCCAGGAAGTCCACTGCTGAACATAGGCCCACCCCAATGATTTCCACAGTGCCCATATCTAGAATATAGTAGCCCATAATCCATATGTATTTTACTCTAATCTAGGCGAGCGACCTCTTGGAATGAATGTGTTTAGGTCCTAATCGCCTACACTGGTCTAGCTATAGCTTGGTGGGTCAATATAACAAATGTTTTTAAGTTTATTGATTACGAATAAAGCGATGACAGCATAAAGGCCAATTACGAGTTATCTCGTTCGTGGTGGTGACTCATTTCCAAAAACAAATGTGTCAAAGCCAGTGATAGGGTTCTGCCTTCAACCCTTCCCCATTCTCCCCGTTCCTAAGGGTCTGCAACTGCAATACCTTATAATTTCCTAAATATTAACCAAAACTTTCATAATAAAATTTTCTAAGTATTCTGACTTATTTTCCGATGCATGAGAATGAATTAATTCATATTCTAGCGTCAAAACAGAAAATGTATGTATCACTATAATTTAAAACGCTTAAATCCATATTTATACATTTAAATTACGACGTTTGTAGTCATCTAGGTATGTACAGATATAAAAACCACACATAGGGAACCTTTTTGTTTCCCCCTCGGAAAATCCCACGATGAATCAATCAAAATAATTATTACTCCCCCAACTACTAATTTGCGTGACTTTAAGTGCTTTCATTTGAAATAATTACTGTTTTTTTGGTTTATAGCGACATACCTGATATGACACACGCAGAAAAAGCAATATTTGCTGGGAAAGGGTGCCGGGAAACCTTAAGTACGGTGATACAATTATATACGTATTACTACTGGCATCTTTTTGTATTGTATTGTATCAGCCCATATACGACCCACTGCAGGGCACGGGCCTCCTCTACAATCGAGAGTACGATTGAGTGGTTAGGCCATATAGTCCACCACGCTGGCCTAATGCGGGTTGGCGAACTTTTTACATACCATAGAAATTTATACAAATCGCTATGGTATGCAGGTTTCCTCACGATGTTTCCCTTCACCGGTATAGTGCGTGGTGATTGACTATCAATACACACATGACTCCGAAAAGTCAGAGGTATGCCCTGGGATTTGAACCCGCGACCACCGTGAACATGAAGGCAGTCGCGTCTGGTCCGTTACCAACAGGCCACCACGCACTTGTCACGTCATCTTTAGAGGAGGAAATTGAGGTTCTGTATAGGTAATAGAGAATGATCAGCAAAACCTATGTTAAACTGAGTAACATACTTTTAACTACTACTTAAGATGTTTTTAATAAGTTACCGCTTGCTACCATCAAGGAAACCTTAAGAATAACGACACCCAGAAATTCCCCACAACCATTCCAATATGTGTAAATTCAACCAGCGGCATTACGTTAGCATTAAAAAGACTTTTTTTTTCATTTTATTAAAATTACTACTTTACAATGTAATTCCCGTAAAAGTTGATGTCAGGTATGTAAACGTTAATAGCCTTATTCATAGACAGTTGTATAACCTATTTTAGTAATCGAATGCTTTGTCCATTTCGAACGACTTTTAAATTCAGTTTGAGTGAAGAAGACAAAACATTCGATAACTATAATAGGTTTTAAAACTGTCTATGAATAATGCCTTTAGTCGGCAATATTGCTGAAAAGTTATATCGCCAATTTGATGTCAAGTATGTGAACGAATTATAAGCCTTTCATTCTGCACCTTGGCTCAAAAGTTATATTTCACCTGCCTAGTATTAATGTTGGATAAGGAAGAGGTTACTGACATAGCCCAGCGGATTAGCAAGTTGAAGTGGCAATGGGCGGGGCACATTGCACGGAGAACTGATGGCCGATAGGACAAAAAAATTCTCGAATGGAAGCCACGAAGCGGAAAGCGCAGCGCGGGACGTCCACCGTCCACTAGGCGGTCAGACAACCTGGTAAAGGCTGCAGGCTGCCTCCAACAGGTCACTGTGGAAATCATTGGGAGAGGCATAGGCCACTCCCAATGATTCTGAACATAGGTTCAGCGGTGGACTTCCTGTGGCTGATGGATGGAAGGAATAAGACTAATTTATACTATTGATATGATGTAGGAAACTACACATATTTTGTGGGTACATGACTCAAAGAATCCATTCACCACGCCAGGGTTTGTTCAACACAGAAATGAACAATGTGTACTCGACTGAGACTGTATGTAAATTTGAAACGTCAACAAAACGAAAACTATTATATTTAAGAACGTGCGTTGTATAATATGCAAAACTGACTCATTAAGCATAACAAATAAAGTTTTTCAAATTATATTTAAATAATTGAATTATAAAATATCCACTTGAAAATGAAAATGCGCACTAAGGAGCGAATATAACAATCATAGATTAAATAGAACTTAATTATCAAAATTATTCGTTTATTATTACAACCAATGAAATTACCACAGTGTGTTAACGGGGTGTTAATGTTCAGGACTAGCAAAACATATTTCTTCCCCTTTAAACAAATAAATAAACTCACAGACTACGTGTATAAAAAAGGGCTAAGTTAATGAAGACTTGTGATAAAAAACCAAAGGGAAAACCAATCGTTACTACTCGTATATTGTATTGTACATAAATAAGGTAAAGAATTGCCACCGATGTCCATTATTTCTGAGCAAAGCCAAAGCACCAAGGAAAATCGAAAACTCCTATATTGCCGCCTCCGTGGCGCAGTCGTTTGGCGCCGGCTGTGAAACCAGAGGCTGCGAGTTCGATCCCCGCATCGAAACAAATGTTTGTGTGAACCACAAGTATTTGTTTCGAGTCTGGGTGTTTGTGAGACCGAAAAGTCTTTCGTAGCTCCTGATACTCACGTCACAAGACTCGATCTTAGTGTGGGGTCAGAACTACGTATGTGACTGTTGAGTGTATTTATTTATTTATACTGCAGTTAATAACTACATAGCTTTGTTTATATCTTTAAAAATAATTTCTTCAGATTTGGAACGGTTGTTCCGAATCATTTGACTGACACGGAAAGTAGTCATGTGGAACAGAATTAGCCGCACGCAAGTTCTGTGCGGATTTAACTGTGCTAGTACCGCGTGGCCAGACTAAAGATAATCTTCAATGAAAATACTACATTAATTAATTAATGTCTTTAAAATGCTTGACAATTTCTTCTGTCGTCTAACGTATAAAGTAATTAATTTAATTTAATACTTGATAGATTGTGTTTATATGCCTCATTGGTGATTAAATATCAGTGCGTGCAAGTTAACAGGGTAGAATTCGATTACTTATATGGCGATTTTTTTCTCCCACCTTGGCCGTTTTATTACAATAAGTTTTACAGATTTTTAACACGTTCTTCGCCTAACGTAATAAACTACATCGTTTTATCAAAAATAACTTGAAATGGAGCTTAAACAATCGTTCTAGACGCGCAAATGAAATCTATTCCTTGAAATAGACCGCACATTCCAATGCTATACAAGTATTTCAAATCTAATTCAAGAATTGCTTCCTCGCGATACGGCTCCGCGCAATAATAACTTAAGCAAACGTCTGAACCGTATAACTACACAAGTAATCCATAAAATTCCTAGAATATTTCCCTAGGATTTATGGAAGCTTCTAGAATGATATCCTGCGTTTATAACCAATACAAACTATTTGGAATGCCTGTGTTAATCCTAAGACATTATTGTCTTTATAAGGCTAGGAGAAATATGTAACATTACACAAGAATAGCAGTATGTACAAATACATTACACAATACAAAAATTGTTATTAATATAGAAGTGCTGTTATAGAAATAATCTATGCTTCATAGAATTTCAGACACTGACGGTTACTAAAAGGCTTTTCCACTTTATTTTCTTAAACGCAATACGCCGTTAAAAGTAGTTGTTACTTTTTATACTGCCATGTAAACTGACGGAGTATAGAACACCGGATGACAAGTTCCGTACAGTCATGTCAGATAGAATACCCACCGACGTGAGACGTTTATGTCCTACCGGTCGGCACAATAATGCCGCCCTGATTGCATTAATTATTATTTACAACTAGCTTCTGCCCGCAACTCTGTTTGCGTGGTTATCTTTATAAATTAATTCGCGTCTCATTCCATCCCGTTATATCCGGCGTTGTCCCGTCTGACTCTCACTCAAGATTTGTAATCCAGTCCCATCCTATCCATTTGAGTACAAAAACATAACGAATATATAAACGTAATTGCTCCCTCATCCCACGGGAACACTATATTTTTCGGAATAAAAAGTTTAAGTGTTAATCCAGGGTGTCAGCTACCGCCATACCAAATTTCATCGAAATCTGTTAACCCGTTTCTGCGTTCATCGTGCACAACCGTACATACAAACAGACAAACAAAAAAAAATCTAAAATTATTGTTTTGGGTTCTGTTACGTTAATATAGTTCCCCCGTATCCGTTTTCCTTATTTATCTTCCATGTACAGACATCGATCGGTTACAAATGTATTATATGTATAGATTACGAGTATTAACAATTGTATACGGTGATCTCTAGCAATTACCGTATAATGATGAAAATCTGTCATAGCGACCGACGCATGTGCAACGTTTCGGGCTCACCGTGTTGGGTGTACCTACAGTACACCAAGTTTTGAACAAACCAGAATTTGGAGATCGGATATTTATCTCTACTGCACTTGACATCATATGCATTTTACGTACTTTGTCTTGACAGCATACAAAACATAAATAAATAAATACGCCCAACAGTCACATACATAGTCTCCCACACTGTGATCGAGTCTTGTGTCGTGGGTAACAGAAACTACGAGAGACTCGTCGTTCTCAAAAATACACAGACCCGAAACAAATACCTGTGGATCCCACAAGTATTGGTCTCGGTGCGGGGATCAAACCCGCGGCCTCACGTTTCACAGCCAGTTTCTAGCCATTAATAACTAGACACTATAAATATTTACCTCAATTACTTTTACCGTTACCAAAACCATTACAATTGCATTGTGATGCATAAGGCACTTAGGGAATTACCCGTAAATAAGCCCCGTAAAATTTTGCTTAAATTGCCTCCTAAATTAATTATTAAATAACTAATAATTATAAGCATTATAAACAAAGACATGATCTAAATATCCGTCTTACTGCGTGAAGTGACACTTCGTAAACCTTGACACAATTCGATACAAGATATTTACTTTATTCACCAACTATCGCGTTTTCAATCAACGGCATAGAAATGGCGCGAATATCTGATTATCTACATACCAGCTCTTTGGATACTGAGAAACATGTTATCGAGAAATATGTGAAATAAAAGTGATAAATAAAAGAATAAAAAGTGAAGCGGGATTCTCAGGGACGCTTGCGTCTGGAAGGTTATCAACCTCTTTCGGCATCTCACTTTAACCGTCAATGTTCTTTTTCTCTTAAAATTACACAATAATGAACTTATCAAATACGTAGTAAATACAATGGGGTGCGATAAACATAATTATTAGTTACTGTTTTTAATGTCACAACACTTCCTAAAATATGATTTAACTTGGGATGTTTGTTGCTGTTTCTTTACGTGGTTAATTTGCTTTGAGGATTAAAATTATGGATATAAGATCATTATGGATCTCATCAAAGTCAATACGAGTATAAGAGCCAATAATATTAGAAACGTAGATTTAAAAATCTTTCGATATTAAATCGATAGAGGAGGGAGACCCTGACTTCAGTTGAGGCTAACACAAGGTGGAAAGACATATCAAAATTCGCACCAATAATTATATCTAAGCCAAACGAATACACGTGCGGGGATCGAACCCTCAACCACCGCAATGGAAAGCAAAGTTCTTAACCTCCGCGCAATTTCAATTCCTTTTAACTATTTTAATTGCAACACATTAAAAATAACGTTCCTTTCAAGCATAATGAGCAGAAGGATACATTAACCATATTACAAAACGAACAAATTGAACACGTTAAGAAGTGAAATTAATAAGTTGCACCACGCGAAGGTTACTTGAATGTAAGTTGTACAAGAACATGTTGGCAAAAGATGACAACTACAATCCTTGTCAATTTCAGGTTAAACAATTTGCTTATCTTTGAATTAATAGACCTCCCATTAATAATGAATTATAAAATATAAATACCTGTGCCAAATTACTGAAGTCTTTTACAAAAAGCCTTTGAGCTAAAACGCTGACGGACAGACAGATAAACTAACGGAAATGGCGAATCTCAAGCATAGTACCAGTAGTTGTGAAATCAGTACCAATAAGATATTTTTGGTTCAGATTTTCTCAAACAATATTGATAAGGAGACAGATTTTTGGATATCAAAAATAAAAAAACATATTCTGTACTTAAGGCTGTCCGTCAATGAACAATAAAATAATTAATAGGAATACCGAACATTCTTAAACTCATTGAGATAAAATCCATATGAAAATCCTAAACAAAAAACTCGCCAGTCTGATCAAACTTAAACAATCAAAACTAATTTTTATACCTAATCATGGGCTTTCATAATATTGTGCCCCATATAAATAAAGATCAAGTTTCATCAATTTGCGTCAATACGTTTCAAATTACATTGAAAACGCAGCACAAAATTCAAACACGCGTACGTTACATTACGAGTATTTCATATCCATCCTCTTGTAACAAATATTTATCACAAACACACAGATTTTTAATGCCTTTTATATGTGTGTATATAAGAAGTAATAAATTGTAAAGTTTTATTTAGATTACCTACATACATATGTACTGTATAAACCTATTATCTACATTACTCCAACGTGGTGACCCTAAACGTTTAACCCTCTCACGTAATTTTTGTTATCTATCTTGGCTTATATAAAAAAAAAATCATGAAAATATAATATTTATTAGGTATAGAAACAATGGTTGAGGGTTTAAAAAAAACAGTGTAACAAAGATACTTACTCTAAAGCAGTCATCAGAGACACTATAGACCCCGACATCCCTGCTAGAGACTCCCACCATGAAAGCCTCGTCCATCTTCAGCCTGGTCATGTTCAGCCCCTCGAACTCTTCCACCCTGCTGTCCTCCAGCCATGACTGAATCACTTCCTTGTACCACTGCCAAGTGTCGTTCGACACCGCCACAGACTCGTTCATTTTCACAAATACGTAAATTAGGTCGAAATATTTTAACTACTTCACAACGAAGTATTTAAAACACAATCACACGCGTCCTACAACATCGAGCATTTTATTTTTAATTTACTTTTTTGTGTATTTACGAAATGCGTGGACGTGTGGACTGCTGGAGGTGCCGGAGTGCACTGCCGGTTTTAAACCGGTGTCCGTGGTCGCGAACCAAGCCGTCCTCAAAGACCGCGTTACATTAGTAAATAATTGGCTTTCTGCAATACGATCTTGAATAAACTTAGGAAAATTCTACTGGGGAATATTCAAATATCTTTTAGACATAAGTCATGCTAATAAATATATAAGATGATGATCAAAATGAACGAGGTGATTGTAAGACGTTAATTTGTTTATTTTCCTCTTTTAACTTACGTCAATTGTAAAAACTCGCATTGTTTACAGAATCACTTGATATAAAACCGCGCAAATCTTTAAAAGACCAATTATCAGATAAGGAAAAGTACCATCGATTTGAAGATCGGTTCACAAACCTAGAAACATCAAAGAAAACTTGTTACTTCAACGCATTTCGCGGGCACGCATTCCTTAAAACCAGGACCGATTAGATATCAAATAAAATAAGCGGAGTCGAAAGTTTATTTTAAACATTGCACATCACGCAAGCTTGTTAGAAACGATCTTGCATTAACCACAGGATGCGTCTATTACCACGATGATTAACTCTAACTAATGTCTGTCTCGCCCTGGGTATAATCGGTTAACTGTTCTTCAAGGATTTTATATCTATCGTCGGATATAATATGAGGAATAATAAAACGATATTGTTACTTCGATAGCTGTACAATTTTACGAATGAATTATAGACTTGGAGTTATTTAACATGATATCTAGATGTATGTTATAAAATAGCAACATGTTTATTGGTATTTAGGACTTACGATTGCTAAATAAAAAGCCGCAAAAAAATACTCTACTATTTCAGTAAAATCACACAAAAATCATCCAATAATACCTATACCAGTATTAACAAAATAAACGGGATCATTCACCAATATTCATTTCTAAATCATTCGAGCATTTTATTCGTGTTTGAGAAACTTTAATAAGTAGGTGATTACTGATTAGATTCAAATCTTCAAATCGCCCTACTTGATCAAGGACGAAGTTTAACAAATATATTCATCAGATCATATCATTAACACTTGCAAATAGCAAACCACTTGGAAATAATATGCGACTAGCAATTACGATCCAGATGTATTTTAAGTAACAACATGGAATACGATAATTTCTGCATTGGTTCTGCACAACTAGTTATTATATTTGGAATATGTAGAAGTAAATGACAAGAATATAATTAATGACTCAAATATTACAAGACACATCAGTGGTTTTTATAGTCAAAAAGTGAAATGTTCATAGAGAGACATGTCTAACATTCCAGTAGAAAACTGTTACATGCAACCGAGACATAGGCAGATCTAAATCTTTCTAGCATGGTCAAAGTAGCGTAAAGAATAAATCTTAAATTGCAAATCGTCCAAAGAGATGACAAAAAACTTTAAGCTTTTATTACTTTGATTGCGTAGACTTAAGAGGACCGACAAAATTCTGTAGGATAAATAATTGCATAATCGAATAATATTCTGAAAATTGGGAGAAGGGAAAGAATAATCAAGCTCATAACTAAAATATGTGATATTAACAAGCCATGCGTTCAATATTATGTAGGTACGTTGAATTTATTTCTTTGATCTCAATGCTTTCTATTACAATTTACGCAGCGACGTTCTTTAATCAGTTGCCGGAGTCCAAACTTTCAAGTTGCTCATTGAATTTCTAACATAGATTAAATGGTAAGGAGCAATGCCGTCTTCTCTGTGGCAATGGGAGTATATATGCGACAGGAATACCTGAAGCTGTTGATTTTACTTCTTGTTACTACAACTGTATATATACAGTAACCTGTTTTATAAACAGGTTCGATGATAAACATAACCAATTCATCAAACAGACTTAAACCAGCATGACCACCAATCTCTGCTTTATCAAAATTGTATTCAAAATGAAGATTATTTACCGTTTCAAATCCTTCAAACGTCGTTGTAAGATGTACGAGGAATTATAAAAGGTAATATAAAATCCTATTTAATTAGCTAGGGCCTAGTTAAACCTGTTCGTACGTACAACATTCAAAGTACCGCTCAACATAGCCTCGCTTATAAGGACTAATTAACTAGTATATCTTGACCTTCTTAATAAAGGAAACTCAGTATTTATCCACCGACCAGGTCAGTTCAACGAATATTTGGCTATCAAATGCACGCATTGCTGTTTATGATATAAAATGAATTAAAATAATGATTGCAATGAGAGTGTCCGCGATTTTGCTGTTTATTTGTGGTCCGGCGTTAGGAGCCGTGGATACTGGATATCCTGCAGGGTTGATGGCTAATTGTGAGTCGCAAAATGCTTAACAAGTTTTAATTAGTTACTACTACAACAATAAAAACAAACGAATTGAAAAAATCAGATTAAATACGCTCAAACTTTATCTAAAAATATAAATTTAAAATTAAATATACGAAAGTCAAGTTTCTTGCTCTTTAATTAAGCTGCGATGGAAATCTTGCCGACAAGTAATTATTCTGCCATCGATAATAAAACACCCATATCGTAACTTCGATGCTACTTTCATAACACTTATAAATTATTGAATAGTGTCTGCAGTTTAATCTAATTCTGCAGGTCCTGGTATGGACAAAAAGACGACTTTATCAGAGACGACCAAGGCTTCATTGTCTGTAGTCGTCATTGGCCCTAACGCTGGTTTCTTCGGCTACCCAGAAGCAAGATGCAAATTAATCAATGGAACGGAATGTATTGTAAAACATTTGGACTTTAAGAAAGCAAAAACACAGGTATATTTGTTACTATTCATTAGGTATAATATAGTGATACCGAATGCGAAATTGACATTCCGCGGTAAAAGTTGAGGATTCCACGTCCAAACGGATTAACGTGTATAATTCAATTGCCGGGGCCTAATATGTTTTTATGTTATTCAGGGCGGAATGTGTCAGGGCTTTGTATATATAAAATACTGTTTTAAGGGCTTTGTATTAGGATATTACCCAGAAGGATTACCTAACCAGACCAAACCAGTCGAGGACTTGTAAAATTGAATAATACTGCAATACGCAAATTTAAAAAAAGGTCGCTTAGATCCCTTTAACTTGGGGAAACTTCGTAAGTTACAAGAATATTTTTTGTATTATTAAAATTCGCCTAAAAATGCATAAAAATCAGCATAATTTTATGAGCGTAATCGCACATAAAAGAACCTTCTTACATAAACAACATTTACATAACATGGACAGTGTATACTAAATTTCGTAATTTGTTAAATATGCGTATGTAATACGACAGCACGTAACCACTCATTCAGTGGCGAGTGGCGCAACTTTACTTAAATATTATGCGGAACAAGATTCCGTTTCGGTTACATCTATCAAAAATGACTAAAATAAATTCCAAGAATCAATAAAGAAAATATAACGAAAGTACGTATGTACCTACTTATATAATTCCTCGTAGTTTCTGGGTTGGCAAAGCAGCCTCTAAATGTCCATTATGTAGATATATATAGGCTTCGGTCTAGAATTTACCGAGCGCCCAGCAAGGACGAACTGCATTCTTGCAGTCAGAATGTCACAAAATTAAATACGTACAAAAGTCAAAAACTAGTATAAAACTTCGGGGATAAATATTTCGGAGATATATTTTAAACCCTAAAACCCACTTTCCCATACCACGCCATTGTTTGTCACGTTCGGGATCAAACTCACGACCTCAAGTTTCACCGATTCACGGTGACTGCGCTGCGAAGGCTGTCATAGTAGATAAATAAGAGTGCAATGAACTAGTGTGAAACTGCAGGTTCGTGTGCGATTTGCGTTAAGGACATATGTTTCTACGAGTTATATATACATACTTCAATATATACACACATACATAAACTCGTGCCTTTTTCCCAGAACGGGGTTGACAGATGTGTTACTGGACAACCCACGTTTCGCCTTGTATGTTCCATCCTATGGCGTGATAGGAAGCGAGCCTATCGCCATATCGGGCACAAATTCCTGACTCCGGGCTGATAATGTATAGAAAAATCCAATACCACTTTGCCCGACCCGGGAACCAAACCCGATACGTCAGCGTTGTAATCGTAATATAGAGTAGAGATATACTGATAATAATCGATAGAAATGGCAAAATATGGAAAGAAAGAAATAAACTAAATCTATAATTTACTTACAGGTGTTAGTAAGCGGCTACATGGACTCGTCGTTTTCATTAATAACGCGGTCTCTTGTAAGTCCATATCTCGCCCGCGGGAGGAACGTCATCTTGCTTGAACTGTTTCCGATACTGGTCCGCAGCTACCCTATGTAAGTATGTACGAATCGGTAGTCATTAACAAGGACTAATTTGATGGGCTGAGTTCATTTTAGATTGATACCATTTGGTTAAATGTATCCTCTTAGCGTTATTGTGTTGTATTTAAATTTAATAACGAAGTTCCTGGAGTGTAAAAATTATGCTTGTGCACTCCAAGACCTAACCTAACATAACCTACTTCGAGCAGCGACGTTAAGGTATTGCACGATTGCGTACCCGCCTTTGGCGCCGAAAAAGAAGGGATGTTGGAGAGTGGAGACCTAGTTCTTTTTTTGTTTTTTTTAATTCGGTTTGTACGGTAAACAAGGAGCGCCGATCAAAACTCGCTTATAATGCCCCAAAAACTCATTCATGTGCCAAAATCTAATGCTTATTCTTTTGATAATCAAGTTTCTTGAATTTGTGCGCCTACTAATTTTCTCTCTGCACCATCCAAAGGTCGACTGGCAGAGAATGCCTCAGGCATTAAGTCTGCCTTTATACTTTGTATATAAAGCATAAATAAATAAATAAATAAAACCGGTACTGAAATACTTCCTAGCGTTAGACCGCATACACTTAAACCGTGCCTTTTTCTAGCTCTGGTATCCAGCCGAGTTGACGACTGACGTATATCGAATTTATTACCATTGTCAATTAGACACAGAACAGACGTTTGTGTGTAACTGGGCCCCAGTTGCATGCAAACGTAGTGAAATCTCTCTCGCCATGCGTTTTTTGCGTCTTCATTACAAGAGCCGCGATCGGAAAGCCGTAGGAATGGGTTCACGCCTCGACGTTTGCGATATAGCAATTTATTATAAAATACTTGGGAACTTAATGTTGTAAGCATGTAATCGTTTATTGTGTGCAATTACTGCGCTCTTGAAGCGATGAAAAATCTACTGTCTAAGTGCAGAGAAATGAAAGTTATATTGTTGCAATAGACTGAATTGAATAATAAATTTTATACATTTATTATTCATGTTTTTATCTTACATTTATATGGTTTAAAGAAATCTTAATCCGTGAAACTTGTTAAATTGTATCCAATGGTAATTATTCGGTAATTTTGTTCTTAATACATTTATAAACTCTATTGTAAGTATACTTTATGAAGAGTGCATCAATACTCACCAAATATATATGTCTGCCTATGCGAGTAGCCAAAATAAATTGTCAGAGTAAACGGAATTAGGAATGCTGGAAATAATAAAATGCTCATATTTCCATAACAAAACAAATGCAATACAAAAATAATATACCTACATAAAACATCATAAATGATGCAATATTCACTTGTCTATCTATTACATTCTTAATCACTCTCTTTTTTCTTATATAGAGCAGCTCGTCTAACCAGGCCTCTGGGCGATCTTCTTGGGATACTCCTAACGTCACTCACGGTACATGGACTAACTTCAAACAGACTAGAGATAATTGGAGCAAGTTTAGGAGCGCATATAAGTTCGTTCGCAGCGGTTAAATATAACCAACTGACTGGACGCAAGCCTGCTAGACTTACAGGTACGTCCGGTCGAAAATCCGCTCATATTTCATAAGGATATGCGATAAAGAAGTAGTAGAATCGCGCTGTAAGGGTTCTTTCACACAGCAGTCCGTTTTAGAGGCCCGTTTTATCACGTATGTTTTTCTTGGGCGACGGCGTACGTAACTGTATCGGCGAGTTCACACAATGGTATTAAAATACTAATATGAAAAACGATAATGTAAACATGAACTTATGTGAACGAATCCTAATATCTTACACTACTCTAGGAATGTGTCAGTTCGACCGGCGTGTACCGCTCTCACAGAAAACCGACGTGAAGGGAAGGCTTTGTCGTCATTTCTCATCCGACTAGTACCTAAGTGACGTATAACAGAACCCCCCGATTATTTTCCGGACCCACACCGGACCTATGCAATAAGAAACCCAGTGTCTCTCAAAAAATGTTATGAAAAGTGTATTGTAGCGTTCTCTTCTTTCGTGGTTTTTATGGTTTTAGCATTGAAGTCATTTTTCCTTGGACATAATAATAATAAATAATAATAAAACATTTATTAATTTCCTTCTTTAATCTAAATTAACAAACAGAAATACAATTTATAATATGTGCTTAGGCTAGGTAACAATTGTATTGAGATACTGCTGGTAATAACACTAGGATAGCCCTGTACCATAAGCACCAGCTACCATCTGTATGTTGCAGGACCTAGTTGGAGTGGGTATAAAGACTTCAAATAAATAAAGAATATTCACTTTTATATAACTTATTTACAAATATCACATACATGTATATCCGAAATCATGCACTGCTTCCACGTTTTACTTTACTCACCTGCAAGTTTTATTCCATTAGCAATTGTGGTCTGGGTTATAGATAATACATTATATAGATTTGGGTGTCCACATAAAGCTAGCACAAAGGCTATGCACTTTGTTCATCATAAATGCACACGTTTATACCACTGATTACTTATACTTTTCGTACAATTCTTCTTTCCCAAACCGAGGATTTAAAACAATTAACTCGAATAATAAATTCATGGTGAAATGAATACAATAGTGTTCGTGTAAATTATATTCATAAGTAAGATTTCAGTGCTAAGCAAATTTAAAATAAATGAGTGAGGGTAGTAGTGAAAACAGTTGTAAGTCAATGTTAATGCAAAGGTAAAATGTGCCATGTTTCCTTAAAGATTTTATCCACAATTTTTGTCTAGAGCCCTAGTTTTAGTTGTTTCTATGAAAATTGTAGATGTACTCTTATTTTAAAATGTTGTATTACTTGTTGTTTTTTGAAAATATTTATTGTTATTATTGGCAACCGTGACGTCACATAACGGCCATACGAAAGTCCGGCGCAGATATACTAAATTAGCACACGCTGAGTACCTATTACCGATTACAGTGTTTGTGGCGACCATATTTATTATGTTTACAAATAAATTTCATTGTCCCTTTGCTTGTCACGAATAAAAGCTTTTCTTTCTTTCTTTCACTGATATAGTCGGAAGTCCAATAATGCCTACCATAGCATATCCCTTTACCTTTCCCACTTCAAAAGGTTGGCAACAAACCTACGATGTCTTAATTGTTCCAGAACGGCATTGGATTAAATTTTTACTAGGTCAGCCATATCAACGTTTAATACGCTAATAACTTACAAAAAACTTATTTTAGGATTAGATCCAGCCGGGCCGTGCTACCGAGATTTGGCGCCTACAGAACGACTCAACTCGGAAGTGGCGCATAAAGTAGACGTTCTGCATACCAATATAGACGGCTTCGGTATCGCAGAACCACTTGGGCACATCGATTTTTATGCTAACGGAGGTAAGCCAAGATTCTTCTACTAGCACTCATTAACTCGCAATTTCTTTAATAAGTTTTATTTAAAAAATAGAAGTAAAAGTGGTAGAGCCACGTTGCCAGGCATGACTCAGCATGATTGGGTGCTCTTCCGGGGTGGTTCCACTGTCTCACAGAAGATCGACGTGAGGCGATAGTCATGCTGTCGCGTTTCGTTCGGTGAGTGAGACTGCCGGATGCCCAACACCCCTTTCCTGTTCCAATACTTTTTCCTTCCCGCTACCTTCCCAATCTGATCGCCAGCAACACATCCATGATCCAAGCGTTGTAGATGTTCATTTATTCACTAACCATCAGGTGACCTGCTTGCTCGTTTCCCGGACCTATGCTATAAAAAAAGTAACATATACAATTTTATAATGTGAAAGGTCACGTCACTATCAATCTAACATGCCTTGGTAATCGCTAAAAAAAACACCCTAATAGGAGGCAATTTATAGCACCGTAAGACCAAAAAACTCAATAGTCAAACCTTTATGATTTTATATATAAACGTCTGTCTAATTTGCTTTGTAAACATTAATATTATAAAACCAAATCTGCAGTCTATACAGATATTTATCATTGCAAGATCGGGTTACAAACTCCGGTACAGAAAGCCAACATTTCCTCCATTTCATTTGTATAATCACTTCCATTAAATTATGTTTCAGGTGAGTACCAACCATCCATGGTGAGTAGTTTCATCCTCCCATGCTTCTTGTTATGCAGCCACGTGCGCGCCGCCAAGTACTGGGCGCTCGCCACCTACCACCCCGACAAGTTCCGAGCCGTACGCTGCGACACCGTGGCCAACGCACGACACGGAGACTGCTTCCACGGAAATGTCACTTCCAACGTCCTCGGACCCAAGACAGACTTCAACAAACCCGGAATTTACTACCTACCTACTACTGAAGCACCGCCGTTTTATTTAGGAAAGGAAGGGATAAGGAAACAGCCTTATGGCGTCAATACGTATCTGCTAAAACCAGCCCCAAACAAAGACCTCATCATCTGACACAAAATAAAACAAAAATGTCATAAATGTGATTTATTTAATATTCCATTACGGCACGCTATTAACAACAAATATTATTATGTTCCGGTTAGGCCGAGCGGATTATATCGGACTTACATAATTACAAAAACTACCTAATTTATATACAAGGGCTGGTTATAGATCAGTCAATGATTATTGTAAGCTCTGAAATAGTTTTGCCCGTTTGAGCAATAATTGGAAGCCTTAGATATAACTTACACGAAAATTCATCCTTATGTAGTAGAATATGTACCATTGTATATATCGGGAAATAAAAAATATACTGATTGCGCGTTAAATAAATAGCACAGCAGAATACACTTCGATATAATCCGTAAATCCATCATCGAATAAATAATTTAATCTAAAAATAATCATAATTCATAACAACAATACTAGTTACAATACATTTGATAAACGAAAATAGAAAATAAACGTCAATATACAAACTTATATATAATTAATCTGTGACACGTCATTCAGATCTCTAATACACGCATAATAAAATATAATATTGATTATATTATTTATAAAACACTCCATGATCATTCATCGTAGTTTCGCTTAAAGGACTCAATTTTAGAATGGAATCAATCTAAAAAACTTAATCAAATTTGGTTCATCCACTTAGAAATCTCTTAAATAGTAATAAAAGAGGCGCATGTTAAATATGTAACACACCCTGTTTATGCTGGGGATTAAAAAGAAGATAATAATAGGTAATATAAATACCTACATATTTAATGTGGCTTAATTTTATGACACAAATAATGCCCTTTTGTTTATTCTAAGTTTTAACTTAACAATTTTGGTAGCAATAAATTGACAATATAATGTATCGAGCCTTTTTGCTTAACTACGTTCAATTGATATTGTGTAAAATAACTTGAAAAAAATGTAAGCACCACAACGAAGCAAGCGAGTATAGATTCAATAGAATTTTGACTGGAATGTGTCTGTCGATATTCGGATGTATCGGGTCTGGTCCATTGCTGTAAGTTGTTGTAAATGTGACCAATATTTGACCAAATAAGACTTTCATAAGATATCCATTGATATGTTTAGTTTAACCCAACACTCCCGTTCATCAAACATAAGCAAACATTTGGCACTCTCCATCAGACGCAGCCTACCTATTACTGCTATATTATTATACTTAGCTGCCCCAAAATTTGGATAAAGATATGCATAAGCTACAAATCCTGCCATCACTATCTAACATAGGAACAGATGTAATTTAGTATAAAAACGGAATTTCTAATAGTTATAGATACAAATATCGATATGCCAAAAGTATGAAAATCGGAATATCATTATAAATGTTATACATTCGAATACATATCGATACTAACAATCGATAATCGATACACAAGGCTACAGAATGAGTACAATACTGTTAGATATGTAAACTCAGTGTCCTCACTTGGTTCTCACTTGAGAAAATCTGTGCTCCATATGGCCGAGCGGGCCATTATTAGCTACCGCGGTATGTACTCGAGCGGGTACCACGCGACCGTCTCCTGCCTCAGCGGTAAGGTATGCAGCGGTATCACAACTCCGCCTAGAAACTGGTTCTCTTGCAGGGAATCGTAGTGCCACACTGTCGCCTGGAGGCTGCGGTTTTTAACGACGTCCATCGGCAGTCGATATTCGAGCATCTCCATAAATGAAGGGTGCGAGTTGCGCTTCAGCACGCGGGTTTTGCGCTTCGTTTCTTTTGTCGGGTCTGGGACTAGGTACACCTGGAAATGGGAAATTTTATGTTAAAAGGTATGCTAAATACTTAAATAACCAGTAGGGAATACGCAGTAGTTTGACGTATAGCTGTCCCATTTTAAAAAGGTTCATTAGTAATATTTATATTATGCACAGAAACTAGTAAAATATTTTGGACTAAAATAGACTATAACTTGTTAAAAAAGGGATTGAAAATGGCGGCACTTATATAGACATCTCGTTCGCACGTTATAGTGTGTGAATGAGAGATCGATATAAATGCCGCCATTTTCAATCCCATTCTTTATTAATGAACGATTTAATAAATATTTATTTTTCTACTGAGTCAAGGTTGCAGGAAGTCGCTAAATACATGGCCTTACAAATCGCTATTTAAAGCCTACATTCATATTACTGAGTGAGAGAGAGGGGGCAGGGAGTGAGGGAGAGAGAGAGAGTGAGCGGCAGTACCTTGACGTATGGGTTGGGCGGCAGGCCCTGCGGCGTGAGCGCGAGCGACTGCGCGTGCAGGATGAGCACGGCCAGCACGCCGCCCGCGTACTGCACCGACAGCTTCAGCGCGCCCGAACCACTGCTCTCGGGCTCTGACGATTCACCTGGACATTAACACCTGGTTTCAATACGGCATTCCACTCTTTTTTTAAAAGTTGTTCCTAACGTAAACAAACTAATAAAACATTTATAAAAATTTTAATTTGATAAGTCTCATAAAAAACCATTTTTAACTTTCGCGCGTAAGGCTGACACCACATTAGGCGTGCGCGATCCTCAAGCGTGATAGCGTCGTGCATTATAGAGACATTCACGCTATTTAAAAATGTTGTACTAGACGTAGTTTTTTGTAACATAAAACGTGATTTTTAAGTAAATTGCAGAAATATACATATACAATTTATAATTTTACAATCGGCCAGCTGTCTCAGATGACACCATTAGGGTATTATCCTATCCAGAAAAAAAATGTTTTTCAAATCATAAAATGGATTATCTGATCAAAGAAATCTAGTCTTTCGATATGGTTACACGTCCAAAAAGGTCTTGAAAACAATTTTTGACAATGTAAACAAAACGGTTCATGATAATTTTTTCAAAGATTTTAATCCAGCAACGCGTTTCACAAGTTGATAATGTGCAACAGGTATTTTAAAATGTATTTAATGTATGTACCGCTAAATCTATCGTTCAGTACATGTGTTAATATAAGTGGTGAGTTATCAATCAATCAAGGTTTGTTCGAGTTGTCAGGAAAACATATACTTTCTGATTACTTCATTCGACTTCAAGGTAGTGAAGATAACATCCATGTTTGATTACGTCATATTATATCGAAAGTTGGAAAAGCCTTGCTGTTTAGGCTATAGTTTGAATCACCTGTACAAGTGACTCATACTAATTGGACATGAAATTTTGCCTTTGATTTTCGTTTCATAAGTGAGATTGATAATCTCACCTAAAGAGGTAGGATTACGAAAGACTTTACGTTCCTCAACTTCCGTTTGCTATATGCATTCCATTCTCAAAGATCCGTTAAAGAAATCTAAAGTCTGGACAGTGACAATTTATAATGATAACTTACGGATGCAACATTACCTAACCCCATTTAATTGCACACGGAATGTGCGAAGATGGACTGATACAGTACAGTACACAATACATTAATAAATATTAATAAAGAACTTTAAAATTTAAATTTCCCAGAATTTGATCCATATGGTGTAAAATAATACAGCATGTGTTTTTTTTTTTCTTTAACATCATCGGGTTGGATACCTCACTAACATTTATTTATAAAAAATCCAAATATGCAGTTTGAGTTATCATCACAATTGGGCTCGTAAATTCCTTGGGTATTTTCAACTATCCTTCGTTGTTTTGGATTTGACCATCCACGCCGACTTGAAAAATTCACCTTATATAAAGATCTGTAATTTTTTAAAAACTCGAAATCCCATTACCTTTCTTCAACCTCTGGGGTTCAACGTCCTGCTGATCCCTCAGTAAAGGATGGAAGAATGTGTACACGAGGTCGGAATGCGCGATCTCATCCGCCAGGCTGAATAGGGATGTGAGGAACGCTTGCACGTCGCCGAACCGACGCTCCGCTACCTGACGAGTGTTGGAACGGCCCACGTGCAGGCCTGATGGTAGACTGAAAACAAAACATTAGACGGGCTGATTTTCCAATAGGCCATATTTATTTACATACATAACTCTTGGTTGTATCCTCAAAAGAGTAAGGGTCCAAAATGTGATTGGAGCGTATTTATCAATTTTTTAAACCGAACAAAGTTTGAACAGGATTCAAAGCCAACCTGATTATTGAATCGAGTTCACATCCTATATTAATACATGTAGCTAATAGACTAATGGGCCGGCATAATTATATGAACTAACTACATTATATGAACATTTCCAAAAACTTATTGCATATTTAATAGGGATACAGAAAATGCATACACTATACATGACGGTAAAAAAATCAAACGCACTCTCGATAATAGAGGCCCGTGCCCCGCAGTGGGACGTAAATGGGCTGATACAGCAACTGTATTGTATCAACCCATTTACGTCGCATTGCAGTATGCATGACGGTAAATGCAGTGCTGGCCAGATAGAGTGTAAGCTGACTTCTTCTTTGTGTGCCTCTTCAGTGTTGAAGGTTGGCCGTCAGCTTGTTGTACTCTTCCTTGTCATGTCTGACTACAGCAGATTAATTATTTTATATTTTACAGACCAACATCAATATGCAGGTCTGTTGGAAAATTACTAGCAGAGTCAATGACAAAATGCGTCACATACTCGAACATACGAGTGTACTTTTTCCGTAATGACCAAAACAATTAACTAGAAAAGAGGAGCCAATTGAAACAATGGTTATAAAGGACAAAAACTCATTTCTATACATAGGATACATGCATTTTCACTCCAGCATTTTTATTAACAAGGTACTTCCCACAAGGTGTAAAATAACAATTAAAATGCGACTCCGTTTCCGATCATTTGTGATTAGTACACATTTTAGTGTGAGATAAGATTACGGTCATTATTCGAATGGTGTCGGGCGCGAAACTCTTGTATCTTATCTCCGTAGTACATGTATTGATTCAAACACTTATGGACGGGCCGCTATTGTCATTGCGAATCTAAATATTTTGCATTTATTAGTTGGTGTTACGTTCAATGGCAATATTAAGAAACCCAGAGGGATGTGAGTATATTTTAACATTTATTATCATGTAAATATTCCATGACATTTAGTGCATTTTTGTATAAATTATACCACTTAAATATTCCACATTTCTGGTACATATTTTTAGATGCATATGTTTATTTTTAATTTTTCAACTAGTAAAATTAGTGTAGATATTTAATGTAACAACTTTAACGTAGACTTTTAAAACGTTTTTCATGATGAGTTTGTGTAGTACCAATCAATCGTTTTATACAGATACCCACGAAACAGGCATTGCTCAGTGTGGGTGTCACAGTATTATCAAAATAAAATATGTAACAAAGCTGAATCAATATTTATTAAAAATAATTGACTGAAAACATTCGTATTCAGGCCTAATATTTCATTTCAGTGAACAATACGGTGAACTACGTGGCCGCATTAGCTTTCTTCTGTTGTGTGTCCTGTATTACTATGATGATTAAGTTCAGGGGGTTCAAAGCGTCGCTGAACATGTTCAACGGCAAGAAAAACAACAAGGAACACGATGTCTTAGAACCTGGCTTGTGTCTCAACGGCATTTACAGAACCAACAGGGACGGATATTTTGGTAAAAAAAACGCTCTAATTATTATACTTTAAACGGCTATAAAAAGAGTGACAATTAAACAACAAATATAAGACAAATAATGATAACTGTGGCGGATCACAAAAAAAAACACTAAAACCTTAACGAAACTTTGATTACTAGCTGTTATTATCATTAATCATTCTGCCTGTTTATTAAAGTGCATTGAAGGTAAACAATACACGAGTTTCGATGGCGTGTAATTGAATAAGCATATGTATAAAGCAATTGATACTAAGAGGTCGACGATGAATAGTCGTTCACACCAGAAGAGGAAATCTGTTTACATTTTATACATTTTACACGAAAGGCTTTTCTCAGGATTCGCAGAGGCGGAATAGCAAATGATTCATATCTATATATAAACAACGGTCTGATTACATTTTTCAAAGATTACCGATAAAAAGTCACGTGTAGTGTCTTACTATAGGATTTTTTTTATGTTTCTTTTTTGTACTCTCAAGTTACATAGTAATTAAATATAAGCAATAAACTTAAAGTAGTACAATGGGCAGCCATATCGCATTGAGAGATTTCTTCCTGGCAACCTTTGGATGAACAGGAATTGTTGGATAAATAGGGCTTGACTTGCAACAAGAGTATATTAGGAAGGGATAGGTAATGATTTTTGATTTGTGTTTTAAACACGTTCAGTGATTTAGCAATACTAATATTTAGAGGTAAGGCATTCCACAACCTAGCTGCTTGAACAACGAAAGATTTGTCGAAATACACTGTAGTCTAGGCTTGGTATATGCAACATACGATTCTCCGATGATCGCAGAGATCTCGCATGTCTTTCACTAAGGAAATGAAATCTTTCTTTAAGATATTATGGAGAAGAGGGATTGCATAATACGTTAGGAATTATGTACTATGATAAACCATACAACGTGTTTGCCTTTCAGAAAAAGACCGCGAACTCGAAAGGCCGAAGAGGCTATCTCCATCTAGGGTCAAGTTACCCAACTGTTCAGAGGAGAGACCTGCCATTAGACCGACCAAGAGCAGCAGTGACTTAACCAAACAAAACAATCTACCCGCACATCTTAGATACAGCACTCCGAGCGTTTCACTAGACCCGAGAGGGGAGGACGACAGAGCACCAAGAACTAGCCAAAACGGGAGACAGGATACACCAGTCTCTCCTCAACAAGAAAAGGAACAGGCAAAAGTGAAGAAGAAAGAACTAGCTGAACAAAAAGCGAGAGATAAGAGAGCAGCACAGGAGCGAGCCAAGCAAGAGAAACTAACACAAGCGAGAGAGAAGAAAGAAGCTAAAGAGAAAACTCGCAAAGGGAAGAAGGACAAGAAAACGAGAGCACCAGCGCCACCACCGATGCCACCGCCGGTGCCAATATCATCGCCACCAATATCAACATCTGTTACAACGCCACCAACTGCCAATCCAGCCTTTCAAACATCTAACTACTCAACCAACACTTTAGACAGCTCAATAAGTAGGAGTAGCGGACCACCACCTTATTCCAAAGAGCCAATCCCTGGGCCAACCTCTGTGCCAAAACCAGAATTGGTTCAAAACGGAAACGATCCGTCTGGCAACATAACTTTTAGCAAACCAATAGACACAGGCAGTTGGGACATGGTTTCAAAGCACAGAGAACAAGTCAGTAGGACAACTATCACTATGGAGACCCAAAACAAACAACGAGTGATGGATTTAAACTACAATATAAACAGGAGAGATAACAGCGACGCGTAAACATGTTCCAAACTCGCTTAATATTTATTCAGACATGTCTAGCAAGATAACGAATTGTGAGATTCTAATTAGATTTAAAGATATCGAATGCGAATATATAATGTAAATGATGTTATTTGTTATAATTTTATTAATAAAAATAAATCAACACTACAGATATTGTATCGATAACGGCATTGTTAATTTGAACTTGTCAAACGGTGACGCCTTTAATTAGTCGAGGCGTGATAAGTGATAACCAAATCAATACGAGGAATACTTTCCATCATGTTTATCGACAATGTTATCAATAATTTTATGGGCCACAGGATGTACTGCTATTTCCCACAAAGCATTATGATTCACATTTTTTAATCATAAAATCCAATTGTTTTTCTTTGTTTTATTGTGTAAAATATTATATAGGCGCATGTATATCTTAGGTATGTATTAACAGTAGATTAACTTATGAATTATTTTTATGATCATGATTGATAACACATTGAGAGGTGTTGATGCCCTGGTCCCCTACGTTGTTAATGTCTCATTAGGGAGAGATAGGCCAGTGTAGTGGATCATAAAGCAAAAACCTCACAATCACACAGTGCTCAGCAGTGGAAGATTTATAAGCGAATATAGAACAAATTTGTCGGTATTTCTAATTCCAAGCCTACATTGCGACTCCACCATGTATCGCGACTTTCTTCTTGTATTCTTTTAACTATATTCTGTCCACTATACGATGATAAACGATATTTGCGAAATTTTCTTTCCACTTGAAAATTTATATTGCAGATCAATACACTAATTATAGATAACCAAAATAATCGAATTAATTTGCTTAAAATTGGAAATTGGAAATATAGATACTAAACTCACCTATGAACCTTAGCAAGCGGGAAGTGCAGACAGATCTTCTGGTAGAGTTCGGTGAAGTGTTTGTATGAGCGGTAGAGCACGAAGGGCGTGGCCTGTCCCTGCCGGAATATGCGTAGCGCGTACACGTAGTGCTTTTCGGGGTCGTAGCGCTTTTCGTAGCCTAAACACTCTACGCTCACTAGTCGGCCTTCTTGCGCCATTCTATGAATTTAAATTACAATTATAAATGGAAAATACCAGTTAGGATAGGAAAAAAAATAATTTCGGTCCGCAAATAATACGGCATCAACAGTTCTCTTTACTTACCAGCACTTTGATATATCGGTAAAGGCCTTTTAAAATGATTCTTAAAATAAATGAATATAAAAAAGAACATCAAAAACTCAAACCAAGTTTAGAGTTTGATTCGGTAAACCCCCGTGATTTTAATATCAAAAAGCAACTTCGCATTATGATTTCCTCTCTTTTTGTATGCAATATATTTCCTACGTCAGGTAAATACGTACGTGTAAGCTCGGGGCATGAAGGACAGCAGTTCGGTAGTGTTGCTGCTCTGATCGCCGCTGGCGCGCATCTGAGCCAAGTTGTGTAGGAAGAAGTTTATTGGAGTGAACCTGCGGGTGGGAACATATGTGGAATTTTTGACCTTAACTTTTTTAATATAGAGGTACGATGAACCGAAATATTTTCTTTCGAAGTATTTACGTGTCTTTCAGTTTGTAAAGTTTTATTTATTTTAATTTAAATATGTGTATTTTGACTAAATATGGACTTTATATTTTACTTCATATACATTAACACCAGAAATCGTAACAAATATGTATCTTAATAATCTTATAAGACACACTTTATAAGCTGTACAAAATACATTTATTTGTGCGAGGATCAAACTCTCAGCACCTAACATTTTAGCTTGCAGTGGCGAAGGCTCCATATAACTCGATTCCCTGCGGCTTACCTTTTGTAATTTATCATTACACTATAAACAAGCAAATTTTTCAAAATTATTCATGTAATATCTAAACTCATTTTATTCAACGACATCTGTCGGCCACATAGGTAAATATTACTGCGGAGGCGCATAGCAAACTCGTAATTAGATTGCGCCGCGTTGCGACCTCTGGCGAATTACTGCCAAAATTGTTCGGCTTATTGAATAACAATGGCGCGGCCCGTGCGCCGACCGTCCGCGTCGGCTGCATGTTACGCATTGGTGTGACATGGTTGTGTACTTTGCAACAAATCACGCAAAATTGTACCTTAAACTTATTATGATTTAAGGTTCAATTTCCGTTAAAAAAGCAGGAGGCATGCTGCGAATCTTCAGCATTTTGTGTGTTTATGTGTGTATTTGTGTAGATATCACTGCATTTGTAAGTGTTATATTAACATTTTGACAGTATACGAGTATTAGCTGGTTCACGTTACTGTTTAGATTTTAGGAAGTGCTCGGCTACTAATAATCAGTGGCGGTACTTCCATACAAGCCCAAAAGCCCGGCTTGCCCTACTTAATACGTACATACTCGATACTGAACATAAACCATTACAATAAATACAATACATTCATTTATTAGAAAACATCTACAATTTTTGAATTTACCGCGTCCTGTCGCGGCGCGTCTAAATACAGCGCTTGAGACGGAGCGCCAAAGCGCCGCGCGAAATTCATTCCATAGGCAATGATATTAAAACTCAAAAAACGGTGGCTCCACGCGCTCCCTTAAAAAGGCGGCACAACGCACATATATCTATCTTTTTCTCTCTCGTGTGCTTTTACGAGGCTTTTGGCAACGCGGCCCACGTATGGGTGAAATGGTGTACAAGACGCTACGAATGTATAGGTATGGCTATTTTTGTATAGCTCTCAGTACGAGACGAAATGCCCGGCTTCGTGGTGAACATTTCACGGTTGTCACGTTATTATTTGTTATTGTTGTTTAGTAAATATATTTATTGTTATTAAATTAACTTGTTTCGCATTTAAAAATATTTTTAATTAAATGATTAAAAATGTGCCTGTAATGTCGGTACTTTTTAATAAATTATAATTGCAGTTTGTAATTTATAGTAATGTTTATATTTACGTTTCGTTTCGCAATTCTGAACGAATTCGTACTAACTTCATAAGTATTTTGACATTGTGTAATTATTGTAAATAGTTCTAATATAGGTAAATTATTAGTTGTTTTATGTTATTGAAGCTTTTTGATACTAAAATGAGTTGTATTGTTTCCTGTGATGGTTTTAGTGTGATGATGAAAGTGTTCGTTGCCGGTATAAAGGTAATTTAATTCAATTATATTGAATTAGAAACTAGAGCGAAAACAACGCCGGGTTTGTGTATTTCTTATATTCGTGGTAAATCACGAGAGGTATTTTATCAGTTCAGTTAAATAAACTACGTAATTTGATTTCTACATGCTTCCCTTTGTATAGGATATTAAATAATGATGTTTCATATTATGTTTTTCAAACGACATTTGTGTATTAGAATAGTTTGATAAAATATAAACATTGCAATAAATTAGGTGGCTCTTTCAAAAAGTATGTTATTACTTGTAATTCTTAAAAATTTAACGTTAATGAATTAATAATAATAATAATTTATGCCGCATTTTCGGATAACTGCGAAGTCAAACACGGCACCATAGTAGCTATCGTTGTGCTAGCGGAATGTCGGGTATTAAAAATGAGGTGCTCAGCAGTTATTGCAATAAACAATTACGGTTGCATTTCCACAAGTAATCTATATTTGTATTAATCCTAATATTGTATAGATTATGTGTTAAGTCTGCTGACGTACATTCGTTTTCTTTGTTCTTAGTATATTTTCCTTCTAAATCAATATGCATTAAACATAAAACAAAATATTGGGCTTGCCCTACCCCAAAACCCTAGGCACGCCACTGCTAATAATACAACTAATAAAAGCGTGGCTAACGTACTTGTTAACATTGTATCTAGATCATTAATTTTTCTTTATTAATCTTATATTCACGTGCGGTTTAAAAATATACTTTTTTACTTTTCTCATGTTGACATTGCAACTTTTGTATATTGGAAATATTAAAATATAATTGACGACCGCAGTACGTAGATGCCATCATACGAAACGCAATCGTTTTGTTTGGTGAGTGAGATTGTCGGAGGAATAATTTGCTGGCGGTTGGATATGCACAAACGTCCGAATATAAGGATACAGGTACAAATTATGTAAATGTGTCGCGTTTCGGGCTAATTCTGTGAAGCATCTCACGATAAGTTGATCTACTCAATGTGGACTGCACTATGTTTACTATCAAGTATCAGTCGCATTGTCTTCCCTATGTAGGGCCAGTAGGTATAAACAAAATAAACACACTTATTTCGCGTATTGAGCTTCGGCTTCCCTTTTTAAAAAAATCACCCTTCGCCACTGTTAGCTTGCATACGTCAGTTAATTGTTATGTGTAGTGTAGTGTAGTGCAGGGTGGTGCAGCACGCACTTGCTCTTGAGCGAGGAGTGTATGAGGCGCGCGAAGGCGGCGGCGGCCTCGGCGTTGGTGGCGGCGGGCAGCAGCGCGGCGCGCACGTAGCCCACCGCCGCGTGCGACACGCCGCACACGCCCGACAGCGCCATCTGTGCACAACCACTACCCCATCACGAACGCACGCGAGTGTCACCATGCTGTCGCCGCCGTCACACGTGGCTGAGTAGGCTACTGCACCGGCCGACACTCATATGATGATGTTGACATCCAATTTATAAGCCAAAGGAAGTCCACTGCTGAACATAGGCCTCTCCTAATGATTTCCACAGTGACATATTTGAATTAATTTAACCCACATTTTTCCCACTTCACCCACCACCCACTTCATCACTTCAGGTGGACTTGTAATAAAAAAAAAACTATTTAATTTTCAAGGCTTTTGATCTGCCTGTATAGGTACGAGTCTTTACACCGCTCAAATAAGTTCCCAGAACCCAACCGCAGTAGAGCTATTACCAGTGCGAAGAGGTCGAGTATGTGGTCGTGGTGCGCGCGCACGATGTTGAAGGCCATGCAGCACAGCTCCACGAAGTGCTGGAAGCGCTGCGTGGGGCGCTCGCCGCCGTTGATCACGTACACCATGTCGTGCGTCAGGACGAACGGCGCGCGGTCTCTGTACCAATTACATGTAGCTCAAATACTGCTCAGTGCATTTATAAAAGGTTTATTTAAGTGTAATAATTATCTATCAGTTTATAAGTTAATTTATGAATTAGCCAGACAGCGGGCGGGACTGGACGACAATAGCCCTATATTATATGCCCCATACAAATATTATAACTTCAAACGAATCGTCAGGGACGCTCCTGCGTCGTGTCGCGGCCCCGTTCCGGTCGCTGTCGAAACCATTATTATTAAGTCTAGCTAGTGCCGAACACTTTAAGGCTGATTAAAAGTCGTGTCTGACGGATTTTAGAATTAGCCAATATTAGTGAAAGTGCATGAAAAATAAAATAATATATTTTTACACAATAGAGTACAAAATTAAACCCCTATAAATACCCCTGTTGTAAGGATTTTCAAACTACAATTGCAACAATTTGTTTCATACCTTTTAAAGTTGCCAAACATCTGTGCGTCACCCAGAAACTTTCCGAAATCGATATGGAATAGATGTCCAGAAGTCTTCAACATTATGTTGTCGTTGTGACGATCGCAAATTCCGAGAAGATACGTCGCAACGCTGTATCCCGCACATGATGCTGCAAAATAAATGAATTTTAACACTTACTGCTTTGCGATTTACCTTCGACAGCAGCAGAGTTCCAGACTGTATTGTCTCTAAATTAGACTCTCTGATCAGATTTATACATACTGTATCAGCCCATACACGACCCACTGCAGGGCACGGGCCTCCTCTACAATCGAGAGTACGATTGAGAGTGGTTAGGCCATATAGTCCATCACGCTGACCCAGTGCGGGTTGGCAGACTTTTACATACCATAGAAATTTATACAAATCGCTATGGTATGCAGGTTTCCTCACGATGTTTTCCTTCACCGTTATAGTGCGTGGTGATTGACTATCAATATACACATGACTCCGAAAAGTCAGAGGTGTGCCCTGGGATTTGAACCCGCGACCACCGTGAACATGTAGGCAGCCACGTCTGGTCCGTTACCAACAGGCCACCACGCACTTGTACATTGATTTATACATAGCGTTACTGTAAATAACAAAGCGACAAACTAAAAAAACTAACTCATCAAAATAATTTGTTATCGATTAACGAGTGCGATTGTATCGATATTATCTTATCGAGATATACACAGATCATAATGCTAACATTGCTGGACTTTTGGAATAAAATGTACAGATAGTAGTCGACAATGATATAGCATAGATTTACCAGTAAAGTTGTCACGTGCCCTTTGGTATTCCAGTTCAGATGGGTTATGCTTGGCGAGCCATTCGGCGATGGGTTTGTCCTTAAAAGATCCTGTCAGGCCCCATTCCGTTTGTATCGCCCGCAGCGTCTCCGCTTCCGTCACGATTTCTATCATTCCTGCAAAATTATTGTACATTTAGTTTACAATAAGCTAAAATCTAGTATTATGGTAAAATTATACATACTTGTAACTTTTGAACTAATTTATATGAATCAGGATTATACGATCCAGATAAATAAAAAATTAAAAACGTATTTGTCTTCAAATATTAGGTACCAAAATGGTGGAAAATATGATATATGTTGTGTTCAAATGGGATTTATTTGAAAAGGATTGTATTTAGATATTTTACCTTTATTACTACTCGTCGGTAAGGCTTGGAATGTAACCATCCGCAGATCTAATCCAGCCTTCAGCCACAAGGTGTCCATCACTTTTATCACTTGCAGGACTAGGGAATCCTGCCGCAAATCATCTCCTACCTATCAATAAAACATGCATTGTATCAGTTACTGAAGAAACCACGTATTATCCTATCCTATAAGAAGCTTTGGCTTCGACTAATAAAAGAACTTAATCACTAACCAAATTATATTTTTTTTTGTTTTGACGCATTTTTGATCAAAAAAAAATAATTATCAATTCAAAATATTTTATAAAGTATAATATACCTTAAACATAGCAGGAATGATGGCGTTGTCGCTGCCAATGAAATTGATTTTCAACGGCAATGTATTCGATGAGAAATACGAACAAGACCTGTTAAAAATTATTAATCAAGCATTATTGGATACAGTCGTATTTGTAGAGTCGATAGTCGTAGCAGAAGAAGATTAATTATCGATAAAAACAGGGTGTTTTCTGCTCAATTAAATAACGATAGAAACTTGACTAATCAGTTGAGTGGATAAAACCGGAAATCAGAACTAGAGGCAAGCTTTTATAAAAACCGAGATCCGTCAGTAAATTTTATCGAGTTGACGATGATGAACATTCGACTAGATTTTCGAGTCCAATGTCGCAACCGTAGTATTGAATTAAAAAAACCAATCAATATTTAAATTAGATCTATTAAAAAAATCATCCAAGAAAAATCGACCATGCTAATTAACACGTTAAACATTGGTGACATCTGCCTAATTTTATCCATAGCATATTAACACGTTAGATCACAGTGGGTCAATAGCAAAGACCGGAGCGTACGTACTTGATATCAACATCGTGCACTTGCATGTGCAACGCTAGTGGTAGTGCGGTGGGCTCGTGACGTAACAGCGCCGCTACCTTCCCGCCGCCCGCAGTGAGCGCGCGACTACGAGCGCCCTCTTTAGCGCTCTTTACTGATAGCGCCACTTCCGATAATGTCTGTGGGAATATCGATAAAGTTTTATGACAAACCACAACAAAATTGAGCTGAAACAACTTTGTAAGACTGGTCAACTGTTAATTCTTAAGTAAACAGGACTGTATAGTGTCTTTTACAGCGGCAAAAAAATAGTAGCTTAATTAGTTAGCCAGTAGTTAATTTATTGCTAAAATTAAATTAAATACATTCTTTAAACGTTAAATAAAAATAGGTAGGGCATAAACAACTGCTGTTAATTCATTTTCATTAATTAGTACAGACTTTAGTGTATCTTAAGTTTGACTATGACGATATAGGCAACCTTAATAGATGTATAATTAAACGAGGTTATAAATTTTAACAATACTATAACGACGCCTAATAGGCACTATATATCCTTGGCACCATTATTTGGCACCTTAATAATTGTGACAATAATGTCAATAACCTTAACAAGCATCTGTTGTCGGAGCAGCGTCTTGTTGAGGTTGTCCCCGCACAGCGCCAGCAGCGCCCGCAGCAGCAGGCGGTAGCGCCACGCCGCCACGCACGCGTCCGCCGCCAACGACTCTCCCTCGCTCTCCTCCAGGGATATACCTAGGAACTCTTGCCCTGGCGCCTGCGAATACACAAGTCATCATAATAAATCAAACTAACAACAAGCTAATAACAATAGTTGAAGTTCATTACCTGAGGCACGTTGGGCAATGAGTGTACCAACAGCCAGAATAGTTTGTGGGCTATAGCAGGCGCTGATAAAGCACGAGCCAATAGCAAACCTGTAATTTTTAATGTCCTATGTAAATATTATTTTACTAGCTAAACTATCGAATATGTAACAATAGTATTTCAAATATAGTTCAGACTGTGTGTAATTTACGGTATGTCTTGTTTTTCGATTGAACAACAGTAACTAGATATGAGCGGAGCCTAAATATTTAGGCATTAAAGGTATCAATCTCCTTTGCTCGCTCTCACATTGCATCGTCAAGGATCGACAATGCCGTATAACAGATGTTGTAGGTATTCAAAAACTGTGGAAATATTTTCCCACCAGGTGAGCCACTTATTCATATATTATTATTCCTATGCTTTCAGATATAAACATTAACTGACCTGCCAGAGGACTTGCTTCATAAGTCTCGTGTCTCAACGCTTGTGTGAGTTGCGGCAACACGCGACACAGATCGTCGTCAGACATCTCGTTCAGTAAAGTTACGGCGGTCTCGCGTACTGTTATATCTGGGAAACTAAAATTTAAAAAATATCAGGGATGCCTAGCTGCCAGTTTTATATCGATACAGTAAACTATAAATAAATGAGTAGGCTCATATTATTTATTTGGACATGGTAAATTCCATGCTTATGGTATGGCTCAACTACCAATAAAGATTTTGTAAAATTTATTGATTCTAACATTTCGAAGTTAATTGCGAAGCGGTAATGTGTTTTTTAAATAGATGCAATTTATAAAAAATATAGATTCAAAACATATTGTTGCGTTTATTTTCCTATTAATGGAAAAGTTAATAGTTGATAAAACTAGGAGACTTAAAAAATGTTGGTAGAGGAGCTAAATAACAAATATTCATTTGCCATGACGCAGATTATTTCTTACAACATTATCAAATCTATTACTAGCGACTGCACTCACCAGGGCAGCAGTAAATGCATAGCGTTCAACGGCGATGGTTTCTCCCACAAGTTAAGCAGTGCTATGAGTTGTTCTCGATGCTCGCCGTACCAGTTGGTAGCTGCCAGCAGAACCAGCGGCAACGCACCGGGCAGTTCCACTAAATATTGCCGTTTCTCCCACATTATCTGTAAATTAACATTTTATTATGGAGATACTATTTAGTTCGCTTTACTTATTATTTATATTATTTATGTGTACGTATAAATGAGATTTCAAAAAAATTAATGTAGCGCTGCATATTCCTCAAATTGATATTGAAATAAAACGAATTCTTACGGATTTTAACGCGAGCAAATTGGTATTTTCACAGTTGGAATGATTCATTGAAGTTAGATCAGAGACAAGGTGTTTAGCTTTATTTTGCTGGTTTAAAAAATTACAGATGCTATAACAGCAAGTAATAAAAACATATTTTTATTTACCTCTCGACAATCAGTAGGCATCCTCTGATAAGCGCCCTGTTCGATGAGGTGCAACAGCTGAGACTGCGTGTGGCCGTCCAAGCTGTCGAACGACGGCAAATCTTCCCGAGATAATACTTTCTGCTTGCTCTCTTCGCCCTCCGACCACTTTACACCAGAGTGAGAATACGCTGGGATTTCTGCAAATATATGGCATTGGTGTAATTTATATTATCGATAAGAGACACAATTTAACTTATCGATAGTTATGCGTATACGTAGCGACATTCATTTCATGCTATAGGATTGTGATCACAACGTATATCAAATGATCATATCACAAATTAATTAACAACGATATAATTATCGATACAACAATATATCCGAGCAATATATCGATAAAATGTAACTTCATAAGAAAAGTAATAACGCTTTGCAAAGGCCCAAGCAATAATCAGTATTTTAGCATTTCTCTGGTTTTTAACGTATAATATTTTTGTGGTATTTAATGTATGTACATAGGTCTATAATAATAGGTATTTAATTCAAGGCAAATTGTGGATGGGACATGCGCGGGATGCGCAGGAGATAAGTCGTGTGATGGGGAAGAGGCCTATATCCAGCAGTGTATAAATTGAGGCTGTTATAATGATGCTGATGTCGATGATTGAATGTAGGTATAGTAAGTGAGTGGTGCTTGTTACCGATGTTGAGCAGCGGGTGCGGCGCGGGCGGCGCGTGCAGCGGCGGCGGCGCGGGCCCGGCGCGCCGGTCGCTCGTGCCCGGCCACAGCGGCACCACGTACGTGCCCGACGACAACATGCTGCACCACAACAACAACACATATCTCATCTGTCTCTTTCACTCGCGATTTCTTACGTTCATTGCGGCACCCACACAACAAAGTATAAAACAGTGGGTATCGGTCGTACATATGTATAGAAATAAATAGCAGGACGTGTGATATCCGCAAACGGATTACGCCCGATAAACCACGCCTTGTCCGCACTGCACTTCGCCACTAGACTCCGCTTCGTTGCTGGGCGCCTGATTCTCGTTGTCATATCTATCATGTTACGTACCCGTCGTAATCAAACAGTTGTATGGCGGCCCAGCCGAGCTCGACCTGTTCATATTGCACGTCGCCACTAGACTCCGCCTCGTTGCTGGGCGGCTGGTTCTCGTTGTTAGTCTGGTGTTGAGTGTCTACTGTACGTAATGTGCGCCCGTATAGAGACAGGACCAGGCGCGCCTCGCGGGGTATCGCACTCACTGGCAGGTCTTCGAGATTCAGCCTGTTTAAAAAAACATTCACATTATAGAGGGATTCATCGATTCTGGTAACTAAAATCTTGGTATGAATTCGTGGACATGTTTTTTTTTCTTTACCGAATTTCTTATTAATTTCTAAAAGTAAAAATTATGAACTACTTAATAAATACAGATTAAGCTGTATACTTAACAAAAACTTACTTAACAAAAACTAATTTCACATCTATTTTGTGCCCACCTACAAACTTAATCACAGTCGACTTGCCAACGTAAAAAGTCATTACAAAAAAGGTAAAGTAACTTCTAAGTATAGAATAGTCATTAAAACACAGTCAATTTACTAACTAAGAAATCGTCATAACAAACGTAAACGTGTCATGTATCAAATTCACTCACCAAGTATCAAATATGATCCTAGGGTAGAAACCACCGCACTCGATCCTTGAAGTCTGTGTAAATCTCAAGGTCTTCATCGGCCGAGTCCCGTGGTACACTTGCGCGTGGAACAAGTACTCGTCGTGGTTCCAACATAACGGCAGACAATGTACCGCTTCGATGCAGAACAGCGTCGTCTCTGATATCGTGTGAGCCGGTACTGCTTCTGCAAGGATACAAGATTTATGTTATCGATATATTGATGTAGTATTGAAAATACCAGAAAAATTGCCTGGACAGACCCACACACTAACAAAGCAGCAATCTTATAAGGTTTTAGTTTTTTCGTTCTGAGGTACGACACTAAAGCTGAAAATTTGCTTTGAATGGTATTTTAGTATTTTTTAGAGATATTATTACAGTTTTGCTATTGCTATTTTTGTCTTACTTGTCCGCCATTACTTTCCTTACCGATGGGCCGTATTACCACTTGCTTAGTAAGTACGAGCACATAGATTTTATTTACGAATCCGTTCCAGTATAACACTTTAAAACCACCAGCAAATGAGTTACCTGAATATATATAACAGTGTATACGTACTGGCAGGATTACTCGGCGGATGGTGTGCGTCAGCAAGGCGGAAGTCCAACGGCCTGGCCCGTGTGTAGAGCGCCATCAACGCCCTCACTGCGTCGCGCACGCGCGCGCTCTGTTGCAGCAGTATGTCACGCGCGCCCGCGCCGCGAAGGGATACCGTGCAGTATGACCCGCGGTCGCTCTCGATCTCGGGACGTACGCCACCCGTCACGCTCTGAGATCACACACGTTCAACATTTATTAGGCTGGTACAAGCGACCACCCTTATTCACATACACACACACATGGTAAGTATACTGCAGTAAATAAATTCCGGTATAAATAGGGCTACTGATAATGTATTGCCCCTTGATGAACCAACTGCAAGCTTGCAATATTAATTTAGTCATCCCAACACGCGACACTTATAAATCAGTTACACAGCGAATTTTACACTTTGTGTACACTAGTCACTACATAAAGTCTTCGCGAATACCTCCGACTTGGCTTTAACCAGAGCAAATTGTGTATTTTCAAATCGAAGCCAGAATTCACAAGCAGTTATTTTTATTTTTAATTTTAATTTTATTTTGTTATTTATTTTAAATTTATTATTGTTTATTTGTACCATGTTTGTGTATGTTGCGACTGTGACAAATAAATCGTTTTTCTTTCTTTCTTTTCTTTTTCTTTCAGTTTACATCATCGTAAATATAACTAATTTTAGGCTTACTATGAATCACATTCATACGATTTCCACAATCCAATGAAATATTCATTTTAAAGAAATATAGCAACACTATCATACCTAATTCTTAACATCAATGATTATAAATCACCTGTCCAGTACACGCCTGTGCGAATGCATTGAGCGTGTGCGTGATGTGAAGCGTCTCGATGCCGCCGGCCAGCGCGCAGATCGCCTTCACGGCTTGGAACACCGCCTTGGGGGAACAAGTGCCTTCCGCACTGATCACGCCTACTGCGCGGGATAACTCGCCTTCTAGCGTTTCTGGAAATCATTATTTAAATACATGAACAATTTTGAAATACACTTTGACATGACAATGATTATATATATATTTTTTTTGTAATATAAAACTTATTGTTAATATTATACCAGAGTGGTTGGTGGCGGTGTTGTGAAAACGGCTGACGCGAAAGAGATTTTTTTTCTAAAATCAATAAAACCCAGACAACATCAGCTTAATGCACTAGTAATAAGAATAATGTAATAATATTACCTCTGAAAATAATCTACCGCAAAGCTGAATATAGGCATCTTCCACTACTACTGCCGATATTATTACATGGATATTCTATTTATTGCTTAGTATACTACCTTACTTAGTATTTAAAGTATTCTTAAAATATATGACCTTACTGAAGCCGTAATATCTACGAACCCAGCAGTATGGACAGGTTGTCGAAGGACAGCGTGGGCATGGCTCCGTGCGTGGGCAGCAGGTCGTCGAGCGCGAGGTGCGCGTGGCGCGCGTCGTCCCGCGCCGAGCGAGCCAGCGCGCGCTCCCGCCCCTCCACCAGGCACAGCCGCACGTCCTTCTCCAGGCGCACGCACTCGCGGATGTACTCGTACTCGCTGAGCGAACTGCCGGCCGTTAGGTACTCTTTCGCTCCCCACACCTGGGATTATAAAAAAAAAAATTAAGATACCTTATTGCAGTGGTTAATAAAGGTTGCATCTACCTTGTGGGTGTTCAAAATGTAGAAGGTATTTGCTGCGTGTCACTCACAAACTGCGCACACAAACTAACGAACACTCGAAAAAAAAACAGATGAAGCGCATACGCATGATTAACGTGACGACGTGTAATTCAGACATGGAAATATTTTTTATGTTTAACTCACCCTTAACATGTATCCAGACATATCGTCTCTTATATCTTCATCTAATGAACAAACTACAGTTAATATCACATGCTCTACTGTCGACTCCACTGAAACAAAAACAATCAAATTAAAATATCGATAAATATTTACAGAGTATAAAAATATTTAGCTCAACTATTCAAGCTGTTTTACTCCTAATTTTTATCAACCTAAAGTTCATTTTCAATTACCAGGTACACACCTGGTAGTAAGGATAACACAATGTATAAGTATCGATATCGACAAAGGGCTTACCATCAGATGTGAAAGTGATGGGTTCATCGGTGTGAGCGTGGTGGACTAGAATCTTTATACTGGTGTTCGGCGGGTATTTGCCCCCGGAGCGCGCCGCTACCACGTGCCCGGGGTTCGTCTTCTCGTCCGAGTGAACGAACCTTTCTGTGAAGCAAAATAAATATATTAAAAAATATATATATGACTGAAAACAGTTTATTACGGAGCTTGGTAAATTGCTGTGTCTTTGATATAATATTATATACATAAAAGCTAAAGAAGAATATAATTTAAATTTATAAACAAAACGCCTGCTGGAAGTCTTATGAGAAAGAGGTTCTACATCGTATCCTATGTATTTCAAAGATACGTATATCGATAAACAAATTGTATTGTGTACTCACTTCTGACATCAAGGACCATTTTCAGAAAAGCCTGGTGTTCGCTGTCGTAATTCTTTGTTCTAACTTTGACTATACAATCGTAAAGCTTGTTCTGAAAATAAAAGATTTACCATTAAAGTATTGATCATATATCATACAAAAACAAATATCACTGAAAAATCACAATTTTACTCCATCCTGATACACCAATTTCTACGTCCACTTTTATCAATATCTACATGCATTCTAGTTGGTTCAGGATAATAAATAATTTATAATATTTTATTTCTAATAGGTTATAATATGCACTCACAGTAGAAGACTTCAACGTGACGGCGGGCACCGGCGGTATCGACTTGGGCGGTGGGGAGGGGAGCATATTGGGGTCCCTCTTGCTAATGGTGGCGTACACGGGCGCGTCTCGCATTTCCGTCTCTCCATATAGGAAGTCCAGCGGATCGTACTCTTCGTACACGCTCGAACACTCGCTGGGAACTGCATAGTCTAAGGATTATAACACAATATTATATGGGATGAATGTATTGGTATCAGACCAGACATTTTATACTTGTGTTTAGGATCATGGTTGCCCGTAACCTCCCAAAAAGCATGCCCGGTGAAGGGAAGTTGGTGTGTCAATTGCTTGATAGTCACAATGATTACAACCCAGTTTTTTTTTATTTCAACAATCGATTACTTTATATCGATTTAACAATCGATTACAAGTACAAATTTTAACAAAACCTTGCGTATAGTAATACCGAAATGTTTCTAGCATTTAAACATGATTATGATATTTGAAAATGCGAAAAACAACTCGATGATCACACAATATTAGACACACTTTTTAGCTCAAACAATGAAAAAGAAGTCTTCAGTCAAAACTTACTCGTGATTCGTGAATGATTTCTTAGCAAAAACATACATGCATAACGAGGCAATCCATTGAAGGAACAAACGTATTTACATAAAACTCACAATGGAATTGTAATGAATGTGGACCTAAAAATGAGTACACCCAATTTTTTATACCTTTAACAATTCGTGCTTTAATCCGTTAGTGCAGCCACATTTCCTCTTAAAACATATTTTTAATACACATTCTCCCTTAGCATTGCCTCTAAATAATCCCGTTATTTTTCGATTTAAATTATATAATTCTTTTACCCAGTTAATTTTCTGGTATGCAGTCAGTTATCGGTGTATGCACGAACCTTTCTCCTCAGTTTTCAAGTCCACATGAGTAATGAGACACATACCACTCACCAGGATTATTCTGTTCGGTTAGTAGCGGATCAAACGCTTCTAACACACTGACTCTTACGCTACCTTGGCTGCCGACCGAGTTCCTGCCGAAGTCGATCAGGTTCATCGATTTGGGGAGACTTCCTATCGTGTCATTTGATTCGTTCGACTGAAACATACCGATGGTGTTCATAAATAAAATGCACGAAAGTTAAATATTACAAAGAATAATATTACATAAAACGATTAAAACGTTTATTATTGCCTTTGTTTTTTGACAAATGGAACAAGTGAGTGCAATAACGTAACATTTAATTTATCGATACTTAGTCGATGTTTAGAATCGATTATACCGATTCTTTGAGGAATAAAGTATGTTAATTATAGCTTTTAGATGCATGTATACTCTAACTTCTTGTTGTTGATCCATCCATCCATCCATCTATCCATCAGCCAAAGGAAGTCCACTGCTGAACATAGGCCTCTCCTAATGATTTCCACAGTGACCTGTTGGAGGCAGCATGCATCCAGCGACGTCCCGCGACCTTTACCAGGTCGTCTGACCACCTAGTGGATGAACGTCCCACGTTGTTGATCACTACTAAGTAACTGGGAAGCAAATAACACATGAAACTCACCGCAATACTGACCTCCGAAGACTTCCTCGAACTGTTACTTTCAACACTATCGCGCGACGGTTCCGCCTTAACAACAGTCTGCGCATTGGAGTTGTTATTATTGACGTTATTGGGCGTGGTGTTGGCTGACGGTGGGTAGGTGTACACCTGGCTGATGGTGGGGTACAGGCTCACTGGCCTCGACGGCCGGCTTATCATATTCGTAGTTGTGTAATTGTAGGGAGGCGCAGTATAGGCATAAGGAGATGGTGTGGACATCCGTGTCTGGTTGTAGTGTAACGTAGGGTACATTGGCGGGGTGACGTGGACGTAGGTGGGCGGAGCTTCCTGTGGGGCGGGGGTGGGCGGGGCGTAGTAGGGATAGTTGGGCATCGGTGCGGGCATCCCGTACGGAGTGCCTGGAGGGTAGGGAGACATCGGCACATACTGGCCGTAGTTGTAGCTGTATTGAGGAGCGTAGGGATACCCCGGCCGCGGGTTGTAATTCTGGTTATTCATGTTGGCAGGCTGTTCTGTTGTGGCGAGGGCTAACTCTTCGGTCTGCTGACCTAACCTGTAATTAATTATTTTTCATTATAATCTGACTACCCTTAGTTAAACATACATACATGAGCACATGCTTTTCTCCTAGAAGGGGTAGGTAGTGGTGCTACCAGGATACCCACGTTTCGCCTAGTGTCTTCCGTCCCAATAAGTGGTAGGGGGCAAGCCTATCGCCATATCGGACACAAATTCCTGACTCCGGGCTTATAATGAATAGGGAAATTCAATATCGCTTGCTTTGCCCTACTCGAGAATCGAACTCGAGACCTAAGGCACGGAGGCAGTCAGTCAAACAGAATGATTTTTTTTACATTTAGTATCACAATCCAGTAGAAAGATATTGCAATTTACTCAAATTAAATAAAACATTCATTGTTCGTCTCCTGAATTGTATTGATGTTTTTATCAACGCCATTACAAAGCATAGTCTTGTTTATCAAAAGTTTATCGAATTGTTATCAGTAAATTACTGGAGTACTCACAAACGTGCTATTACATTTTCTTCAATGTAACGCGTAATACCGATCTTATGAATAACAAAAAAAAGTACGATAAATAAAACACGAAATAATTTGTTGAGCAAATAAAACATAAATTAAGCTACTTATTTAATACTTCAAAGATATCAATGTTAGATTTATCTTTAAAAAACACATTCAAATTCTACTCTGCCAAGTTTGACATTTATAAGAAAACAAAATTAATTAAATATATTTACAAAAAAAATGCAAACTAGTCTGCAAGCTATGAACATTTGTCGAAAAATCGAATGTATTTTTAGCTACAAATCCTGATTATATTAAAAATATATTTAATATAGGCTTACTTATTAATCTGCTCGATGTAGTCCTTGAGGGAAGCATGGGAATCTTTGGACGCTGCCTTGCTGGTGGGACTTGCAAATGATATTAAATCACTGCTCTCGTCTCTGGTGGGACTCGTGCCAGGTGATCTGGCAAACAAAAATAATCACTATATATTTATGGTCACATATAAACAATGAGTAGGTTATAACCAGTCACAGTCCATGCACTGACAAACAGATAAGATGTATTATCATTTTTCAATTCATTTCGTGGTGTCAATAATATTAGTTTTGTGTGTCTTTATCTAGATGGCGTTAGTAAATTTCACCAGTATTAATTCGTCTGCTCATTGTTGATACAGAAGCAGCTGATAAGTCAGTCGGGATTTGACGAAAAGCCACTATGTCACTTTCGCGTCTAACCCTTAGTTCTACAATCAATAATAGAGAAACAAACTTTATAATTATACCTAATTGAAATGGGCTATGAAGATAAAGGAGAAAAAATAATATGGTAAACTGCATTAACGTAATAGAACCAATAACAATATTTTTTAGAATTTTTGTGTTTGTCTGTACGGTTGTGCGCGATGAACTCAGAAACGGCTTGACGGACTTTAGATTAAATTTATTAATTCGTTTTGTCCCGAAAAATGTAGTGTTCCCGTGATATTAGGAAGGAATTCAGATATATTTATTACTTTTTTATATTCGAAAGAATGGGACTGGATCACATACTTTAAGTGAGAATGAGACGGGACGGGGCGGGAAAAGCAACACACAGGACGGAATTGAGTTTGAATATAAATAAAACACTACGGGAAATAACATGTTGCTGATGTGGACAGGACTCAAAAAGTATCTGCACCCAGGCGGAGCCGGGCCGGTCCCTATCATAATATGTTTTCATTCGACTGACTAGTTCATATTATTTTATCAGTTACACTTTATCAACTTATCTTTCATCTCGAAATCTCTCTCGGAACAGTCGCGATTCGCGAGGCTTGAAAATTTTATGACGTGTTTTGTCAATAGGAATTAAAGAATCATAGCAGTAAGAGTAGGACTACATTTTAGTAAATTTATCAACCTGATCATGCTGGATCATTAATCTTGCACTAGTTTGTCACATCATTTTGATCATTATCATTGTTATGTGTCTGTTCCATAGACAAAATAATGCATAGGTAGGATTTATGCCCTATATTTAGTAACATTGGGCTCACATCAATACGCATCACGGAAAAGTTCAATAACAATTTGTAAAACGGCTTCCGTAGTGTGGTTTATAAAAAGCTGGCTATGGAACCTTTATCTGCAAGTATAATTCTCACACAGAAATATATGTATATGTAGGACCCACTAGTCACAACTACACACATAATATATCACGTGTTTGAATGTGAAGTATGGATCACGTGTGTCTGTCAAATGTATTAATATAATCCGTAAAGATAATATTGTAAGTACATATGTATACAATTACTAAATTACTTAAACATTGTTTCACAACGGTTACAGCACTTGTAATTTTTTAATATTGAACTGAAATTAGATTTTAGCTCTAATTTAATACTATCAGTCTATAAAGTAGCGCTACAGTGGAATTAAATGAACGGAAGCCGGGTTGTATGTGTTTTATAGAATCCGTTGATAAGTTCAAAGCGATAGCGGTAAACACGGAAAATTCAAAACGTGTCGAGATGACGATAAAAGTAAATAATTAAACCATGCACAATTTTTAGAATTCCTTGATCAATAGTCCTTGCAATCTTTTAACCTTTAAATTCATAAGAAATTGGAGACACATACATTTTGTTGCACTGTTTTCTGATATATTTAGGAATAAAATTGTACAAAAACTACTTTGTTTAATTATGTATTATTAATTTTAAAAATATCTTAATCAATTAAATAACTTTAGCTACTTTCTGCCCGGTCGTGTATAAATCTACTTATGATTAAATAGGTATACACATATAATATGACCCATACAGCATTGACTGATAACATAAATGTGTCAGAGGCAAGGTCAAGTCTAGAAATTAATAACAATAATACTAATGTCGCATAAACAAAGGAGATCTGATATAACATTAATTAATATGACATCAATATGACTCAGACACTGCACTTTACACGACCCTAAACAAAACAAACAACACAAATGAACTTGGAATAATTGTGCACAAAATTGTATTTTTGTATAATTAAAAAGGTTGTGCCATATTAGTCTAAAAATACTTTTTATATGCAACTGCCCTAAGATCTATCTCAACGGGACACAATTATTATAACAACATGATGATCATTATCATCGCAAGCACAATTGTGCCGAAAAAAAACTTATTATGTAGGGTTCAAGCGCAAGATCTTGAGCACGATCCTTAACTTTTTTCATCAACTTCCAGACAATCGTCAGACTGTGAAATCATGCCTATCTGTGATGAATAAAATTCAACTTTCTGATAATTTACGCCAGAGAAAACTAGAGGGAAAATCTTACTATTTTCATAAATTAATTCATATTTTACTCGAATTTCTTAGAAATATAACTGCATTAGAAATTACTACTATTTTTCACCAAGCATTTGATTACTATATGAGCAAAAACAGTAGGTATGAAACGTCGATAGTTGGTAGTCGCCGAAATCAACCAACAGAATCTCGGCATAAAATCACGTCATTAGCAGTCGTTATTATAAACCACACTGAACATTTATGGAATTAAATGTAATTTATTTAATAACGTAAAGGAAAAGCATACATATTCACGTTCTGCTTTCCGTGATATGAAATGATAGGGGCAAATAAATCCAGTCGATAATCAGAATCTAATCATGAACAAAACGTTTTGCCTAAAAACAAAAACACTTTTTGCTGACATGGCTTCAAAATACTTTTCAGAAATTCTCACTTCTAGAATGCAGAATTTGTCTGCAATTACGAGAAAGAATGTCTCAAAAATCGGCAAGTAAATACCGGAGTGATAACACAAACTCTTCATTTGTTCTTACTTAAGTAGAAACTGTTATAGAAACGAAGTTTTAGTTATTGCAACAGTCTCTTTCTCTTTAGACCATGTACCTATGAATGTATAGATGTATATTTCGTTGTATGTATGTATGTATTTACCTGGGTGTCTCGGAAGCGGAGGCTCGACCTCGCGGCGGTTTTCGAGGCGGAGGCGGCAGCGCCGGTGGTGGTCCCTCCTCCTCGCGGCGACGGTTACTGACACTCGCAATCTCCCGCACATTATCTGCACGTATCGATACGATAAATAAACACCAATCATAGATACTCGCAATGTTTTCATACGATAAGGGCAAAGTGTTACGACCCGCGCGATTATTTTATCGAGACAGTTTGTGTTTATTTATTTAATGAAGATATACAAAACAAAGCCGAACCGTCAAGTCCAAAATTATTTAATAATACACATTGACTTTATTTATGCAAAATTGAACTAGTCTGTTACATTTTCAGGCATCAAACCGATAGAAATAAAACGTGTCAGCCTGCATTGGTAGCCTGACACTAGACAAAGGACATAGGCTTAAAAGTTAAAAGTGGATAGATGGTGTGGAATGTAGTATTTTTCTGGTAAGATTTACTTGAAAACTCTTACTAATGGTCATAGAGTGACAAAAGTAAAAAAAAACATTACAAGCTGTACTGTTTGGCGACTAAAAAATAAGTGTAAATATTAAATATTTTTTTTTCATTCGATATATATTATTCTGCGCAAAACCAGACTAGATTCACCATCTTGACATTTAAAACACACATTTCAACAAGTTTGTATAAAGTTCATAATGTTTTATCATAAAAATTATAAAATTAATATTTACGAAACACGCTGCTCATCAATTAAACGAGCACTGAGTCAAAGGTCACAACAAACGTGTTTTTTATAAACTGTTGTTTTTTGTTTTTGTAAAATGAAACAAGATTCGACATAATAACACAGAGACACTTGTGTTTTTAAACATTTATAAACTGTGCTTTCATCACATTACGTATAATGTATACATGTAGGCATAATATATTTAAAACAAATATGATTTTTGTACCATAAAACTGCAATTACATAAAAAAATATATGTAAAATATTGAAACAAAGTTATACTTATACTATAAAAAATGCTGTATAAACATTACATACATTATAATATACATATTATAGATCTAATCTGAATTTAAATTATCACAATATAGGTGAAGAATATTATTATTACATTGTATTAGTCTAAAATAGTATGTTATGGGCGTTTTGGTGGCAAACAGATGTTGAATTTGTTATAATAATAATCATATATATTACTAAATAATGTATTATACAAATCTGAAATAATCATCATCATGTTTACACTATGTTCATGTGACCTATTCACAATCAAGGTTGTTGACCTTACGCTTCCTCTGAGATTAATAATCACATGAAAGTGTATAAGTGAAATGATGCACATTAATTCAATGTTTTCACTGATCCAATTGGAGCAATAAAGCAGTGAGTCACAAGTTTAAATTGCATGGGAGTATTAAAACAATCATTGGTTTGTTTACACTGTGCCCTTTTTGCCCAAATTAACAAATGATCTCAATCCAGAGATTATTTCGAATTTAGATTGGTTGTCTAATAAATAAACAATACTTTATATTGTGTCTTTAAAATCGCAATATTTGTAATAATAAATAATTAATAAAATTAAACAATATTATTGTCCTGTGATATAAAATATATTATTTGGATGTACAAACATTCAACAATCAATTAGTATTTGAAACACAATCTTTTACCATCTTTTTTTTAACATTTATAATTTCATAAAAACTTTATTATTTGCCATCATAATAAACATTATAATATCTATAATGTAGATAATTTAATAAAAAATAATTGCCAATCTGAACTTTGTAGCATATTAGAACCATATTATTATACATATAATGAATTAAAATATAATCATATTTCAAATAACATGTTATGTATTTATGTGACTGTAGGTCTTTGATAAAAAAAAACAATTGTTAACACAAATGAATTAAAATAAACATACAATATGGGGAAAATGTGTGTATAATATGTATGCCATTGATTTACAATGTGTGAAAATTGATAACAATGTACTTTATTTGTTCACTCATATGAAAAACACTTAATAAACCTAACATCATAACAATAAAAATATGTAGTATCATAATATAAATTATTTCTATAATAAAAATATAGACTAAAGAAAATGTAAGGGATCAAAATGTATGTGGAACAATGTGAAATAACATGACAGATAGTTTATCTGCAGAATAATTGAAAATAAGAATATTTTGTATAAGCCATATATTATTACAATGGAAGAAATATTTAAACCAATTATCAACAATGCATTATACCTATTTAGATGTGCCTGCACCTTTATTACTGGAAGTAGACTTATGGGTCTTTACTTCAAAACTGACCTAATTCAAGGAAACACTGGTGGCAATTACTCCAGCCAGTGAGACATTTTAATTGTAATACAATAATATATTCAACTACTTAGAACAAATATGTATAGTTTAAACTGATGTTAGTTTAATTTGGTTCAGTTCGCAATTCCTAATGAAAATTGTACTTGACAATCAATTACAATCTGCCGATAATTTATAAAGTGATTCCATTGATACAAAGGAATTAGGAAGAAGAATAGGTCACTGTGGAAATCATTGGGGGAGGCCTATGTTCAGCACTGGACTTCCTGTGGCTTATGGACGGATGGATGAAGAAGCAGAAAGGAACAAACAAATAACAAGCAAGCACATAAAAAGTAACCAATGGGGAACCATGTTATAGCAATGGCTTGACTTTTATAGGCAGCTGTTATACAAATGTTTTTATTCCACCATTATGGTACCAAAATGTACAGTGTAACATTTACTAAATGGACACCACCATGTTGAAAAAAAGAGTACAGGAGAAGCAAAGCAAACCAGTATGTTGAAAGTTGACTAGGGCCAGATTGTATCCTTAACTATCTACTTGAATAACTGATTAAAAACCCTCACAGGTGAGATCAATGTATAGTTAAAGAACTGTCTACAATGCAATTTTGCAATTCATTAGTACAAAATGTTATAATGTCTATCTGTAAATGTACATGAATTAAAAGACAATTTTAATTTAAACTGAAATGTGATCAAGAGTGAAAGATTTAAGATGTTAAGAACCACCAAGAGTGCAAATTCAAAGACAAATTTTATCATAGTTTCATTATTTGATAATACTGAATCAGAAACTGTATAGTATAATCTTATACAAACAGACACAAACAATTGTAATCACATATCACAAAGAATGTGTTTGGCCGATATAAATTATCTCCATCTCAATATTTAAATATATTTTGATTGATATCACTTTGATATGTCTGCAATACAACCTTCTAGAATTCATGAGTATAATTATTAAGCACACGAAATTCATTTATTCCAAGGGTACAGAATAATTAATTCAGGTCATATTCAAAAAGTGAAGTAAAAATCGTTTACACGTCCACACTAGGTTTGTTTGGTAGACCTTGGAGCATCACTTATCGTAAGGAGTAAACAAAGTTACGTCAATTACCTGCGCTAGACAGAAGTTTCTGCCTGCGAAACTGTTCTAGAGCTAGACTTTCTAAACTCAACGCTTGCGCCTTCTCCAGATCAGCCTGGAACTGCAGGTCGTATTCTGACATTATCGGAACTCCCTTAACATGTATCTACAACATTCACAAAGCGTGGGAATTAAAACATTAGCACTGCATTACAAGTCCACTACACATCACACACAAATGCCACACTTTAATGTACCACAAATCACAAAAAAGCGACGCGTCAAACATTTTCTCACCGAAATACACTTGCCGACAATGTACTATATGTATAATTTACGCTACATAATACAATTTTTGGAGAATATCGGTTGAATTTTTATTTTATTTTAATGGGTCAACGCCAATTGTATGCATCATTCAAAAGGTTATCCGGCAAAATTAAATGGACTGAAACAGAAAAATTTGACATAATAAATAATGTCAAACATTATAATACCTTAACAAGAAAAAAAGAGAGCGCGATATTTGGAACACCGCGATGGAGCATATTAAAGTTGGTCGAGTGTTTGTGACATGACATTTAGATCTAAGCCATTCATGGTAAATTCAAGAATGTTAAAATCGATTATCGATTTTTTGATAATAGGTACGGGAGACGCAAATAATAGTCGACTAACAAAAAAAATCAAGATAATAATTAATATCTGAACCGAATCCCACAAATATTTTTAGTTTAGATTTCATAATGCATGTAATAAATACTATGACTTTTTTACGGTATAAGTACTTTTTTTTATTTAACCTATATCATTCCATTGCTAGTCAAAGGTAATTAAGTACGTACCTTAGAAAATTTATAATATAGAGGGAGCACTGTCATACATTTGCGACTTTAAAAACGTAGATATTTTCTTGTTGTGTTGGTAGCACTGCTTTATTAGTGAAAAGTGAACTAAATATTTAATAAATTTCTACAAATTGCGTTGGTAACCGAAATTAAATTAAATTATTATCCGTCTAAAATGAGTTTGAGTGGAATGTAAAAGCCCTAAACTATTTATTTTTCTTTTTTAAATAATTCTTGCATGTTGAACAACCTGTTAAGTGTCAGCCAATAGGTGTAGAACAAGGTGGCCCGGCACCACCATTATATAACAACGTTTTATTATTTTTATCTACATTTTTGAAGTGCCAGGGATCCCTCTATATTATAAATACTCTAAGACTAAGAAGAAATAAAGAAGAAGATATAAGTAATAACTCTATGAAATATTTGCGAATGACGGATTTCTCCGATTTTGAACGGAAATTCCGTTTGATATCCCTTTTTTTAAATAAATACTTGTATCTTATTTCTGCTGTGGCGTCTCAGCTCACATACATTCTTTTACATAATATGACGCACCAGGAATGAAAACCACTTATACCCGAAGAATGTGTCGGGACGTAATTACGCAGCTACACGACCCTTATATTAAGTACTCGAATATGGGTGACGTAACCGCGTAAACACGCACCCCAAATGTATAAAATTATTATACTAGCCTAAAAGATCCCATTGCTGGGCGGGAGGCCTCCCCTAAGCTCTTCCATATTGTAACGGGGGATTTTTATAAGCGATGAGTAAAGCAACCTATTTTATCATTACGATGTTGCTGGCAGTTATATTAAGAAGAATAGAATAAGGATTTGCATAGTTGTCAATTGCTGATGGTCAGGACGGCTGAGTCGGAAGATGTATTACGCTGTGATTGTTCAAGAGTAAACGTTGTAGGCATTAAAATATGCCAGTTGTGCGTAGCGAGCCCTTGTATGAATGTACATGATGTTGGAAAAGAATAGAGGAATTATGATTACACAATCATCGTATTAATTTGAGTATTAATAATATATCTCTATTGAGAGCTTCAAGCTTCGTCCAGCCCTTGTTAAATCACTAACATCTTCCAGCTACCAAGCCCACCCCTCACCTGCACGTGGTACATCCTGCTAACCAATAAACGAGCCTCTGGCGACCCACCAACCCACTCTAGACCAGTGTGATGGGTTAGGGTCCAAAACTCCTAATCAAAATTCAAAACAATTTATAAAACAAACAAACAAAATTATTTATATTATTTTAAAATATTTCTTCAACACTCGTTTCATTCAGTCGCTGTTGTCCCGTGTCCCTACAATGGGGAAAGCTAACTTACATATTGCTAGATGCATTTAAAAGCTTAATACATTGCTTCTCATTAAATAAGATAACATTGCCAAAAAAATAAAACCTTCATGATTTGTGACGAATCAAATGTGAGATTCTAAAAAAATATGCTGGAATTAACCATTCTGACCTTACATTCTGTTACAAATCTTTCGTGGCTGGATAACTACCTACCTCAATTGGGCATTTTATAAATACAGCATTGGAAGATGGGGCAAAAATTTACAATGAGCTTATGTACTTTTATATCAGAGGATACCTACATATTAATTTATTTATTTACACTTTGTACAATTTGAATAGTACAGGCGAACTTAATGCCTAATGACATGGCGTAAAGATAGCTTATTGCAATAGCTCGCAAATTTGTTTAATAAGTAGTTGATGTACATCAAAATGAATCTCTTGATAGCATGAACGTGTTTATATAATACTTCCATGCTTGATAGACAATCTATGGATGAAATAGGGGCAAAATAATATTAAGTATTGGTTTATGTCTTTTGTATTGTATTCTATCATATACGTCTCACTGCGAGACACGGGCCGTATAGTGGTTAGGCCATATAGTCCACCACGCTGGCCTAGTGCGGGTTGGCAGACTTACACACCATAGATTTATTTTTTTAATCACTACGGTATGCAAGTTTCCTCACGATGTTTTCCTTCACCGTTATAGTGCGTGGTGATTGACTATCAATACACACATGACTCCTAAAAGTCAGAGGTGTGTCCTGGGATTTGAACCCGCGACCACCATGAACATGTTGGCAGCCGCGTCTGGTCAGTTTACCAATAGGCCACCACGCGCTATTACATATCTTGAGTGACAATGAGACGGGACAAGGCGGGATGAGACGGGACAAGGCGGGATTTAACGGGACGGGACGGGACGGGATGGATTTTTTTTATATAAACATAACCACGCAAACGGAGTTGCGAGCAGAAGCTAGTAATTAATGAAATAGCGATTTCAGACCATAGTTGTACTCAAACCTGTACTATCCTGAATGCATTCAATATAATCCAACTTTGGCAAAATTAATGTATATAACATAGGTATTATTTAATATTTACGTCTTTCCATTTATTGAATCCTAATCTCCTACAGGGAATAAAATAATAATTCCTGAGACAATACTTAGTATGACATAGGAATTCGTTTCTTTCTTCTATTATTTGTAATCTATACTGTGGACACAAACGAATGTAATATAAAAGTTTAGTTTTATTCGAAGTTAAATGTTAATTTTATACACTCGAAGAGGTTCTTTCATTTTACATAGCGGGATACGTTCTAATACATGATAGACTAATTTATCATATTTCACAGAAGAACCTGAAAATTCACAACTATAATATAAACTTCAGACAGCATTTTTAACACGGAGAATTAATGTTGTCTATCCAAAAAGCCTAAAATACCTGGATCTAAGATTGAGCTTGATGGCCCTTTTCGTTTACTGGCTTTCTTTTTGACAACTGCAGGGTGCATATTGGACGATTTTTTATCGTCAAGCAAATTTTCAGTTGTTTGCGTTTTTAGAAGAGTTCTTGTTGGGCTTTGTTTGGTTTTAACACGTTTACCGCGTCTTCTTACAATTGTCGTGCGTTTGATTTTTATTGGCGAGGTGTTTCTTGATGTTTTATTCACTGAGCTGGTTACTAATTCACCCTTTTGGCGTCGCATAACGTGAGTCAGCGGCGAAATCAAACTTTTGGCTCTTGCAATTTTGTGTTTACCATGCTTAGGTTTTTTCACTTTTTCTTCAACTTTCTGCGACGACGTTTCTTGACCTTCCGCCGCTGCTATCTAAAAGTAAAATATTATGAATATCCCAAGAATATAAACACTGGGAACTAGTAAAAATATGTATGATTGATAAAGAATTCATCGTCGATATAAATTAATAATATACCTGCTCATAAAACAAATCATCTGCATCTTGTCGATCGCAGAAGTCCAGTATTTTATTGCAAACCGTTCTTAAGTTCTTGATTCTTTGTTTCTTCTTTTTACCAGCAGGGCAACGGTCGACTTCAGCGAGTCTCAATGTCCTGTCGTACAGTATATAGTATTAAACATCTCAAACGCGAATGTATACTCCACAGAACAAGAAGTATAGTATACTCATTACTCTACATAAAACGCTGAAAATGTCACTTTCGTAGCGTCAAGTGACAACATTGAAAGAATTAATCAATAAAAGTACCTATATCAATATTTTAAGAACATTGACTTAACAATGATATTAAAGAAGAAGGTATTAACCGCTCCTAAATATTAAGAGTAGACTTTCACAAGTGCCAATATGGCAGAAATTTTAACCGCAATAGTTGTATCTCTAGGTATATATAGGCCTAATGAGGATTCAAGGCTATGTGTTTGACTCCAAGAAATTAATTTATTTGTATAACTAGCAAATTACTGAGAACTTCAAGCCTGCAGCGTATATCTATAAAATTAAAACGGAAAGCCATATATTTACACTATATAACTTACTTAATAACTTTAGGTTTGGACATTATATCAGGATCTTTTTCATCAATATGCATTGCCGTTTCCCAAATGTTTTTGAACAATATTCTTCTTTCTGAGTAACTTTCTTCTTTTGTCATGGGCTGGTCCATATTACTTTAAGGTATATTTTACGACACTTTTTATTATTTTAACGCATTTTTATTATTTTGTATTGATTTCTTACACAAGAATTTGACGTTGGCAAGATCGGTTTTATTAATTGAGTGACATTAAAATGTAATATCCTTTTAAATAATTAAAAAGCTATTAGTTGTTAAGTATTTATGTCTCACTTTAAATAGACTTATTCGTGATAACTGGGTTGGTGGACTTGCGAAAAATATCTTCAGTATTAAGTCGGACTATCAACCGTTGATGTATATGAAGCTTAAGTTAAACATTACTTCGGGGTAGATTCTCGTGACTTAAAAAGTAGCGTTAAACAACCTTCAAGTCTTCCATTAAGATTCCAAGATTAAGACTAAGTTTAGACAAGAAGCACCTTTGCAGGCCGGCATGATTGTATAATGGCATAGGACCAGCCGTCTGATGCCATTCGATACTCTGTCTGGACGGCATTTGCGCTTACCGTCAGGTGCAGTGCAGTTGCTATGCTGTGCTAGAATAAAAGAAGATTCAGTATCTAAGATTTAACCAACAGAACAAGTGGGTCCGCGAAGTGAATAAGTATCAGTTATAATGCCGACGTGCAACAAAAAGAAGAGAGTTAGGATTCGTGTAAGTAATATGCTACTGGTTATCAAACGGTGGTCTCTGGTTTAAGCCTCTGACTTATCGAAGTCATGTGTGTATTGATAGTCAATCAAAACGCACTATAACGGTGAACGAAAACATCGGGGGGAAACCTGCATGCCTTAACGATTTGTAAGAATTTCTATAGTAGGCTATGTAACATCCGCCAATCCGCACTAGGCCAGATTGGTAGACTATATGGCCTAACCCCTCTCAATCATACTCTTGATTGCAGAGTAGTCTCATGTTTGCAGTGGGACGTATATGAGCTGAGACAATACAATACAATACAGTATCGAATTTAATCAAAGCCGCATTACAAATTAGGTAGGTTTTTCTACAAAAACAGCTGTCTAAAATAATGGAAGCTATTTTTTTTATAATGGAATTATAAACAGGGCTGGGCAAGATACGAGTACATGCTTTGCTTTACTTAAATTCCAATTACAAAATACTCTCTCGCATGTATTTAAAATACCAAATATATTTAAGTCGTGTATTTAAAATACAAAATACAAATTACAAAATACATTTTTTTTATTTCTAGCAGGCAGCAGCTATACAGTAATGTCAAGTTAAAAGTAAAAGCGAAAAAGGCTGATACTAAAAGTTAGGTGTTATATGTACTTACACAAACATGTCAATAAAAGCGTAATCAACAATTCAAATTGGCTAGTCAAGTCAATAAGTAAACAAGTCAATGTGTACAAGTACAGTGAAATAGACACTATCTTTTACTTTGTAGTGGTTTTTTATTTTTTACTTTATAGTTGTTTTTTTTTTTGTTCAAATGTATTTTGTTTCAATTTATTTTGAAGCCATAAGTATTTGAAATACTAATTACAAAATACCTCAGCGTCCAGTATTTGAAATACTAATTACAAATTACATTTTTAAGAAGTAATTACAAAATACAAAATACGTATTTGTATTTTAATTACGTATTTCAATTACAAGTAATTCAAATACTGCCCAACCCTGATTATAAATCATAACGGTCATTCAATATTAAAGTTATCCTTAACTATTGCTAACAGTATGTGAGCCTGGCGTTTCCAGACAAAGCAATTTATCAACCCTTGAAGCAACAGGTTCGCATTAGTGTGTTGTGCGGTAGCAAACCATTTCAGTTTCAGTATTCAGCCGGCACTCAACGCAACCGCGTATCCGTATGTCGAAATAATGCGTGGCCTCGATACCATACCGAGTTAAAGTTTCTTATAACCCTGACATGATTTAATTTTCTAACGAACTTGTAACTAAAATGTCAGGAAAATACGACCCGAGCGCGTTGTGGGTGGCGATTAGCGAATGTGGGCATGGTAACATATTTCAAGTGTATCCGAAGTTGCTAGCACAACTTTTGCTGCAGGAAGATGCTGCTAGGCAAGATGGGGACACCAGTGAAGCTGAGAAACTAGTTCTGCCCAGCGACAAGGAGTGGCGACTCCGGCAGTACTTTAGCTTGGTTGCCTTACAGAAAACTTTGGAGCTGCAAGTATCTTTTGTATAACGTCTATATACGCCGTAGGAGATAGACCTAAGAAATAATAAACGAATTCGTTACACCGATGCAAAATGTTTAAACAGTCATAAATATTTCTCGCACGTCCGAGTATTGTAGAGTTGAAACTTTTCTCATAGATTGTTATAGCCAACGCTCAAGAAACGTAGTTTACTGTGGTGTCAGAGTTTTATAATGCGTTGGCTTTGGGCTGTTATACCTACCTTGATCAACATATTTTATGATTATCTACATTACAATCGAAAGTTATTGATATTCCAGCAACACTGTAATATTGTAAGATTAAATTAGGAATAACAGATGATCTAAGTATAGTTATCTACGTATATACGAGTATTACGATAGGTTTTACCGTAAAGACGCGTAAAAACTATTTTTATTTAAAATCATCTTATTAGCTAAATTCTATTTATTTATTCTTAACTGCACACAGAAAGGAAAAACATACAAAGATAATACAAATTAAGAAAAAGTACAGCTGGTGGTTTTATCGCTCTCTACATCACAACTTTAAGGTCAATTTTTAAGCCATGATTTGAGTTTTGAGTTGAACTGGATTGTAGTTTTCGTTTGAACTAAAGCATTCATAGGCGCTTAAAATTGCTATAATTATGCCTATAGGTAGATAATTATACCTGATTGGATAAATCCAATCACTACACGGTATATCCAATTACTGCGCTTAAATAGCACTACTATAAGGGTTAACGGTTCGCAAGGTTTCATTTCAAGGTTCAAATCAGGGTGAATATTTTTCTATCACCATAATTAATTTCAGTAGCTATCTTTTTCAATGACGACATTTTACGGTCTACCGCTGGTTATGGAATGTATTTATCCTTACAGGAAAGGCTATTTCCATGAACTAATTCCCTTGAAAGGGTTTATCTGTATATGATAACGGTCATGTTTTAAAAAAGAGTCAAACCTTGGAACACAAGGCCATTGCATAATAGTGAAATGCCAACGTACGTGTTAACTCACGGCTTGCATGTGATATCACCATGTTATTCCCCATATTGATGTACCTAAGTGTGTTCCAACATACTTCGTTATACGAAGATACATTTAGATAGGTATACAACCGCTTTTCTTCGCATTAGTATCAATACCTACTGGCCGAAAATATTTTTAGAAAAATATATGCTTCTCAAACAGTTGCACTACCACTCATATAAAAAAATAACACTAAATTTCCAAAAAGCTTTTTACCACATATTTATTCAATTAATAGTTAGATTCTAGATAGTTTCAAACAAACAAAATTCCCTTACGCAAAACGATTACACGAAAACATACCGAAAAGTGGCAAAAATGGGTATATAACAACAAGACTGAAAACAGTGAAATTGTTGCGAGTGTTGTAAATAATGGCATGTAGAGAGAAATAATAGCTAAATGGAGGCTATGGTCATCGAAGGATACCAGCCTCGTGTAACGTAAGTGTCGGAAAATAAAACCTAAAATCCATTTAAATAATTAGACCAGGGTCGAGAGATAATTACAGAGCTAATTATGGCTCTTGCATTACACTACCGGAATAAGATTTTCTCTGCTCAATCTAATAGGTGCAAAATATAAGAAAAATCTATGATAATGATTTGGATAATGATTTGGAAGGCGCAACCAAATGTTCTCATTTCTAGCGCCTTTGACACCAAATGCAAATGTCGATGGAAAGTTTCGTCAGATTTAAATCATGATTCATGTCGACATGTACCGACTGAATTAGTTTGGTATCACAAAGATACACTTTAAAGAAACATTGGATTCAAATCATCGACATTCATGAATTCCATTCCCGACTAATGTAGTTTGGCTTAAAACCGTTCTGTCTATACAGAGAAGAAGATGGCGACAAACCACAAAGAACCACGGAGGACGCGCCTGAAGAGTGGGCTCCGTGGAGCTTGGTGGTGTCGATAAAGAACCCTCACGCACCGCCACCCGTGGCCGTCAAAACTGCACCAGGCCCGGCATGGGATATTGCACAGGTTAGTATACTAGGAATTTAGAAATAAAGGGAAACGCGGAAAATTAGTTATTCGCTTCCCTTCAAGGAAAAGTGGTTCTGAAAAATTTTAGATGATGAATATGGGAAACCAAACATTTTTGCAGCATTGATCTGTCATAGAAGCAACAAGATCGTTTAACATAAAGTACTTCGTTATTTTGAAGACGTCCATGAACATCCGTAACACCTCTGGAAACCTAGATGCGTTGCCGGCCTTTGTGCGTTTTGTGCATTTGTAGTGAGGGCCAAAATTTTACCCAGATTTTTTTGCGTAAGGTATTGAAAGCGGCTCGACTGCTCTGTAAGCCTCCTATGCCTGTTATGTTTGTGGACGAGCAAGACATGCGCTGCGTCTACTCACTCATCTACGATGTGTTCCGCTGTAAGTGTTTTAAAAATTAATGAAGTTTCAATAGAAATAAGATCTTGCTGTATAGTTATAAAAATGTTCATTGTGTTACGTGTATTACTTTTATTACATCATAGAAGTAAAATATGTCACTTTATATACCTAACATATTTTTATTGTCAGCGTAAAACGTTAAAAGAAAACTGTGGCTGCTCGTAAAATCTAAAAGGCGATATAAATACAAAACTTAAGTTATAAAGACTCGATGCGTGACTATATGATGTTTTAAACGCCTACAAATCACTCAAGAAATCATAATATAGAGTCATAAATGGCAGTGTGTTCTCACAAAAGTCGTTTAACTCTGAAGTGAGTGTCACGAAACTAGCAAACTTAGCTGTAAATTACTTTCCCAAAACGCTGTAAACATAGTTCAGTGTTGTTTGAAAGCGTGATTTAACTTTATCACATAATACCCATGATGTCGCGATAAATACTCGCGTGCCAAGTTGGAAACTAGTTTCCCCACTCCGACCGTGTTTTAGGTTTATTTCGCTATTATCTCAATTTTCTGTTAACTGTCTATCAATTCGTTTCCTTTGCACCAAGTCTCATTGTCTTAAGTGCCTCAGTGCTGGTATTGCTACTTACTGTAAAAATAAATGCCTCAGTAAGAACGATTCTTTTTGAGTCGCTGTTAATTAATTCAAAGACGTGGTTGATTTACATACACCATTTGTCTATCGAATGAAGATACCTTGGAGATATTTAAAAAGGACCCTAACTAATTATTAAGACGAATAATAATACGACGATTGTGTAATCATAATTCCGTTATTCTTTTCCAACATCATGTACATTTATACCAGGGCTCTTTACACATACAACTCGCATATTAAAACTGTATAAAACGTTACAACTTGAATAATCGTGGCGTGATAATATTCCGACTCAGCCATCCTTCAAAATCATCCGTTCTGTATTCAAATTCTTAAGTTATAGTTTAGTTCTATTCTTCTTAATATAACTGCCACCAACATCGTCATGCTAAAATAGGTTCCTTTACTCACTCGTTACAAATAAAATACTTCCTTTACGTCACATACAAATTGTATGCTATATGTAGTGTACGATACAATAGTCAGATAAAATTCTCAATAAATCTATGCAATTCCATGATTTTGCTTTTTTATTATTCAGCACTAGGGATGTGGTGTGTATTCTTAGAGTTTATTGTCACGCGACATCATTCCGTCGATCTTTTTTCAACGATTGCGATTTCTTTTCACAGATAAGTCAGTTTTGGAGCAAGCCATGGAAGATGTCGATTTTCTATCTGATTTTCCACGGGTATGTATATTATAGTGATTAGCAGTAGAAAAAGAGTACCTAGTTTTAGTACGTTTAGCAAATTACGGTTAGAATTTTAATTAGTTAATTTACTTAAGTATCACGAACTCACATCTGGTAACAGGGAATAGGACAGTATGATTGTACTCAATATCCACGTACACTTCACAGACGATATTTTCATAGAACAGCTTTCGAGGGAATAATATTGACAGCGATATCCATTGTACTACTCGTAGTAAGTTTTTCTCGCAATTGAAAAGTCATGGATAGACTTTAGATTAGCGAATCGAGGCTTTGGAAAGTTTCATGATTCACCACTTTCAGCTTATGATTAGCGATTTAAAAATTATAACGGATTCGTATTCCATAAAGGTTTTTCATTTTTAGCAATAAAACACAGTACATCAATATTTCCATCGAAACATAAAGTAAATTAATACTTTCCTTCGACATACATTAATCGTATAATGCAGACTGGGGGCGGTTCGCAAATCTATTTTTATAATGTTGCCTTCGCAGATAGCATTGTTATTGCGTTCTTGAACTTGTTCGATGGTTTGATAAAACTCTTTTTTTACGATTATCCAAGGCCTGCATATTTGAAGCTCATTATTGTGATATAAGTACCAGTTAAGGTAGGTTCGACAAGATGTCTGTGGTCCCATTTAACTCGCATTACTGCTTCTCGTGACCGAAGCTATTTCTTTTTCCACAGTTGGATACATTCACGAAAATGAGCTTTATATTTATGGCCAGCCATTCGGCGGAGGCGAGGGGAAAAATTCGACATTGGTAGATTTGGGTTTGATAAAAAGTTTTCCATTAGCAAAGACACGAATTTTATTTAAATTAATGAAGCAGACACTTTTAAAGATGATAATATCTTTGCGCAAAAAACGGAACTTTAACAAATAAAAATGATTACAGTTCTCAGATCACCGTCATATAGTATGGCTGTTTTTAATGGAACTAGCCAGACGCCGTTGGGGAGCAAGACCAAGAGGCGAAATGGAAAAAGCCATGCGCATGCTGGAAGAAGCTGGGGGCATATTTAAGGATATAGAAAATACCATATGGAAACAACGAGTACACTTTGCCGCTGCTATATCAAGAATAAGAATTAAGAATAAAGCTTTTTCGTAAGAGCAAAATGACTAAGCATGTAGTATACAGTAGTAGCTGTAGTAGCCTCCTTTCAAACTGAATAATTGATTGTATTTTTTTTTAAAGTTAGATTGCTGATCATCTGTATTTCCATTGCATAGTCAACCCACGCATAACGTTAATTTTAATCTAAGTGACGGTGATAGACACATTCAATAGCAAAACGATATCTGTTGCAGGTTGTCTGACCTATTGCCGCCGCATTTGCGTGAGGAACGCATATCGGCGTGTGTCAATAAAGAATCAGTTACCGGCTGGGTGAACACGTTCAAAGCTAAGCACGTATCATTTTTTATACTTATGTATGTCTGATGTGGAGCAGAGGATTGTGTGCTGTCATTTTCACGTTCCAAACTGAATATTTCACTTAACCGACATATAGGAATTGTTCAATGTTAATCCTGAAATGCTAGGACATAGTTATTTTAATTTTAAATACGGTTTTGTACAAAGTGCTAGCACTATTCAACCACAATGTATTTATCCGATTGATAGTGTTGGTGCTATAAAAATAGACACAGGTACTTACCTACTCACACACTTGCACTAAGTATATAAAACCATAACAACTATTGGAATTGTTCATTGTACGTTGTAGCCTGTAGGGGGTATTTATGGCAGTTGTTAAATGTACCAGTTCGCTGTTTGCGTAGAATGTACTATTGTTGGTAATTTAAAAGTGATAGAGCCTCGCTTTTGTCAGCCATGACTCAGCGTAAATTGGCAGGCTCGCCCGGGGGGTTGTATCACTGTCTTACAGTAGAGCGACGTGCAGTGACAGCTGTGCTGTCGCGTTTCATTCGCTGAGTGATAATGCCGGATGCCCAATGCCCCTTCCCTCTTTCCATCCTTTTTCCTTCCCGCTCCCTTCCGGAATTGATGATCTGGCAATACATCTGGGCGGCAGTGATCACTTACCACCAGCTGACCTGTTTGCTCGTTTGCTCGTTTGCCACACCTATTGTATAAAAAAAATAACATAATAATCAATTTCAGGAAAGTGCCGTTGTTGGTAAAGAGATTGAATGAGTTGGGATATTCGTACAGCAACTCAAAACAGCTTTGCGCCGGAGAGTATCGGTTCGATCGAGTTTGTCCAAGGCAAGTGAAAAATTCGTATAGTAATTTTATTTTGTGCATTAAAAGTTGTTTATTAATTTTATTGTCCACAGATTCATCACGCTTCGTCCACCGGAACATATCAGTGTTGGGCAACTCGACCTTGTTAAAGATGGAGTCATTGTTCTTCAAGTAAGTTTTAACCCGGAACCGAAAATACATACGCCATAAATTTAATTTGCGCCTTATGCATTCATGTAGATTAGCGGTAGGCGAATGGACCGTGTTCCATCTCGGGGTATTAAATTACCAATCCCAAAAATACCAACTAATGTTACATACATTGAAATTATTAACATTATGGCTACAGATATGGTAGTATATGCGACTAATAGGAAGTATTATTTAGTATTCAGATTTCAGACATAGAAATTCGATAAATAAGGATCTCTTCATCATCAGGCAATCAATAGACCTTTATTCCTAAAGATGGTTTCCACTGAGCACTAATATAACATCAATTTACTTACTTATATGGTATGTTTATGTTAATCTAGGAGCGTGAGTTCTGCGAAGGTGCTTCGACGTTATGCCGAGCTCTTCGTGCCAACGCACTGCAGGGCGTCGTAGCGCAAACGCACGCGTCGTCGCCGCGCTGCTCTGCGTACCTGGCCGCTCAGTTGAAGGAGCTGGCCGCGGTGCTGAAGGCACAGATGCCGGCTGCCCCAGCCATACCGGAGCTGGGGAGACTGGTCGTGTTTGGAGCTGGGGATAAGTAAATATCTAATACTATTTGTCTTGTTGCTGTATAGGCACTGGATTTGCAATAACAAAGACAACATAACAATAGTGGATATAAGCAAAATGTTTGGTTTTAGTAGATAATGATGATTGTTAAGTATAGACTACAAGCCTTCTCTAAAGTATTTTTGAAAGCAAATAAAGAGTATCACTTTTGAAACGGCTTTAGGATTTGTGCTAACCATAAACAAATATGTAAGGTTTGATTTTCATGTGCATTTAAGACCCACTCCTGTCACGCTCATTCAGCCCATTAGATATGTTTGTCTATAGCTCATATATATTTTTTGTGTCAGAGTTGAAAGCTACGTCCTCGCTCTAAGAGAGCTGGGTATAGAAGCCTCCGAAGCGCCACAATCCGGAGCCCCTGTATGCGTGCTGAGCGACCCAGTTCACTGCGATACACCACTTGTAGCTAACGCGTTGGACGGAGTGGTCGCCGCGTTGGCTACACCTCCCAACTCCTACTCAGCCGTAACTGATCCTATAGATTTGGTGTGTGGTCGCGGAGGAGATCTAGCTATGCTTGAGGTTAGATCTGCGTAGATATTATGAGCACATAAAGAATATTAAAGCTTTAATGTACTGTCTCGATAACAGATGCGGGATGACTCCTGTAACTAAAATAACTTTTGACTTTTCCGTCGACAGATTCTAACGGAATCAGAGGTAGACACTGAAGGGAAAGCTAGGGTTCAATCTATTTTAGAAGAACAGAAGAAAACTTTGAAAACACTTTTGTCCAAACCTCAGGTGAGTTGGTTGCGTTATATATTGATATTTTAACTAAAACTTCAATAACTCGCAAACTTATTGAAGCGGGCAGTTTTGGGTATTAGAAAATAATAAAATCAAATGCAATAAAAACGTTTGTGTTGGCAGATCCAACTGGTGTTATACGAGACTCATTCAGCTTTGGAGGCAGAAAACGAAGCGCAAGTGACGCGAGCAGTGGCCGAGGCCAATAGACTGGCGAGAGAGCGCCACGCGCTGCTCAAGAAGAAACATAAAGACCGTCACGTTGTGAGTAGATTTAACAGATCTTCTCTAATGCATGGTAACATCAAAAGAAGACATTCATAGCAAGTTTTAAAACCGGTTTTAGTTATCGGATGTTTTGTCTTCTTCGCTCAAACTGAATTCAAAAGTCGTTTGAAAAGGAAAAACAATCGATAGCTAAAATAGGTTTTAAAACTGTCTAAGAATAGGCCCATAAGTATTAGAACGTGTTGTCATAGGTACTAAAATACCCACTAGTGTCACTATGTGTTCGTACGATAATAACCAATATTTGGCGCTTAATTCTAATACTATCTTTGCATATTAACAGAGCCCCCACAAACATGCACCAGAAACGGTGGCAGACTCCGCTGCCACATTAGACAACTCATATTCGGAATGTGATAAGGAAGAAAACTCAGACGAACGCATAAGCGAAGAATCACCCAAAACTCCACCTTCAGCTTCACCACAAAGCACAAACAGAACCAAATCTCAAGAAGACGTTCTCATAAAGAAAAATGTGGATTATGGAGATTCTGGTTCTCGACCGGGGACTACAAAGGCGAGACCTATTCCCGAAATGCCTGTCAATGAATCTGTACCTCGAGATCCAGACAAGGACAACCCCGATATTTATGTAAGCGATACTTCCTAATGTTAATAAGAGGCGAATTTGCTCCAAATCGGCTCGCATGATTTCATACCAGCTGCTGATAGATCACGTTAAATTAATTGCGCGTTGAACACTCCTCCTGTACGCGACAATCCTTCGCAAATAATTTGGCTCTTTCAGGACAAGTTTAATTTTGTATAATTAGAAAATAGATCTTCACCGCTGTAGTTAACTTAGTGTTTTGGAGCTATTGTACATATTACTACATTTAATTATGTACGCAGGTGCCAAATTGTGACTTGTTCGAAATAAGCACATTACCCAACTTAGGCAATGGACTGGACATCAACTACATCCTGGACAGAGACGGCTGCTACCTCGGTCTCATTCAGAGGAAGGTTAGAGTAACATCTTTTTATTGTTACTGCTCCTTTAACATTTTAAAAGCGATATTAATACATCGTAAGATGTAACCAATTGTTGGCTTTTTAATAAATATATGAATAAATGATTATTTTAGAAATCTAAATCTTCAATTCATAAAAACACTATTGTTGTTAAAAATAATAATAACAAATGCTATTTCCAATTTTTAACCCCCCTTCCTGTAGTTTTATTTATTCCGTCAACTTCATTGCCATTTTTATTTCCCCCCAATACGATGAGTATGTTGTATGAAACGTTTAGCGTAGCGTGGAGTGTAGAGTAGTAGTGTAGTGTACGCGCCAGCGGTAGTATGGCTACTAGAGGGATGAGACGTGGCTAGGCTGGCCGCAGGAGATCACTCGTCTGGACGCGAAGTACATGATCCGCATGGCGGAGGAGCGCGGGCTGTTCGGCGCGAGCGGCGCGCCCGCCTCCGCGCACCGACACAAGCGCGCGCCCGCGCCGCCCGCCGAGCCGCGCCGCAGGAGGCGCAAGACCTGCCCTTTTGAGGTAAGTTCAATATTGTTATTCTACAATTTTTTATTTAATATTCATATGATGATGATACATTTAATAGTTCTATAACCGGTCACCACCCACCGGATATATTTATTTAGGGATATCGTTCCCCTAACAAAAGTAGTTTAAGTTAACTAAAGTAAATGAGGTAACTCACAACAGAAATTGATACACCCGTTCATCGTGAGGATCGTATAAGCGATTATGATTCGCTGGCGTGCAATTGAAGAGGCCTATGCCCAGTAGCAGAAAAAGACTGAATGTGACGATAACATGTTACTAAAGAAATAAACAATAAAAACTGTGGTATATATTTTATATTTACATATAAACATAAGTAATACATGTGTGCGTTGTGTATTGCGTTGCAGATCGAGCGCGTGTCCGCGCCGACGTACGCGTGGCTGTGTCGCTCGTCGCGGCGCGGCAGTGCGCCCGCGTGCCTGGAGGCGAGCGAGGCGCGCGACCACGTGTGCGAGCGCCACGCGCGCCGCCACGCCGCCGCCGCCTACGCCGCCGCCGCCTGCACCTGCCACGCAAGACACAGGTACCACCACACTACTACCTTATCTACTAGCTCACTTTCACGAGATACAACACTCGACTTTCTCTCTTTCACGCTGTTCCCGGACATGCCACGCGCTACACAGGTACCACCACTGTATGTTTGCTCATGCCACATAGCATGATATACTTCTCTCTTTCACTCCGTGCACTGCATCTGCCATCCATAATAAAAGTACCACGCACTAAATGCTGACTCGCTCATACGACACACGACACAAGACCATATACATCTCTCTCTCTCTCTCTTTTAATCTTTATCGCCCAAAAATCTACTGACATGTCGATTTCTGAAAAGGACACAACTTATAACCGCAACGAACTTTGAAATAACTACTATAGACTGACAACTTGGTGTTCGATATTTTTGCTGGATGAGGTGGAGGTCATACATTTTAACACAGCAGTGATATCAGCACTATCATTCACCATACACGTTGACGTTTGTAGTATTTTATAACCCCCTCGCCATTCTGCGGTCTTTTATCCCAAAGACAATCGAGCACCAAAGTCTGATTCAATATATGCTTAGAGAAAAAATTACATCTCTCTCTTCTTCAGCCACAAGAAGTCCACTGTTGATAATAGGCCGCCCCATGCATCGCTACATAAACTTGTAAAAATTACATCTCTATATAGCAATTTAATAGCGTCTTATATTAAGCACCACATACATCATGATAAAATAGACAACAGATTATCCATCGACAATATAAGTTCGTCCTTTCAGACGTCAATTCCGGCGGCCGTCGATGGAGACGGGCGTGACGCCACGTCCGGTGTCGCCACCGTGCCGGCGCCCCTTTCCGCTCGTGGTGCACGACCTACGGCTCAAGACTTCCGAGGCACATAACTTCATCGCCTCATAGATACAACACTACTTGCTTTCATACCATCTCTCACACTTCACAGATATGTAACAGAAATCCAAACAAATTGTCAGTCTCTGTGTAAGCATTACATAGACAGGAAATTAAGGTCCAGTTGCATCATGTAACTAGGGATAACTTCAACTTTGACAATGTGGACGGCATATTACATTTGGCATGTCAAATGTATGGCGTTGACATGGTTAAAGTTAAATTTAATACAATTGAGCCTTACAAGGTGTTAGGGTTGCTATATTTCAAAAGAAAACTTTACCAACGAAATTCTGAAATGTCTGAAAAAACTGTCAAGCCATTTCGCCTTTGTTTTGCTAATTCAAACGTTACTGGAATATCCTTAATTATTCGAAATATATGTCCTTTTTAGCTTACGTAAAATACACCTCCCCTCGGAAGTCGGAAAATTCCATTCATTGGAATTTCCAAATTTCCTCCGATTTTCATAAATGCCCATCATTGATTGTTGGGCTTTTTTGGGCTACAGTTGGCATAAATTTAATCCCGCCTAGCAACCCTAATTAATAGTGTATTCTATAAAAACAAATCAAGTTAATTGCTGCCTAAAATTTATTCACTTAATTTTCATATAATACCGTCTATGTATTGCAAAATTTAGAAATGGACAATGTTTAGAGCAAACAAGTTTACAATAAACTGACACATATCTAAACAGTAAATCTCGATACAAATGTACAATAAGTATTTCCACCATAAAGCCATGGAACATGTAATTACAAAAATATATCGACGACTTAACATAGTTAATAGTTAGCGGTATAAAGTTCCTAAACGTTCCCTATTGCTTTTATAGAATTATATTCATAGTTTATAAATTATTTATACCATAATGTTAAAATACAACAACCAAATAAACAAAACGTTGTTTCCTTCCAAAGAAACCCAACAGCTATATATAAATAAAACAAACTTTTATTTATCAATATTACAAACGCTCGCGACTCATTTACAAGGCATGTTTGTTCGACGGCAATACTAGAAGCGCGTTGAAGGTTAAAGCATTCCAAAGCCTTTAGAGTAGCTAATGGCTTTCATCAGTCTATCTTGGAGTTTGTCCTTGGAGTGGTACTCCGGGAGTAGCAGCACGTTGAAGCAGGTGTGAGCGGTGGGCAGGCGGTCGCAGTCGGGGCCGTTGCGCGCGATGACCAGTTTGAGGTGGCTTAGGCCGCCCACAGGCACTCTGTCTGAGCCTGTGGTGAACTGCAGTAGCTTCCTCTTGTCCTCTAGACACAGACTGTGGACGATGCTCCAAAAGTCCTTTATTGTTTGTGACTCGGCCGTGTAGCCGCCGTCGTATTCCGTCGACTTCTCCAATTCGTTAAAATCGAAATTCTGTAAATATTATAACACTAATTATATGAACAGGGTAAGTTGACAGATAAATCCAGGAAATATCTCAATCTATACCACACTTCAGACATTAAACTTCTCGAGATTAAAACAAGTAACAATATTACTGAAATTAAAACAGTACTGAAATTTAATAATAATTACTGAAATTTTCTTTATAAATTCGGATTCAACATTATAGGGGCGAACGTACCTTACTACCACAGACTAGCATTTCAACTTCCTCTGGCCGGAACAAAGCTGCGAGTGGACTTTCATCTGTCACCATAAGGAAACCTCGACGAAACGCCCTGAACTGCGTCTCCACAGATATATTTAATAAAAAGTCTGCATACAGATCTACAAATTCCTGGAACAAACATTTACATAGAGTAATCGCTACATGGGGAACAGGTACAAATAAACCATGAGATCAAAGAAATGTCAATCGCTAAACAACATACATTAATATATGTAGGTATTTATGCTACAATGAACCCAGTTCTGTCCTTGATACTATAATTTTATAATTTTTAAGCGCAACCGAAAACGTGTCGCTAACGTGTAACATTCTTTAAATATGTCAGTTCCTTCACCATCATAACCTTCGGCCACAGGAAGGGCACTGCTAAACATAGTTCAACAACCTCTTGCCATAGTTCCAACAACCTATTCGTAGCTGGTTTCAGTGGCTTATTGCAATTTTTCTTGGGGGTGATTATTTTGCATAGTAAATTATTACCACTATGCTTGCCGTTACATAGACTACTACTTTTCGACTCCATCGATTCTGTCTACTACATACATGTAGTATAAATGTGTATGATGTGTTATGCTACATATATGTTACCAACCGAGCACTACGCCTCCACAGCCTTTTACTTTAAGCGAATTTATTCAACCTCCTTTACCGTGGGCGTCTCTTTTGTACATTATTGTTTATAGGGAATTATTGCTCACATCTCAAGTACATAGGACCAGCGTATTGCTATGGCGAACGATGTTCCTTTACTCTTGTCATCGAATTTTCCACGCTCAATACTTGTTATCATAATGCATGGTAATGTGTAAACACTACGCTTGCCGTTACATAGACTCCGCTACGTTTCATCGATTCTGCCTATGTCCCTTGAATCCTTACAAAATGCAGTTGCAATTCGATTTAATTCTTATGCTAAAAATAATCTTACCCTCTTGTTTTCTTGCGTGACAAAAATATTGTCTCCATCTTCTTTCAAGTCGTGGACTATATTGTTGCCAAAAACATCCTGGTAGCATATCCTGAACGTCTGGTAGTATACATCTTGTAAATCATCACCAGTGTATTCAAGCATATTCATTAAACCATTGTAAAGCGTCTGAAAAAAAAAGTCCCTGAAATCTGTTCTCCGTACACAAATAAAATTGACCTGCATACTGCAGTTCGTATTAAAGATATTGCAAAATACTTTAAATAAATATAACAATTTAAATACAAGCCGTTTTTTAAATATTACTCACAGTATTCCAATCAGCTAGGTCCTCAAACGATCCTTTCTTTCCCATCAACTTCCTGTACACCACCATAGGGAAATTTACGGCCAATATGATATTATTGTATATAGCTAAACCTAAAACTATACCGATTAACGTGAACTGGGCGTCGGTCTCAAATGACGTGGGATTGAACCTGTAAACAACAAAATTTACAATGGATAAACCTGTACATTTTTTCGAGGCAATAGTTCTAGTATGTGCCGCAAGATGTCACCATATGTTGATATGGTATATATAGAAATTAATTTAGTTTCCACAATTTTCTATTACATTCAAATTAATTTCCATTTTGCACTATTTACAATTAAAATAACGTCAAGCAGATGTAAATAATAAAATATAGTCAGCATATATCACAAAAACCCACCATACTGTATGTGAGTCCTGGTGCTGCGTGAACATGCCATAGTCTGGGTTGAATATCTCCTCTACGATTAGCTGAAAGAACTCCTTGCTGACGCCGCCCTCGTCCACACCCTGCTCGCCCTCGAACTCCACAACCAACTGCTTCTTTAAATCTAGCGCTCGCTCCATTGCGATCATCTCCAACTGGAAATTACATTTACTGTTAGCTACATGGCTATTATTCGTGGTGGAGTGTAGTGTGGTGTAGTGTAGTGTAGTGTAGTTTAGTGTGGTGTAGTGTAGAGTAGTGTAGTGTAGTTTAGTGTGGTTAGTGTAGCCTGGTGTAGTGTAGTGTGATGAGGCGCGGTGTAGTGCAGTGCAGAGTGCAGTACCTCGACCAGCGCGTCGTCGATGATGTGTGAGCGGCGCACTTTGAGGCGCAGGAAGGGCATGGGCGGCGCCGCGCCCACCACGGCGTGCAGCAGCGACACGCGCCGCTCCGAGTACATGCGGATGCGGTTCTCGTAGTACAGGCCCAGCGACTTGGTCGCCGCCGTCAGGATGAACGGGTACTTCAGAAACGCGAACTTCTTACCTGCCATATGGAGACATCACATTGAAAGTCGTGCTGTAGGTCCTAAAAACTACATTAAGAATGGGACGGGTCAAACAGTGTGGTACCAAAATCTGAGTGATAACCTTACGTGAAACACAGGTTTGCCATTGCTTTGTATTCGGTAAGTAAGACTGCCGAAGACCCAAAAACTGGTAGGACGTTATTCGTATACGCCCGGATAACGTCCACCGTGCCTGATGGAGGGAAACGCGTCATAGCCACTTATAAGTTGGTAGGCTCGATAATAATCTTTGATGTGGTACATTTTGTATGAAGATATTCACACTTATCGAGCGCCGATTTTTTCCGAAACCGCGGGTATTATCGGGCAACTTGCCATGCCACGTGGATCATACAGATTCGGGCCGGCGCTCGCTCACTTACGCGTTTCTTTAGAACTATCACACTGAACACACTTCACATTAATTGTCGGGTGTTGGACCCGACTGATTGTAGATTACTCTCCCGCAAACCGTCGTTCACTCTTGTCAGCCGTTTCACATTCACATCGCGAACATAGATACTTCAGGGCGAGAAAAGCCTCGATTCCTTCCCTGTGATCGTCCGGCGCCGCACCATGTCTGGTCTCTTTAATTGGAGAACAAAGTTGTCCCCCACTTACATCTCGGTTTGGACGTCCGTTTAAGGGGTTATGGGCGTCCACGACAGATGCGAGGCCACGCGATCTATCGTCTATCTCGGAATCGCAGCTAGTGACTCGTAAGGGTGCACCGCCTCCGCAACACGCCCAATGATTCTGATGAGGCCTTCAGGTCGCCCCTACGACGGGCAGGCGATGCCGTGACGGAGTTCTTACGCCTTCTAACCAAAGGGCAGGTGTACGCACGTATATGTTTTGGCGTGTGTAATTTAGAAAATGCAACACATTGATTGCACATTGTGAGTCTTATACAAAATTCTAATTTCAAGGTTTTTTCTTTTATTTACCACTGTTTATGTGTTATTACAAATTATATTTCACGTACAAACCTACACTACGTATAGATGATAATAAATATAAACGCGTTTTAGGCTTACAATAATAAAAGTAATAAATGTGCATATGCTTACCTTTACTAATCTCCGTCTTGTAATTACCAAAATCTATATCCATTTCAATAGTATCACTAAGGGGCTCGTTATAGAACTCCTCAAACGGCAGATATGGCTTCCTAGCATCTAATACATTTATATCTAATTCAATTGCTGAAACAAACAAACACAGATGTTGAATATCACCGTCAGTCTACATGTTCATTCTATTTAAAGAACGGGGCATCCTGTGCCGAGTAATAAGGTTTCAGATTAACCAGCAATCAACATATTTTTTTGCCCCTTAAAAGTCTGGTGAAAGGTCCAAGAGAATGTAGTGATTTTTGCCAGTGTTTGTATCTTTGTAATTACAGTAATTTGATTTTGACGGCAAAGGGTATCAATCAATTCATTATAGTTTCCAAGTAGCACAACCCTATACACTACACTTTTACCCTGCTCCGGCAAAGCCATAAAAACATTTATATTTTAATCATCAAACCCACCTAATGGATCATCAGGCTGTGAGTTTTTGCTATTCTTGAGCGAAGTCGGTGGGTATAGGTGTCCTAGTACGTTCTCGAGCGGGTCCTGTTGGTTGGCGATCACGATGGTCTCCTCTCGCAGCGTGTTGGACTCCATCACGCCGGCCACCATGTTCGCGTAGTACACTATCTGCGGACAAAATGTCTTTATTACATCTTGTATAACACATACACACATAAACATCACGCTTGTATCCCATAGGGGTAGGCAGAGACTATGGATCTCCACTTTGCTCGATCTTGATATACTACTTTGGCTTCGTCTACTTTCAATCTCTTCATGCATTCTCGTCGGTTTAAGGTACTTTTAACCTAACCCTTGCCTAAGGTGCCATCGATCTGGTTAAGGTAGGTCCGATGGGGTCTTCCATTCACACTCTTGTTGTATGTTTGATTTAAATACAATTCAGATTAAAATTGTATTTAAATCAAACATACACTACTACACGACTACATAATCAGTGACCACAAACTTGTCATAGATATGCAATATTTCGGAAGATGTGGAATTTTGTAGCCTTAGAAATTATCCAAACAATGCCTTAAATGATGTACTGAACTGATCAGCTCATAATTGCCTGTTGCTTAAGACTCCTCAATAACTTAGTTCGATTGAGGGCTTAGGCTTAACCAGGATTTGCCCTGTGGTTCGGGGGTGCAAGAATTCCGCCACGGTAACCCTTGCCCGTCGTAAGAGGCGACTTAAAGGGGCCATCGAGGTCATTGGGCAAACTGCGAGAGCAGTGCGCCCTCACCTATAACGACTCCAAGATGTGTGGTAGAGCGCATGGGTTAGTCTCTATCGTGGACGCTCCCAACAACAACTCGAACAGTCGTCCAAAAATAGTAAGTAAGTGTGGGGCATCAGACCCCCCACAATGGAGGGACCAGCAACGGTGTACCGAAAGCTTAATAGCTTTTCCTCTTGGAAAAAAAAAGCTTAATCAGGATGCATAAAACATCTTCGTAAAAAAAACAAAGACTGCCTCCTTGGCATAGTTGTGCTACGGTATGCTTACAAAGCCGAGGTTACGGGTTCGAATCCCGGGTCGGGCAGTGATAATGGATTTTTCTATTAATTATAATCAGCCCGGAATCAGGAATTATGCCAGATATGTATGTAAAAAAAACAAACGCCACCCGAGCCGACTTACTTTCATTAACTTAGTAGCTGCCGTGACGTGGTCGTCGTCTTGCACCTGGTACTGGCGGGTGTAGTTGGTGGAGATGACCCGCAGCGTGATGAGCTGCTGCAGCGTCTCCAGGATGTGACGCAGGCTGTCCTTGCAGTGCTCCGCCCACAGCCGCGCTAGCTTCGCCTGGCCTACAACACATGTTACTGTACTTTATATCTTAACACAACACCATAAAGTCTATATTTCTTTGGACATCATTTTGTTGTTGCTATATTTTAATTCTTAACACATATGCTTATGCAATTCTTAAGGCAATATGGTTCATATTTCAGCGACGTTTACAATTGTTTTAGTCGACATATTATTAGTTTCTACACGTAAGAAAGTAGTGGATTAGCTTATTTGTTGACTCTTAATAGTCATATTTGAGTTATATGTATGTGTCCTCGGTTCCTAAGCTTTCCTAAATTATATCACTGAATTTAAATTCCACGTAATAAATTATTGTGTTCTGGGACAACATATTCATATAAAAGTAAATTAGGGCCAACCTTTTACAGACAAGTTTTCAGCGGCATGGCACAACGCAGGCAGGGCTATCTCCAGGTAGTCGCTGCAGCCCAGGTCGGGCACCTCGAAGGCGATCACGAAGCAGTTCACAGCATCCTCCACGCTCATCTTCTTCGTTATCCTGAGATCTATCTCCATGTTGTCTGCGAGTGTCTTCAGCGCCGTCACTAGTGCTGAACTGTAGTATTCTGATGGCACCTATATAGCATATTAAACTGTGTTTATAGGGTAATGATGAGCATCTATTCAAAGTAGTTTTCATTTAAGTAAAATTTGTAGCAGACTGATTGTTTCCCTGAATAACTTGTTGGTCTACATACCTAGTGGGCATTATTAGTTTTTTAAAGAAGCAATGTTTGGAACATACAACGGTAATAGGTAAAAAGGTTATTTTTTTTAATTTTCGCACCAGGATAGATTGTATAAAGCACAAACAGTTTCATCGTAACTAGGTGTTGACTAAAGGTGTTGTTGTGGTGCAAGACTAATGTACACAAGTTCTTATACCTAAAGCAAAATAATATTTGTCAGAATGCAAATCAAAATCCCATAAATAAAATATTATTTCCAAGTAACAAATGAATATCAATTTCCTTAAAAACAAGATTCAAACGACACTTATCAACATGCGATGCAAAACCCATAAATAAATTTTTAACACACTAGATTGACATCATAACGGCATTTGTAGACGATATAGCCTCGACGTATGGAAAAATAACTCCATTATGTACGAACCTGTCAAGTTATGTGACACATGAAGAGCGCATGCAAGTAAAATGGCCCATTTGAAATTTATATTGCACTCTGTGACACTGCGCAGGTGATCAACTCGTTGCGCCACTTTTGACTTGCAAATACCACCTGACCACTTCATGCGTGGCCGTTTAATATCACATACTGTATTGATAGAATATTTTTTAAGAAATGCGCATTTCGTGCGAGCGTGATTTATTGAGAACCTGTCTAAAGATTGAATATTTCATTTTCAAACATTAATTCATGATAAAAATCCAGAATTCAACGAAACTTTGTTATTTTACCTACGCCGAAACTGCGTACACTACTTATGGCGTATCGCTTTAGCCATTATTGCATCATTTCGATTGTTTTTCTACAGGCATGTAAAGAGACTCCATTGCAAGTGATGAAAGGCAGTCATGCATAGTCATTTTTAGAACGAAAACAGTGTCTACCTGACACCTGTCCATGCAAAAGCACGCCAACGACATAGAATACACAGTTACTATAACATATAGTATATTTTCTACAATCAACATTATTGATTAATCTACAGTAGAGCAATAAAGAGATTAATTTACATAGAATAACAACATCCTTAGTAAACCTCTGAGCCGTGAAGATGCTTACAAGAATTTCTGCAACATGTGTATGTGTCAGCCAACCCATACTACTAGCGCGGTCAACTATAGCCTAAACCCTCTTGATAGAAGAGTCCTGTATACAGGCTATTATAATATTATTTGAGAACTCACTTTAGCTAGGTACTGAAAAGCTCTGCGGCAGGAGGCGACATCCAATCCAGGACCTGTTACACTGTCAACGTCTTTATCCGGGTCGTTTGGTAAACTCATCGCTTTTGATTCTTTATCTGGGGACATAAAGAAAGCAAGTTAATTTTAAATTTCTATACAAAACAAATTTTTAATAGGAATTGTGCTACATATTGAGCAAAAAACTTCCGATATGTTGACTGGCTTGCAGCGAGTTCATCAGTGGCGTAATACCAAAATTCTCTAAGAGAACTAGGTGATAAACATTTCACAACGCATTTTACCCTTTGGTAGAGCAAGAAAACCCTTCTTTCTCGCCAACAAGACCGTCAACGACCACTTCCGAACGTCCTTACGGAGCGCCGCGTCTTGATTTTGTCTCCGGGCAATTATGGATGGGAAATGCGACAAAATATATGTATATGCATTTAAAAAACATCAAAGTGGTCACAGAATAATGTATGTCAGTGAAAATTGAACATAAAAGATTACCGGCAATTTTTCCTTCATTTGTACAGTCATCGGTGAGTTTACTGGCAAAACATCTGGCTAGTATGGCGGGTTGTGTGAAGGCTTCCCCCAGTGCCCGTATGAGCGGCTCCCTCACTTTGTTCTGTAGACACTCATCACACAGCTCATAGATACGTTCCTCGGTCAACGGAGCTCCATCTAACAAATTCAACATTAACTCGTCAAGCATTTTGATTAGCCACACAAACTTGCTGTTATCCATATTAGTTTTAAGTTGTAATGTACAAGACAAGTAATGGACTGATTTAGGTCTGGCGTACATTACAGAAGAAACCAAAATTTATAGTAACATAGTAATTACTGTAAGTAATTAGTGTCTTCTTAATAGCAACCCTTTTGTTGCATGACTGATTCATGTAACACCTTAATTATTAATTCTCAATTCTTACAATATTTATTACTAATCCTATTGTATAATTACTATCATTAAAACTATGCAATTGCTTGTCTAATTATTGGTAATAATTAAGGGCATTAATTAGGCTACCAGTGAAAAGTTAAAAAATTATATTTATTTCCAATGAGCACTTCAATGTAAAAGGAACAATATATTATGAATTGAAAAGAAAATGAAAAGTTAAACTTTATTATGCTAATACCCTTAGTGTTTGTGGAAATTATTGAAATCTAATGTGGGATTTTTGTTTCAAGGAATTAAAAATGTACTTCAATCGGAATACTTCAATTGGAAAATAAACCATTGCATTACATATACCCTGATTTCTGCTCAAAGACTCTCAAGACAATGAAATATTACATACAATCATTTATGCACACATATTTTTTATTGCCTCGGTGGCGTAGTGATACTACGGTACGATTGCAAATCTGAGGACTGGTGTTCGAATCCCAGGTCAGGCAAAGTCATATTGGATTTTTCTATTCATTACCAGGCCGGAGTCCGGAATTTATGCCCAATATGGTGATAGGCTCGCCCCCTATCATATCGTGGAATGGAATATATAAGGCGAAATGTAGGTGTTCTAGTAGCACCTCGGCCTACCCCTTCTGGGAAAAAGGCGTGTGTTTATCTATGTATGTATGTATTTTTTATTGCTCTACCTAAAAACCCCATAGATTATATCCTTACATTTATTTTAGAGACCTTATAGAGCTCTGCTACTCTTTTCTAAGCACAAAAGAGTATTGAATTTTAAAATCTTTAATATTTCTTCTAATAACATATGAAAAAAATGCTTTAGTTTGTCTGTTTTAGTACTTTTTATTATTCTTCTGGCAGTAATATAATAGATAGGTAATAATTTTAAAAATAATCCCTTTGAGTCCCTAGGCTTGTCATTATACTTACAGTCCCCTAATCTTACAATGGTGCTTCTACCCTTATGTCCTTAGGATAAATATTACTGATTTGAGGTAACAATTTATATATGATGTCTAAATACTCACTGTTATGACTACGAGATTTGGAGATTTTCTGTTGAGATGCATTATGACTAGTATGTGGTTCCTCTGTCAGTGTGATCTCTTGTGATGCTGCACTGGACGTGGGTACCTCTTTGTCCTTCTCTTTGTTGTCTGTATCATCAATCACATTTGACGTGGTGCATGTTGTGCTAAAATACAACCTTTTTTATAACTTTCTTAGGTACGCAATGTAAAGAGTAAAGATACATTATAATTTATGCTTAATAGATGTATTGTTTACTTTAATTGATAAAATTGTAGACCACTAAATAAATATACAATCACACTAAAAGTCATACAATATTGTTTTGAGAATATTGCAAAAGTATTTTGCATATGCAGACATAATACGAACAATCTCAGAAACAATTCAGTTGGATTGGGAGTGAGCCTGAAATTGCTAATTTTCCAACTGACTCTGTGTCAAATTTAATTACTATAGTGATATAGGCTGCGGTTAGTTGAATGAGTAGTGCTTCAAAAGTTGCTTATAGACTAACATTTTTATATTTAAACAATGGGTTAGAATCAGTGTTTCAATTTTATATATGATAGTTAAAAAATAAAAAATAAACCTGGCATTATTATCACAAGGTGAAGCTTCAGTGCGTGGTACTTTGTTGGGGAGAGTGTCACACAGGCGAGCCTCTTTGTAAAATAACTTTATTGCCTCAGCAGCTGCCTCATTTGGTGATAAATTCCTGGCCTAAAAATATTTTATTCTTTATAAAATTATGTGATATAAATATAGAACAATAAAAAAAGTATTTGATTCAACAGTTGTTGTTTAAGTATATGTTATAATATTTTTTAAATAATTAAACTCATAATTGTTAAATTCAAATTTCTTTGTTTTCTTAATATACACAAAGACTTCAACACAAAATGTGCAGTGTAACTTCCCAGTTTTTGCACAGAGCAATAGCAATTACTGAATGACTGAGTGTAACTAGTCATTACCAGTTAGAACCAAATATTCACCTCTCCACTTGAAGCGCAATACTGATTGTCACAATTGGGATTACCACAGCCATCCAGCAATTGATAGAAATATCTCTCAATCAATTGTTTAGCCGCAGCTCGCTTCATAATGTCCCCTGAGTTGCCGGTTACCGCACCAGGGCATAAACTCGATGTTGCTTCCTCTTCACTGCTAGTTGGGGCTGAATTTTTTGACGATGATGCTTCGCTCCCCCTGTGGTATCAACAAAACATTCGCTCACGTGACCACAACACTCCCTACGCAGAAACATCACACCAAAACAAAGAACAAAAATAGCAAGTAATGCTGCCTAACCTTTATCTCGTATATAATTACGCAGCAAATAAACACACGCGCGCTAAATAAATAAACAAAAGGGATGGACAAAACACACAGGCGGACCATAATCACACAAACGTTAACATCCACGATGTTAAACGAAAATATATTTTACCTTGAAGCTTCGTCAGTTTCGCTTTTTGAGTTCATAGAAAATTCTCACGAATTCAAAATAATTTCTAATTTCAACTTTACATAAATGCAGCGAGTCTAACGTGAACATTCGCCACTTATGAACTTTTATAAAGTTTTCATAAAATTAACCGTAAGCAAACAAAAATACCATCAATTGTTCTATTCTATTCCATTCTCTTCTACAATCTGTCAAAGCCAACCATCTTATTCTGTACGGTCCATTTAACGCAAATACTTACGGATGATATAAAATATAACAAAAGTCAGTTGAGCAAATTATCGATACATATAGATGCGTATGTTACATCATGTTATTATATTAAATATTAATTAAATTAGATTATCCATTACTGTCTATAAACTTGAGCAATAATTAATTAATGTTTAGTATATTTATAGAGAATTGAGAACACCATTGCAATGAAACGTTAATTTTAAATACTAGTGCAGGACTTTAGTCGATTAAGAAAATATTTTAGAACGTATTTGTTATTTTTTTCTATTCTTCTATATAATTAATATTTGTTTGTTTCAATAATAATAAATTACATAAATTGTAATTTTTATTCCAAAAATATCCGATATACAAAAAACGAGTTTTTGTATTGGGAGTATTTATTTATTTATCAATTCATTTATTCAGGATCCTTCAATATAATGCAGCATTTTTGATGTTGTATTATGTTAAGTAATAAACACGTATTATAAAACTATCAATTTTCAACTGCAATTGTAAATATATAGATAATCGATTTGAATAGGTTATTTCCAAACATAAAGGTAACAACTCTACATTTGTCAAAGTCAATGTGAATGTGTTGTATTGTTTGTATTTTTTGTGATTCCATAGTTTCGTTTAATTATTTTGTAAATCTCTAGTGTTTAGTCAATTACACTGAAAACCGAATTTAAAAACCATGACGGAAGTATTAACTGTCGAGGAAGCGAAACAAGACCGTGTGGAGACCATACTCAAAGGATTCCAGATGTATCCTTTTTTACTTAGTTTAAGCCCATATTTTGTACAATAACCTAGCTTTATTAATCACTTATTGTTAAATTACGTAAACTTAAAGTATCTAGCCAATGTAGAAAAAATTATGTACGTGTAAACCCGTGATTATCATGTATTTGTAAAGTACCCTCTTTTTATTAAATGAATGACGGGTATACTTAAATACACGCTATACATTAACGGTCAATGACATGAAGTCGTTAAAATTACATTAATATTCCTATGGTTAACCCACAATAACCAATTATCTCTTTTACAAAATCAATTTTCTTAGCCCCCTAAAACAGTAATTGGATGAATCTCCGTGATGCTGATACAGGTATAAACTTAGGAATCATTTTCATATCTATTACATAAGAGCTCAGAATTAGCACGAAAACTGTATTTATTCCCTCTAAAACTGAATATCTAAAATGTTTTGTTACCAATCTTATTGGCTATCAAGTTGATCTCACCTATGACATCATCACTTAATATAACTTTAGGCAGTAATTAGACTTTATACCTACATAGTTTTGCTTAAAAGTAATTTTTTATTCAACAGATGTCATTATTCTTGTATTTTAATAAGACCTGAATATATACAATACAGTATCTTATACACATGACAATTAGAATATAACCAACTGATAATTCAATGTTTTAAACTTTCAGGCAAGATCCTTTGGCAGCACAATGAGGATATGTCAAGCAGTGACGTGGAACACGAGGCTAGAGTTCCTAAAAGGATCCTGAAGTGTCGAGTTGTCTCCCGAGAGATGAACTTCAGCTCTATAGAGTCAATGGATAGATTTCGCTTGGAGCAGGTATGTCTTTGGATTTTAACACAATTTAAGAGGCTGTAGTGCAGTAAATGGGAAGCTCTACAACCTAAGGCTGCAGTTGAGACCCTATATCAAGACAAATATCTGTGTTCTGTATTAATGTATTTGATTAGGTTATATACTTTTCTTTCAGTATAATACTTTTGACATTATTTGAATTACAAAAAAATATTGATACTACACTACTTTTTAGACACTAATCAATATAGACTAGTGGTATGATTTGGGGCATATTGCTGGTTGTACAATTTCTAAATGATTTTTTATACATACATACATAAACACACGCCTTTTTCTCAGAAGGGGTAGGCAGAGGTGTTACCAGAACACCCACGTTTCGCTTTGTATATTCCGTCCCACTATGTGATAGGAGGCGAGCCTATCGCCATATCGGGCACAAATTCCTGACTCCGGGCTGATAATGCATAGAAAAATCCAATATCACTTTGCCCGACCCGGGATTCGAACCCAAGACCTCAGCTTTGCAATCATACCGTAGTACCACTACGCCACCGAGGCAGTCTTTGATTTTTTATTACACATAAAAAAGTATGAGGCTGGCAAGATCAAGCCCTGAACTGAGGCGAATGCAAGGAGGGTAGAGTCCGTTGCCCTGCAGTGGGACAGTGGAGGCTCATGTATGTATATATGTATGAAAAAGTCAATACTTCAAAGTAAATAATTTATTTTCAGAAAGTACTGTTCAAAGGCCGATGCTTGGAGGAATGGTTCTTCGAGTTTGGCTATGTGATTCCAAACTCAACCAACACATGGCAGTCAGTAATTGAGTCAGCACCCGAGTCACAAATGATGCCTGCTAATGTTCTAAAGTAAGCCAAATTGTTTTATTTAACTTGATAATTCCAATATTACGGCTACACTTCCATACTGTCTATTGTCTGTTTAGTGCAATAATTATTGCAATAAATTACTGCCGAAACTACCGCGTGAAGTGATGTGGTTTTACTTAAGTTTACCGTCATTTGATAATGTACTAGGTGGTAAAAAGTCAAGTTAAGCCTCATGTTGCACACTAAACTAACTGTAGTGTGGCCCTTCACGCAAAAATTACCGCGATAATCTTCTTTGATATGCGAAAAAAGACAGCCACTGGAGCTACGGCCTACTGTCATATGCCATATTGATTGACATTGTAAAATTAAGGCCATAAATCGTGGCCACACCTAGCTGTTGTTTTAATGATGGTCACAATTGCGAGTATTGCCATATCACGGTAGTGTGGCCGCAGCATATTAAATTAGTGAATTAGGGCAATTATATATTATTGCTGAAAGTCACTTAAGATTAATAGGCTGTTGGCATAAAAAATAGGTATTGAAATAAGGATTTGTTGTATTATTAAATGAGACTATAAAAGTATTTATTTAATTATGTACAGAGAGGTTTATATGGCAGTAAGGGAGTCTTTAAAATATAAATTTGGATCCTTTGTTGTGCCAGCTGCCTATGATATTATCCCAATAAAATTCCATTACATTTGCATTCTCTTATTTTTATAATGTTTCTTTATCCCAAAACAGACCATATTCTGAAGTACTTATTATAGAAATAATTTGCTGCAACATAAATATTTCTTTTTCAGTGGCAATGTGGTGATTGAGACTAAATTCTTTGATGGAGATCTGTTGATAACAACATCGCGAGTGAGATTATTCTACATATAGAATGTACCAGAAGAATGAAGCATTTACTAGTTCCATTTCTTATGCATTTTCCTCATAATAAATGTGTATCTAGTAGTATTCTTTTCAGACAGAAATTAACCCTTTTATTATCACAAGTGACCTTAAAATCCCTAAATTTCATGCATATTTGGATTAAAAGCATTTAAATTTACTACTAGTGCAAAGAATCATAAAATCAAATAAAAATGTGATGGCTTACGTTTAATTTTAAGTAATGTTTTAAATTCCATATTTTATTTGTAACATTAATTTATATGTAATGTATATTATAATGTATATAATTTTATTAATTATTTTTGTAAGATAATAATGTAAGTAGCACAAAGAATGTTTTGTTATTTTGCTTCTGAAGAATTGCTATATTACAGCAATGCTATGTTTTAATAATGCACACACTTCATAACACAAAATAGTTAATTTAATTTTAATGGATATACTTAATGTATATTATTTACTAATCAAATAGAAAACTTTTATATAAACTTTCAATATTGCAGCAGTTGGAAATAATTTTTAATCTACAGTTTCTATCAGATTTTGCTACTTAAATAATCCTTTAAGTGATTCCGCATGATCATTACTATTTTAATTAATAACTATTACAAATTCACTAATAAATGTATGTGCTATACGTTGTTTTTTATTTGGTATCACTATTATAAAAATAAATATTTTTTAACAAAAATCCAAAGAAGAACAAAACGCCCAAGCTATGTTCGACGCTCCTTGGACAGTCTTTAAAAATATATTTGTGTCTAAGAAAACCTTTGGTAGGTAATAATCATGCATCTGTAGACAGCTCGCTTGGCTGTGTTATGATACCGACTGAATAACGTGAGATCGTGGGTTCGATCTGCGCACTGAGATCAGTGTGATTTTTGTTTCTGTTGTGGGTGCAACGAAAAATAGGGCTTAATTATTGAGTGCATTGATTTTATTATTTATAAGTCTGCACTTTTCCGTACACATTGCTTAGGCTGATGTATATCACACTCCCCTAATACTTTATGGCGGTTACTTCTTAATGACATAATAGGATTCATATTATACTTTTAAAGTATCTTTTAGGATACCTGCAACGGCTTCACAGCAAATGGTATAGCAATAAAAGTATTTTCGTCGTACTTTATTCTAAATTTTTCTACCTTTGAGGCAAATATCATTTTATCGATAGTGTCTTCTTCGGTCAAATCATTAATAAATATGTCCACTCCCGCTAATATCCAATATCCGCAGTTTGCCGAACGTTTTCCCGTCCCAAGATATGATAGACAGCGAATCTATAGCATCATCTCGGGCACAAATTTTAATTCCAAGCGACGAGCCGGGCAACATATTATTAAAAAAAAAAGTGAAATGATGAAAGGACCGTACCGGTTCACAGATCATACACGATGCCATTAGTGAATAGACTATTATAATAATTTAATAAATTTACACACAATCTGAAAACAATATGAATGCAATGCGGGTTAAGCGCCTGTTTGTTATCGCTAGCAACACATCGCATGTAAGTTAGTTGACCATCAAGTTTAATACGAAAACAACAGATGGCGTTAGTAGTTCCAGTAAAACAAAATAACATTTTCATTCATAGATTTCGAAGCGTAGTAGATAATTATAAACTTGGTATTAAAGTATGCTTGCTCAGTTAAGAATTGGTAAATACTCTTTAATTACTACAATATTTTATTCTGGAAAATAAACGATTGCCACGTAGTATTATGTCCCTGTCTTTTTATTAATTATTGAAAATAGTTTATTCTTAAAGTTTTCCACAACTAAACAATGTATTTAACTTGCCTAAACAATGTTAACAACGAAATGTTGAAGTAATAAGAGCCCCTGATCAACGTATATTGCGTTAATTTTTTGCAGCAAAGCCTCCAAAAGGAGACCACATGTCGGAAAATGAATCATACGGGTACATGGCATCGCTTATAGAGGTGAGTTGAAACTACATCTGATTTAGTCCGCACATCCTCTAATAAATCAACAACATTATTCAACGATGTCCATAATCTACGACGGTATTGTATCGGCGCGTCGTGACTGGATCCCGTATCTCATTAGTACGCTGACACGTTTTACAATATTACCATAGAGGAAATGAAAAGCGCTTTACGTGGCGCGTCACCTGCAGGAAAAGCGACTAGCGCTCACGACAGGAACTTTTTGTAAATTAAATCATCGATGCCGGTGCCGGTGTCGGTGGCTACATCCTCTTTAGCGAGAACCCGTCGAAGGATTTCTTCGTACGCAGCCAGCGAAGGAAGCAGCGTCGTTTCCATGCGCCTCACACACAACACTTCGCATATAAATAATAGAAATTATCTAATTATGTGCCGGCGAGTACTAGACGCGTACTTGTCGGGAATTGTAATATCAGCCGTGCTGACCGAACAATAAATAATAATTATTACGATGACATTTCGATAAAAATTGAACGCTTTTTTCGATAGGAAGGTCGATGTTATCGGTTACAGCTATTACACATTGTAATGTGACGATAAGCTACCTAAGTGTGTACACATTAGATTTATATAGGTGGACGGTTGATGCGTACTGCGTACCTACAGTTTTATTTATTTGTTGGCAGTTTGGAAATCTAAATTAAACGAATATAAATACTTCTCTTAGCATCCGAATCATATGCTGAAGTGACTTAGGCTCTATGATTATAGAAGATACATTTTTACTTTTGCATTTTTCATTAAATACTGTTCACTACTTAATTAACGTCGAAAAAAAAAACATCTTGTCTAATCTGTACCTATTCCATCTTCTTGGAGTTAACTGAAATTTATTATCGTGCATATTGCAAAAAGTAATATGAAGACTCTTCATTAACCCTTGACGAAAATAATCACAGCCTGTTTGAAAAAGCTCTAGAGCCCATGGTTCATAATATAAGTACCTTGTACACAATTAAGTAGACTAACAAATCGATCTCGCAGCATCTACTAAGAAAATCTGTTTATATTTAAACCAACAATTTATTTTACAAATGATGATACAACCTGTGTAGTTATATCATTCAACTGGAACTATGATAAAGGCGCACGTTACAGATATTACAAAATCGTAAATTCAGTCCATATTTTAAAATAATTATAAGTATTCTTCCACCATAAACTGAAAACCTAATCACGTGATTGAATAATTATGGTTATCCATCAAGTAAGTCGTGCCCTAATTCCTTTCTCAATCTAAAAATGGTAAATAAAACAATAGAGCGTCTCTAGACACAACTACAAGTTTGTTGAAACTTTTCTTCACACAGTATTAGCACAATATTCGTCGGAGATGTGAGCAGACGGTTATAAGTTCCAGGAGGGCAGAGGCGCGGCGATGCGGCGCGGCGCGGCGTTCGCCGGATGAACTCCAAATGTGTGATATTTTTAGGAATGTTGATTGCCCCCTTCCTGTTTCCGGCATGAGCAACCGCTCTGATCTACCGACTCGCTCTGATACAAAACTGCTAATTAGTGATGAATAATTAATACACGTATCTCGTTGAAACACAAATTGCTTGGGAGCACACGTTGTGATAAACTTAAAACCAATTAGATATTTTTAATGCGATCGGTGATAAAAAAGTCTATAGTTTGTTTAATTTGTTCGTTTCGGTATTCATATATTATTAATCAATTAAACAAGTTTACTACTTTTACTCGAGTATAAAATTTTATGTCATTACGGTGTAGGTATGAACATTATAGCAAAGGTTAAAAATTGTCTTTGCGGCTGGCATCATATTTCATCTGAGAGAAAAGTTTGTTACTACTACCAAGTACCAGGTAGTAGTTGCTACAAATGACTATTGATTATCATGAGGATGTTATAAATGTTAATTTATGTACGTATTAAATACGTGTACTTATTCACAAAGATAAAGACTTCATATATTAGTATATTGTACCTAGCCAACTGTCATAAATATATTAATTTCGATGTAAACGACGTGATACTTTTATTATTAAATTACTATAGGCGAATGTATAATAATATATCTATAGAAAAGTGGTGCTGCTATGCTAAAAAATATCGAATTAGGTGAAATCTCATCCAGGTGATTTGGATAACCCTTAAAAACTTCATGTTTTTCAAACCATGCTTTGATTAATATCCCGTGACTGGATAACAAAAACTAATCCTAAACAAGACCAACATAAAAAAATCTTAGTACATGTTTAATAAAAGCCGCAAAATACGCGGTGACACCTTGGGCAGAATAAATAACGCCTTGGTCAGGACAGCGGGCTGCGACGACGCTGCGTCCGCGCCCGCGGGTCACCGTCCTCAGGCTCGGCCACACCCGTCCCCCGCGCGCCATACCCCCCTCCTTTTAGATACGTCACTACTGCTACGTCACTCGTACGTGTCATGAAACTTACTTCAACCGCAAATATTGGATTGTGGATTTAAGGCACTTATTGTAATGCTAATTATGTTGGTTTAATTTGAGAATATTCATTTTAAGCAACAAAAATTTTCTACATGGAAAGGAAATTCGAAAAAAATATCTAGAATTTTCTAGATGGAAAGATTCAATAATAAAATAGTTGCGATTTATATGACGGTGATTAAAATTTGTCACACAAGATTGGCAGGATGTATTAAAAGTAATTGATTCCTAATTTTTTAATGGCGATAAATTTTGCCACGCGAATGATATCGCCGAATTACATAATATTATTTATTCTAGGCTTGCTTGTGCGTTTGGTATTAGAATTACCCGCAGATTAGAACATAGTTATGCTGCTCATACATTCTGGAAAATGGAACAAATAATACAGTTCTGTTTGAATTTATGTAAAACCTTGTTTGACGATTTCATTAATTTTCAAATAAATTAGCAACAGATTAAAACACTCTCCACACTTCACAGACACTCCGTAGCGAAATGGAAGACAACCAGCTGAAAAACGTAAGGAAACAGTTTCAATCTTGACACCGATACAAATGTTTCTTTGATAAACTGCTTGATTATTAGTCCAAACATATTTGTAACATTGTTCAAAAAAATAAAATGGATGTAACTATATTGCTTTCATTTTTTAATGGATTTTTGGATGTGTAATAAACCAACAAACCAAAACAAATCGTCGTAACAACCCACTACAGTTGCACACACAGACCAAACAGTAAAGTTGCACATAACAGCCAGTTCGTAATAATTGAACACTCTTGGGCGTTCAATTATTTTGCTGGCCACATATAGCAAATAGTTTAGGTAAACAAATAGGATTATTTTCGTATTGCCCGGTGGAGCTGATAACGAACTCAATCATGGTTGCGATAAGATGTTATCACTTATCAGGTCATCGGAGTAACTCACACAACTCGCGTAATATTGTATAATTTAACCTAACTTTTTGATTTTTTTTTATTGAATTATACTCGTATTTTTCGACATCCTCTGTGGTGCAGTTGGTTAGAAGACGGCTGTGGAACAAGAGGCCGTGGGTTCGATACCCGCACTGAGGCAAATGTTTGTGAGACCCACAATTGTCTCGGGTCTGGGTGTTTATGAGACCGAAAAGTCTTTCGTAGTTACTGATACTGATACTGTGTATGTGACTGTTGGGTGCATTTTTTTTTTATCAGGCGTGATGAAGTAATTTAACAGGTCGACATAATTTAATGAAATACGGCATAGCGAGAATAAATAGTTTGCAGACAGTCAATACTTTATATTCAATCATAGCATTGACTATTATACTTACTACCTACCGTAGTACAGCCTAACAGGCAGTGCAGTCACTGGCCATCTATTTATTTTTTTGTATCTGCCCATATACCTCCTGCACGCACGGGGCTACTCTACAAACGAGAGTACAATTGAGAGTAGTTAGGCTATATAGTCTACCGCGCTGGCCTAGTGCGGGTTGGCGGACTTTAAACACCATATAAATTCTTATGAATCGCTATATTCTGCAGATTTCCTCACGATGTTTCCCTTCACTGTTTTATAAATATATAACTAACCAATTCCGCTGGCTCAGCAACCCAAAGTGGGTCTTGGCTTCCGAAATGAGAGTTCTCCAGCTGTCTCTATTCTGCGCCACCTCTTGCCAATTACAGACATAAATTTGGTTTATACTAAATACAATTCTAGATAGTTAACACCTACATGCAACAAATTAATACTCATTTGAGTATGCGTATGCGCATATTAAATCACATGAGTCATAGAGAAGTAATTTGCTCGTATTGAATACAATGACTAATTTAGATATTTAATTACTAGACGGTTTGGAAATAGCTTTATATTATAGTATCTACTCTTCAATCCTTCATATATAAATGAAGTATTATTAAGGTTATTTTGTAAAACCTTTATTGAGACACTTAGATTAAGCGACTGCGATTGGCGGATAAAATGTAGAGTCCATTTATACTGTGAAGAGCTTGCTAAGGGCATTGACAACATTCAGGAATATACGTTGGGAGCATATTATATCTGTAAGTCGAAAAATCTGGTGATTATTTTGGCATTTTTCTACAAAAATCTATTTAAATTTAGCTATACTTAAAGAGGTTGGTGGATTAAAATAAAAACTATGGCATGTAGACGTAAAGAAGTGCATACAGATTTATGTAGATAGACATAATAATCACAAGGTTATGTTAGCAAGGTTTTAAATATCTACGCGGGTATTTAAGAGAATTCTTCAAAACCGAGATCGCGATAGTCGTGACATCTCTCCGGGAACAGTATTCAGTGAAGCGTTACCGAGCTGAGCGCGCGGCTCTGAGGGTAGCTGTAAAAACTATGACCATTCGACTATGACCGCCTCTTCTACTTCAAAACATAAACTTTCTTCCGACCGGTTCAGTTCTCGCGACGGTTTCAACTCACGCCTTTGTACAAATTACCCTTACCTAAATGTCAAAACTTATTACTTACTCCCCACAAAAAAATAACGGACTTACATCCTTATTAGATCGCTAACCGATATAAAACCGCCGGCTATTTTAGTCGCAGCGAAGTCCTAGCAACAGGAAAAAGCTCGTTTCAAACAGACAGCTTTAGGTTTTTTTGCGCGGTTATTTATCGTGCAGCCGCGTCGGACTTCCTTACATACTTTTTTATTGACCATTAACTGACCATTTTCGATTCTTATGGCCGATCGTCGCATGCCTATTATAAGAACTAAGACAATCAAACAATAAAAACGTACACGTGTACTTCAAACGACCTCCCATAAAACAAAACAAGTGTTTAATGATTCAATCAATTTCGTCAGCTCCATACGGGGTGGGTGAAGGATCTGGCGCGCCGCGCATTCTGATGGTGGCGGCCTTCCTGCTACGGCTGCGGGTTACATCACATCTCGGCTAATATGGTGCGATGGATTTGAAATATGAAATCGGTTATCGACGTTAATTATCGATTCATCGTAAGTGCGCCGCCATGTTGGATGTAAGTGCGCGGCCATGTTGGCGTGCGCGGCTTCCGGCGCGCGCGTGCTGGTGCATGCTAATGTTCGCGCATGCGCACCGTGTCCTGTTCGTCGCATGTGCGTTCCACTTACACTTCTCCACCAACTCACCACAACCACCGTCAATCACCAACGCAGCTGCCAATTCTCCACTCTTTACAGGACTTATGTTGTGTTCAAGTTCCTTCACACTCAAACTTGCATGTTGACGTGATATCACATATTCAACCCGACAGCACCTGAAACATAAATTACCGACATATTATAGTAATTAAATGACAGTCTTATACTATCACAAGTATTCAAGATACAATATAAAGTTAAAGCAGAACAGAAATCCTTTAATTTTAGAAACCTTTACTTTATTTTCCTCCCACGGGTATACATAGTATACCCGTAATTGTCTTAAGGAAAGTTAAACTCCACGTAAATACCAGACAATATAACATTTAAAAACATAAACACAAGAGAAGTAAATAAGGCAGTACATAGTGTCGTCACAGGCACTGGGTGAGACAAGCCGGCTGCGCAGGCGGCGTGCGGGGGCGCATACACTCATAACTCATAACTCATGGACAAGCGAGATAATACCGCTCATTCAGTGCCAACGGCATTATTTTAACACTATACGTACAGTGTACACGGCACAGAAGCTATTCACATCGATTGTATGTATATTTACACAACAATCAATAAAGGAACGCGTCTGATTTCGCACGTGTTTATAAACATTGTATGTTTGTTGTATTAAAAATAAACTCGCTACGTTTTCTAGTATTTTCAAAACATAACATTGAAAACGCGATGGATGTTTGCTTTCTCCGAGTGAATGTTTTATGCAGTCTTTTATTTTGTATTCCCTGAGTAACGTTTTATAAGGTTCTCAATATTTCTTCTAACTTTCAAGCCAAACTCTTGCCTTTTCTCAAAAGAAATTTGGTTTAAAACAGTAATTAAACTTTAAAAAATATAATAAATCCTTTTTTTACTAGAAAGCAATCTTTCTAGTAGATATATTTTTAAATATATTATATATTTATTGGAATAATAATAATAGCTAATAGTATATTGCAAAACAACCCTTCGTAACGGATAAGCGCAGTTTTTATAAAGCGCCCGGTGTGCCAGCCGCCCCCACATCGCATGGGGCCATAAAGGAAATGACATGTGGTCCCCGAAAAGGATAATGGTGCCTTGTAAAGGATAAACAGGATACGTCTTTTATGTCATAATTGTAAAGGAATAATTATTTTATAATGTATTACTTAACCTACGTTCTAGTGTATAAGTTATGACCAAACAAAATCATGAGTTATTCAAATCCATTTATTTCAAGAAACTTCAATAAAATTATTATACCTAATCTATGTTTATTTATTAGCTTAAGCATAAAGGTCTCAGTGATCTTTGTCCTAAGTCGTGGACTGGCTTGTGTACACCAACGTATATGAATTCAATGGATATAAAAACTAAATTGAACCAATTTAGTGAAAAGTTAAATATAAATCCATAATTTCATTCAACTGTTTATTAATTATTAAATGTCAAAAACACATTTTACGTTTCAGTACTTAGAAGAACCATCATATCGTTATTTGAAAATTCAATTTTGGAAATTTCTTTACCGTTTGGGGTACTTATATAATTAACCTTTACTATTTGATCTACTATCAAATATGACTAGACACACAATACATACAAAATTGATTTTTTAAATCGAATTTAGGCAATAAATAATAACAATATATGGGGATATATCAACGTTATGAACGTGTCTGTCTGTCGCGCACACCTGCTGGCACATACCTCGGCTGCATCGAACACCGTACACCCTCATACTCTATTAAATAAAATCAAGTTTTAATTCACTAAACTACAGTACTTTTTGTGTTATTTGTAGGAGGAAACATCGGCTGTGGCTCATTCTTTCTCGATTTGGATGATATACAACAATAGTTATAGGTTCGTATGTATTGCAGATACGAATAAAATGTAAATCTAGAACACGACTGTAAGTAATACTTCGATTCGTGGCTCTTTTAAAACTGGTACTATTTAAAATAACGTATTGTATTGTATTGTATCAGCCCATATACGTCCCACTGCAGGGCACGGGCCCCCTCTACAATCGAGAGTACGATTGAGAGTGGTTAGGCCATATAGTCTGGCCTAGTGCTGGTTGGCAGACTTTCACATACCATAGAAATTTATACAAATCGCTATGGTATGCAGGTTTCCACACGATGTTTTCCTTCGCCGTTATAGTGCGTGGTAATTGACTATCAATACACACATGACTCCGAAAAGTCAGAGGTGTGCCCTGGGATTTGAACCCGCGACCACCGTAAACATGTAGGCAGCCGCGTCTGGTCCGTTACCAACAGGCCACCACGAACTCTCAAAATAACGTATAATATAAACAATTTAAGTATTCACGAAAACTTATATATTTACCATTGAATATCATATCTATAATGTAGGAATCATTATCAGTGCTTATTTTGACTCTACATGGAGCTTTCAAATTCTTCTTCTTCGTTCGAGCTATTGGCTCAAAATTATTTGCAGAAACCTTAACCTAACCGAATTATAAAGGTTCGATTTTAAGCTTAGTATACATATGGTCTTCAATTAATACATATAATAAATATTTAATAAGTTTTACTGGCTTTATTGTAAATTGTAATCGAATCGTACATATCTTTCTATAATCATGTATGATATGTATAATATCTAATGATACCTTTTTCATATAAGGCGCATGGTAACAAAATTTCAGCTAATTTATAAAGCAAGATGAAAATACAGGTTCCAACATTTCCAACTCCGTCATGTACGGAAAGAAACACCGAGTATCGTATTTCTGTTACATTTGAGTGGTAGTGGTATAAAATAAAACAAAATATAGAGGGAACAAAGTGTATTTGCTTATTATTTGTGAAGGCTGCGCCGGCGGGGCGGGAGGGGAGGCCGGGGACGTCTTTGTTTGCGGACACGCGCTCGCTGCATACGAGGACTAAAGCACCGCACCCGGGATCACCAATCTTTTACCAAATCAAAGTTTTAATTATATTTTTTTAAATTTTCCTTTACGTAAAATTGCTGCTGATCTTAAACAACTATTGTTATTATGTTTTTAAATATACAAGTATCTGTTAAATAAATTAGCGGATTTTTGCATATCGCAGTTTTGTCGGAGTGCCTAATCGTTGCAGTCAGTGGAGCTCAACATTTTTGTTATAAATCGTTTTAATCAATTTATATTCAAACGGCCTTATTCATAGACAGTTTTAAAACCAATTTTAGTTATCGAATGTTTTGTTCCATTCGAACGACTTTTGAATACAGTTTGAGTAAATCCGAAAGTTTCGTTTATCTTCTTACTTATGCAGTATAATATATGGCATTCAAAGGATAATAATTACAACAATTTACAGCTGGAAGTCATTCGAGTAGGTACAATACCGAAATGGATTGGAAAGTTTAAGCACCAGTGGTGATAAATATTGAGTGTGGAGTCGGGACGTGTTGGTTTGCGTTTCACGTTATATAACGAGTTACGAGGTTCGTCGGCCGCAGTGCAACCTTTAAGGTCGCTGCGGCGGCCTCAGCCCTTTGTTTACACATGCGCTGCGCCCGCGCCTCCCCACGACTCAATTCTCGGCGGGACGACTCTCTTGAACAAACCTTTGCTTGTTTGTATGTTTCTAGCTGTTTTTGAAATGGATAGATGTGGCTAAATATGGAAACCAATGTACAATCGCTGTACCTTAAGAGCGACATAAGCTTGAAACCCCTGTGTGATAGAAATTTAATTACTGAGCGCGATAGGAACCTTCAAATTTAGGGAATTATGAATTAAATTACTGTGAATACGACTATGATAAGACTTGCAGTAAATTGCCAAACATTCGGAACGCAACCGCTATCAAACAGTTGGGTTTTCTGAGGGACAATAATTCCACCCCAGGATGGTACCACTGTCTCACAGGAAATCGACGTGAAGCGACAGCTTTGCTGTCACGTTTCGTTCGGTGAATGAGATTGCCGGATGCCCAATACCCCTTTCGTCTTCCCATCGTTTTTCCTTTCTGCTCTCCGCCTGATTTTAAGGGCAGCAGCATATCTAAGAACTAAGCGTTATGGATGGTCATGGGTGGCAGTAATCAATTACCATCAGGTGACCCGTTTGCCCGCTTGCCGGACCTGTGCAATAAATAAAACGCTGTTAGAGCTTACCCAACCTCATGTAAACTACGTCCAAGATTTGCTACTAGAAATCTCAAATTGCAAGTTTTAACTTCATTCAAATATTTTAGAAATATGAGCTCGCTCCATCGTTTGGAGCTATAAACCAAATATCACATTTTAATCCCCATTTACAAGAAAAGAGTTTCTCGCAGAGAGAATCGTGTGCTATTATCGCATGACATAACCGCCATAGATTATCGTGTTCTGACAAATGTTTACACGATGCAACTTTTTTATATCCTTACGATAATCGTATCTTGGAGGCGTGAAACTCTCCTAGTGTTAATGGGCTTTGAACCCTACTAAACCGTTTAAAATAGTAATACATACCTACATACATAATCGTCACTCCTGTATCCTATAGGGGTAGGCAGAGACTATGGATCGCCACTTTGCTCGATCCTGACATACTACTTTCGCTTCATTCATGATCATCAATCTCTTCATGCATGCTCGTCGGTTCAGGGTACTTTTAACCTGACCCTTCTTGAGGGTATTAAAATAGTAATACGTGTATAATATATAAAAAATATATCCAAAAGTAATATAACAATACATACATATTATAACAACAGATAACAAATAGCATAAAATATCGATTTAAACGTCATTGAATAATAAGAGCCCGCATATGAATTTGCATTTGTTACATTGGCATCACGTTTTATCTATATTGACGTATGTGCTGAACCAACTGGCAGCATTACTGACATTCCTGCATGTGTACAAGGATAAACCTATTTGGAAATATCTAGATTTGTGTGCTGGATTTCATAATATTTTACATACATATTTACACATCAGACCTAGATTTCAGAGGGATAGAAATATATAGGCATTAGGCATAGATTTAGGAATATTTTACTCAATCGATATTCTGACACATTATTTTAAAATTCTCTTCATACACTTTCCTTGCAGCTGTCAAGTTGGCGTAATCAAAATATGGTGTTAATTATCAAAATATTTTCGATACGAGTCATTTAAGTTCCGCGTGACTCTACCATCTTTGTCGACTCTACCACACACAATCGCCTTGTACACAATCTTGTCAGTCTAGAGTTATCCAAATGCTAAACTTATCTTAATGTTTATTATGAATAATTAATAAATACACTTGGGTGTATTGGGTGATTTACTGTTGGCAGTAAGACACGAAATTTTGTAAGTACCATAGGTATAGAAAAGTACGAGAAACTCTTTGGTCAGTTAACAAATTCTTGTCACTACAACTTCTTTTACCTTTTAAAGTTCCAACACTAGATATTCCACACTCTTCTATACGCTACACATGGTCGTTAACTTTGATAAGACAACCTTAGAATACGCTCTTTCATGTTCCTGCAGTTGTATGAGTTCGATTTTACATCATACGTAGTTTTCTTTCATCGCAGATGTAATGATATATCATTTCAGCACAATGGTGCGACGGAAATGTGTTCTGTTTACTGAACTATAGTTTGTGCTCTAGTCTGTGCTTAGATATTCCATTTTGCAGTAATAAAGTTGGGATTGTACTATCTCTGGAGTTTCAAGATCTAAAACTCACACTTGATTTAAATAGAGGCAAACTTCCTTCAAGCGTTTTTCTAATAATAGGTTTGTTGTTCATTAAAAATATTAAAACAACGGCTAAGCCATTATGTGAGCATTCAAAAGCCTTAAGCAGCAAAGATCGGCCTTCAAAAATACACTTCCACCCATTGTTGGCTAAATTAAGAATATTTAACAGCAAAATGACTATTGTGTTCTCGCAGGCCTAACGAAACCACCCAAACACGGCACAATGGCCCATGGCGCGGCGGAAGCGTTTTTGTATTCACAACCAAGGACAATATGTCACAAACGAAGCTAATAACTTTCCAATTAACAACTGCCTGCTTCCTTCCGGACCTTTGCAAATGTGCTGTTGGCATTTTTTTGCTTAGAACGTGACCCGAAAATACGATCCCGTTGCGAGATAAATACATTTTCAGTTCTATACAAGCGCAGGCTATTTTAGCCTCTACTATTGAATAATAGACACGAGAATAGCGTGAACTATTTCCCATAAGAAAATTAACAAAACACCAGCGGAAGGAAGCGCAAGTGAGCTGTAAAAGGGATCGCCGGGTGTCGGTCTATGAATAGATATTTGCCATGCGTGTCTTCGGCACGGTTTCGCAGCTAAATATGAATCAGGCAGTTTTTAGTCGAAGGGAGGGCTGTGCGTGAGCAATGGATTGATTCGGGACTTAGCGCGGGAGTGGTCGGGCGGGGTGGGGCGGCGGTGGCGGCGGGAGGGGGGCACGGTTTCCGGCGGCGCGAGCGCACCGTGGGAACGGCATCCACCTACAGCTCCTCGGATTAAATGACGGCCACTAATTAATTTAAGTTTGCGCCAAGTAAAAATAGAGATCTGGACTCGATACTCAGGGAGAGTGGACCTAGTACTTCGACATGCCACTTTACACGTTCAAGTAATCTTATACGGTGTTCTGTGGCGCTGCGCTCGCATTGGAATTTCTGTTGCTGCGATTATTAATTATGGGGTCACTAATGTTGCTAACCAATTCTTAACTTGTCTGAAGGAGACTGAAGGTAAAAATACGATAGGCCGTGACCTTATATTTCAAAATTTGTTCTTATTTTCCCAAAACAGAGTCTATTGCCAAAATGTTGAAGTAAAAAATAAAGCACTAAGATAGCTATGTCAGTCCTTAAAATTTCTATTTCTATTAATTGATAAAATGGGTATCTAATTTATAAAAACACATGCATACATGCTTAGGTACTACTTTGCAACAATCGGGTTTTTTGTTGGGTGTAGATTTACATGTTACATGCATACTTTACCCTTAATCACCAGCTGACCAGAGCTAAGAAAGCGCATATCCTGCATAGTTTTTACGCTGACATTTTGGCCCGAACACGCAAGTTTTTACAGCCGAGTGAACATTCGCAGCACCCTTTGTCGACACGCACCTGGCCCGCCAGATGCTCCATTCAACTCGAGATGAATTTTATCAATCACGCCACTCGATGTGCCATTCAGGTTTTTTCCTCATGTACTTGAACGGAAATACTTATGTGTTAGATTATGTTACAGGATAGTTTAAAAGTTGTTCGCTTAATTTTGTAATTGCGTGAGGCAGGTTTTATTGGGTAGGAAAAAGCAGGAATAAAAATATGAAGATTTACGAGAAATGCAGCCTTCAAAACTGTTAAAAAGCTACCGCGGAAATCCACAGCAAAATACCGCAATAATTAAAAATATCAATGGGTAGAGTCGATTATACAACATTTCAGTTCAGATTTTCTATTTAAATTGCTGTAAAAATATTGTATATAAATATCAGAGAGTAAGTTTCTATCACTTTTGTTACTTGAAAACGTGAATGAAAAACCCCGGGGAGTTTGTAATTTTTACAACTTGTTCATTTAAATAACTGGCCTACTTACCTAGGCGTTCAAAGTATCACAAGCATAATTAGGTATATGTTAAGTATGAACAACACACATTGCCAAAAATACACGTAAAATTGTTTAGATATCCCTGATACCGAACTTATCAGAAAATCTCCGAAGAAGATCTATGATGTATGTACGTCCTGAGATGTACATATAATTCTAATACGGAAAGCTTCCAGTAGACTATTGGAAGAGAAAAAATATGAGCAACAATAAAAATAATCGGAATATAATATCTACTAAATTCAATCAATAGTCTCAACAAATGAATGAAGTGTCGAGACATACTTTTAAAATACAAAAAAAAGTATATTTTAAAACAATGGCTACCGGTTTGCGATGAATGAGCTAATGTTTTGCTCTTATGGACTCGCGTGCAAACTCAGCCTTCGCGTGTTCCACATTTTGTTCACGAATAAACGAAACTAATTCACTTTGATACAGTAGTTTGTTGTTAATGAAATCGCTCGCGGAGTGCGGAGGTGGCTGCCTGTAACGGAACTTACATAATTATTGGTAAATCTTAACCTAACCAGCTAACACATCCGAACAACTTCCTCTATTCATGGAAATTTAACCTTTATAAACAGAAACTTAAGGGGTAAGTTTCTGTTTCAAGTGCAGTGAGTTAAGATGTTTCATTACGGAGATCATGGGACTGAATGAAGCAGCTGTTGCTCAGTTGCAAGTCAGCCCACAAAACACTTTTATAGTCATTGTGTTTCGCAAACTAATAGAACGTTTTCATCAATGATTTCTGTTCCATGCCATCTGATGGTTTTTGAGCAACAGTATAATTTTTAATACAATTTTACTTTGACTTTTTGTTTGCGCTTAAATATTTGAATTTTAAAGAAAGCAATTTGTCCAATTAAATACACAATATTCAATAATACAGGCATCAAGCATGTTACTTGCCGGGTGGTAGAGACAATATGACGACATTATTAATTGAGACCACGTACATACTCGTAGTATCCTATCAGTATGTCGTACACCAAAATCAACGTTACTTATTTATATTTAACTATTATGCCAATGACTGCCTCGGTGGCGTAGTTGTACTACGGACGATTGCAAAGCTGAGGTCTCGGTTTCGAATCCCGGGTCGGGCAAAGTGATATTAAATTTTTCTATTCATTATCAGCCCAGAGTCAGGAATTTGTGCCCGATATGGCGATAGGCTCGCCCCTCGGCCTATCACATCATGGGACGGAGTACATATGGCGAAATGTGGGTGTCCTGGTAACACCTCTGCCTATCCCTTCTGGGAATAAGGCGTGTGTTTATGTATGTATTATGCAATAGGATATTTATTTCTATTTAAAAATTATGCGATAGATCAATTTATCATATAGATTGTTTGCAAATATAAACTATATTTTTATTTCAGTATGCCAATTGCCATCTATTTTAATAATATCTATACAAATGTTTAGATCTGTATCCACTTTAATTCGTGTTGTGCTTTAATATCATGTCTCTAATGTACAAGTATTGAGAGGTAATTATGTGTCGCGTGTAATGGAAAACTAGACTGTCCAGTCCTGCCGACAATGTTTATGCCAGCATACCAAATAAGACCGCATATCCCATTAATTATTAAACATGCCATTTGCTAACATAAATCACTTTGAACTATTGATGTGTGTTTATTTACGAGTCTATCAGGGATATTTGCTGGAAAACTGTGGGGTAAGTTGAGATCAAATTAAGGTAAAATTTTGCCTAATAATGTATTACAAGACGGCTTTCTTGGTACTTGGTTCATTGAGAGAAACGCCGGTTTCAAATATGGAGTATACGAGATTGATCTTTATTTGAAACTCAATGTATGTTTGTATTTCAATAAATATTTCAGGTCTGGCCGTTATGGAAACAAAAAATGCTTCGAAATTTGTGACGCTCGGGCGCTAGCCGCTCAATTTAGGTTAATAAAACTTACTGAGATTTTACTCCAGGCATCCGAAATTCGCAAACTTGTATATAATAAGGACCATTGATGGAGATGTGGATTACGAAAACTTTGGGCAATCCATTTATTCATGACCTAATCCTGTTTTTTTTATTTTCCTAGTCACCAAATTACGTCATACATAATTTGGCATTACAAAATCCATCCGTGTACGACACGTGTTGACTCAGCGCAATGTAATGAAGTTAAAGTTAAATGTAGAGCAGTAGTTATTACGCATATAAAACCGTCACTTGTGTTTCTAATACTACGTACGCTGCACATATTTTTATATCTTAGATAAGACATAGAATTTCTAGGGTATGTAAGGTCCGCCAACCCGCACCTGGCCAGCGTGGTAGACTATATGGCCTAACCACTCTCAATTGTAGAGGAGACCCGTGCCCTGCAGTGGGACGTATACTGGCTAATACAGATAAGACACAAATTAAATAATGATGTATTTGTTAAACAAAACGAGCGCAACAATAAACCTAAGAAGTTCCTTTAATACACAAACGACATTCAGTCACTAATTACTGATACAAAAATAGTTGAACAAAACTAGCGTCACGCGAACCCTCCCCATTCACTCGGCTGACATTAACCGGCCGAATGTAAAATAGCCCGCGTACATTATTTTATTTAAACACAACGCACCTATTTGTGCGGTCGTTTTATTTTCATTCATGAATTAGACGCTTAGTTCCGTCGGCAGTTAGACACTCTCCCACGGTCGTAGTCGCTTGGTTCGATGAATGGGAGACGCATGACTCAAGGGAAAGAAAGAAAGGGGCGCGTCACTTCCGCTACTCGAGGCGTATGGCGTTACTTCCGGCGCGTTGTCGCCGGATACGTATGTTCCCTGTTCGCATCAATTATTATTTCCTTCTTCATGTTTCCTCTCGCAGGGCTTTCAATTTAAAATGTCGTTTACAATTTTTTTTCTTTGTGAAATAAAAAGACAGCGCGTCGGGTAAAATTTTAATGGTATGTGTTTTAAATATTTAACTTGTATAAGAGATTTTTTTTAAATAGATACAGTTCACCTTTTTGAGTTTTACAACTATGTATTTTATACGTAACATACTACCTACACCTTGATTTTTCACTACCAAATTACACAAGAAGAGAAAATACGAAATTAAAAGTTAAGCAATAAATTAATCCAGCTCTTGAAATGATTGTTAATAATCGTATTAATTTAATTATTGTCCATATAATACACAAGAGTTAATTTACAAGAGCAGTCAGCACTTTCACAGTCGCCCGCTTTGATTGCAACAGAACGCAGCTAATAAGTATCTGCTATTTCTTTCACTCTACGCGACATTTGTCTATGTGCGACAAGGAAAGATAGCGGAAGTGTAATAAGAATGAAATCGGGGTTCATTCATTGACGTTTCCGCCAACATCAATGAGCGCACAACTCCGAGCGGTCAATGTGAAAACTGCCGCGAGTGCGACGAGAAGGCAAAAAACTTTTTATTTTTTTCTGTGATGTTAAAGTTGTCAGTACTGCATCGTGCCAAAAGATTTTAATCTACTAAAGAGTTTTTATTATGTTTGTATATTTCTGCCTTTAAATTTTCATTTTTATGAATGAAATATGAAAGCCTTAGATTTTTCTGAACCTATTTTTATAATCTATACTAACGGCCCGGCCCTATTTTGAATATATTGAATTCATCACCTATGTTCATCAGAAATAATGTAGGATTTTAATGGCGTAAGAATTTTTCAAATCGGTCCTGTAGTTACAGAGCCTATTCAATGTAAACAAACAATCAAATCTTTGCTATTTATAATATTAGTTTGGAAAGGTTATATCATGAAGGTACATTAGTTACATACATATCTAAACTTAATGCTTTTCTCGGTTAAAGGATTTAAAAATAAATCTATGTGTCGGCAGTGCACAACAATTTTTATAAACTAGAAACATGACCCTGAAAAATATAATTGAAACACGCGAGTTACAATGCAAAATTATTCAATGCTGTCTATTATTATCTCATTCATAAAAACACGACTCGCTAAAATAAAAATAAATTGTTTCAGTATTCAAAACATTCGACATTCTGAGGTCGTAGCGTCTCGAGGGGTCTCATAACTATATACGTCATAGAGTGACTATTTTGCTGTTGGAAAGCAGCTTCTAGTTGGATTTTGAGCTTTATGACGTAGTGTTAAAGTTAACAATATTCTGTTAAGTAGTAATATAAGCTGTAGTAGTGACGTAACTGGTCGCATCCCGCCGTTTTCATTGAGTTGTCAAGCCTCAGCCCCACCGACCCCTCCTATATCTTGTTAATTACTGTTCTCCTACAATTTCGGTGACGTCAGCGGCAATTTGTCACGCTAAATAAAATTTCACTCACCAGATTTCATTAGCTATTTGGCGTCGGCTCTTTTGTAGATAGATATTGTATTACATAAGCGATTTTTCGGTGCGTGGTGAAAAATTATGCCTGGTGCGTTTTATATGTGCTGATTTCACAAAGTGAATACAATGCACCTCTTAGTAAGTACATTCAACATTTCTATTCTGATTGTTTCGAATGGTGAGACTCAGGAGTTGATACTTCAAGTTTATTAGCTCTACTGTAGTTCAGCAATGAATAAAGTGCAGAGAAAACTCAGGAAAAAATAAATAATATTAAATCAACAGTTTTTTTAGTACTTTTTTGCGTAATAATTTCAGACTATATCTCAGATACTAGATAATTTTGATGATCCGGCAACGCTATTGGGCGAGCCAGGAAGCAGATGGAGCGATTACACAGCATCAATGATCAAAACCGTTGTGCGTCGAGTTACAATAATGAAACAGCACGGCGCACGCGAGCGGCAAGCGCAAGCAAAGCGACAGTTTCGCAAACGTATTTCGCATGCATTTCCGGGCAAGGCCGGTGTGTAATTTAAAGCTCACACCATTTACTACGAGATAATATTACTGGAACGGCACAAAATACAAGTGTTGTGAATGAAACAGTGCGCGTCCGGCGAGCGGCGCGGCGCGGCGCGCATACACCGCCGGTGCGGCGCGAATGGGAGCGGAAGCCCGCGGTTAGTCCACTTCCTGTTTCCTGCGGGGCGGAGAGCGTCGCACGCGCAGCCGAGCGCGCCCGACCGTGCCCGAACACGCCCGAACGCCACCGAAACTAGCGACGACGGTTTTTATCGAGGAAATTGGGAAAATGTTGACATAGGTTTTTGAGATTATTGGAGATATAACAATATTATGTATGAAAAATTTATTGACCCATAGGAAAATAATGGATGCAATGTAAACCGAATATGTAACCGGTGTTTAGTTAAAGCATTGCGTAACAATTTTATTAAACCGAAAATTACCATAAAATTGTAGATGGTAATAGAAAAGCATATGAACTTCGCCTTTATTTATTACAAAAGTAAAGAAAATAAAAAAAGATTGCAACGAATTGAGAACCTCCTCCTTTTTGATGTTAGTTAAAAAATAATATATCATAGGTACCAGCTTTGAAAACTTTTAGAAGTGTTTAGAGCCTTGCTGTACTTCGTTGACGAGAAATATTCTCTACGTGGATTGCTCTGCGCATTCATTATAGCCACTTTGTCATTTATTAAAAAAAAACTAAATTACACTCACAATCTACGTTTTACATTTCTACAATGATACGCCACCGAACCCGCCAACAATACAACTATACAAATACAAAAATACAATATTTTTTATTTGACGTCACAGCTATCGTGACACGCACATTAATTGCCTAAATGTGAATAAGATTTTATAATACATATAGCTGCGGATTCGCCCACGCGTCGCCCACGAACGCCCACGGCTGCCGACCCCTCCCCCCTCCTCGCGCCCCTTCCATTCCAACGGACGTAGTAGCGTAGGCCTAGAATATACCTCTAGACGCGACAATCCTCACACCAACGTACTCATTTATCTTTTTATTTATAGACACATTCACGTAGTCCTTTGAGAATAAATAGAAATATGTTTTGATCGACATCGGGCTAAAAGCAAGGTTAATATTGTTAAACGTTACGGAAAATTAATATTACTTTACCGATTATAACACTGTAAATTATAATTTTTGTTTATTTTTAAAACCTATTTTAGTTATCGAATGTTTTGTCCCTTTCAAACGACATTTGAATTCACTTTAAGCGAAGATGACAAAACATTTGATACCTAAAATAGGTTTTAAAACTGTCTTTGAATAAGACCGTAGGAATATATTTCATTGATTCATGTTCAGGAAAAAAAGTAATCCCTATTTTTATTAAAAAAATGTATTTTTTAAAGTATTATTATGTTAGCGATTATACTTCATTAATCAATTCAATAACTACATTATACAACACAATATTGTCTATATTTAAAAAGCGATATTTAATTATAATCATCATTCTAAAATATTTTTAGCAAAATTGTGTGTCCGTTTATACAGTTTTTCAAAACGCATTAGGCGAGCATAAAATAGATCAAATAATTTATTTTTAATTAAATAGACACTCAATAACCTGCGACATCGAATGAACGCAAAATTATGATAAAAAATATAGAGCAAAGACAACATAACTATTCTGCCTAAATAATAAAAAATGTTTATCAATTAGCATCACATATCGTGCAACGTCAGTGCAAACGACATCTCTGTAACAGCACGATGTCATCTCACGACAGTAATTAGATACTTATAGACCTGTTATTTTCATATTCATTAAGCTAGGAGCAAGCGATAGTTCGAAGCGATCCGTTTTTAGACTTCACAGAATTAATTAGTTCAAATATCGGAATTATTGTAAGTGAGCTAAATACGTCACTCGTTATCACAACACATCAATCTTTTTCATGTAATTCAATAGAACGACTATTGTTTTGCGTGTGGTTGAGTGTTGGGCAACTGAGTAGGTATGTAATCGATTTAAGTTATCGATTATTTATGACATCAAACTTTTTGAATTATCTACTATCACAAATCGATATTATTGACACACTGTATGCTTATCACAATATACCCCATCCCTTTAGATATTATTGTTGCTTTATTGACTCCAACAATGCTTCAATTCTTCCTATTTAAAATCGTAACATACTTTATGGAGATTATTATTTTCCGTAGTAGCAAAAATTGGGCAAATTAGTGAGTTCAAAAACCAATATCACTATATTTGACACATCAAATGAAATCGATTACACTGAAATTGTATGAATGAACAGAGGACATCCCTAGTAAGATCCAAATGTTATGTATGTAGTAACAAACAAAACATTAAACATTTATTAGAGTTACCTCACTGCTCGAGGTAAACAGTCTCATGAAAGGTCGTTATGAAATTGTTTGGCATCGCCATGGCTTTCGGCTTAGTTTATAGGATACGGTGGGGTAGATTCTCCCCCTGACGAGGGCTGTTTTTATCGCAGACGTACTGGCATAGAGTAGAAAATACACAGAGAAACATGATTTAAAATTATAGAAAACAACTAGAGATTCTCACGAAATAAGTAGTCAAGCTGATCATTATTTTTGGTGACGTGGTTTAGATGAGAGCTTCGTGGTTTTATCCCACAATAATTTATATATATAGGGCATAGTACCTACTCGTATATTTATTAACGTCAGAGCTTTTGACTATTATTTGAATGCAAAAAAATATCTTAACTGACTTACTGTGAGAATTTGCCGTTATTGAAGTACGCATACATGCATAAACACAAGCCTTTTTCCCAGAAGGGAAGGTAGGCAGATGTGCAACGAGGACATCCACGATTCGGCTTGTATGTTCCGTCCCACGATGTGATATGGGGCAAGGCTATCGCCATATCCGACACAAATTCCTGACTTCGGACGAATAATGAAAAGAAAAATCTAATATCACTTTGCCCGACCCGGGTTTCGAACCCGAAACCTCAGTTTGGCAATCATACCGTAGTACAACTACGCCACTAAGGCATTCAGTTATTTAAGTAACATCTATATAAAATCATGTAAAGATCTGTTATACAAAATAAGCGAAAAGCAAGGATCGTTCATCATATTTATTTTCGGATTTATTTTAACGTGCAGGGCGATTCCCGATATATTTTAAGGCACATTTGCATAATCAATAATGGAATACAAAATGGAACCTCCAAATCTCATAACAAATGATTTCTAACACTCGATACACTTTGAAAACATTAATAATCATAATTTATAGCCGACTTCATTCACAATTTGTATAAAAAATGTATCTCATTTTCTCGCTATTTATGTGGTGTTTGATTTATTTTTTATGTTATCCTAAAAAGCATATATTGATGGTACAGATTTTATTTTGTAATTTTTTTTCTCAACCAGAACTACACCAGAAATAATGTTTTTACAATACAATATTTTGCATATACCTAAATTTATGTCCCACTGACACTTTTTTGACAATTTAAAATATAAAATTCAAAACTTGTTTTTAATACCACATATGGTAATAACTAAGTGCTTACTTAATATACTTTCATACATACATAAACACACGCCTTTTTCCCAGAAGGGGTAGGCAGAGGTGCTACCAGAACACCCACGTTTCGCCTTGTATATTCCGTCCCACGGTGTGATAGGGGGCGAGCCTATCGCCATATCGGGCACAAATTCCTGACTACGGGCTGATAATGAATAGAAAAATCCAACATCACTTTGCCCGACCCGGGATTCGAACCCGAGATCTCGGCTTTGCAATCGTACCGTAGTACCACTACGCCACCGAGGCAGTCGAAGGCATACTTTCCGAAGGATATATTAACAAGACCAGAAAGCATGGTCCCCTTACAGTTTAATATGAATCACTGAAGTGAATGCATTTTACTGCAATTGATTTTCAATTCAGTAATAGGTCAACCGTCCCCGGTCTTTGGCACCGCGACACGAATGTCCTGTGAAATGTAATGAACCCGTTTATTTTTATCCCCGTTGCGTAATCATTCCTGACAAACATCCTCGCATTAAAAACAACGCGTTCAATGTACTACGTACTCATGTAATATTGATACAAATATTTTACGTACGTATAATTCAGGTTTGATGACGTACATGGACTGTGAAATGTGAGATCCTGGGCTCAATTTGCAAAACGCAATCCGCTATATAAACAATGATTGGCTTCGGAATACTCAATTCATAATTTGCAAAACGTTACAAAAGTAACCGACATAGCCCAGAGGATTAGCAAGTTGAAGTGGCAATGGGCGGGGCACATAGCACGGAGAACTGATGGCCGATGGGGCCAAAAAGTTCTCGAATGGAGGCCACGAAGCGGAAAGCGCAGCGTGGGACGTCCACCCACTAGGTGGTCAGACGACCTGGTAAAGGTCGCGGGACGTCGCTGGATGCAGGCTGCCTCCAACAGGTCACTGTGGAAATCATTAGGAGAGGCCTATGTTCAGCAGTGGACTTCCTTTGGCTGATGGATGGATGGATGGATGAAAACGTTACAAATTAGCAGTACCGTCGCGTCGGTAGAATAGAACATATCTGTGCAACCCATTAGAACGCAAGAAAAAGGATGCTCCGAGTCCAATCCTACTATATGGCACAGTAGAAATCGTTCCAGGACTTCGCTCATAGTAAAATCTTTCTGCAACGTCGTTTTAAGTTAAGCTAACTCCAAGTCGTAAAAAGACAAGTAGATGAAGGTCTAATTAATACTATTATCTTCACTCTTCCTTAATTATCTCCCACATAACAAACCTAAAAATATCGCCTTTCGACGTAATATGACTCATTGTAACTAACACGTGTATGTCTAACGCGCGTTTAAAGAGAACGTAATGATTGAAAGGTTCGCGGTAAGGGTGGCAGGGTGGCGTAGGCCGTTCTCGGTATGAATGAACTGCAAATCACGTCATTGACGCCAACTGCCCCTGGGGGTTACTCTATGATCCGATACGAAACTCAAATGTTCGGACTTTCGAGTCTGAAGTAAGTTATAAGCTTTCTACGTTTACAATACAACACTATTCTCTATGGTACTTATTATTCACTCCGAACTAAGTTTAAAGTTAGGACGTACGATAGAGGATCCAAACATTTTGTGGAGTACCTAGGCACATTAGTACAGTTTTACGTGCGACATCCGAAGTTTCGAGTTTCGTATCGAATCATAGAGTAGCCCCCCCGTACCGGATCGATAGCGTGCTTTTGGAAATTTCAATTGAACTTCTATTTATAAACTGCAAAAGCAATTTAGCTTTCTGTCTGACCTTTTAGGCTTTTTGTGTTATACGAGTATGTAGTTTACGTCAAATTTTTAATGCGTTTCAAAGTTCACGTAATTTGTAGATCGTCGGCCTTTGTTGAAGCTATAGTTGTTCTACACGACCCATAGTACCAGTCGTCGATGTTGACACTGAGGAATCGAACCCGGTAGAAATCTGGGAAAAATAACTTTATTTATGTAGCGCACAAGGTCACGTATATCCCCGAAAAGGTAAGGACATTTGACACTATTAGGACCCAGAGGCCACCGAGCTTATTTCCGTTCAAAATATAATACGAGGCACAAAGTTATAGGTCCAGTTAACTCATGAAATTTTATAATACAAAACTGACACAAAGTGAATTGCCCGACATGAATTTCGAACCTAGGTCCTCAAGATTCACAGTCCATACATGCTCTCGCTAGACTTTATAATGATAGGAATACTATGTCATACATACCCCACATCTTACGGCATTACTGTCATGAAAGGCCAGGGGAAAACACATAAGTGTAGACATTGTATTTGCGTACATTTGGTCTTACACAAGCGAGTGCCTATAAAAACGTATTTGTTTTAAAAAAATAATATAATATTTTACAGTGACTCAATTTAATTGACCTCCAGTCCGCCGACATGCAGGTTAATAACACAATATATTGGAATTCCACAAACTTGCAACGTGTCACAGCTATGCACTTACGTATGTATATTGTCTGCTACGTCATAGTGTCACAGCCCTTTTAATGTTGTGACGTAGACAGCTTACTACGTCACAGTTTAGGCGATATGGGGCTTTTTACCTTTCAATGTCGTCATGAAATACGAATAAAAGAGTCAAAGGATCTAAAGAAAGGAAAGACGTCAAACATTATTTAATTACAACGCAAATAAGTTGGCTTGTGTAATAGTAGAGCGTTTCCAGTAGGCCGTTTAGGGATTTTTTTCGGTACCGTAAACTGTATCCAGCCGATACATCCTGGTGATGATGATGATGATTAATATTGAAAAGGAACTAATTTGAAGGGGCTCTAACAAATATCTTATGGGGTTCTAACCAACGAACGAAGTTCTGGCGGTCATTGGTGGAGTAACAATCGCAGATTTGGCGTATGCAGATGACAGTTTACAACGTCATCAATTCGAGAAGCTTACACCCTGCAGTCTCCAACCTGTTTGCCAACCGGGCGAGTATTGGCAAAAACCACAACCTCCCCAAAATTCTCAGCACTAGATATCCTGAGACGTCATGGAGGCTGAAAATGATGACCGTTTTATGCCGTATCAACGACATGGCTCCATCGACACTACTGTCTTACTCGGTATGGTTTCACCGACTGTTATTCCCTTTGTTTTTTTCGTTCAGTGATTTTATAGTGGACTGATATTGAAAATCCCCTTGTATTGTGTTGTCTGTTTTAGTAGGCCACAGAAAAAAGTTATCCTGAAACAGTAAACACGTTGGCACGTCGGCAACAAGGCTGGCATTGTCGCATGGCGGATGCGGGCGGCGGTCGGCGGGGCGCGGGGAGATGAGCGCAGCAGCTCGTATCTCGTGCGTGTCCGGCGAGTGTCCGGCCGGTGTCCGCAGCGGACGCGCGTCCGGCTAGCCACATTACGATGGAATTTACACTTGCGGCCACGTAACATTGTCACTGCTCAATTGATCGTAACTACTAACTACCTAGTGTACCCACTTTGGTAGTGACGTTTTTTATACTGAGATTGGTGCGGGTAAGAAGTTACCTGTGTCGGCGGTCGCCGGTTCGAATCCTGCATGAATTTGTATTTGTATGGCTCACAAGTTCTGCAATCATACTACAACTATTGAGCTATGTTGCACATCTGACGCTTATCTTTTACATTACAAGTATTACTTTTATATACTCAGAAAGAAAATTAATTTTCGTTATTATTACATGACATTTATATGTTCAAAAATCTGATCTGAACGTCTATTATTTCTAGTCACTTACATTCTATATGATTTTCACTTTCTAGGCAATCGGAGAGTGTTTCAATAAAAAAACTTGGAATAAACATGTGTAATAATAAATGTTGAAGATAGCATAATATTGTTTTACATGAAGTTCGTATATTTAGAGTGAATGTGTAGGATCATAGCGTGTTGTAAGAATTTCTGTAAAGTCCACCAAACCGCACAAGGCCAGCGTGGTGGACTATGTGGCCTAACGTACTCTCAATCTTACTCTTGATGGTAGAACAAGCCGTGTCCTACAGTGGGACTATTAGCGGTTACACAGTCACAGTGCAGGATCATCATATGTTTCATCTTTAGGACCAATGACGATCAAACCTACGGTGAGAAAGTTCCAATCACAAATAAAAATTATATATATTTATTCTCTACAATGCCTATGGTTGCGGTTCATGGGTCTAGTGGAAAGGCTTGTAAGGGCTGTGAGACTTGAGGTAGTAGGTTCGATTTGTGATCAGGCATTAATACTCACATGAGTTTCCCAGGATGTCAATTTGAGCATTCATTCTACCATCATTATCATTGGCTGCACAATATCCAATATCCAAATCTGATATTACTTTCCTAAGGACTTAAGTCTTTCTCAATGATTTCCAGGGCGGCCTTTCAGCAAAATTATTTATAGGAACGAAAAATTATCTCAGCGTAACTTTATACGAGCATGTAGGCGATGTTCACAATTCGATAGCTGGTTGGAAATCGATGAAATAAGAGGCCATGCTGTGTCGGCTCCCACGCCGGCCCACGCCGAAACGTTCGCAACAAACGCTACCTACTATCCGAGTGTAATGGCTCTGATGGCTCTATGATGTCCTAGTACTTCCTTTACGTTAGTGACACTTTTATTTCGTTTTTAGATTATTATTTCGTTTTTAGATTACTCGCCTGCCTCGGTGGCGTAGTGGTATTACGGTATGATTGCAAAGCTGAGGTCTCGGGTTCGAATCCCGGGTCGGGCAACGTGATATTGGATTTTTCTATTCATTATCAGCCCGGAGTCAGGAATTTGTGCCCGATATGGCAATAGGCTCGCCCCCTATCACATTGTGGGACGGAATATACAAGGCGAAACGTGGGCGTTCTGGTAGCACATCTGCCTACCCCTTCTGGGAAAAAGGCGTGTGTTTATGTATTATGTATGTATGTAGATTACTTTGGGGACTGAAAAAGTTCGTCGCCTCTTTGGCAGTGGCGTGGATGGGCTATAAAATCCTCAGTTTCATACCTGGGTTGGTTTATCCGTTTGATTAAAACGATACAATTTTCTAAAATGTTTTTGAGGTGATGTCAGTCAATTAGCCGGTAGAAAGTATAAGGCAATTGTGCTATATGCATAATAACCACGTTGGCTCTACTGACGTAGGTTTTAGATAAGAGGATGTAAAAAAACATAGAGACGTCCCGCGACCTTTACAAACTGACTGTTTACTGTCAATAAATTATTTCTCCCAAAAATCACAAGTTACATTTATATTGTTCACACAAATATTTGCGTGATGTTTTAGTATAAAGATTATTCATACGTTTTTTTAGTTCCTTTTTTTATTGCAATAAATGGCGAGACAAACATGCCTTCCGCCTGATGGTAAGTGATACGACCGCTCATGGACAGTAGCAAAACCAAACAACACCATAAATTACAAAGCAATGCTTGGCATTCCACTGCGCTCGCCATTCTGAGACATAAGGAGTTAAGTCTTATTATGTCCAGTAGTTACGCTGGCTACAATATCCTTCAAACCGGGACACAGCAATGCGTTTACACTGTTGTTTGGCGGATGAATTAGACATCGCGATGGTACCTGCCCAGGCGGCCTCTCACGAATGAGACTAATTTCTCAACAAACTTCTTGCCCTCTGCTCTATGTAATTTGAACAATAAAAGTAGAGCTAACATATCGCATATAAAATACACTTTCTTAACTGTATGGATCACGTTGAACAAATTACTAAGTGTAGTGGTGATTTTTCTTCGCGATTTGCAATACATCCTCTGAGCACACGACCGGTTACAAGTGGGCAGTGGCTACCAACGCAACCGCGTAATAATTAAAATTATACCTTAACCACTAACCACCCTGTACGTGTTGACATTTCCTTCATCATTCCAGGCTTATATTTCTTAAGCTAAGTAGATTTTACGCTTAGATTTATAATATAGAGGGAGTGCTGACATCCATTTGCGTCTTCAAAAACGTAGATATTTTTTGTTCGTTATGTTGGTAACACCGCTAAATTCGTAAAAAGTATATTTAGTTATCCTTCTAAAACGAGTTTGAGTGAAATTAAATTGCCCTAAACTATTTTTTTACTTTTCTTTTTTAAATAATTCATGTAAGTTGCACAACCTGCGAAATGTCAGCCAATTGGAGGGCAGAAAAAAATGGCCTGTCATCACAATTTTTTATCTATGTTTTGGAAGTGGAAGTAATACCCCACGATTATACGTTAGAAGAAAGTTCAAAGACTGCTGCAGTGACAGAGGGTGGAGTTCCTTTGCGAAAACTGTTGCAGGTTCAATCCGTACACGAATTAATATTTGTATGGCAAGCAAGTGTTTGTCAATGTCCGTGAGTACACGTGTTGTTAAAAGCATCTACTGCACAGTACAGTGAAATTATATTTATTTTATTTTATTTGGGAAACATACAATATGTATAAACTAAGTAACATAACTTAAAATACATAAATCAATAAAGTTAAAAAATCAGTTCAAATCCTTTTGGAGTTAAGCCCATTCTAGATTAACTGAAAAATGAATCAATAAGACTTTACAGGTAATTTCTTAACAGTTGTTGAACAATTTTTAGATAGATTACAATGAGTCGATTTCTTCCTGGAATTAAACTCATATAAAATGTGTCTTAAGAGGGTAACGCTTACTAATAGACAGTTAAATAATGAGTAATGTTAACTGAATGAGAACCACATTGACTCAGCCGGATACCACATTGCTCATAGATATTTGGACTGTGATATTAATGAAATTTTTGTTATGTAATCGCTCAATTATTACACTTTTACGGCAATCTTTTTTTTGTAATTTATTATATCCTAATACTTTATATTTGTTAAAAAGTAGGGAAAACGTATTAACTCTAAGTATTGACTTTTCATTAATCTTTTTTTGTACACTTTAATATATTCCATTATTTTATTTTATTACAATGTAGGGAAAATGTTATAACTCCATCGATCTTTTAATTTTTCGTTAAACGATTACAACATCTTTAACTTATTTATAACAGAATATCGTCGTCAATTATGCATGAAGTCATTCTTTTATGAACCAACAAAACCTCAAAAAAATATAAATTGCAAAAGTATGTTATGAATTTCATGTTAAACTCTATAATCATAAATAACCTCAAACTGGAAAACACTCCAAATTCAAAATAGTAAGCCATATATAGCCATACTTACATTTTTATCATAATTTAGACGAAGAAAACAGTTCTTTTCTTTGTATGATTTGAAATGACGTCAGAATCCGCTGTGGAAGTGACTTCCTCCGCATCACAATTATTTATGGACGATTGATTGATGAACCGAAACGTATGAATGAATCGATTTATGGTTTCGTTGAGCGGACACACTTTATGTTCCCGCTTGACGTCAGGAATCTTAAATGGGAAAAGAATAAAGTCCCTTGAATTCCTAATACGTCGGACGCATAGCTTTGGACGTAAACGGCTCATCCCTTTGTAGCCATCACTGATCTTTGATAGATATAAAATAATTATAGTTCGTGATAGCACTTTAGATAGCCTTAGTGTTGGATCGGAATACTTATACCTTAGAGAGTAGATTATCTTTGTTTACAAATTTATTAAAATTTCACTCTAATATTGGATATTAGGTATATCCGTAAAATAATTTAGTCTGGCGTCTTTGTCGTTTTAAAAAAATTGGGTAGTGAAAAATGCGTATACCTTCTTGTAAGAATAGGTTAAGTACTACATAGATATCGTAGGATAGAAGATAGATGTAAAATATCATAAAATTATCTGAAGATTGTCTAAATATAAAAATAATGAATGAAAGTAGGAAGACATTGAAAAGGTATTAAATGATTTTTATAATTAGATAAGGCGTTTCATAACAAAATATATGAAGATAAATAAGGGAACTAATGTACTACGAAAGGAATGGTGAAATATCAACGAAGTGGTTTGTAATCATATGCAAGTTAATAAACCAATTTAGTGCAATTACCTGTTAATGATTTAAGGCAATTATTGCCAAACGTAAGAAACGGAAGAATGGTGTAATTTTGCATTTAGCAAGACGAGTCACGTTCTAATTCTGCCGTTCAGTTTAGATTTTGCTTTTTATTGCATTGATGCATTTATTGGCATCATTTTATTGGTAAATAAATTGGATTATATAATTCGTTAACAAATCATGTGTTAACGTGACTTTTTCTATTTAAAGACTTAGAGAAGAATGCTGGTTAGGTACTTCCTAGAAATGTCGTTCAAAACATAAATTGATCTGGAAGTAGAAGCTGAATATCGGCAATCCCTCGAGTCTTACTTACTGACGATAACTCTAACATGAACCTAATACATTGTATTGCTCTATTGGCTATGCTTGAGCCAGATTATTGACGACGGTGCCTCAATCTTAAGTGGACGGAATAAACAGGCATTTAGTAATTATATATTTCTAATTCAATTTGATTAGCCTACGGATTGATGCCAATGCTAGAAGAAAACATCTAGTATCGGCATGATAGTCCGGAGTCTATATACCTTTGTGTAGCTACAGTACCTAGTCTAGGTGATCTTGATTCTCTTTAATAAGAATAGTGCATGTATTGTGTAGGAAAGTAAGTCTAGTCTCCTGTTAAAATTCGATTCATGTCGCCAAAAAGTAAATATTCACAGTTAAAAACTAATGTATGCCAAGTTCAAAATTTACTCATCCAACACTGGAAATTTTCTGTTAACACATCAATATAATTGAGTACGTCAAACGAATGTCACGCGATATTTGGCCAGGTCGCAAATTTAACGTTTATCTGTTATAAATTACAGTGTATCACTAATTTATGTGACGCCGCGAGATAGGCAGCAGGCAGCTAGTGGTCACCATTAGCGATTACCCAATAACTGTTATCTGAGGCAGAATGTTCCGTTTGTGGTGCCGACACTTCCTGCGGCGTGACCCGTGTTATCTGCGCGGTTGTCCGTCGCTCCGCAGTGCATACACAATCGCCGCTCGCATCGCTGCCACTTCTGTTTTGTTAGTTGTTACAGAGATACCTAGATGCATTGTTTCTTGTGCTTGATGGATTGGTTTTGTCATTGAAAAGAGATATCTAACGGCTAAAATAAAAAGGAGTTTGAGTATTATTTTAGTATGCGATAGACGGTATTTACCACACAAATGTTTGAGGGGTTTTAGTTTTACCTAAAGAAATAATGCTGTTATGTCCCTGACGCTTGTTGCTCGAGTTAGAAGTCTTCATAAAATTGTATTTGTCAAAGGAATTAGAAAGTAATAGGAATATTTTTCTCCCAGTGCTATCGAGATGTAGGTACTCGCATAGCACACTCCAATTTAATTTTCAAATGAAAAATCCCGTCCCGTCCCGGCTCGTTATATTGCGCCCCGTCCCGGCTTATTCTTACTCAAGGCCTGTATTCTAGTCCCATCACATCTCTTTGAGAAACAAATATATCGGAATACCTGCCTCATCCCACGGAAACACTGAATTTTTCGGGATAAAAAGTAGCCTAAGTGTTAATCCAGGGTGTCTGCTACCTTCATACCAAATTTCATCTAAATCCGTTAAGCCGTTTCTGACTTCATCGCGCATAGACAAACAGACAAAAAGTCTAAAAATCATTGTTTTTGGTTCTATTACGTGCATACAGACCCCCCATATTAGTTTTTCTGATTTATCTTCCACGTACAGACATCGATCAGTTACAAATTTACTATATTATCAAACTAACTAATGTCCTTCTACGGTATTCCTACCACGAGACTCCTATAAATGAACAATTTTAATAACTCAATAATTATAAGTTTCAGTAGCCCAAAAAATCTTATGTAAACTATTGTAAGTTATTGTTAAACTATTGTTGCATATTGTAAAAGTTAATAAATAATTAATTAACCATAGAGACGTGATAAAATCTAGTAATGAAAATGCAGATCTTAAAAACAATTGCTAAGCATTGCACCGAAGAGTATTCAAAGTACTCGCAGTCGGCCAGTGGACAGGTATGGAACATTTAAATGGTCAATATTTACCTACTACTTGGTGTATAATTAATGACAGCATCGTAAGCATATTAAGCACTGGCTGCTGCATTCATTTGTATCGAAATCGTGTAGTACTTGCATAACAAATACATTCGCTACTATACGTGGCGAGACCACAAGTGAAACAACACAAGCGAAGCCTATTCTTCATTGTTTGATAATCACGCCCCGACGGACATATCGATATTTCAATTGTTAAATTCTAAGACTCTTAGGAATATTTAAAACTTGTTAGAAATACAATAGCGTGTGTCACCGGGATGGAATGTTCGCCCACTGATCGAAAGCGGTCAAGTTCGAGCCAGCCCTCTTTTTGTACCGGACTTTCCTTTTACCAATCCAAAAACGTTACACCGTCATGTAATACTGGAATGTACATCGACAAGTGATTCTGCTAATAACTATCCCATTGTTCGACTATTATGGAACCACAAAACACTAGCTGCTATTCGAAGAAAATCAAAGTAAGAGCGTATGATGCATCTCGGGGCACAGGTCAAGGAATGCGCTTGATAACGATTCAGATTTGACAGTGAAATAGCGAGACTCCGTACGGTATACATCATAAGCCACCACAAATGGCAGGCCTGGTCACAAATCAACTTCACAATGCCACGAATGATCCATCTCGTACGTAGCATAGGTCAACAGCGAGCGCGCCGACGCCTTTATACGGTAGATTTTTTATTTCGAACACAATGTTCGACTGAATCAAACAGGTTCATCTATTATAATACATCACGGTTGACACATTTTATGTGCCGTGTCAAATAATGTTTATGTCGAAAACACAGGGTCCACATTGGATGCAAACGGAGAGAATTTAAATCGTGAATGTCTCCGCTTACGCACGCGGCACGCCGCTGCATGAATAATATCACTTGTACTTATAGAACCGTAGGTATAGGTTTGATCCTGAAATACGTCTGATTTAAGCAGATCCTAAATATAGATTTGTGAAGCAAATTCGAGATACCGTCACATTGTAGGGCGACGACATGTAGCTAGCGACCGTGTGCCGCGGTTTATTACCTGACACTTTAGTTAAACATCAATTAAATTATTATTCTTAAACAAAGTGAAAATCTCTCATCAAATTAATATAGCTGTACCGTAATTAATGTTCTAATTCATGAGTTGAAAAATGTAAATATTTTACCAATAAACGTCCTAATTTTTGTTTCGCATAAGTCACTAAACAGAGTGAGTGCACCGAATTTTCAAACAAGGAAGGCACGCTCACTTTAACCCGTTTCGCTTTTACGTCTATTAACCAATACGTAATCACATTGCCAGGCCTCATCCGGCCATCAAACAATGCTCTCGACAGACTGTCAACATCTGTTGTCCTAATTTAAAACGATCTAACGCGTCACGAGCATGTTACGTACATTTGGTAGCGTAACTACGAATTGTAGGAATTTTGGAATATACATATGCGTAGAGCTTTAGTTGAACATTTCATATTACGCAGTATTTTTTATTAAAACATAATGTAATATAATATTAATACGATGCATTTGAAAGTGATTTCAGTGGCGACGGCGTGAAAATATACACAGCTTGAACAAGGAAGACGGAAGAGCGGCAGGAGACGTTCGTCATACATCCCGGATGATGGAAATAGGCGCGGTCGCGTCGTGCGCTAACTGCAGCGTTGTCACTTCCTTCCACGCCACAAATAAAAGTACATCCACACGAGTAAAAATACAAACAACGCATTTGTACCGTTCGTATTTTTAGATATAGTAATTGGTAAGGAATGTATGGACACCGCGACAATTACTCATAAAACACGAGTATTTTTTGTCTTTACATTATTTACTGTAGGAGTTTAATCTTCAATAATATTTGAGTAATGTTGGCCTAGAAAAACGAATGAATTTATAATCAAGCCTATCTTGTTTTCATTCCTTATTATTTACGTTTTGTTTTTGATGTAACTGCTAACGCTCCCCAGATGTCGCATAAACTCCGACGAGTGCAAAGAACAAAGTCGTAACGGAAACATTTGGGTTATATTTTCCTGACAGATATAATTATACTGTCAATTTATTGACACGAAAATTCAAAAATAAAAAAGTAGTAATAAACTTTTCATCTTATTATACGAAGTTGTTCTTGATACTTATTGATTTTTGTCAATGACTTTATACCTACGATTGTGCGGCCACTATTAATTCTGTACAAGTGTTGAAATTAAATCTGTCATCAGCGTGTTCATATGTAGTGATTTACAACGTACATTATTCCGTCCGAGATAACATCATCTACTGCGCGTTTTGTACTCAAAATTATTAAACTATTATAGTGAATGGACTTTACTATTAAAACCTCATATTTTTCGGTGGATTATTAACATTGAAGGTGAAGAAATATTGAAAAGAACCTGACACACCAGAACCTGATTATATGAATTTCTATGGTATATGAAGTTCTTCAACTCGCAATAAGCCAGCGTGATGGATTAAAAGTCTTTTCAATGCAGCTCTTGATTATAGAGAATCCCTTGAGCGCTCAGCAGAGGGCGCTAATGGATATGATGATGATGAAAATACCAATGAATTAGTATCATATTGTCATTGGAATGTTTTATTTATAATAGTAATTCCGGGTAAAATGGCTGGGAAGTTGTTACTTCTAAAACTAACCTATGCATTTTTAGGTAACAATAAACTTTAGGAGTGGAAAATGGACAATATTTTCTTTTAGTTGACTATTTCCAATGAAATAATGTGCATCTTAATTTTTTTTTATAAAATTCTGACAAATAGGACGGATATAATTTTCTGGCCGTCGTCGTATTGTTTTAAGGGTATCATTTATCCTTATCGTGCCTATTTGGAAATCATAGAAATCTCCTAAGGCCTAAATTGATTATTTAGTAGTTAGCCCAGTTCCACAGAATTGATCAAGTATTGAATTGAAATTAGGGTTATTCTTTTGTATATCGGAAAAAAAAAATACATTAAGCGACTAATTTTATGACAATAGTTTTTTAAATAACTATTGTTTTGTGTAGGTTGCGTCGTCGATTATGTGTATGCAATAAACGTGAATTGGCTAATGTTTGGCGACAATTTGTTGTTGTGTTGATACAATTGAGCTAGGTGTGTAATGTTTGTAATTGCATCTGCAGGCTACGTGTCGGCGTCCAGCGCCACGTAATGGAGCCTCGCAGGTGTGGAAAAAACAACTAAAAGGTAAGTAAACATTCGTTAGCATGATATAATGTCGTTTTATTTACAAATAAATACAAATTCAGTTAATAAATAAATGGTAAATTATCTACATCTTAATAATTATGTTTTATATCTCATTTCTTAATCTTCTCTGGATTTGCGTGGAATCCAAAATACTAACGTTAACGTTTTCTTATGACACGTTAAGGTCTCAAGAAAATTTGAGACTTTCGACGTTCGGGCGACACGTTCACGTACATTCACACTATACAACTATATTTACAAGGTACTCGTACACGATTCACTCAGCGAGCGCGGGGCTCTGTCCCGTCGCCCCGCACCCCTCACTCGAACACTCGCGGCGGCACTCACACTCACCCGCGCCCTCTCGCCCGCGCGGTCCGAAGGCGCCGCGAGCCGCTCGCCAATAAATATTTGTACAACGCTACGCTCGACGCGGCGCTTCTTCGGAGCGGCGGCGCGCGCGGCGGGACTAGATAATACTGGAGAGCCGCGGCGGAGGCTCCGGGCACCGACACCCCGAGCGCCGCAGCCGCGCGTACAGCGCCGCGCCCGCCGCCGCGCACCCGCGCAGCGGCCAGTACAGCCACAGGCACGGCAGCGGCAGCGCCAGCGCCGCCACGCACGCCAGCCGCGGCCCGCGCGCGCACGGCTCGCCCGCCTCCTCCTCGCCGCTCCCGCAGTGGTAGAACAGCGCCTTCACGCAGCACATGCACGACGCATAGTCCACGCACGCCTCCGCGCTGCACAGGCACGAGCCGCACAGCCAGCGCGACGGCAGCGGCCGCGGCCGCGCGCACTGCTCGCAGCGGCAGCGGCCACACGTCTCGCACACGATCGAGTCGGCCGGGAGCGCGCCGGCGCGCCGCTTGTCGCCCGCGGCGGCCGGCTGCGTCGTCACCGGCTTGAGCGGCTGGTGCGCGGCCGCGTGCGCGTGCGCATGCGCCGGCGAGTGCGCGTGCGGGCGCCACGGTGCCTCAACGTACGCGTTGCGCTCGCGTTCGGCTTCGGGTCGCGGCCGCAGCAGCGACACGGTGGGCTGGCGCGCGCCCGTAGGCCTGTGGACGCGCGCCGCCGGCTTGGGCGGCCGGGGCGGCGCCGCCGGCCCGCCATACTCATCCATCGAGTCCGGCTAACGGCTCTCCGGGCCGTCGCCTTCCTGTTCCCTCATCGTCCCCACCTGTCGGCAAAAACATACCACCGTACAGGAAATGCTGTTCGTTGCAAATGCATGCGACTTTACTGAATGGCCGATGTCTTATGTATACTAACACACTCACATAGCATTCATCCGCTCGGGTGATTACGATTGAAAGTTAATTTATGAACATATGTTCCTCGGTAAAGCTGAGAAAACACAATTAATATACGAATTTGTATCTTATACATGGTTGCGAAGATATTAAATCAATTAAAAAGAAATACACACAAGATTTGCTAGCATGATATCACACGCCGGTTCACATTCAAACTTGCTAATTCGCGAAGTTCAAGCACTCAATACACATTCATATTATGATCGTAGAACATGGAGCGTTTTTTGGTCGGTTATTAATAACTTCGTATTCGTAATACATACACGTGCTGGCGCCGAATATTTAGAAACGTAGTATCGCGAGGTGTCAATTAAAATATTTATATGTTACTATCAGCTGGGCTACGATAAAGCCGTATCGATAAGGACACCGCGTGTGGAGAAAAAAGTAATGCAACGGGACGATGCAGTATTATTTGTAAATACACTTTTATTGTAATTCGCAGAATTCGTTTCACATACGAAAATACTGGAAAATACTAACGATAACAGTGTAGTTCGTGGTTAATGCAAGTAGCAGTATTTGTACAGTTTTCTTTGAACAAACATACACATTCCTTCATCATAAATAAGTACAACAGGCCTCTGTTGTACATATTGATGATGAAGGAAATTTTTGTGTCAATCGCCTGATTGACACAAAAATTTAAGTGATCTGTTGCTTGACATTAAATAAAACCGAAATATAGTAAAGGTGGGAACGGAATGTATGTTCCCGTTGGTCGTCCCCACCAGACAAGCCTTTTCCTTCCTTAATCTATAATTACAGCAGTGATTATACTGGTAATAACTTCCATCCACTTTCGCGGATACGAAGCTCGTTCTATAAACCAACATAATTACTCATAACCGATTGCTATCGGAGTTCTTTTACGAAACGGACGGAAATCGTTTGTCACACAAATATTTAGTTTAAACATATGTATTAAGATATGGAGTCATTAGGAACACACATTTCCGATTAAAATAAGTTTTTAAAGGCATTTAAACCCGCTATGATGATAGCGTTTGGTGGATCGGTTTGATGTTTTAAAAAGAGGAATGTTTTGTGTTATGTTAAAAAATTGATGCTATATCTTAGAACGAATTGTCAATCGTTAAAATAATCCTAATTTAAACTATTAATTGTATTCAATTCGATATATAAACATATTTTGCATTTCGAATAAACCTTACTAGTTTCGAAAAATACCTCAAAATCAAGTAACAAGTCAACCTCCGTTTTTCTGATACAAACATAAAAACGTTATTTTATTATCCCACGTAATTATGGGATAAAAATGGAACGAAACAAAACAAGCAATACTAAATATAACACTAATACAATGATTAATTCCGATGATTTGGAACACTACAGCCACTCTATCGGCCGCAGTCATAGGTCAATAGTCATTACAAATTTAAATATATTTTATCTCTTATTTAAGAAAATAGTAGATAGTGACCCTACTGGTTTAACCTGCTTACATTTTAAATGTATTCGAAATGACACCTATTAAGCTAATTATGTTTTTTGTTCGCTATCCCAGACAGTATTGCGCTTTCTAATTTATCAATTTATTTTGTCTACCGTTCTTAGAATTTAGTATGAATATTGACCCTGTGAAATTAGTTTTCTTTAAATATAGTAGTATTTTCGGTCTCGTGGTACTCAAAATCGAAATATATTTATATTTGACCACGCAATATCCCTAGGAATTGAACACGCGATCTCTTGTTTCACAACCGCTTTCTTAATTACTGCACTATGGAGTACAAGATTTGTTGTATAAAGTTAGCAATACCATAAAAAAGTGTCAAAAAAGGCTTTGCCTCGCTGTATTAGGTACTAATGATTTTTTCGTAAGGTATTTAAAACATGGCGAATTAGACATCGACGGGTCCAAGGAATAAAATTGTATGTAAAATACATATTAGAAGAAATTCCCATAAAAAAACACACGTATCTATTCTGTGAATAAATTAATTATTTTATAAAGCAAAAGATTAACTACAAAAAACTTTCATAAAATAATGGTACAAAAAGAGCTGAATTAAAAGTTAGATTTTCATAATTGTTTCTGGACCCATGGATATTGGATACTATTGAAAATTTACTAAAAGATAATGTAGTATATTAAAAAAAAATACAAAAGCCATTGAAATATTCTAAGAAGAGAATTAGGTATGGAATTTGTTAATTTGAAAAACAATGTGGCAGGTAATGGCAACGAATGCATTATTGGTCATCACAATTTGCGTGATAATAATATTTAACATTTCGATGACCTCCGCAACGTAGATGTGTAGACAGCTGAGAATCGAAAGGTCGCGGGATCGATTATCGCACCTGACTAAATTTATTTTCAATTATTTTATCGGATATGTTGTTGAATTAAAATAATAAAGAACCGCGAGTAGGGAATATTATAAGCCGTACAGTACGTGTATTTTAAGTACTTTTTATTTCAAAGTTCAAATAAAAAAATGTGATGATAGTATTGATTGCAGCAAAATATCTATGTCACAAAACATTAACATGTACAGATCCACAGTTACTTGCGAAGCTCAACAATCCGGGATAATAAAACAACTATCAGTGAAAGTTTCGTCAATTTTGGTCGAGCGGTTTCCGAGTAATTAAAAAATTAACAACTGTCATAAAAAACAGCTGTTGAAGACACGCTCACTGGCGTAGTCACTTGCAAGGCGACAACAGTATTCAATTAGTAAGTATGCTTTATTTTGCCCTACTGAGTATTTTATTATAACTAAAATTAAATAAGTACTGATGTGAGCAATTTGAGTAAATACGAACATATCAATCAAAAATATTATTGTCATAATAAGGTAAACACTGGTTCATAAATACTAACTCTAGATACGCTTATTGATGGATTATCAAGATGATTATTAACTTCCATGACTTCGGCAGAATATGCGGCTACAAATTAACGGTCGCGAATTTCAATCGTACGGAAAGAAAAATCATTTCAAGTTTCGCATGACTTGAGTTTAATAATCCTAGTTAAATCGTTGTAAAAACTTTGTGAATCTGATATTATCAACAACGTGGAACGCAAGTCAAAATGATAAACATAAATACTCTATGTACTGTTGTATTTCTTCATGAATAACGAATAAAATATACTCTAGATATTCATCATTATCGTCAATCACGGGATGTCGACGGCTAATACATTTAACTTCAAGATATTGGCTTGGCACGATATTGGCACTACGCACGAAGATCTCAATGGAATTTCCAGACACGTGGGCCTAAAGACAAATATGGGCATAGACACACGCATATATCCCAATCTTTACTTTACAGTGTCTCTACCAATTATTTCTTCGACATTAATAAATATTTTCACGCATTTCCGCTGCATAAGGCTTAATTCTCCTAACTTTCTCTTTTCAGAGATCACTTATTTTGTTAACATTAATTCTGGCAGGTCTTCAACCCACAGGGACACCACGAATGTAAATTTTTCTTAGTTTAAATCGCGTATTCGTTCGCAAATACATGCAAACTCCAATGTTAAACTACAGAACACCGTTCATATCAGTTTATTTGTAAACATTGTTTATCAATGTCTTCACAAATATTTCACGTGCCGTGCGAAATGCTGACATAACACAACCGTTACGTATTACTACACGTAACTAACTTTTCAATGTCCATTACAGATGTTTACATAATAAAACGTATATTGAATAATACTCTTCAAAAGTTTTGAATGGGCAAAGGAACTTTTATCCATAAAGCCCTATTCACGTATACTTTTCAATATCTATTTCAGATATTTGCGTAACAGAACTAAATGGAGCCAATAAGGCACTTTTTTATCCTCTGAATAGGGAAACGAATCTTTGTTCATACAGCCTTATTTGCTTATATTTCATAATGTCTATTACTGCTTTTTACGTAATGGAACCAAATAGAGCCTATATTTGGACAATGTATTTTTAAATCCTATGAATGGGCAAAGGAACAGTGATGTAACATTATTTGCTTCACGATATTTCTGTGTACTTTCAATGTACGCAGAACGGGTGTGTCTAATTTCAAGGTTAGCACTCTCCTCTTATCTTTAGTTAAGGTCACCTATAAGCCACAGGGTTAGGCGTAAATAGAGATGGGCGTGTGCAAGATATTTGCTATTTTGTTCCATCTTAGAATTTAACTATGAGTTTGTTGTAATCGAAATAATCATCGTGAGCTATTTAGTTATTATTTTGTGCATTAAACTATTCATCGTTCGGGTAACAAATAACAGTAGTCGGTGTAGAGATCAAACTTTCTATGCGGTACAGTTTTAACAGTGAAAGACAATTAAAAATTAAAGACAATTGGTAGTAATTACTACCATTTACCACTAAACACCCCGCTTTAACAAGGAATTCTAATACAAAAGAGATTAGATTTAAATCTCTTCCCAAATGATATTCTATGAAAAGAAATTTACGACAAACTGTAATGACTATGTCATAGTAATACAAATATAGCTCTATACAACATATCTTTATTGATTCACTCCAAAGGAAGTCACTTGTTACATGTACAGTATTTGGTATATTTTTTACATCCTACGGATAATTATTCTGACATTACACTATATGTTTTTTGTTGACACTACATTCTCGAGCCAGGTTTTAAACCGCTTTCAATTGTTTAAAGCTCCAAAGCAGTGCCAAAATGATTACTTTGCAACGTTTATGGTTTGCTCACGAGTTTCCAAAGTCTCAGTTGATATTATAACTTTATAATAATAAAATCTTATCATGCAAATCGTTTTCCACACATACTGCATAATCAGAATATAGACGAATGCAACGAATGAAGAATTACTAGAATATTTCACATCAGCTGATCTCCGTCAGTATATCGGTATGTAACGGAATATCAAGTGTTCTCAGTTTGAAGCGAAAGTGGGCAAAAAACTGCATTAGGCATTCATTGTAATGAGTACACGTATTTACGTGTACTTACTTACATTCAACATATTCATTCATGTAGAATCGAATTGTGGGCCTCAACAACGTCTTGTGAAATGGCTTCACGCTACATGTGTTTTTAAAACTCACTGTCGATGTAAATACCGATTAGTTAACTAACTATTCACTGATTTAATTTTCCATGCTATAGAAATATAAAATACTTATTGCAAAAATAATAATGAGCGTCCGATGTGGCTAATAATCACAGAATTACACTTATACGAGTATGTGGCATTTTATTCTGTTGTGTCTAAATACGCAAGTTATCACTGAAGAGATATCAACAGTACATATTGAGCATTGTTTACAATTTACTTTTTATCACAGTGGACTGTTATCGAGTTATTGTCGAAATTCGCCTGTTGCTATAATAACGCTCATGTGGCCGGCACGGGGCACCGCCGTTCTCGAGCTGTCCGGCCGGTTACTCGCCGGCCGCCGCGAGCTGCCCGCTCATGCTAATCACGTATTTGTGTATCGCCGGTTTTACTACTGTTACGTGCTTCTAAATAATAATGTACTCCGACACTGTTGAGGCACTTACTTCAACTAACAAACACTACGTGTACGGGACTCTAACCACTTTGTATATAAAATGTTGTGTACAGAATTGAATTTATAGTGAAATAAATGAACAGCAAGGGCGAGTGGCGTGTTGATAGGTAGTGGCGCGAATCGTGGGTGTCGGCGGCGCACGTGTGCGGAGCAGGGCGCGAGGCGCGGTGGTGCGGCGGCGGCGCGCGGTGGCGGCGCGCGGCGTCGCAGCCGCTCCTCATTCATGTTAGCTCGGTTTCTTCGCGATCTATGTAATTACTACCTACGCGCGACTACGTGAGCTACGTGTCAAAACCGGCCGCTCCAAACCGTCGCAGGTTTTATCTGAATACTGATGAGTAGATTTCACCAGTGGGCGAGAGGCCAGGCGGTGCAGCGGGCCCTATCGGGAAGACGTACTTACGACACGAACGCTCCACGGTCACACGTCTCGTGCACACATCTCAACACAAGGGCACTCAACACCTCAGAACACACAGCACACCGCACACGGTCCCGCGGAGGGCGAGCGGCGCCGGCCGTGCCGCTCCGGTAGATTCACTTGCACTCAAAATACGGCAGAAGCACCGAATTTCGGTCGCGCAAATCCACGGGAAGGTTGAGGAGGCCGGCGCGGTCCGGAGCGGCAGGCAGGCGGCCGGCAGCGGCACCTGGCGCGGGCGGGGGGCGGCCCACGCACCGGCCTCGATTCTCGTCCGCCCGCCGCGCGGTTATCACTGCAATATGGCCGCTACTCACTTCCTCGCTGAAGTTCTTCGTTGATTTCTACTCCTGATCTCGACGACGGCGTTTTTCGTGACCGTTCCGAACTCGTGCGGATTCACTGCACTTATTCTTATACACATTTTAATGGAAAACCGGGAGCGCTGGCGCTACGCTCCGACGAAACGACCGTTCCGTTCGCTGGCACATTCCGCACTGGCGTCGGGCGCGGGCGAGGGTCGGCGGGAGAGGCCGCGCCCCCCCTGCCGCGCGGCACACCGCCCGCGCTTCGCCTTTTTATGAATGGAAGGCGGCCATACTGAATGAACCGCGTACACGGAGCGGTTGGCCGCTATTTTGGCGGGCGAGCGCGGTACAGGGGGCCGGGGGACGGAGGCCGGAAGCGGGCTGCGAGCGCTTGTGGTGCCAAATTTTGCGGCGCGGGCGGCGGCGGCGGATGTGCTCGTTTACCAAGCTTCCGGCGAGATCCCCCCGCGCAGCCGCATCCGGGAATTAGGTTTCCGGTCGGCGAGAGTCGCGCCACCAGGATACCACCCACTTTCGTCCTGCGGTAGCACAGTCCCGGCGCGCCGTCAAGTCTTCTTCGACAATTAAAACATCGGCGCACTAGAGATTCACACGAGCCAGAATGAGTTCATTCATTGTGTGGTGTTGTAGGGGGGCGCGGCGTGGCGGCGTGGCGGCCGGCGGCGGCGACAACGGCGTCTGTTATCGCGAGCGGTAATTTTGGCAAGGTTGCGTGGACAATAAGCGCGTTGTGCATGCGCGTCTGTGTGTCAAGGACGCGCGATAACGCGCCGACACTCAGCACTCAGCACACACGGCACACGGCGCACTGGGCGCACAGCACACGGCACTCGGACTCGCACAGTACGCAGTCGGCAGTGCGCACCGCGACAGATGTGACACAGCCCCATCGCCGCGCCGCGCCGCCCGACAACAACGCTCGCAATACGCGCTGCCACAAACATCCTGTTCAAATTATCAACTCGCTACAGCTCCGCTAAGGGGGGTCTTGGGGGGTCAAACAAGGACCCCACACGAGACGTTTCACGATCAAAACATAATGAATTCAATTTTTTTTTTGTTAACATTCGCGAATAAGCAAAGATGACCTAAAACATAAATACATGAAAAGGAAAAATGTTTTCAATCATAACCCTTTTTTTATGTATAAATAGGTAAGCGTTCGTATTTCCGTCCCTGGTAACAACTAATTACACATTCGTATTAGACTGTAATACCATGTAGTACTACAATAATGTAGCTCACATGAACATGAATGACATCCGCCACTCGACGTAACCGCGAATGTTTACGCCGATCTGGGGAATCGATTTGGCTTGTCGGCAGTAAAACCGTATATAGTGGTCTTAACTCATATCCTATCATGTCCGCTTTCCCGCGGATTCATATTTTCATATGACTCATGCTTAGACTATGTGAAATGTTCGCATGAACTGTTTAAATGTTTAACTATTAAATTGTTCGACATGATATTTATTTTTATTTAAAAACAGCTAGTCATCTTAAGCCGGAAGGCGGGCCCTGGCACCGGCCGGGATAACGCTAAGTAGAAGAAGTCATCTTAAGAGTTAAGCTACAATATTAAAGCCCTTCCCATAGATGCCCTAAAGGAAATCTTTCCTAAGAAGGGATAGACAGGTATACATAAAGTCTAGATAAGTAAGCAAGCAACGATTGAAGCAACAGCTAAAAGTTTGCCTATATGTGCTGGAGCTTCCGAATTTGTCCTGGGCACGGAAAATATTTTATGTCCTATGGATAGAAACATTATCTGGTTCTTTTTGTCCGTGTAGAATTCATAAATTAATACAAACAACAAGTTCGAACACCGAGAGACCACTACATACATACAGACTCACAACACAAAACAAATATTTTCTGTGGGTCACATTAACATATTATGTATTGATGCGGGGTTCGAACCCGCAGTTTCACGCTTCTCAGGGGCTTCAAACTGTGCTAAGAGGCTATAAGGATTCGTATGTTATTAAATGACGTTTATGTAAACAGTCTGTTTAGGGATATTTGTTACTTTTCCTCAGTGAATATACATTTTAAGCTTGTTATAACGTCGATTTTTTTCCAGCCCGTTCTTATAATTCTAGTCCAAGATGACTGTACTCACAAAATATAAGCTCTATCACTTTCAAAATGTCATGTTCAAAGTCTATATTTGAAGTGAGATAAAAGAATCTTAATGGTTATTCAAATTCACAGTACTTATGATATTACAAGAATATTATTAGAAGATACACGGTTGCAAAGCAAAATAATTGTGTTTCGTTGTAGAACAAAACCAGGGCGGCCAGTGTGATTCTGAATGAATAGAATTTAATAATGACTGATCTTTTGTAAAAAAAAATAATGTCTACCTGAAGTTATTCATAGAGACGGTCACAAAATTCGGCCAGATGCGGCCCTTTGTGCGCACAATGTGTGACGGTAAGGTTATTAAATCGAATAGACGTGCTCTATGGTTTTTGTGATTCTGGAAAGTTTATAAAACATGGGATTGTCCATAGGCACGAACGGGGGTGCATATAAGTTTGTCAACGTTTTAGATTAAAGAAGCTATATGTATTATAGATAATATCTTTATAAATAACTGTGTAATTATGTGATAACTGTGTCTGTGATGATCTAACCACCACATCTTACAATAAAATTTGAATATATAATAAAAATATAATTTCATAGAAAACCGACGTGAAGTAAGTCTCGCTGTTGCGTTTCAATCATAATTAAGTTTACAGTAGTCCATAAAGTTGTTGGTAGAATATTCATAATCGCCCAGATAGCGACCACCAAACAAAGTGGTGGAAAACCCGTCGTAGCACCACGCATGTGTGCCGCGTTCCGAGTCCAGCCCGTGTATATCCCGTTTCGAGCCGACAAAATTGTACGGTCTGGCTGGAGATAACATTCTCTCATCAATGCACATAGCATTTCAATTGCACTGCACTTATCCTGAAGTGTCATTTAGTCTCAATATTATGTCGGTAAAAAAGGACTATTAGTTCGCGGAACAATTTAGCACGAATACAATATAATAATCCCAGATACTTACCAACAAATCGTACTTTGTCGTGAATTGGATTACCGATTATTAAGACAATAGATCAAATCAAACATCCTTTTACGCAGCCAATAAAAATATGGCAGAGTTCAACGGATGCACTTTTAACCGGCATTGTGGCCAAGTCGTGAGAAATACATAATCGCTAAACAAAGTTATAAAAAAGATGGGACCAATTTAGCTACACGGGCAAAGCAATAGCGGATGGAAAGTGCTTGCGCAGGCCGGAGACGCGAACGGTTTCCGCTCACAGCGTCGCCTCGCCTCCAGAATAACAAACGAAACCTGATTTCTATCGAGTGGGCTAACGATCACGCCTACTCCGCCATGAGAACACTTCTTCGTATAATTACAGGAAAAGGAATTATTAATAGAATAATTTCTGTGCAAGTTACCGTTCCACCGATGAGAACCGATGTGAACTCCGTGCATTCGTTTTTTACTGCGCAACTTCCATTTTAACACTCCGTAATGTGCAAGGTTTCCTGCGACGCTTTGGATTAAACATAATTTATAACGCGGCCGATACACAGTTATAACAAGAAAAACTGTCGCTCGGTTCCGAACTAATCTATTCGCGGATATGTAATTATATAATATTATCCAGTTTTTTAATACTCGATTCATAAATATATTTTTAGAAAGACATTTATTCTGTTATGTTATTGGAATGCAATTTTTAGAATTGGTTTGATTGGAAGTCTGTATAAAATCCAGATTTTAATTTCTTTCAAGGGAAATAGAAAGAATCATTTTTATCATTAATGCTTTTATTCCATTCCTAGAATAGAATTGAGAGTGACTACAGGTCACCCTGTAAAGGTCAACCTGCACAGAAAATGCGATCACTTCGCACAACGCAAATCAGTAATCAGTAATCACAGGAAAAGCTAACTCTGTAAGCAATTGGATACATGAGTTGAAAATCGTCTTGAGCTGTCATTGTGCAGTGGCACAGCCGTATCACATTCCGTGAAGTGTCCATTTTAACAGGGAAGCGGCCGGTGTACATTTCACTGCACTATTTGTCGCTTCCATTGTTGTTCCGTAATTGGCATCGCGTTTCGCGATTGCTCCTGAACCATTAGCAATTACCGAGATCAAAACAAATGATGTTCTGCTTACTTACAGCTGCTTCTTGTAACGTTCACTGGAATAAGTTGTTCTGTTTGTAAAGTTATGGAAATAATATCACGCTTTTATTAGTTGATATATGTATATGCATTAGTTATTTTACAGTTCATAATTTTATCTTTATAGTACAGGTGTTATTGAAATCGAACAATGTTAATTATTTTCGTTTACATAGGAAACAGAACCAATTTGCAAAAGTGCAAGTTTTTGCGCTTACGAATACTGTATATTGGCAAGTACAAAATGACTTACTTATGTTAAAACTTTTACAAGGTACACGCAAACTATAGTTTCGACTATTTATTTTTGGTTAATGTGACATTAACGTTGTAAAAGTGTTTTGGTAAGCATTAATTTATTTTGCTGTCGTGTTGTATTTTGGATCATTTTATATTGTATAATTTGGTATTAAAACATGTCGTTAAATTATGAAGAACTTGTGTATATTCTCTTTTGTCTACTATAAATGGCTTAAAAATGTAACTAGACTGGGCATTCGTGCACGATATGAATCAATCAGTAAATTATAGTCCATTGTTGAGCGGATCTTCGGCCTGTCTCGTCCTACGCCTTCTCCAAGTCACCGCTCCATTTAGAATTGCTGTACTGGGTTTTCTAAAGTTTGTACCAGTATAAAGGTAGATTAAACTACTGAATTTTACCAAAAATTGACAGAGATTTTGGACATACTTGCAAAATCATATATATGGGTAAAATGCTGGTTAAATGTGATTGAAAGCAGTATTTTATCATATCTATTATCTAGTTTTACCTTTAAAACCAACTATTTAAACAACCTACGTCTAACTGCTGAGCATGCGCCTCATTTCGTGCATTATTCACTCGCTAGCCTAATGTGAATGTATTTTGTTCGCCTCTGGGTGTTTTGCAAAAAAAAATAGCCATTAAAAGCCATACTTATGTTGCTGCCATAAAGTAGGTACTATATCATTATTACATATAATTTATTTTATCAAGGTATTGTGTATTTTAAATTAATAAAACAATAACTTATAAAACTGATACACTGACGAACTATATTCATGAATACCTATACTCAAACATCCTAAAACATAATTTCCTCGCAGATCGTATACCCACGTCGCATATTCTGACCACAGCCCCGCTGAATCAAATGATAAATGCATCTGTCACAATGACACTGAAATATGAACAGTGATAAGATGAGTGCAGATGGCACTGATAAGGCGCAGAACATTGAGCGTTGTCGCTAATTCATTCATTCACGAAACGACTCGGCCGCTTACTTAACACTGATAAACTGTATTGTTTTGAACATTAACATTATCTTTCGCGAGCTCAAACCGTTGATAAACGATCCGTTTAAGAATGTTGTTTGTTTAAAGTTATCTCGGTGCTTGGTTGAAAATAAAAATACTATTTGGCTGTTGGTTTTTCAGATAAGATTATGCTACTTAGGTTGTGCCTAAAATGAACAAACGTACAGACGTATTACGCTCAAATGCTTAGAAAAGCCGTTAAACAACTGTATTTTCTATGGCGCGAAAAATAATTTACGCTATAAGTATCTAATTTTAATACTGCTTTAGATCATTTGATTTATCTTCCGCGCTTTTAAATATAGCCGGCCTCTGTTTTGTCAATGAATATTAAAAATAACTAAAAGCGTGTAATACGTCCAAGCGTTTGAAAGATTATGATACGCGATAACCTTATACACATTATGAACGAATTTTTTAGAGTTGTAACGCGCGTAATTTAAGATCCACTCCTTTCAAATGAAAGTGAGGTTAATACATTAATAAGACGCAAAATGCCTTAAAATCACAGTTGTTTTTTAATCAGGCGATTTGGTACAAAATAGTACAAACACCCCATACATATTCTCAATAACAATTGACAAAAAAATCGAAGCTTATCTATTACGTAGTTAAAACTTTATTGTGGTTTATTATAATCACATACCTCCAAAACATTAGCAGAGAACTCAGTCAAGAAGGTTTTCACGCGCTGTTTTCGTTCACAATTAAAGCAATTTACTAGCAAGTTATTGAGTGCACTACGTTATTGTTCGGCACAATTGTTCTATACTGGACGTAACGATGCGGACGCGATGAAAAATAATACCGGATGTTTGGCACAGATAAAAGAAACGTGAATCGGACCGCCGCCCGCGCCACTTCGATAGCGCGTTGATATCTTCTTAGGCGGACATCCGCGCGCGCGCTCATTTGTATGCACTACTGGGGGTTTGTGTCTCGTGTGAACTACATTGAAAATACATGGCTTTTTACGCCTGGAATAAGAGCAATAGAGTCACTAAATAAAAAATTACCACTACCTAATGTCACTACAACTTAGGAAAATTCATAACAGTAAACTCTACCGAATCAAACACGCGGGTATATCAAAATCCAACGAATATTTTACTTTGTTATATTATGGAAAAGTCTTAAGATATTAAACATCAAGCGCATTTAACGAATTATGTTATTAGGTGGTAAAGTCGTTGTCGAACTTTTAACATCCACAAACCTGAGGGAAACTCATAGAGTTACTTGTCGACAAGAGAATAGGACACACAAAAGGCATTAAGACAGATCACCAGACTTAGTTCAAAGACTACGAATAATAGTGCCTTGTGGTGGGCAGCACCACTACCAAGAGAGCTTCAGTACTGCGCTCCCGAACCCGCCTGCCTTCTCATTCCTCATCATTCCCTCACTGCTGAGGATCGCGACAACATGTGATGTTCCTCTATAGTGTTCTGTTCTGAGTGGCATGGCCCGCGTGGTGTAAGCTACCGCCTGCCTAGCGTATGTAAATGTACAAATCTTACTAGTTTCAAGCTAAATGATAAACAATGGTAGAGCCACGCTGTTGTCAGCCAAGACTCAGCATGAATGGGCAAGCTCGTTCGGGGTGGTACCACTGTCTCACAGGAGATTGACGTGAACAACAAATTGCTGTCGCGTTTCGTTCGGTGAGTGAGACTGCCGGATGCCCAATGCACCTTTTCTCTTCTCCCGCTCCCCTCCCGAACCGACAGGCCGGTATCACATCCATGAGCCAAGCGTTGTGGATGTTCATAGGTGGTAGTGATCACTTACCATCAGGTAATATGCTATAAAAAATTATTGAATATTTCTAAATATTTTAAAAGTCCTATGTCCTATAGTGAACGAATACAGGCTAATATAAATAAATTAGTGTTATTCCTTTCTAATCAATTTTTCTTTATATTAGTACGACTAACATTGAAGTCCAGTCCAGATAGGGTTTCTGCCAATGTCAGATAGTAATCTCTCGCCACAATTTTGACGCCTGATTGTATCCAGATGCACGTAGAATGACCCTAAAACACGACTAGCTAGTGTGGGTGATGACAAGTTCTGAACCACTTTGTACAGTGTTTACTATCCACTACTTAACATAGCTAGATATGTTATATAAGTTAGTACCTAAGTCAGGTACATGTTATGTTTCTATTGAAACGTGCGTAGTCTGCCTACGCGCACACTCCGTGTGAATTTTGGCAATCTTGTACACAATGTAATTTAAATACAATACGATCGTACGTTGATTATCTACGATTGTTAGTGTTGTTTGGCATAAAGAATGATATACGGCATTTATCATTCAAATTATAAACTATGTTGGAAGTTTATTGGACAGATTTTGGAAATAAAATTGTTTTTTTTTAGTCCATGTGGCTCTAGAACCACACAAATGTGGCAAGAACTGTGTCATTCAGTTAAATTATGTTTTAAAATGGTATCAATGGATTGATTTTAAACAAACAAACATGATAATTACGATATTAATGAATTTATCGGGTCATTGAAAAAATATTGCAAGCATTCGTTTGATCAAACTAATTGCAGTGATTATTATTATTATGAGTTATTATACGGACACACCTACATAATTAACGCATAACTTAAAAAAATGGTTATTAGGAATTACATTACTACTGGCAATTGATAACAATAAAAATGACTACGCAATATTCTTCATCAACATCAGACTTTTGTATATTCATTTGTTTTTAGACTTCCACTTAAGCAATAGCATCAGCCAGTAACTGAGTTAACGTTCCAAATTCAAAATTGATGCAGTGACCCTCAGCAAAAAAATAAAAACATTAAGAACTCATTAGTTAATTAACAAAACTGCTAAATGTGGCGTTATGTAAGAATAATGGTGAATAAAAGATATATCTGAATGGTGGGCAGTGCGCACGATTCCGTCCATTCATGGCACACAGCACACTCATCGCTGTGACCTTAGCCGTACCCAGCGTTATTGAGTACAAGCGACGCTCGGCAAATACTCAGCACTCGCCAATATTTCATATGTTTATTTCAATTAGGCTAAAACACACTGCGCGCCACATTGAACCGTTGCATGTGTGTCCAAGATTAAATTCGTGTATTCTTCTTTTAATTGAAAGCAATTATATAAATTCCACGTAGCGATCGGCGGGGCGCGGGGCAGGGGGCGCGGGCGGCGCGGCGAGGAGAGGCGGTCGACCTTCCGTGAGGCCGTGCGTGCTCGTCGCTCGTCGCGGGCCCTCCGCTCTTTATCACTCCGCTAGCCATGGCTGCTATTACGAGCGGCGAGCGCAGGAAGTCGGCCCGATCACCTCATCCGACCCTAAGCCCGAAACAATTCTACTGACGTTTATTGTTCAAATGATGCCCGTCAAGACTCGAGACGCGCCGTTTCAAACCGCCGCAGTACCTTTGCTTTATTGGCTACTGTAATAATTATTAGATGTATCCGCCTGGATAATTAGTGCCGGTTTTAATTTATGTCCCGCTTGGGTAAAATTAACTGCTGCCAATATCTTATGCGGCACGCACCCGGTTGCGGCTTCGGGCTCTAATTGACCACCAAATAAATATACGTGCTTCTCTTATGCAATTGAAACGTGGTAAATGTAAATTCAAACCGTGTACGGCGATAAAATAGACCTCGACATTGAATCTTCGATATAGGCCGTGTAGAAAATGTAATAGGAAATAAAACAGTGATATTTATTACGGCCATTAAGAACATTAATGTACCAAACGGTGCAACGCGTAACACTTATCTTCGGTGTACATTGTTCAGTTGGAATATGTCGTGTTAGTTTTCAACATTCCATTAAAGTTGCCCATGATTAGAAAATACCAAACTAATGACGCGCGCGTCCAGGATGTTCATGTTCACTCGAAAAGCAAAAGTAGCTGTGACAGAGAGCGAAGAGCGAGCGGAGCGTCCGCCGGCCGCGGGCCACGACTCGAGCACCGCGCCCGCCGCCGCGCACGCCGCCGCGCCCGCCACCGCCGGGCCAATGACATCACTGCTCACCTTCAACACGGCTTAACCACCTCCGCAGCCTCATTTGGTAATGCACTCTACAATCATTAATATAAGGTGGAAATTAATTTTCCAAGTATGGAAACCAATAGTTTTGCTTCACTAGTTCGTTACTTCCATCAACCGTTGTACCATTATTCCTGTAGTCCTATTAGTACTTACAAGGTTAAATTTTTTTAACATGATTATTTATCACCACTGACTTATAACAAATCAGTCCTACAATTAATGAATGCCCTATTCCTTCTATAGTGTTCGAAATGGGAACATAAATTATTTCCATCGTATAATACGAGTAGGTGATATGGTTTTTGCTTCAGCCAAGAGGTTCCAACCTATTGGCTTAAATTTTTTCGTGCTACATATTATTGTCTGAATGGAATATCTTAAAAATAAAACGGTTACCTGACCTATACGAGTTGAAAAAAATTAAGCAATGAATTAAAATCCAACCTAACCTTATATTAATTTTACCCATTGATATTTCAACCTTTGATCACCTTTGATGTTTATTAACGTAAATTATTAGAAAAATATCTGTCATTTAAAAAAAAGAAGCAACATCTGTGTACTTGAGAAGGCAAATATATTCGAATTTATCTCAAATTAAAAACATATAAAGTTTTACGAGACAAATAAAGTTCCATATTGAATAAAAATATGTTTATAAATAATCCACATATAATTACGTGCGGTTGTTCCGAGATTTCGTTTCGACATAATGCCATGTTTACTCCGACGGTTATGGCGACGAGGTAGGCGAGTTATTAGGTAACAATTTGAAAGGGTATAAGTTAAACAACTGGTAAATTGTGGGCGAATAACGCTTGGAACTCATCTCTTAACGTTATATTTGGAACGACTATAATATAATTTGTAAAGAATTGTTATTTCTTGATGGCGTAATAAAAATATTTATTTTTGGTTTGCGCAATTTCTGGTCACTAACCAATTATTCATTGCCTAATTCATGTCTATAGCAATAATTATTCTGCCTCTCTGTGTTTCACACACGTGGGGAAAGTTCGAATCTTAACGAGATTTTGTTTTAAAGGTGCTAAAAAATTGAAGTTGCTGTCTGACATTTCAACGCTCTTGGAGAATTAATTTAGTTAAGTGGATTATCCTACAGATCAAACTCAAGACCCTACGCTTTACACCCCTTGTACATAAACTTCTTAGCCAAAAAGGTGGTATTGACATTTGAAATATAAAACAATACTTTTTAACAACCTCTTTCAACGACTACCAAAGATTTCATGTTCCAAATTCCAAATGATACCATAAATTAACAAAAAAAACTTTAGGAAATAAATTGACAACATATACGCCGTCACATGTTGCCAAGCGCGGGAAGTGACAAACAAGTAATAACCGCCTTGGTCGACTATCGACTGGTACTGGTGAGATTGCGTAGAGGAGTCGTGATTTACACCATCGCAGGCTAGGTGCGGCCTGTGGGCGGACTCGCCTGCCCACGAGCACCCGGGCCCAACGCGAATTCCGAACCCACCGTACCCTTCCTACACTCTGTCAATAGCTGTTAATGAGACCGCATTTTTTTGAATATATTGTGGCAGACTTTGCGTCTCCGTGTTATTGGAGATGAACACCTGGTTTGTTACAGACGTGTGGTAATACAAAAATGTAAGGATATAGATTTTATGTATAAGCTAAAAGTGAGGCAGGGTTAGGAAAATTTGCTTAATGCTGTATTTAATTTAATTTATCAAATTAGTCCAAAATAATTTAACTACAAAATAATGCGATAGTTTAGTTAAACAATATATTTTTATGTAGGTAATATGCTAGAGATTTTCCTGGTCGTAACACCGATTTCTATACCTATATATTTTTAATTACATGTTATCTTGTCATGTCTTATTTATAGCTTGCAATTATATATTAATGGTAATTTAACATTCTTTACTAAATAAAACACCTAACCACGTGTTTTGAATATAGGAAACATTTTACTGTTTAATTGTTTCGTAAGAAAATGACTCAATGATTTCCGCAGTGCAATTGTTCTTGTGACGTCCGGGCAATCCCGACCGGAAAATAAAAAAAAAACCGGAGAAACCCGAACAGTTGGCAAGCTCTCAATACTCAGAAACAGCGTGTACATACAATTGATCTTATAGTTTTACCTACAGGCTAATATCATTATTTAATGACAGGCATCTAGAGTTTGGACTGTTTGTTAGATACAATATGGCGAAACTTAAAATCTTACTTTGGGCGTAATTATGATTAAAGCACAAAGAACTATACAAAATGGTAGAGATTTGGCAAATTAAACTACAACCCGACCACAAGTCAAACGAAATTACATGTCGCATTAAAATAAAATAATCTAAATTTTAACAGAAATCGAAGGAGAAAATAAACTTTCTCATAGTTATTTTTTTGGCGTACGAACTCATGACGCGATATCCTGTATATGGTTTCAATGAATGTTGTCTTGTGCGGATCGTCCACCGCTTAATGCTTAGAGAATAGAACCCCATAGAAAATTCTTACAATTTGCGCTCCTAGCAAGACCAGTTTAAATTTAATTTGATACTAACACAATAAAGTCACTACAATGCACCTGATGGTAAGCGAGTACCCACCGATGTCAAGTAATTATTTCTCGCTGATCGATACAATAAGGCGCCATTTACACGGAGAGAGTTTCTCGCGGCGAGAATCGTATGCGATTATCGCATGACATAACCGACATAGATAATCGTGTTCTGACAAACGTTTACACGATACAACATTTTTACATCCTTACGATAATCGTATCGTCGGGGCGAGGAACTCTCCCCGTGTAAATGGGGCTTAATTCCGGTCTGATTGTCTCTGGATATACACAGGACGAGCTCAAAACACGAAACACTTGTGGGGATCACTATGAATAGTTCTTAATCACTGTGTATGGTGTTCTCTCCGAGCGAATACTTCCTACCACCAGGAAATATATTTGCATTGGACCAATCAGGCTTTAAGATCTGTGGCTCACAAGCTGTGGGACTGTGGATCACAATATGACTTATAGAGCTCTGCATAGTTACAGAAAGCAGTGATGTATTTCTGGTTGTTCGCCTCATTGATCTATTGTCAGCGTGTATGGGTTGTGAGCTTTGATTCCCAGAGTTCAATTCCCCGTTCGGCATCTCCATATTAAATGAGTTTTCGGTTTGAGAAATCTCGTGAGTTGTTCGACATTTGTCCCCAGCATGGCGGTAGTCGGGCCCTAGACGTCACATTTTCAGACGGTCCAGTAAGGCAAAAGCAGGTGTTAAAAAGTGGCACCTCTAGTTACCATCTCAGGGCTTTAAATACGAAGTAATGTATGTGTGATATCATTACTGAGTACTTATTTTCGTAAGCAGGTGGTTTTTTTTTTTTTTTTAAGCCTTTATAGGCAGGCGAGCTAGCGGCCCGCCTGATGGAAAGCGGCTACCGCTGCCCATAGACCTCCGCAGTGCCAGGGGTCCAGCACAACAAAGTCGCTGCCTACCTTAAGGAAAGTACTCTCTTTAAGCCTCGTTTGAAGAAGGACAGGTCATAGCGCTCAGGAAACACCGATGCAGGGAGTTCATTCCAGAGCTTACACGTGCGTAGTAAGAAAGAACGCTGAAAACGTGCCGTTCGGGAACGGTACGCTTCCAGGTGGTAGGAATGAACTCTGCTGCGGTGACGGGTGGTGCGATGGTAAAAAGGTAACGGTTGGTACTAGATAATCAAAGCTAAACATTAAGGACCATGGTATCTATGAGGTATCTTCAACCAGAGTCTTTACAAAGATTACAATACATCCCAGTTGCATAATAGGCAGCTGCGTCCTAACGATTATAATCAATGGACCTAAGTGACTTACGACATCCGCGATACTAAATGGACAAATTCTATTTAAGTTTTATATATGTTTCTGTGTAATGTTTGGTACAATTTTTTGAAATAACGTTCAAATACGTTTTCTTATATTGTTTAATTTATTAATTTTGTTTAGATTTAACTAGTTACAAGTTGACTGCCGCCTAAGGTGTGGGTGACATGGCGTTCAATGTGTTGAAGATTAATAAATACACCGTATCAATAATAATATCAGTCACCTACATAATACACTTGTTAGAAATACAACATAGGAACTACGAGGTACTTTTCAGTCCCACGACACCCGGACCCAATACAAATATTTATTAATCACGCAACCATTTGCTTCGATGTGATGATCGAACCCACAAGCTCTCGTTTTATTCAAAATAAAGTAGTTCTCTACCAAACTTAACTCACTCACCTACATCATGGTAGGTTTAAACAAAATTGCACCTGGAAAGAATAACGTATTATACTATTAAACATGAAAAATAATTAAATTATAAACCATAGACTGCGAAGTGGAATAGAAGTGTCAATTTTGAGTGTATTTGATATTATTTTGTATAAATTATATTTAGCACTTAAGCGATTTCTTTTTTTATTTTGCGAATATTTAAGGACTATTCAATGTGCATATTGGATAATGCCATTTTTTATTCATTGTGTCAATTTACCTACACGGGTAAAATATACGTAGTAGGCAAAATTACGCAAATTCTGCACTTAACATTGTGATAGTTGAATGGACAATCGCGACCAAAATATAATCATTAACATTCTTAAATTGGCGAAACATTTATGTCACCGGAGGTTTTGTGTACGAGTATTAGTAACATCATAGGTCGATGCAAGACGGCACAGCGGCGGCACACTGCGGTAGTATTTGCACTTAGGTGTAGTGCAACGTTAACGTTAAACACTGGCAACAAACGTCAATTTAAAATAAAATTATTCATCATGAATGAATAAACAATCCCACGTTCATAGCGTTAATCAATGAGTTGCATGCAGGCAACAGTCCGAGCGATGTCGAGCTCATTGATCGATCGACTCGATACACACACACAGGCGCGCGTACACGCTGCTCACACGCAAACAAAACCGGATGGCGCACACACGCGCGGCTTCAGTGTGTGCGTGCGTGCGCGAAGGATTTCCTACCGGGCCGCGGCTGCCCGCGCGCCCCGCGCCGCGCCCGCTGCGGACCTGTTGCGCCGCTACCGGAGTTACGCCGCGTAGTTAACAGACTTGATATGCTTGCTCCGCGCCGCGCCGCACCGCGCCGAGCGAGCCCGGACCCACGCACACCACAATATCGCATTCGAACACTTAATTATCATGGCGCACCACTCGTGAAATTGCTGTTAGTGATGGCCGATGTGCCTTCGCAACTCCGCTTGCCGATCGATTCCATGGGACACACATTTACTTTTAATGAAATCGCTTGTTTTATGGCGGTTAATCTCCTCAGGTGTTATTGCGCAAACACAAATTTCTTTGAGGTAGACAGGCCACATCTGTGTATGGAGCATGGTGTGGTGGCACCGGCAGGGTAACTCGATTACATGCAGTGGATGTACAAATCGATTTATCAGCCGATGTCGCCGTGAGTCGTGACTAATTGGCGCGCATCTCGTCTGGTTTCATCGACATCTTTTATTAATCTGATATGTTCCATTACCGGTTGCACTGAAGTAAAACATCCAACCCGTTCGATTTATAGCCCCTCTTATGGATGCAGTAGAACATGACATCATGTGATGGTAATTCACTCCGCGACGGACGCGGCCGGTGCTATCATTATACATAAATCTTTTGAAGAATCAATAATAACATTGACCGTTTTATTAGATCTCTGATGCATCCGCTTATAATTGATGGAATCTAACTATCGTGCCAATTTCACGTTGACTTTCCTTGTAATATTAAAGGCTCACCTTTAATAGGAATATATTATATGTTGAACAAATTACTAATACACATGTGCCGAGTCTGCCTGATATCCGTATGGTAATCTATTGACGTTATAAAATATTGGTGTGTTTTCCAACCTGACAAATCGCAGTCACCTGCATTATGTTCAATTTAAATACGTGCTATAAGTAAAAATGACATGTAGTTTTTGTACAACTATAAATAAATTCAACGAATAAATCATTGTTATCATTCAATTTAAAAACGCGATTTTCTGAACATAAAACACAAAGATTAAATAAAGTCGTTATATCTGATACATTGATATACTCGTAGGACACTAATTGTGAAATAAACACAGTTATTTAATTTGAAGTCTTCATACACGCAGGTCGCAGAGGATCGCTTGATCAGGCGCCTATCAATTTTATTAGCATATAATTTCCAAGTTATTGACAGTTCATTGTTGGTTCCATGCCGTATCTTTCCAAAGCTGACCTCGTGGTCTAATTTGACATGCAACAAACAGCTATAATCACAACGATACAACAATCATGGTACTCTACACTAGCAGGAGGTAAATTGTTCCGCAAAGTTTAGACTTGACACCGATTGGAAACCGGTTCCAAACACTTTAAAGGCTTCGTCAACCATGCTCGTAGTAGCCAAATGTTTTGTAAACCTCACTCAGTTTATTCACAAAGTAAATAAATTGTAGTTTCATCATTTTCGCAATCATTTACTGCAAGTGAATCCATGTTCGGTATGATTGAATATAATAATTACCAAACAATGGTTTATTACATAGAATCTATAAACGGCAATACTATGAAGTGTCAAAATGGTAATATAAACAGAAAGTGAAGATAAAAACAATAAATACCTACAGATGAACACTAAAAAGTATACGCCGCGCAGAGCAAAACAAGCGCTCTGGCCGCGAGGTAAGCGCGTTGAAAAAACAGGTAGCGCCATTCCACCGTATCGATCTTTATGTTATTTTTCTTATTTATCTTCTTTATCTGGGCCTCCGCTCCGAGCTGCGAGTCTCCGAACGGAAGTTGTTACAATTTTTAATCGTAGCAAGTATCTCGGTCGGCCGGTTCATATGGCCGCTTCGGACAACGAGTTTTATATTATATTTTTTGTAAACAACCACCGGAAACGGTCGAGAGAACGTACTACTCTGGTACACATATATTCCATTACGTCTGTGTCTCGCCTCTCGGTAATAATGATAACGAATACAGATAAGCGAATGTTTAAGAAGACCCACGAGACTTTTTCAATGCGATTCCAAATATAAAGCCTATTGATGATGATGTGTGGTTAATCCCTTATCCGTTTATGGTCGTGATCTGTCTTGATTTAAAACGTGCTCGTGTGACAGCACAAAAACGGTAAAGTCATGCATTAAAAGTTACGACATAGTGGATTCAGACCGCAGGCAGCACTTAGTGCTCGCTGCTCGTATAAGCTGTGTAATATTAAACGGAAAAACATTTCTAAAGTAAACGTCCACATCGATTAGACGTAAGAAATTCAGTTTTAGATTGAGTGTAGCCCACTGTTTTGCGTCAACGGCACTAACACAATCGAAACTTGTATAACTGTCGTGGTGACCCCACACGGCAGAGACTGAATCGCGACGATGTATTTTTGTAACATTTTTCTGCCAATCGCAAGGCGTGGGCGCGTGATAATGGCCCGAAATATTCAAGCTCTCAACGCCCAACCGTGCCATCGAGAATATTGCTCTATAGATAAATAATTCTTATCCAAAATGCGAAATCGACAAACTACATTGGCATAGTTTTATTGCATAATATACTGCCACTAGCTTGCCAGAAAAGCTTTAGATTTAAATCGGTATCATTCAAATATCGTACAGATAGTAAATCATTCAACTTTTTTCAATAGACGATAACATGGCGAAGGACACAGAGAAAAATACAAGATATGTAGTTTGTACATATTCGCATCAGATGTTTTATCAACACACTTTATGTTACCTTATATTCTGCATAGGTATTTCTGATACTGCAAACATCGTTTCTTGTGAATGAACAGACATTTGCATTTTATTCAAACAAACTTCAAGGATTACATCTAGCATTTCCTTTAACACAGAGTCGGAGAACAAAAAAACGATTTATGATTTAACAGGATAAGGGAGTCTTAGCGGAAATTGTGATGGCGCAGGCGCGGCGGCCACTTATTTTATTTATTTTTTAAACTAGTTTAGAGTCGTGTCTGGCGTTTAAAGGGTATGTATTTATAGCAGAATAATAATCATAGTTGACGAATAAGTGTAAATACTTAGTTACTATTAGTGAGTAGCGAAGGTCTTTCATTTTCCATGTTGATTTTTGTGTCTTGGTAAGCTTTGCTTATAAAATACTGTTACGCAATGAAATTCAAATTTTATTCATATTTCTCGACAAGATGATCCATACTGGTAGCAATATCAGTAATACCTATTACTAAAAACAAGTTCACTGGGAATCTATTCCTAGATCGAAACCAGTTGGTAAGTTAAAGTTAACAAATCCTGAACGAATTACTTTGGTAACAAGACAGCTGTTTAATTCAGTAAATGCAAAAGACGCGTATTGTTCAAAGCATAAAAGCTTGAGTTTATTTTTGGTTAAATTTTATTTAATATCTTGCACTAATTATTTACTTATTTTAGTTTATTCCTGTGTGACATGTGTAAAAACCGTCATTAATTTGCGTTTGCGTTTTGTCAATGGATGAGATTGCCGGAGACTGTATTGCTGGTGGTAGTGTTTTGGGTTCAGTCTATGTGTATTTTGTTTTGAAGAGTCGGGCTTAATTGTGTCGACCGGTGAGATGCATGTCACTCACTATGTTCTCTTTTATACTTCCACTGCACTTACCACTAGGTAAATTTTTTCCAAAAATTGGTTTAATATTTGATTGACTGTTAAATCTTAAAATTTTAGGTCGTTTATAAGTTGTCACTGTTCGCAATCGAAATATATATAAATCAATAATAAGACTACCTGAATGAATTTTCGTAGTATGAAATATATGAACTAAACGCACTTCCAAGTTGTGAAATATAGCCAGATCTAATATATATGTTGCGAGTTTAGACAGTAATCGTGTGACATTGTATTCCTTTCCTAGAAGAGCACCCATACTCTTATTTACAGAGGTGGCAAACAACACTCACACTGTGTGAACAGCTGACTTCAAACACTATGGTACTTCAAGGATACTCGTCTAATCTACTGATTTTATACTAGAATTGTGCATACGTTTTACAAATATTGCTGAAGAAGCCGGCAACAAATAGTGCATTTTTGTGGAAAATCTAAAATGACTCAGACGTAACGGCGGCCAATCGCCGCGATAATATCAATCGCCCTGCCATGCTGAGTAGAGTTTACCCAATAATATAACTTAGGGTGTAACATATCTAGCTTATGCTGTATAGTAGATTTTACTCCTGGTTACTTTCGTCTTGTTCACTAATAATTTTCGGTTGTTTTTTTTTGGTTTTATTTTGGAGAGGTTGAATATGATGGAGATTTGGAAATTTTGGTAAAATAAATTCTGTTACGAGACATTCTATGTGATGTCGTAGACGCCGACTGTACTTATTTATATCCCTTTGAACCGCCGCCCTTTCTGTTTTCACTGTTACAGTTTACTTAATCTCTATAGCTTCCATACCGCTTTAAACTAATACACAATCACTTCGCATCAATTTTCTCAGAAATATAATGATTTTTTGTCTCGAAATGGACGAAGATATATAGGCACTTTCTTTTCTCCATATATTTCTTATATTTAAATTTACTTCGGAGACTATGGCGTAAAATATGCAAGAATTACGTATACAAAACCCCGCCAAATATCGTATATATGTGTAATTCAAAGTGGACAACAGTAAAAACCAGCTTTTTACTTGTCTCCGCATGAAAATATTGTTAGCTGATAAACAAAACACATTTTTCCTAGAAACATATATTATTTACTACATCCTCTTAGCAATAATCGACACTTCCAAAATGGTTTCCGCGAAGTTATCTAAAAAATGTTGATATTTTTTTACATTCCGTGCAAAAGCAATATAGTATGTAAATGTGACACAAATTGTTTATGGAACATCAATACTCGTATATTGTCGTTTATATGGCAATATTACATTGTATTTATTACTTATGTCTCAATACATAATATTATCGGGACGTATATGGCCTGATACATTACAGTACGTAACGTAATTAGAGACCTGTGCGTTAAAACAAAACAAGAAGTTGCAGGTACCAAAAAAATATATTTATCAAGAGTTAAACTTATATTGCAGTCGTCAAATATATATAAATTGAAATCTATTTATACTTATTAAAGCATATAGAAATCACTTGAATTATCCAACATTAGAAGACCAGAAAGGTTTTAGCTTATACGTCTATAACACAAGATTAATAATGTAACTTAAAATCAGTATATTTATACTATACAGGATACATTATAGAAGATTTTCAAAGTACTCAACTAAAGTAATACGAACTCGTATTTCGATGTAGCAGTAAGGTGAGTTGAACATCGGCGCATGCGCGCGCGCCGTCCCGGCAACACAGCGCTCGAGGAACCAGTTTCATTTAATCATCATAATTGCGTCCTCCGTTAAGCCTATCCAACGTTTGAGTGTCGTAGAAAGCTCACACACCCGTCCCACTGCACTCACGCCTTATTTAAAACTGTTTAATACCAATCTTTTAGTTTTTGACATTTTAAACTTTCGATAATTCTTTCTGTCACTAAGTCAAAGGGTGGAGCAGGCGGTCTTAGAATATTTATAATATACTCGTAGAGGGACCGTTGATACTTCAAAAACGTACATGAAAATGGTGGTGCCGTCACCTTTTTACTGTCCTACTATTGGCTGACATTTGACAGGTAGTTCAACATGCACGAATTAATTGAAAAAGAAAAATAATAATATAGGGTTATTAAATTCCATTGAAACTCGTTTTAGACGAATAATAATTTATTTTAATTTCTGTTACCAACGAATTCGTAGAAATTTGTAGTTAAATAATTCGTTTAATATAGCAGTGCTACCAAAATTACGAACAAGAAATTATCTACGTTTTTGAAGACGCAAATGTTTAACAGCGCTCCCTCTATATTTATATATACTCTAAGCAGGCGGTATAGCAAACAGCTTAATTTTACAATAATTTGTTAAAACCTTTATGAAGCTGTCAAGAAAGTGTTCTCATTTTAAATTATAAAACGGATTCTTAAAAAATAAAATATTCTCCTCTCAAATTATGTATTTTTTTCCAATAAACTGATTTTAGTTTTTAATTACCGTATACCTTTTTTCTTGCAAGTACCAAGTACCTAGTACCTACATACTTTGTTGCATTTGCATTAACTATTTGACGTGATTTAATAGCAATGCCGGCACAAAATTACATTGTAATATGGAGATGGAGGACAACATTATTATTTACGCATTTTAAGGCTTTATATTACTAACTTTATATTCTAGCCACATGTTGTTTTAATAAAAGGCAAGATTAATGCTGCTATTAATAACATATAAACATTAGTTATCTCTTTATATTATAATTATGATTATTTTAAGGTTCCGTATGTGAAAATATGAAAATAAACCAATTTGTACAAACGACAATTATTATTTAGGAAAGAATGTCGCAAAATATTTTTATAACTAATTTTGTTCATTTAGATATTCACGTATAGAACCATATTGCAATCACTAATATCTATTTCCTATAATTGGCTTAGGACAATTCGCGGAAAATTGCCCGGCTTTTCTTTTTATGTCGAAAAGCTTTTAGAGTTTTTTTTTTATTACCATTTAAATATTTTTAATCACAGATAATAGATATGAAATAGCTGTCAGTTACTACTCGCTAACCAGTGTAAAATATTTCTGATTAGTGGCGTGAATATAATGCGAGAGTATGGAACAAACGTCGTGAGAATTCAACTCGCGCTTGACCAATTCCATTCATATTAATAGGTCTTACAAATTTCACATAATTTGCAATCTAGTGATTGTGTTGCAAAATTAATACAAAATACATATTATATAAAATGATAATAACCCAAGACTTAAGGTAATAGGTTTTTATGAAGGTTTTATATCTTTTAAAATAACTCTCATAGCAGAAACGGATATTTGTCTAGACTTGCTTCGAATAATGCTTCTTTACAAAGTTTTAAAACTGCCATAATATTCTTTTCGGTCGTACATACGAAAATAAACTAAATCCTCGGCAAAGTTAATGCAAACTCGTCATTGGTCGGCGAGATAACGTGACAATGTGTTATCTGTCTACGTTATACGACAGCGAGAAAAAATATTTGGTCAAAATCTATCAAGGCCACGACTTACGCGGAACTCTTATTTCAACAATAACTTTTTTGATGTACATATTTGATATAGCACTAGAATCAGCAATGTCAAATATGTCAACGGGGACGTTTGAAGAATATTCCGTTGTACGTGTGCAAAAGACGCCTGCATATTATGACATTTAAATTGCGGTCTAACATTAGGAAAAAAATACGATAAAAAAAAAGTAAATGGAATACCAATTACGCTAAATCAATTGATTAAGCTTATTTAATGACGTTCTTAATTCAAATGTTTACCGACTGAAATCATAGATTAATCTGATATACTATGCATTACGTAATAACCTCACATTTACCACCTAGATAGTAGACAGAGAAAAAGCGATCACGTGGCCACGAGACTAGTCTAACCGAACGTTCGTTCTGTCTCACTCACACTTCCGCGACAGTTTCTCTTAATGCGCAGTTAGGATCTATGTGTAATGATGTAAAAGGCTAAATTAAATGACTTTTTCCTATATTCAGTTATAGACCTACTGTATACAACACAATCGCTTGGCGTTACTTACGTTGGGTCGCACAGTAAAATTTTTAGACGCTATTTGACTATAAATTCACATACCAGCGTTTTAAAATCAATATAGGTGTCTTAATATTGCTATAAGGATGTTACACATAAGAAGTGAAAATGGTAGAGCTTTGCCCTATTACGTTTAAACTTTAATAGAAAATGTATAAATATGAAATACGAATAGGTCGGCTAGACAGGGGTGGTACTGTGACGTCGTAATGAACATTAACGTAAAATAAAAGATTTGCTTTTGCGTCGTATTCGATGAGTGAGATAGTTGGAAACCCCAGACATTGGCAGTGCTATTTAGTGTGAACTGTATCAAGTGCGTTGTATTATTTCATGCCCATATGAAATACAAACAAAATCAAGGTTTTATTTCTTACTTAGGTGTTTGTGCTTTTAATTGTTACTCTTCTATCTAAGCCATTTATTATCAAATGTAATAAGTTTTTTATTTTTTTAATAGTATCGTTTTTTATAGTGTTATACAATGTAATAAAATAATTATGAAAGTGTAAGGAAATAAATAAATACACCCCAACTATCACATACATAGTCCTGACCCCACACTAAGATCGAGTCTTGTGTCGTGGGTATCAGAAACTACGGGAAACTTTTGGGTCTCCCAAACACCCAGACCCGAAACAAATACCTGTAGTTCATACAATTCTTTGTTTCAGTGCGGGGGATAAGTAAAGTTTAGGTATAAATTAGAATGTTTTTTTGGCATGAGTGTACCGGATGCACCGATGTAAACATAAAACATAGCTTCAAGCGACATTCAACTTTATTCTATCTTTTTAACAAGTCCCTTTAGGATTCCATTTTGTGTGAATCACTTGAAATGGATTATACGTACCTACAGAAATAAAATATTAAAATATTGTGTTTGTATAAGTAGTGCTAAATTATTTATTATCATTTATTTATCTACGCTCCTTTGCAGGAACAAATAATTTATTTGCATACGCATCATTAGAATATATTCGCAAAACGGTTCCTTTGCTTCATATGGTTTTGCAGCGTTTGTACAAATAAGTATGAAGCAAATATTACAAATTTAAATAACCTAGTATTTAGCACGTTGTGTTTATTTTATGACTGAAAAAAATGTATGGAAAAAGAAATATTATACAAGTTCCGTTTTGGGTGCCATATTGGCGTGTGTAAATGCTGATGATCACTTCGAATATTTTTTTTTTATAAAATAATATTTTTAAGTAGGAAATAATTTAAAAATAACCTTTTTAACTGACTTCAAAAAAAGGAGAAGGTTCTCAATTCGTCGGAATCATACCCCATAGCCCCAGCGTCTCTCTGATAACAAGAGTATGTTAATCTGACCATTTGCGCGGTGGAGTAGTTATTCGAACGCGTCAGATATTTAGAGAGGACGTAAAATGAACACTAAAATTGCCCCGATTCAAAAGACCGAAGTTTTGGAAGTACCGCAAGCTCGTATCGAATGTTTGAAAATGCAAAAAAAAAACGTTTTTTTGAAATAGTCGAGCGCGTCAGATTTTTATATAGAAGGTTTAGCTTGATGTTCCATTCATGATATCCTAAAATCTGACGATTATTTTGAGGAATATTATTAATTTGACTGCTAGAAATGGAAAAATGGCGCCGAAGAGCACTTTTATGACGATATCTTCTTTCCGAGTCATTTACCGATGAAAATATTTATATACAAAATTACACTAGAGAAGATTGACTAAAATTTATGTTTTAACAACTTTTTTCGTAAATCAAAGGTTTCGGCTTACGAGCACCGCAGAGTGTTATATGAAACGCGTATAATTGTTAAAGCCAATATCCACCCATAACTAAACTGATGCTTAGAGCGGTTCCATATTGGCCAACATGACGAGAACAATAACTGGGAAAGGGAAAAATAAGTGAGGAGTGGGTAATGCGTGATTTACCTACTCCAGCTACACGATCTAATTTCCAAAGACAATTTGTATTACTTCGGCTTGTGGAAATCGTCAGATTATGGTATATTCGTGATTATTGCATGGTTTACTTCAAAATAAATAAAAAATCGCGCTGGAGTATGTCATGATGACGATTTTTGTTTTGCAACTTTGTAGCCGTTCTACTCGCTTAAGTTACACTCGAATCGTCAGATTTTCGAAATGTACACTTGAAAGCCAGTAATTAACCTACCTTATCTTAATCTGACGCGCTTCTTTATTTCCGAGGAGCGATTTTTTTTACTAATCTGACGGGCTGTCTTAGACGTCCCTACAAATATATTATGATGGAGGTACTCAATAGGATAAAGGATATAGGATAAAGTGCGTGGTGGCCTGTTGGTAATGGACCAGACTCGGCTGCCTACATGTTCACGGTGGTCGCGGGTTCAAATCCCAGGGCACACCTCTGACTTTTCGGAGTTATGTGTGTATTGATAGTCAATCAGCACTTTAACGGTGAAGGAAAACATCGTGAGGAAACCTGTATACCGTAGCGATTTTAAAGAATTTCTACGGTATGTAAGTCCGCCAACCCGCACTAGGCCAGTGTGGTGGACTATATGGCCTAACCACTCTCAATCGATTCTCTCGATTGTAGAGTAGGCCTGTGCCCAGCAGTGGGACGTATATGGGCTGATAAAAAAAAACTGAATAGGATGCGAGGGTCCTCCTCTGTATTTTCTAACGCGCTCGTGTTACTCCTAGAAAACTCACTGGACTCCCTACCTAACTCCCTACCTAAGAGGGAAAAAACAATTAATCGGAGTGTTCCCTCCGAGAGCCTCACGACCTGAAGCGTTTCGTGCTGCTACCCGCTGCGCCGCGCCGCGCCGCGCCGCCCGAGTCGATGCACTCCTATACACCTTTTTATTATTGTAAAATACTATAAATCGAGGTTTTTCTTGTGGTTGAATAAATAAGCTTAGTGTTTAGCAATACGGTTTAGGAAAGAAGGTTGGAAGTTGTTGGTCTTTCTTGTTTGGTTCAATTTTAGGAAGTTGCAATTGGCAAAAACTAGTATGAGCGGACGGCAGAGTAATACGTTTGAGAATAGTTTATGTTAACTACTATACATAGAAATATTTAGGACAAAAATAGAAACTAGATGTATTGTCTTACAATGAAAAGTTTTATTATTATATAAAATATTTTTTTGAAGTAGTAACTGAAGATTTTCAGAAAAAATACATCATATAACAAAATACGAAACGGCTAACGCTGATATCAACTACCGCAAAACAAAACGCAAAACATTCTAAAAACAAAACACTCTAGCGCATCAATTCTCATTTAACCCACATACAAAAAACACGGAAACTACTATACATTACGTTGAACAAAAAATATTTCCTAGAAACACACCGGCAGATTCTGAATTCCTAGCGGCTGCTGCTCACGGTACATTACGTATTTCGGCAGGCGATAAGGCGTCCTATGCGGCGTAGTAAGACGCGCGGTAAACAGGAAACGGCTTGCCGCCCGTTGGCAATGCTTCAAAACCACGTGCTGACCACTACGCAATGTTAAACGTCGAGTTATCATTGTTACTTATCTGTTGAATAATATTTTTTATACTATTCACAAGGTTCGCAAATCAGGAGTGGGACGTGGTGAACTGATTAGTTTTATTTAAGATTTTGATATGTTACGTACATCTTAGGTACACGACGTTTGATAGATATTATTATGATTCTAATTCTGTAATGATTTAACAAATCTTTTATATATTTACGTTATATCAGAATACTCGTAGACTGTAGTGTTTTTGTTTATATTTGTTTACAATAAAGATATAAATAAAAAAATTAATTGTTTTAACAAAAGAAAATAAATTGGTAGGTTCTTAAATTAAGTAATATTTATATAATCAGTGCCTGTTCTTATTCAAATTGTGGGGTTAATAATAATGTTTAGTTCTACAAATATTATTTGTTAGAAAGATTATAATCGTCCGTAATATTTCCATCTACGCGAGAATCGACCCCATGTCATCCGTTCCACAGTCCACTACAGCTATACAGCGAAGATAAAAAAGAATTTCTATTTCAAACAGCGGATATCACATATGCTATAATTAGCGTGGAGGAGCAACAATAACTCGCATTGTTACTAATGACTGACGACCCCAATATAATTGGTTATTCCTGAGAAGTTTTTCATGTACCGAAAAAATGCGACAAAAAGCAGCTCGTTCCGTCCGCCGTCCGCGTCCGCGGCCACATGGTCACGGTTAGAACAAAAGCAAGTCGGAATATGTGCTACAGATGTGCTATGTGGTCCACATGGCTCGAACAATGGCCGCCTTCACCGCCCGCCAGACATTACCCCTGTTAGCGACACACTAATCATTCGATATGCCACTTACATCAACCCGAACTCCGAACAACAGATACGATGTATCATTAGACCAAGTAGCCGACAGCCGACAATCGCCGACACTCGCCGACACCGCTGCCACTGCCCACTAGTCACTGCTCTAACTACAATACATTTTTATATATTATTTATTAAAGGTTAACGGGTTTATCTAGTGATTTAAGTTAGGTATGTTTTTGTACGAACACGACGTTCCATAAATACGATAAACGTAACGCTTTTAATATTATAAAAATCTGTTGGAATTATATCTAAGAAACATCGCTTGGAGCGATTTCAGTGTTTTTCCTTATTTGTTGCGTCTAATGCGTGCGTTAAATGCTTGGAATTCAAATTGATCCTATTCACAACAAATAGATTTACTCCGGTATCACTAGTAACTACTAACATTGAATAATAATCGCCAAACGTTCATAATATTTATATAAATAGAGCCGTCAGTTCGCCGGTCGTTTATTTAATCTACGAGTCGTGTAAATAATTACATACAAAAAATGATACAATGTAACCACATTGTACATTGAGGAGTGACTAGTGAGATAATGAGTTTGAGTCGGTTTGTCAAATACAATAATCGTTTATGAATGAATTAGTGAATGACAGTTCGGCCATGTTGTTTGTTTACGCGTGCGCGGCGAGCGGGGCGCGGGGGGTGCGGGCGTGCGCGGGCGGCGGGCGCGGCGGAGCGGTGCGCGGCCGAGCCGATGTGCTCACTGTTCATGTGTCGGCTCAGTGCTCACTACTCAGCGGCTGGTCGGCACTCGGCACTCGCAGCACATCGCGCGATCGGGCCGAGTCGGGCGCGCTCGCCAGCGCTCGCCGCGCCGCCTCGAAATAGCACTGCACCAACACCGAAGAGTGCGGTCGACGACCCTGCGCCCTGCCACACCGAAATATTGGAACTCTACTCTGATTCAATCCTTTCTCTGATTATGATATAGGTCACTATTGCTTTCGTACTCGCTTCCTTTTTGATATAAATCCGTAGTCATAACAAATTATTAATAGGGGCGTAATCACTAACCACGGACGATTACGTTGACAACTTTATAGCTCTGTGAGTGGTTTTTATAATCGTTTAATTTTAATTCTAATTCTTTATCTGTGTACAATAATTTGAATACATTTTTATTTAATTTGTTGGTTTTTATGTTTGATGAGAGCGCCATCTGCGCTCATTTCACGAGACTTGTTATTCTAGTGACATGACTAGCAATGTAGAGATGTTTTAAGAAATGTGATTATGGATTTATAAATTACTGAATGATGTTAATATCCAGTCATAGGTACCGTTCTAAGTAAGGCAACTAAACATTTAACATCTTCTAAATGTATATTAGTATATTGCAGCGTTATAAATGCTGACATCGTGGCGGCTTAAATAATAATTTTAATTGTATTTTAACATCAATATTTCTATCTACATACGTAACATATGTTTTACTCGTAGAACTACACTGGTCCAATAATAATTATTTCCCGAAATTGAAAGTTATAATTTGTATAATTCATTATTGCTTTTTGTGTCTCTGTAGCAGTAAGATTCGGTACTCGATATAGGGAAAAGGGCCCAAGGGGATGGGAATATAAAAATAGTAAGGAACTAAATGTCTTTGCAGTAGCTAGAATATTAATTAAGGTTGTTATTTATTGAGAACTGAGTTAAATAAAAGACCTCTAAATATAGTAGGACGGCGCATATGTAGAGTTCAAAATGCAACAGAGCTCAGTATAAAAAACTTCAAAACTTTATTTAAAAATGCCTTATCACAGCTTAACATGGGAGCATACGAAAAATAATTATTGCAAAATTCACAAGGATTTCGGCTGCGACTTGTTGAAAACGACCTGCTTTTAGCATTGTGGTGTTATCTAACATGATACATTTATCCAACATTCACGCATAGACCTCACTCTACATTAAGATGTAAAAAAAGTTAAGTATATAGTAAGATACGAGTCTTATGCCGTGAGTATCTGAAACTACCAAAGAGTTTTGATCCCACAAACACCCAGATTTGATACTTGATATTAGGTACTTGGAACGCTTGACACTACTTGATATTTGTGGACAGCCCAAGCTTTACTGCGATTCAGCAAAAGGAGGCACGACCGGTAAACATAAAGTTGCAAGAATAACACATAAACAGCGCGGATTACGCCGAAGATTTCCGTGTCGACATAGTTTCGCCGTCTCGCGTCCGTCTGTCCGTCGAAACTATTTATTTGTAAGGAGAAAGATACGCAGCGCATGTGTTTTATCAATGTACCAATGTTCCAACAATCTCGCAATACTCGGGTCATTCAAGGTTACATCGAGACGTTATTTATGTTTGCTCTGTAGTTTCAATAGCAAAAATTATCGGGATTTTTATTTTTTTTCGTGTCCGTAGTAATGAAAAAGTTGTAGTTATGTTATGAATACGTATTTATATTTATTACGAAGAGATGACGTCTGACTTACAATCGAGGATGCCAAAGATTGGATGAAATAGAAGAGATAGAGCAAGAAGGCAGTCACTAGTACCGGCTAATATTGAAGAAAGGTAAAAAGATAAAAAATATTCAATGTTAATTATCGATTACAGGGTTGAGGAAAACATCACATGTTAATCTGAGAGCTTTTCAAAGAAATGTTAAATGTGTAAGTCAATCAATGCATTACCCGGCACGAAGTCCGCGTGGTGGACAAAAGAAACCACACCTGTTGATCATAGAAGAGGCCCGTGACCAGAAATTGTATGTATATGTGCCAATATAGACAAATTATAATTAATAAATAAATGGTAATTTCCATACTTTGGGTAATGTTAATGGGCGTAGAGCACAGTTGGCCGAAATTTGTACAGTCATGTTCCAAAAACTGATGGCATTGTATCTAAAGTTAATTTACACAGGGATTTTTCAAAAACAATCATCTACAAGAAAGTTGTCAAATATAAAAATTATTGTCACATTACTGGTCATTTAACTCGTCTGTTTTATCGCGAAGCGATACCTATAATTCAATGAAACTCAATTCATCACCATCCAAAGCGTCAATAAAACAAAATCTTATTTAATTTCTAAACCACTGTATCGTGAGGTCGGGGCCCCGAAACATCACCGTCAATCCGGCCCTGTGCAAGAGCGGGGGCGCACCCACATGATGGTCCCACACCGTACGCTGTTAACTTGTATCCCTATTTAGAGAATGTGGCTCCACCTACATGCCGCTTGCACAATTAATATTCAATTCACAGGTAAGTATTATCATAACTATAAATTACGATCTAAATATATCTGAGTGCTGGTTTGCCGTCTGTTAAGATTGGCGTTCCTCCCCTCATTATACCTTCCTCTTTTCTTAAAGGCCGGCAAAAAAAGACTTGATAAGTATTAAAAGGCAGTTGGTAATAATTGTTTTATCATGCATTATTTTTTACATCCTCGTTTCTTAAAAGCCGACAAAAAATATTAGGCGTGATATGTGTTCAATAGCAGTAGTGATCACGTTTTATTACGTTTGCTGCTTAGTAGCCTACCCTTATGTTAAAGAACTGTCAGATTAAATTCCAATAATCAGTTTTCAAGCTACAATGAAATCGGCCTTTCGAAAAATGAATGTATTACAGTTAAAACTAAATAACGTCATTCGGAAAACTGGAATGGTAAACACGGTATTGCGTTTTAAAAAATATATATTTCTGGAAAACAGTGATTATTAAATTGAAATTCAATATCCAGTGATAAATTGGAGTTCGCAATAACCATGGAATAACTGCAAGTAAAAAGATCTGATGTTGAAAATATTTCCACGAAACCCTGTTCGATGTAGCGACAACATGCGATATTGAAAAACTTAAAAGGAATACATTTTATAATAAATTTCCAGGAATCGAAGCATGCACAATGTATTCCAGGTAATATTATTTTTTATAATTATGTATGTATATCTCATGTCTACAATAATAACGTATCAGACATTGTGAGAAATATCTACAAACCAACAACACTCTTGTCTCAATTGCTATTCCTAGAAACGTTTGTAAATAAATTGGAATAGGTAGGTATTATTAACAGACCTATAATGTTAGCAAAATAAATCTTTTAATGATTGGCAGTAGCCGTAAAACGTATTTTAAGTCGGTTGACAACAGCGAAAAATATTATCTTCTACATTAAGTATATTTCAAACAATTGAACTAAAAACAAAATGTAAATCCAACGAGAATTGCCGTTCCATTTTAAAATTAATACCAGTGTACATACGACAACATGCGTCGGTCTGAGCACCTGTACTTATTCGTGCTATCTATAGACCGCCCACATGTCGAAAACGTGAAATTCCAAGACATACACAAGTATTATTTATATGTCCTATATCTGTTAATAATACTAAACAAAACGACAATATGGAGGCTTTAGTTAGGTGTGGGCCGCTCGCCTACGTAGCCAGCTCTGCCTATTTCGTTTAGTTTCGCAACGGACAGTTGGCAGTACCAAATTCTTAACCCACAGCCTTAATCGTGGGCAGGTGGAAAGTGGAGCGAATGCGTGGCCATTATGCAACTTATCGATAAGGCGTGAACCTTATTTGATGCGAAAGTTGAGGCGGCGTCCTTCCGTATTCGCCCCCATAAACGTTGCATGGTAACCGGCCTACGAAATTATTGCACCTTTGTATTGGGGCCATGGTAGAGACAAAGATGTTCCGTTCCACGCAGCATAATATTCGGCTTAAATGTGATTTTAATAGATTTAAATATATTTTAACTTGTATCATTTGGCTGGATATACTTATTGAATGATTATACGAAGTTTCTACTGCATTGTAAGGTTTATTAATTAGTTCAACGAACATTGACCTAGAAATACTAGATGCCAGTTTCTGTCGCTCACATTTGCAAAAGATGGAACTTGAATTGCACATTTTAAAAATTACAAACTTTTATAACATAAATAATAAAAAAACTTTAGAGAACCTTCCTAATGCTCATGCATATATCTATACATAATGCATTGCTTCGTAAAAGTAAATACTATTAAAACAATCAATTTAGCGCCATTGTCAGTCAGTTCATGTTATTTTATAAACTGCAACCTTGCTTCGGATCTGTTGTCAATTAACAAACAACAAATCCATATTTACATGGAAGTAGGTAAATTATTTGAATAATATAAACATAAACAGAGCGGTTGAATTATTAGTTATAACTTAATTTTAATGAGTTCTGTAGTCGTTTAAAGGAGTGATGTCCTTCGTTGATCCGATCGTACCGCCTACCGCCTATCCGTCCCGCTGCAGTTCTTAGAATTTAAGTTTTATGTTTAATAAAGTAGACTATATAATGTTTTTTGTATTATAAAATGATCTCTATAAAATGAATCAGCCTTTTCTCGCATTTTTAGAAATCCTACCTTACCGCAGGTTGGTGAGCTTGTTAAATTATTATTGGCTCGACACAGCCTCTGTGGCGTAGTCGGTTAAGATGCCGACTGTGAAATAAAAGGCTGTGGGTTCGACCCCAACACTGAAACCGATTTTGGCGTGAGCCATAAATACCTCTCTCACATCTGAGTGTTTTACGTCAAAATGTCTCTCGACACTAGACTTAGTACCTTAGCAAATTCAGGAATGATACATGGAAAACGTTGTTTATGATTTAGAGTTTTATTCTTAAGAACAACCCACACTTGTACGCAAATGGTAAACTCAATGCTAGAGGGACTAATTGAGGTTATCTTCCATATATCTTGTAGAAATCATCGACAGGTACCTAAATAGTAGATATGATCGAGGTCCAGCATTCAACTGCTATATGTGTACGTACTGGATGCATTATGGTACTCCAAATTCAGTAAATATCAGTGGCGAAGGGTGATTTTTTTAAAAAGGGAAGCCGAAGCTCAATACGCGAAATAAGTGTGTTTATACCTACTGGTCCTACATAGGGAAGACAATGCGACTGATACTTGATAGTAAACATAGTGCAGTCCGGATTGAGTAGATCAACTTATCGTGAGATGCTTCAGAGAATTAGCCCGAAACGCGACACATTTACATAATATGTACGTGTATCCTTATATCCGGACGTTTGCGAATATCCAACCGCCAGCAAATTATTCCTCCGACAATCTCACTCACCAAACGAAACGATTGCGTTTCGTATGATGGCATCTACGTACTGCGGTCGTCAATTATATTTTAATATTTCCAATATACAAAAGTTGCAATGTCATCATGAGAAAATTAAAAAAGTATATTTTTAAACCGCACGTGAATATAAGATTAATAAAGAAAAATTAATGATCTAGATACAATGTTAACAAGTACGTTAGCCGCGCTTTTGTTAGTTGTATTATTAGTAGTCGAGCACTTCCTAAAATCTAAACAGTAACGTTATTTCCGAAATTGACAATCTAAACATATACGTCCCTCACGATTATTAATTTCCATTACAACATAATTATACTATTAATATTTATGTACATTTTGTAATTTAAAACATTAAAAACTAAATGCGTGAACCAGCTAATACTCGTTTACTGTCAAAATGTTAATACAACACTTACAAATGCTGAAGAGCCTCAGCATGCCTCCTGCTTTTTTAACAGAAATTGAACCTTAAATCATTATAAGTTTAAGGTACAATTTTGCGTGATTTGTTGCAAACTACACAACCATGTCACACCAATGCGTAACATGCAGCCGACGCGGGCGGTCGGCGCACGGGCCGCGCCATTGTTATTCAATAAGCCGAACAATTTTGCCAGTAATTCGCCAGAGGTCGCAACGCGGCGCAATCTAATTACATGTTTGCTATGCGCCTCCGCAGTAATATTTACCTATGTGGCCGACAGATGTCGTTTAATAAAATGAGTTTAGATATTACATAAATTATTTTGAAAAATTTGCTTGTTTATAGTGTAATGATAAATTACAAAAGGTAAGCCGCAGGGAATCGAGTTATATGGAGCCTTCGCCACTGGTAAATATAAATACCAATAAAATAAATATAAACACATAAAAATGTTTTTTAATATAGATTGCCGAATTCTAAAAACCCTGATCGAATCAATATAACTTTAACAGTAAGTTTGTTAACATGTACGCAATTTTGAAGGATCTATTAATTTCGATTCGCAGTACCGGCCTCTATTTCGTGTACGGTATCAGTGATCGTTCTTTGCTCCTACATCCGCAGAATAGCAAACGAACACTCAAAATAAACAGCAATATAATAATCGATTGAAGAGTATGTACAGAATATCATGTCCCACATTCCGGAGCACAAACCTCGCGATGACAACAGTGCGTGGCGATGCGATGCGATGCGTCGCTCGACAGTCGACACTCGGTTCAGAGAGCACGAGGCGCTGGGCACTTCCTGCGCTTGCGTGACACGCGCTCCCCTTATCTTGTTCATTGATAGATTTATCTGGACGAGGTCGCGACTGTCCGCAATAGCCGGCCTGTTCGCAATCGCAATAGTCACGCGCGCGCACTCGCGCCTGCAGTCACGTACTGCGAATCACTCCACATTCGCTTCGATTCAAACGCAGTTCAATGTTTTGGCTTTTTAATAATGTAGGAACACACATGCGTACTTTGTATAACATTTAGTATTAATTTCCTACTCCAGATTAAACCAAAAACTCCAAAGTTAGAGACCCATACTACAAATACACAGCTCTACATACTGCAAAATTCCTGTGTAGGACTGGCTGATTTTTACTTTTTATCCCAATTTATGTAATATTCCTATTAAGAATCGGTTGATATATCCCTTTAGGATGTTTAAAGTACCTATTAGGTATATCAACTGCAAAGTCTTCGTACTTTGCTGTACATGTTAGAATATTCGTACAGTACCGGCCGATTTTTGTTTATGTCCCAAATCCCAATCTATGTAATATTATCAGTAACAATCAATCAAGGTAACCCATGAGCATGACCAAAGATCGTATTACTTATATTTTTAACGGGAGTTGAGTTTTTACGTTATAACACAACCCCTATACTGGACACAAATAAACAACACTGTTCTTAAATACGTACTCTAGTGAAAAAACTATTATGTTTATATAAATGTAGGTAATTACTCCGTAGTTTAGAATAAATTTAATCTTCCATTTCATCATTCATGAATATGAAGACAGTATCTTCCTGGATAATTATTACGAAATTTTATTTTAAAAAAGTAAATACAAAGTCATAAATGTAAAGAAAAACATTGTTGAGGTATACATACTCAGAAAATGTTTAAAATAGTCGATGCCATATATCATTGAAAATATTTCAGGTAATAATAACACTAACGACATCTACACCTATAGAAACGAAATGAAGACGGAATAGTTTGCTAGTTGTTTAAGTTAGAGTCAAAACAATAGCAATGTGTTAGGATATCTAACAAACAATGGATTGCGAGGGTAAACCGCTAGCGACTGTTCTTTCTTGATCTTCTTCTTACGTGCTTTTATCTTCTATTCTGGTTAGTGTTTACATTGACACGTCATGACCGACACTTTCTAGGTACTTAGCTTATTATAGACGGAAAAGTTATTAGTATGGAAAAATCACTACTACTATCGATCGCAAGTGCAATGCAGACTACAATGCACATAAAATATAGTATATCGGTAAACTATTCCACAGTTCAATAGTATGATGTTAACAGCTTGCGAACGTTTTGGTACGCAACAAGTAGCTAGTCCAGAATACTGCGGTTTCATAAATGATAACAGTCTGCAGCAGTCGTGATTCAATACGTGTAACCGCTGGTTTTACTTTTTTTCCTATCCGGCCAAATAATATTATACAAAATACACTGATAAAAATGTCTTCATGACATAGCCTATAGTTATTAGGCAACAAATTCACAGTGTTTCATTACCTTCTATAAACGTCCTACATTGATTCAATATGCTTTACTTCTCATGGAAAAATATCTTACATAAATACATTTTATTCAATCTCCAATTTATAAAACAACACAGATTCAATTACCTAATTTATCTGGCAAATCAAAAGCTATTTGTCTGTAATATATAAACACGACGGTACAGGCCGCGCGTTGTCGTCTTTCGAAGAAATCAGTTTCCGCGAATCCGGACACCGCGTTTGGTCGCCGACCAAGTCGTGACAACACATGTACTCACTTCAAAAAATATTTACATAATTACCAGTCGCGAATGCTGGCCGATTTTGCTGTGATTGCGAAGGGTACTACAGACTGACTACAGAGTCTCGTCAATAAGTTCAGTTTAAACGAAGATTTTTTTATGATGGTAATTGATAGTAGATAGAAAATGTTATATATTTTTAACGATACAAAATTAAATATATTTTTTCAACTATTTTTGAGATATTGTTGATATATATTATTTTGTAAAATTTAATTTGTTTTTGTTCCATTATCTATTTTATAAATGAGTTCATTTCTGTTAATTTCTCTTCTATTTTAATTTGATGTACTCATATAAATGTATATCAGTAGTTTTTCCATGAATGAATTATTAGAAAATGTTTAATATACATACGTTGGTGTATCTATTTCAATAAAATATAGGACAGTACAGGCTGAAACATTTAACTTTTCGTCTAACTTTAAAGCATTTAAATGACAAATCTTTAAGCCCCATTTATACGGGCGGAGTTTCTCGCGGCGAGAATCCTATGCGATTATCACATGACAAAACCGCTATAAGATTATCATGTTCTGACAATGTTTACACGATGCATCTTTTTTATATCCTTATGATAATCGTATATTCGTGGTGAGGAACTCTCCTCGCGTAAATCGGGCTTTATAGTTTGCAAAGCTTCCATTATAAATTGTATCACAGTATGTTATCGAACTAACCCTGTTTGGGATTAGATATTAACAAAAATGAAAATACCGATACAATTTTTCTCACACTCATGAAAAACTAAGCTTTAGGTACGTGTCATTATGTTTACCAATAAATTATAAAAACCTATTTTCCACTTCGCTGCTACACGTTTTGCCTATGGGATGTATAAGTTGAAAAACATAGTTAAAATTACTAAGCAAGTGCTATATTAGTTTAGAGAATGTAAATTTTATTGGGAGAGTTGAGAAAAATAAATGTAGCTATGTTCTATTATTTTCAATAGTTAAAAATCTGATTATTTTTACATATATATTTATTTGTAGTTACGTTAATTAAAAAGTTACAAATCATAATAAAATATCGAAAAATTTCGACAGGAAAATCGGAGTGCTGAATCAGATTCAAAACTGACTCCACCTGTATATTAATGGGTATTTGTATTGTTTATACCTCATTTGTTAAGGGTCTCAGTGTACCATATAGGCCCAATTGGAATAGGCGGAAGGGTCATTTTTATTACATTAGTAAATAACAACGAATTTACTAGCAGAATCTCCGACGGAAAGTAACAACCAGGTTCCGACGGCAAGACGGTTTGAGCGGAGCGAATAAGCGCGGTCGGATAAGGCATTTTTAACTGCATTTAAGCTAAAGTAATAAAGCTTTAAGAAATATTTTAATAGATTTTACCTTATTTGAAATTAGCCAACATCTGGATACCAGTAAACAAATCCTCGGGACTCCAATAAAGTGCATCAACTTTGGCATAAAAATAGATAATATTTCTCTACATAAATATGTTATGTAACTACGAGATAACTCTGCGTATACTTTATCTGCTTCCAATTAAAATTAAACTTACAATACCTATACTATTGTATGATGATACTGTTTTTATATCTGTTTTTAATGTTAGATATATTTTAATTATATCATTGTTTATGTAGATTATTTTTTATTTATACACGCAGTTGGTGTTGAGTAGTGTGTCGTATAGGGTCGAGTGGGGTTAAACATTTTTAATTTTTTTTAATGGACACCTTACAAGCAACCGAAAAGTGATACTTATTTACTAACAGACAATTATATTTATAAAGCAATGATGATTTTATATTAAAAATAATTATTTTAAGTGGTTTCCTTTTGATAAAGGGCTTATTTCTTGGTTATTAAAAACCATCGACGATACAGCCAATTGTTTAGGTTTGGTTTATGTTTTATGTTCAATAGCAGTAACTGTAACTTGACATGCATTAAAATGACTTGATCTTAACATTATTTCCATTTTTAAATCGATGAAAAACGGATGTAATGTAACAAAGTTTACATAATTACAGCTGTGTACACCAGATACGATCTTAAAATAGTTTAAAAAATACAGATGCATGATCTATTCTATTCCAGCAGTGTTTTTTTCGCTCTTTCAACACTGCCAAAAAACAAAGCCGGCGCCACGATAACCGACGAACTTCTTAACGGGCCGGCTCATTGCCTCAAACAGATAACCGATACGGTTCCTTTAAAACGGCCATGTAACATTGGGAGCACTTTAAGTGATCCTTATCATAGCAACAATATCCGGAGAGGCGTTTTTGTTGCGACCATTTGGCACGCGTTCTTAAAAGATAATAAAAGATTTGTAGGAAAACTGATGGAATCTTATCTTTAAATAAGATCTGGACGCAAAAAATGTATGGTAAAATAAAAATCAGTAATGGAGTAAAACGTGGCTATGGATTGTACACTGGCGCATATTTTTATAAAGACATCGGAAAAATAGCATTCTTTCTACTCAAAAGATACGGGGCACCAACCCCGGTCTATCTGACCCATTCATATTGTAGCCTGAACTGCCTACATCGAGACTACAAGTTCTATTAAGCAATAAGTAGTATGGAATATAATTTATAATGTTTTTATGGATACGATGCCTTGCATTTTTTTTCGCTGTTGAGGCATTACTTTCCCGCCTATCAGACGTAGGTAATTAATTAGGTTTCAAAAAGTTTTATGATAAATATTTTAATACTTTATCTATATTTATATCTATATATTGTACTTAGTATTAAATAGGGTAGTCTTAAATAGTAAGTTATACCGTCAATATCGCATTCGGCTAAGACCTGTAACCTATTGTACTTTTGATAATTAAATAAATAAAATAAAATAAGTAAGAAGTACGCAGTTTGTAACGCATATTATTACACCAGTATATATAGAATGAAATAGGCCCTATCGCAGTGACAGTGTGATATTGAAACGTTGTGAAATGAGAGAACTTCCTGCATTGGTTGTCAGAAGGTGGGTGTAGGGTGGCGCGTCGTCAGCGGTGTCTAGCGGTCTGTGGACTGTGCCTACGTGCAACGGGACACCGCCATCGCTGCCAGCCGCCACCAATACAAACTCACTTTGCTCAATTCTAATAGAATAAAACACAATTCCGACAGACTAACTAGTAGGTACGCAATTATCACCGTTTTATGAAGAGCGTGATCTTCAACCTAGCATAAAAATAACGTGTTCGTAATCCAGATTTAAATCAAATTTATGATGCTCTAAAGTGCACAGCAACTCTATTTTATTACTGGACTGCATTTTTCTATTATAGACAGCTGAAATCGTAACCTTATTTAAGAGATTCCTGTTCGCCAGAATAAAAATTACATATGCTGCAATGAGCGCACGAGTTAAATGAGCGAATTGGGTGCTAGTCATCCAATTAATAGCATCTTAGCAACAGTTATAGGTCTAATAAATTATCTTCAATTAGCGAATCGTCCGTCATCGTATGTTAAAAGCGGAGAACGTCGTGCATCAGAGATACGTTTGAAAGTGATAATTTTAATGAATGAAACCGCAGCACATTTCGTTCAAGGTCGCTGTACGAGAGATCGTGTTTTTTTAAATGATTATAAATAGATGACGCACCGAGAGGAGATCCGGTGAGGTGTGCTGGTGATGTTTGGCAGTGTTTTATCGGGTATGGGAGCGTGGCCACTGTCGAGTGCCGACTATAGTACCGGGTACCGAGTGCGCGTGTGGCGATGCGCAGGGCGCCTGCGGTGCGCGGCGTACGCGCGACCGTCGGCCACCGACTGTGAGCGAGCGGCGCCCGCGCACGCACCCGCTCGCCGCTGCCGCCGCCGCGCTCGCTTCCGCCCCATTCATTCGCCCGCATGAATGAACGTTCAGCACGTGCCCAAAAATTCTACTGGATCCACCCAACATTGACGATATGACAATACAGGAAAATGCCTAAACGACTGTCACGCGTCTAGACTACAGATAGACGTCGCCATATGAAAATATGGAATTCTATGGATTAAAGCCAAACGAATAGATGCGGTCAGACGCATGTACACAACGTATTTATAGTAAAACATACCTATAGCATCGCTTAGTAACTTTGATAAATTTTATTGATACCGACTACCGAGCATACTACTAGCATTCTATTTTTTAAAGGAGAATGCCCATTTTAATATGAAACTTAGGTATCAGTTCGAAGATTTTTGTCCCTCTATGAAACCTATTTTTTTTTGTGTAGGGAAAACTATATATTTTCAAGAAAAATTCACATAATTGCGACCCAGGCCCGGAGTTCCTGGAGAAATTAACTTGAAGTCCGATAAAAGTGTGTATAAGTGTGTATTTTTTGTCTTCAGCTATGTGAAATGTGATGATAATTACTTAATTTTATAAAAATCTCTCACCCGGGATAAAATAGGAAAACCTTTAAGGATAAACCAAAAAAAAATGCTACAAATATTTGTTTTCTATAATATCTGCGTCCAAATAAATTGCTATAAGGCAGCTTTTCCAGCGGTGCACAGATAAACCAAATCAGCTGTCCCTTATCCGGTATTGTTTTGGTTGCGCCGATACATTTTAGTGTTTAGGGCAGAATATTATTATGATTGAAAGATTTAAGTACATAATATATCCACTTTAATAATTTGGGAACCGAATGCGATTAATATATTGTGATTGCTTTTTTTTACAAACAGCCGTTATACTGTTCACAAGTTTTTGTAGATTTTAACATTTCTGTAAGTAAAAATAACGTAATAAACCCTACGTAGATAATGCTATTACTTTAACATTATATATTTCGTGCTCTAAAAGTAAATGAGAATGACATGCAAAATGCATAACCATGCAAAAACAAGGATTTTCCAATATACCAGTTTGTGTCTATAAATAGACGTAACAAGTCCAGCTGTACACTTACAAAACACGCTCACTTCACTGATCAATCAATCACTGCACTGATGCCAGAGAAACCACTTCACAACACTGAAATATGCTAATCACTGTGCAAGGAGACATTCGCGAACATTCGACCTCCTTCCATGAGGAAGTCTGACGGGCTTTGAACGGAACTGTTCCTGAAGGGAGCTCCGCGTCCCGCGCACGCGCGCCGCTGTCCGGGGCGTGACCTAGACCCTGAAACCACCCCCTCGCCCACGCACACCGCGTTTCCATGGTTACCGCCTCAAAAATGCACTCTAAAACTGCCTTAAAACTTGGTTACTGGGTCTAAACTTATGCACATCTTAAAACACTGCTCCAAATCCTTAGTAACGCAATATTTCGAGTGCTGCGGGGCAGTTCATGACGTCAGAAGTTGTGTCGCGGGCTAATCTACGTCATACGGAAGCGCAGTGGAAGAAAATAGAACGGTAGGTACAGGACTGGCTCCACCCAGTAAACGATGTTGTCGGTTCGGCATTGGTGTTTTTCGCGAATGGTATGAGAAATGATGACCTTCCAGCAGTGGTATTATCGATGGCAAACAAGACCCACCTAGCTGTGAACGCTATTATATTGTCACAGCTTCATTAGACATAATATTACACGCCTCGGTTTAAATATAGCTTGCCACCTTTTTACAGGTAATGTTGGTTTAAAAGCTTTTGAGGAGCTGTTGTTGTACACAGTTGCTTTGCTTTATATTTGAGTAAAGTGTATATATTTCTGTTTATTATTTTAAGTACATATTTATATGATGAATATTATTTGTGTATTTATTAGTAATATTGTGGTCATAATTTGTAAACAGCTACCATATTCCAATATCACATATAAAAAATGACTTTTTGAAATCACATCACGCAGATTTTTGATAGTATTTAAAAAGTCCGTTTTATACTAGTCCCAGGTTACATCGATTAATAGTTAAAATTGACTAGTACATCCAGACGGTTTGATTAGTCTGAACGAAAATAGCTGACCTTAACAATCGGCTTAGCTTATCGAGAATATCACGGCTAGCGGAAATCGAACACGGCTGCCCAGTGCTAGTGCGATCTATTATGGTAAGTATTTACCTGCTTCTATAAATACTCCAATTAGTATCTGTTGTTTTACCTGCCCATGTTCTATATTTTGTAGATATTAAATGGTGTAAATAAGTAGATATGATAGTTATTTACATACATAAACTCACGCCTTCATTCCAAGAAGGGGTAGGCAAAGATGCTATCAGGACACCCACGTTTCGCCTTGCGTTTTCTGTCCCACAAAGTGATAGGGTGCCTATAGGACAGAAAATCCTATCTTCGAGTTGATAGTCAATAGAAAAATCCAATACCACTTTGCCCGACTCGGGATTCGAATCCGAGACCTCAGCGCTGTAATCCTGCCGTAATACAACTGCACCACCGAGGCAGTCAATAAATAGTTATATTGATTAAATTATAGCCTATGGAGACGTGATTCCCTGAATTAAATAAACCTTTGTTTCTTGTTCAGATGAGAATTTTATCCAATAGAACAATTATATTCGCTCAAATAACGAATAATATAAGTGCACCGTATTCTGGGTTCAGCAATATGAATTCCGGGTTCTGAATAGGTTGAAATAATTGAGTTGAATGTCAACCGCCACTAGACCATCATTAATATCGCTAAACATTACTACAGCTCTTCAGTTACCACCAAGTATTATCTTTTTCAATTTTAGCGCCGTGCTTTAGCCAGTTAATCTGCTCTAGTTATAGTCGGTTAGTGACAATTTACGCCTTTATATTGTTCCCAATTCACAATTCTTCTAAAATTCCCTTGGTTTAACAGATGTTCATGGGCGGGATTGATCACTTATCATTAGTCGAAACGTTAGCTATTTTACTATGGAAAACCACATGTCTACTTTACATGCTGATTTCTTAAAATCCTATGAATTTATGCAATTAATCATTAGCAATATCATTTTCCTCAATATTTTATTTTTCATCTTAAACTGTCATTACAGGTAATCCACTGGTGAGCACAAACGTGTAGTTATTCACGTTCACAGCACTAAATACGTGTAATTATTCGTGTTACTCAATCGGTAACCGCACTACTAGATCTCAGTTAATAAAACTTTTAATAATAATTACTAAAGCGTTAACGAAATAATATTACTAGATAATGGTATGTAAAGTGCGTACTAGGCCAGCGTGCTAGACTTGACTATGACCTAACCCCTCAATCGTATTCTCGATTGTAGAGGAGGCCCGTGCCCTGCGGTGGGACGTATATGGGCTGTAAAGATACAGAACTAGACAATACCTACATTGTATTTCAAAATATATTATTTAATTTTATTTTATCAATAAATTATGTATATTATTATACAATTTTCAATACACACTATTACGAACAAATACTCGGTTTTCCCATAAGGGGAGGCGGAGGTGCTACCAGCACGTTACGTCTTGCATAATGTAGATTATATTACTGTATCTCAAGTATGTTTCGCATCCACATACATAATATTATTTATAGATAGGTTAACACTTACCTTCACGTGATTAAAAGACTAAACTTCCATCCATCAGCCAAAGGAAGTCCACTGCTGAACATAGGCCTCTCCTAATGATTTCCACAGTGACCTGTTGGAGGCAGCCTGCATCCAGCGACGTCCCGCGACCTTTACCAGGTCGTCTGACCACCTAGCGGGTGGACGTCCCACGCTGCGCTTTCCGCTTCGTGGCCTCCATTCGAGAACTTTTTGGCCCCATCGGCCATCAGTTCTCCGTGCTATGTGCCCCGCCCATTGCCACGTCAACTTCCTAATCCGCTGGGCTATGTCGGTTACTTTAGTTCTCCTACGGATCTCCTCATTTCTGATTCGATCACGTAGGGAAACCCCGAGCATAGCCCTCTCCATAGCTCGTTGAGTGACTTTGAGCCTCCTAATAAGGCCCATAGTAAGAGGCCACGTCTCGGTGCCGTATGTCATCACTGGTAACACACAACTATCGAAGACTTTCGATTTGAGGCACTGAGGTATTTTGGACGAGAAGCCGTCGCGTAGTTTCCCGAAAGACTAAACTTACCAAAGGGGAAATAAATAAAACATCAAATATTACTCTATAATTTAATAAAACTTCTTCAATATAAGAATATGTCCGATTCCATCTATATAATACAAAGCATTTCAAAAAGGGAGAATACCTACATAATACAAAATACAACCTCCTACTCAACACTGGACTCTTGGTCCATGGTTCCATCAGATGACTCGAAAGCCAAGCGGATCTAAAGAAAATATACAAATTCCGTACAATAGACGACCTCAATGCGATTCGGCGCGGCGTGGCCATAGTGGAACCCGCCACTACAATGGAAAAAACGCATAAAATAATTGAGACGACAAAAGATACGATATAGCATTTCATTAGGCTTTTAAAAATTGATACAAGTGATTAAAATCAACTCAAAATAATAACAAACATAAGTCAATATGGGATAATATTGAAAACAGAAGTAAATTCCCCAATATTGTCATGGTTCCAGAATCCAACTGACGCAGATGGCTTTGGTGGGATCGCCAATAGTATTCCGAACTTGCTGAGGAAGTTTTCAACTAAAGACCCAAAGTCAAAGATAAATTCAAAGTTGTTCTAATAAGATTCTCTGGTTCTCCCGACTAGCAACGCCTTCGCCTACAAACAGACCGTCGGTCCATGCAATGAAACACTCAACGAGCTTAACCATAGAACAATGATAGAAGCACCATTACCGATATTGCCGTACGTAAACACGTTCATTTGACGAGATCGTTTATTGCACTGTTACACGATATTAGAACATGGGAATTCTGTTTTATTTACATCATCTATAGAAACGTATTGCAAACAATCCATATGAATATGTATTTACAAATGAATTGGCGTTAAAGAAATTTAAAAATGTTTAATTTGTGTTCGAAAACTAAACACTCGCAACTCTAAAATACAACATTGAAATTAACGCTCCAGTTTAAAATAAATAAATACGTGTATAATGTTATATTTACAATGTATTTCAAAACATCAAAACTACATTTTGTTGTATTATATCAGAAAATGTTACAATTAATAAAATCGTTTATAAATAGATATGATTGTGGCAGTTGCAAAAGATTGGAACTGATGCGGCCGCTGCGATCAATTGACATTATCCAATACGTTACATAGGTTTTTATCGATTTAAAAAGGTTTATAAAACTGATATCATGAGATTCAATGATACAATACGGACATGAACTATTGTTAGATGGAACAGACAAAGCATTTCTGACGATACATCTACGTAGTGAGGGCGGAGAGCTTGGCGAGCGAGATCCAGCGGGTTACAGGATCTGGAAGAGTTTCTTCAGCTCCACCATGAGCTGCCAGTCCGTCTTGATGAGGTCATCGCGGAAGTAGTCCTTACACGCGTCGATACTGGCACGGGATATCTGAAACAACACAGTTTATATCAAATTCACAAGAAAATTAACTATACATGTCACGCGCGTAATCTTAATATACAGTAGGGAATCCTAGAAAACACAAATAATAGAAAAATCTACCACTTATAGCAAACATTCCTAAAGTATCTTAGGAAAAGTTGAAGGATAAAGAATAAGAAAACGACGACAAATACAAAGTGTTAAAATAACATAATGATCACGAATAAATTATGAAAGCCGATACCAAGAACAAGTAATTAAGAGGCCCAGAATCGTTATTCAATACGAAAATATATATATCTCAAATAATAATTACAATCCGACAAATATTCCAACATCTAACATCATCAATCACCGACGGACAGTAGCGTATAAGTCAATAATTAAAGAATTTAATTACGGACCATTGAAACATCAACCAAACTGGTTCTCAGTGAGACCGAATCAAGACACCTTCGGTGCTAAAAATAAATCGCTCATGTTGAATGTACGTGCGGTTTCATTCAGGTCGACCCAGTTTCGGTCGCATCGATACAGGGGTGAATGGGACCTTTGACGTCATACGGAAAATGGAGCAGGCTGTGCACTTCGGAACTGGGTCACCGGCTTCCGCACCCTCGGCGACCTCGGCTGCAGCCCGGGGAACGACGCCACTCCGCAAATCGCATTACCACGCCGCCGAACTCTAATTACGGTTATTTTTAACTCGCGAGTTTTCAACTGGAAGCGAGGTTGAGAGATTATGGATTTTTCTTTGTTATGCTCAAGTCTCGGAAGGTGATACTGGGATGTGGCCTTCGCTTGCTCGAGAAACCACTTATTATCAGGGTCGTTTTTAAAAGCTTTTATGTTTTGTGAAAAAAGTGTGAAGGACGGACACCTACGGCAAAAGAGATGTTCTATTCTTTATTTGAAAGGAAATGGTTTATCATAATACATGAAACTTGCGACTTGTGACAATTATCTGTATAAATTATTGAAGTTAAAGATAATTTATTTGTAATACAAAGCAAAGTTTTTAAATATATCTTTGTATAATTCAAGTAGTGCTAAGGAGACGTTTTTACAAGATTCGTTTACCTTGTTACGACAAAGTACAAAACGTGTCAAAAACAATGAGGTGACACGTTGAAAATTTGCATTCGTTGAAGCGAAACATTTGAATGGAGGTTTCCTAACGTAGAGTTAATGCCTTGACTTCATACATGTACAAAGTAGTTTCATCAATGAAACCGCACTGCGAAATATCAATGGAGCTTCTAGAATGGGGTCTGACCCGGTCAACGCGGCAGTGTGCATTCCACTACATGGGGATTGCGCATGTGTTGTGCGCCGAAGCAACACGGGCGAATGTCTGTTTTATATCTAAGGTAATAAGCTTTAACCGAGTATGAATGTCGGTGGCGTGCCGAGAACCGACAGGGATGGCCTAAATGCCGTTATGAATAAAGACATTGGACGCAAACACATGGAAACTTGTGAATGAGGAAAAATTACAAGGCTTGCCTGCTCATATACTTATAGTAGTGTACACAACGAGCATAAAATTACCTCTACTACGAATTTATTCTACGCTTCGATCGCTTGTCTTTCGATTCGTAGTTTTAAAACATCGGAACATAGTTTGTTTTGGAAACTTAATTCTAGAAAACTTGTTGAATTATTTAAAGGCTATCAAATCATGTTACGGCATTTGTTACTGTCACATTATAAATCAAAGATAAAATTATCACACGGCACATACAAAGGGCCGCTTCAGGGAAACAATTATCACAAGGATTTATTTTTCTGCTATGCGTAAAGGAATGTCTAACTGGAAATGGACGATGAATTATTGCATTAATTTATCGAAGCTTTGATAGAAGTATATGAACAATATATTTTTTATACTCAGATCCTATAGGGTTGCCACATTAATAGTAGCCACATTGAAAATATTAAGAACACGCTTTAACAACCATTAAAGCAGTTTGGCATTAGTCCACCACACTGGCGCATTGTTTAGAGTAACGACTAGTCTCGTGCCAGAATTTTCCAACAATCCATTATACATATAAGGCTGACATGGTTCATTGACTGTTGACGTTTCCCATCGGACATTTAAGATTGAGTTCCAAAATTTTTGATCCTATTACAATACATACTGTAACGGAGGATAAACCAAAATGGATGCTATTTTTAATACAGATAAAAAAATGTTTCTTTTGTTTTTTTTGCATAGTCCGCTTCACGATGAATAAATTCGTCGGACATGTGATCTCTGTCGTTGATATACACTGACAGTCGGCTAGCCTTTTAAACTAAAGCTAAAAGCAGTAAGAGTAGGTCTCCCGCCCCTTTACATCTCTGGCGCCCTGAGCGATTGCTTGAGTGTCAAAGGCCTCGTTAGTAGTAACGAGGCCGCCAAAAACTAAGAATCGTATCACCTTTTCTGGACTGGAAAGATTGACAAAAAGAAAAGAACAACAAAAGACAATAACGATCTACTTGTATATGTGTATGTTGCTTTCTATGAGACAGTAATAGTTACTATAATCGAAACTACAGCAAGACCTTTGCCACTTTTATAAAATAAAAGGAATTTACCAAAACCGTAGGGTGTGACCTTTGGTATGACGCATATAGATTGTTTCTCTATTGTGAGCTAAGTGTCACGGGCGAATAGTTTGCAAAATGGGCCCGGTGTGTGGACATAAGTTGCCTAACACGAGGAAAGTTGTGACGTCACCGCACTCCCGAAATACACCGGCCTTCACACGGGTGACGGAAAATCGGCCAGCTCTAACCTACTGATTTTATATCACATACACTATTTGTAGGATTGTCGACTTGAGCTACAGGTCGATGCATGACTTTTTGACTCGAAAATATCGTTTGATGATGCCTATGTGTGTAGAAATTACACTGACGACGTACCTGAATCAAACAGGACCAAATTTAAAAGACATCGATAACGATTCCACGCCACGCGTAACTTCAAAATGTATCATCATTACAAATTTTAGTCTCAGGAAGTCTTATTAAAATAGCTACTACAAACAATAAATTGTTTAATGAAGTCAGATTAATTTTATTTACATTTTTTTGCGAAAATATCACATCAAGAAATACAGTTTTCTCACATACTCTTTGTATATAAATTCAAGACGAAAGGGATGCAAATACAATCCATTAAAAACGATGTTATCTGAATATAACTAATATATAACTTAAAATAAAAATATCTTCAATACCACAAATAACAGTAACGATAAAAACATCTCATTACATTTTACTAGGCATAAGAAAGATTGATGCTACTCGTACCAATCGTGAAAACAAAATTTGAAATGTTTTATGCGTGTTTTTATATTGTTCGCAATAACACTATATGTCGAAATTGAGTGCTGTGAAAATATTTTTATTCGATAAACGTTTTCTATTTGGATCGCATCTCGATAGCGGCGAACAGTTCGCCACCACGAATATGTGTCAGTCAACTCGGCTTTATCAATACATTTTCCTGACCCGATAAAGCATTATATTAATAGTACCAATAAATGATAATGAACTTGATGTATTCACGATTGCTTCGACACCATAAATATGCATTCAAATCGATAATGCCATGCTTAATGTTACTAATTATAAAATAATTTTAAGGAAACTTTTGCTATATTAAAATAAAAAAAAATTAAACGAAAAAGATAAATGCGCCCAACGTGGGGCTCGAACCCACGACCCTGAGATTAAGAGTCTCATGCTCTACCGACTGAGCTAGCCGGGCTTGTGTACAGCAAGGCGAAATTGTTAACCCTATGACAATTTATTAATACAATATATTATTTATAATTCCATTGTTGCATTTTATTTAAATACTAAATAAATTAAGACATTGAATGAGTGTTTATGTTTAAAACATTATATCGGTACTCAACTCCGTTGAGAGATCGCGAGGCCTCAACGATTCAAGGTGATAGCACAAAAATAGTATATTATGAAATTATAATTAATCTCGCTTATATTTTTCGTAGAGCAACAATTTTTAAAAGCAGTGTTTCATGTCACGGCTGAGTTTTCTCGCACCTTGTATAATTTAATTCGTGAAAAAAAAGTAAGCAGGCGAGAAAAACGTAATGGTAAACAAACTCCCCGCGGCGTGACGTCAGCGGGGGCCTAGCAACAGGGTTACTAGCGGCAGTGGAGTGAAGGTAGACCGGGGTTCGTGGTGACCCAGTGACCTACGCCGCACCCTCGCTGCAGCGATCAATGAAGCCGCGAGGGGAGAGCGGGGCCATTGACGCTCACCACCCGGCCTCGCATTGATACTTTTGCAACAATGAATGAACAATGCTCAATGGACATTTTTTATCGCGATTACTACTGGATTAACCGATGAATCACGACGAGCCTCAATTATTGTTCAGAGTTACTTTTGCGAAATGGAATTCAGATATTCTATTGTACGTTAATATTCTTTAAGTAATATGTTTTTTTTGTTAATTCTGGGATATTTTGCATTCAATAAAATATAATAACGAATAATTTTCATTTTTATTTTAGTTTCTTTAAGCAACTGCCTTGCATGGAAAGTAATGTGTCTACGTGTGACCGATAAGAATATTCAATACAATCATACTATTCTGTTCAAATGAAATTAATAAACGACACTATTTATTTTGACATAATATACCGTTATTTAATTCACTTTATTTCCAAAATTAAATGTACAAATCCGTTCACGTGATAAAGGGCGCGTGTAATGGCACAAATTCCCTCAATTCATATTGAATGAAACAAGTTTAGAACACGACACCGGCGTAGAAAGGTCGGCGCGGTGTCGCCACAATGTAACATTACAGGAAGAGAAATATACTAGCCAATTTCTGATCGAAAGCGCTTTAGTGCTCGAAATGTCAAGGTATTTAGGGAACGTATTATTCGAAATATACGTAACATTTATTCGGTGGTGGACTCAGGGACTATTTTATGTTTCTATTCGCAACTTTCGCTATGTGGTGCGGAAATTTTATATTTATAGATATAAGATTATAAATGTAATGCAGTTCAGAGAGATTATTTACAACAATCATGTTTTATGCTACGTTTGAGTGCAACACACGTATTATGCAATGTGCATGTCGCAATATGGTTCGATTATAATACCGGCTAACTGCCTGTAATGTTATTTGGAGCAAATCCTTTTTCACTTTGGAAATAATATTTAGCGGATAGGTAAATTTGCTACTTCAGTAATGTAGTTTGATTTGGTTTAATGATTACTGATATCTTTAATATAAATAAATAATTAAGTACACCCAACAGTCACATACATAGTTCTGACTACACACTAAGATCGATTCTTGTTTCGTGGGAATCAAAAGCTACGAGAGACTTTTCGGTCTCACAAACACCCAGACCCGAGACAAATATTTGTGGGCCACACAAACATTTGTGTTGGTGCGGGGATCGAACCCGCGGCCTGTCGTTTCGCAGTTAGTGTCTAACCAACTACGCCACGAAGCCTGTCATCTTTAGAAAACGGCAAGGTCAGTAAAATGTGCCTAAGCTTTAACAGAACCATCTTTGACTTCGAGATCGGCCTAAAAAGCGCTGACTTGATATCAAGAGACAAATTAGAGTTAACGATGTTATCATTAAAGACGACCAAAATAACCCAAAACAAAGCAATAGTGCAGTTACTGCACTTTTTACTACAGTTGCATTCAACAGCATGATCCGTAAAACACCATAAAACAGGAGGACAGATACTAACATCAGTCGAATAAACATCAAATAGAAACAAAGATGTACTAATAAAGTCTAACAAATAATCCCACACTAAATCTAATATAGCATGTACAAGTCGATGTTAAGATTCAACAAGGGATCGATGTCCATAAACGCCACCCAACACTCGGAGCATACAAATACGCGCCAGAACAAAACCCATACACGAGCGCGGCGCTTCCGCTGCTTTCCCACATGCACACGTCGCCAGCATCCTGATTACCACCCGATACTTATACCAACTAGTCCGATATTATCCTTTTGTATTCGGAAATCACATTATATATTTTTATTTTTAACATTGATAAGCAAAGAAATTGTTCATTTGACGGCAAGTACATTGCCGTCTAGATAGAACATGGATTGGTAGTAAATTATCTTTCACTTTTTGAGCAAATTATACATTCTTGTTAGATAGCAAATATTCATAAGTAGGAACAAAATGTCGCACTCCGTCGAGGAACATTTCGACTATAATGCTATTTATCAGAAATTATAAACCACTCGATCAGTATACAATATGATCTCAATCAATGAACTCGTAAAACATAAACGATCGACAACATACTCCAGATTTAATATAAATGTCGCTGTCACATCCACAATTAGGCTGAACGTGTAAATAATCCAACGTAATGAAGCCGATATGTTCTATAAATAGAGGTATCAATCGATGCCATTTGCCTAGAGAGCTAGATCTGTGTGTGTTGTGTTGTTATATCGTGTTGTATTATATTGTGTTGTGTTATATTTTGTTGTTATGTTGTATATTGTGTTGTGTCGTGCAATATGCGGCCATTCATTAAGCCGCGGCGCGTGACATGCGCCGGCCAGTACACACGGCCGACACTGGGCAGACATCGATAGTGATATGCGGCTCGTGTGTACCAGCTTTATGGTATAATCTTTTCTGTTAACCATAAGATAAATTCTATATGTACGTTAATAAGAGTTTGAGCTTGCAAAATAAGCTGAAGTGCATCCACACAACTTATGCAAAAAAGGTTATATTGCTTTGTATGGTCTGTACTCTGTACTGCCTGCAGTTGACACACAAACTTTCTGCGGAAACAAAACTAACAGTATTGACCGTCGAGCAGCGATCCCCAAACTTTTTTCTCGGCGAATCTTTTGCTTTTCGATAGACCTTTTTTACGGAATATTAATTTTTTACCAATTCACTAGCCTTATATGTATTATTGTAATCAGATGCAGAGAGATACTGTTCAATTTCAGGTTTAAGATAATAGAAGTCGTGGACCGCTAAAAATGGATCTACAATCGTGGAACCTCAATATTATATTCTGAAACACCCCTCGCAGATGTAGATAGCCCTGAGATCGATATACATATGTATGCATGCAGATTATAGATGTAAACGGTGTGGTGTACCGTGTAGGTTGCACAAGCGTGAAGCGCAGCAATCGCACACTGCGCGTTATCAACTAAGTTACGAGTTCTCCGATTGATATACGAGCGTCGTAACAATTTACGAACATTATAAAACTTTCACCGGTCACTTTATGAAGCGTATAATTTATTGTCGACTAGATTATTTATCGTGTTGTTACTATTACCCCGTTGACATGTTAAACGCGACATTTTTGTGTGAGCCTGTTGCGCAACATCCGTAATTAGAAAATTCATCATTTTAATTTAGGAGCGGCAGGTTTAGTCAAAAACATGAAAGAGTTTCACTGACTGATATCATCTACTTTTATAAATCGTGTATAGAAATAAATATACATATAATTTAATTAATTTTATGTAACTCATAAATCCCTAGGGAAACGAAATAATTTTTGTGGTATGTAAAAGTCTGCCAACCCGCACTAGGTCAGCGTAGTGGACTATATGGCCTACCTCCTTTCAATCGCTCTCTCGATTGTAGAGGAGGCCCTAGCCCTGCAGTGGGACGTATATGGGCTGATACAGCAACTCATAAATCCTTATTTTCAAGTTAATACCTTTATTTATCTTTTTAATATATTTAAATCATACAAGCTAGCTACCGACCACGCGATCAAAAAATACAGTCCAAAGCCTGTTTATGCTGAAATAGAACAATGAAAAAACCATCTTAATCATTACTAAGTTCAAATCAGTAGCGCAGAAAGAAGATTCCTTAACTATTGAACCAAGCAGTGGCAATAATCGCCGCATAAAAAAAAACGACAAAAATATTCTCAAATTCAATATATACAGAATCGGTTAAATATAAACATATTAGTTGTACAAATCGCGGTTCTACATAAATTATAAACTCGGTACATTTTGACCACAAACTGCACCGATCACTGACATCAATTAGTTATCGTAATGGAAGCTCGTGTTTTGTGCATTTCCACTATTTAAGTATTTATTTATACGGAGTTTCTCAATTCGTCAGAATCTTTTTTTTTATTTATGTTCAATTTATATCATTTATTTTGCATAAAAATACTAAATTACAAGCTTTTTTAGTTTCAATTTAACAATATTCACGTATTTTGATTGACACCTCACACTTAGCGATCGTGTTTTGTTGTCATGTTCTCAACACAATCTCTATGAAGAATACAGACTAATTTATTAATGTGTCAAATCCTTTTCAAACTTGTGAAAAACACTTATGAACAAATTGCGAAAAACAAAAAAATAAAAAGCAATTTGAAATTATACGCCTAAAAGAATGACGTGCGAAATGCATAATCAGAGCTCATTTTCATCACTTAGCACCTTTGACAACTGCAAATTAGATCTTTCTCTTAGATTTAATGGTGAAGTGTAAATTTCGATACAAATGGGTTGCCAAATTGCCAGTTTAGCATATTTAGCTGGCAATGTGTAAACGTGTTAACAAAGATGTCTAATATTATTGAATTTCCCCCTTTCATCCTTAAAATTTTTTCGTAGAAAGATTATTGTTTTGTAGGAGGAAAGCTGTTAAACACCATTTTCGGTACCTTAGGGAAGGCTGTGTGTGCCGGTGTGATACGACTGTGACTTTGATAATTTTTAATTGATTTTTAGCGATTTTCTTGTAACTAAATGTCCACTCTACTTCTTATTTCATACTTCTATATCCTATGGTTTATGCTATCCATTGTCGTACAGAATAATAACAATTTCATAAATTAAAATATTTTCGTATTATTAGATACTTGGAAAATAAATTTTATAATAATGTAGGCGTACTTTCAAGTGTTATCGTAACAGTGGTACGCCATAATGTAAGCGCAAATGGAATTAGAAAGCGAAAAAAAAATGGCAAGAAGAAAATAAATTCACGTTCTCGTTTGATTGATCGCGTCTCATTAAACTTTGAAGACGTACTAGTTACGCTTTCCTCTGAATATATTACGAGAAATAAATATTATGTAAGACAATTCAATATAATGCTTATTACTGTTCGTGAAATCTAGTTTATAGACCTCTCTGAAGGGCTTTTTAAAGCGATCATCGCTATACATCATATATCGGGAATATAAGGTATATTGGCTTGTCTATCCTCCTCCTCGACTCCGCAACAAAAATCTAACTTGTTATCTATATATATCAAAAATTACCGCCCATCTGTGTCATACTAGGCTGTATGGCTCAGACCTTTGCCTTTACAGTAGGATAAATTGAAAAAACAACAACAACTATGTGTCATATCAGAAACAATGAAATTGTCCTTTATAGCCACCACCAAATCCGTCATGAAATAGTACATGACAAAAATATCAATTGAAAGGTATTGCTAGAAAGGGTGCCCGTGAACCTTTGACCTTACCACAATCCTGTTCAAACGGATGCAGGTCACATGCTCAACGTCATGTTTATAAACGCCGCGTCAAATGTCATATTTAATACCGGCCCATTGTAAATACACACCCACCTGTCGCATAGTTTTGTACGGGCTTCGAGTCTCGACATATTGTTGGTGGATGTGCTCATACAGTATGACAAAACAACCCTATGCGATCCAAGACGTGCATTTGGGTATCTCAAAACATGTAGTATTTAGAAATATATATAATAATGGATAACACAATTATTGTATGTTATAATTTACAAATTACTATAAATATTACCCTAAAATTTGGATGTTTTAAATTCTGACAACAACAACCCATGTTCTGAAAATTCTGAAAAGTTGCGCCGCAAGTTGTTTGTTACAAACGTGGTTGTTAGCAGTATGATGTGAATTTCCCCATTTTTATTTATTTTATTAAAGATATTTCTTATCATATTATGAGAAACGAATCTTTAAAATATAACACATGAATGATGCCTGATAACACGTTTATCAATCGGACAGAATTTTTTTGTCACCCCGTATACACTAATCCATTTACTGAAGCTAAGTTCTAAATAGAATACGTAAACACGAATACTGAAATAATATTAATGAGGAAAGAAAGTCTTTGTCCAGTACTGAACTGCATGAGGAATGATAAACCGATGGCTCAACCATTCTCACTTTTTACGAGGATAAACTAATTATGGCTCCCTTCTTGTTAGCCTCGCTTTTAGCAAGTGGTAGAGCAACGCTGACAACAGTCAGTCATGACTCAGCAAGAATGGGCAGGCTCATCCAGGGCGGTACAGTGGTACCGTGGTCTCATAGGAAATCAAGGTGCCGCGTTTCGTTCGGTGAGTGAGATTACCGGATACCCAATACCCCTTTCCTCTTCCCATCCTTTTTCCTTCCCGTTCCACATCCATGATTTAGTGGCGGTAGTGTTCACTTACCATCAGGTGACCTGTTTGCTCGTTTATCGGACCTATGCAATAAAAAACAAAGCCCCCGCACCTGAAAGCATCTGATAAATGTGTCAGTATAGTAAAGCCACTGACCTTGCTGACTAGCATATCAGTCTCGTCGAAGTGTCTGCCGAACATCTTGGGCGACTCCCCGGGGATGGGCTCGATCTTGATGCAAACCTCCTGGCCCTTGCGCGCCGTCTCCACCTGCTTGTGGTTCACCTCGATGGACGTCACCAGACCCAGCTCCACAAACTGGTGGGGAGAATACACCGTTATATTGCTATTTAATTAATAAATACACCTAAAAGTCACATACATAGGTCTGAGCACACACTAACGGCCTAATTCATAGGCAGTTTTAAAACCTATTTTAAATATTGAATGTTTTGTCTTATTCGCTCAAATTGAATTCAAAAGGCGTTCGAAAAGACCACACATTCTATTACTAAAACATCAGTATCAGAAATTAGAAGACACTTTTTGATCTCACGTACACCCAAATCCGGAGCAAATACTTGTGTATCACACCAACATTTGTCTTGCTGCGGGAGACAAACCCGCGACTTCTCGTTTCTAACCAATTGCGCCAAGTTGGCTCACTATTACAGTCAATAGATAGCTGTCAAATGTCAAAATTTTGTGGGAAATATAACAATATGTTCCCCAATATGTTTTCGATACATACTTTAGATTTTTTTTTATAGCCTAAATTCAAAAAAATAAACGATTGTTCGCCAACTCAGTTAATTTACCACTGCTAATAATAATACAGACAAACTCACTTCTTTGCTTGGCACACAGATGGGAGTTCCCTCCTTGACAATGCCCGCCTCCACCATCACTCCGGCCACGATGGGGTCACGGGAGTTGAACACGAACTGAGGCAGTACCTGGACAAACACATACATACATACATACATACATACATACATAACCACACGCCTTTTTCCCAGCAAGGGTAGGCAGAGGTGCTACTAGAACACCCACGTTTCGCCTTGTATATTCCGTCCCACGATGTGATAGGGAAGAGCCTATCGCCATATCGGGCACAAATTCCTGACTCCGGGCTAATAATGAATAGAAAAATCCAATATCACATTGCCCGACCCGGGATTCGAACCCGAGACCTCAGCTTTGCAATCATACCGTAGTACCACTACGCCACCGAGGCAGTCGACAAACACATTTCATATTAAAAACTTATCAAAACAAATATGTATCGGACTAAACACTACACTTATGGCTAGTAAAGCTCCATTTACACGGGGAGAGTTTCTCGCCTCGATGATACGATTATCGTAAGGATATAATAAAGTTGCATCGTGTAAACGTTTGTCAGAACACGATCATCTATGGCGGTTATGTCATGCGATAATCGCATACGATTCTCGCTACGAGAAACTCTCCCCGTGTAAACGGCGCTTAAGAATAAGCAGTTCGACCTAGGTGGTACCAATGTCTGAAAAAGGCATTAAGCGAGGGCTTTCTTGTGATGTTTGGTTTTGTAAGTTTTCCGGAAGCCCAATATCTCTTACCTCTCTCGTCCTTTTTCCTTCCGTTTTCCCTCTTATTTTAAGAGGCCGATAAAACTCCTACCATCCAAATATTGTCGATGTTTATAGACAGTCGTAATAACTTAAAATCCTTGCCTGAAATTTGCTTGTCTACCAAACCCAAGCAATAAAAAACTCTTTTCGTGGCAAGTTTTACAAATTTAAAATGAGCTGTTTGTTTGTTTGCCAGTCTTATGTAACTAAAAAGATTCCGACGAATTGAGAACCTCCTCCTTTATTTGAAGTCGGTTAAAAATGTCCTTGTAATGCAAGATATTGTAAACAAGGTATGTACTTTAAGCTTGCAGGGGAAGACGGCGATGTGCTTGAACTCCTCTCGTTTCCGTTGCTTGAGTTCCTCGCGGTAGGCGGTGAACTTGTCGAACAGATGGTAGATGATGTCGGCCGCGAAGATCTTCACGCCCAGCTGGTCCGCCAACTCCTGGGCGTCGCGCTCGATCTACATCATACAAAATCATATATCAAATAGTGGACTAACGGTCGGGTTTCGACATCATTCGATAGTAAACGGATAAATAACTAAAAGATTTAAATATAATGATAAATTAATAGCTTGAGCAATATAAAGAAATATGTTGTACTGATCGGTTATCAGCTATTTCATTTGCTTATGCGTTTCCTGAACCTTAGAAACACTGGATATACCTTTGTCTATGTAATAAATTTTTCGTAATTTATTCCAAAAATAACAATAATCTTTCACGTCTTACCTTGACATCAAAGGCCAGTATAGTGGCGTACTGAGAGTCGTGCTCCAACATAGCGGAAGCTTTCATCACGTCACGCTTCACAACGGGACCTATTCTGATGGCCGAGTACTGGAAAATAATTGAATAAATACACATACAAATACGACAAACATTTGCAATGCAATCGCTTGTTGCAAGACCTATTACACTGTGTTTAATTTTCTGTTTTCGTGATTGGTGTCATTTACGTCTTTCAATGATGTGCCGCAAGATGTCACTTTTTCATATTTTTATTAGCGCCGTTTCTTATTACAACGCAGTGGGCCAAGTATATATCTGCGCTAATACAAAGTGGAAGTAACTGGATAATCCCTACAATATTCAAACATTTTCGAACCCAGAGTGTATCTTGGCATATTTTGGGATTATCAAGAGCTATGTTTCTCACTCTCTCTCTCTTCAGCCACAGGAAGTCCACTGCTGAACATAGGACTCCTCCAAGGATCTCCACATTGACGTTGACAGTGGCTTGTATCCAGGGACTCCCAGAGCTATTTTTAACTGTTATGTATTTATAAATTATTTGTAATACTAACGGGGATCTTGCTGGTGCGCAGGAACTCTAGCAAGGCCTCGAGAGATCCGAGAGTGGAGGCTTGCACGTACACGCCTCGCTCCGACAACTTGATGGTGGATAACGCAACCTTCAGCTCGCGAGCCACCTCCTCCCTGTACACACACATAGATGTTATAAACAAGAAGTTCGTTTACTTTTACATAAACCTATTTTAGTTACGAAATGTTTGGATTTCTTCGCTCAAACTGAATTCAAGTCGTTGGAGTAGGACAAAACATTCCATAACTAAAATAGGTTTATAAACTGTCTATGAATAAAGCCGTTATAGTTTATGTTTTGTATAATTATGTTATTGACTATAATAATAAAAAATAGACGTTTAAAAACAAAGCAATGGAATATGGACCTTATATTCTTATGTTTAGATTTGAAATAAAGCAACAGTAATTTAAAGCTACATATTTTGAAAGTATTTAATAATCTATGATATTGGGGCGAATTGTGGATATGATAAATTGATGACAAACCGCAGACGCTACAGTAATGCATATAAAAACAACTACAAACAAGTGGACAAGTCCGCGCGTAATGTCGCAGTGATCGGATAAAATATACTTTCACGCATCAAAATATTCGGCATTGGTATAGGCACCTCGTTATAACATATTTCGATGATACTACAATAACTTATTAAGGCTTACTTCAAGACATCGACTTCGTCCGGTTTCTGCGCGACGAGTAAGTTGAGCCCGGCGATGGCCTTCTCGAGTTCCTTAGCGGCAATCTTCACTCCCTGCGCGCCCACCACTTCTTTGTGCTCGATGTAAGCGTTCTATACCACATAAATTAATACATTAACCTATGAAACAGCGCAGCGTGGGACGTCCACCCACTAGGTGGTCAGACGACCTGGTAAAGGTCGCGGGACGTCGCTGGATGCAGGCTGCCTCCAACAGGTCACTGTGGAATTCATTGGGAGAGGCCTATGTTCAGAAGTGGACTTCCTTTGGCTGATGGATTGGATTGGAACCTATGAAATATAAGAGTTGATGTCGGATTCAACTGTATGGGTACCACTATTACATTCATATATATAATAATTTGCTTGTCTTGTAATTCTAATTCATAAAACTATATACAGGTGAATTTTCAAGTGGGCTCGGATGGCCAAATCCGAAACTATGAGGAATATCGAGAAATGCTGGAAGGAGTCACGAGCCCGATTATGATAAAAACTAAAAGTGCATACTTAGATTTTTGATAAATTAATATGCCTAGCGAGGAATCGAACCCGATGATTTTGAAAAAAAAACACATCCCTGTATTATTACACTATGTGATAATGTTGGCGGACTGGCCGGGGCTGCAGTGTACTAGGACATAGAGTGCAATGACCTTGACGCGCAGCTCCTTCATGGGCTGCGGCATGAGCAGCGAGCGGATCTGCGTGACGATGGGTCCGTCCGTGCCGGCCAGCACCGCCGTGTCGCCCTCGCGCAGCGTGCCGTTGATGAGGATGGTGTCGATGGTGGTGCCCAGCCCGGGGATCGCTTTCACCTGCGGAATTAACACCAGTTACTACATGTACATTTTTTTGCGAAAAAACGCGATGATTTTTTTTTATAATATTTTAAATGTAATTGTGTTTCAGTGGTAAATCCATAATTTTTGCTAAAATTATAATTTAAAGCCTTGCGTACTAGCGTCTTTAAAAACAAAAAGGTGTACATTATTTTCTTGGGAAAATGTATGTATTTACCACCGAAGTACGATGATAGGAAAATAATTACAAAAAAAATCGTCGCTTTTTTGCAAAAATTTTTGTTGCATTGTGTCTAAAGTGACTAAAACTACCACCTGGCTTCATTTTTGGTAGCAGTCTTGATACACACTGTACAATAACTCTAAATTGTAAAATAGACTCAACAATTTTTCTAAATCAATCACATTATCACTAAACATGTGATGTAGTAATAGCAATATTATCTCCAGATTATTCTCACATTTTATTATTCTGACATGTTTCACAATTTAGCAGGGTATGTAAATACTCTAAGAACCTTCATCAAACTATTATATTAAAAAGAAGTTTGAGTGATAAATGAGAGCACATACCTCAAGCACAGTAGCGAGCAGTTGTTGCGAGAAGACGAGTCTCTTGTGCAGCGGTCCCTCGCACGCCTGCACGATCATGGCCAGCAGGTTGCCCATGCCCTCGCCCGTCACGGCCGACGTGGGCACCAGCGACACGTACGTGCGCGGGTCCGGGTTCTCGTAGAACAGCGCTGCGTTTAGACCCTGCCGAATACGTTTTATTTCTGTTACTATATGCCAATGTTAGCCTGATCGACCCTCGGGAAAATATTTTATTCTTACTTGTTGTTGTGACCACATTTAAGTATACTTTAGTCAGTGTATGTTCATCGTGTATGTATAAAGCGCAATACACACTAAAGCCGCCGACCTATGTCGGCAACAAAAGTTGAGTGAAGATGCAAACTACCCCGTCGACAAAAATGTCGAGTAGGCAGCTTCACTCATTACAAGTCAGAAAACGTTGCAGGGGCATGTCAGCCGTTCGACATGAGGTTTTTTTATGACACTATTGAGTGTCGCTGGGAAACTGAGATAAGCGCTTGCGTCGACGACATGATTCTTTTCCTATATGCCGCTGGGTTGTGTCGGCGGACTGTGTCGCCGGGTCGGCGTCTTTGGCGCGTATTGCAGTTTAAACAAAAATGGTACCTGTTCAGCAAACTGCAGCATGACATCCTTGCTCCTCTTGTCGAACTCGAGCTGTGTGTTGGGCTGCTGCATCTTGAGGATGTCGCGAACATCCTTGCGTTGCGCACTCTGCCAGTCGTACAGACGGTCGATCTTGTTCAGGGCCACTATGAACGGCGTTTTCTTTTGCTTCAGAAGGTTTATAGACTCGATCGTCTGTGGCTCCAGGCCGTGCATAATGTCTACCACCTGTGAAGGAAATTAGAATCAACAATATAGGATAAGGGGGTAAGTGTGTGTGCACCACAGCTAATGTGCTAATAACAGTACTATAATGAAACTGTCCAACTACTTTGTAGTTGTTTCCTATACAATGAAGAAGATTTTAAAATTGTAATATTTAAAATTTAAAACCACCCTTAACTAACACATACATGCGGACATTAATTACAATGGTTTATTCTAATTACAGATTTACTCTACCACTAATAACACATTAAATATTAATAACAGTATACTTACAAGAATAGCAATATCACACAGAGAGGAACCTCTATTCCTCAAGTTGCTGAAGGACTCGTGCCCGGGTGTGTCGATGATGAGAAGTCCCGGCAATTTGAATGCTATTTCATTTACCTGCAAATTAAATAAATCTTATAACTATCACATATGTAATGGTTTACGGTTTACTAGACCTAAACTTGCCATCGCTAATCGCAAATAGCCAATCAATATTATAAAACAAGCATTGCATAATATATCGCATATAAATTTAATTTAAATATGTGAATATTGGTCACATAGGCGACCATGGTGACAGTTTAGCTTCAAAAGCAGCTGTACTCAAACTTTCTTTTATACGGGCCACAAACACGTTATAATAATGATGTCGCGGGCTGACTAATGCATCTCATCGATGGGGTTGTCCGGTTACCGATATTTGATTCAGCGAGCATACAGTTTCTATGCAAGCCGCGAAATTTAAAATGATTTTCAATATACTTGCAACCCGCATGCGGCCCACGGGCCGCAGTTTGAGTATAGCTGTTCTAAAGGAACGGTCATATAGTCCTTAAAATACATAAGTCCGCTACAAATGTCATATTTAGTGGTAGGTGGTAATTAAATTAACGCAACTATTTTATAAAAGCTTTTGCTTGCTTAGCTCGCGTTAATGTAAATATTGTTAACCAATTCAATCAATATAAAATTTCAGTAGACTCAGGAACTGTTTGTGTCAAAACGATAATTTGTTTTTGAATCACCTATGTACCCTATACCCATACTCTTGACAAATTCTCTTGACAAATGACTCGTGGAAATTAATGATAAATCCGTGGAGTAGTTAAGATTTATAAGCGTAACAACCAAAGTCACATTAATAACATAAATTAAGATCATTTAGAAACAACTGCTTACCCCCTTAACATGTTTAGTCTGTTCCTTAATGTTCTCTATGGGCACATTGGTGGCACCAATCTGCTGAGTGATACCACCAGCTTCTCCGTCCTGGACATTGGTACGTCTCAGTTTATCCAAAATCTTGGTCTTTCCTGTGTCTACGTGACCTAAGACACACACAACGGCGGCACGAAGCGGGTTGTTGCCTTTATTCGCTTCGTTATCTTCACGACGTTTCTGGAATTTATTTGATATGTCATATTTTCTAATCAACAATAGGTGGGCCTTTTGTTTAAAAGGCCTTTTGTTTTAAAGATATACAGGTAGTAA